>SRSM01000328.1:0-1429272 GCA_019593545.1 Apocynum venetum | reverse complement strand
GGTACCAAGGTGTGCATCTTCCCCGGAAGTTACGATATTTACTTCTTCATGAAATGGAGTGTCATATACTTGACGCTTTAAAGGAGGGAGAAATAAAAAAAATGCTTCTTTCAGATATCTTCTTTGCATGCACTCTCTTATCTAATTTGATGTACTGCTCAAATTCAATAAGGTTTGTAATTTTCTATTACATCTGATTTCTTAATTTTCAGCTAACGTTTCTCTCATAGTTAGGTAGTGATTAGTTACCTATATCATTTTTAATGGTTGACTGGATATTTTTATTTCTCACAATTACTCTCTCCATCCCAAAATAATAGTTATGTGATTACTCAGAGAGAAATGATTCTTGTGTATTTCTATGAACAATATGATTACATATATATATACACGTAAGAATGTTGAGAAATGCCTAATCTTATGTTGAGAAATGCCTAATTAGTGTTAGGCTATCTACCTAATCTATGTTAGGCTGTCTAACACTCCCCTCAAGTTGGAGCATAGATATTAATCACACCCAACTTGTTACAAAGATAATCAATCCTAACTCTATTGAAAGTCTTTGTGAAGATGTCTCCTAGTTGTTTTTCAGTTTTCACATACCTTGTAGAAATCAAGCCTCTTGAACCTTCTCATGAACAAAATGACAATCAATCTCGATTTATTTGGTTTGTTCATGAAAAACTGGATTAGAGGCAATATGAAGTGCAGCTTGGTTGTCACACTATAACTTCGCTGGCATTGAGACTTTAAAACTTACTTTATTAAGAAGCTGATATATCCACATTATCTCACATATAGACTTAGCCATAATCCTGTATTCAAATTTTGCACTTGAGCGTGAAACTACATTCTGTTTCTTGCTTTTTCATGAAATTAAATTGCCTCCAACAAAAACACAATACCTAGTAGTGGATCTTTGATCTTCCTTGGACCTTGCCTAATCAACATCTGAAAAACATTCAATCTTAGTATGACTATGATCATCATACAAAATTCCACGTCCAGGTGCTCTTTTTAAATAGTACAAAATTTGTTTTACTGCCTTCCAGTGATCAACAGTTGGAGAGGATATATACTTATTTATCCCACTAACTGAGCAGGCGATATCTGGACGAGTTAAAGTAAGATAGTTTAGCTTTTCAACTAATATTTTATATCTCTCAGGATCTTCAAATAATTCACCATCTTTTGTGAGTTGCATATTCGGAGTCATTGGAACACTACATGGTTTAATCCCCAACTTTACTGTTTCAGATAGTAAGTCAAGTACATACTTCCTTTGAGATAAGTATATTCCTTTCTTACTTCTATTCACTTCAACTCCTAAGAAATACCTTAGTTTTCCTAAGTCTTTGGTATGAAACTGAGTGTGAAGAAAGGTTTTAAGAGATGAAATCTCTATAGAGTCATTAACAATGATTACAATATCATCCACATGCACAATTAACAGAATAATGCCTCCACCTAATCTTTTGTCGAAAACAGAGTGATCAGACTTCTCTTCATGCCAAATTCTCAACAACTTGACTTAATTTACCAAACCAAGCACGAGGACTTTGTTTCAAGCCATATAAAGATTTACGAACGTGACACACTTTCCCATACTCTCCCTGAGCAACAAAACTAGGTGGTTGCTCCATATAAACTGTCTCTTGAAGATCACCATGAAAAAAATCATTCTTGATGTCTAACTGATACAAAGGTCAGTGATAAGTAGGTGCCATAGAAATAATCGCACAGATGTAAGTTTAGCAACAAGAGAAAATGTATCAAAATAATCCACACCATATGTCTGAACATATCTTTTAGCAACAAGGCGAGCTTTCAAGCAAGTAATAGAGCCATCAGGATTAACTTTAACTGCAAACACCCATTTACATTCAATAGTCTTGCTTCCTACATGTAACTGTTCCAAGGTCTAAGTACCATTTGCATCCAAAACATTCATCTCTTCAATTATAGCAGTGCGCCAGCTAAAATGAGCTAAAGCTTCACGAACAGTTTTAGGAACAAAGATAGAATCTAGAGATGTAATAAGCGAACAAGATGAAGATGACAGATGGTGATGAGAAACAAAGGAAGCTATAGGATAGGTGCATGTACGTTTACATTTACGAAGAGCAATGGGTAGATCATCACTAGAGACCGGATCCGATGACGAAGAAGCTGTGGTAACAGGACATGGAGATGGAGCGGGAACAGGTGCAATAACAGGTTCAGGGATTGGAGTTGAGTCAAGATTAGGTAGTGCCCGTCGTGAATAGGTTTGTGTTATTTGAGGACGAACAGAAGCAGTGAAAGGGGAATCAAGGGTATATTTGTGTTGGTTCTCAAAACAAATTTTCAATTCTCCATAAAAACATATTTTAAAACACTTTTTTTTAACACTACACATGAGTCCCATTAAATCACATAAACAATATTTTTTATATTACCTTTTAATTAAAATTACAATGTCAAATAATTTATTAATTATATTTTATACATTTTATAATATTATTAATGATGTGGTACCCAAAATATATCAATCAGTTTTCAATTTCCAATAAAAAAATTATCATCCAAACATAATTTCATTTAAAAACAAAACAAAACAATTTCAAAACACAATCCAAATACACTCCAAGTGTTTGTGTGACATGATAGATAAGCACCTCATCATCCTCCCCCTGACTAATTGAACTAGATAATTGAGAAAATGGTGTATGTTCAAAACATGTAACATCATGTGACACAAGGTATCTATTAAGATTAGGACAATAACACCGATATTCTTTTTGGACACGAGAATATCTAAGAAAGATAAACTTCAAAGATTTAGGATCAAGTTTAGTAACTTGAGGACGGACATCTCGAACAAAACAAATACAACTAAATATCTTAGGTTCAATAGGAAACAAGTTCCTATGAGGAAAAAGAGTATGAAAAGGGGATTGACCAGATAGAACGGAAAAGGGCATTCGATTGATTAAAAAACAAGTTGTAGAAACAACAACCCAGAAATGTTTGGGAACTAGCATTTGAAATAACAAAGCTCTAGTAGTTTCAAGATGTCTATTCTTTCTTTCAGCAACATCATTTTGAGAAGGTGCATCTACACAAGATGTTTGATGAAGAATACTTTGTTAGACCATATATGTATGAAAAGTGTTGGATAGATATTCTGTAGCATTATCACTTCTTAAAATTTGCACGTGAACACTAAATTAAGTATGAATCTCAGCACAAAAACTAGAAAAATGAGAGAACAATTCTGAACGATTTTTAATCAAATATAACCATGTCATTCGGGAATAATCATCAATAAAAGTAACAAAGTAGCGATGTCCAATTTTAGATAGAACTGGACAAGGACTCCAAACATCATAATGTACTAATTCAAAAGGAGCAATTGCTCGTTTATTAAATCTTGAACTAGAACTTAGACGATGACATTTGACAAATTGACAAGGCTTACAATCAAAAGAAGATAAACTAGAAAATTGAGGACAGTTTTTTGAGTATAGGAAAAGGATGACCCAACCGACGATGCACTTCAAATGGAATGACACTTCCACTACAGGCTAGAGATTTTGGTATTGATGTATCAAGAATGTAGAGCCCTCTAGACTCATGTCTCTTAACAATAATCTTCTTCGTCATGAGATCCTAAATTATGCAATGGTCAGAAAAAAATAAGACAACAATTGAGAGTATGAGTGAGTTTACTAACAAAAAATCAAATTAAATGACAACTGAGGGAGACTAAAAACTGATGACAACGAGAGAGATGGTGTGAGATTAATGGTGCTAGAACTAGTAACATAAGAAGTTGATCCATCAGCTAAAGTGACATGAGGGGTAGATTTATGTGACTAAAAGGTAGGGAATAAGCTAGAATTACTTGTCATGTGATCTGTAGCACTTGAATCAATGACCCAATTTGAAGAGTAGGAAACAAGTCATTTATTAGGTTTACCTGACTCAACAATGACAGTAATAGGATTAAATTGACTTTTGTGAAACCGAGTCAATCTGGCATACTTTGCTGCAGATATTACAACAGACTTCTCAGGAATGTCAGGAGTAGATGCAACATGGGCAAACTGAGCTATCTTATTTTGCAATTTTCGACAGTTTCGCTTCATATGTCCTGATTTATGACAATAGTGATAAATTATTTCTTCGGACTCTTTTCCACGAATGCTAATACTGTGGTCATAATTGTTGAATTTCATGCCACCATCATTCCTATACGTTTGCTTCCCTAATTGAAATGTGTTATTATGACTGATAAGAACACTATTAGGCTGAGAAGATTGGATAGACGATGAATTCTCTGTACGAAGAATCCTACTATAAGCATCTTTTAGAGAAGACACCTTTGATCCAAAAAGAATTTGTGATTTTGCAGTTTCAAATTCTGATGGAAGCCCGACTAAAAAGCTCATAACAACCATTTTCTCTCATCGAGTTTGTTGTACAATCATATCAGCACTAAAAGGCATTAACATGTTGAGTTCTTCATAGGTTTTCTTCAAGTTTATGAATATTGGGTGAGAGACCTATCACCCTTGTCTGTCCTATAAAAAGCTTTACAGACCTCATACATTCTAGAAATATTCTCCTTTCAGGAATACATAAATTCTAAATAGTTCATTAGTTCTTTAATTGTTTGATAGTGAGTAACTAAATCAACAATTTCACTATCCATAGAATTACGAATTTGTAAGATCAAACGAGCATCTTTTCTCATCCAAGGCTACCTGGACTCATCTTTCGGAGGGTCTTCAGTTAAATAACCATCCATACAAATGCTTAACAGATACAATTCAATAGTTCGATTCCAATCAAGATAATTTGATGAATTAAGTTTGTGATATGTTATCTTAGAAATTACTAGAATCATATAAGAAACAACAACAGACTTTTTCTCTTCCATATTTTATCAATAATACCCTTAAAATACGAAACCAAAAGGCTGTTAAGAGAATTTCCAAAGAAAAAATCAAATCTTTAATGAATAAGATTTGATATTTCACTGATGTCGATCCAACACACGTACAAAACAGATCGTATATATTGAGGCAAGCAACCTGAAACAAACACTCGTCAGCGCGTGTGGGAGGAGTGCTGTTCAGATGGCGCGTGGGACTCATGCGCGTACCTTTCGACGATGGGTTTTTGGAGTTTTGCTGATCGGTACCTGGCGCATCTCCCTGAGTTGGTGGTGTCTATAAAATAGCTCCCAAAGCTAGAGAAACAAAGCAAGGCTGTCGACTATTTAAACACAAATTTATTTTATTTTTTTTCAAAGAGGAATTTTTACTTGTTTTGATACCATGTGATTTTTCAGAGAGATGATTCTTATGTATTCCTATGAACAATATGACTACGTATATATACACATAAGAATGTTGAGAAATGCCTAATTAATGTTAGGCTATCTAACTAATCTATGTTAGGCTGTCTAATAAGTCCCATTTAGGATTTGCACAATGATTAAGGAAATGAAGGTCTGTTTTAATTAATTGTGCAAAAGACTAAAGTACCCTACATTGGAATTTGAGAAATAAATGAATCTAATGTAGTTGTGTATATCAATAAAGAATATAGGTTAATGTTGGAAAAAAAAGTTAATACACTTGATTTCCTAATGTGACAAATAATATGGAACAAACAAAATTTTCAAATGGGACTATTATTTTGGAACGGAGGGAGTACTATTTAATATGCCATGGCAAGCTGCTAATATCATTTTAGTAGAAGTTTTAAATCATTTTGTGATTCTATTCCTTTATTAATTCCATGATTGAATGTAGTTGATTGTCTTTTGCATGAATATTTGCATCCATGCAGGAAATATATGTACAAATAAGTGAAATTTTTTTAATTATCCGTTGTTTCCATATTTAGTGCATCATTCTAATTGGTTCCCTGATTTTAACAGGATCCCGGCGCTTGCTGTATTTTAGTTATAATAATGTGTTATTTACTATGTTACCAACACTTTCCTTATGCTGTATTTTTTGAATAAATTTCATGCTTTCGTGCAGTTCCAGGCTCAGAGAAGATTCTTCTCTGTTCATCTCCAAATTGGGCTACTGCATGATAGAGTTAATGGATCATGCTGCGTCTATCGTGGAAAAAACTCACAATGATATCAAGTTTGGTTGTTTGGGCCCTAATTCTATTTTTAATAGCTTGGGATCCATTGTCCCTTCTATTAAGAGTTTTTTTGGCTCTCCACTTTTTAGCAAATGGGATAAGGAGAAGGATATAGATGGTGTACTCCGCACTGCTATAATTCATTCTATTGAAAGACTTCTAAAGGGTGTTGCTAAAGTGTTTACTGGTTGTTCTCAATATGGAAGTGATCTTCCTTCAGGAGTAGATTTTTCTGATATATTTGATAGTAAATCTAGGGATTCTTTTCCTTCTGACATTAGTAAAAATACAATAGTAGATATGGAGTTAGATGTAAGTGCTGGTTCTAAAGATATGGATATTTTGACTTTGGGTGAGAAAACTGCCGATCGAGTTGCCCTTTCATCAATAAATCTGAAGATGGAAATGATATCATTTATTTCAACTTTCTTCTCTGTTTTACCATCAATGACATGGGATATCTTATTCAACCTTGCAGGGAAAGAAGACAACCCTAGTGTGAGTCTGCATTTCTTTACATTCTTCCTTTCGAAAGTTTTTATTTGTGTTGACATTCTTCCTTTTACTGGTATGTTATATTTTTGGATTTAGGTGCTGGAAGCTCTCTTGTTCAGTCTGTGTCAGCATCCTTACTGGTCATCTGACAAGAGATGGTTGGACTTGGTAGTCTGATCCCTTTATAGTGTACTTGATAATCATATTACTTGCTGAATTCAATTGTTGTCAGAAACTTTTATGCATTTTTAATTAACATCTATTTCTCCAATTGTTTGCTTCGTAGGTTACATTTTTAAATGAAGTTGTGGATATGCACACAAACCTTAAACTCCAGTCACTTAATACTCTGGGTGCCATAAGTGGTTTGGTGCAGAGCTTGTTATTTTTGACAGGAACTGCAAAGGATAAACATGCAGCTACATCTTCAAAGGATGTAGCATCTGAAGAGGTTAGCCTCTCCCACTCTTCAGCTTCGTGCAGTGTAGCATGCTTCTATGTTGATGCAGGACAAACTCTCAAAAAGCTCTCCCACAAAACTAAATTAGAATCTGCTTGGATGTAGATGGAAAGCTAGGCAGAAAATAGTGATTAAATTGCAGAACAATTATTTAATAGAAAGGAACACAGAATTGAGAGATTTGAAAGCTGAAGCTAGTACTTAAGTAAGATAAATCAGCAACACTTGAAATAGAAAGAGAGAAAACATTTAGCATTTGCACTAAGAAAAAGGGATAAACCCTATGTGTCACACCTCAAGTTTGATTGCGACACAACCATGATTACAGAGAACATTCCGTAGACTTTATTGTTTGAATAAAATAGGTACCACACATAATGAATAGAGAAGTCCTCTATTTATGATATAGGCTCTAAAGCAAAGTCCTAAATCTGCTAGGACTTCTAGGACTGGACTTCTAAAAATATATAAATAAATAAGAATTAAGAAACTTAGATTTAAAAAGCAGTATCTAAATCAGAAACCAAACCATTATTTTGAAACTTTATAGATTACTAACATCGCTAAAACCCTAACAGTGCATTAATTAAATGAAAGACAAATGAAGACTAGAAAGTTAGCAAGACTATTTTAACGTCCATGTTTGCTGCCCATTTTCGAATCTAGAAAATATGCCAAATTAAAGCTTGGTCTTTAAAGATCCAGTAGACCTTAATTGGTTGCTGCCAATTGTCTCTATTACTTGTAGTATCTTCCATTTGCATGATAGACAGTCAATGATTTAATTAAAATGGGATAAACTTCAGCTTGGTTTGTGATAAAAAGGTTTAAAATTCTATAATATAGTTAAATACAAGTGAAAGAAAGGCTGGAAATCCATTCCTTTCCTAAAAGTATGCTATGCAGATGTTTGGCATTTACAAACAGGGGTAGCAAAGTGCTATCTCTAAAAGTATGTTATGCATCTATCCTTTCCTGCATCTTGCAAGAAAGGATAGATGCAGGAAAGGAAAGATACTGCATAACATACTTTTAGGGATAGCACTTTGCTACCCCTGTTTGTAAATGCCAAACATCTTTATAGATACATATATTTTTTCTTTTTCATCTTTCTCGACTATCCACTTTCATAACTGTACAAGACATTCCTTTTTACCTAAGCTTTTTTCAGGTGCTTCCATAGTATTTATTAGGCAGACCTACACTATTGGGGGCATGTCTGCAATAATTCTTTAAGAAGTCTTGGTTGTTTATCATTCTGAAATGAGATACTCAAGTGCCTAAATGAATTGAATTGACTCACAGGAATTGACTACTCTGGGAGATTTGGTTAACAAAATTGCTGAGAACAATCTTTTTGACTGGCATGGTCGGTCTAAGCTTGTCGATTGTATATGCAATTTTGTGTTACTCAAACCTGAAGTTGGTCAGGTGACTTAGTTCTTCATTTTGCATTCAAATATTTGGCTCTGGAAACTTTGTAATTTTCTTACTTGAATTTCCTTTTTTCTTGATTTTAATCTGATCTAAGTAAACTTATTTGTTGCATGGTGCCTCTGGTATATACTTTTGTAGTCAATGATTGAAAAACTACTTTTGATGCTTCGAGATCCTGATTATCGAGTCCGACTGACCCTAGCACGAAGAATTAGTGTCCTTTTCCAAACATGGGATGGCCACCATGAACTGTTGGGAGATATCTGGTAGGTTATGAGAAGGCTACTCTTCAGTTTTCATTGACCTTTTGTTGGATACACCTGTTTTAGTGTCTTATAGCATATTGACAGTTTTACAAGACTAATTTGTATGGAATTTCTATTTTTATTCATCAACATATCAAACTCATTTTTTTCCTATTAACTTGTTCCTTCTTACACCTTACTTTACTTATAAACCCATTTATTTTCTCTGGAAATTTTATCTGGTGTAGTGATAACTTTTGTTAAACAATAAATATAAAAGCTGCCAAACAGCCTGTGATTGTTCAATAGGCTTGTAAGATCAAATTTGCGATAAATTTAGATGTGTTCCAGAAAATCAGAAACAATCTCGTTTTGGTCTTTCGCTTAACTAAATGGCCAGTGATTCTATGTATATTTTGCTAGGTGATCTGTAGAATAACTTTAATTTTGGCAGTTTATTTCAGAACTTTTGAAATCAAATGTTGATATTTTTAAAAAATAAATAAATAATTTACGAAATGCTGTAAGTGTTCTTTTGTCTCGTTCAAGTTTGTTAATTCTTCACTCTTTTGAGCTACAGATGTGGTTGTTTCCTCATCTTTTATTTGAATACCTTATTTCAGTTCCAGTTTTGGAGCAAAATTGGTGGTTTTCTCAAAAGAAAAAATTGTTAAGGCGAATGAAGTTTTATCTGCTGGCCCTCAGGCTCGTCCATCATTGGAGACTGCAATAATAACTCTAATGCATCTTGCATTAGAGAGTGAAAAGATAGAGTTAGAGGTACTTTTTTTGGAGCAACATTCTCTGCTTGTTCCTTGTCCAGGGTGGGGTGATGGAGGAGCTCTTTTACAAATGAAAAGTTAAAATGCTTGTATTTGCTTTTCTATTTTCTCCTTTACCCATTTACTCAATGTTCTAATCATGTTTTGCAGGCTGTTTTTATGATATGTGCTGTTGCTGCTATTGATCCTTGTCAGAGGTTGAAGAACATTTACACGTTTTGATGTCTGCTAGGTTTTGATTCTTCAAATTATTGCATACTCAAATTTGTTTATTTCAGGGAACTTGTCCGGGCAATTCTTGATAATCTGTCCAGAGAATTACAGTACAGTAACAGATTAAAGGTCTTTGTATTGAGTAGATGTTTTTGTAGTGGATGAATGGTTTATTTCAACTAAAGATCATCAATATTTTGGTCAAATCTCTTGATGACAATTAAATTTGGTCTTTTTGATTTTGTACAGTACATGGAGGAACTTATTGGGCCAATTATTTTCTGTTGGGTTGCCTGCAGTGTAAGCTTAGTTGCTCTTGTTGAGGTAATGTTTTATGCTTTCTCTGTGTATAACTAATCTACTTTCTCTTGTAGCTACCTGTTTTTTTTTTTTGTTATGGGGGCTGTGGGGGAATTATGAACTTGAAATTGACCTAATTGAATCAATTTATTTTTGACCCCGCAGACGAGAGACCTCTTTGTTGCAAGTATGGAGCCATGTAATTTCATGCAGTACTGTTGCCATTGGCTTCTGCCAGCTCTACTCCTGAATGAGGACTTCTCGAATTTGAATTGGGTTGCTAAAGTAGGGTCCTTTTAACTTGTTTTTGCTTTTCGATAAAGGCAAACTACCTCGATCTATATCAGTTGGCTTTTTCTTTTTTTAAAAATTATTTTTATACATTTTATCTCCTTAATTACTGTATGCACACATCTAACTAGATAGTTTTTCTGGATTTTGGTCTCTTAATGATAACTTTAAATACATAGAAGTTAACTTCTCCTTTGCTGGAATGCTAATTGTAGTTCTTGATCTTCTTGCGGCTATATTCCGCAACCAATATGCGCTTATATATTCACATATCCATCCTTTTCAGGTTTCTTCTCAGTCTCCTGCAATTCTGGTCAAGAGTCACTTCGTCCATATCTTTTCAGTTTGTATGGCTCTGCACTGCAGTAAGAAGGCTGGATGGCAAAAGGGATTGGCAGTCCTAGAAAGTTCAGTTCTTAGTATTGCTGAAATAACAGAGAATGAAAGAGACAAGCTTATCAAAAAACACATGGTATGCATTATTCTACTCACTTATTCTTATGGAGTTGCTAAACAAGTCTCATAGTGGTCTGTCATTGTTGACTCTAATGGGTTGATTATATGGTATCCTAATCAATCACATATCATGTTATTTCTTTTCTCCTCACTTTAGTTTCTTCAGTCTCATCCATAATCTAGTTCCCTGATTATCCACAACTAAGTGTTTTCTACTGTTTATTACCCTACTTAAACACTTTGAGCTGAAAGCTCTAAAGTATATAAATTACGCTTATCTTTTTCAGCTTAAGCTTTTAGATGAGGTGATAATTTGAAATGGTAATAGAGGGATAGGTTCTATGATCAAATCCTGCCGTCACCTATTATAATTTGTTTCTTTAAAATAAAAATTGAAGTATGCACTTGTGTCAGTATAATGTGTTGTAGGCCCGCACATTAGGGGGCATATTAAGTGTATAAATTGAACTTGTCTCTATCCGTCATAAGATCTTAGATGAGGTAGCAATTTTATGAAGGCATACAGCTTTTTATCTAGAAACGGTAATATTGTTAAACTAATGAGTATTTCTCCTTTTTATTGGTAAAACAGTTCAATACCTAATCCTTATTCTGGAAAAGAAAAAAATGAAAAAAATGAAATATACTGTTAATGATGTTTCCCAGTTGTGTTCAGTATCCTAGGATATTGAATTTGTATTTAATAATTCATTTCTATTTAGAATGGGTTTTGTGTATTTGGAAACTCTCTCTCTCACGATCTCTTTTGTTTGAAGAGTTTTGACGTAAAATTTGAATTCTATCCCTTGAGTGGATTGAAGTTTTGTGGCTGTATGGAAATGCTTATTCTTAATTAGTAGGTATTCTCTGACAATCAATAGTAAATTGTTATAGAGAATAATAAACATTCTGGTCCTCTAGAAGAAATTTTCAAAATTCACAATATTTGATCAAAAGACAATTGTGTTTTCAACTCTTATAATCCACTTCAGGAATTGTGATGTGTGACCTTGTTTGTTGAGTGTTCTTTTAAATTAGTTTTACGTGTTCTGAGTGATCAAAATTGTTGCATTTTGTGAAGTATTTTCCTCAAGTTTTAAGACTTTTACTTTGCTTTTCTAAGTTTCTACGAGAGCCATTACTTTTTCATAATCTGTTATGTGACATTTGTTACGGAAAAAGCTGTCAGATTTTTGTATTGGAAAAGTTTCCTTTTGCCATCTAAGGAGGTGGTTCCACTTAAATTTTTTTTTGATCTGTCTAATCATGTCATTTTGGCTGCAAATTTGTTTTGATCTTTCTATTCATGCCATTTTTTCTGCAGGTTTCTATTGTCAACCATCTTTTCTCTCTTGCTGCTGCTTCTGTGGATCCTGTACTTCCTTTATTTCCCAGAGATACAATTAAGCATGCTATTCAAACTGTTGTTGATGGTTTCTTGGAAATTTCCAGGTACTTTTTTCCAGTTCTTTGAACTATATTTGAATCCGTATTGTCTTATGTTTAGGTGAGTTTTACTGTAATTTCCTTCAGGGAGGAGCATCCTAGAAGCACTGGCCTTGTTGACAAGATTAACATTTTCCGAGCTGATAGAGTTTTTATGGTAATACTTCTGATTTTGAGCTTGTAGTCTTAGTTCCATATGCAATTTATCAAATATTGATGTGTGGTTTTCAATTCAATTTCTTATGTGCAGTTTATAGTCGAGATGCATTACAAAATCACTGCAGCATTTAATCATAGGCACAAACGTAATAGATTAGCTGGCATTGAGGTGCTTGTTGATTTGCTTGAGCATAGAGCTGGAGTTTCTAGTACTTATAAGTAAGTTTTTATATCCTATGCTCTAAAGGTCACTTGGACACTGCAACGTGATGAAGTTGTCTTTTGTAATTTGGCATCTTTGAAATTATAGAGGATTGTGTACAGGATAAATAAGCCCTGAAGCACCACTATCTGTCTTGAGATTCTGAATGAGAAATCATTATCTAAACGTCTATTGACTTTTCTTCTAAGTTTCCTTTATGGGACATTAAAATACTATATCATAAAGAAATTGATGCAAAATATCTTCTGACTTTGCCGGGGGGGGGGGGGGAGTCTAGGAGAGAAGAGACAGAAGTATTGTTTTTATCCCACTCCTCCAGTTTCTTGTTACATATTGTGAATGTTATTCAATTACCACCAATCATATTTGACCTGAAAACAAGCTGTCATCATAAAGCACAAAATAGAAATTAACATCTGGTAATAGACATTATAGGAAAGGTTAAAATTCTCAAATTTGTTATGAATATATCATACCATATAAGGTACTTGCATCCTGGAAGTTAAAATAAAAAACTATGTCTTTCTGCTGTGCTGCATCGTCTTTCTCTTGGACTCTTACACAAACTTCTCAGAATTACTTTTAACTTCTATTGCTAGAGAATTGTGATAAGTGACATGGTATATTTAACACAAGGGAAGGGCGAGACAAAAGACAACTGCTTTTCCGAGGTTCTCAGTTATAAATTTTAAAAAAGAAAAATTGGAATTGTCATAGGAGATGTAGCTTGTTCAGTGATTATATATGCCATATCTCTTAGATTTAGTCAACTTTGCAGGAGCATGATCTAACATTTGATTTTAATAGTTATCTCCTCAACTTGGTTGGACAATGTATTGGGCGGCATGCTTTACTTGATCAAGGTTGCAGTATTATTTCCAAGCTGCTTAAGATTTGTAAGAGTTGCCCACAGGAGGATACCAACAGGGTGCTAGGGGAACAATTTCCAGTAATATATGACCTTTATCACTTTCACTTATCCTTTCTCCTATCTATTTAATGCACTAGTTTTCTAGCATAAATTCATTTAATCTGTTCCATGCAGTCCTTGGTGTCTAAATTGGTTCCTTGTTGCATGCCATCTAAATCTGATTGTGAACTTTCTTCTGCCTCTTCATCGGAAGTTCTGTCACTGCTCCATCAGTTTATTGTGCATTCTGATTCCTCTTTTTACGAGTACATCAAGGTATGGCTATGCCTTGTTAGTGCCTACTGACCTTTCGCAGTTCCATTATGGTCCAGTGGAATTGTCTTGAGTGCATGTATGTAGTAGTATTTTTTCATTCAATAACACATTGTCTTTGATTTTCATGGTTAACTTCTGTTTTGAGATTATATTGTTTTAGGAATTGGAGCTCTTTCCTGAATTGGATACATTTGATAATATCTGGAGGTTCCAGAAGAAACTATATCTAGATTACTCACCAAAGGATCACTTAATAAATGTGAGGACCTTTGAATAACTTTATTGATAGGATTCTTAGCTTCCTTTACAACATGCTTATATCACAGTTGCATTTCATTTGTCAAATCTCCTGTTTCATTGGCATTTTTCAGCTTGCAAAGAGATCGTACTACCTTCCAGCAAGAATACTGATTTTGAGGTAATTTTTGTAATACTGATAGGAAACTTAGTGGAGTTATTATATTGTTCTTTTTCCTCTTTTCCGTTTTGTATTAGCCCCTTCCCCCCCCCCCCCACCACACACACAGACACAGAGAAGTCATATTTTGTATGATATAAACAACTCTGTTTGTCGGTGGGTATTCATTTATTCTCTGGGATAATCTGTCTCGAGTCCCGTAGTAAAGCAATTAATGGAGGTCTATTTGTGGATGATTGAATTTCCAGTATGTTTAAATAATTAAAAGGTTTGACTGTAGATAGGAGTTGACTTTTGAGATTCCTTATGTTTAAATCATCTCCAGTGTTTTCCACAAATATCATGAGACCTAATCTTTCATTAGAAAGTGCATCTACTGATAATGATTGTGAAAAAGATGAAATTGCTACTGTGGTTTTTCAGATTGAGTTTAGATATTAGAAAATTTCAGATAGGTATTACTTCAAATGTCTCTCTTGCAACAGTAAGAGAAGTGCAAAAAGTCAGAAAATTTGGTTACTTATGAAGTCTCTCTTGCAGTACTAAAAGCAGATCAAACTAGAGAAAATTTTATTTATTAATTGAAATTGAATTGTTAAATTACCAACTCACAATATTTTTGTGAATTACTTCATGAATTGATTTTTTTTTCTTTTCTTTGGGCAGTCTTAAAGCATTGCACAGAAAATTCTTCGGTGTGGAAACTTGTCAAGGGGAGACAAATGAAAATTTTGATTCAAGCGACAAACACTGGAATTCTGATCAGAACAGTGTCCATGCAATTTGGGATCTTGTTCAGACCTGTAGCTTGGATGACACAAGTGGCTTTGCTGCATTAGTTTCTGATTTTGTGTCTAAGGTATTATCTTGTACAGCTTCTTTTTGTTTGGTGTTTGCATCTTTTATTTCTTAAATAAGCAGGTAAAAAATTCTTCTGATATGACCATATGTGCAGATTGGTATTGGTGATCCCCATCGTGTTGTTTTTGACTTTCCTGGGGAGTTCAGTTATGTCCCTGGCTCTCGAGTGCTTAATAAGGCTACTGCAATAGAAAAAGATTTCTTTATGGACACTGGCACATCTGAAGAACTTCTATATCCTCTTATGCGGCTTTTGAAGAAGTATTTGATGGATGATTCTGTTAAGATAATTGATATTGCTGCACAAGCTTTGCGAGTAAGTCTTTAGAAGGCACTTGACTTTCACGAAGTTCATGGACCCACATTTTCTTTTAAAATTTGATATAATAATCTGCTTGTTTTACACCTGAAGGGGTAATTTCAGTTTGTCGATCAACCTTTCTGTGAGCTTTTGATGCTTAGGCTTCAACAATAGATTCTGTTTGTTCCTAACTAGGTTTGAGTTAATGCTATCACTGATTAGGTTGGTCTTCCTTAAGTTATGTTTGAGCCAGTAACGGAACCATAATTGTTGACAGATTCTGGAGTTGAATTGAGAAAAAAATTCTGCAAGTTGGTTTAGATTATTATTTGAAAGTTGTATTATGGTCTTCCACCGAAATTGGAACGTTTTTGGATGTGGAATAATCTCAATCACAAAACTAATATAGGAACAGTTTCTGAATAGCATAGCATGATATTGAGTAATTGATGGTGATGATGCACTATAAGCTGTTTTAGTTTCATTATTCTCGTGTTTGGAACACCTTCTCCCATTATATTATTCCATCTTGCAGTATTATGAAACATGCTTTTATAAGGAATTACTTCTCTTTTTCTCAAAGCATTTTCGTCATTTCTCCTCTCTTTCATTTTTTTGCTAGAATTTATGATTTTTTATCACTACAATTATCCTAAGAGAGATTCATTAAAAAAACCTAGATGGAAAAATAAGCATACAACTATTACCCAAGACTCCAAACTTTACGTATTGGGTCTTTTTAGTCTATTCAAAGTTGGTACCATACCTATGCTACAAAGCATTATAAAGATACATTTGAGGCAACTGATTTCAATTCCATCCATAGTGAGGGAGTTGTCAATGCCTTAATTATTGCCTGGTATCGTGCTTGACAGAGTTAAGCAATGAGTGAAAAAAACTATTCTTTTAAAATTTCTGCAATATTCTATTTACCTGAGCTTTACTCACATATAAAATGGGAATTCAATTACTTCGAATTTTTATGGTTGGCTTATGATCTTTATATTGTTAGATTTTGAAAAATAGCGTATGCTTTTATATATGGTTGTCTCAAGATTGGTTTGTTGGATCCCAGTATTTTCTAGATGATTTTGGGAATAGATGTAATCTGATTTATGTACTTTTCTAAGCAGGGGATACTTTCAACTGAAAAGGGTCAAAGAGCTTTGCTATCATTTGATTCATATGAAAGGTCTCTAATTGAGGTATGAGCAGTTCTTTTCAGGGGCATTTCTTTATTACATCAGCATTATTAGTTTTCCTGCTTAATATGTTGTTAAGTGATTTCAGTAACTGCATTTATTTCCCTATGTCCTATGCTGTAGGTTCACTCGAAGGGCATTAACATGGAACTAGTGCAGAAATTGGTATTAGATTTAGAAAGGAAGTTCAATGGTAAAGTTTTTTCATGGACTTGTTTTTTGTTTTCCCGTATTGCTTTTTCCTTCCAAAAGCATTTTCTATGATCAAAACTCACTTTTCATTTTCTCAAACCTTTCTGTGCACTCTCTTCAGTGACTGAAGTTTTTGCCATGCCTGAATTGATAGAGCTTATTCCTGTCTGCAAAATATGCAAAATAAATGAACCATAAGGTTTCCTGGACTAAACACTCTCCAAGACTTGTCCAACAGTTCTGCAACTGGGTGACCACTAAACATTAAAAGTAAAAATGTTTTAGATCCAGGTCAGTATGTATAGCGAACACATATCAGATACCTATCAGTTATGTGTCGAACTCATTTTATTTATTCAGTGTGCCAATGATGCATACAACTTTGACATATACTTGTGACACACTTGGTAGAATTGATTGAGAAACTAATATAGGTTTGAAGGTTAAATTAAAGAAGGCAAGCATCATTTGAGGAATTATACTTGAATGAACTTTGGCTTAATCATGAACTGTTGGTTCTTATGATGACTCGGAGATGTAAACCCTCTATATTACAGAGAAGCTTCATGCTGGGCCAGCAAGTAGTTCTGACCCTAGTCCCATCTCTGAGCTTTTCACCTAGTCCCTGAATTTTTTCATGCCCTACATATAGAAGTGGGACCATGGGGATGATATTAGAAGGGGTGGGTGGGGCCAGGACCACTGATCCGATTTGACACCAAATTTTCCCCATATGCATATAAATATAGTTGAAAACTGAATTTTGGAATTTATGCAGAAGTTTTATGTAAAACATAAATATGCAGTGTTATCAGAAATATAGTTGTTGATTATACACATATAAAGTCTTTAACTCTTAAACATTTGTGTTATTGATTATGCCTGTACTGTAGTACTCCTATTGGTTAAAAAATGCAATGCTTGCATGTCTATGTCACACTATATTCTTGTCTTGCGTTTGAGTACTTGCTGCTAGAATATTCTAGCATGGTGTACATGACAAACTGGTGTTGGGAACAACCAATAAACCAAATTCCTTGGTTTCTGCCAAAGAACTTGATGTTCATCTTCAATAAAATCTTCAGGCTAGAGAATCTATTTTTCCTCTTCCCTTCTACATTTAGTTGGTGTTGGGAAATTGTTAAATCCTTGATTTAGGAAGAAGGAAGTAGATTGGTTTTAGTTGTGGACTAAAGCTGAGGAAATTATTGACTATGTAAGGACTCTAAATTACTTGGCATATTAGAGTGCGCCAATAAATGGATGACTCTCTTGTCAAAAAACTTCAAGTTTTTTATTAGGTAAATTTTCATGCTCAAATTTGAGCAGGCTTTTGTCGTGAACATAGGTCTCACTAGCACAAGTAAAGAAAGCTGTGCACAATATCATCAAAGACCATGGCTCACACAAGAGTTCCCATCTTAGATCCAATTAAATAGATTAGTACCCTATACAACATGTTTCAAGTTTAGAAAACATGGCTATTATTTATTGCAAAATGTCTTCAGGCTATATTTAGAGGTTTAAAAAAATAGTTCTATGAAGTGTAAGAAGACAATTCAGCAAAATATATTACTTAAATTTGGAAAATTTATAATCATTGTCATTGATGTATTGATATTCTAGCTTGGAGAATATGTTGTCTTCTTAGTTCATAAATGACTAATCTCATTGCAGAGGAAGCAATTTCTCTTGGGAACTCTACATTATGGGAGACTAGTGGCAAAACTTTTGAGATGTGGATTTGTCCACTTGTTCATGGGCTTATTGGTTACTGTGATGATATTATCTTAAGGTATTTTGTTTGTCTATCGTGAGTGACTGCTGCACGTACTTGTAAGGCCATTTTTTTTCTCAAAGGATCTCTCTAATCAATATATTACTGTGTATTTCAGATTGTGTCAAGACATTGTTTTGGTAAAATCTGAAGTTGCAGAGCTTCTATTACCAAATGTTATGGTTAATCTAACAGGGAGGAAAGATTTGGATGTTGATCTATGCAAATTAATTTCTTTGCAGGTTAGGTTGTGTGCTATTTCTGATTGATACATTGGTATAATCATTGTTAGATTCAATTAGAGTCCTTTGATTTTAATATGAGAAGAAAAGAATATGTATAGTAGTTCTACTGAAATTTGTGGCTCCAGGGTATTTTAACTTGTATCATGCTTTGGTTACGAATTGCCATTGACAACTTTCTTCTTTCAAAGTAGTTATATTTTGTAGAATGCTTATTTCATGTCTAAAGAAAAACGTGATATTCTTCTTATTATCATAATGGTATGTACTAGATATATATACTGCAGAAGAGGAAAGAAATATGATGCAATACCTACACTTTCATAAAGATAGGAAAAAAATCAGGATCATAATGAACCTTACTGCTATATTCTAACTAATATATAAGATAGCCTAAATTACAGATAAATTCTAACTCATGAATTATTATTTCCAAAAATGTCGATTAAATGTAGCTGTGCTATGTGGTTTTCTCTGCAATAGTAAAATGGAAGTCTTAGGGAGGAGGGAGAGGGAGAGTGTTGAGCTTCTCTACAGAAGAAATGCTCTATTGCCAATTTGTTGGCAACTGAAAATTGATGTATTTTTCTTTGTAATAGTTTTTATAGCTAGATTCGTTGTGTTATAAAATACTATGATATCTATAATTAAGCATTGAAATTGTTATTTTAAGTCCAAGAAATGTGCTTTGCTGTATTTTCTTCAATGAGAGATTTTAAAATTCCAAGAAAGAGAGAAAGATATTCTCTCTTTTTTATAACATCTCGAGCAGATGATGCATCTGTAATATAATCAGAGAGGATAGTTTTCGATTTATCCTTGATTATGGTATTCAGATGAAATTGTGGCACCTATTTTACGTTTTGTGATGTAGTTATGGTAATCCCATCTTCCTCACTGCAGTAAATAATTCCTCTTCTGATCACATGGAGGTCCGCAACATCCTTTTCTCTTACTTTAAGGTTTTTCAGTGATCATCTTAAGTGACAATTTGAGCATCTTTTCTTGTACAGTAAAACCTCTATAAATTAATAATGTTGGGATCATAAAATTTTATTAATTTAGACAGGTATTAATAAATCAATAAATTAATAATTTATTAATTTAAAGAGTATTTTTCAATTCAGCAAGTTTAATTTTTTTATTTAATCCATTAAAATAAGTATAACCTATTTACCTAAAATATTTTAAGAAGTGTATAAGTTAATTACCGAAAAAACTTTTGGTAATTGTTTAAAGATACAAATTACCTACTATATTTTTTTTGTATGTTTCTAAAGTCACAAATTGCCTAAAATCCTTTAAGCACTCCTTAAACTCAAGAAGTCTTGTTCTATATAATCAATGAAAAACCTAAGAGGGGGGGAGTGAATTAGGTTTTTATCCGATTTTTCAACCTAATTCAATAAAACACATCTTTGACAACAAATATCAAACACTTGGTATGCTAGTTGTATGAGAAATAATGTGTTCAAATAAAATACAGAAATTAGAGCATTGAACACAATGATTTATAGTGGTTCGGTTTATCCAACAAAACTTAATCCACTACCTTGAGTTACCTACTCAAGGATTTATCAAATCCCTTCACTAATCAAATAAATGTGATTACAAAAGAGACTCACCCAATTCATCTTAGAGTTTTACAAATAACCTCTCAAACCAATCAAGACTCACTCAACCCTTGAGTTTTACAACACAACCTTGATTATACAATAATCTCACCACTCTCCTTAGTGAATCCTAACAAAACAATTCAATGTAAGGTTCACCCAAAGGTTTTACAAACAAATCTTGAATACAAAACAACCTACACAAGGCTCACCCTAACACTTAGGGTTTTATGCTACTTGCAACCTTGATACAATTACAAACAATAATAAAAGATAGAGAGTTTGATAGATATCACCTTAATATGAAGATATATCAATTTGAATCACAATCACCTCTTTAAGTAATGGCTTGTCAAGATTGCTCAAAATTCACCTTTGAATGTAAAAATCCTTCTTTAATGATTTTAACAAGATTGATGTTAGAAAGGGTTTTGGAATGTTTCTAAGATGTTATAGGATCAAGATATACAATGTTTTTGCTAAAAAAATCTTCTTTTAAATAATTTCAAAGGTTTTGGTATTTAAAGGTTTGTTCCTAACTGTAAAAAATAAAGTTGTTGGAAACCCACTCAGGAAGTGCGGTCGACCGCATATCAAACTGGTCGTCCGCACTATCATCCGGTAGCTCACTGGACAACCACCAAATGATGATTTTTCATCCTCCGGTCGACCTCATGGTCGTCCACAGGTTGGCAGATGAACAAATTTGACAGCACATGCATCCACAAGATAAACTAACTTATGGATGATACCTGGACCACTTTAGGTCGACTGAAACATGTTCATTTGTGTATCAACAATACTCTAACACACAAATGATGATTTCAATCAACCATATAAGTTATGGTATCAATCCAACAAGAGTTTATGAACCATTTAAGTTTTGAAATCACGATGCATGATTTTCGAAATACCAAAACATATTTTAACATATTAAAAATATTTTGAAATAACGTTTTAAGTTCATAGAGCAACCTTTAGAAACCATTACTCAATTAGAGGTAGAACTAGAGATCAAAATATATAACTCTAAAACTATACCTCTAGTTCCTATCTAATCCAATAAAAACTTGTCTTCAAATCTTGATAGTCTTGACTTGTATACTTCCTTGAAGACTTGAAATCTTGTTGTTGCATGAATTAGATCATGAATCCAAAAACTCTATCACTTGTACAAATAAGACATTAGTCCTCATCAATGTTTGCCATTAATCAAAATTAAGACATTAAAAGCTTTAGGGCTTTCAAACATCATAGAAAAATTCTTAAAATCATACATAAAGCATTATGTGAGTTTAAGAGAGATCGCCCACAAGCACTCAAAAAGATCTACAACAATGGCTTGATGAAAAATATGTCTTTAAAATTTGTCAAGGTACAGTACCAAACACTTTCACACGAACAAAGCTAGAGATGAAATTCATCTACATTTAAACTTCATGAAAAAACAAATATCAGTAGATTCATATTTTACTAAATTATCATAGTTATGTTTGTAATTTTAGGAAATTATTAATGTATGATATTGAAGGGACCATATATTTATATAGGGATTTTCCTAAAATTATTATCTTATTAATTTATTAAAATTTCTAATTTTTTAACTGACTCGAGTTGGGACCAGATGCAAATTTATTGAGGATTAATTTATGGAGGTTTTATTGTACATGGAGTATTTCATAGTCTTCTATTATTTAACCTTACACAGGTTTTGTTCATGGTTTTCCATAACAGGTTTTAGTCTATGAAATTTTCATCTACTAGATCTGTAGGAATCTGAATAGGAACTTTGGATGTGAAGTGTGATCATGTAGTACATATGTTGCATGATCACCAAAAATGAGTTACTTCTATGAAATGATAATTTCAGTCTGCACAATTGCCTATATGATTAGATATGCCACCTTTGATGCCCTTGGATTTCATTTACCTTGCTGATTTCCTTGCCTCTTTACATTCTCTGCTTCAATACGAAGATTCTCTTATAAATAAAATATCTTCTTTGTTTTGGTTAACATTTTTGTTTGTGGCTATTTGATCTGTACCATTGTTGCAGAAATGAGTTTATCCTTTGCTTATTGCAGGTTCAAGAAAATATATTTACTGAGTCAAATATAATGATGAAATCAATTAAAGTTATCTTGGATGCACTTAATGAGCTACGACTGTGCCATGTTGTGGAAAGAGCTGCAACATCTCCTTCACATAAGCGTGAAAGTTTGAAGGTGATTTTTTGTGTATTAATGTTTACTTTATTGAAACCCTACAGTCAAAAAGGAGAAAGGAAACAAAAGGAGAAAGTTTTCAATAAGGGTCATTAGTTAACTTGTGCTGGCTGATGGTTTCAACAGAATGGCAAGCCTTCTAGTTCTGGAGCAAAATCCGGTTCTGTGCCAGTGAAGCATAAGGGTCATTTAAATTCATCTGGATCAACATTTCTTTGGGAAAAGGTACCTCTTTCCAAGTAGATTGCGAGCTTATCTAACTTTATTACCCTTTTGTTCTAGTCAACATTTAACAATCATCCTATAAAATCTGATAGTTGATCGCAACTTGAACTTAAGATATGGGAATATCTAAGTAGGTTCGCTCAGATTGATGGCAATCCCTGTCAGAATAACAAGGCTACTCGATTGTGTCTAGAAAGTGGTTTAATACAAAAATCCTCTCTTCTTGTGGGGCTAAGCATTTGCTGTGCATCTCATCAGTCATTATTTGCGGGAATTTAATGCACAGAGCTTTCCTTTTCTCAAAAGCATTTGCTAATGTTCTGTCAATGAGTTCATATTACTAGCTATTCTTTTCAAACAAATTTGGTAACTTTCATGAATCTTTCAATTTGGTCATTATTATTCCCATTGAAACAAACATTTCAAGTCATTTTCTTTTTAGTTTTCATATTCTACTTTTTAACATGTTTCTTCTGCTTTCCAGAAGATATGGAGATGGTAGTTTAGATCCTTTCACCTCGTATATCAGGAGAGTTAAACTGAGGGAAAAACACCAAGGACAAGAAAATGATAAGCTCTCTTCCTAGTGTGTTAAACCATTCAAAAATAATTGTGGAGCAATAGCGTCTGAGAAGTACCTTTTGCCGTCTGTTGGACAAGTGACTGTGGGAGACAGTCGTAATTAATTCCTGTAATCCTGTGAAGTAATGCCATTTAAAGGGAATGAAAGTAAACTAGTTGTGCATTTTGATGAAAACATTGGTGCCCTTTGTTGGTAATTTGTATTATCCACTAGAAGGTGAGACTTGGACATCAATAGATTGTGAGCGTGCTTTGCAATTCATATGGACTTTGACATTCCTCTTAATCCTAACATGGCAAAGAACCTGCTTATGACTATCTAGTTGTTCTCATATTGACAAATATAGTAAGTATAATCATTTCTCAAACCCAATCTTCCATGAATGATGGGAATTTTTACTGAAAACCTATTTATTTGAATTATTTTTTCTTAATTTGGTTATTTTGAAATAATTGTATTAGTTGTTGCTTATATATGGTATCAATTTGTCACATCTTTGCATGCTTACTCTCCCTTTTATAGGTCTATTGGCTAAAAATGGTAGTATACATATCTTGATTTTTAATTCATCTTATATTTTTATAGGTCTATTGGCTTCCTATTGATTATCTTGAGGTTGCCAAGTCTGCCATTGTAAGCATCTAATTTTGACCCATCCTTTCAAGTACAGTATATGGTCTTTCACTTCACCTAATCTGTTTCCCTAATTCTATTTTCTACATTTGTTTTACAGAACTGTGGTTCTTACTTTACTGCTGTTATGTATGTGGAGCATTGGTGTGAGGAGCACTTTAACAGCCTCACATTGGGAAGCCCAGATTTTTCCCATCTTGAAGTAGTAAGTAAAACATATGCAATCTAAGTAACTCCGCACTCTGCTTCTTGTTGAACTTGGTGCAGCTACTTTGTGGTGTAGTCATATCAGGGGAAAGAAAGGGTATCAAGCAGGAGGAATGGTGGAGGCAGTGAACAAAAGCTACTAGTATTAAAACCTGTATAACCTTATTGTATACATTTTAGAGAAATTCTAATTCTTTTCTTTTCTCACAGCTGCCCTGCCACATTGAAATACTTGTCTCTGCAGTCACTCAAATTAATGAGCCTGACAGCTTGTATGGGATCATTCAGTCTCATAAGGTCAGTGTGTATCTAAGCACTATATTTTTTTGATATCTGTGCTTTGCCATGTCCTCCCAATAAGAAAATAAACTAAACTAAACTCTAGTGAATCTTTTGAGAGCAAAAACAGTCATTGCATGGTACTCTTATGTCATAAGACCCTTATGGGCCATAAACATAAGAAGCCTTATAACAGCCTTAACATCCTTGTATGGTACTGTTGAGTATTAAATTAAGTTAGGCAGCCTAAAATGGCTGCTATGTTTGGCAGCCAAACATGACTGCTATGAGGGTTGTTTTTTCTACATTTGTGTGCTTGTGTAAGCCTATATATATAGGCACTTCTTGTAATTTATTGTATCAAGTCATTAAATACAATCAACATGGTATCAGAGCCTCTTTTCTTGTGGCCTGAACCTTTCTGATAATCTGAAAGGTTCATTTGAAGTATTAGATCATTTCTGGAATTTGTTTTAAGAAGTGTTTCAATTAGAATTTTTAGTCTTTTGCTTCAAGAAGTTTTTTTTTTTTTCAATCTCAAGCCTCCTCTATATATCCAGCAATACACATCAGAAACATATCTCCAACCCTATGATAAAATCTTCAAATTCCAACTTATTCAAGTTTCAAGTTCTCAGCTTCTTCAAGCTTCAAATTCCACCTTCTTCAATCCAAATTCAGTTTCTATTCTCCATTCTATTTTTCTGTCTGTCTTACATCATCATTAGGCGCGCCTCAACCTCTCAGACCATCACCCGAAGTCCGGTGGTCAGAAACTGCCGCCACGCTCCGCCACACGCCGCCTCACTTTCCGGCGCGTGAGGCTCACGCGCCACCTGCAGTGGTCGGAACGCTGCGCCGCTTCTTCCTCGAGCTTCTCCAGGTTCTGCTTGATCCATTCCAGGTGTTATTTGTCAGTTTCACCTTTGATTTTTGAAATGGGTCACATTTGTTCTCTTGGGTATTAAGAACTTTTTGCTGCAATTGCTTCTTATCTCCAATTGGTCTCGATAAGCAATATACGACCTTAGTATTAGGAACAAAATACAAATCATGGCTGAAGAAGAAATATTGAACCCCATTTCCCAATCTCAATCTATTCCACCAAAAGTTTATGTGCCAAATTATCTGGTAATGTTGTTATCACTCATAATAAGTGATAGGGTCCCAAAATTATCAAGAGTGGTCTTCTGCTGTGAAACTGTGATTTATGGGACAAGGGGTAGTTGATCATTTAACTATAAATTCTGAGAAAATTCACTATGAAAGAGATGTGTGGGAAAGAGTTGATGCCCAATTATGCAGTCTTCTATGGCAGTCTCTTTCACCTGAGTTAGTTCCTATGTTCCATCCCTTCATGACTTGTGCATCCGTATGGGAACACGCACAATCACTATATACAAATGACATCTCTCGTTTTATTCCATTATTAGTGAAATGGTGAATAATCAAGAAGTCAAATATGTCAATAGAAAAATTTTTAGGCAAAATTCAAGGGCTCATGTTAGAATTCAACAAACTCTTGCCCATTGGAGGATCACCGACAGACCAGCTTGCTCAACGTGACAAGTTTTTTGTTGTCTTCACTCTTGCAAAGCTTGAGTCAGATTATAAACAAGTTTGTAATGGAATTCTCGGCGAAGGAACTGTACCGAGTACTAAAGACATGTTTAAAAGACTTCTACAAGTTTCTTCTGTTTTCAAAGAAATTACACCCTCCTCCACAATAGAGCACTCTGCTCTTACCTTTCAAACTCAACATTACCGAGACAATAACAGAGGAAGAGGTCGAGGAAGTTATCGAGGTGGTCGTGGTAGTGGTCGGGGTGGCCGTGGTCCATTCCGATTTTGTGATCATTGTAACAAACCGGGGCACACAAAGGAAGAATGTGGGCACTTCATGGCAAGCCAATAGTGGCTAATGTGGTCCAAGTCAATTCAGATGCCCCTAATACACACACTACTATCTCAAACACCGAGTATCAAGAGTTTCTACGACTCAAGGCTGCTAGGACCTCTGTCACTCCTGAAGCATCGCATACCGCTCTTGCTTCCCAGTCTAACTCTATGTGGATTTTTTATTCCGGAGCCACTGATCATCTTTCTGGTAATCCTGATCTTTTCTCTCACATTACCTATTCTAATTCCCTTCCATCAGTTACCTTTGGCGATGGATCAATAGGTGCTGCAAAAGGCATTGGGAACGTTACTCTTCTTCCTTCTTTATCCTTATCTAATGTGTTGTATATTCCTGGATGTCCCTTCAATTTAATTTCCGTTTACCAACTTACTCAGTCTCTTAATTGTTTTGTCACTTTCTCTTCTAATTCGGTACTTGTGCAGGACCGACACACGAAGGAGACCATTGGTATGGGATATGAATCAAAGGGACTTTACCTCTTCTTATGTTCCAAAGCTGCGCTCACTGCTACTGTTTCTCCTCTTCTTGCTCATTCCGTTTGGGGCACCCGAGTCTTAATAAAATGCGTCAAATCCTTCCTGATCTGTCAAATTAAAATCTCTTGAATGTGAGTCATGTCAACTTGAAAACATTCCAGAGCTTCATATCCCGGTAGGGTTGATAGGCGAACTACGACCCCATTTTCCTTAGTTCACTCTGATGTTTGGGGGCCATGTCGTATTCCTTCTATTCTTGGCTATCGGTATTTTATTACCTTTATAGATGATTTTTCTCGTTGCACTTGAGTTTTTTGATGAAAAATCGTTTTGAGCTTTTTGATGTATTCCAAACATTCTATAATGAAATAAAAACTCAGTTTGGAGTTTCTATAAAAATCATGCGTAGTGATAATGCAAAAGAGTACTTTTCTGATCCCTTCACTACTTTCTTCTCCTCACATGGCATTCTTCATGAATCTTCATGTGCTAGAACTCCACAACAAAATGGAATTGCTGAGAGGAAGAATCGACATCTTGTCGAAACAGCCCGCACTTTACTTATCCATCAAAAGATTCCTAAAAGATTTTGGGAGATGCTATACTTCACTCTTGCTACCTCATAAACCGAATGCCCTCTTCTGTCTTGCAAGGAAAAATTCCACTTAGTGTTTTACTCCCATAAGAACCTCTTCATAAGCTTCCGCTAAGGGTCTTTGGGTGTCCAGTTTCGTTCATGACACTACTCCTGGACGAGATGGACAAGTGGACAGACTTAAAGCTCGACTTGTTGCTAAAGGTTATACGCAGGTATTGGTGTTTGACTACACTACTACTTTTTCACCCGTGGCCAAAATTGCCTCTGTGCGTATTTTCTTGTCAATGGCAGCCACTCGTCAATGGTCATTGCATCAGTTGGATATCAAGAATGCCTTCCTACATGGTGACCTGAACGAAGAAGTGTACATGGAACAACCTCCAGGTTTCGTAGCTAAAACAGGAAGGAACTTAGTATGTCGCCTTAAGCGTTCTCTCTGTGGTTTGAAACAATCCCCCCGTGCTTGGTTTGGCAGGTTCAGTGGAGTTGTTCAACAGTTCGGCATGACTCGAAGCAAGTTGATCATTCTGTCTTTTACAGACATTTATCAGGAAAAAGCATCTATTTGGTAGTTTATGTTGATGACATTGTTATCACTGGAGATGACACAGAGGGTATAAGTCAACTTAAGGAACATTTGTTTCAATACTTTGAGACTAAAGACCTTGGAAATTTAAAGTATTTTCTTGGTATAGAAGTTGCTCAATCACAACAAGGGATTTATGTTTCTCAAAGAAAGTATGCCTTGGATATACTTGAAGAAACAGGTATGACAGATTGCAAACCTGTTGACACACCAGGATCCCAATGTCAAAATTCTTCCAGGACAGGGGGAGCCTTTATCTGATCCAGGAAGATACCGAAGGTTAGTTGGCAAGCTACTTTATCTGACAGTCACTCGTCCTGATATCTCATTTGCAGTTAGTGTGGTTAGCCAGTTTTTGTAAGCACCATGTGAAAGTCATTGGGAAGCTACAACCAGAATTTTAAAGTATGTTAAAAGGTCACCAGGTACAGGCTTACTTTATAAGAATCATGGAATACAGAAATTATTGGCTATACAGATGCAGACTGGGCTGGCTGTCTCTTGGGATAGAAGATCAACATCTGGTTATTGTATCTTGTTTGGTGGAAATCTTGTGTCATGGAAAAGTAAAAAACAAGATGTGGTAGCTCGTTCAAGTGCAGAAGCTGAATACCGAGCAATGGCTCTTGGGACGTGCGAACTTATTTGGGTGAAGTATCTTCTCACGGAGCTCAAGTTCTGTAAACTCAACTCTATGAAATTAGTTTGTGATAATCAAGCTGCTTTACACATTGCATCTAATCCTGTCTTTCATGAGAGGACTAAACATATTGAAGTTGATTGTCACTTCATACGTGAAAAGGTTGCTTCTGGAGACATGTTTACTACTTTCATTGGATCAAATGACCAACTTGCTGATGTCTTTACTAAATCTTTGAGAGGACCTAGGATTGAATACATTTGTAGCAAGCTTGGAGCATTTGATCTATATGTTCCAACTTGAGGGAAGTGTTGAGTATTAAATTAAGTTAGACAGCCTAAAATGGCTGCTATGTTTGGCAGCCAAACATGGCTGCTATGAGGATTGTTTTTTCTACATTTGTGTGCTTGTGTAAGCCTATATATATAGGCACTTCTTGTAATCTATTGTATCAAGTCATTAAATACAATCAACAGGTACTAATATGGCACTCTTTACTTTGTTTGTAATAAAGTAGACCGTCAAGGTTCTTATGTCATCTTCTTGCTTTGATGATTTATGGTCTTATCAAGCATGGAAATAAATGTTAATTATATGGTGCCTCAGGCAGGAGGTTAGGAATTTAGACATCTGGAACTGCAGAACCAAGGAGTAGATCATATAAAAAATTGCCAGTTCATTGTCAAAATGTCTGGTCTTTTTTACTACATGTCAATAATTGTTTTTGTATGAATAGATCATATCTTAAGGGGAGCAATCATGCGAATCTAAATCTACATTCGCCATCCTATCTGCCTGTATAAAATAATGGATGATACTACTACAGTTAGTGTCCAATGATTCGTTTTTAACATCTATGCCAGGAATTTAAAGATCGTTTCTATAATCCTCAGTACTTTTTCCTTGTGTTTGTCTGTGTTTGTCTCTGACTCACATGGATGTATTTCTGTAAAGTTTATGCCATTGTTATATGTTATATGAATATATGTCTTTTTATTAATTCTCAATTAAAGAACAAATGTGTAGTATGGTTGTACGAGTGATGGAGTTTTGAGTGGTTTGACTTGTCATAATCATAGTTACCACCATTTGAGCATTGTCAACCACCTTTTATCCCATTTGGCTGATACTACAATATACTTATAAAGTTTCTTTTCAAGTTCATATTAGTTTTTTATTTAACTTGGGCAATTCTGAAAAGATGACTATGGGTTCTGTAGCACAAACACCTTTCTAATAAAGTACTATGATGTCCCGGTTTCCTTTTCAAAACAAGTTCCTTTACTGGAGTTGGATGTTAATCCTTTAATTGTTATTGATCTCCCTATCACTACTTTATTCAGTTTCTATTCTGAAATTATGAGTTATATTTCTTGCACTCAAGCACTTACCTTAAATAATGTGTTATCAAAATTGCTGAGATATAAACTTCTGTGATAGGAAACAAAAAATTTATTGGAATTTCTGTTAGTATTTTGCATTTAGATGTTCTATGCTCTTCCTGACATCATGTTTTCTGAGATTTGATTATTTGTCGTTCTTCCAAATATAATTTTGGATTGTAACTCTATATCCACTCAACTATTTAGAAGCTTTACTACTGTTCATGAGAAGCTTACTAGTGAGTGTGTCAAATTTTATTTGGCTTTGGAGCTACATCCTGTTCAAGCAACTTTTTGTTACTTTTTTATTTTATTTTAAAAAGTTCTTAGTTTGTGGCATGGCGTTCTTGCTAACTTTGAGAATATTCAATGGAAGCAGCACATTGATGTAATCCTTAAAGTTGTTTGTGGTCTTTGAGCATTCTACTGGTTTTGACAGTTGACCTCTCAAATTATAATGTTTGAACACGAGGGAAATTGGACTAAAGCCCTTGAGCACTATGATTTGCTACTACGATCTGGAGAAAAGGAACAAAAAAATTCAAATTCAAGAACTCTTTCGCCTGGAAAATCAGAATCACTTGTTCCTGACGCATATTGCAATCCAGTAAACGAGATGAGCAAAAAAAAAAATTTAAAGGGGTTAATTAGGTCTTTGCAGCAAATTGGCTGCTCCCATGTTTTGGATGTATATTGCCAAGGATTGGCTTCTCAGAAAGGGCAGCTGCATGACATGGAATTCATGGAATTGCAGGTAACCTCATAACCTTCATCACTTAGTTGCATTAGGCACAAACACAGATTGAACAGTTTGCAAAACCATCTGCAGTATGAAGCTGCATGGCGTGTAGGTGATTGGGATTTTTCTTTGCTAAATGGGGAATCAAGTTCGGTAACATTGAATCAGAGCTTTAGGGCTGGTCATTTTAATCAAAATTTGCACAGGTAATTCATCAACTATCGCATAGTTTACTTTCGAACCTGACCTTCATTGGGTTTTAACGGCATTTGGTTGTCAATGCATAGATTATTTCAAACTCTTTTCTTAGCAGGAATCAAAGATGGGGACTGTATTCCTGCTATAAAAAGATTTTCCTGGATCATTTTTGTTTCAAAACTCCAAAACCTTGAGTTCTACTGTTAAAATTCATGAAGCAAAGGTGTAACTGATTTCTTTCAAACCTTAAATCTGTCATGATCTCTTTAAGATGTTCGGTCATTCATTCAGTTTTATGTGGTAGTTTTATACCTTCACTGTTACTCCATAAAGCAAACAAATTGTCATTTGTTTTTAAAGATGAATCGAGTGGTGTTCGAAGGAAAATGTAGTTTTATCTGTTGGAATTTCTGTTGTACAATAGAATATAAGCAGAAGGCTTTCTAATGTTGTGTTTCATTAGTAATGAAATGCAATTTAACTCTGTAGCGCTACAATTTGAATTGTGATGCTGCAAAAAGAAATGCAGTTCAAACTAGGTCATGAACGTTTACTCTTATTGGGAGTTTTCAATTACATATTATATATATGGTCAGGAGACAAAACAGGTCCTCAGCATTGCCATCAGTTTCAGTATCTTTTGCTACAATGTTGCCTAATCATCCACTATAGCTAGGTGAAATCAACACGTCTTTTTTTTTTGTGGGGGGGGGGGGGGGGAGGGGTGGTGGCAGAGAGTTTGGGGAGAGATAAGTTAGGTGCTTACTTCCACTTTCTTCCATGCAAATTATGTGATGTAACTGAACCCAAAAAATAAGTTGACATGGTACTAAGGTAAACATGGTCCAATGACAGACATGGTAATAGTTGAAGTTAGAGCTGTTGGAATATATGGAACTTATCATGTGGAATAATTGAGGATATTCATCGCCAGCTTATATTATACGATTTTTTTGCCCCTTGAGGTTATCCAAGTTCCTGCTGACGATCTTCTTGTTGGTAAATAGCTGTTTTAGAGCTTTAGAAGAGGGAGATATTGATGAATTTCATGCAAAAGTAAGAGGTGCAAAGCAGGTACTACTGTCTTTACAATTTTGATGTTTGATTGGTAAAGCTTGGAATTGTCTCATTCATCATGAAGCTTTCTTTTATTTAGGAGCTTTTGCTATGCATATGCAACGCAAGCAAGGAGAGCACTGAGTATATTTATTCAACAATAATTAAACTTCAGGTATCTTGTATTCCCAGTTGGTATTGCTTTTACTATTGAACAGGGTGACATGGTTTTACTATTGGCAAGTCACTTGTGCACTTGAGCATTGATCAGTACTTATTGATTACAAAGTCTTGATCTTCTCTTGTAAAGTGGCATGTGTGCCTTTAGAAACAAGGTTATCTCTGAATGCATATTTTCTAGGTTAGGACTAGGCTACGCAGAGATTTTATTGTTATAAAACAAAAGAATTGGGAGAATGCTTGTATATTTCAATAAGAGAATAGTACGCATATATATACACCTTTGTAGAGATTGAATTAGGAAAGTAAATCAATCACCCACTCCATGAATCACTCCTATAATAACTCCTACAATCAAGTTGATTCCTATAATCAAGTTGTTCCTAATTTACAGCCTTTAATCAAACATTTACAACCTATAATTTCGTAATACTCCCCCTCAAATTGGAGCATAGATATCAATCATGCCCAACTTGTTACAAATATATAAAACCCGAGCTCCATTAAGAGCTTTCGTGAAAATGTCTCCTAATTTCTCTCCAATCTTCACATATGCCGTAAAGATCAAGCCTTCCTGAATTTTTTCATGAACAAAATGACAATCGATATCAATATGTTCAGTTCGTTCATAAAAAATTGGATTTGAGGCAATATGAATTGCAGTTTGATTATCGCACCACAACATCATTGGTAATGAGACTTTAAGACTGATCTCAATCAAGAGTTGAGAAACCCACATAACTTCACATGAAGCCTGCGCCATTGCTCTGTACTCAAATTCTGCACTAGACTGTGACACCACATTTTACTTCTTACTTTTCCATGAGATCAAATTACCACCAACAAAAACACAATAATCAATTGTAGACCTTCGATCAATCTTGGAACCTGCCTAGTCTGCATCAGAAAAACACTCAATATCAATATTTTGTGACCATGATTCTAATACAATATTCCTCGTCCGGGAGTTCCTTTTTAAGTAACCAAAAATTTGTTCTAAAGCTACCTAATGATCAGTTGTAGGAAATGACATAAATTGACTTATAATACTGACTAGATAAGCAATATTTGGACAAGTCACTGTTAGATAATTTAACTTTCCAACTAATCTTCTATACCGTTCAGAATTATCAAAAACATCTCCCTCCGTGAATTTCTGGTTGGGAAACATTGGAGTACTACATAATTTGACTCCCAATTTTTCAGTTTCTGCCAACAGATCCAAAACATACTTTCGCTAAGATAGAAAGTATCTGTATAGGTGAGGCATGTGAACCACCAGTATCTGTTCGGAGAACCCTCGTGAAAACCTTTTTAAAATAGGTAATCTCAGGATTAGTCAGAATTTGCGACTTGGCACAATCAAATTGGGAATTAAGGCCAGCCAGAAAACTCATAATAGTCATCTGTTCACGTTGAGTTTGTTGAATTTTGATATGCGTTTGAAATTCATGAAACAAGTCTGCAAAGTCTGATCTTGTTGTTCAGCCCGATAAAATGCCTTGTAAACATCGAAAATACGAGAAATATTTCCTTTACCAGAGAATAGAAAGGTCAAATATTCCATTAATTCTTTGACATACTCACAATGAGAAACATGGCTGACATTCATTCTCAATGGAGTTGCGAATTTGTAAAAATATGTGAGCATCTACCCTTAACCATTTAGTACGAGTCTCATTAGTAGGAGGGTCCTCAGTTAAATGGTCATCCTTAGAGATACTTCGTAAATACAAACGAATGGTCTTACTCCAATCTAGATAATTAGACTTATTTAGCTTTTGGTCTGTGATTTTAGACAGAATGGGAATGACGCTAGGCATAACCATATTATTTTGTTTATCCGCCATCATAAGAAATACACTTCAATAAAAAAAAACAGACTTATAGCACAATGTATAATAGAAGAAAAGAAGGCTTTCCTGATGAGCTAACTAGCACCACAAGGGTAAGACAGAAGCCAAGACGACCGTCGGAATAAAGACTTAAGAGGTGGACTTGTCTCACACGAGATGCAAAAGTCACTCAAAGTGGGTAACTTGATTAATAATAGCACTGTTCACTTGGACAGCAAGAAAAGAAGCCAAAAATTATCTGATTCAGATTAGAATAAGTGTCTCCAGCTCTGATACCATGTTATTAAACAAAAGAATTGGGAGAATGCTTGTATATTTCACTAAGAGAATAGTACACATATATACACACCTCTGTAAAAACTGAATTAGGAAAGTAAATCAATCACGCACTCCGTGAATCACTCTTATAATAACTCCTACAGTCAAGTTGATTCCTATAATCAAGTTATTCCTAATTTACAACCTATAATTTCGTAACATTATAAAGTTGGAAATATGTGTATCAGCTTTGCTGCAACAGAGCTACATAAGCAGTCTCCTTGGGCTATTATTTTTGGCAAGCCTTATCTCTGAGGTTAATCGATTTTAATCTTTACTCCCACCAGACTTGATTCAACAATTTTTTATTGAGCTAAATGGATTGAGGTCATATTAACAAATCTAGCCATGAATTTTTCATCCAACAATTTGTTAAGGCAATAATTCAAGAGGAGGTCAAGAGATCTCACCATAAGTAGGAAATTCTCTTCTTTTTCCTTTTTCTTTTTTTGTAAATGAAACCATTATTAAGCTAATTAAAATAGAATCATAACACAATCTGAAATCCTCAGGCACCAACCAAAACATAATACACCAGAAGACAGAAATCAATAATAGTGAAGGTAGATTGAGGCAAATTGAATATATAGGTTATAAACCAATTCTCATTAGTACTTGGAGCTTCTCTCCATGCTACCATTGTATCTTATACCATCTATTTGTAGGCCTATACAACAATAGCTTTCTAAGCTTGAACATAGTCATAGATTTTCTGGTTCCTTTCTCCCCAAATATTATGCAGAGTGATAGAAAGAGCCAGCTTATCCGTACACTGCTAAATTGTCCTGATTGAATCTGTTTCATCGCCTCTCCACCAAACTAGACCAACAACCACCAATCACAAACTTACAAGAAACAAAATTCTGAATTTCAATCCACGCATCATTAGAGTAAGGACAGCAAAAGAATAAATATCAAGAGATTCAGGGCTCAAATGACATAACACACACTTATTCACCTTTATAATGCCACCAGAATCTGTCCATGGTATACAACCAATTCTTGCGCACCATCCATGGTATGTATAAACCAGACTAGGACAACACAAAAAATTTGAGGATGGAGTAGAGAAGATTTCATTTACCTGACAGTGTATACACCTTGCACATCAGAACACCTGCCAACCGCATCTGGTTGATTACTATTCGAAAGAGTAGGAAGCTCCTGACAGTTGCTTTTAGTCTTAAATTGGCTATTCTTCTATTTTGTCAATGCCAGATATCCATCGTCACAACTGTAGCACCAGATGTGGTTTTGCAAATCCACTCTAACAAATGATCAGCAGAGGGACAGAGTGTCAACAGGTCCTGCAGGATGCCAAAGATTTAACCATAATGTAGTGCTTAATCCATCTCTGATCTGTATTCTAATATAGTTTCTCACCAAAGGCCTTGGATACAGTTACCATATCCAATTCCATGATCTATCAAGAGGGATTGGTGCTTCCTGGGAAGGCTTCCCTTTTCGTAAAATGGAGTATACCAATCTAATCCATATAATTTCTTTTAATTGACACATTGCACAAACCTGCCTAATGATAAAAGCTTTACTCCATTGCTTGAGCCTAAGATACCCAAATCACTTGCCCTTTTTTGTTAGCATCTATAAGGAAGAAGCATTGGATAAGCATATCATGTGGAACAGAAATTTTTATCACATCAATTTAAGAGGTCTCTTTTGGGTTTGGTTTGCAGATCTTTTATCATCTTGGTATGGCATGGGATTTACGCTGGAGTTTGCAATCTAGAAAGATGGATTCCTCATCTGAGTTAGATAAGTTGTCATCTGCACCTATCATTCCCTCTATGCAGCAGGTATTGTAGTTTTGAGAGGTTGTCGCATTAACTTGTAGTTTCTACATTACAGAGCATATTACCAGAGTTCCTGTTGAGTCAGACATCTGGCTGTTTTGTTACCCTGCTGTTCCTTTAAGTATAGCTTCATTGATATTTAGGCATTAGAACGATCACCTGTTTTTGTCAAAGTTTAGTGTATGCTTTTACAAGGTATGAGGAGTGTGTCCAACTTTAGTACCTCTTTATATTTGAGCTTGCTTAAATAAAGAAAAAATTAAGTGAAACTATTTATACTCTTAACACTGAAATATACCACTCATCTTATTTTTCCAACCAATTCTTTGCATCAAGTCCAATCTCAAACTCATGAGGCCCTATCCTGTCATACAATTAATGGTCACCAAAGGATCTGGATTTTTGTTTGAGCACCCAGCCTCAAGTAAAAGGTAGCCTGAAGTTGCAAAGAAATCAAGCTATAAATGAACTATGGCTCAAGTTTGATTTATAAGGAGCCTAAATGAAGTTTGAAAATAAGTTCTATGTTCATTGCTTCTTAGTTTCTTTTTCAGCTTGAATGTTCAGAAGCAAGGCTCAAATACTTTTCTAATTTATTTATGTGCTTAGCTTTCTATGTCAGACAGATAAGTGTGGACTTCAATTTGGATGGTAGGAAGAATCAAGCTTAAGGGTTATGTTGCTTGATATCTGTATTTTTATTTATTTTATTATTTTTGGGCCTTTGGTGCACAGTATCTCCACCTTCTTTGATATTATGTGTTATTACATCCTCTAAATGTTTCAATGCTTTCATCGGAGCGTGTTTTTGTTGATACTTGATATCCATTATGGAGTGTATTGTTCATTGTATTCAAGAACTTAATACATTTTTCAGGAACTTGATACATTTATATTACAAGATGTGCCTATATACAAGTTTGCACAAGAGACCCTTAGCACACAAATATGGAAGACAAACAATACACTTAACAGCCATTTTACACTACCTAACATTGCAATCATTTAGGCTGCCAAACACAAACACACATAGCAGCCATTTTAGGCTACTAAACATTCATTTAATATTCAGCATTATCTAATATCTATAAAGAATTTAATTTGATTAGGACCTCTTTTTCTTTTTCTTCCTCAAATCACTTCACTGAATGTGCTAGAACCATGATTTTTCTGATGCTTTTAATCTTAAGAGACTTGTTTCCATTTAAGGGGACCATGTGAGAAAATGAAGATTCTAGAGTCTTTCATTAAGAAACTATATAATTTCCCTCATTCATGTATCTTAACCATGATATTTCTTTTGCAACTGTCAAGTGTATGAATTATAATGATCTCTATGTTTAAGTTGTGAGATGTTGAATAATCTAAGAGGGGAGTGAATTAGATTTTATTCAATTTTCGCAACTTAATTCGATTATGCACTTTTACGACAACAAATATCAAACACTTTATGCAACAATGATCACAATGATTTATAGTGGTTTGATTTGTCCTACAAAATCTAATCTACTACCTTGAGTTATCTACTCAAGGATTTCATAAAACCTTTCATTAATCAAGTATTAGAAATTACAAAAGAGACTCATCCAATTCACCTTAGGGTTTTATACAAAACATTTTAACCAGTCAAAGTTCACCCAACTTTTTGAGTTTTACAACACAATCTTGACTTTATAACAATTTCAAATACACCAATTAATGAAATTCACACAAACAAGATAATCATAATTATCTTCAATTGACTCACTCTTACCCTTAGAGTTTTAACTTAAACGCAATCTTAAATATGTTTACAAGAGATGAATAAAGATAATTTAATATAGATATCACCTTAGTTGTGAACATATATCAATTTGTAAAACTATGACCTTTTAGAGTATTAGCTTGATGAATCTTGCTCAAGAACACCATGAAATAATGAAGCCTTTAATGATTTTCTCAATGAAATTGTTTAAAAAAGGTTAAGAAATATTTTCAAGATAATTATATAATGTAGGTATATGAAATTATAGCTCAAAAAACGTTAGTAATTCATTTTTCAAAGGTTTGAGCTTTTATATGGTCATTCCAATGGTCATAGAAAAAGCTATTAAAACTCACTCAGAGACTTGCTATTGATCGCATGGTCATTGAGATCATCATCTGCAAGTTTCATGAAATGGTCACTAAATATCCTTTCGATGACCCACTTTAGTCGTCCAGACAATGGTCCAGTTGACCGCTTCTGAACAATATTATTTGTGTATTTTTAACACTTAAATACACAAGTAATGTTACAAAACAACCATACAAGTTATGACATTAATCTTACACAAGTTTATAATCCATTTTAGCATAGAAATCAAGTACATTTTAAAGAAGCCCTTTTCAAAACTAAAGATAGAAAAAAGTTTATTAAGATCTTTTTGAAAAATAATTTAAGTTCAAAGACCAATTTACTTAGGGTAATAGTCAATCAAGACGAATTAAGATATCTAAGATATAATGAAATCTAAAAACTATACCTTAGTCCGATCTAATCAGAAAACGCTTGTTTTCAACTCTTGATTCTGAATAAATGTCCTTGAAGACTTAGAACTTCAATCTTGTTTGTATTAGATAATTGAATTCTAAAAACACTATCACTTATACAAATAAAAATCATTAGTCCTTATCAATGTTTGTCAGTAATCAAAATTAAGATATTAAAATCTTTAAGGCTTTCATATGTGTTGGCAATTTAATAGAACTTTGAATGTCTCTTTTACCTGTATGCAGGACCATTCTATTGTATGCTCCTCTTTTCTTCTTCTTTTTCTTTCTTTCTTTCTTGTGTGTGTACAATCCTGCTAATTTGATTCAAGATTATTAATTTTCACTTATAGTTACACTTCAAAGTTTTAATCACCTATCCTAGTTATCATGGTTGAGTAAAGATTGGAATCACATCCTGGAACAAGCACAGTTGCACATGAATTTGCTGGAGCCATTCATAGCATTTAGAAGGGTGTTGCTTCAGATATTGAACAATACAGATTCCAAAATGCAACATCTATTGGATTCTGCATGCACTCTTCGTAAGGTATTTACTCCAGAAAAACATCTCTGGTAGCCAAGCCAAGACATTTTCATTGCCTGACATTTATCCTTGTCTTACAGGGTGGTAGATTTTCTCAGGCTGTGGCATCTTTGCATGAATTCAAGTCCATTTGTACAGGAATTGGAGAAGACAGTTCCAATTTTTACTTGCATGGAAGGGTATGAATTTCCAAACACAATTTAAAAAAGAAAAAAATGAAACTGTTAATTTTCTCTGCTTCTGAACATACTTATATTTGAGTACCAGTTTGATTGGAATCCTGCTTTCTTGACATCTAGTCCAAAAGTTACCCAGTTCTACTTTCCTCTAACTCCTCTTTAACATAGCTTTGACTTTGCAATTGTTTCCATGTTAATGCTTTGGTGGTGGTGCAAATTGCATCATTCTGGATATTCTCATTTGTTAGCTTGAAGAAGCAAAGCTTCTGCGAGCCCAGGGTCAGCATGAGATGGCAATCAACCTTGCTAAGTATATATCTCAAACACTACAACTTAATACAGATGCACCAGATGTATTTCGCCTTCTTGGAAAATGGCTGGCAGAAACTCGTTCCAGCAAGTTAGTCATGTCATAAATAGAACTTCCTGTTTCTATATGTCAATATCTTGTCTTTATCATGCATAATCCTTTTATTGCCCCATATGATGGTTGATGCAGTTCTAGGATTGTGTTGGAGAAATACCTGAAACATGCAGTTGCAATAGCTGACAATCTGAAGGCGAAAGACACACATTCTACATTAAAACAATGTCAAATGCATTTCCATCTTGCTCACTATGCAGATGCTCTATTCGTAGTTATGAGGATAGACTGAACTCCAGTGAATGGCAAGCAGCAATGCGTTTAAGGAAACTCAAGGTAGGTTATTATATAAAAGAAGATACAAAAAATTCACAAGATACTGAATGAAATTAGAAAGTAGAATCAAAGACTTTGTTGGATTATAATATTAACAGTGCCATTTTAATAATTTTCAGACAAAGGAGCTGGAAGCATTGATTAAGCGTCTGAAGAGTTCATCAAAGGCATGCTCCTCTTAATTGTGTCCACATTTTAGTAGTTCTTATCTTATGTACAAGACTACACCTTCAACTAAGTTATTTTTTTTATTGGGATTTGACTTTTGTTTATATGATTTCAGGGAGAACAAATTGAATATTCAGTAAAAATACAAGATTTACAAAAGCAACTTAAAATGGACAAAGAAGAGGATGAAAAGTTGCAGGTGTTCCCACAGTTTACTTTTGAATTTGATCAACGTCAGTTCATATCTATCCGTTGAGAGTGCACACACCTATCTTGCACGATGCTTTCTGGGATGGTGGTTTATGTCCCAAAGAACGAATAAAAGGGAAAGCTAAGTTTGAGGAAATTAACTCAATTCTAATTTAACATACTGAAATCTTATATATTCTGGCATTTCCCAATTTCTTATCCTTGGTCCTGCACATAATATAAGTCTGATTGTTAAACTCACATTTTCCTTTTTCTGATCTTTGTTGATGAAAGCTAAAATAAGAGTCCAAATTTCTTGTAACTTTGTTGAGTAGTTAGGACAAGGCTTAAGGATTTTGATGTTACGTCACACATTTTGGCTGGCATAACAAATGTGTTCTTAAGTCATTGTATATCAACATAAAAATGTTATTCCGCTATTTTGCAACTATACCTACAACAATCATTTGAAAAAGTGGAGTTACTGAAGTTGAAAGAAATCTAGTGGGTATTTCTATTATAAACACATGAATTAAGAGAGTGTATTTCTTTGGCAATGTGCTTGCTTTGCAACTTTTTGGGGGGTATGGATAGATATGAATAACATTATTTTAAAAATCTGTATATGCCTATTGAGTTATGTTGGGATAGAGTTATTTTTTTATCACCTCTTTGAGCGATAACCCCTGGTTTTTCTGGGACATAACATTAACATGTTCACAAAGAGAATGGAGGGCTCTGCATTAGTGTAGTTCTTATTTTACTTTCTTGAGGATGCATTATCTTTTTTTCTTTTTTTCTTCTTTTCATTAATAAATTTTTCCTTGTATCTCAAAACTGACATGTGGATCATGAAGAGAAACACTGGAACTGCTACATCTCAGAAGAATTTTGTTTTCTTCTTTTAACTTACACTCCCGAATTTAAAATGGTTCAGTTTATGCTTTTTTGCTTTTCTCAAAGTTTACACTGATTGCTTTTTTTATTAATTGCATTGAATCTTATTATTGTGGCATATTGTGGCTGGTAGGTAGACAGGGATAACTTTTTAACTACAGCACTAGAAGGGTATAAACGCTGCTTGGTGATTGGGGATAAATATGACATCAGAGTGGTATGTATTCATGATCTAGTTTTTTTAAAAAAAAATTATTATTATAAATATGAAAATAGGCATTGGTTTGTTGGTTGAATTTGCAGAAGACACAGCTTGTATTTGTTCAAAGTGTATATTCAGGATGGTGAATTGTAGTTTTATCTTTCTTTGTAACGTGTAATGTAAAAAAGCTTCTATCTCAACCATTGCTTGAAGAACAGAGTTGGCCACAACATAGTGCATAAACTTATCGAAAACTTCAATTCCTTTGTTTTGAGTTTAATGATCTTTGAGAAACTTCTTTCAGGTTTTTCGGCTTGTTTCCTTATGGTTTGGTCTGTCATCAAGACCAATAGTTGTCAATGGCATGCTTCGCACAATCAAAGAGGTATGTATAATGGAGATAAAGATGGTTGATGTTTATACTCCATAATGATAGCTGTTGTATTAACACGCCTTGTCATGTGTGGGGATAATGGTAGCATATAGAGAGGGGGATGGGTAGGATTATCCTTGAAGCTTCCATCTCTTAAACAATGGCTTGCAGGTTCAATCTTACAAGTTTATACCACTAGTATATCAAATTGCTTCCAGAATGGGAGGCACAAAAGATGGTCAGGGACCTCAGAGTTTCCAGGTCTGACTAATGTTCCACTCTCTTTTTTTGCAGTTTATATGTATGTCATGGGCTATCCATTCATGCATATGCATTCACATATGCAGGACCTCATTTGGAATTATCTTTTCTGGTAGATAGATATTCATTTTTTAAATGAGAACTTTTTCTGGTTTTGTTTTAACATATGAATGATCTTTTTTGTAGTTTGCTTTAATTTCTCTTGTGAAGGAAATGGCAATCGAACACCCATATCACACCATATTTCAGGTAGTTCATTGATTATTTCAATAAGATTCGTCATTGTTTTTCTTCTTTTTTATACTCCTTGAATTCTTGAAAGATTCTGGTGGAAATGTATGGAGTCTCATGGATCTCAAATCAAGTTGCAAACCAGTCAAATAAGTTTATTTTGTTTAGAAATATTTTTTTACCCACTGTGGCTTTCAGCTGCTTGCTCTGGCAAATGGTGACCGAATTAAGGACAAGCAACGTAGTAGGAATTCGTTTGTAGTTGATACAGACAAAAAGGTTGCTGCCGAAAACCTGTTGCAAGAACTATATTCATACCATGGAGCTGTCATCAGACAAGTACAACCAGTGGCCTCTGTTTTTTCACTTTTAGTACAGTGAATATTGTTTCCGGTTGAAGTGCTGTTTTTGGCTACTTCCTTACAGATGTTTTGTTTGTACCTAGATGGAACAAATGGCTGAGATCTACATTAAGCTTGCAGAACTAGAAACAAAGAGAGAGGTAAATCAATTCGCTGTTAATCTTATTTCCTTTATAATGTTGCCTTCTGGTCTTATTTGTCAATCAAAAATCTTTGATTTACTCTGGTTGATTCCTGCACTTGGTGCAGCTCACGGTACAAAGTTGTTGATAACTACTGATAACCTCACTCTGGCAGGATACTAATAGAAAGGTTACTTTGCCAAGAGATATTCGTAGTGTTCGCGAACTTGAACTTGTAAGTCCAGCACTTCTTTTGAATCTGCCATATTATATCAGGTGTGCCTTTGCAATTATGTCAGAATCCGTATTTTCAATTTGGAAGATGTTTAATAGCATGTGTAAAAGAATATCTTGACCAGAAAAACAAACAAGCAAATGCACATATCAGTTATGTATAATTTCATGTGGTCTAAACATTCTTATCCTACTTCCCTTGGTTTGATGTCTCACTAAACACTTTGTACCAAAATTGTTTTGCTAATTTAGTTAGTTGTTGCTGCATCCCAAATTGTACTTCTACTCTTGGATTTACTTGATTCAGTGAGAACACCTTAAGACCTAATTTTGACTAATTTTAAGACCTGCTACATTCTCAATTATACTTCATCAAACTTTCCTTTGCCAATTCATCTTTGAGTTTGGAACATTGATAATCTTCTAAATCCTCTCCCAAAATTAACTGTTGCACAATTTCCTAGTGCCAGATTTTTGTTTTCCAATCTTCTCGTTATTTCATGCCCAGTTAAAGAGGGCCTATTTAGCATGCAAAATTTGATGTTTTGGAACATATGCATGAGAATATATCAAAGGAAAATTCTGTTATTGACCAGGGTTTAAATCAAATGGCAGTTGGTTGGACTGAGGGCTCTAAAGTATTTAGCAGCATTGAACTTTAACACTTTAACTTCTCATCAATACAGGTTTATGTGTCTAATAATCAGAATTCTTTTTAGATTGGAGGACTATTAGTATTTATATCTTCACCTTGTATATAAGTATAGCTTCCCTGATTGTTGATTGTATGAGTAGTGGTTTAAAGAATCTCCTTGGTTCTGAGCATTTTGTCTTCTATTTATAGATTTCCTGCTTAATTATAAGTTAAATGTTATGATACAATACGAAGTCTGGAGAGTCCTAAATCAATATGTAGCCCATGTTGCTATTCATTGTGCTCATATTTGTTATATCCTGTTTACACACATGTAATTATTTGCAATGAGACTTGCATTACTGATCTTCAGGCCCCTGTTGTAACTTCTAATTTTCCTGTTGACCGGTGTGGCCAATATCCCGAAGGATCTTTTCCTCACTTCAGAGGGTTAGCAGATTCAGTGACGTAAGTGCCATGAGTGGGTTCTTTACTGGTGGCCCCTTAAATAGCTATTTGCATTCATACATAATAAATTAATGTTTCAATATGGGTACGAAATTTGCAGTGTGATGAATGGTATAAATGCACCGAAAGTGGTTGAGTGTTTGGGGTCTGATGGTAAAACTTATCGACAACTTGCGAAATCCGGAAATGATGACCTTCGACAAGATGCTGTACGCCATCGATCCCTCTGTGTTTTAAGCTGATTTCCTGCTGGCAATATCTGAAAGGGCAGCTAGATATGCTCATAAATCTTATATACACATTTGATTTGTGTGTAATATAACTTTTTGTTCCAGATGTAGTTGTCTTATTTATGTCTTATTTATGCTCTGGTTACTTGAGTACATATCAATTAAATGCAATTAGCCCAAAAGGCATGTTATGCTTGACTGACAGAATTTTGCAATAACCTGCAGGTAATGGAACAGTTTTTTGGATTAGTTAACACTTTCTTACAGAATCACCGGGATACACAGAAAAGGAGATTGAAAATACGCACCTACAAGGTATCCTTTGTTTTCAAATGACAACTTTTAAGATGGCTTAGTAATTGTGAACTGCTTGACCACAAATGACAACTTTTGAAAATATGCACCTACAAGATGGCTGAGTAATGACATACAAATAACCTCATTTCTAGTGTTGTTGATTTACTTAAGTCTTCTAGGTAGTCTTGTGTGTTTACAAACAAATAGGCTTATTTTTAGTGCTGTTCATTTACTTACTCTTCTAGGTAGTCTTCTGTTCCTCCTTTTAGTTCATATTGCAATGCTGGTGTAGACTATTTAGATTGAGTCCATTGCTGATCATATAACTTTTGGGAGATTGAAATCCTTTTTCCTACTCAATGACCATTAACTTCATTTTAGATGTTTACTGTGGGCAGTTTTCACAAGTCCCCATACCTATTTTGGTCATTCCTGGCTGCCAATTTTAATGTGTTATGCATCCCTTCTCAAGTCCAGCTACTTGGACGGCATTCTGTATATCTCCGCAAACCTAAGTGTGTATTTAAGTACCAATCTGCTGCAGTATTAGCTAAAATAGATTAACAGGAGAATTATTCTTACCTTGTGAAAATTGAATTCGAAGAGTCAAATAGTAGACTAGAACTAGGCATTCCACATGGTTGATCACTATCATTACTGTTGGCATTTAAACAAAAAGATCAAAACATTGAAGGGTCCACAATGATTTATTTTTCCATTTTAGGGGTAAGGGGTTCACTATATAAATTGATACTGGAACAGTTAAACTGCATGAAGATGCTTTCTGGTTAGTAAGATTGTTATTGCAAGAGATGCGATGCAGCAAAAACTGCACTGAGATAGTAATATGAGTTGGTGAAATGTATAAAATCAAAGTGCAACCAGGCAAATGTGCTAATTGCCTTTGATTATAAATCCTGTGCTTCTTGATTAGAGTAGTAGATGCTTTTTTCTGCTTTCCCTCTCCCAAAAATTAGACGTATACTGTCTGAACAGACATTTATCTTCTTTAATGACACAGGTTGTTCCTTTTACCCCAAGTGCTGGTGTTCTTGAATGGGTCAATGGAACTGTACCACTAGGTGAATATCTTATAGGAGGGTAAGTGAGCTCACATTAGTTCAGCAGTCTAGAAGTATACTTGTTCAAAAAGGCATTTTGGATATTGAAATTTAGAACTCGTCCAATCAGGAATAGAAATGGTGGAGCCCATGCACGCTATGGAGTAGGAGATTGGATGTTCTCTAAATGTCGGCAGCACATGACTGTGGTAAACTCCCTGTTGTTATTATGTGTTTATTTTCTCACTTTTGTATAATTTGTCTTTCCACTAATTATTCTTAGGTTCAGCTGTTCCACTGCTCTGTTCATGCCTTTTAAGTTTTTACATGAAATATATGTGATCTATTTTTATACATGGCTGGTAGAGAGAATCATCAAGCCTCTTCATACCAAAAGAGACATAGTAACTAGGATAGCACCAGAACTCTTAGCTAATTGTGATGGTGTTCCCCCATCCATTGATGCATGGTTCTGGAGAGTGATTCCCTGCTCTTCCTAAATAAAACCTATTTTAGTCTCCCATCAAATTTTCTTCCTGGGAACCTTTTTTTCTAGTAAATATACCCTTGGGAACCTTGGAATGTATTGCAAAGCTTGGACTGCTAGTTACTGAAAACCTCATGTTTTTGTAGGAAAGTGACAAGCGCAAGGCATTTGAGGAAGTTTGCGAACATTTCAGGTGTCTTATTCTTTTAAATCTAGCTTGTTCTTTAAGTATAGCAGTCTTCTGATAAATTGTTCTCACTTAATGCAGACCTGTCATGCATTACTTTTTCTTGGAAAGATTTTTACATCCATCTGATTGGTTTGAAAAGAGGCTTGCTTATACAAGAAGTGTGGCTGCTACTTCAATGGTTTGTATTTTTGTCCAGTATTAAGAGAATCTCTGTTTAAGTATGCGTGCTAAATCCTATCAGCATTTGTTTGAGAATACGTAATATTTCACTTTCCACTTTCCATGGAAAATATGCTTTTCCTTTTCCTTGTCCTGTTTGTGTGTGTGATGTTGTTATGGCCCTTGTGCATCAATACTATTGGTTTACATCATCAACTATTAGTGAAGTAAGATATACCAGTAATACTACATTGTTTCCAATATTCAGGTGGGTTACATTGTTGGCCTTGGAGATAGGCATGCCATGAATATCCTTATTGATCAAGCCACTGCAGAAGTTATTCACATAGATTTAGGTGTTGCATTTGAGCAAGGCCTAATGCTCAAAACACCTGAGCGGGTTTGTATTTCTCATGGTCAATTTTCCATCCATTTAATCAATCTTCCCTGATTCATCCCCTTTTTTATTATTATTATTATTATTCCCAACCCTCTTGCTTCCCTGGTCTTTATTTCTAGGTACCATTTAGGCTGACTAGGGACATAGTAGATGGTATGGGAATAACAGGAGTAGAAGGGGTTTTCAGAAGGTGTTGTGAGGAAACTGTTTCTGTTATGCGAACAAATAAAGAAGCACTACTGACGATTGTTGAGGTACGTTTCTGTAGAGCATGTGTTTTAATTCATTACATGTTTTATTGTTTCTGTTACCTGACAGGCTATTGGTGCAGGTTTTCATCCATGATCCTCTGTATAAGTGGGCTCTCTCTCCTTTGAAGGCCCTGCAACGTCAAAAGGTATAATAGCTGTTCAAAAATTGCTAATATCAGTTGCAGTTGCTGCACATGTTCAAAGTTGATCTAATTATTAGTTAAGTCGTAGATACATGCCTCATTATTACATGTATTCTTCTGTACAAAATGATTGTTTATCAGTTGCACATGAATCCCTTTATAGGAAACTGATTATGATTTGGACGCAAGCTTGGAGGACTCAGATGACGAATATGAAGGGAATAAAGATGCTGCTAGGGCCTTGATGCGTGTTAAACAAAAGCTTGATGGATATGAAGAAGGTGAAATGAGAAGTGTGCATGGACAGGTAATACTTAAACCTAGTAGCATGCAAACAATCCTTGGCTGCTTACTTCCCTGCTGTTATTCTCTGCATTAACTGTGTGGCTTCTGAAAGATGCGAAGTGAGGTTTTTGTGGAATTATAGTTAAATGAAGGAGTGACAAGCGAGTCGTTGGACCATCAGATTAATTACCTAACTTACAACTATGAATTAGTAGCAAATAAGGGTCAAACCCACAAATTCTTTAATCTAAGTAAACTAATTAGGGTTTTTGGGAAAAAAAGATTTAGTTTTTATCTAAAAAGATTAAAGCATTTCCGAGATTTCAGGAGTTGCCGCCCATGTGCTAATTAGTAGCCACCTGTGTACAAATTCTGCCAAAATTTCCACTGTTACCGATTGATACTTATTCATAAATTGCGTGGCTATTGCTTGAACAAGGTGCGGCTACTTCTCTTTTTGTGCTATAAAATATCTTTTAAATCCAAATTTCCTCAAATTCCTTCCAAAACCTTTCTATATCCTTCCAAATATCTGCAAGTCAAGATTAAAGCATGATTTAAGTGATACAAAAACACAAATTTAGCTAGATTTTAACTCAAATATCATCAAATAAAACTCAAGGTAAATATGGTTTAATCAAGGAGACAATAAGTGATGCATGCTGAATATGTTCTCTAGGAAAATAACTCCTACTGGCTTAGCAGAAATTGTAGATAAGAATTTATAACTGTTTTGGAGAATTAAGAACTTGCACACAGCAACAGAGAAAGTTTCTGTCTCAGTACATAGCACCGTAATCTCCAAGAATAATTGAAAGTTGGAACCAAGTTACTCGTTCCTTCAAAGCATAAAAATATAGGATACTACATGTCCATTTTGTGTATCATAGGCTCATGAAAGTTTCCTTTTGCAGGTTCAACAACTCATACAAGATGCCACTGATCCTGATCGTTTGTGTCAGCTCTTTCCAGGTTGGGGTTCGTGGATGTGATAAACTACCGCACCAACCAGTGCATTCAGAAAAGTCTTCACCAGTTTTTTTTGTTTGTACACCATTTTTCAGATGAGTTCTGTACATACAAGGCTCTGTATAGAGATATAACAGTCCATGTATGCAGCGACCCGTGCTGCCCATATGTACATTACAGTGTTAACTGATGCTTCATTTAATTTGATACTTTCTTTTTCCCTTTGAACATTCCTTGTATTGTATGTTGCCTTAGATTTTTCTATTAGCTTCAAGGATGCGGTAATTGACTCAAACTCGAGCTCGAACATGGGATATTTTTCATGTCAGAAAAAAAAATTGATAAAGTAAAAATTAAAAAATTTGAAAAATGTATAATTTGATTCAATGAGTTAACCAGCCAATTATATTTAGGTTGAAGTTCAACTTGATTTGTTATTGACTTAGTTTGAGTTTGATCAATTTTGAGATTAAATTAAGCTTTTGATCAATGAGCTAATAGCTTGCATAACGGAGGAAATGAAACTATAAATTCTGGGCTTTGAAAGCATTTCACTGTGGAGGAAATGAATTTGGATTCATGGCTCTTGAACTAGTAGTTCTAAACTATTTAGGTCCACCTATAGTTCAATATGTTGCATATGATTTGTGAAGATTGGGTTTAAATCAAAATCGGAGAGAATGGACAAAACCTGAGTAGGTGAGCAAACCTGGTTATGCAAGAGTCTAAGCAAGCACTGACACTCACAATCTTCTTGGTGCAGTTCTTTGTTTCCCAAGTTATTCACTCTCATATTTTTCTTCTCCATAATCAAACATACAAAGTACTCCAAAAGAATTATGTGAAAGTACTCGGTATACAAATTAAATACTTGGATCGAAAGTCTAAGAGACTAAAATATTAATTAAGTTATCAGGATTTCAAAACTCATTTTTCTAATTAAAAGTACAAAATTATATGCCATTTTTTTAATTGAAAATAGAAATTATTATTGAAATTTACTCCTACTTAAATATACCACAACTAAACTTTTTATAATAATACTACTCCGAAGTTCATGTGACACCTATTTTATAAATTTTCAATTTTTTATTTTTTTATATCAAATATTACTTGGAAGTTCAAATTTCTCCTATAATATTATTATATTCTCAGACACACATTCTGAACCGTCTCATAATTATTATGAAAATGAATGTAAAATTATATGCCACTCCTATTCTTAACCGTCTCATATTTTTATGGTATATTTCAAAAAAAGAAGAAGAAAAAGTTCGAGATTGATAACATAAAAACAAAGTCTCTTAATATCATGGGCATGGCACTGAATTGACTAAAATGCCACTTAAAATAAATTTGGATTGGACCACAAGCCGAATTGGGAAAAGAAAGTTGATAAATTCAAAGTTGGTATGTCACGCTATTAGGAACAAGTGGGCTAAGAATGTACTTTTAGACACGAGTAAATGCATTTGCCAGCCCAGCCATGATAAAAATTGCCAAACTTTGATCTGAAAAAAATTGTCTTGGAAACCAAGAAATTCCAAAATTGAAGTATTCTTATTCAAATAGATTACTTTTTAGGTTATAAATTAATGCTTTGTTGACTATCAAATTAGGGTTTTATACGGCCATGGTCCAACCTTGTGAATGAAATTCAAGTATATTCATTAAAATGGAATTGAATTTAGGTAGACATGATTTCCCACCTTGGATTGATCATTTAATTGTTCTTTTATAATTAATTTTCGGAATTCTCTTATTAATTGGCTGGTATGCATTTAAAAAATAAACAGAAAAAAGAAGACTCCAATGTTAATAAAAGAGAGAAATGCTTAGGTAAATTTAATTTTCATGAATCAAATAAGTTACTAGCCGTATAATTCACAAGAAATATGTCTTCATTTGAAGAAATAATAAATACTTCATTTTTTAAGAGAGTAAAATAATTTATTAATATATGTAAATTATCTAAAACATATCCTTTTAGGGATATGCATTGAAAAAATATGGCATTCACGAGGAATATGTCTCGATTTGGAGAAAAACAAATTGGTGAAAATCACATGATTGGTTACCCAAATTGCAAGAAACAAATAAAAAATTAACTCTTCAGCCGACATTTTATTCATGTGAGTTAGAAAGGAAAGGACTTTTGTCCTTGTGTATTAGTCGGTGTATAGAGAGATAAGTACTAGGCTCATAAACATGAACCTATAAACAATTGAGTTGAATTAATACTCGTAATGTTTCTATAAATTTTTTTTACGTAACCTGATTGATTATATGTTTAAGAAATTGTACGTTTTTACACAACAAACAAAAAAAAAATGTAATGCATATTCTTAATTTTTTAATTTACTAAAATTCTTGTTATAAATTTTTTTCCCATTTGAAAGCCTATACATTTATATTTCTAATATGTTATTATAAAAATAAATATTATATTTTTTTTAAAACAGAGTTTTTATTTAAAATTCTATCTCTTTAATCTAAAATAGGAACAAAATTGACACATAAATATATCCTTACAACTTAATAAAAACAATATATATATATATATAATCAAAATACTCTTCTAAATTTTTTTTATAAAAATCAGGTCAGAATAGAAACAACCGGAAAGAAAGAATAAAGTCGAATTACTTCGGAAAAGTCGGTCCATCAAAACACAAAGTGCATATCTCCCACTCCCACTAATTTGCTAACATTTAATTCAGTTGTATGGACTAAATGCACTAAAAATTCATACTACGTTTATTGAATATTATGCATTCCAAGATGATAAAAATTTCGTATACCCCAATAAATATTTAATTAATTATTCATATTTTCAATTTTGTGATGTCTAAAACTATATATCTATTTTTAAAAATATAAGTATATTTTTTATTCAAAATTTCATAAGTAATATTTTTAATTTAAGATATTTATATCTCACTAATTAATTGTTTCATCATTAACTATATTAATGACAAGAATATTATAAAAGTTTTATCAAATTAAAGAATTGTCTTAATTTTGGTATTAAGTCAAATTTGTACATTTAATTTAATTATGGTTATAATTATGGTTATAGAGAATGATTTTATGTGGTTTATGTTCTTAGATCTATATCGAAAGCATAAGTGCAAAAACGATATTTATATCTACTACTATCACAGAAATATGATGGTAGCACCATGGGTGACACGTTTAAAATACACGAAAATGATCTACTATATTTGAACTTAATAATATAGAATTCAAATGGACAAATTAGCATAAAAATTATGTGAATCTCATCCAATATACTTTTTATGTCAAAAAATATAAATGGTTAAAGTCATCTATATTTATAAAATATAAATCGCTTTATAATTTTTAGACATATTTTATTCATTTTTATCATAATACTCTCATTTATTTCTATATTTTCTCTCAACTCTCTCATATTTGTAAAATAAGAATCATAAGTTCCAATAAAACACATTTCTAATAATAAAGGAAATGGTATTTTAAAAATATAAAAAAATTCATTAATACGGGTAAAAGTGGATCCAATATTTTTTTTCCTTTTTTTGGACGAAATGAGTTATAGCTTCTGACTTGTAAAAAAGATAACTTACATTAAGTAAATTTGATGAATTAAATTTTATTACTAAGAAAACAAAATCGAATATGTTCCTTATAAAATAGCAATGGAAAAATAATAACTCCCTCCATACATATTAATATAAAAAGTGATTACATACTAAATCTTAATTATCATAAATGAGATACATTAAAAATTTATATTATATGTTTAGTTCCTATGAATATGTATTAATATTATAAAATACATTTGGTAAAAAATTTATAAAATATATAATTCTTAATATATATATATATATATAATTTACGTAGAAATATTTAGTCATATTAATGTACCAATCTGCCGACAATTAATATTAACAAAACATATATAACATTTTTCTGTAGTGTAGATTTATTGTATATGTTACTATGTAACACAAGGGAATGGAAAGTAAATTTTTTTACATTTGTTTGAATGTCAAATTTCATTAATTTCTATACTTCAAATTTTATTATGGCTTCAAAATGTAAAACGTATAATACATAAAGAACAATCATTTAATACATAATATCCTCTTCACCTAACAACTTCCTGTCCAAAAGAGGCAGTTATCTAAACTCTTCAAATAAAGCCTCTTTCTCCATTGTTCTAGCCAAAGTCTTCTTAAAAATAAATACCAATAAGTACTAGTTCCTTATTTCCCTTTTTATTTATTTTTTATTTGTCATAATTAAACAATTTAAGCAACATTAAATATTAACTTCACTATTATACCCTTACATATTGAATCTAATAAGGAAATTTAGAAGTGCAAATAAATGTGATTAGTGATAAAACAACCTCAGTAAAATGAAAATAATTTTAAATTAAAAAAGATTGTCAATGAAATTTAAATAAAAATAAATGTATTTTAAAATATAAATATAAATATTGAATTCTTCATCAAAAAGTTAGGAAGAGTCTAATTATTTTTTTTAAACAAAATAAAAATAAAAGTATTAATATGAGACAAAACATTAAAAATTACTCAATTTGTTCATTTTTATAAGATATATCAAATAATTTCTATTATCTCTAATTATAAAATATTTTGTTACTTTTTAATGTTATTGTATATGTTTTTTTTAATTCACCTTTAATTTATTACATAGAAAAATGGATAACAAATATATTTTTTAAAAATAAATACTAAAATAAATAAGAATATAATAAAAAATAAAATAAAATTTTAATTGATGTAAAATTATTTAAAATAGTTTATAAAAATGGACGAATTAGGTAGGATTAGAGTATATGCATCCACATGTACACGTAGTGGCACACGCACAAGAGAGAGAAGAAAAGAAAAACGCAACGGTAAAATCGACGGTCTCATTTTCGAATCCCAATCCAAATGGGAATTGGAAACCTTCTTGGTTTGCGTGGCTGTCTTTCCCAAGTGGGCCACTTACTTTCTTCTTTTTTTAAATTTAAATAATGCAAGCATCCAATATTATACTCTTTCTTTTTTTTGTACCTGATTAAATGCTCTATCTCTCTAATTTCTTATTGAAATTTTACATAATATATATGTTTATTTTTAAAAACAAAAATATTTAATTTTAGATATTATTTAATAAAAATAAAAACATTAAATTTAGAGCAAAGGATGTATGGCTCAAAAAAAAAAAAAAAAGAACCAAGGAAGTAATAATAATAGCTCTTCTTACTTGACAAGTAACATACTCTTGATTTATTAACTTAGCAAAAAACAATTTGAAATATATATATTTTTTTAAATGGATCTACTTAGATAGAATGGAGAAAATCATAATAGAACTATTTATGAAATACTAACAGGAAAAAAAGTCGTAGACTCATCAAAAAGCCAACATTTCGTTTTCTAAAGAAAGAAGAAAAAAAGCCTAACATTTCTCCTTAATTGAGAGATGAAGATATTTATTTACTATAGAGAGTGCTAGTTCATTCTTCTTCCCCCAACCCCTCAATTTGGGGTTGGAGGGGCCTAGGGTAAATATGATGAGTTGTTATTTTACTATGATACTAGGAAGGTAAGTTGTATTCTCATCAATTCATTTAGGATCTACATGTTCAAGGAAAATATTAAAGAACAAATCATTTTATAAATTGACAAATAGTTTGGATTTAGTAGCAAGATTTTTTTTTGGGGGGGGGGGGTGGGGAGTGGTAAAGGGTATGGTTAGATGAAGTAAAACTATATCTTGCTACTTTTACTAAAACCAAAATTTGTCAGCATAATTTACTATTTTAAACATAAAAAAAAAGGAGGGCTTAATTAATAGTACAAATTTAATAAAAAAAACATTCAGAAACTTCCAGCTTGCCCAAGTGGTGAAACTTAAAACACCCTCAATTACTAAATTTTAGATTTTAATAATATTAAAGATAAGAATGTGAACATTTATTATTTAACCAAAAGGAAAAAAAAATTGTAACCGATATAAATAAATCCAGATGGTAAAAAACATAAAGAAAAAAAAAAAAGTCAAAACTGGAAGGAACCGCCCATAGCAGCAGGTAATGTACAAATAATTGACCGCCAACTGAAGAAAGGAAAAGCGGTTATGTCGCTGAAAACTTGAGGCGGTGTTTCCGTTGGCTCTCATCTCCCCATTTCCCTCCCTCTTTTAATCTTACCTCTTTGTTCCCTTCTTCCCCAAGTCTCAACCCAAATTACTTCCTACTCCTATTTGGATTTGGAATTTAGAATCAAGTTTCGTAGTTCGGTTATTCTCCTAAGATATATATTCGTTTTTCTTTCAAAAGAACAATAATATGCTAGAGAAAGAAGTTTTCCAACCTTTTTTGGAAAGAATTTTTGCCCATTTTTCATTTCGCTTTATTTTTCAGCTGCTTGAATTTCCAACTTCGGAATAGTATCGGTTTTTTGTTTTTGTATCTGGGTTTTGGGTTTTAGATCTTCATTCAAGATTTCCGCAAGCATGGTTTTTCTCTCGACTAAGATTTCTCGTTTGTCTAGTTACTGTTAGATTTATTTGTTCCTTGGAGCATTGCTGGCTGCACTCGTGTTTGGGGCTTGTAGAAGAACAAGCTTACTTCTCTTTTACGGCTTTGAATTTCTGTAATTAGAATGCCTTTTATGGAGACCATTGTGCACCAGAATCGGTCTTCTGACAAACATGTTCTCGGGGTTAAGGATTTAACTCCAGAGGGAACGAGAAAACTTAATCTGGGATGTTTTGCCCATCAATCAGACAAGGCCGAGGAAGACGTGGTATCTGATTCTGAGAGTTGTACCTCTGCCTGCTCCGGTAGAGACAGCACGCCTCTGTTTGGCTCCGGTATAGTTAGGCTTGATGAAGAAGATGCTCTTCACAAAATGATTAGCCAGAAGTTCACATCAGACTTGGCTGGATATGGGATGAAGACCAATATTGAGGCCATTCATCGCAATGTTTATACCAGCATGACAGGGCAAGCAAAATTATCGGCCTATCTGAATTTTTTGCGGGCTACGGAGAAGAACAACAATGGGGATGCTTGTTTGAAGTATGGTTGGTATTGTGGTTCCAAACAAGATATCAGTACTATCCTCTCTCATGGCTTCGGCCATACTGTAAATAGTGGAATTTATGGCCGTGGCATCTATCTTTCCCCTGCTAACTGTCCTCTGCAAAGGTAATTGGAACTCTGATTCAAAATAAGCTTTCAAAATTTTCTTTTCCTAATTTCTTGCCATTGAATTGGTCCAATTTTGTCATGCAGCATCCATTTATCGACTGTAGATGAGGATGAGTTACGTCACCTTTTGTTTTGCCGGGTTATATTAGGGAGGATGGAGGTTGTTCGTCCTGGTTCTGAGCAATGCCATCCAAGCTCTGAGGAATTTGATTCGGGAGTTGATAATTTGTCAAGTCCTACAAGATACATCGTTTGGCCTACTCACATGAACACTCACATATTGCCGGAATTTGTGATTAGCATTAGAGTTACCCCAGTCATAAAAGGTAGTTCTTTGAATATTTTCTGCTTTCTTTTTGGAGTAATCAAGCAACAAATTTCTTAATTTTGAAGTTGAAAGGATTTTATGGCTTTTGGGATTGTTTTTGAGCCTAATGTTTTGATGTATTTTATTCTCTTTTCTTCAGGAAACAGTCGGCTGCCAATTCATTTAAAGAAACCAAGTTCACCTTGGATGCCCCTTCCAACCCTGATATCCACTCTTTCAAAGTATTTAGATCCTGAAAGTATCAAGATGATCCAAAAGCTTCACACTGATCACAGAGTAGGAATTTAAGAAGTACTATCTTGAATTACCATAATTTTCTGTTATTATCTTCAATTTATCATTTTCTTTTGATTTTTTGTCATCCAGGAAGGAAGAATCGCACGACAAGAACTGATAAAACAAATTAGGAAAATCACTGGAGATGTATTACTGGTTGGAGCCATAAAATCTTACACAGAAAAGGTATATTTATATATATATTTCTTCTTTATGTGCAGTCATCAAAGTATTGACTAGTCGATTGATTCTTGTGACTGATTATTACGTTTTGACAATACTATTTGATGCGTGGATGTTCTTGGGATGAAGTCTTTGTTGAGTTGATACTTCTTCAATTTCTTTTTTCTATTAGCCATGGTTTTCCTAGTATTGCAGGAAATTTTTGGTAATTGAAGCGGTAGATATTCATGGTCAATATAAACTCTTCTGCTCTTAGTGTTTTGAAGCTATGACAGTCTTGCTTTTGTTGTATCGAACAAGAAAGTTTTAGCCCTGATAAATTTTGTGGATGAACTATTTGCCAATTTACTGGTTTTACAAATAAAATTCTGCTTTGTTTCAAAATCAAAAGGATTATGATTGAAGGTTTTCCATAGTTCGTTTATTTCCTTGCAAATAAAAATGCTTCTTGTGTTAGTTTCTTAGTCCCCCATAGCATTGTGCCTTGCAAATTAAAATACTTCTTGTGTTATTCACTAATCATGCCTTGCAATCCGTAATTCTGCTGCAGCTTTACACATCAAAGGGCAGCAAACCAGTCAAAAGTTCTAATAAGTGCCCGCAGCAGTGTGGATGAGGTCGTGCATGATTGCTCAAGAATGAAGGTTTCAAATTTTGATAGAAGATTAGGAAATTACCTAGCTGATGAGGCCTGCTCTAACTTGATAGCCCTGCTAGTGTTTGTCCTGTTGCAACTAGATGGCATTTAGTTCCTTCTTTTCAATTTTTTTTGTTTTTGTTTTTGTGTGTATGTAATCGACGAACAATTGTGATAGCAAGGAACTGAAGAAGCGATCTTTAATGAAAATTCCCTTTTGTGTTCAAAATTTTTCTGCATTCTCTCGTGTTACCTGGAAATATGATGATGAGAGCTTCATGTCAAATCATCCAAGGATTTGTTTCTTCAGGGAAGCATACAAATGCTGTTAAACAGACATTATATCTTTGATGACTTGCAACATTTAATCTTCTGCAGCATTTAAACTTGTGTGTGTAAATCAACAATGCAAATCTTCAAGGCTTTTGCACCTTGGCTAGCAAATCTACTACTAAAACTCCATCAAAGCACTAAAGAGTCAAATAGCTTGTACACAAATGTGCCCTGTACCATGTGACATTAAAATACCATGTGGGGTTCTCTTTATACAGGATCATATCCAATGATCTGGATTTCTAACTATGAGAGTAACAATATCAGCCGTGTCAAAGAACAAAAATGGAATGGGACACATGACCTAGTTCGGATTGGTTACATTCCTTGGTTTATTTTATTTCATTTCTGCACACAAAAACCATTGGCTGGGTATACTTTTCTTGTTTATCCCCTTTTTAGATTTTTGTTCTCATAAGTCTTTATGCATTCGGTTTAAAAATTCTGGGGGCAGGAAATTATATGAGATCACAATCGATGAGCATCGAGTACGGGATTTTTTTTTTCTTTTGACAAGTCACTTCATTAATTTAGAAAAACAAATTATACAGATTAAAAAGGAATTACTAAATCCCACATTTTTACCAAATTGAACAATATTGTCCTTTTGTTCTAAATCCCACATCATTGCATTGCATTCCCCCAAAGACCAGAATGAAGCCCAGTGTAATTAGAGTCAATCAGGGACAAAAATGCTTGCATTCTCAATTGAATTTGTAGTTTGCAGAGTTTTGGTTTAATGAACTTTCGCTTAATTATGACAAAAAAAATAAAAATTAAAGTACATTTTTGAAATCAAATGAACCTTTATGTGATTTTGGCTGAGAGAGAGAGAGTGGCGGAGTGGACACTATCGAAGTTTCCTTTCTTCGTCTTTTGAATATTTTATTTCTATATTCTTTGAAATTTTGAATCCTAAAACTTATATTTGCTTTTTGGAGGTATCTTCGGTATTGGAGGTAATGTTCATATAACCCTTCATCCATAGCCATAACTATTCTTTTCCCAAATATCATTACTTTAGAATCCATTTCCATCTTTTAGAGAATCCCAACAATTCTTGCACCAATCAGGTGCCTTCCACACTTGGCAATTGATCCATGTTATGGTGGGTTGAAAGATGGGTGTTCTGCCTTGAGTTCCGGTTAGGGATGGTAATGAAATGGGGATCAGTGGAAATTCACGTTCAGTTGAAGTTGGGAATTCCTCGAATTTAATGGAGGATGGATTCTAAAAAGTGGGGATGAGCGGGGACAGGAACGGGAACGGGGGTGTGAATTGATTTTTTTCCACTGAAGCTCTGCGAAGATTCATCCCACAAATCCTCGACTCCGGCTTCAGTTGTATCTCTAATATTTTTTTTAAAGAAAACCATTTTATCCATTTGGTTAATTAAAAAATTAAGTAAAATGAATTTATATTATTGACTAAGTAATCGTTAGTCATATTATTAACTATATTAATATATTATTATTTATGTAAATATATGTGAACTTTTTTAAAAAATGTAAGTATAATTTATATTATTAAATATATTGATTTAAATAATTTTATATTATTAACTATATACTTAACTATTTATGAATTTATATTATTAATTTTTGTAGATTATAATAAGTTTATATTATTGACTAAGTATTTATTGACTTCATAAGTCAAACACGTCAAAATGGAGGTCAAACGGGGTAAAAGCGGAGTCAAACAGGGGTGGGGATGGGGCGAAGGCGAATGATGTAAAGTGAGGTGGGGCGGAAACAAGGAATCTTTCCAAATTTTTGAAGTGAAGGCGGGGTAGAGATGAAGATTAGTATTTGAATTGGGGCTGAGAATTGGGACTCTGGCCCCAATTCGCCCTATTACCATCTCTAAACTTTGGTAACAAATGGGGAAGGGTATTGATGGAATTTTGTTAAATTTATAGGGGCATTTTGATCAACAAAAATGTAGTATTTAGTAATTTGACGTTGAATTTAACAATTATGATTAAAAATATGCAAACTCTCTCTTTCACAGTAAAAAAATGGTAAACCGTTAAATAGGTAAAGTAAATTAAAATAGTCTAATGTATTTGCTGACGTCATAGTCACCATTTTCAGATAGCATAGAAACCTGACACCGCCTCAACTCATAAGAAATCACCTAAAAATAGTGTTAAATATTGCTTGAGCAAGAGATGACTCTAAAGAAATGACGAAGATCTATCCTATGTATTGAGTAATATTCTTCAGATAGAGAAGAAGTTTGATCTCAGAAGATTAGAGATGGAAGATGTCAATGAGACTTAGATGGAGTGGCAAGCCACCAACTGGAGAGATTATTATGGTTTGCAATAAAAAAATAAAAAAAAGGTGTGAAATAACAAAAATCAAAATTTGTGAGGAGCTAGACTTGCATCTTGGCCATGGAAACAGAATTAAGAAGATAGTTCTCCATATGTACGAGTACAAAATTCTAGTATTAAATATCTTCTTGTGTTTCAACTAAAAATTCAATACAAACACTATTCCATCTCATGAGATTTCTAGTTTCTTTAGTGGATTCAATATTTAATAATCATATAAAAATTTTATTATTATTTTCAGAAGATACATATTATTATTTTTAGAAGATGATGTACCCGTGATTCATAAAACTATGATCAATTTTCTTTCATTTCAAAAAAGTTATGTAAATTATCTTGGGATATTTTAGAGTGACAATATTTGCCTGCCCATCAGCATAGATTCAATACCCACTAAAAGCAAATTTGTTTTCTTCTAGAATTAAATTTTGATGGCAGTAAGTGAATTATTTAGTAATCGTGATCACTATGGACATATTTATTTATTTCGTGATTTACATGATATTACTACTGATTGTCAAGTATTGTTATCCACATGTATACTCAAAGTTGAATTTTTTTAAAAAAAAAAGTTTTTAAATTTGGAGGACAGGTTGAGTCATTAAAAGAAAATTGGAAGTGATCGAGCCATGAGAGTGGGGAAGGAGATGAAGTGAAAAAAATTTAGATTTGGGTAATATAGTAACGAGATTGAGAGATGGAGGATCAAAGTAAGAGTTAAACAAAAGAGACCACGATAACTTGATGCACGAGTAGGTACATGCTCGGGAGAGTAGTGGGCATATGGTGCTCTGTCTGGATTTCCACATTCTGCAAGATATTTTGGTCCAAATAAGAGTCCGATTCAAAAAATACAATTTGGGTTAAATTTTAATTACTCTAGTTGGAGATATAGTTGCTCTGAGAAAAAAAATATATATTAGAATAAGGATTATGGTAAAATGGTTATTTTTATTCTTGGAACTAATTTAATTTTCTCATGTGCAAGATTCATAATTTTTTTTTTTCACACATCAAAAGGACAAAGGCGTGAATTAACCAATGTAATTTAGCTGTAAACTGTGCTTCTCATTAATTTAATTAAAATTATTACTTTATCATATTAAAAAAAAAGAGGGAGAGAGGTTCAGAATTTTTAGGAAAAAAAAATAGTTTTTATTCACTTATATGTTTTGGACAGAATAGTTTTTTCAACTTAGAGTTGTTTAAGAGTTAAGAATTCAGATACCTAATTGCAATTTACGCCTTAAACCTCATCCAAATTAAATCCTAAAATTAACCAATCAAGACTTCAATATTATCAAAACCCTCTAAGCTCTAAATATCTAAGATTAGACCAACAAAAGAAAAATGAAATACTAAAAAAAATGATTAATCTCAACTTTACCAATATCTTGGGCCATTCATCATCATTTCCGGTATCTGAAATAGGAAGCAAGTGGGCTATGTAGAAACCTCAACAAGTAAAAGATTCAACCCTAAAATGGACAATTTACCTAATATACTTTTGGACAGACTATAATTAACTTTCAAAAATTGAATATCTAGTGAAGATTCATTGGGCCTAACCTTTACATGATCCAAGTTCGAAATATTGAGAAATTGAGTCCAGAAAATGGAAAACTCTTCAGAGCTCTTTTCTAAACAAAATCAGCGATTGGAATTTGGATCCCATAGAAAACAAGAATGGTACCATTTTTTTTCTTCCTTTTCTAACCTCGCCTCAATCTTTCCAAGGCCATCATAGCTTTTCTCTTTTCCATAAATCAATGTTTGGATTGGTTGGAGGGTGTTAGAGGGAAAGGAATGGAAGGATTTTTTTTTTTTAAACACCTTGTTTGGTTGAAAAAATTGAAGGGAAGAAGGAAAATTAGAGGTAAAATCACCCACAAGGGCGCCCCTTCCTCCTATGCTTTCACTTCTAAAAGTGAAGGGTTTAGGGGGAAGATAAAATCTTCTCCCCACTATCCTCTTCCCTCCCTTCTATTGCAATCCCTTCTCTTATGTCCCTCTAATTTTGAACCAAATGCCACCCCCTCTTTAATTCATCAAAAAGAAAAAAAAATTGTTTAAATGCAGCACAAATTCGTAAGCATAGTACCTTAATATTTAAAATATCAAAACTACCCCTCAACCCAAATCATTCTCTCTCCTCACACTACTATCCTCCCATCCAAAAATATTATTTCACAAGCAAAAATTTATTAAGGGTGTTCAAGATTGGACTTCCAATCTTAATACACTTCTATCAAAACAACGTTTATACTAGGTAATCAACTGCTAGGATCATGTACACCCTTATTTCCATAATTCCAAATTGCATGAATAGAGAAAATAAAAAAAATCTCTATTTATGGTTTCCACTCTTCCGCATTGCCTTCTGATGATGTTGAACATAACCTTTTCATGGACCTCACTGCCAGGTCAAGATAATCCACCGGAATCGGGTTAATGCATACATCTTTCAAAGGCTGATTTCCCCCACCATGTATCACTACAGAACCGAGGATGAACTTGTATTTGGAATAGGGAATTAATATTAGAAGGGTGGGGAGAGAATTTCTCGGCTATCTGGGCTGAGGATGGGTGCGAGAAGCTCGGGTATGGTGGCCGAGCACTTGGTCTAATGTATGGCTATCTAGGCCAAGCATGAGCATGAGAAGCTCACCTATTTGGGCAACGAAAGAGTAAGAAATACTTGACTGGATTGGCCAAGTTTGGAGAGGTAATGCTCGACTATGGTGGCTGAGCTCTTGGTCCTGGTGTGTGGTGATCTGGGTTGAGAGCATGTACACCTTCAAATTTTGGCCGAGGGGATGCACATTTTCGTACGACGTTCGATTGAAGACTTGGGACATATTGTTCATCCTTGTGGTTGAGTTTTTGATCCAAAAGAATGGAATGGATTATTCCTGTGCTAGCTTGATCTGCTGCTCTGAATCGGTTTTGTTGAAACACAATTATCGAAGTCGCATCATAATGGTATTTTCTTCAAGGGTTTACTTTTATAAACTTAGGAAAGAGGCATACTGAATCTATTGCATTTTCCTCTTTTTGCTCCTTTTTTTCTCATTTGGTTTTAGTGCTTTTTCCTTTTGCTGCTATTTGCTCTTCTCCTTTCTTTTGTGTAGACAAGAAGAAAATAGTATCAGCAAGTAACCTATCAATAGCAAGTGCACTTAGGAATAGGTTGTTTGCTGAGTCAGGCACTCTGGAAGAAGTTTTGCTAATATTATACATATCATTGTTAGGGGTGCAGTGAAATAAGTGTCAAAAGCATATAAATAAAAAAAATTAATCTCGCAAGTTTTAGTTCTTCAAATGGATTGGGAGGAGAAAGAGTGTTTTGAGTTGAGGGGTAATTTGAGTATTTTAAATATAAGTGTGTTGCATTTATAAATTTAGGCCCTGCATTTAAGGAGTCCCTAAAATAAATTAACAAAGAGAGGACTTCTATTGCGATCAATAGATGGAGAAAACCTATTCAAAAAAGAAAATGAAAAAGGCTTGAGCATTTGATCTTTAGTAAGTGTAGATTTTCACATTTGGAAGAAAAGTCATCCACCAATTTGTTAAATGTCATCAAAGCTCATGTTAATTTCTCTTCTCTAAAGTGAAGACAATAATTTACCATGAAACAATAGGGGTATAAATATCGCGAAAATTCTTAGATGAACATGATTTTTATAAATAAGTATTAAGGAGTTATATATGTACATTGCATTATGTAGTTTCTAGAACAATATAATTTTTAAAATATTTTTGATTGACAAAAATCAAGACTGCGTAAGAGTTCTTCTCGATATAGATAGAGGCAGCTCCATAAATCCGTCTCCAGATAGGTAAAGACACCAACAAGGGCGGATGGAGACACAGATCTCAATCACCATCTCTCTCTCCATTTTTTAAAATAATCATTATTTTTGCCGTAATCCTGCTTTTAAGGTACCAAAAAATTTCTTCTATGTCCAACAAAGGAAAAAATCTACCACGGTTTCCATCTCAATCCCCTCTTCTCTCATTGGCCCAACTTCTTTTTTTTTTTGGAAAAGAAATGATATATTAACTCAAATGAATACATGAGGAGGAATAGGTGATTGTCAAACATGAGAAACATCACTCTCATGAGCAATCTTAGCTAGATGATCTGCTAAAGAATTAGCATCTCTAAAAACATATCTAATGGATTGAAAACCAACACCCCTATAGCTAGAAAGGTAATGAAAAAGATGTCCTAAAGGGGAAAATAACATATTGTTATTGTTTATTCCATTAACCAGCATTTGACTATCAGATTCCATGATGAGATTGCAAAAAATCATATGAGGTAGCAACCTTAATTGCCTCAATAGCGATACATAACTCCAAATGAAGCACTGAGGACAGATATCCCAATTGTAGAGAATGAGCTATGAGAGAAGTGCCAAAAGAATCCGGTATAACAAAACCTCATGTAGATTTAGAATCAAACCAAGAAGCATCAACATTAAGCTTAAGATGAGGATCAACTAGCGATTCCCATAAAATAGGAGTTTTAAGCTTAATAAAGATACTTTTGCTAAAGTAAAATCAATCAAAGAAATATCATAAGAAGATTTCCCTTTCTTTGAAGCTTGCAACATTTTATTGATGTCACTAGACTGAACTATTGCTGAAATAGCATTTCTATCTGATTTGGAACATAAACCATGAACCTTCTACAGATATTCAGATGCAAATTTAAGAGATTGATGAAGAATAAACCCAACAGAATGACTCTGATTTCGAAACATGGCATGACATCGATTAAGCCATAAATTCCATAAAATAAATGCAAAATGAGTGCACTATTGTGGTTCCATTTTTAAACAACTTTGAGAAGATGAATGAAGGAAAAGTTTATTTGATGCAATGGAAAATCAACAGCACAAGAAATCCAAACTTGACTCACCAAAGGACACTCCGTTATGAGATGTTTAAGAGACTCATTAGCATAACCACAAAGTGAGCATGTGGTACGGAAATCTTTTATTCGCCTACTAATATTATGTTTTGCAGGCAAAATATCTTGGCCACAACGCCAAAGAAAATGTGATATCTTTGGTGGAACTTTGATCTTCCATAAAGATTTCTAAAAAGCACATTCATTATGTGAGTGAGAATGACCTCCTTTGTTTGAATCGTAAAGCATATGATCAAGGAGAAGATGATAGCAACTTTTGATAGAAAAATATCCATCATTGGTATAACCCCAAATCAAAGAATCATTGGGTCAAGAAGGACATAGTAGAACCTTAAGAATTTCTTGCACTTCATAGCCATTAAACAAAGCATTGAGTAAAGTTCGGTTACAACATCCGTTAGAAAAATCAATGAGCATGGATACCGAAGCAATCACAGTTATGAGAGAAAAAATTTGTTGAGAGGGGAAAGCTTAAAAGATGGTGGAGAAGACAACCATGTCTCATTCCATATCCGAACTTTAACACCATTACCAACTCGCCCTCTTAAACCCAATAAAAGAGCATCCCTCCCTTGTAAAAGGCTACGCCAAAGGAAAGAACATCCTCTTTTAGCTTTAGCTTCAATAATGGAACATGAAGAAAAATACTTATCCTTAAAACATTGGACAACAAGAGAATCAGGGTTTTGTAAAAATCACCAAGATTGCTTAGCAAACATTGCCAAATTAAAGCTCTCCATATCTCTGAATTCCATTCCATCGTGCCACTTAGATTGGCAAAGAGAGAGCCAAAATTTTCAATTAATCTTAGTCTGATCATTAGAAGCACCCCACCAGAAATTCCGAATATGTCTAATCATGAGATTGCAAACACCTTTAGGGAGCTTAAAACAACTCATAACATAGGTACGAATTGATTGTGTAATAGATTTAATAAGAACTTCCTTAGCTGCAAGAGAAATAAATTTCTCTTTAAATCCATTGAGCTTTTTCCAATTGCGATCTTTAATATAATAGAAAATCTTGTTATTTGATTTTCCAATAAGAAAAGGCAAACCTAAATATTTACTTGCACCATCTCCCAAATGAATGTTAAGAGTAGAACAAACATGATGTTGAATTTTATATGGCATACCAGAAAGAAAATATATATGAGATTTATCTCTATTAATCATCTGCCCAGAACAAGCTTCATAAAGAGAAAGGATATCATGAAACTTAGCTAATTGAGCATTATATGTTTTGGCAAATAAGAGAGAGCCATCTGCAAATTGTAAATGGGAAATGGATGGGCCATTATGAAATTGATAGTCACTTAAAATATTGTTACGTTCTGCAAGTCTTAGAAGAGATGAAAAGCCTTCAGCACAAAGCAAGAACAAATATGGAGACAATGGATCACCTTGGCGAATTCCTCTAGTGGGAAAAAATGATTTTGAAGGATAACCACTAAATAACTAACAGAACTTAAAAATTATATAACAAGGCTTATAAAATGGGTAGGAAAAAACACGTATGTCATTGTGCTCTCAAGATAAGACTATTCCACACGATCAAATGCCTTACTCATATCAAGTTTAAGAGCAAAAACATTTTGCTAGTTAGTCTTAGAATGATGAAAATCATGAAAAGTCTCAAAAGCAACCATAATATTATCATTAATAAGCCGATTAGATAGAAAAGCACTCTGAGAATGATCAATGATAGACCTCAAAACATTTTTCAATCTATTTGCAAGGACTTTTGAAATAATCTTATAAAGTACATTGCAAAGGCTAATAGACCGGAATTGAGACCATTTTTTAACTTGATGGATTTTGGGAATCAACACAATGTTTGTATGATTACTGGATGAAAAATCTAAATCATTATTCAACTCTCCTTACCAATAAAGGGCCAAAGTTGTTGATAATAACATTCATGTAAACCATCAAGACCAGGAGCTTTGTGTGGATGCATACTCTTAATAGCCACATGAATCTCTTCAATCGTATAAGGCAAAGATAAAGAGGACATCTTATCACTGCTAATAACCCTTGTAAAAAGATTAGCTTTCAAATCAAAAACAAATTGTGAGCTAGTAAATAGTTGTGAAAAAAAATTGATAGCAGAATCTTCTAACAAAAGGTCATCAAAAATCTCACTACCATCATCAGCAACAATAGAACGAACGAATATAATTCTTTTTCTTACGCTGAGAGGCTTTTTTGTGAAAAAAAGCAATATTTCTATCTCTTTCAGATAGCCAATTAGCTCTACTCCTTTCCTTCCAATAAACTTCATGACGGTCATATAAATAATTCAGCTTGGATGAGAAGGATTGCCACGATTCTGTTGTAAACTATCAAGTGCAGCTTCAAAATTTTTTAAATCTCTCTAGGCAAAGAGCCAATAGTGACCAAGTCCATAAATGTTTTTTTTGAAGCCTCTAATTTTTCATATATATATATATATATATATGATCAGGGTGACAATGTTGCAACATGGTCCAGATAGATTCAAACTCATCTTTAAACCCATCTAATTTGAACCAAATAGGCTCAAACCGAAGAAGCCTTTGCTTTCTAGCTCGAGAAAAAGAAACCCTTTCGGATTGAAATGATAACAATAGAGGTAAATGATCCGATGCAGATATAGGAGAGTTTGAAGCTTGACATTTGAAAACATAGTAAGCCAAGAACCAGTGGCAAATGCACGATCAAGTTTAACAGATGGAGTTGCAGTATTGTGTCTAAATTACACCATGTATAAGGAGAGCCATACAAATGTAATTCATTTAGGCTACAAAAAGATATAGCCTGCTGGAAAGCTTCTATTTGCCATTTTGGTCGTTCAAAATCACTTGTTTTTTCAATAGGCAATAAAATTTCATTGAAATCGTCTGCAACTAACCAAGGCAAATGATTTAAATGAGATAATCGCTTGAGCAATGTCCATGAAGATTTCCTTTGTTCAATATCAGGATGCCCATAAAACCATGTGAATCTCCAAGATGATGAATCACAAGAGTTAGAGATAATGTAATCTATATGCCCACAAGAATACGAAAGAAGAGAAACATTAGCATTATTGTTCCAAAAAAAAAACAAAGACCACCACCTAATCCTAAACGATCAACTAAGAAAACATAAAGGAAATTAATACTAATCCTAATAGAATCAAACTGGTGAGATAAACATTTTGTCTTTGATAAAAAAATAAAATTGGGTGACTTTTCACGGTTGAAATGTTGAAGTTCTTGAATTGTTCGAAGGTTCCCAAGCCCTCAACAATTCCATAGTAATACTTTCATTGACCTAGGCTGGGTTGCAAAGCAACCTCCGCCTTTGTTTATTGATGATGAGTTGGAGACAATCCATCAAAAGAAAGTCTTCTCCTCTGATATGAAGAGCCGTCTGAATCTTGATCTTCTCTTTAAAAACGCTTCCCACTAGATTTTGAAGCCATGGATGAGAATGTTGAGGACTTTTCCTTACAATACGAGCTTTATAGTGTTGTGGCTTGTGAGAAGATGATCGAAAACCAGCAATTTTCTTTCAAACTTGGCCACTAAATTTAACATGGGTATGCTTATTAGTATTAAGGAATTCGTTTGGAGGAGCAACTACTGGAGAAGATAATGGCAAAATAGGATTTTTGTGACCCAAATGACCAGTGAGCGCATGAGAATCAGTCTCATTCTCAGAAGAAACAGAGTGTGTTGGGCTCATGGTTGATAATGAATCATATCATACAAGAGTGCGTACCATGGAGCATGTAGCAGAAGGCCATACTCAAAAGATTATATCTCAGATTTTGTTACACCATTCGACAATAAGGAACAGTTTATAGAAGTATGATCAAAGTAACCATATTTATAACAAAAGTGTGGCAATCTTTCATACTGTATGACTCCCATTTTTTGTCTATAAGGAGGTACATTAAGCATAATGACTCGTCGAGTAGGCGATAAAACATCAACTTCAGCCCGAAAGCAAAAAAAGAAATTGCCATCCGCATATTCACGAATCTGGAACCTGGAACACCCATTGAGACTAAGAACTATTTTGGATCCAACATCCTCAGTATAATATTCACGTGTGAAGTTTGTGATTGTAAACTAAAAAGGCATAGTGCGAAAGAAACCATCATCAAGTTGCAGATCATTATACCAACGTTTAATTACCAAAAGTTGGTTATCAAAATTCCATGGTCCTCTATCAACAACTCTAGCAACTTCATCTTCACTTGGTAGAAAAAAAAACAAAAGACATTATCTTGGATCTTAATTACCTGAACATCAAGACAATCCCAAGCTTTGCATAACATGAGACGAAGACCTTTTGGATTCACGATTTTTCGAGATATAAATTTTCCGACACAACTATGTTGGCATGCATACCATCCCTTTTTACATCTTCATCAATGACATCAATGGCTTGTTGTTCGTTAGGATGTAGAGTAAAACGTTTAAATTGTTGTAACAAAGTACGTTCCATAATCAAACACAGGAAAAAAGCTACAAAGAGCAGCAGATTTCCAGAAAAAACCCTAGATGGCTAGGGTTTCTAGAGAGAGTTCCCTACACAAGCAGGAAAGCGGTCTATATTTAACTTTCATTGGCCCAACTTTGATAAAAGTTATATGCATCCAAGAAAAAGAAAAAAAAACTCTCACAATACATCAAATAAATAATAAAAAAAACCCACATATAAGCCCACATATGCTATGATGTTGTCACTTGGACATTTCTAGGTGAAATGCATCCTAATTCTTGCATATGGTATTTCTTTCTTTGTTTAGTTGTTGGCCTTCAGGTTGGCGATTAACTAATAATATTAAAATAACTAAAAAAATATTTTTTAGTAAATGTTATCCATGCATTGAGAAGTTAAAGAGTTATTTAACTAAATATCTCTATATAGACTCTCACTTATTCAAACTTAATACATATTGTCGATTTAGTCAAACTTATTTTTTTATTTGGATTAAATGTTTTTTTAAGATGACAGTTGGATTAAATGTTTTAAAAATTAAAAACTTGCCAATTAATATTTTAATCATTGTGAATTTTTCTAAATGTTGATATTTGGATCTTGTGTTTCTATCTAGTTAATTATTTATTCTGCTTTTCAAAAAATTGAAAAAAAAAAACACAACCGCCGAATCCATGGGTATTTCACAAACTCCTCCATCATATTTTCCAGCTCCAATACAAGTCTACAACAAAGGTATTAACGATAACTCATCTCTTTTGATAAAAAAAAAAGAAAGAAAAAGTATATATATTTATATATAAAGATAATTTATCTTCGATAAATTTCATAAACTTTTTATATTACAAAATGGGGATATATACAGTGAAAATTCTTAAATGAACGTGATTTTTATGAATAACTATTAATGATTTATATATGTACATTACATTTTATACTTTTTAGAATAATATAATTTTATAAAAATTTGTGATTGACAAAAACCAAGTCTAAGAGTTATTCTTGAAATAGACGAAAGGGCGGCTCAACAAATCTGTCTCCAAGACATGCCAATAGGGGCGGTGGGTGCCTGTCAATGTTTTGCAAATTTATGCTTCCTATTTGATGCAAAGTAATTTGATAATTGGTAGACCTATGATTTCATATGGTTAGATTTGAAAACATCGGTATTTAGAGATTGTTGAATGTTGTTGTTTCCTTAAACTTTTACACTTTTGCAAGATTTAAAAAAAAATGAGTGGTGATAAAGAAAAGACAATAAGTGTTGGATGCAAAGTAAAACAAACTTTTGATGTATAGTTACATTTTAAACAATACTTTGTTGGTGATAACTCAAATGCCGAATGTATTTATTGCAATGTCATACTAGCCGTTGTTTCAAGTTCGGCAACAAGTCATTTACGAAATTACTTACGCATATGTCCGGAATATAAAAAAAATATCAGCCATAGAAAATGATGACAATTTTAATCAAGATTAGTCTAGAAAAGATTTGACTGAAATGGTCATTTTGCATGAATACCCATTATCTATCATTGAACATTATAGTTTTCGAAAGTTTTATAGTGATTTACAACAATTGTTTACGGTTTGTTCAAGAAGAGCTTTGAAAAGAGATGTTTTGAAGACTTTTGAATTTGAAAAAGAAAAATTGTTGTCCATGTTGATGCAAAATCAAGATATGATAACTATCACTTTTGATATGTGGACTATTAATTATCAAAATAGATCTTGCATGACTATTCCTATGAATTTCATTGATAATGAATGGAACAAGCATCTCAGAATTTTGAGGTAATTGTTTTTAATATTACAATGAATATATGTTTAATTTGACTTATATTAGCAAATATAATTAATTTCATTTTTTTAATCATTATTAATAGATTTGTTAATGTCCATGGTCTACACAAAAGTCAAGTTTTAAGTAATGTCTTAGAAGAGAGTTTTATTCAATGGAACATTGATAGGAAATTGTCAACAATTTACATTCATAATTGTTCTACCAATGATGCTATTATTCATCATCTCTTGGGTAGTCTACATAAAAATACATTAATTTTGGGTGAAATATTTTTGCATATGAAATGTCAAGCACACATATCACTACAGGAAAAACTATTGTTTTCAATGGAAATTTCCGTCGGTAATCCGTCTCTGACTACGGTTTTAGACGGATTACCGACCGAATATTCAGTCGGAGATTAGGCAGTTGGTAATGCCAACGGCTAGAGTAATCCGTCGTTATTTACAACCGAATTTCAACGGCAGCGTAAACGACGAGAATTGGTCAACGACAAAATATTTCGTCTCGGATCCGTCGATCTTACAGACCGCTTTCTGACGGATATTATTAAATTTTTTATTTTTAACATCATAAAAGTAAGTCAATCCGTAGGGAAATTGTCGCAATTATGAAATGTTTTTTTACAAAATTAAAATATTTACGTCGGGAATCTGTTGCCAATATTTATTAATTTTAAAAATAATTAAACGTCCGTCGAAAATCCGTCGGTAATATTTATTAATTTAAAAATAATTAAACATCCGTCGTAAATCCGTCGGTAAGATTTATTAATTTTTAAAATAATTAATCACAATTTCGTCGGGAATCCATTGTCAATATTTATTAGTTTTAAAAATAATTAAACGTCCGTCGGAAATTCGTCGGTAATATATATTAATTTTTAAAATAATTAATGACAATTCCGTCGGGAATCCGTTGCCAATATTTATTAATTTTAAAAATAATTCACCGTCAGACGAAAATCCGTCGGTAATATATATTAATTTTTAAAATAATTAATCACAAAAAAAAAATCACAATTCCGTTGCCATTAGATATTGCATCAGGTACTCGTCAACAAGGTCTATGAAGAAGATAACCTGCACAAATTAAAAATTAGTCCTCAGAACTATTCATGGATGAAAAGCTAGCTAATACAAATCCAGAAACATCAGGCAATATTACTTGTCTCTTCAAATATACTTCACAACATTAACACACTCAAATATATTTATACCTCAGTAATTTTTATTTGTGAGCCTCTCAAGGAATGGAGATTTCTCCAATTGCTCTTTGCTAGTTCCAGTAATGTAAAAGATGTCTTTCTGTCCTGGCTTCATCCTTGAGATATACTAGTCAAGTGAAGTCTTCCCCTCTGATTTTGTACTGTAAAAGAGAAACACAAACAAACCACCATTGAACACCACCGAAGAAGAACCAATCTTGAGACAAATAAGCACACAAAATCCAACAGTATAAAGAAGGATATTCCATACCTCTCAAATCGTAGACGTTTGGTTAAACAGTTTCTGTTAGCAGCATCCTCAACAATACCTAATTTAATTTACTTACCAAATTCTTTTCAGAACTTTGTATACTGACCTTTCTTCTCATTGTTGTCACTTGATTCTTCAACCTCTGCATAAAGATAAAAAAATTAGTAAGTTTCAATAAAACACCTTTGAGAAATAGCAACTCCTCCCAAATGAAATTATACTTATTCTAACATAGCTAGATCATGCAATACCTTTTTCATCCTTGTCATTAGCTTCATCAGCAATCTTGCGGATCATATCAAGTGCCTTTTTCATGAGTTTCTTCTTTATAGTTTTTAAGCTGCTATGTTGCTGAAGCGTTACGTTAAGTGGCAGCGTATCAGAATCAACAAGACCCTGATCACGAGGGCAGAAAATATTAGAACACTAATACTTAGAAAAAAACTGGGCCAAGATTTACGAAGCCCCAGTTACCTTCAAAAAGTTCAGATATTTTGGCAACAGTTAATCAAATTCATCAGAAATGACGACTCGTCTGACATACAACTTTAAGTTTGACTTGTTTGCGTTATAGTAGCTCTCATACAAATCTTGTGGTGCCTTAGGAGGCACAAAGAGTACAGCCTTGAACTCAACATCACCTTCAGCAGTGAAATGACTCCACGCTAGGGGTTTCTTGTCACTAAAGTCCTATTGGAGAACACAAATTACACAAAATGATCAGATCTAAGACAGAATTTTCCTACCTCACAAATCTCTGAGGGGCATTGAAAGAAACATACCTTCGCTAGAGAGTGATAAAATTTAGTGTACTCTTCATCAGTGACCTCCTTTGGACAATTGAATAATTTCAGTAAAACAATTGAATAATTTCAATGCATTACTTTGCAGGTAAAAGAAAAGGGGAAAAGATTGAATCTTCCAAGTTCATTGGGTTCCAGCAGCAGAGACGAGCTCGACAGTGGCAGTGACAGCAGCGAGGCGACGAGACGAGATCGACGGGCAGCAGCGAGGCGACGAGATCGACAAGCAGAGGCAGCAGCGACGCGACAGTGAGGGACGGGCAGAGGCAGCAGCGATGAAATGAGGAAGAAAAGACAGTGAGTGGCTAGACAGAGAACAAAGGTGAAAAAGAAAATAGGGGAAATGAGGAAGAAAGGAAAATTAGGGAAAACACCAATTTTAAATTTATCCGCCTATTTTTAAATAATTAAGTACATTTCCGTCGGAATCCGTCGCCAATATTTATTAATTTTTAAAAATTTTAACTTTCCGTCGATAATCCGTCGATAATATTTATTAATTTTATAAATAATTAATCACAATTCCGTCGAAAATCCGTCGGGAATATTTAATAATTTTTAAAATAATAAAATCACATTTCCGTCGGGAATCCGTCGCCAATATTTATTAATTTTAACTTTCCGTCGGTAATCCGTCGGGATTATTTAATAATTTTTAAAATAATAAAATCACATTTCAGTTAGGAATCCGTCGCCAATATTTATTAATTTTTAAAAATTTTAACTTTCCATCGGTATTCCGTCGATAATATTTATTAATTTTATAAATAATTAATCACAATTCCGTCGAAAATTCGTCGAGATTATTTAATAATTTTTAAAATAATAAAATCACATTTTCGTCGGGAATCCATCGCCAATATTTATTAATTTTAAAAATTTTAACTTTTCGTTGGTAATCCTTCGATAATATTTATTAATTTTATAAATAATTAATTACAATTCCGTCAAAAATCCGTCGGGATTATTTAATCATTTTTAAAATAATAAAATCACATTTTCGTCGGGAATCTGTTGCCAATATTTATTAATTTTTCAAAATTTTAACTTTCCGTCGATAATATTTATTAATTTTATAAATAATTAATCACAATTTCATCGAAAATCCGTCGGGAATATTTATTAATTTTTAAAATAATAAAATCACATTTCCATCGGGAATCCGTCGCCAATATTTATAAATTTTTAAAAATTTTAATTTTTTTCATCAGTAATCCGTTGACAATATGCATTAATTTTTAAATTAATAAATAACATTTCCATCGAGAATTCGTTACCAATATTTATTAATTTTAAAATAATTCAATGTCCGTCTGGAATCCGTCGCGAATCATTATTAATTTTTTAAATAATTAAATTTTCGTAACAAATCAGTCGCCAATATTTATTAATTTTAAAAATAATTAAATTTACTTCGGGAATCTGTTTGTGATACTGACAGATTTAAGACTAAAAATAATTCTTTCAAAAAAAATTTTTAAACAAAAACCAATAAACATCCTAAAACAAGAGTAGAAAATTTTATTTTTAAATAAGTTTCTTCTGTGCACATATACACACTTTTAGATTATACATTTGATTAAAATTATATTTACATGTTACACATTATATTTTATCGATATCTTGTTATTCGATGTATTCATTACATTTATCATCATTAATTGAGGTTAAAATATGCACATAAATAGAAATGTTTACTAACTTGATACCGAAATGTTAACATAATAAAAACATTAAGCTAAAGTAGTTAATATAATCGTAAGAGATTTATGATCAATTATTTCGCAAGATATATATCTACTAAATGAATCATTTATTTTCACAAAAATAATCGTTGTCTTCAAATTATTCGAAAAATCCAAATGGCTAACGCTCTTGCGCTCCATTTTGAAATTTCAATATATAATCGAATTTATAATTTTTTCAATTTAATAGAATATAAGTCAAATAAATGAGGATTACAAATCGGGAAAATAAACAATATAAAGAGCAATTGATTTTAGACGTCCGGTCAAACGTATTTTCCGTCGATTCTGTCTAAAATTCGTCTCAAATTTCAGACCAAAATATCCGTCGGCAAATAGGGTTGAAAAAACATGATTTTCATATAGTGTATTACATTGAATAACTTTTATTTCGTTTAATATCTCTACTAGGACTTCTTCAAGTGTTAAACATTAAGAGATGACTAACTTATTATCAAATGCACTGAATTAATTAAGTAATTTACAATTTTCATTGTGAAACACACTAAATTGATTAAGCACTTTTGTTTTGGAAAAAAAAAAGATTAAGCGCTTAATTCACTTATCACTCAAAAAAGATTTATCATAAGAAAAAAATCATGTAAAATTGTACTTTTAAAATCAAAAGTATGAAATATTTCATAAAACAACTTCAAAAATCTTCATTTTTAAATAGTAAATTGATTTATAAACAAACGATTATGTCAATCACAAATTTAATAAATTATAGTAATATTTTTGTTGGAGACGAATAATACCAATATATATTTGCATTGATAAAACTTTTGAAACTTTTATTTTGATCAAAACAATATTTACAATTGTTACTCAAAAAATATTTTTTACAATTGCAATAATAAAAAAGAATGTGAATAAATACATCTCGTAATTTTTTAAGTTAAAATTATATAAATCTAAATCTTTAATTATTAAGAGAATGCATGATGAAGCACCTGGTCACGATCTTCTCCCCCCCCCCCCCACCTTTGGGTTTTCTTTCTGTTGTTTTTTAGGCATTTGTAAGAAAATTATTTTTAGGATCTCTGAAGTTATAGTTAAAATTTATTAAGATGTTTAAGATTTTCTTGGCAAAAATTTATGATCTATAAAATTTTGGTGTTCGGCACTATATATATATATATATATATATATATATATATCACAACTTATAGATCACACACTGGTATATATTAAACAAAATCATCATATCATATGAATTTTTACCAATATTCATCCACTTCCAATAACTTTTTAAATTTAATTCTAGATTTAGAGAAAAGATCTTAGCTATATATGCATATTAATTGTTGTTCTCAGATACTAATTACGATCTTTACCAACCACCAAGGGGAATGTTTTTGTTGCTTTTCCTCCTTAAGAAAGAATCCTTCAACACTTGGAGTTTCTTTCGACTTAGAAAAAGACAACCAAAAAAAAAGAAAAAAGAAAATGAAGAGCATAAAATTACTTTTTGTGAAAAATTTTAATTACTAAATTGCCCCATAGTTTCATGATCCACGCAAACAATTTTTATGCATGCATTTGACGATTATGTTTAGTAAGTTTATTATTGCATGTAATTCAAAGAAAGATTAATGTTGCATGATCCGCAAGTAATTTTATGTATTAGAATTACTCTTTTCTCTAAATATATATACTCATATTTGAATTAAAGGTTAAAGGGACTTATATTTATTGATGGAGGGGTATTTATGTAATAGTATGATTATGTTGTGTGGTATATGTTGGGGATATAAAGTATGCCTAATCTTCAAACTAGTTAAAAACAATGCAAACTTGGTTATGGTACAAAAAAAAATGTAGTTTGAAAATACACTTTAGAAACTAAAAAAAGTTGAAAATAAAGATTGTAGACCAAAGTGACTTAAAATATACTTTATCCGTTTTAAATTGAATGTCCACATTTATATTTTGATTTATTCCAAAAATAAATATTTATTTTTCTAAAATAAACATAACTTTTATCTACAAGTAAAGTTCAATTAATATCTTTTTAAATTTAAGTGATTTTCATTCACTACTAACTATGAATATTATAGTAATTTTATTAAACTTAAATATTATTTTTAAATTTTAAACTAAGTCAAAAATAAATATTAACACTCATAATAGATTATAGACTAAATTGACAACCTTTTCCTTAGCGAGAGTGCTAAATACTATTTAGCGGAGGAGATTGACCGTCGTATATATATATATATGTGTGTGTGTGTGTGTGTGTGTGAAGCATATATTTCCAGAAATCATCTAGAAAGTTTGAATAATTAATTGAAGAACATTGTGCCTCATCTTCCACCCAAAAACAAAAGAGAATAAATTAATTAACAATGTTCATGAACTTGAAGAATGTGGATAATTTTCATATTTTATTGTTGGAAACTTCTTCAATTACAATTTCGTACGTTTGAAGGTGAGAGAACAGGACAAAAATGTATACATCAAGTGTGGAGAAGATTTGAGGAAGAAATTTTATCCAACTTGACACCGAAGTTAGACTTAAAATAGTAGTTTCCGATAAGTTTCTAAACTATTGGAAAAATTTTGTCTATACTTTTGAAGGACAAGCTTTAAATACAATGTCACTTAGTATAGATTCATGCATGCACCTCGAAGGTGGTCATTGATGATGAATTTGGTAATATCTAAGAACAAGAATATTTTTCTTCTCTTTTTTAAAGAATATGCTCTCTTACAAGAGAGGGAAATGAATAAGACAAATATAAACTAAAGTCCAAAAATCTTAATTTGGTATTATTTGATGTGTTTACTTGTTAGAATAATAAATATTTCGAATATTGATAAAATAAAATACTTTCATTTATCGAAATTGAATGTCCACATTTTTCAATTTGAGAGGTTCACTTTTTAAAATAAATATAATTTTATCAAACTCTCACTAACAACCTCCTTACATTATAAAAAAACACCTTATTACCGACGTAACATTTTTCTTGCTAATTTGAGAAATTTCATTGCTAATTAGGATTACAGACAGAATTTTACAAATTACTAACGGAAAATTTTCTTTACTAAAAGTGGCGCAGGTAATGACTTTACCGATGAAAAACTTAATTCCGTGGGTAACTGAGAGTCATTTTCGTAGCCAATTTATTTTTAAAAAAAATTATTTCAGTTTTTGTAATTACCAACGAAAATTTTCCATTGCTAATTTATTTTTAAAAAAATTTTGAGCCCTATTTGAACACAACCTGACGTGACCTAGAGATGTCAACATGTGTAAAAGTATTGTGCCACCAAACTAAATAATAACTTTGAATACGTTTGTACAATTTTAATATTTATACTACTACTCTCCTACCACCACAACAACAATAATATAAATAAAATATTTTATAATAATAACATATGATAATAATACTATTTTGGTACTATTATTATTATTATACTAGATAATCATATTAACACTAATAATAATAAAAGTAAAACATAATAATAATAATAATAATAATAATAATAAATGCAACACATAATAATAATAATAAAAGTATGGGCTTATGGGTTTTAAGTTGATCTTGGACTCATTTAGCATTTTTTTAATAATAATAATAATAATAAAAGCAACACATAATAATAATAATAATAAGTATGGGCTTGGTCTAATTGAGTTTTAAATTGATCTTATACTCATTTAGCATTTTTTAATAATAATAATAAAAGTAACACATAATAATAATAATAATAATAATAATAATAATAAAAGTATGGGCTAGGTCTAATTTATTATTCTTATTACTAGTATAATTATTATCATTATTATTACCCTTAATAATAATAATAATAATAATAATAATAATAGACATGTTTAAAATATATATTGTTTTATAACCATATATAGTATACACTCAAATATAAATAAATTACTAAAATTATATACAATGTAATTATATAACTATGTAGTATATATATTTATATATGATATAGAGTATGGTGTGTATATATGTAGTGTATGTGTATAGTATTATAAAAAATTGGTACTCCCAAAAGATTAAAAATTTGTGTAAAAAAAATTAAAATATTTTTCGTCACTATTCCATCAATATATTTATTTTTTAAAAAAACAATCCATCAATATTCCGTCAGTATATTTTTTAAAAAAATATTTCTGCTAGTATTCTATCGGTGTATATTAAATTTTTGTCTTAAAAAGTTATGTCAGTATATTTATTTATTTTTTAGAAAACAAGAATTCCATTGGTATTCCATTGATATTTTATTTTTATTTTTTAAAAAAATCCGTTGATAAAAATTTCCCACCAAATTTTTTTAAAAAAATATTTCTGCTAGTATTCCATCGGTGTATATTAAATTTCTATCTTAAAAAGTTATGTCAGTATATTTATTTATTTTTTAGAAAACAAGAATTCCATTGGTATTCCATTGATATTTTTATTTTAAAAAAATCCGTTGATAAAAATTTGCAACTAAATTTTTTTTAAAAAAAATAAATTGAAAATAAAATGTTTGTTGGAATTCTGTAGGTATTGTATAAAAAACTACCGACAGAAAATGGGGCATCGGTAATCCATCTGTAACAGATAAAAAATACTTATGGAAATATTTTCGTCGGTAATGTAAAAAATAGCTACCAAATTAGTTCCGTCGCTAATTTTTCGTAACTAAAAAAGCCTTTTTTTGTAGTGTTAGTTTAAAAAATTCACATACTACTAGCTAATAATCTTACCACTAATTAAATTAATAATAATGACAATGTAGTAATTTTATTAAGATCAAATGATCTTCTTAATTTTTAAATTAAGTCAAATATAAAAAATTCAATTTCAAACATTAGAAAATATTATACTTATAGTATGTTTAAACCATAGAATGAAAGTAATTTGTATGATTCAGAGTATCTTAGATACTAAACTAAAAGATTCAATGTTTATATAACCATCTACAACTTTGAAGGACTTTCCGTTTTCCCATTTGTGTTATGTTTTTAGATTGATTTTCTTTCCCTCCCCACTTAGATATTATTACTCGGAATCGGAATTGAAATCGTAAACCGTTGATTCATAAACGGACAAAGGAGAATCAACATACGTTAAATTGAAAATTTTAATCAAAGTTCTATGAGAAATGTATTCTTATTTTCTTTTCTTTTTAAGAAAAAACCTTTATATATAATCAAGAATTGAGGGAAAAAGTCTAAAAAAATATGGTTCTGTTTTTTCTTAAAAAGAGGACAGTGACCCCTTAAATCTTATAAATAAAAAATGGAATACAAATAAATGAAGGAATATAAACCTGATCTCCAATATGTGTAAAAAACATAAGTATATATATATCAAGACTCTCGTCCTCTGGTGCAACTCCTAAGGTGCAAATAACGTATAACTCTATCGTCTACATCTCAAAACCTAAGTTATCAACCACCTAGTTCCCCTCTCTGAAGATGTGAGAAACGGTCTCTGTTGTAGCATATCAACTGTCGAATACTCCGGATAAGCATTTGAATATGCCATGGTTCTCCTCCTCGTATAATCCAATGTACAACAAATGCAAAATCAGCCTCAATCCATAATGCAGTCAACCCCAAATCTCGAACCAAACATAGACCATCGAAGATTCCTTGCAACTCAGTTTCGAGAACAGTGCAAAAATCGAAGAATAAATAAAAGACTCAAACTCGCTGTCTGTTATTGTATTTGATAATATTGTCACCGCTAGCCCTCATTTTCTTAACACATCCATTTATGTACACCTTATAGGATCCTATAGATGGTTTATACCATGAAACTAAGATAGGTAGTAAGTGATGACAAGCAAATAAAATGTCTAAAAAATAAGGTTGTCAAACTAATTTCCATTAAATTTTGTTAAGTAAGATGTGAATCACATTTCAATTGTAAGTTGTAACAAAGACATGAATCATTTTATATTAATGTCTCCTATAGAATGACATGATGGATTTACATTCAATTGTAACAAACATACTTGTTACCTTTAATTTCACCTATAGAATTAGGGGTGGCAATATTAGACACGACACGATATTAGCAGGCTAGAGTTGAGGTTTCACGGATTGACGGGTTTGCATGTCAACACATTTAATGTTAAACGTGTTCACAAGTAAACGAGTTGAACCCGCATAACCCGCTAGTAACCTGCCAACCCGTTTATTTTTTTAATTGTTTTTTAAAAAAACAATTTATATCCTTAAATTTAAGTTAACTTATTATATCTAATTTCTAACCACATTTGTTTTTTTATTATTCTAATATAGTGATCTAATGAGTAGTGTTTTTTTGGTCATTTGTATTTTGTAATTTTTTTAATTCATGAGTTTTTTTGGACAATTTATGAATTATGATGATTTTTTTTGAGGGATTCGTGAATTTTTTTGGCATATTCTATCTAATCACCATTTATCATTGCATAAATCTTAATGATGATGATTTTAAAACAATAAAATAAAAATTAACGCAAAATGTCACGATAATGGTTATTCTTCCATTGAGCTACAGGAATTCAATAAATAATTTTTTCTTAATATATTTTATATTTTTCTCCTGCGATATTTGTTTGTTTCGATGAATTCTATGATGATTTTTTTTTTAAAAAAACTTTTATTGTAATGAATTGTGATGATGATAATCTATTTTGTTAAGATGCATTCATGTATAACAATAACAAACAAATATCTACATGGTTTGCACAATTTTACATTAACATTTTGCTATTTTACATGGTCTATACAATATTTCCCTTGGATTGAACATATTTTTGTCTCAGTATGTTGTTTTTCTTAATTTTCAATTTAATTTATTGTATTCCATATTAATCATAATATAATTTTCTCACTAAAATAAGTGTTATTGCGTTGATGGGTTGACGGGTTTGCATGTCTTGTCGTGTTGACATGAGTTTGTAACGTGTCGTATTCAAATTCATAGATTTGACATGATTATTAATCGTGTCGTGTTCGAGTTAGTATGTTAATAATCTGCCAACTCACCCACCCACTCGACACGACACGATAGCCATCCCTACGTAGAATAACATCATAATATGATGCCAATCACACTTCAATTGTAACACACACGTGTATTTCCTTACGATGTTGTCTTAATCTCCCAACATACTAACCTACTTAATGAAAATTACACCTTTCCTTTAAAGAAAAAAAAAACTACAAATGGAAAAAGATAGCACATTCATGTTATGTATATTAATATTGAACACAATTCGTCAATATGATACAAAAAGGATTAAAATTATATTGAAAATTTAGCTTGTCAAATATGTAATTTGATGAGTTGGCGGATTAGATTCTTACTTATTTTATTTTCGTGCCAAATCATATCATGTTAAGCTGGTCCTGTTTATTAAATGTGTCATATTCAAATTGGCGTCAAGTATAATTACTTTATCTTAACTTGACAAGAAACAATAACTCGATATAATAATCTATCCTAAGATTCACTATATATACCTCAATTCCTATTCTAAAATTAGGTCTTGCCTACACAATTGTTCATATTGCCAACAAATTAAATTGCCATTTATCAACGTTAAATGATTAACAACATCAAACCACTTTTCGTATAAGCTAGGAGCGATAATATTGAACATGATTTGCCAACATGACACAAATTCGACATAGTATGAACGGATTAAGGTTTGAGATTTTTAGGTTTGTGTCGAAATCGAGTTGACCCGATAAACTCTAATTTTGTTCAAGTTGAACTCGCTTAACCATTTACAACCCGCAAATCCATTTTCTTTTTTAAACCAAATTAAATTTTTTTTACCATTTTACAATTTTACCTTTTTAATTTTGCTTCCTTCCAAATTTTGCTAATCTTGATAATTTTATTATTTTTATTAGACTTATTACTTCCTCTCTCATTAACATGTTTAGCCATAAATGAGCTATAATTTTTAATGTTTTAATATATCTTATATGGTATTAAACTTTTTCTTTTTTTTGTTTTAATAATTTAAATAGGTAATTAAACATGTTTTGTCTCAAACATGTGCATTTTGATGTATTATAAGTATTTGGATTAGTGGGTTAAATGGCGGGTTGGTAAGTATGACAATTATCGTATTAAATTCTGAGTTGACATATTCGCATGTTATGTCATATATTTAATTCTAATGTTATCATATTCGTGTTAATGTTAAACTTGTTAATTTGTGAATTATGCTCATAGTGATTTTGGACAAATTTAATTATCATATTGTATTAAAATACTCATATTAGGTGTAATTACCTATATTGATAACTACATATTCCGAAGTATAAAATCATATATATAGTATATATTAATATAAAGTTAAATTCTTCTTACGATTGCTTATTTGCAAGTATTTGTAATTTTGACACGTGTAAGGATTGTACGATATCCCCCACCCAAAAGAACAATCTACTTTTCCGATCGGGATACGTTGGCCTCCTTCACATTGGTGTTGAACTTAAGTATGTTCCTTAGGCAGCAGGCCACCGTCCTCAACCTCAACCTCAACCTACCTGCCTATTTCCTGCTTAGGATTGGCCATCACCTCATCCATGTTTTTGTATAAAATATCTTGAGTTTCTTGATAAAATTTATTAGTTTAAGTTTAAAATATTTATTAGAAGAAATTTCTTATTTTGAAAACTAACGGAAAAATACTTGTGTTTAGATTTTTAGATTTTTTATAATTAAGGAATAACATAAAATAAAATAAATTCATGTACCGTTAACGTCTTATCATAAGGGATAAATTTACTATCTAAATTACTGTTTTGATATCGTGCCTAGATCTTTTTGAGATACGGCTATTGGCTCCTTAGCCCCATAGATTTTATATAGGATTTATTTTCGATGTTTCTTCTCGCTGAAGAAATGAGTATTGGTTTTAAAAAAAAAATTATTAGACAAATAAGTTTTATAAACCGAGTTGAATTTTAAGGAGAAAGAAGGGACAATTCAACTAGTATTTCTCAAAACAATTCAGTTCAATATTATTGATTATTTAAAAGAAGTAGTTTTCAAATCTTTTACTCAAAAATTATTTGGAACCTTATTAATTACTTTTAAATTTTAATTTTAACTTCAAATAAAAATAAATTATTCACTATTTTCATATCAATTTATATTAAAGACAATTTCTTTTAATATTATGTTAAACCTAAAACTTTCAATTAATTTAAAAATAAAATGCTTCTTCTACCAATAAGTCAAATAAGTTATAGTTCAATACTTAGCACAATTCATCCAAAATCTAGAGATTTTTGGATCGATACCACCACTCTTATGTAATAAAAAAAAATTAACAATTACTTTATGAAGTACAATTTTTTTTTATGTTGGATGACCATATAAACATACTGCTTCTCAAAATAAAATAAAATAAAAAATTAATTAAATATTTACTTTTGACTAAATACAAAAAACCAATAACTCAAGAGTCAAGACCACAATATATATTAACCGAAAAGTTAAGAAAGTTTCGTTTATCATCTTTGGACCACCTTAGGCCTTAGCTTTAATGACATTGATGTTTGAATTTGTTCTGTTGCTGTACTAATTAATTTGGAGCGGGAATTTACTTTTTTTTTTTTTCTTCCAAATAATCTTTCCATTAATGCTTATTTTCAAGAACCTCTAAGAATCAAATAAATAAGTACTCTCAAGAAATCATATGAACAGTATGTCTAACTGGACGGCAGTGGACGCATACGTTGGTTGTTAAAAACCGAGGCTTTTTCCACATATATAGTACTCCTCAAATTACAATTTTAGTCATAATCTAATTTGTTATTCACTCCCATTCGTGTCTCCCTCTCTCTCTCCCACTCTATTCCAGTGACGGAAAATTCTAGGATTTAGTAGGAATTTGTTGCCATTTTCTATTGATTAAACACAATTAAGTGTCAATTTCCCTTTACCCATTGAACACGAAAAGCTCTTTCAATGGGTTCCAAACCAGTGAACCATAGCCGAAGACCCAGAAAACCATTGTTGGATGTGGCTTTGCTGAATAAAATATTATCTAATGAGCACATCACATACATTTAAACGCGAGAATTACAATTAAGAAACAATGTGAAAAAATTGAGAATTTCTCAGTGAAATTGAAACAATGAAATGAAAGAATAGCCTTTGTTGGATTAAATTGTAAAACAAAAGCGTGGTTTTTGAGGTAATACCTGAGATTCCTAAACCTGGACATCTATACCAACGAGAAGGAAATTGTGAGCAATCTTACCGAAGAAGCACGTTCAAGTGCTTTGAGAAGGAACCATTGGCGTTCAATGAGAAGCAAATTCACTGCGAGCCGAGCACTCTCCTTTTATTCCCGGGCGAACTTTTTCTAGGCATGTAAATAATATGTCTAGTAGCCTCGTCCGGCATAAGGAAAAGTGCTCAGTCGCTACTTCCCGGGTGTGCAGCTTTCCATATCAAAACTATAAAAAAAATGCGATCTTTTGTTGAAAAACACAAAATTTACTTCAATTTATTGATTGTCTGTGATATGTCTTTATTTTTCTTTGTTAATATTTTCAAAAGGAGAGAATTTTTTAAAGAGAGAAATAGAAAAAAGTGTAAAGGGTAAAAAAGTAAAAGAAAAGTGCGATATTTAGCAATTTTCTTAATAAAATATTTTATATTAGTTGTTGCATTGCATCAACAATAATAAAAAAGACAATATTATTTGAATAATGTATATCCTTCCATTATTTGAAAATAACAAGAATAAAAGACAATAGTTATTTATCATACCACTCGAAAAATATTTATATCTATTTTTCCTCAAATGCCCTAATGTTTTTAAGAAGATAACTTTAAAAAGAAGCCATCCTTCTATATATATACTATCTAGTAACCAATATTGTAGCATTTTGGACGTCTACTACTTTTTCATTGTCAATGCAAAATGAAGCAGTTTGACTATGACAAATGGGGCAGAATGTTAATAAAAAAATGCATTGTCAAATACGTTATTTATGAAAGAACAAAATTTCGAAATACATTTGTAAGCCAATAACATTATAAAATGTATTATTGTATTAAGGCGTGAACAACTCTAGTAAAACTTCAATAAATTAATAATATTGGGACAATTAAATTTTATTAATCTAGAGAGATATTAATCAATTAATAATTTATTATTTTAAAGAGTGTTTCTCAATTCAGTGAATATAATTTTTTCTATTTTATCCATTCAAATAACTATAGCCTATTCATCTAAAATATTTTAAGAAGTTGATAAATTAATTACTAAAAAAACATTTTGGTAATTATTTGAAAATAGAAACTGCCTAATATATTTTTTGTATTTCTCTAAAAGTCACAAATTACTTAAAATTCTTTTGACAATTCTTTAAAATTAAACAAGTCTTGCTACATATAAATATCATAGATTTATTATTATTATTTTAAATCATACACAATAATGGATTTTCATCTAAAAGAGTTTTGGAATCAACTTAATCAATAAAAAATACGTAAAACTATAAGATCTTAAATGGACTTAAGTGAATAATCTTCGTAAGAATAAGTTCATGAGCTTAAAAAAATTATTAATGATCTCATTTACAATAGCTTCATATTTTACTAAAATTGTCCTAGTTATATTTGTAATTGTAAAGAATTATTAATTTATAATATTGATGGGACCGTAATTTATACATAGACTTTCTTACAAATTATTATCTTATTAATTTATTAAAATTACTAAAAAAAATTAAATGGCCCAAGTTCGGGATCAAACTAAAATATATTATTTTAAAAAAATTATTAATTTATAGATGTTATAGTGTAGTATGATAAATGAGTATACTTTTCTTCACCCTTTTTGTTCTCTAACAACCCTTTACTCGTTCGAGTTCACTTTCAAAAATAGAAAAATAATAATAATAATAATAATGAAGGGCTTACACAACACACACACGCATAAATATAAGTATATAACGTGTGACTCAATGAAACTTCATAGTTGCAACATACATTAATAAAAGTCAGACCAGAAAGTTTTAGTAGACATAATCATAAAAAGAACACCACTTGTGATCAAAATCAAATCCATTAAAACCAGCTACTTATAAAAAAGAAAAAAGAAAAAGATAGCCAATCAGATTCAGCCAACTCATTTCTAGAATCAGAATTTTCTTACACGTGTATGAACACTCCCACTCCCAGCAGCTTCCCACCCTGGGTATTCCCAGTACTTTGCGTATTAAGCAAGTCAAAGAGCCCATCAAATACTACTTTTACTAACTACTATTCTATTACACATGTTACCAAACTGTTCACACATAATTTTCCACTCCACACTTGCCTTTTAGCTAATTAATTATAATTTGTAAATATATGGGAAATTTTTAATTATATGAGCTTTTTTTTTGGATTATATATTTAATTTTTTTTATAAAATATAAAATATATGGTTCATGCAATATAATTTTAATTAATTATTAATTACAATGATTGAGTTCTTTAAATTTTAATAACAAGTCTGATATAAAGATAATAATTTCTTACTGAATAATAAAATTTGAATACAAAATTCTTTGTTTTGATATATCTTGTAATAACTTTATCTCATTTAAAAGTTTAAGATAATAAAAATTATATATTTAACGAGTGTTAAAACTGGAGATCCTATCAATGTTTTATGGTGTCTATACACTAATATGTAAATTTTTTAAATTAATAAATATAGTTGATATAACTTTAGAGAATAAATATGTTTATTTTTATAAAAGTAAACTATTAATTTTGGATTTAAGGGAAAATACATCATAGTAATTATATTATTCACAAATACCCAAATTATTTATATTTATCAAATACTGCGACTAATATACTATGTACTAATCATGCAAGAAATACTGTAGCGCTTTGTTTCGTCCATTTTTTTTTGTTATTTTTAAGTTACAAACATTTTATGAAAAATAATTTCTAAAATGTCTTCTTTTATTATTATGTGGAGGAAATTCACGGTACTATGTGATCATAAGAATAAAACATATTTTAAAAATAATATATCTTCTGACAAGAACACATTTTTTAATATATATATATATATATTTATTTTTTTGTATAAAAAAAGTATTTTTAAATTGCATCCTTCTATCATGGAATAAATCTACATATTGTAGGAACAACTCCCACAGGTTGTTAGATAAATATAGTCAAATAAAATACTCTTTCCTTTTTAAATTAAATATTCATAATTATCATTTTTATTAATTAGATTAGTGGTGAAATGATTAGTTAATAAGATATAAATTCCTCATATTGAGAAGGTTGTTAGTAAAATTTTAAGAGTGTATTTGGATGAGATATTTTTAAACTCATAAGCTATTTAAGAATGAAACAATTTAAAAATACACATTTCAAAATTTTAAAATTACTCATTTGAAACTTAAAAAATGAAAAAGTTATAAATTTGTGAAAAAATGATAATTATAAATTTATGAAACTCTTAAAAATATGATAATACAGTAAAATAAAATAAGAAAAGAAGATAAAAATAATGCTTATCCAGTTTTAGTAGTAGTGGTATTTGAAAGTAATTTTTGAATAAGAGATTTTAGGACTCAAAAAACCCTTCTTGAAAAGTCTAGAATTTGAAAAAATTCATGAATTAGATTATCTAAACAAAAATTTTATTATCTAGATTTTTCAAAACTTGAATTAAAATGAAAAAATCTCCTTAAAAGACTTTATCTAAACATATCATTAAAAATATATTTATTTTTTAAAAAATAAATATTAAATTTAAATAATCAAAAATAAAATTGAAAACATTCAACTTATGTAGAAAGGATGTAGGAAGAGGTAGTCTTATTATGTGAACTATTAAGAAGACTATGTAGATATAAATGTTAAAAGTCATATGACATTTAGAGTATTGATTAATGTAATATCAATCTCTTATAATAATTATAATGTTAAATTAAAAATCTTATCCAATGAATAGAATCAATAACTCAATATAATTATACTCGTCATTTGACAAACTCAATTTTTATTTAATAATATTTTTTTAAAAATAATAATTTTATTACCTAATTTCTAAGCATGTCAAAAACATAAGAGATAATAGTTTTATTGATGACATTTGTATATTAAAGAAAAAAAATAAAAAACATTATCATTTTTACTGCCGGCAAATGACTTTTCCAATGCTCTAAGGTGGTTAACACCTGTACCTGGAATCTGAGAATCAAAATTTTTGTCATATACTTTTTTACCAGAAATATCTACAACCGTTTTATTAAAAAAGAAAAAGAAAAAGGAATTATCGACAACCGCACATCACTAAAATTTTGCATATCCACTCACCCAGCCCAATTACCAGTTTACCACCTCCCAAAAGCGCGTACGGTGCCTCTTTACTCCCTCCCTCCCTCCCTCTGTAAATTGTCGGGTATTTCCCTCTTTATTTTCTCTCTCTCTCTCCTCTATCTTGTCTTTCGTTTTCAAAAAACAAATCATCGGTGTGTACACAAATTTCCTCAACCAATCGCTTCCTAATTCCTATATAGTCTCAAACCATTTCTCCTTCTTCGCCCATTTCCAACGTCGTGTTCTTCTTCTTTCTCCATTACTCGCACCTTTTTATGCCACCCACGCCTGCTATCAAACCCGAAAAGCTTTTACTCTTGTAGTTGAAGAATTTGGGAGCAGAATATATTATTTCTGTTCAAAGTTCGGTAAATGATGCATACGAGCCCAGTGCTCTCGCTTTCCCCGACCTTTACTAGCTATTCGTCTAGTAGACTAGCAGATATTGCTGCTCGGGTTGTTAAAGAATTTCGGGATCAGGATGAGATTGATGATAGTTTTGGTTCTTTTTGTGCGAATGTTGATGGTGATTTAACAGAGGAAGGTTTTTATGAAGAGCTCTATAATGAAACAGAGGAGAAGATTGAGAAATTTGAAGATGGCGGTGATAATGGGCGGCAGCAGCAGGAGGAGGAGGAGGAAAAAGATAGTGATGAAGAGTTTGAGTTTGCTTTTGTTGCCAGGGATTCCGTTTCTTCCCCGACCCCTGCTGATGAAATTTTCTACAATGGCCAAATCCGCCCAATTTACCCTCTCTTTGATACGAGTTTAGTGTTTGGTGGCGTTGATAGTGGGAAGGAAAATGAAAATTTGACTTATGACAAGTCTATGCCAAAGCCACCGCCGGTTCCGGAGGCGACGAATCGTATGTCTTTGAGGAAATTTTTTATAGAGGAAAGAGGACATTCATCGTCGTGCTCGTCTTCTGAGGCTGACGAACTCGAGGGTGTTGCACCCGAGACGTACTGTGTATGGAACCCAAAAGAAGGGGCGGAGGGACAGTGTAAGAAGAGCAATTCAACTGGTTCGTCGAAGCGGTGGAGGTTCCGAGACCTTCTTCATCGGAGTAGCAGCGATGGGAAGGACAGGTTTGTGTTTGTGAGTCATTCAAATAGCCATAACGGCATCAATGGGAAGAAAAGAGAAGAAAAATTAGAGATATTTGGTAAGACTTCAGTGGCGACAGCGAAGATTGCAGATAAAACCATGGCGGCGCAGCAGTGTGGGAAAAACGGCGGTGAACGGCGCCGAGAGTCGTACTTGCCTTACCGGCAGGAATTAATGGGAATTTTCTCAAATGTAAATGGGGTGAGTAGGAATTTACGCTCCTTTTGAAAAAAAAAGAAGATCCTTTTTGTTGTTATGTTAATATGACAGTTTAATTAGGATGTTTTTGTGGTGTGCTTATGTAAATATCTCAATAGAAATATTCTTTTTTTTTTTTCAGAGTTACTTATTTATTTATTTAATCTTGTATTTTGATGATAACCTCCATTTTCTTCTCTTATATTTTTCTTAATACTTTTCTTATTAATTTATTCTTTCTCATCGAAAATTAAATGCTTGAATATTTTGTCTTATATGTTCAAAATTAAAAATGTTATCAAATTTTATTATTTAACTTTTTTTGAATAGATTTTATTTCGCATTTTATTAGCAATCTTATCACTATTATTTTAATAACAAAAATAAATATTAACTTATCAAATATTTTAATTTTTATGTTCATTAAAAGAAGATATTTAATTTTAGCAAAGAGAATATATAATTTTATTATTTTTAATAAGATGAATATTATTATTTTCAATAATTGTTTTAAGAATACATACATTTCAAATTTTTAAGCTTTGATTTAAGAATCTCAGTCCAAAAAGAAAAAGCATGATTTAAGAGTTTCGAAAATATGAATCTATTTGTCAACGAGAAAAAAAATATATTTTTGAAAAATTCGTACAATGATTTTGAGGGATTATATACCCACTGGAAAGTGTTAATATATAAACTCGAGATATTGAGCCGTTTACTTGACTTTTTTATTCTATTTTGCGGAAAGATTTTGTCGGCTCCTAGAAGCGTGTCTGCGCCATTTAGAATGGGAACCATGAAGAATGGTATAAAAAGAAAATTCATTTTTATTTTATATAAATAAAAACAATACAAGCATTGCTGTGTGCCCAATGTTAATGTACACCAAACTTCAAATCCAAAGAGGTTCGAGTTATATCCCATACATAATATGCTTGAGACACACGTTAGATTATATCAATAGTACTAATTTCTTGTGTGTGTACGGATTTCTTACTGTTAGTTTAGCTTTATAAATGTAAAAACCATTTTAGAAAAAAAAAAAATCTTCTTATTTTTGTTGTCGATCAAAATACAACTAATCGATGGATCAATAATTAAATTTATGATCATAAAATAATTTTGAATCTCGGTCGATTGAGGCAACTAATCGATGGATCAATAATTAAATTTATGATCATAAAATAATTTTGAGTCTCGGTCGATTGAGGTTGATGAATTTGTAAAACTTTTTAAAGGAAATCTCTGTATCCAATTGAATGAATGTAAAATAAGGACTTCAATATAGACTACAAAAGGAATGAATTTATAATGTTGTTGAAAGAAACAAATCAACTTACATAAAGAAATATTTCTCAACTGATTAAACGTAAATGTAAACTAAACCTAAAGCTAAGACATGCGATTTAACTATCAAAATGAAAAACACAACAAGAATGTAAACTATAATTAAGACTAAACAAACTTTGGTTTAATGAAAGCAAAGATGTTTAAAAAAAAGTTAAAAGACAAATGATTAAGTTGATTTGTTGTTGGATAGATGCTTCATCTCAAAGTCTTTTACCTCTATTTATAGATGCTGATTTGATTTTTTCGACTCAACCCATAATCTCTATAAAGTCACATCTTCTTGAATTAAACCCACCATCACCACTTCTATGACTGAACCTCTTACTAAAGAACCATTCTTTCATGTTCGAAGTTGGGAAGATGATCTTTGACTTAATCTACCATTGACAATAGAGATTTTATTCAAACGGGTAACTTGAATAAAAATTCAGGAGCAACATCTGAAATTTTGTTTGACTTGATCTTCTATCCACAAATTAAACTAGCTGCCCTCTGCCTATCAAGCATCTTTTTATCTTTTTAGGGAATAGGAAATTTGTTACAACTTATATATCTATCTATATATATATATATATATATAAAATTATAATGTGCAATATGTTAAAAGTTTAGTCTCGAAAGTATTTATTCTTTTTTAATGAAAAACTTCATTAAAGAATGGAGAAAGTATGTAAGAGAGAATCGAATCAAAATCATCCATGAGATGTAGAGCTATGGTGAGCTTGTTTAGCTAATCAATTAGCAAAGCTATTGTTAGCTTGAGAAATATACTTAACCAAAGAGCTACACTTAACCAAAAAAAAAAAAAAAACGAATCTAATTGATTAATAATAATTTGAAAGAAATTCCCTAAATGCAAAATGAACATAGAATGTTTATTAACAGAATTAAAGGATCCAGTTTTACGGCACCAACTAATAGATTTGCCAGAACAATCTCGCATGAGAAAACTACCCCCCGGAGCTTGTTGGTATCCACACAAACGATCGATATTAAGTTTGAGTAAATTTGAAGGGGGAGGATTCCAACTACAGCTAAACAGTCCAAGATGCGAGGTGTTGCCATTGTAGGATTCCAACTACCAACTAAACAGTCCAAAATGCGAGATGTTGCCATTGTATTGCCAACAATGGAGAATGTGTAATATGGGGTCATGGAGAATATGTTTACCTTTATGTACTTTCTCTTTAATCTACTTAAGCAAAGCTATCAAATTTAACATAACATTTTTTATGTAACTACTAGAGTCAAAGATCTTATCTATAAAGACTTATTAAATTCTTAAATATAAATTTATTAATTAAAGAGTTTTGGAGGATGAGATGAGAATAATTTAAATTAATCTACACAATTAAAAAGAAATAAAAGAAATATAGTTATTAAAATGTTAGCAAAGAACTAGTACCCAATTATAATTTCATAGAATTAATCATAGATAATAAAATCTATTGAATAGTTGATTTTAAAATTCAGATAAACTAAAATATATTCTTATTCTTGTTAAGTAGATTAATCTCGATTAGCTTAAACATATTAAGCACTAATTTTATTGAAAACCCCATCAACCAACATATATATGATTCATAATTAAATTGTAAAAAGTTCATAAGGTATAGGTATCACCAATATTAAATTGTATATAAAAACGAGCTTTAATAATAAACAAATTAAATTATATAATTCTCTATTAATTTAACAAGGATAAGAGTTACAATTTAATTAAATTAATAAAATATTGCTATTATTATTCAATGGTTAATCATTATAGTGTAAAATCGTGTTAATCAATTAAGATATTAATCCTAAATGATTTCACACAAATTATACTAAGTTTTTAAGTCATTTAGTATAATTTCACACAAATCATACAAATTATACTAATCAATATACACAAGACTATATTAAAAGAACAAAAATTAGACTGAGTAACTTGCCATAAAAAGTAAATAAACGGTGGGCAGCTAGTAAAATAGAAAGTTTAAGTACCCCACTCAAAAGTGCATAAAGTAAAAGATGAGGATTTAACCCTTCACATAAACAGAAATTTAAATTGAATAAAATAAAATTGGAGGGACAAACCTCCACTATACTGAAATTCTTTTATAAAAAAAAAAACATAAACAGAATAAAATTGGAGAGATTGACTTCCACTATTACATAAAGTAAATGGCATTAATTAACATAAGAGTGGTAAACCTCAACAGACAAGAAATAATAAGAAGGGAGGCTTTCATAGTCCATTTGTTCAATAAATAGAGACTAGTAAAATGTCTCATAAGTTCACTAACTAATAATTTAGTACATGTCCTTTCTAACAAAAATTAACAACTCATAATTCATAATTAATAAAATTAAAATGAAGAAACAAAGAAATAAAATTAAGAATTTAGAAAAAGAATCTCCCTTGGAATTTCTTCAGGTTTGTGCCTTCTCCGAATTCTTCATTTATCTCCTTGATTTCTTCTTTTTCTAAAACTATTTAATCTAAAATAAAATCTTCTCACTAATTGACAAGATTAAAAGAGAAAAAAATGGAAAAGAAAGGAAGAAGAATGGTGTTAGAATGATGAAGAAAAATGGTGTAGGAATAGGTAGTATCTATAGGGAAATTTTGAATATATATATATAGTAAGTAGAATTTGGAGAGTAAGTGGAAATGGAGTGAATTATAGTGCGCAGAAGTGTAAAAAGCGAACCAGCATGTCTATATTAAGACATTCAACATCTCTAAATCCCACAACTTCATTTTTTTTTTGGGTCAGCAAAGTGAAAGCCAGGATTTTTAAGCTATTCGTTGAAAAAATATTCTTTGGAAGCTTGAGTAACGCATTGCATAAGTAGGAATGACTAGTGCAATGGATTTTATGAGCACTTCTTTGGTCGTAGGAGACAAGAGCCTACCTTTTTATTTTTGAATATAAACAAATGAATGTCTATTTTCTAAAATATACATATTTTTATTTGTTATTTTGCAAATAAATCTCCTTAATTTAGATAATTATATTTTATTAACATTAGGTCTTATTACTAATTAAATTAATAATAAAAATAATATGACCACTTAAATTATGATAAAAGATATTTTAATTTTTATACCGAGTCAAAAGTATATTTGTATTGTGACATGAATACACATTCAATTATAAACAAGAGCAATAAGAAGCAATATTTTATTGTGATAACATATATAGGATCCGAACCATGATGTAGATTTTAGGTAAGAGGGTTGATAAATTCTTCTCTACTAGTCATATTGCTTCTTACACTTTGTGTTAATTACTATTAATCTAAAACACATTAATATCACGAGAAACAAATTCGAGAGATAAGAGATAAAACGACCTTTATTTTATTTTTAATGTGGAAAATTCCATCATAAATTCAGCTAGTCCAAATTTTTGTACTTTGAAAAGCAATTATAACAATATAGATTGTTGGAGAGTAACAATTTTTATTGTTATAACTTATTCAAAGCATGAAAATGATTCAAATTAAGGGTGTAATTCAATCAAGCATAAGAATGAGCTAGAGTTCAACTTGTTAATATTTTAATGGGCTTGAACTCGATCACAGAGCTAATTTTCAAGTTCAAGCTCAAATCATTTTTTATTTTTAATTTAAAATTAAAAATGATAAGTAAAAATAAAAGTTATGTATTGTTTGAATGTATTGGCTTGACAAGACAATTAACTAATTATATTTAGGCTCAAGCTCAATTCAAATTTGGTTAACTTTGAGCTTTAACTGAACTACTACATCTCATTTTCACTCCTAATCCCGTGTTAATATAGAAATTACTATGAATTTGTAGATAAATGTCGCAAAGTTGGTCCAATTATTCATAAGCATAAGCGAGCTTTCCTTCAAGCCACCGTGTGTGTGATCTAAAACTAAAAAGGACTTAAAGTATCTTCAATGTTTCAATGTAAATATAAAAAAAAGTATATAATATTATCAAATCTAACGATATCATTAAATTTTCTTCTTCAATGCAAATGTCTTGAGGTCATGTCATGCTAATATATCAATGACAATGTTAACAAAAATGTCATATTTTGACATCTTATTTGATATATTGACTCAACATATGAAGATAAACATATCTCACTTTTGAATAAATTCATCAATTAGCAAATGACACGTGGATAGTGTAATTGATTATTAATGTATGTATTGAAGGTGATTTTTCATCTTTACCGTTAACTCATTTGATATTATTTTAATGTGGATTGACATTTCCCTCGTTGAATGTCATTTGGCGAAATTTATTCAATATTATCAATGGAGCATTGAAGATGCTCTTCATGAAATAGTTCTAGAATGAAAATAAACAAATCAAAATGTCATCAAAATAAACAACAAATATTCCAATAAAAGCACGCAACACATGGTTTATAAATCTTATAAATGTGTTAGGTGCATTTGTTAGTTCAAAAGGCATAACTAACCATTCATATAAATCATACTTAGTCTTAAAAATTGTTTTCCATTCATTACCTTATTTCATCCTAATTTGATGGTAGCCACTTTTTAGATTAACTTTAGAAAAGACACAAGAACTATGCAATTCATCAAACGTATCATCTAACCTTGGGATAAGATGACGATATTTATCAGTTATATTGTTAACAGCTCTACAATCAACACACATTCTCCAATAATCATCTTTCTTTAGAACAAGAATAATTGTAACAACACAATGACTCATACTTTCACGAACATACCCATTTTCAAGAAGCTCTTCCACTTGTCTTTGAAGTTTCTTTGTCTCATCAAGATTACTTCTGTAGATTGGCTTGTTTGGGATTGTTTCTCCAGCTCCAGGTATGAAATCAAATTTGATGAAGCCTAGAAGGTACTTCTTAAAGGAATACATCTTCAAATCCTACAAGAGTGAAATAACTTTTCTTGACAATGTACCGACCAAATCATTAGTAGAAAAATAAACCTCATTGTAGAAAAGTACTATAAGGGGCTTATTAGAAAATATAGCTCTCTTTACCTCCCTTTTTGTAGCTAAACAACTGAATTTTTCCTCTCCTGTTCTTTCCCTTTCTCTCTTTTATTTTCTCTCCTTTTCTTTTTTCATTATCAATCTCTCTTTCTTGCTCTCATTTTTTACCACTTATCTCTACCTTTCTATATTTTCCCTCACTCATCTCTTTTTTACTTCATTTTTCTTTTAGCTACATCTTCAATTGATGCTCAAGGATTTGTTCAGGGGTTAAAAGTGCAAGATAAATAGTCATCTTTCTAAATACAAAATAATATTTGTTGGTAAACCATCATGAACTACTCTCTTATCAAATTGCCAAGGTCTACCTAAGAGAATGTGACAAGCATGCATAGGTACAACATCACAAAGCACTTCAACTGAATATCTACCAATGGAAAAATGAACAAGTACATGTCTAGTAACCTTGACTTCTCCACAATTATTTAGCCATTGAAGGAGATATGTTTGTGGATGTCTTGAAGTAGTTAGACCTAGTTTTTCCACCATCTTAGTGCTAGTAACATTTTCACAACATTCTCCATCAATGATAAAGCTACATATTTATTCTGCACAAAACAATGAGTTTGGAACAAATTTTCTCTTTGATTATTTTCCTCATATTTTATTTGCGCACTCAGAATCCTCCTTGCAACCAAACATTCTCCTTCAGTAGGTAATTCATCCTCAAATCCTCCCTCCAATAGTGGCATATCAATATAAGTATCATTTTCATCACCACTAGTTTCAATTTCTCCATGACCATTCAAAACCATAGTTCTTTTGTTTGGACATTAGCTGGTTATGTATCCCCTATCTTGACATTTGAAACATTTATTATTACGATTTCTAGAGGTAGAAGTTTCAGGTTTACCTTGTTTAGGAGCTTTTTCATCATTTTGAAGTTTTTGGTTGAGGCTTAAAGGAAGATAAATCAACATGTTTTATAGGTTGATCTTCACCCATTATTTGTTGCATTTTAGACACCTTTCCTTGTTGAATTTGTCCTTTTAAATTGTTGTTCAACCTTGTTTGCTTGGTGGACCATGTCTGTTAACTCTTCATAATACTGCATCTCCACCATATCAGAAATTTCAGGGTTTAGTCCATGTAGAAATTTTGTCATAGTAGCCTCACGGTCTACATTAGCTTGAATCATTGAAATTTCCATCTATTTGAAGTATTCATCAACTGTTTTGGAACCTTGTGTCAATCTCTGCAACTTTTGTACAACTCCTGATGATAGTAACTAGGAATACGCCATTTCCTCATAACTCTTTTCACATCTTCCTATGTTTCTATACGCGCTCATCAAATCTTTTTTTTTTTTTTCATCAATTGATCCCACTAAATTAATGCGTAATCAGTAAACTCAGCAATATCAAGTTTTACATTTCTTTGTTCAAAATAGTATTGGCAATCAAAGATCATCTACGACCTCTTTTCCCACTCCAAATAAGCTTCAAGATCATTCTTTCCTTGGAAAGACTTTTTCAACCATTCTTTCATGAATAGCTTCAAACTTAGCATCCATTAATCTCAGCATCTCATAAAGTAAAGCCTCATATTGAAGTTTAAGAATTGGTTTTCCTAGTAGTGAGTTTTCTCCTTAAGACATTTTAATGGATACTTGCAAAAAAAGGTTAGCAATAAATCCTCACAAGTACTCCCTCACATGTTTACACTCAAGAATGAATCACTCAACCCTCGTGTTTGCACTAAGTACTCTTAGATAGTCTCCACCCATTTTGAACTTAAAAGTTTTAAAATAAGTGGAGATTTGAACTAACAACTAGATCACAAAGACTCAATATAATCCAAGAATCAATGTAGATAGGATTATAAACTTTGTATGAATCAATGAGGAAATTTTAAGATTGACATTGTTTTGGTTTTTTTTGTACGATTTTTTTTAACCAGAAAGAACGTTTACACCTACACGAAACTAAGAATGGTACGAATTTTCAGAACTATTGACTCAAATTCAATAAGAAGATTCAAGATTTCAAAGAATTTAGATAAAGAGTCAATAAAAAATCACAACATTTTCTTTTGGATAGAGCTAACTCAATCAGAATCAAGAATCTTTCTCAAGATTGCAATTTTTTTATCAGCAAGAATAACAAGAACATATATATATATATATATATATATATATATAGAATTAAGAATAATAAGAAACAAATAAAGATAAGCAAACTTACCTTGGAGCCAAACTTGGATACCAATTGATGCGAACCTTGACCTATCTCATAGATCAAAACTCGACAACAACCGAAAAGAACCCCAAGAACTGTCAAGGAACAAGTTTGTTAAGCCTTAACCCTTTGCCTAAAAAGACAAGAACCAAGACTACAACAAGGATGACACTACACTTAGTTAAAGAATTACTTAGAACCTAAGTGATAAGTCGAAGTAGAACGCCACAAATATTAAACTTGATAAGCTCAAATGAAAAATCTCTCAAATATCTTTGATAACTGAAGTTCTCATTATCCTTACAAAGTCTTGTATGAATGACATTTATAATAGTAAACCTAATCAATTAAGAAAGAAAATTTTTTTAAAAAAACTTAGGACTCTTAAATCACTAGGGAAATCATATTAAAAATTGTATTTGAAAGTTACTAAAATTTATTCTATAAAATCTTTCAAGTCCTATTTAAGATAGAAAATCTTCAACGAATCCTCAAAATTTTGTATATATTCCATAAGGAATCAAATTAAACTTTGACTTGAACTCCAAGAATGAAGAATTGCAAGATAGTTCATTTGTGCATCCACAATACTCTAACACAAATGATGATTTCAATCAACCATATAAGTTATGGTATCAATCCAACAAGAGTTTATGAAACATTTAAGTTTTGAAATCACGGTACATGGTTTTTGTAATATCAAAACATATTTTAGCATATTAAAAATATTTTGAAAGAACATTTTAAGTTTATAGAGCAACCTTTAGAAACCATTAGTCAATTAGAGGTAAAACTAGATATATCAAAAGATATTAAACTCTAAAACTATATATCTAGTTACTATCTAATCCAACAAATGCTCGTATTCAAATCTTGATAGTTTTAACTTGTATACTTCATCGAATACTTAAAATCTTGTACTTGTATGGATTAAATCATGAAACCAAAAACTCTATCACTTGTACAATCAAGACATTAGTCATCATCAATATTTGTGATTAATCAAAATTAAGTCATTAAAAAATTTAAAGCTTTCAATATATATATATATATATATAATATACAAACATATATATTATTTTGTTACGTAGAATAAAAGATCTAACTAGCCATTAAATTTAACTTCTTGCTAGGAGATAAGATCAGCTAGCATATCGGTGGACAAGTATTGGTTTGCCTTTATATTGCAAATTGATGATTTATAATTTTATAAGAATTGCACTTCAATCGCTTTTAGAAGTTAAATCAAATAGACTTTAGACATATTTTCCATTTTTTTGCTTTCTTTCTTGAAGACACTTTGTAATTTCTTAGCTACTCAACTAAAAACCAAATTTGAACGATTATAATACTCTACTCTACTCATCTGCTTTCATATTTCTACTTTTAACTTTTCAAAAAATTGAAATATTTATTTTGAAAATACCTTTCAAAATAACTTTTGATTATTGATGTAGTTAAAAAAGGAAAATATTATATTAATTTTTAAAACTTCTTTTTTAAAAACTCTTTTTTCTTTATCACTTTTAAAGAGCTCCAACAGATGAGAACAAGGACTAAGTAGTTTATCTGTAAACTATCTTTATTTATTTTGCTCAAGGATGAATTTTGTCTTACAACCACTAACTCAAATTTGATAGAAACCTACTTGCAGGTATTCTTACAATCTTTGTAAAATACTTACTCCGTTCTTAAAAAATAAAAAACTATTGCATTTTAAACTTATTTTTCTATCATCAATATAACACTTTTTATAAAAAAAAATATTGTTTAACTTATATTTTTACTATTATTCTTTACTCTATATATTAAACAAAACAAAAGGGTTAGACAAAATTAATTAAAAGTTTAATAATGTTTAGTCAGTATCAATCTAGATGGCTGGTGAGAATAAATATGTTGATGACGATGATTTCTTCTGGAAAGTACATGATGCTGATGTCTCGTGGAAAGGAAGGATCATTTCAATTTTAGCACCATTTGATTAATATTGAGTTGATAATGCCTTGTAAGTCACCAAAAGTAGGGAGCTTTACGTGAGAAAAATAACACAGTTTATTTTATCAAATAGAGTTTACTTTTTCTCTCTCTACAATGACGAGTCAATTCAGATAAAAAATGAAGAGAAATTGTGATTTGAAGTCGTTCAAATCCCAATTTCTACACAGCTAAAAGAAGATAGAAGCAAATTTAGAAAAGTAATTGCTTATATTGGTAAGTAGCTTTCTAGCAGGTTGGATTCATATATTCGATAATTATTATATATTTTTTAAAAATGAAAAATAAAATCAAAGAAAATGATAAAAATATAAAAAAATTATGTAAATTGACTTAGTCAAATTTTTAATTTTTATTTTATTTTTACAAAATAATCATCTCACGGTTGGGGAACTAGATGGCCAAGGAGGTAAATTAATATGAGATTAATAGACTAATATCGAATTAAAATTTGCTGTAATGCCATATTGAAAGTGGAATTGAGCCTCACTCTGATGTAACATATATAAATAGAGAATAATCAAGCCTTTATAAGAAATAGTTTTTTAGTTTATCTAATCAAGATATTTTTAAGGTAAAATTAGAAAAGTATTATAATTATACATAACTAATTACAAAATTACTAATAAATTGATACTATAGTATCTGTAGATTATGCTTATATAAAATTTAAAAGAAAATATCTTTAAAATGAGTTTCTTTTTTTAAATTTTTTTTTTATGGAAGGAACCAAATAAAGTTGAGGACCTACAAAAAGGAAAATAAAGTGATAGTTAAAGGAGAAATTGGATGCTTGATTGGAGCAAAGAACACATAAGGAAGTGTCATGTTGTGCCTTTCAAGTGGTCTTAGTCTCTGTCTCTTCTCATATTTTCCTCAGCTACTAACCCCACTGCAGAAGAGCTTTTCCACCCTCAACAAACATTGGGAAATGGAGGAAGTGTTTTACTCTTCTTTTTTTTTTTTTTTCTATCACCAATATATTTAAGTTTGTGCTCCCCTAATCTTGAATCTTGAGGTGAGTGATTTGGGTAGTTTATACATCTCAAGGAATAATATTCAGTTCTTTTTCTTTTCTTCTAGGGGATTATCTCATATTAATTTTGGTAGATTTTCACATCAAACACCACAAATGGAGTGCTTATTAAATTTCCAGAGATATTAGAACTCCTAATTCTGTATTCTATCACTACACCACTTTACGACGTCGGAGTAAAAATAAGTGTTTCTACATCCATCGATTTATAATTCATTTAATTAGAAAACCTCTCATACATGTGGAGATTTCTCCTCTCTTCTTTATATATATATATAAAAAAGTGTTTCCCTCTTCTTCTTCTTTACTCCTATTCATGCACATGCAAGATTTCTATCAGTAATCGCTTTAGGAAGTATGAATTCAAAAGCATGGCCTATTGCATTTAGCTTTTGTTGCATTTATGCCTATAAAAGTAATGTTATAGGTAAAATATGTAAGTTGAAACATAATTTAATATTTATTTGTTGTTAGATTTTTGCAAATACTGAGAAAATAAATTTTATCAGGTTATTAAAATTTTATTCACTCAATATCTCCAAAGACAAGAATTTGTTGCATAAGTTTGTTTACTGTATTGTACTTTTTTATTACATTGTTTCCATGCTATTGTATTGCACTTTTTTACTATTGTTGTTTCCAGTACACTCTTTTAAGTACAGCTACGAGTTTTCTTAACATCATTAACAAGGAAAAAGGACTAGTAATAACTTTCTTGTTGTTGTACAGCTAAAAACTTAACAATCAATTACTCCTTTCACTTCATAATTAAAATGAACATTTTAAACTTTGTTTAATAATTAAATAAGAACAATCTTTGATTTTAATTAACTTATTAAATTATTATTGATATTAATATGATGGATGTTATGACTAATTAATTAGTTTAATGTAAATCTTTTACATTAAGATAATGAGTAGTGATATTCAATGATTTAGTTAGATATAAATTTCTTAAATTAAAGAGTTATTTAATTAAATTTTTTTTAAAAAATATAGTATTTTATAGTGAAAATAAATATTTAATTTTAAATAAATTAAAATTAAAATGTGAAAGGAAGCTGAGTCTAATTAATGATTCAAGAAATGAAGCTCTAATTTCAAAGCCGACCTACCTATAATCCAAACAAAATACAAAATCCCATCAGTAGACTTCAGGAGTAATTATTAATTTTGTGGAATATGATGTCCATTGGCTAGAATAAAATGACTGGAATCTATATAGAAAATTAAATTATATCTCAAAGGTTTAAGAAATTAGAGACTCTCACTATCTTCAACTCCAAGAATTAATTGTTGAACCATAAATACAGAAAAATAAACATTTTTTCAAAATATATGGTACTGAAATCCATCAACCAAGTAATTTGAAGGGACTTTTTAGCTTTACTTCTCCACAAATTTCTATAAAGACAACACAGAGAAGCAGCACTAGCATGTGATGAGTTTGCCTTTGCCTATATGAGAGGGTGGGGAAAGGTCACTCTCACATCTTCTTCGCTTTTGCTTCTTTTGGGGTGTGCAAATTAGACACATCAAGAGGTCATATATATATATATATATATATATTTTGCACACCTCACCAAATCCTCACGGATACATATATTCCACTTTTACTTTGCAGATCACAGTAATATTTGTCTTGTTTTGTATCTTTTCAGCCCTCAGCCTTCTTAAAATATTCAGCATATTGGCACACACTATCGAAACCTTAAGAAGGAAGTATCATTTAGGCAGTAGTTGTCATGTTACATACTCATAAGTAAATTTACGATAATTATTTGAAAATTTATACTATGGTAAATTTACTAGATAAACCTTGTATAACAAACTCATGCATCAAGAAAAGTTTTAGAAAAATTAGTTGATTTAATTTAGTCCCTAAACTATTTTTTCAAACCACTTGGTCCTTAATCTTTTTTTTTGTGGGTATTTGACCTATTTTGAGCTGCTTCTTTCTCTATTTGTCCAAATTTACAGTTATCTTTGGCGAGTTAATTCATGTAAAATGCATGTGATGTCTTTTTAAAGGACAAAATGATTATAATGGACTGATTCTCTCTCCAAAAATAATTGTCAAAAAGAAAAAATGGGTTTTATTATATACTACAGCTCTTGGATGACTCATTTTAGTTAAAGGGAATAACATGATTTACTTATTTTGCTCTTAGAAAAGATCATATGCATTGCATGTGCATTAACTCATTGAAAATTACTACAAATTTGACAGGGGACAAAAAAAAACAAAAAAAAAAAGATCCCAAAAATAATTAGGGACCAAAAAAGTTAAAAATAAAAATTAAAGTGACTTAAAAGAAAATAAATTTAGAAAGTAATCCTTAATTATCAATATGGAAGATAGGTATAGACATTGTAGCACGCCCTCTTTTATCACATCAGTCTAAAAGTCTTTATGTTATTTAGTTTAATTCTATCCCATATAGAAAGGCAATGATAGTGCATTATCCATAATCTTCCATAGCATTTACATTCGTTTTTCCGGGCTTGATAGATTAAGAATAATAATGACACTTTGATAAATATCATAGCCAGCCTAACAATTTCTATATCTCAATCATGAGACTTCAATGGAGATTTCTTTGTTGGCACCAATAAAAAATGTGATCCCTATCAATGGAAAATAAAGGCTATTCTTTAGCTTTCTCTCATTGTCATTGCATCGTCATTGTAGCAACAAGGAACATATTCATCTCTCCTTAGGCCTTGTCATAGGGGCAAATATTTCATATTGACAACTCATAATACGCTACTTTTGAAATTCTAGTATGAAGATCATTTATTGCATGGAATATAGTCTGTTATCTCATTGAACTAATACCGAGTTGTCATAAGGGCATCTTGACTATGAACCCGATAGCACACTGATGATTAATTACTTGATAATCAAGTTCATCATATCAAAATAAATATTTCAAATTGTCGATGAATATTTATGTTTATTTTTATATAGTATACATACATACATTCATATTTTCAGGTGGAATGGGCCATGACAATAGCTATGGAAGTTCTCTTAGTCTATTAGTTTTTCATATCCAACCCCAACAACAAAATAATTGCATTGGAAAAAGATAAAACTAAATTCTTCAAGGCGTGTCTCTTCCAACAACTGCTTAAAGGCACTAAAAACTCCAGCTATAAAAATGCCAGAATCTACACAAGAAAAAGAAAAGGCAGTAGATTGAGAGAGATAGATTCTTTTTAAAGTAAGTATGTAGGGCTCCTTGAGATGAAACTTTTTCAGTAAGTTTTCACCTCGGAAGGGGGCCTAAGAAAAGAATCTTACAAATTCTTTCTTTATACTTGTTGTAATAGTGGTTAAACCAAGAAGTAGGAAGACCTCCAAAATGATATGTTTTTTTTTTGAACAAAAATATTTAATTATTAACACAACTAATTTTGTGCCGAAAACAAGTAAAAAATTTACACATCCCTGTTTGGTATTATTTTTGTCCCAAAACCTAATTCATTTTCGACTCGATATTTTGTCTTAAAATATTGATCATTTTATAATTATTAATACATAATTATAATATATTTTTTTCTACCTTTTATTTAATGTTCTCTATCGAACACTCTAATTTCTCAAGTCTTTTCTCAAGTCTGGGAAGTTATCTAGAAGCACCACCTTGACAAATTTGAACCTTTTACCCCAACTAAAAGTAAATAGATGAGAAGGTAGTGAAAAAGGACAATGAAAATTATAGTTATAAGTATAAAAAAAAAAAGTGAAGTGAAAATTATTATTATAAGAGTTATGAGAGAAAGAGATAAAATTAAGTACAAGATTCTTTTGGACAAAACATACTTACATGTAACTATATAACTATTTTAATATGTGAACATTCTTTAGAAAGCTAGTGTTCTTGGGAATACCCCACCCCTAATCAATACTAAGAATGTTCCAATAGAAAAAAACAATCACAAAAGTCACCCTCCTAATTGATTTCCACATTGGTGGAATTGCTTGTTATCTTCCCTTGGAATTCATTCTAGTATGGACATGAGTCACTGATATGTTTGTTATGCAAAAGAAAACTACAAAATGAACATTTAAAAAAAACAAAACAATATAGTGTTTGGTGAGTAGGTGTCTTCCAAAATTGAACCATGTTTTTAAGATATAGCTTTTCCTTTTGTCCTCGTTTTTAGGAAACATGATAGTAACTTCTCATGAGAAACTTCATAGAATTTATTCTTATTGTTTAGTAATTGAACCAACTCACTTAGGTGATATTGCACAACAAGCGGATAGGACGCAACCATTCTCCAAATATATATAATTTCATCCTTTAATGTTACTTTCTTTTTAAAAAAAATAAAAAAATGACATTTTGATGAGAATATGATTCAAATTCTCAATATTTAGCATAACATCTTTTTTTTTTTAATGAATTCATAACAATTGGTGTCAAAGTAAGGAATCAATTGAAAATGTGAGAAGTTGTACAGTGTGTGCCATGGGTGTCATTCTAGAATTCTATATCCTTGGTTTTTTTTCATGCTTTGAGCTAACAGAGTAGGTCTTAAAGGAAGCATATTGGAAGTAGTAAGAATGACAAATAGTAGATAAGAATAGAATTAAATGCTTATTACTAACTTTAAATATTCATTTTGAAATATTAAGGATGATTAACAAATACTTTCTTCGTCCAAAATTGAATGTCCGCTTTTGACTTTGACTAAAAATTAATAAAATTCATTGATTTTAATTAACTTACAAAATTATCTTTGACATTAATATAATGAAATGTGGAACTCATGAGTTATTGTGATGCAAATTTCTTAAATTAAGATGATAAGTGGTAGGGATCATGAGTTAGTTGTATATAAATATCTTAAATTAGGTTATTTAATGAAATTTTGGATAAAAAATATATTTATTTAAGTAAAGTGAACATTCAAATCCGGACATAATGAATAGTTGATTTGAAGGTGATTCAAAATTGATACTCACATTTCATACTTGTCTTTCTTTGCATTTCAAATTGCTTAAAGTAATACTGATAATTATAGTTGATATATTTTATATGTAATTTGAATAAACATTGTCTACAATTTTGACTATTTGATTTATGGTCGTCATCTTTATATGTTTGTTAAATTATTATTATTATTTTTTGTGATTGATTAAGCTTCCCTTGACTTGTATTGTTGTGAATTTTAAGATTACTTTATTATAAATGATTTAACGTTACTTAATTTAAACCCTTATTCTAGGTTTCACTCTTACTAAGTCCTCTAACATTCTTTAGATTGTGTTATTGATATCTACTTAATTTTTTTATGTCCTTGTTGTGAATTCACTTAGGAATAATCATAATTTTTCTGAAATTTGGTTCACACCCATCTTAGTGACCGAGAATGATGATTATTCGATCCAATGGGCCCAAAGCCCACGACATAAGACCTTGTTCTTGACATTCTCTATATTCTTTGAATCTACGGACAATATTTCAGCATGGACTTTTCTTCTTTCCCAATTCCCACTTTTCTGCTTTGTTCTTAGGCTAAACACCCATATGCCATCTTCTCTCATATCAAAAACCTCTCCCTTCTACTTATAAAAAAATAATTTTTAAAAAAACCCATCTCCCTTCTCTTTCCTAAAAAATTGTATTTGGAAACCAAATTTTATTGTTTATTTTTGAAAATGAGAAAAGTTTGTTGTATTTAGATAAGAACTTTTTAGATGAACATTAGAGTTTAACGTGATATTTTTATATCCCACACATTATTGATAATAGAATAAATTTCTTATTCACTATTCTTTCCTTTTCTTTGTGGTTTTTGATCTTTTACAGAACCTGATTCAAATATGTTTAGTCTGGGATTAGTCATGAAAGTGAAATATATAGTTCATATAAAGGACTGCAAAAATATGTTGTGGACAAGGTACAATTGTTGATTTTTGTTCTATAAATAAGATGTAAGTTATTACTTTAGATAGATTGGCATATTGTTTAGGTTATAACAACTATGTTACTACTAGAAGCATGAAAATTATTGTCATATGATGAAGATGTGATTGAAATGTGCACATATGCTGCCAGTAAGAGTGTGGTAGAAATGTTTTTCAAGCAATTAAGTATTAAAGAGTTAAATTCAATCCCTTTCTATTAGCTTAAGAATTTAGCAAGTGAAATTTAATATGTTATAAGAGTGGGAGATTTTGAGTTCCAACTCTCGTTTCTGCAGTTCCATCTAATAATGTTTATTACGCACACAATCTTGTTTTAAGAAAAGAAAAACTGCCACCTATAATTACGAGCTATTATCCGCTTGTTAGACCAATTATTGAGGATTTATGATCACTCACACATAAGGAGCATATTAAAAAGTTAAATTCAACATCTCTATTAATTTAATCTTTTAAAGAATGCAAAAATTTGAACAATAAGGATGCTCTACCTTCGGAATTCATGAATATCTCCTCAGGCATACAAAACCAACTATGAATGAAAATAAAGTTCATTTGGCAATTGAATGACATTCTAAAGAGTTTGTGGATAATGAGAATTCATTGTTAATCCCATGAAAGGTACTCAAGATGAGAACATAACTGTGGATGATGACACTGAGGATTCTGATAATGGTGAAAGCTTTCATGACTTTGAATACAACATGAGTGATCATGACGAAGATTATATATTTGAATAGTTTGTAGAAACAAAGGCTCAAATAGGAGAATTCTTATGTTTAGAAATTCATTATCCTCTTCAAACTCGTTCATTTTCATCAACAATCCAGATTGGATTTTTATTTTCTCGCACATGGAAGGTCAAACCATGAGAAAAATCACATACCCCTAAAAAATCATGCAAAAAATACACCTTTTAAAACCCATATTTCCAAATGTTTTAGTCTAGTAGCTCTAGGGGTTTGCAAGGTATAATGGATGATGTGGGGTTGATTCACCTTGGGTATTCTGGGCACTCTTATACCTAGAATAACAAATGGGTTAGTTTGCTTGACCGGGGAGTTTGTAATGCTACTTGGAGAATCTTGTTCCCCCATGCAACTACTTTTCACCTGATTCTCCTAGATTTTGATCACCACCCTTTGTTGCTGACTACCAATTTACAAAATCGATCCAGAGCTGGCCTTGGGGGTAGTTGGGAGAGGCAATCGCATAGGGCCCTCCAGGTCATAAGGCCCCAAGCAAATATGGTTGTTAGTTTAATGCAGGAATTCTCAAAAAAAAAACAAAAAACAAATAATAACTTAAGCATTCTGTTGAAAATTAAGCAAACAATAAGATGATGGAGTTGCTAGGAGTGGGATTTAATAAATCTATCTAAGGAAATGTTGTGGGTAGAAGAAATGGGTTGATATTTGAAGAGAAAATGGGATGATAAAAAACGGTTGGCAGTGGAAAGACTAGCTAAATGTTTTGGAAAATTGTGACACAACAATTCTATTGGCTTGAGTGAAATATTGTGGTGAATGTGGCTAGTTTTAGTAAGAATTGTGGGAAAATTACAGTAGCTAATTTCGTCGAAGCCTATAAATAGGCTTGGTCTTCCATTGAGAAATCATCCCAAGCTAACAAGCTTTCTTCTCTTCAGAGCAAAAGTGAGAAGAAGAGAATTAGAGAGAATGAGAAGCTCTCTAAAAATAGAGCGAGTTTGTAATGGAGTAAAAATTATCTTTTAAACTTTGGGTAATTTTTTTAGCTTTGCGTTGTGAGTGAGTATTGTAATACTCTTCCACTACAATAATAATATATGGATGCCCTCTTATGGTGGACATAAACGACGTAAATCTTTACGTCTCTTTTATTTTATATCAAATCATTTATTGATCCCACATGCTGCACAATACATCATTCTAAAAAAATTAACCTAGTTGTGGAGTGTTCATAGTTGACAACTACTAGACTGAAGGTCAAAACAAACCTGCTAGATTAGAAGAGTTCTCCTCGTTGTTCGGATCTTGACCGTCTATCAATGATGTTAATTAATGCCCATTGATTTAGACTTCTTCCCCCTTCTCAAATCTCAACTAGAAAAAGCCATGTCTCTATTTAACCTTTTTTTCTGCACTCATGCTGCCAAAAAACACTCCCAAGCATCCCATAGGGTTAGTAATCTCTGGAGCTGAGAGATAGAGAGTGGAGAGAGGAGAAGGTCAGCGGCGGTGGTAGTAACAATGGTTGGTCTCGGATGAAAGGGCCCCTCATAAAAAAACCTTCCCTTAGGCCCCTAAAATCTCAAGGCCGGCCTGAATCAATCTAAGCCTAAACCTTTTTTATTTGAGCCTATGTGGATTAGAGACCAATTGGTCTTTCCTATTATTGGTAATGCTTGGTTGGAAGAACCTAGAAGATCACATGTTGCTAGATTGATGGACAAATTGAAAAATACTAAAGTGTCCCTCAAAAAATGGAATCAAGTCTCATTTGGTCATGTTCAATCTACCATCCAAAATTTTCATTATGAAATTGATCACCTCCTTGTTGGAGACTTTTCAAGATATTGAAACTCCTAAACTCTTAAGTTTCTTGTAACCTCTTTTGCATGAGGTTTCTTGTAACTTCTGTAGCATTAACATAATACTCTTGTAACTCCTTAGTCATTTACATGTTTTGTAAATTCTTGAGGGTTTTAGAATAGTTAAGAGGAGTTGAATGCTACATTTATGAAAATTAAATGTTAGCATTATTGAAAGAAGAGCTACAAAACTTGTAATATTTGAGTCTTTAAGTTAGAATCCCTATAGCCACGTTTGAAGTATATAAATGGTCATCTTGGGAGAGGTTTACTGCATAAAATTCTCTCTACAAGTCTTGAAACTTCTTGCTTAAATCTTTCTTTGTTAAGTGAGATTAGAAGAGACAAAGTGCATTGTTATCTTCTAATACTTTCATCTTATTGTAGAGGGTATTTGCTCTAGTACTTTTGCACACAATAGGAAGCAAATATAGCCTAAAGGAAAGTGTAATTTCCTACATGATTTGAACTGTCTTGTGAGTTATTGTTCTTTTCTATTGAGCTCTTTTTTGTACTTTTATCTTACACTCCTATCCCTTGACCCTTCCGAAGAAAATCTTATTTTACATGATAGGAAACAAAATGAACTTGATGAACTCGTCAAGAGAGGAAATGTTTTGAAAGGACAAAACTAAGATTTGATGGATTGAAAAGGAAGACGCTAACACTCATTTCTTCCATCTCTCCACCATTATCCACCAAAAGTATAATGCTATCAATCATATCCTTGATGATCATGATTCTTGGAATATTTCTCTAATCTCTTTTCCATATCTAACACCTCCAATCCTCATGATCTTGACTTTCTTATTCCATTTTTTAAATTTTGGATACTGATTATGATAAGTTTTTGTGTAGTGTTTCTGATTATGATACTATTAGGAAAACATTTTTTGATATGAAAAATGGTACTAGTCTCGAGATGGATGGTATTTCCCTCATTTTTTTCCAAAGTTTTTTGGAATACTATTAATATGTTGTTAATAATGATGCTTAGCCTTTTTTCGTTTATGGTAGCTTAACTCAGTCCATTAACCATACTTTCCTTATTCTTATTCCCAAGAATGACAAACCAACTTAACCTGACCAATTTCGGCTCATTGCCCTTTGTTATATTGTTTGCACGATTATTTCTAAAATTCTAGCAAAGGCCTCGTTCAGTTCTTGAATCTATTGTGTCTTATACTCAAAATTCCTTCATGCTTAATAGATCCATTATTTGTCATGAGATCATGCACTATCTTAACAAGAAAAGAGGCATTAAAGGCTATACAACAATCAATGTGGACATGGCAAAAACTTACGATAGAGTTGAATGGATCCATTTGATGAGAACATTACAAGCCCATCGATTCAATGATAAAGTCATAAGTTTATTTAGAGAATGAAATACTTATTAATCAATGGCTTTCCTTGTTGATTGATCAAGCCTACAATAGGGATTCGACAAAGTCACCTCTTATTCTCGTTGTTGTATGGAACCCTGTGATCGAGAATTTCAAAAATCATCTTGATGGATGGCAATGTTTTTTCCTCTCTTTAGTTCGAAGATTAGTTCTCATCAAGGAAGTGTTTGCTAGTCTACCTACTTATTTCATGTCAGTGTTCAAGCTGCCACGTATTGTGAAGTAAAAATTGGATGTTATTCAGATTTTTTTTATAAGGAAGCAATTTGGAGAATAAGAAAATTCATTATGTGGATTAGAAGTCAGTATGTTGTACTAAGGAATCCGGTGGTCTTGGTATTAAGGATCTTGATACACGGAATAAAGCTTTGTTTGGGAAATGGGTATGGAGATATTGAAGAGTCAAATTCCACTACTATCCAAAATAATTAGGTAACAAACTATTTGAAGAAACTATTGCTAAATGAAGCAAGAAAACTATCATCGTTTTTTAAAGTTTTCTGTCGTTATTTGTCGAAAATATTTCGTCAAAATTTTTGGCCATTCATACTCGTTCAATGGCTATACATAGAGGACCTCTTCTCAGTTGAAATTCATCTTCTTAAAGAGGGATTATTGTAGTATATCAATTCAGAAAGAAATTGAGAGAGTTGTTTTTTTTTCGTGAAAGTTTAAAATTTATTATTTTTCTCTCAAATTTAGTTTTACAAACACTATAACGATCATGTCAAACTAACATATATGCGAACTCCAATGGCTCCCTATGGAAGACAGATTTAAATGAGAAGTATGGTTGGAACTAAAATTTTCTGATTCCAAATAACTTTTATGGTGCAAAAACTTCTTCTATATAGAAATCAATTTCTTCTTTCTCGAATGGGGTTGATGGGCTTGGTGTGGAAAATAATAATGGTTTTGCTATATATTTGGGTAATGGAAATAGAATTAGGTTCTGGCAAGGTGATTGGACAGATTCTGGCATTTTGAGAATGGCCTTTCCTCGAATTTATGTGCTGGCTATGAATAAAATAGGCTACGTCTCCGAACTCGGCTCATGGTCAAATGGTTTTTCTAAGTGGAAGGTGGATTTGAGAAGAAGAGTCTTTGATTGGTAAGTTCTCCAATGAGACAATTTCCTCCTTGCCCTTCTTGATGTTTCGCCTTGCAATGAGCTGCAAGATAAATTAATCTGGAAGTCAAACTCTAGTGGTCTGTGTACGTCTTCTTCATTCTATAAGATGGTGGCTGATCAAGTGGGGGGTTGCATGTTCGATTGGAACTTGGTTTGGAAAGGCCTCACCCCACCTAAGGTGGAAGTCCATTCTTTGGCAAATAATTAGAGAAAGATTACCTGTCAAAACAAAGTTGTATCGCAGACATCTTATTCATTTTCGGATACAAGTTGCGTTATGTGTCAAATGGATGTTGAATCGTGCTTTCACTTATTCTTCGGATGTGATAGGCAATTATATCTACTTCGCCCAACATGTGGCTCTAGAGAAATCAAGTGCTAATAATGGGTGCTGATTTGGTACCTTACCAAATGTTTAATTAGAAAGTTACGAAAAAATCCTACTGCAACGAATGCTGAGAAATTTCACTAAAACTATGTTGAAATTGTGGATTCCCCTAAGTTGGGTGTTTTAAAAGTGAGTTTTGATGTCTTTATTACTACAACTTTGACTAATACTACTATGGTTATTAGGGAAGCTTTGGTCTGGTAGGAGAAATTAGAAATTATCATATATTTTTAGAAGTGTAATAAGGTTGCTCATAATTTATGTGCCTCTTGGGCAAGATATTCTAATTTTTCTGGTAACATCTTTGTCCTCTCTTACCACCTAAAATATAGTGTGACAGGAGGTACTTTCTTTGTAATTGACTCTTTGGTTAAAGAAGGCAATGGATGATGATTTACTTATATAAAAAAAACAGATTACCAAAAGGAAAGAGGGATTTCTATATGTATACATTACCAAAAAATTAGACTTCGAACCATAGAAGTACTTACCCCATAGTTTTCACATCCAAGAAATCACCTTTCTCAGATTCAAATCTATCCATGAAGTTCGCATTATGGGCATCCTTCCGTAGAAGCAATGTTTAGATATAGATGTTTTTTGTGCATATGGTTCTTGGTGGAAATGATTTTTTGCAATACAACACCTTCAATCTATTTCTCCTAGTTGGATGCTTTAGGAGGACACATTAGGGGGGTGGCTCAGTGGAGGGTGTACTCACTAGTTAATACATAATATAATTTTGGCATAAGGGGGAAGGTGTTGTTCTAACAATGCCTCCAATCAGTTGACCTAAGAGTTGTGGTTTACTTTAACGAATAAAAATGGGTTCTCTAAATAAAGGACCTAAAAGAGTCGTACGACAAAACATCATGGTCTTTAAAAGTTAAAAAAAATGATTGAGGACCTAATTGTTCCAAGAGAAAACATCAGAGTACTAAGTAGGCTTGACTTGAGAGTATAAGAAGAAATCTAAAATTTGAATGTGACAGAAATTTTGAATGTAAATAAGTATTTTGAGAAACAAATTAGTGAGAGGTGATAAAAATGTTTTCAAAAGATGTCTAAATACACCATTTTTTTCAAGGAAAAAAAAGTTCAAGGTAAGTAAAAAAGATAAAGAAGAGGTAGACTTGCAACTTAAGTTTCAAAATAACAACTTACCTTTCCGTGGCAACATTTTTACTCTACTTCATACTAGAGCTTGTAGAGGCTAAATTGAAGAGGAAATCAATATAAATAAGCCACATTGTTCTTCAAATTCTATAAGTTTAGCTTTTGAGAATTGTTGCTTCATTGCTACGGGTGGCAAAATAAACCCAACTTGTCTGACCAACCCAAAAAGTCAACAATATAAATTTGAATGGGTTTTATTTTTTAGGTTCGAAAAAATTCAGGCCTAAATGGCCTGGCCCATTGATTTGCGGGCTAAATAGGTTCGGGTCATTTTAGCCCACGGGCTGATAGGCCGACCTGATTCCTAAACAAAATAATTTGTAATCCACTCCTACAGTCCCACTGGTCGGTTAGCTCTAAGCCTCTCCTACACACAGCGCCTCACACCCTCAACCTCTCACACTCTCACACTCACACCTCTGTCTCATATTATCTTCATTTTTGCACCATTGACTATCATAAACCACAGTAGGAGTAGCTTTGTGACGATCTGATGCTTCACAGCACAGGCCATAGTCTGTGCTCTTTAGTTGCCTCATAGGCTCAGTCTGTCGCTCGTGTGTCGTGCCCTCGCTATTGCCATTTCCATCGCTGCACCGTCTCTGTTCTAGTAAGTTGCAACTGCATTTGTAATGTGTGACAGAAGATGTACTTTTGCAAGACTTGGAGTTGATATATGTTTGTAGTTCATTTCCTTGCTTTTTGGGTTAGAAATCATGATGCATTTGGTTGTATTCAAGTTATGTTACTTTCTTATTGTGTATGGTGTGACAAGAGATGTACTTTTGATGTAAGTAATCTCATAAGATATTAGTCAACAAATAATTTGTTTGCAAGGGAAGCTCTAACACCTTCGGGCTCGGGTTGTCCAGTTCACTTTTTTCCATCTCTACAAAATCTTAGCAAATTGTAAATGGTGTAAAGGGTTTTTGTCATGGTACGTTTTCTGGGTTATGCTCTGTGTTTTTTTTTCTCCTCTCTCTTCATAAATATAGCGTTATACTTCTTGTGCTCTACTTTTACCCTCTATTTAGCTGCACGAGAATTTTTTTTTTTTTAGAGGGAGTGGATGGGGTGGGGTGCCTTTATGGGTTAGAAATTAATGGTTTTTGAGTGTTTTCTTTTGGGGTTTTTGTCAAGAAACTTGCTTCCTTTTTTTATCATTGGGTTTTAGGAAATGCATAGCTTGAATTTGATTTCCTTCTTTTTTCTTCCTGGTTTTCTGTATTAGTTAATTATGAAGTACAAGAGGTATAATATTATTAGTTGGAAGTGAAAGTGGTGGAATATTATTAGTTGAAAATATGTGCCAAGTGTCCAGGCAGCATCTATTTAGAGCTATCTCAAATAAGAAATGAACATTTTGATCTTTAACTTCATTTATTTATATGTTGTTGAATTTTGAAAATTAAATATTACTTTAAAAGATTGTGGGTTAAATTATGATTATACAGCCTATATTTCTTTTATGCACATACGTATTCTATTAGAATTATGATTATAGTTATGTTTGTTTTTGTTACTTTGTAGTTTGTACTGGTTCTTTTTTTTTTTTTTTTGCTTTTTCATTCAACTACATGTATCACATTCTTGAAATTTTGAAACTACCAATTTAGCTTTGTTGTACTTATTTTTTTAAAAAAATTGATTTAGAATTTCCCTTTGTTTTCAGGTAATTATTATTGGATTTCAATATGGATTTTGTATCAAATGATATGGATATGGATGATATAATAGAACTGTCCAAAAGTAATGCAGGTAATGGCTCTAACGATTCTACCACTATTATGTCTAATACTAACACTAAGATGAAGAATAATGATAATGGTAAATAAGATGCTAGTGGAAGCTCTAAGAAATGTAGGTCTAATGCATTCGATGTGTGGAAATGCTTTACTAAGATTGGTATGGTAAATGGAAAATAAATATGAAAATGTAATGGTTGTGGGAAAAATTATAGTTGTAAAAGTGCTTTAGGAACTACTTATTTGATGAGACATTTAGATAAATGTCATGCAATCCCTAGATATCATGATGTGGGGGTTTTGCTAGATAGACAAATTACATTGGTAAAGTTTAGGAAATTTGATCCTAAAATTTATAAGGATTTGTTGGCTAAAGTTGTCATTCAACATGATCTTCCATTTATTTATGCGGAATATGAAGGGGTGCATGAGATGGATAGGTACTTGCAACCTGATTTTAAATCCACTATCAGATACACTTGCAAAAATGATTGTTGGAATGCTTATTTAAGTGAAAAGACAAAACTTCATAAAGGAATAGCTACCATTTCTGGAAGAATTTGTTTAACTTCTGATGTATGGACTCCTGACAATTCTACATAAGGTCATATGACTATCACTGTCCATTATGTTGATGAAGAATGAATGTTAAATAGTAAATTACTATCTTTCTGCACTTTAGATGGTTCACATACCGGGTTAGAATTGTTTGAAAAGATTTATGGATCTTTAAGGAATTGGGGAATAGACTTAAAAATATTTCTATCAGCTTAGATAATGTCTCTAACAATAATAGTATGCAAAATATTTTAAAAGAGATGCTTAATTTGCAAAATGTTTTGTTATGTAAAGGTGAATTTTTCATTTGAGATGTTGTGCTTATATCTTGAACATTATAGTTCAAGAATGAATAAATATGACAAGTGATGCTTTGACATAAATTAGAGAAAGTATTAAGTACGTGAAGGGTTCCGATGAAAGAATGAGAGAATTTCAAAGATGTGTTGAGGAAGTACAATTGAATGATGTTAGCAGAGGTTTCTTGAAGTTGGATGTGTCTACTACATGGAATGCTTCATATATAATGCTTGAAAGTGCTTTGAAATACCCTCGTGCATTCATGAGTTTCACTTTTTATGATAGAAAATATAAATTTTGTCCAAGCATTGAAGAGTGGGAAAGAGCGGAGAAGATGTGTGCTTTGATGGGCCCTTGCTATCTCATTACTAACTTGATATCTGAATCATCTTATTCCACAAAAAATTTATATTTTACGCAAGTTGCAAATATTGAGATGAAATTGAATGAGAATTTGACAAGTGAAGATAAGGTGATCAAAGCCATGGTATCAAGCATGAAGGAAAAATTTGATAAGTATTGGAGTGATTATTATGTAATTCTTGCATTAGGATATGTTGTTGACCCACATAAAAAATTGAGGTTTTTAACATTTGTCTATAAGAGTCTTTATCCACATACTTATTAAGAAAAAGTGAATAGAGTTAAAGATGTTTTGCATAGGTTATTTAATGAATATGAACATAATGGAATATCAAGAGATCATCAATCTCATTCTCGAGCACAACCAAGTGAAACAATATCGTCATCGATGATGTGCATTGAAGATGTAAGAAAACTATCATTCATTGTATTATTTTTTTTATTGATGCTTGTAACATATTTTGTAATGCAATTGTATTTTACTTTTTTATTTAATTTTAGGAATATCATCAAGAAATGAGGCAAATGTCTTCAATGATGGGAAGTTCCAACTTGAAATATACTTGGAGGAAGGATGCACAATTGGTAGTGACTTAGATGTGCTCGAGTATTGGAAGTTAAATAAGTATCGTTTTCCTCAATTTGCAATAATAGCTCGTGACATTTTGAGCATTCCAATCACAACAGTGGCTTCAAAATCTTCATTTAGTATTGGTGGTCGAATATTAAACAAGTGAAGAAGTTGTTTGCTCCCAGAAAATGTGCAAGCCCTCATTTGTACTCGTAATTGGTTGTATGGTTTCAAAAAAGTTGGAATTTTCAATAATTATACACTAATAATATTCTTTCTTTTTTTATATGCAATTTGTTATTTGCATTTCATAAGTGTCAATGTTCCATTTTAGTTACTAACTATTCTTCTTTTTTAATGAATTATAGATGCACAACCACAAGATGTCGAGGAGATGCAGGAGCCTAAAAGAGATTTCAATGTTATTTTTAATTAATGATGTAATTGTAGATTTGATATATATATATATATTGGCTTGAAAATGGTTTGTATGTCTATGTTTTTTGTGTAAAAGCGTTGCACGCTGCACTTATGAACATTATGTTTATGGTTTGAATGTTTTTTTTTTTTTTGCTTGAAGATGGTTTGTATTAGAATTTTTTGGAGTAAACATATTGTAGGAAAGGAATGAACATTATGTTTGATGGTTTAAATATTTTTTTATTTGCTTGAAGATGGTTGGTTTGTTTTAGAAATTTTTGATGTAAAATTGTAAATATAGTGCAGGTTATAGATATAAGTATTACATAATATCATTTTTTATCTTTTATGATTTAAATATATTGAAGTTGAGATGACATAGTAGACTGTTTTTGTATTTTTTGAGCCAAAATAAGACTATATTTCAGGTTGTACATTTTCGGCTCGGTCTGAGTTGATTACATCACTTGCCCATTAAATCGAGCTGGCTCGCCTGTTTTGCCACCGCAATTCATTGTGAAGGTAAGTTTGAGTAAATTGGGAATGAATATATTAAACATTTTTCCAATGATATGGATGAGACATTTTGTGAAACCATCAAATTAAGTTAAAATTTATAGATGTATTTATTTTTTAATTATATAAAATGACTTTCTTTAAAATTGTGTATGTGTGTGTATATATAAGTGGAAAAAGTCTAAAGGAATAGAATAAAAATTACTTTTAACAATATTTAAACATAAACATTATTGATCTTCCTTTAATTTTCTATTATTTTAAAAAATATTATAATACTCACCGTACTATTTATATAGTGTCTTTACAATATTCTTATTTAGCATGACAAATTTGCTTCAATAAATTACCTTCTTGGAAGATTGTGAAAATTCCCCGAGAGATGAATACATTGGCGGATTCTTATGCCAAAACTGGGGTGGACAGAGCTCAAGATTTACTTATCCAGTTTTGAGAGGCTGATTAAGTTATGACTAATTTGATTTTGCTGTGGGTCTGATTTGCAGACTACAAATTGATGCTTGTTCTGGCAGCTCTGCTGTCCTTTTTTCCCTGCCCTACTGGTTGAATTCCTACCTTGTATTTCATGTTGTCAGCTTAATATTTTGTAAGGGAGCTTTGGGCTTCTATGTACTTTGTTTAGTTCATATTCCTGGGTGTTATTTTGAGCTTAGTGCTGACTGTATCTTTCCATGGGTAGAGTTCTTTGACTCTCCTTGTTTTGAATAAAATTATTGCATTTCAAAAAAAAAAAACAAATTTGCTTCAAAACAATAATTTCAGTTGAATTTGTGCAAAACCAAGTGTGCACCATGTTGAGGCTTAAGTGTGACTACTGAGATAGGAGCATGGGTATATGATGGGGAAAGCTCAAAGGAGAAACTTTGCAGTATCCTGGCTAAGACCAATTTTGCTTCTACCATGGAAAAGTTCTGTCCAAGGCACATTCTAGGTCCCCAAGAGAAAGGCAAAAACACAGGCTGACCCTTTGTTGCATTGGACACTCCTTCAGCAAACCTCTCTGGTTTGAACTCTTTCGCATCAGCACCCCATATTTCAGTGTCACAATGCAATAAAAGTATTGGTATTGTGACTGTCGTTTCAGGTGGCAAAGAAAATGGTCCTATCTTTGCCCCTCCTTGAATTCTTCGACCAATGGCTGTTGCAGGTGGATATAGTCTTAAAGTCTCATTCAAGATCATAGTCACCTGTAATACATATATATTGGTTAGGTTGCTGAAATTTGAGTTCTTATTTTTATTTTCTTATGATTCAAGTATCCAGCTTGTGCCAGTCTGACCCTAAGGTGGGTGGCATCTCGCATTATGGCTCCTTCTCAAGGACCACAAATGTGGCTTTATTAAACCTCAGGGGCCGGGACTCGAACCCTGACCGCCCAGTTGATGCTTTATACTATACAACTTCACGTTAAGGAAATTTGAGTTTTCTTTAGTTCGAAATACATGGACTGCCAAGAAAATAAAGGAAGAAACTCACAATTTTGAGATGATTAAGCCCTTCAAAATTTGGTTGATTCCTACCAAACTGTTTCAAAACTTCTTCCCTGGCACGAGATTGCCATTCTTGATGTTTTCCGAGTAAAATTAATGTCCATACAAGCAACACTGCGGTGGTTTCCGCCCCAGCAAAATAGAAGAGTTTGCACTCGTCGATTACTTCTTTGATGGTCATACCAATTTTTTGTCCCCATAGCTTTGAATCTCTTTCTCGTTACATTCCAATAAAATGCCCAACAAGTCATTGTTACTGGCTTCCCCTCCTTTCATTGCCTTCAATCTTTTGCAATAATATTTCTAATCGACTCATTGACTACCTTTTTTATATATTTCAATCTCATGTTCCTCTTGGTTGGTAGAAACCTACAAATATATAGCAATTTTGAAGAAAGGCAATTTCTATCAAGAAGAGAATTTTACGCTAGGGAAATCATGTTTCTCAATTACCTTGCACCAGGGATAGATAGCATTCTTGAAAGCATTGTATAATGTTCAGTCATTTCTTTTTGAAGTTCAAATATCTTTATCCCTTCTTCATAATTACTCCCAAATGCTGTATGAGAAATTACATCACAAGTCAGTGTCTGAAGATAAGGCCAAATGTCCAACTCGCCTGATCCTTCTAGCGAAACAATGGCCTCCCATTTACTTAACATGTCGTTGACACTCAAGTTGAAAGCAGGCAACATAAGCTTCCAAAAGAAACAAGAAGAATCATCATTATTAACAAAATAAAAATTATTGCCTACATTTTTTTTATGAAAAAGTGGCATATAATTAATTCATAAGCCCGAGACTAGACATAATGTAGTAAGAGCAACCCTTTTCTTGGAATGAAGATTGTTCCAAAAAATATTTTGATAGAAAATATTGTTCCAATTGATAAAACTAAAAATTGAGCCATACCTTTAGCTTCTCAATGGTGAAAGCTGGAGTCACTATTTTTCGGTGTTTTGCCCATTTTTCTCCCTCATAGCTGGTCAGACCTGTTACTAGCAATTTGATAGCTCCACTAGGCCTTTGGAAGATATCGTGTTTAAGAAAGATTGCCTTTAAAAGTTCAGGATCCATTATCAACAATGACGGTGATGGCCCATACCAGAGAAAGGAATTCTTACCTACAATCAACATTTTACATTTTACACAAGAACAAAGAAAGGGAAGAAATTAAGAGGTCTTGAATAAACATAATCATACCATATTTCCTGATGGTTTCAACGTAGTGAGGTATTACACGTTGTGCGATATCATTAGAGAAACTGGTTGGCTTGGATTGAGCTTCTTGAAACATTTTCGTCATTTCTTTCAAGTCTCCTTGCCATGGTCTATATGAATTCCCACTAAAGCCAATTGTTCTTAGATGTTTCTCTATTCTTTTGGGCTTCAACCAAAATGAATTCAATAGTTTCCATGCCAAAACTAGAGGCAAAAATGCACATGAGAATGCAATTAAGCTATAGATATTCTCGAGTTTCATCTCTAAGGGAAAACCTCTCAAGCAATGAGAAAAGGAAGATCACTCTGAGTCCTTATTGTTTATCCAATCTTGGAAGTCGTACTTAAGTTTGTGCGTTAGAGACTACACAATTTGTCAAACAAATGCGCAATCATGAATTCAAATAATTTAAAGGTATTTAAAGTATCTTTTTTTTATAAATGCTTTCTAGGGTTTTTATTTTCTTTTTTGAAAAAGATGCATTTAACAGATGAAAAGTATTCAATATATATATATATATATATATATATATATATTGCACATTTTTATTACAATTTGGTATCCTTGTCATAACTTAAGATAAGGTACTCAATTTTAGAAGAATCATAAGATTAGGGTAGTTGGATGGATTAATACTCTCACGGCCCGAAACCATTATCAAACCTAGGGTTCAATGCCAAATTCAATACGTGGCACAATAAAACTTATAAAGTTTTCCTGACAAGTCTCAAAGGCTCTTAAGATCTAATATTCTAATCAATCTTTATATGAACTCAAAGTTTAAACAAACAATTTTGCAAAAAAAAAAAAAAAGAAAAGAGAGAGAGAGTACATACTCTTCGAAACAAAAGAAATAACTTGATCAAACAAATTAAATTTTCAATCATGCTAGACTACAAGAATAAATCTAGAAAAGTAAACTTCAACCCCATAGTTTTAACACTCTTAGAATTCCTCAAAACTCTCCTCCCTAAATGTACCTCCATATGTAAAAATGAGTAAATGAGTGAGCAAATGTGCTTAGTGGATAAAAGGAATATTCCTTTGAAATAAACACACACACACTATATATATATATATATATATATATATATATATATATATATATATAAATTCAAACAAAACAAAAAACAAAAAATATTTTCTAACTCAAATATGACTCAAGCAATACACAAACTCATTGGTTAAATTACTAAATTCAACCTTTATCTCACTAAGTTGGCCAGACTAATAAATTAGGGTGAGCCTTGAGCTTTTTGATCGTGATAAAATAGTTTCAGACTATATAAGTAGAACATTTCGTTCAACAAACTAATAGGCAATAACTTGTGCCATATATTAAAAACTTATTTGAAATAGATCATTCAATAAAGATTCTTTCTATACAAAAAGTTCAAAGTAATTAAAATAAATAGAATATAATTTAAAGAAAATAATGGATTTTACTATTATTATTATTTAAAAATAATTATATATGACAAGCAATTACAATTTGATTGGTAATCGGTCTCAATATGTATCTAAAGAAAATAATGCAAATCATACTTCAAAAAATTTGTTGTGTACTTTTTTTATAAAAAAAGTAACTCTATCTCAAAAGCCCAAAAGAGTACTACATTATATACAAAAATGGAAATTTTAACTTTTTTTCTTCTTTTAAATATAAATAAATAAAAAGATAGCCAAAGTCACAAAAGCAAAAGCTGAGAAACAGAAGTAAACATCTGGGCTCCATCCAACCATGACATATAAGATCTTCACTTTCTTTTCTCTCTCTTTTTTTTTTTTTAAAGCAAAAGTCAGTACATATGGAGCAATCAAAGATTAATGGAAGAAAACTTAAATTAGTTTTTTTAATTTTTTACATAAAAAAATATAGGTGAACCACAAAATCTAAAATCATGGTTACTGTAAAGTCCTTTTATTTTTGCAAATAGGAACAGAGGCTACTAAACAAAACAAGCACCGTTTTGGGCAGGTCTAAACATTTTATTTTATTTTTTTACAAAAACAATTATCAATGTTCAAATATTCTAATACAATGAACATTTTTCAAAATTTTATACCAGAAGAAACATTTTTAATAAAATCAAAAAAAACATTTCAATTAATTACCTTCAGAGCCTTAAATCAAACTACGATCAATATATCTCTCAAGGTCTCAATTCTTGAGATTTCTTCGCTGACGTCTTTTCTTTGCTCTCTCGCTGTGAAATACTAAATGCGATAATTAAAAGTGAATGCAAGAAAGATTACGTAAAAAAAAGGGGGGGAGGGGGAAAGTTCATTTTATATATATATATATATATATATATATATATATATATATTCTTGTCTAAAATTAAATGAGCACATATGGAAACAATCATATCCTATCAAATTCCTTCACATATTCAAGATGGCAAACGTGGACCAATAGAAGTTAAAGGAATGGTCTGACCAATCAAAATGTGACATGTCATTTAAAAAAAGTCTTGATATTTTGTGATTTATGAAATATATTTCTTCAAATATTATAACTATTCAAATTAGATAAATTGATTTTTAGGATTTATCTCTTAAATATTTAAAATACAGAAATAATTCCTAAATTGGTCATTACAAGCTATACAACCATTTAAAATAAATGTTTCAAAATAAAAGGATAAAAATGGTAATTTCATTTTATTCATTCCATCCAACCTAATCTTAGACGTTAGGGAGGCACCAATTTGGTTTGCTTAGAGCACTATATTTCCATCTTTAGTGAAACTAATTCGAATTCAATCCAAGTGCTCCATGAAGCCATTCTTACTAAAAGAAAAAAAATAAAAATAAAGAACACTGGCCCAAAACTCTTTCAATACCATCCAACAACCTAAGCTAACCTTATACATTTGAGAGGCACCAATTAGCTATTACATTATCCACCCAAAAAACATGCCTAGTCCAAATAGAGATGAAAAATGCCTTGATGGGAGAGATTGTTGGTCTACATAGTGGGCGATAATGTAGACATAAACTAAAAATTAGGGATTCTCAAATTGGGTCTTCTCCACAATAAAGAGCCATATTCATTCCGCTCTCGATTCATCCCCATTTCGTCTCTACTTAATTCATACATATATATATATATATATATATATATATATGTATGTATATATATAATGATAAACTAGTATTTTACTTGTGTGATACATGTAATTTTTTTTTAACACATTTTGATATAATAAGATATAAGAAGATAAGATATTATAAAATTGTCATAATAAAAATTATAATAGATAATTAGCATATAATATAGATGTAATATAGTTAGTATATAATAATAAATAAGAAATACCAAATGATATCTTGTGATGAACAAATGATTTTGCACAAGTATTAATTAATCCTAGGAGAAAATTGAATGAAATAGGAAAAGATATAGTGAACCAAATCCTCATAGACTTCCAAAATTACATCAATCAAAATTCTTAATATGTCAAACGTTACAAAAAAAAAAAAATTATAATGTGCACCGCAAAACATCCTTCTATTAGAAGTCAAGGTAGCTATTTTGAGCATGACATAAATCAAACTCATTTTTTTCCACTAATATCAGTTTTAATCTATGAGATATATATAGACAAATAATTGTGCATTCTAATTTATAAACACTAAATTTACCAAGTATAAAATCGACCATCTAACAAAAAGGTAATTTATTTAGTAAGAGATAATTTTCATGTAAAAATATACATTAAATAGTACAGTGCATACCATTTAGTCATTTACTAAAACTTTTGAACACAAAATTTAAAGACTCATAAGAATGTTCCCCGTCTACAATAATACCTTAATTACAAAAGAAAAATAGAAATCAATTTTTAGCCCATAAGGAATCTAACACTAACACAAAGGTTATTCAGATTTCAACTTCAGCAACTATGAAGAAAGCAGCTTTCCATGGTATTGCTAGATCAACACTGATTTGCCATGCAAAATATTTATACACATGAAAAACAAAATTAATAAATAACTTCAATAAATTCAAAATCCATACATTAATTACTTTATGATCAAACTATTTTAATAGATAGACGAAAACCAAATCACATTTAGGAATAGTCAAGATTAAGACAAATTAGATTATATATATATATATATATATATATATATATATGTCCACCTATTGCTTTTCATTGATGATATAGACTTAAGAATCCTTCTCCATGAGAAGAAATGAATTATATTGTCAAAAATAATTCATGAAATTAATTTAAAACAAAATACCATACTGTAAGTCATGGGTTCATCAATACTTGCAAATCTTTTGCTAAAATCGATATAGAGAAGAAGAGGGAAACAATGTACTTTATCTATATTATTGGTTATTGTATAATTTGTAAACTACTACTTCACTTTATAAGAACAGATCTTAGATTTTTTATATTTTATACATCATTATTGGAGTCATAAAAAAATAATTCCAGGAATTGGTGGCATCATATAATTATTATAGGAACCATAGGTGAAAAAAATCATATGAAAATAAATAAAAACCATCATGTAAAGAATTGCAGAGTGGACATTAAATCTTTGATTAAATCGCATATTTATCAAAATGCGTAGACATACAAATAAAAGATCATATTAACACATGGGGTGTCACTAAACAAAACATATGAGGGAACCAATAGAAAAAAAAAAGGGGGATATGAACTAAAAAAAAAATCAAATGATAAAGAAGGGAATACATTAAAAACAAATCCAATTTTGATGCCATAATCTCCCTTCAGATGTAGGGCAACTGGTTCCTGCATACTCATAAGCTTATTTGTATTATCTAGTGATGATCTAAGAGAAGAAAACACATTTATTCTCTTTGGTATTCATGTAGCAGGTCTTTGCAGAAGATTTTGAATTGGGATAACTTATCTGAAAAAGGGATATGGATTCACGATTTGAAACATATGAAGTCAACAAATGACCACCATTTCAGCCTATGTAATTCAAAAAAGAAAAAGGCCAACACTACGTTATGTGAAAACAAATAATCAGCACCTCTGTTGCAGTAACCTTTGGCTAACATAATTGTTGCAAGAGTTCTTGGTGAGTTGATAATTAAATGGGCACTCATCTCCTTTCATTAGAGAGTGACATGCAAAGTGACGGTATATGAGTATGCTTGAGATATACTAGAAGATGTTTTCTTTTTTTTTAAGGGAAGTTTTTTAGATATTCGAGAAGATGCTATTTTCTTCTCTCACAAACAAATAATTCTAAAGATTTATTCTTATTAATTAGAATTATGAATTACTAAATTGAATCACAAAAGATAAGAAATATACTTGTTGACTTTAAGATTGTTTAGATATACTTGCTGACTTAACAATTAGAAGATTTTCTTTTAAACACATTTTTAATATTGAAAAATAAGTAAGTTTCATATTAAAATCTTGATGTTTTAAATGAAGATTGCCAAATAATTTGAAAGATTTTAGATAGCTTTTCTATTAAAAAATTAATTCAAATGATTTATTCTTATAAATCCAATTAGATTTTCCATATATATTGGAAGATTCAATTAACTTTAAAATCAATTAGTTAAATTATATTTTTTAAATATATCAAAAGTTTCTTATCTTGATATGTGGCATTAGTGCCAATTTATAAATAAGTATATATAGATAGATTAGAATATTTAAATAAATTTGAATATATGAGTAGAGTTTCAATCTAGTAAAACATTAATTCAATGTGAAATTATATTTTTTTAATATTTAAAAAATTTCTTACGATGACATGGTGCATTAGAGCCACGTTGAGGAACAACTTATATATATAGATATAGATAATATGTAGACGCACACTATAAATTAATTTAGTTTTTTAAATTAAAATTGGTAGACAAATAAGTATTGTTTTATTGGTAATCGATCTCGCATATGTATTTAAAGATCATAATTTTGAGTCCATAATCTCAACAATTATTTGTATATTTTAAAAAAATGGTGAAAGGGGAAACCTTTTACCATTCTCCTAATTGGAGATGGAGTGGAAATGAAAATGAAGTACCCCTAATTTTTCATTGATGGATACCAGAATCCATCAGAGTATGTTTGGTTCAAAATATGGGAGGGGAGGGGAGAGGAGAGGGAGAGATTTTAAGGAGGAGAGGTGAGAGGAAGGAAACCAGGTAAAATAGTTTTACCTTGATTTGCAAGGAAAGAAAAAATATAATTAAATTGATTATTGTACTCTAAAATATTTATTCTTTTATTACTATTTTTTTTTGTAAATTTCTTCTTTAGCTTTAAATATAAATATAAGATTCTTATATAAGATTCTTAATTTAAGTGTAAAGGTAAAATAGGGAGAGAGAAAAAAGAAAATGAGATGAGAATGAAAAAAATGAAAAAAATGAGAGAATAGGAGAAAAATAAAAAAAATGTAATTATAAAAAAATATAAGGGCAAATAAAGATATTTCATAACTTTTAATTCCACTCCAATCCAAAAACTTGAGGGGAGGAAAGATATTTTAATCTCAAATTTTCCTTCCCCTCTTATTTTAAAAAACAACTTAATTTTTAAAAAAGTCCCTCCACTCCCCTCCCCTCCCCTCAACTCCTCTCCAAATCCCCCAACCAAACAGATCGGATAATCCGATGAGAAGCGAGAAAGATATAAAACGGCGGGTAAAGTTAACTTAAACATTAAATCCAATCTTACTGTCGAAGAAATTCTGTTACGTTGTGGGTCCCTTACGTTCCGACTCTTTCTATTTGAATCCCTGCAAATCCCTCTACATATCTCAGTTCCCCCCTCCCTCTCCATCCTGTCACATTGTTCTTTTCTCTCTCTCTCTCTCTCTCCCTGATAATTGATAACCTCATTTTGCTTTGTTTCTCTGCAATGGCGTCCTCCGATTTTCACGGCCTCGGCGGAGGAGCTGATTTCTATCCTACTGCTCCTAACGTGTCCAGGTAATTCGAATATCATCTTGTTTTTCTTCTTCTTCTTCGCTGCTGTATGCTAGATTAACTAATGAAAATCATTTTATTGTCAATGGCGAAGAACATGACTGTAATGCTGTTGTTGAAACTGGACTTTTTCTTATCCTTTTAGCTATACGCAGCGGAATGATTGCGTTTTGATATTTTATTTTCTGCGTATTTGATTCGGGCTTAGTACAGCAGAGAGGGATTAACTCAAAGACCTGCCGCAGCTGGTAGCGACTCTGGAGAAATTTATTTGCAGATAGATGCATTGGAGTGTGGCTTGGGAGATGAAATCACTGGTCTTCGCAAGCAAGTTGGACAGCTGAAGCATGTAATTAGTCTTCTCTCCATTTTTACGGAACCTATTTTTTGTTTTCTGGATTTTAGTAGGACTAAATAGGCAAAGTAATCCAATGCGCAGCATGTGAAAACTGCACGCTGTATGTGATGAATTAGGAGTTTTGTGCTTAATACAGAATTCATGATTGTTCATTTATCAAATGGAATAACAAAAAATGAATTCATGATTGTTCCTCATTCTGCTACTGGAGGAAAATAGAATGCTTATTCCTTGAAATTAGATGGTTCATGTAAATTGGTTGTTACTACCTTCCAACTAAGAGTACTAGACGCCTCATTGCATCGTATATTAATATGTTTGTCAATCTATATTTTCATGTATAATATATTTTTTAATTTTTTTGCTTTTTTAATGTAATAATTACTGTTGAAGTCTTCTCTATAATTTTAAGAGGATATATCATTGCAGGTAGCTCAGGATATCCAGATAGAGGCAAAATTTCAGAAAAGATTTATCAATAAGATGGTATACATTTTTAATTTCATCTACCTTCTTCATTTGTCATTTCTGTCATTCTCACCTTAACCTGTTTTCTGCAAGGATTCTGGACCTCTGTTGTAGCTAGTAAGACATTCTTTAATTTCTGCAATGAAACATCCTAATGGTCCATATCAGAAACTCCATCTTCAAATTTTCTGTATGAAGTTGCCAAAAATTAGATTAACAGTATCTGTTTTTGGTCACTTGTTAGAGTAATTATGCTTGATAGAACTAAATGATCATCTTGTACTTGGACAGCTAAGGTTGGCTACAGAACTGAGTTAAGATACAGTGATATTCATGATAAAGCCAATACTTTGAAGGCCATAACTAAAAACAATTTTCAGATTATACTCAACAATAAAAATAACAAGACTTTTTGGTGAAATCTCTCTGCATCTCTCCTTTACTTATAACTAGTCAGGCTTTAATCTGCATATTGGCATTGGAGGATACTCCATTCTCACTGTCCTTTATGTCTAGGTTGATATGTGATGAAAATTCAGGAACGCTATAAAGAATGCAAGCGTAGCTCATAGATAAGAAAAGATTAACCTAAATTATTAGTATTTCCATTGTCAATTTAGAATTTCTGAAAAAAAATCTTCATTATTGCAACTTGTAAGTGGTACTAAGAGCTTCAAGAAGCATCCAGACATAAATGGAAAGATTTTTTAGGGCAGGCTTAGATCTGTCAGCAACATCTAGTTAACCTTTGAATTTATTGCTAGAGGACAGAATTCCTTGAAGTGCTGAGGTTTCTCAGTGCATGAGTGCATTTGAATGTAGAGATGTTCTTGAGAAACGCTTTGATTTTTTATCTTGAGTCAAATGATGAATTTATTAGTTGCCAATCGACGTAAGCACTTCTGTGTTGCTTAAAGGGATTCCAGGTTTTTGGAATACTTTGATAATTATTAGACTACAATACTGGTGTTTTTCAATAGACTATCCAGATTCCTCATTCAACATCTTTCAGTTATGGATATGCAAATGGTGTTTTTTACATGGAACAATCACTGTTTGTTAATATATACTTATCTCCATTACCATCTAACGCTGCATCCTGTCTCAAGACTGGTAGTAAATTTATCATTCATCAGCATCCAAAATAATCAGAAATGATCTCTTTTTGACTAAGGATATTTTCTTCTTCCTGAATGCAGCAAATGACATTAACCAAAGCTCATGGTGGAACCATGAACAACATGAAGAGAATGAGCAGGACTATCATCAAAGAGGGATCCAATCATATTCTGCATGTAGTGCTTTTTGCACTTTTTTGCTTCTCTCTTGTCTTCCTATGGTCAAAGTTCTTACAAAAATGAGGACCGACAGTTCTTGCTTCCCCTCCATGGATGGCAGTATTGAAGACAGAGAAGATGTGTGAGGCTACTGGAAATTTCACTCTTAGTCCTATAGATAATATGAGATGGATATAATAAGAGTTACATGCTTTCCGTCTAATAATGGTAAAAGATCAAGAAGAGAAAAATCTTCTTGTTTCTCCAAGAGATAATCGACCAATAAGGGGCAAAACTATCCAAAATTTTCTCAAATTTTCAACTAAGTCCTTGCACTTTTCTTATCTCTCAAATGAATCCTCAAACTTATAAACTTGTTCAAATAAGTCCAAATATTTTTTACTTCTTCCCCTAAATGTACTACGCAATCAAAAGAAAGTTACAAACACAATAACGGACTCTTACCTAGGATTTTTTGGGTGTTACACGGACATATTAATCTCTAATTTAATTCAACGCCACTATCAACCAGCGTGAATAGGATGATCAATCAAATTGCATTACATTAATAAGGCATCATCAATATTAAATTGCATATAACAATCAGTTTCAATTATATAAAATTAAAATTATATAATTTTGCTACTAATTTAATTAAGTCAAGAGTTACAACTCAATTAAATTAGTATATGCTACTTGAATTATTAATACAAGATCAATAACCCTAACTATATAATTGTGTTTATCAACTAGGTTGCCAATCTAATTAATTCACACAATTATATTAATTAAAACATGAATTAAATAAATATTCAATTATATACATATATGTATATTAAATAAATACACAAAAATATATATTTCTATAAAGAAAATAAGCTTATATTAACTAAACTAATTAGGAGGTTCCACCTTCCATTTAAAGAAATTAATCTACAAATTAGGAGGCTTGACCTGCCATAAAAAGAAATTAAACTAGTTAGGTGGTTCGATCATTCATTTGCTATATTAAAATTGTATAAATTAAAATTGTCAGTTTTTATCCACTACTATACGATAAAATAAAGATTAGGCGGATAAACCAACTATCAGTCCAATTAATTAAATCCATTCAGAAATTAAGTACGGAGAAAATTATCTCATAATCTCATTTATTAATGTCTTAACACATGTCCTTGATAACAAAAGATAACTATTCACAACACATATTTAATAGCTATAAGATGAAATATATAGAAATTGAAAAGAAAACTTGAAAAAAAATCTCCATTGGAATTTTGAATTTATTCAGATAACATTTCCTTCTTGATCATTACAAAAAAACTTCAAATGCTATTCTAAAAATTCTAAAAACTATGTATTTATAAAGTTGATATTTAGAGAAAAAAAGTACAAAGAAATGACGAAGATTGTAGCTAAATTGATTGTGTAAAATGATAAGAAAACTAGGGTATTTATAGAAAAAAAATGTAAAATTTTGGACTAAAATGATGTAGTTTTGAGTACGGTTGTTACACTATTTATCATTCAAAATGATGTAGTTTTCATCACCGGCATTCTAGTGTGTCTGACTTTAACTTTAATCACCTGCCAACACTGTTCATGACGTCAGCAGTGACGACGTCATCAATGCTACTGTTCACCAGAATTACTGTTCATCATCATTTTATTATTATTATTTTACTTCTATTCTTCCATTTTCTTTTTCTTTTTATCTCCAAAATGAACGTAAATAAACTAAAAAACTTACAAACAAAGAAATAAGTGGGAAATGTGAAAATATCCATAAAATAACATAACTAACTAAATTTTAGTCAAAATATCTTCATTAAATAACATAAAAATCAGTTAATTAATTAACACATCACCATCATAGTTAAATTCAGAAGAATATCTTATGTTTTTTTTCTTTGTAAATTGCCACCTTGTTTCCTTCTCCCCAAGTTACTCAATTCTTATTTTTCCTCCAATTTTTTTAAAAAAAATTCTAGAATTACATAATAGCAAGTAGTACCCATGTTTAACACAATAAATGCTTCTAGTTAAGATTTACAGCAAAAGTAACTTCACTACGGCTAAACTCAAGTGTTTTTTTTGTATTCAAATATTGTAATTTAAAACCATTTTGCACCAACTTCTTCACCTAATTCACAAGACAAAATATAATTAGTTCAACAACTTAAACTATTAAAATCATCTAAGTATAAGAAATTATAACAAGAATATCATACAATTATGCTCATTATCAAGATGTAAAATGCCTTATCGATCTCCTTCAGATAGCTTGTACTATGCCTCTTTTTCATCATATGCCTCTTTTTTCACATTTTGGACAATAAAAATGTCCACCTTCTAGGATCACAGGCATGTTGCACTTCATAGAGATTGTAATACCATTTCCCTTCATCTTCAATTGTCATTATTATCGCAAGATAATCATATATGCCTGCCAAAAACTTAAATTTTGTTTAGTTCATTTTCTAACTTTAACCATTAATAAAGTCACTGATAAACAATAATTTACTTATCTAATTTCATGTAGGTTCTTTCTCACGTTCAACACTATGAAATCCTCATAAGGTGTTTTCGCAATTTGTGTCGGTATCTAACTTGGAGTGCTTATCCCGTATTCACTTTTTGTAGCCTACACAAATATGATAAGAGAAATTATTTTTATTATGTTTATTTATAATACTCACTTATAATAGACATAACGCCCATAGATTATCATGAATAAATACTCCCTCCATCCTATTAAGAAAAGTTAGTTTTCATTTTCATTCTTCTTAAATTATAGTCCAGTTTTTTCATTTGAGGTGTTCATTAACTTTTAGCTACATAAAAATATCCCTATTTAACACACTTTGTAATTATAAAAATCATTTTCAAACTATTAAAATAATAACCATTAAGTTAAAGATTTAATTTCTCAAAGATAAGTGCATGGTTTTTCACACAATTTAAACCAAATTTGTACACATTTTCACATAATTAAGTTTGAATTTGACCAAATTTTAATTGCAAAGGTGAAAGTGCAAAATAGGAAGAACAAGAAAATAATTTACAATTTCAATAATATTAAATATATTTTATTAATTTGTGTGAAATTTCTACTTATCTATCTTAGTGGGACAGAGGGAGTATATAATTATTCGTAAATTCTTGAGTGTATGATCTAGTAATTCTACTATTTGTGTTTATTATGATCCCTGGATTTGATAATCATTATTTTTTTCTAGTTCTTCAACAAAAACAAGCATAGTTCAACATGTACTAAAATATCATACTTTACCTGTTGTTTTCAATAAACTAAATTGAGTAAAGTACTATACTTGCGAGAGTTCTACAAAGTATTTGGAAATGTTTATATGCATGGAAATATTATAATTTTGGACAATCTATAGGTATGAAAAACTTCCTCCTTTGTTGTTATTTTTCAGTGAATAGTTGTATCGAGTAAAATACTAAAATTAGGTTCTATACATTACTTGAATATTTTTACAAGCATGGCGATATCAAAATTTTGCATTTTATAGAACATGTGCTCAGGAATATTAGCATTTATCACAACCCTACTCGCATACATATTGCTTGACAAAGACATTCGAACTGCCAAAAAGACAAACGTGGTTATATAATTTGTGTTTACATTTTTTTTAATAAACCATAAAATTATAATGCAAAGTCATACCTTGAAAGTTTTAAATCTTAAACCACTGTAATATTACAACAACAGGACCTTCACTAATGCCTTCCATATATCAAACTCAATGTCATAACAACCCTATAAAGTGCATCACAACCTCTTCTTCCTATTAATGAGTATAAAAAAGTTAACAAATATAATATTCATAATTTTGGTGATTAGAAATGTATAAAAGATAGCAGTAGAGTTGTTTTCCAGATTGTGTAGATACAAAATGCCCTTTCTCCTTTTCACACCACCCTGACCTTCCTCATCCAAGCATTCAAACTCAAATACAACACTGATCACATCTATTAATTATTTGCTGGAAAAGAAAGTTTATATAGAATGTCTATTTCAAACAGTGATGGACTTATAAATAGTAATTATCCAAAAACATCGTTAATAGGGAAAACATTACTAGCTAAATATTTTTGGTAAATCACATCATTCTGAATAGATTCAACCTCCAAACCTTTCAATCATTCCATCATCATTAGCAGAGCTTACATAAGATGAAGTTTGAAAATTTAATTAACTTGTCAAGATAGTTGTGGGATGATATTCTCTTGAATTTAAAAGTGAAATATACTTAGCCATATTAATACTGGTTTTATTACCCTCTTTTTATTTGTGTGCTTGTGTGTTCTCAATAGTTATTATTTTGTACCCTCATAGTCTTTCAGGTATTCCTGGATGTGGTAGAAAGTGTTAATATAATGGTAAACACCACTGGCCAAATAGTTCGTTCAGATGTTATTGGACTGAAAATGAGAACATATTTGAGGTGCATAGCTTTTTTTATTTATTCCCTTTATCCATAGGTATGAAGATAACAAAGAAGAGGTTCTCACTTCTCACTCTGGATACCTTTTTTGTACATTACTTAGTTCTTCCCAGGTTGGTAGTAGCATTATTCATTCCCAAGTTTATATAAGCATTTTCACAGAAGATCTGCAAGATCCTCAACAAGACAATGTACAAATGAATTGCTGGATGAGATACCTACACTTAACTTCCTCTGAATAAGTGAGTGAATGAAACAAAGATAAATTGCCAACTCTGGGGAAGCAGATGCCTCTTCATGAAAGATTGATTGAAAGATCTGGCAGCTTTAAAGGACCTTTTTGCTATAGTTATAGAAATAGAAAGACAAGTACTTGAGTTTCAATACTAGTAACATTTTTCTTTTACAAGTTTATTAAATATTGGGATGCTATGATCCCACTTTTCCGACTGTCTTCAGGTCAAACCACTCATCTGGGTGGAAGCTCAAGTTGAAAGGCATTTGAAAAGTAGGGTTGAAATATCTGTAAAAGGCAGAAGTCAATTCAAGGAGCGCAGGTAAATTTTTGGTTCTTGGATATGTCAATTCTCTTATAATATAGTTCGGCTGAAATTTGGACCCTACAATATTTGGACTAGTGTACTGTTTGGCTTGATTTTGTCAATGGAGCTTCAATAATAATACCTCAGGCATTTTAGTATTTCATTTTACTGCAGGTCATTCTCTTTCATGTATTATCTATCTGAAGAACTCAAGAATAAATCTTAGTAGTATCTAGTTTCCACATTCATCTAGTATTTTGGGTAGAGAACATGATTTACTGGATTCTTGATATTTGTTTGAGTAAGTCAAAAAGGGCACCAGACTTGCCGTTATGGCTTTGGGAAGGGCTATACATATTCTAGGCTAAAGCCTGCATGCACATATAGAGATGTGTGTGTAACCTATATGTAACCTTTGACCTCCTGGTCACAGCAGACAATCTACTGGTGGAGAAGAAGAGGTCACTTGTCATTGTTCAAAACCTGCAGAAACGAATATCTCATTTATGCTTTCAATTGCTTTGTGTTCAGCACTGCAACAAATGTGGAAATTGAATTTCCTGTGACATCTGATGCTACAAACCTAATGTACGTCGATGGGATCTGCATATGCACCTGATAGGGATGCCTTCTTGTGGAAAATTAAATCTTTTTCGGGCAGCAAGGTACAAGCAAGACATATAGGTTTTATTATGAAGTCAGTCACTGTAAGGCATGTTTTGACATATGATTGACAAATATATAGGAGTACATGTTGAGGACAGAGTTCAGACTTCCAAGTGTAATTCCTGAAGATGCCCCTGCTGTCAGGAAAGCTCCCATCCGTGTGAAGTTTGAGATGCCATATTTTACTGTCTCTGGTATTCAGGTACGGGTTTTAGTTTGAGTCTCTGACACTACATGAAAAATCATTGTTTTCAACCGACATTTCCGTAGGTAATCCGTCTTTGACCAAGGTTTTAGACAGATTACCGACCAAATATTCCGTCGGAGATTAGGCAGTCAGTAATGTCAACGGCCTGAATAATCCGTCGTTATTTACGACCGAATTTCGACGGTAGCGTAAACGATGAGAATTGGTCAACGACAAAATATTTCGTCTCGGATCCGTCGATCTTACAGACCGCTTTCCGACGGATATTATTAAAATTTTAATTTTAACATCATAAAAATAAGTCAATCCGTAGGTAAATTGTCGCAATTATGAAATTTTTTTTACAAAATTAAAATATTTCCGTCGGGAATCCGTTGCCAATATTTATTAATTTTAAAAATAATTAAATATCCGTCGGAAATCCGTCAGTAATATTTATTAATTTTTAAAATAATTAATTTAATTTTCGTCGAAAATCTGTTGCAAATATTTATTAATTTTAAAAATAATTAAACGTCCGTCAAAAATCCGTCAGTAATATTTATTAATTTTTAAAATAATTAATTACAATTCCGTCGGGAATCCATTGCAAATATTTATTAATTTTAAAAATAATTAAACGTCCGTCGAAAATCCGTCGGTAATATTTATTAATTTTTAAAATAATTAATCATAATTTCGTCGAGAATCCGTTGTCAATATTTATTAATTTTAAAAATAATTATACGTCCGTCGGTAATATTTATTAATTTTTAAAATAATTAATCACAATTCCGTCGGGAATTCGTGGACAATAATTATTAATTTTCAATAAATAATTATATTTTCATCGGGTAACGGCTCTGCAAAGTTTGAAAATAGCTTTGCAAGACACAACTTTGTGATTTTCATTTGCTCCTGTGCACCAATTTCAAATTCAACTATTGGCCTGTTCGGGTAACGCCTCTGCAAATAATTAATCCATCAACAAAAATCGCCTCAGGCGAGTAATTCAGTATTTAATCTCTACTAAGGTTACAATATCGTAACCTTTTACGCCTTCATGACTGCAAATCAAACTTCACATTTATCTCTGCAAGAATCTCAGGGGTGCTCCTTCCAGATGCACATATAAGGAAGACAAAACCAAACTTTTGCCTGTAACGAAGATTCAAGTCAAACAGTTCCTGTACAGTAAAAAGGCCCAAAATTCTCTTAAAAGTGGTGTAAAAATGCCATTTGTGTTGTGGTATTTTTGTTCCAATGTAGAAGATAATAACAAAGTAATCATAGAGTTAGCCAATTTATTTGATAAATTCAGATGCTTTCTGTAACAAGCAGGTATGCTTTATATACCCATGGCTGTTAAAACCAATTTCCACCCAGAAAAATACTTTCCCAAAAGGCATAGTTGGGTGTTTAAGGAAACACAGAAACTGCAACTACTGAAATTGTAGAATACCTTCAAGCTAGAATCAGTGGCGGTGGCTAAAGCTGTTGACTGCTCACCCTTACTCCACCTGTAAAAGAGATTTTCTATGATAAATTAGAATGCTGAAAATGTAGCTCAAAACGTAAAGATGACGTATTTATACCTCTTGTCAATTATTATTAGGTAGGCGAGGCAAGCTAGTGGTCCTATCAATGCTGTATTATTTAATAAAACAACCTAGAGTCATCCATAATTTAGCAGAATATAGATAGAAGAAGAATCCTAAAACAACTCTTGAAGACTCGAGGCTGATAGGGTAATGAACTTAAGCAAGTGAAAACTTAGGTAAAGTTGAATTGCAGAATCCTCAGTCACTGCAATTATTGTCTTGTCCTAACACTGTGAAGCTATAAGTCAAGTCATAAAACATACATTGGTATGTTTTTATATGGATCATGAGCTATTAATACCATTTTTTAAAAAAAAAAACTTTTTGCAGTAGCCCATAAACGGATTCAAATTGTAGAAAAAACATACGAAATCACATTATTACTGAAAAAACAAATCTTGAGTTTTGTAGCTAACATCAGAGAGCCATCTATGTAACAGCTGTATCATATTTACCAGAATCAAGAATTTATAACCAAGCAGGACCAATGATACAAATTTGCAAAAAATGATATGCTAGTGATCATATTCGAATCCCACCAAACTTAATCACCGAGGGAGCAATTATAAACCAATATTCACTCACAAAGTTTGAGACTTACTGAGCACTAGTGGGGCTTTTGTTCTTTTCTGCGGAGGTTTTACCAATTTGTGGATGAGCTGCAAAAGCTTCCAGCCATCCGGTAATATCCACTTAAAGAGATTAAAATTATCAAACCAAAACCTCATAAAGGCAGAAAGAAAATTAAATTACTATTCTATGAAAGCTTCATGTATAAAGAGAGCGAACCTTGTTGAACCAGATATCCCTTGCAGCATCAACAGCTTGATTTCTGCAAATTACAGATCCCTAGTTCCCATCCCAAAACAAACTCTTAAGATTCAGAGAGAAAATTGCAAACAGAGGCCATACTAAACCCTTGAAGACCTGATTATCTCCAACAAGATTTTGATTTGGCTTTCCCCGGTACAATGCGTTCATTCAAATATCAAGTAGAAAAAATTAGGAATTAGATAAAAAACTTAAAAAGAATATTAATGATCTTTAAGAATAGAAACAAACCAAAACTGTCATTGGCACCCGGTAAGTTGTTGTCTTGTACTCTTGGATCACTTGGCGAATCTGGGAATGCGTCCTCCTGAAAAGACCAAGACAACTTTCAAAAGGCATGTCCGTTATTACCCTTAACTAAAAGAACACCAGCATGTATCTAAATATCTCCTTTCTCTTTATGTTAAAAAAAAAACAAAAGACTAAATATCTCCCAATAATAGAACAAGATAAAGAAGATATGCAGATATTAGAAAACGCAAGGAATGTAAATGTTGCTTCTAATTAATTAGTAGGCTTCAATCAACTTTCTATCACAAGACTGGACACCCAGAATAAAATCACTTTATCTCCCTCAAAATGTAAAGCAACACTTTTGAGAGAAATAATGTTGCAAATCGGACTTACTATGCATAAAAGATAGTGGGTACCAACTTTTTCTTCTTATTTTTGCCATTTGTGCCAGCGGGAGCCCCCTTTTACACATTACCTTATAAAAGAATATAGAGAGATATCATGTCTCGGATACTGACAAGAAAACAAAACGAAGCCCGACACAAATTCTTCGTTCTGAAAGATAATTAGTAGAATACCAGATGAGGGCTGTGATTCCGGAACCAACCATCCACCACAATTAACTGGATCAATAATTAATCCACAAATAATTCATCAAACTAACCTACAAACACCGTGACAGCGACGAGATGGCGGGTTTTGGGTTCCGGCAGCAGGGACGAGCTTGACGGCAGCAGCGATGCGACGAGACCGACGGGCAGCGGCAGTAGCGACGCGACGAGATCGACGGGCAGAGGCAGCAGCGAGTGGCTAGACAGAGACGAGACTGTGAGTGGCTAGACAGAGAACAGAGGTGAGGAAGAAAAGAGGGAAAATGAGGGAGAAAGGAAAATTAGAGAAGAGGCCCATTTTTAATTTATCCGCCTATTTTTATTATTTTAATACATTTTAAAATAATAAATCACATTTCCGTCGGGAATACGTCGCCAATATTTATTAATTTTTAAAAATTTTAACTTTCCGTCGGTAATTCGTCGATAATATTTATTAATTTTAAAAATAATTAATCACAATTCCGTCGAAAATCTGTCGGGAATATTTATTAATTTTTAAAATAATAAAATCACATTTCCGTCGAGAATCCGTCGCCAATATTCATTAAAAATAATTAATCACATTTCTGTCGGGAATCCGTCGCCAATATTTATTACTTTTTAAAATAATAAATCACATTTCCGTCGGGAATACGTCGCCAATATTTATTAATTTTTAAAAATTTCAACTTTCCGTCGGTAATCCGTCGATAATATTTATTAATTTTAAAAATAATTAATCACAATTCCGTAGAAAATTCGTCGGGAATATTTATTAATTTTTAAAATAATAAAATCACATTTCCGTCGAGAATCCGTCGCCAATATTCATTAAAAATAATTAATCTCATTTCCGTCGGGAATCCGTCGCCAATATTTATTAATTTTTAAAAATTTTAACTTTCCGTCGATAATACGTCACCAATATTTATTAATTTTAAAATAATTCAATGTCTGTCTGGAATCCGTCGCGAATCATTATTAATTTTAAAAATAATTAAATTTCCGTCGGGAATCTGTTTGTGATACAGACAGATTTAAGACTCAAAATAATCTTTTCCAAAAAAAATTTTAAACAAAAACCAATAAACATCCTAAAACAAGAGTAGAAAATTTGATTTTTAAATAAGTTTCTTCTGTGTACATATACACACTTTTAGATTATAAATTTGATTAAAATTATATTTACATGTTATACACATTATATTTTATCGATATCTTGTTATTCGATGTATTCATTACATTTATCATCATTAATTGAGGTTAAAATATGCACATAAATAGAAATATTTACTAACTTGATGCCGAAATGTTAACTTAATAAAACACAATAAGCTAAAGTAGTTAATATAATCGTAAGAGATTTATGATCAATTATTTCGCAAGATATATATCTACTAAATGAATCATTTATTTTCACAAAAATAATCGTTGTCTTCAAATTATACGAAAAATCCAAATGGATAACGCTCTTGCGCTCCATTTTGAAATTTCTATATATAATTGAATTTATAATTTTTTCAATTTAATAGAATATAAGTCAAATAAATGAGGATTACAAATCGGGAAAATGAACAATATAAAGAGTATAATTACTTTAGTTATCATACTCAGCTGAATTTTTAATTACTTAATGAATTAAAATTTCAATTTATACAACATCGGTTTTAATCTTACGGTATAAATTATAAAAACTTTTTACAACAGCCATGTTGTCACACACAATTATATATACATATATGATTGTTGTGTGTGTATATATATTGACTCCCTAAAACACTACCTAACTAATCAATTAATAAATATCGAATACTTATACTGTTAATATTTAGGACAGTTTCAATTTTAAAGAACATAAGTTAAATAAATGAGTATTTCAAATCAATCATCAAAGATTTTGAGAGCATAATGACGTTAGTTATGACTTTTGATGCTCATTTGAATTCTTTATCATTTGGCAAATTAAAATTTCATATTCTATAACGTCAATTTCAATCTTATAGTATATGTTATAAATATTTTTATAATAGTCATGTTGTCACACACAATCATATATACATATTATATATACCAAATTAATTAATAAACTTTGAAACTTATATTTTTAATTAGGATTTGTTTTTAAATGTTATAAGCCTAAATTGAGGTATTCATAAACTAATTGTATATGAAATAATAAAAAACTACAATTATTTAGATTAGAGGGAAAAGCTGAGGAAAAAAATATTTGTATTGGAGACGGATTACAGACGGATTTGCTACTGAATATTTTTCATTTTTCACAATTTTTTTTAAAAAGAAAAATGCAACATCCGTCGGCAATCGGTCTTTGATTATCAACTAATTATAGACGGAAATTGGACGAACATGACAAAAAAAATTAAAATTTTTTTAATTAATTTCCGTCGGAAATCCGTCGCTAAATTGTGATGAATTACCTACGGATATTTTTAATTTTTTTCCTAACTAATATATATTACATTTTAAATTTCAGTCGGAAATGCGTGGAAAATCTACCAACTAATTATCAACTAACACGTTTTAGTCAGAAAGTGGTCGAAAAATAGCAACTGATTTTAGACGACCGGTCAAATGTACTTTCCGTCGGTATTCTGTCTAAGATCCGTCTCAAATTTCAAACCGAAATATCCGTCGGCAAATTGGGTTGAAAAAACATGATTTTCTTGTAGTGTGAAGTTCATCCATGCATGCCAGCAAAATCTTCTACTTGGAAGTTGGAACCCCTAGCAGTTGTAATCTTTGTCCTTCTGTTGAGTAAGGTTAGAATGACCTTTTAGCTCTACATTTGTGTTTTGTGGGGTTTTCTGGTTGGTGTTTGTTCTTCCACACTTTTTTCCCCCTTCCTGTGCCTAGGTTTGTGTTGGCATTTGGCAGACAGCGGGGCTACTCTGGATTTCCTTTAGTGTCTTTGTATAAATTGGTAAATTTTACACCTTGATGGATGTTTGGTGAACTCTAAATTCCACTGTAAATGTTAGCATTGAAGAACTATGATATGCATGGTTTCATGATATAATGCTTTTTTGGAAGGTCTTTGCTGCCGCTGCCACTTCAGAGTAATACTTTCCAGTTTAAAATACTATTTGATATTCTATGTTCATAATTACACCACACTAATCGCTCTCTTGTGCTTTGTGACTTCTCTAGGTTCGTTATCTTAAAATTATTGAAAAGAGTGTATATCAGGCTCTCCCATGGGTTCGGTACATAACAATGGCTGGTGAGTATGAACTAAGGCTTATCTGAAACAAATTTATGGATGTAGCTAACCCCAAATTAAACCCACAATGCTTAAAAGCAATCTGTTAGGCAACATGATGGAAGTCCTTGCCTAAATTAAGTCTTATATGAGCCCTTCAAAGTTCTGTATTGGAAGAAATATGCTTAATTATTGTTTATATTTTTTTCTCTGCCTTCTTGAAAAGATTAGAGAATCCAAAGTATGCCATTGAACCGGGGTATGACCTAGGAACATGTACAAATGTAGGAGGTCGTCATTTAATGCTGGGGGGATCTTATGTGACAAACCAGTATCAGGTCAAATTTTTTGGATTTGGAGTCGTGTAATTTGAACACTTATTGTTTTGTGACAATTTTATATGGGAAATTTGTCCCTTTAATGCTTCCTGATTATGGATGATTTGCTTCAAAGTTTAGGTTTTGAGCAACTGCATTATCTGCTTATAAGAGGACCTAAACAGCTAAGCTTCTTGGTGAGTCGGTTGGAACCGGGCTTCTTCATCTCAGTACTTGGGCAGTACAATGTGAAAAACTGGTTTATTATGTTGGATTCACTCTTTTTCCCTCTAAATTTTCCTGGGTTCTTATTATAAGCTTCTAGTCAGGAGTACTTTTGACCTCTGAAATCTGTTAACATGATTGAGAGATATATCCTACTAGTATTTTCCAAATTTTAAGGGTAGCATTTAGAAATTCCTTCACTTTTCTTAATCATGACATAAAGGATGCAAGTCATCAGCAATCGGAACCAAAAGTTATCGAAGTTTTGGTCCTTCTGCCCAAGTACTACTAGTACTTGCTTCTTATTATCATTATTATTTTGCCGAGGAAAGCTGGGCTAGGCTGAATTTTCCGGGCTAACAATTTGAATTTTGAAGTCTAGCTCACTTAATAATCGGACCACCAACATTATGTTTTATTATTTATCAAAATTATTAGAATTTGTAACTTTTTAAAATTGAAAATGTAGATTTTTATGGAATCTTTTTATTTGTTTGAAAATTTAATATTTGAATTTTGCAAAAAAAAAAAACTTTCTAATAATAATAAGGTTCAGTGTAAATATGTCCCTATATTGACTTTATACATCGCCGATTCATGACTACTATTATCATCAGCCTACACACACATCATAGCGTATTATCCTTATTAACAATAATACTCGATTAGGAACAATTTAGGAATAAAATATTTTAAAATTAAGCATTCTAAGGACATTATTACATTTAGATATATAATGTAAATATGAATAGAAATTATATTAATGAAATATTCAGTCCTAATTTGATAGATTTGTTTTTTTTTTTTGTTTCAAATTATAAATTTGTTTCCTTATTACGAAGATAATATATTTTTTAGTTAACTAAAATACTCATATTTAAAATGAGAGTATTAAGTACATTTTGAATAACAATTGGTGAGTAGATTATTGGAAAAAATGCATTTAATTAATGAGAAATAATTCCCAATATTAAAGGGGTATTATAGAAATATTCTATCAAAAATATACATTTTTAATTATGTTTTCTTACACATTTAATAACAAGTATATGAATTTGTGACCGAATAGATATCATGAATTAATATCATAATGTCCAATTAATTCATCCCATAAATAATCAATAAGGCATAATGCAACACTCATAGGGGAGCCATCAAACAATAAAGGATAAAGCCACCCCACTTGAGATTTGGAGCGGATATGTTCTGGTGGGTAGTTTCTCCAATAAGGACCATTTTTTTTCTCGGGAGCGGATAAAGCCACCGTTAATCAATTTTAGCATTATTCCACAGAGAACCACTTCTGATTTAGAATACTGAGACGTTTACTAACCATCAATAAGTCCTCTTTTACATTATATATAGAAGTAAAATTTCCATAAACTAATGCTAAGATCCATCAATAACTTCCCTATGATAATATTTTTTAAGATAATATTTTCTTCAGGTTCCAACTTGAGTTAGTTTAAAAAATTAGAAATTTTAATAAATTAATAAGATAACAAAATTTAAAAAGATCCTTATATAAACATAATCTCATCAATATCATAAATTAATATTTTTTAAAAAAATTTAAAATATAATTAATTCAATTTAGTGAAATATGAGTTTATTATTATTTACTTTTAAATAAATTTTAAATCTAGATAAATTTATCTCTAACTTTACTTATTATATTAAAAAAACTCCAATGTCATGTTTTTTATGCAACAACAAATTTTGAAGAGTTCTTAATAAGAAATGGGCAGTGGGTGAGTGGAAACGAGTTTCGGGCCGTATCCGCTCCAATGGGGAAGGGAAATATCCCTTTTTATTTGGGATGGGGATGGGTAGGGAAGGGAAATATCCGTTTTTATTTGGGATGGGGATGGGGATGAAGTTGAAATTATGGATTTTAGTAGGTATAGGGATATGGATGGAGATGTTATTGTATCCAATGTGTATTTACCAGTACTCACACCCGCTTCATACTCGTTTTATACCCACATATATTTTTATATGATTTAGGAAAGATCGTATGCTATCAAGAGTTGAAGATAAGTGTTTTCTGGATTAAATAGGATATAGAGGTATAGTGTTAAATATTGATATCACTTAGATATCTCTAGGTCTACCTCTATGAGTAATAAATTCTATAAGTTGCTCAATAAAAGTAAAATGCTTTTCAAAATGTACTTCATAAAGATAAAGCATGATTTGGGTATTTGAAATGGTTTTCAAAATACATGCATATGTTTAAAAGTTTTATAAAATAAATTCCACAACTCTAAAGTTTTATAAAATAAATTCTACAACTCTAAGAGTTGATTGGAATCTTGTGTTGCATGGTTTGGATGCATGTGTAGTCGACCACAGATCATGCGGTCGATAGGACTACTCAGCTCATTGTCCGCAGAATGTCCAGAACTCTCTGGTACACTTGAGTATGATGGTGCGGACGACCAGCCTGAGATGTGGTCGACCGCAAGTCTCTTGAGTGGAATTCAAACAGTCATTTTTATGACCATTGGAGCATACATATAAATACCCAAATGTTTGAAAAACTTAGACACATGACTTTCTGAGCAAAAATCTGATTCATATTCAATATAGAACATCTTAGAAACATTTTCAAACCCTTTCATAACATCTATATTGTGAAAATCATCCAAGAAGGGTTTTATTAAATCATTGGTGTTCTTGAGCAATCTAGAGGAACATATTACTCAAAGAGGTCTTTGTACAAGGATTGATATATCTTCATAACTAAAGGCGATATCTATATCAAACTCTTCTTATTCTCATCTTGTAGTTTCATTCAAGGTTGCATTGAGCTTAAAACTCTAAGGGTTAGAGTGAGCCTTGAATTATAGATAATTGTAATTATCTTAAGTGTATCTATTTCATTAATTGTTGTATTAGAGATAAGTGTATAATCAAGGTTGTGTTGTAAAACCCTAAGGTGAATTGGGTGAGCCTCTTTTGTCTAAATTAGTGAAAGGTTAAATCGATAAAAAAGAATTATTATTTGAATTTATTTATTGTGCGTAATTTTTTTATAACAAGGATTAGCTCCATTTTTCGATACATAATCAACGATTTGGGAATTGGTAATTCTAAAATTCAATAGAATTCCACAAGAGTTTAATTAGAAAATTAATTGGTTATTCGAACGTATGTATTACTCGTAATTTATTTTTATTATATATATAATAGGGTATTCAACATTTAACTATACAATCACGGGGGAAAAAGTAAAATTGAACAATGTGATCCCAAATTAGTCATTCAAATATTCAATGTAACTCTAGATGAGTTTAATTAGATAAATAAATTGTTATTCGAAAGCACCAATTGTCTGCAATTGAATTATCATAATGATATAATATGTTTTCGGTATTTATTTGCAATATTGCGAGAACAAATAAAATTGATTACTGTGATTCGAAATTCACCATTTCAATCTACCATAGAACAAAAAACAGAGGAATTGTCGCACTAGAAGAAATGTGGTCGCGCTTAAAGAACTTCAGGCGGCCAAGTAGACGCTTCTGAAGGACTCCATGTGGCTAAGTGGACGCGTGTACAGAACTACAAGCAGCCACTCAACAAATTTACAAAAATAGTTGCGAAATTCCTCAAATATAGAAAACTTCAAAACTCCGCGTGTAAATCATCATGGGAAGTACTTCCATCAATAAGTTAACTAATTCACATACTAAATACTCAATTAACGAGGTGATATACTCATAAATTAACTGATTTTTATGTTATTTAATGACTATATTTTGTTTAAAAATTGATTAATTATGTTATTTAATAGATATATTTCACGTTTCCCTTCTATTTCTTTGTTTGTAAGTTTTCCAGTGTATTTTAGTTCATTTTGGAGATAAAAAGAAGAAGAAGAAATGTTGGAGAAGTTAAAAAAAAAAACAATTCATGTCATCCGATGACGTGGCGCAATCAGAAGATGACAAGTGGCGCTTCTAGAAGTCGCAATGTGGACCAATGAGGACGCTACACATGGCGATGTTTGGGGAAGTTAGGCCACCAACTGAATTTTCAAGACTTTGGGGTGCGAAATGACCATTTTGCCCCTGATTTTTATGCATATAAATTGGAAGCTTATTTTTATGATTTCAACACCAATTTAGCTCCAATCTTCTCCATTTCTTTTGCAATTTCTTTCTTTTATTATTGCCTTTATCTTAGTGTATTTTCATAATTTTTAGAATAATATTTCAAAGCTTTTTGTAATATTTAGTAAATAAATTTTGTTCAGATAATTTCAATATTTCCAGGAAGTTTATCTTTCAAATTTTCTTTCTAATGTTTATAAATTCCATCTTATATTTATTAAATATGTATTGTGAGTAATTTCCTTTTGTTAGCAAGGATATGTGTTAAGTTATTAATAAATGGGATTATGAGATAATTTTCTTTGTACTTAATTTATATTTGGATTTATTTAACTGGACTTATGGTCGGTTTACCCGCCTAGTCTTTATTTATTTTGCTTTATGCACTTTAAATATCGCAAATGGATGGCCGAGCCACCTAATTAGTTTAATTTACTTTTATGTCTTTTATTTTCTTTTTTATGCAAGGCCGAGCCTCCTAACTAGTTTAATTTCTTTTTATGGAAAGCCGAGCCTCCATACTTTTAGTTTTATTTATTTAAATGGCCGGTTGAACTTAGTTAATATAAATCAAATATTTCTATATATTTGTGTATTTATTTAATATACTTATATATATATATATATATATATTAATTGAGTATTTATATAATTCCTGTTTTAATCAATATAATTGTGTGAATTAATTGGATTGACAATCGAGTTAATAAATGTGATTATATAGTTAGGATTATTAATCTTGTATTAATGATTCAAGTAGCATCTACTAGTTTAATTGAGTTGCAGCTCTTGGACTTAATTAAATTGTATATAATTAAGCTGATTGTTATATACAATTTAATATTGGTGATGCCTTATTTACTTAATGCAATTTGATTGAGCATCCTATACACTCTGCTTGGTAGCGGTGTTTCAATAAATTAGAGATTAATCTGTTTGAGCTTAACGGGATTAATCTAATTTGTAAGGATAGGAATCTGTCTGAGCTTATCGGGATTCTAAAACCAATTACTTAATAATGTCTTTATCTATGATTAATCCCATGAAAAATATAACTTAATACTAGTTCCTTGCTAATACTTTTTATATTATTTGTATTACACATTTCGTTTTAATTCTGTTTACAAATTCCAAAATCCCAAAAATATTCATTTTAATTGTTATCATTATCTTATTTCTCAAAATACCAAAAACTCCCAAAACTCTTTCCGATTAATTGTTTTAATTTAAGAGATGACAAATCTTTGTGGATTCGATCATTACTTTCCCTATTTACATAGGAATTGTTAGGTTTAAATTTAAGAACCGTACGACAGGCTTCGTCACGAGGTTAACATATCATTTTGAGCCAAGATTTAAAAGTTTCAATAGCTTCAAAATTTTACAGAATAAAATTTCAATTTCCATAAACAAATTCAACCATATAGATTCATGATATTCATGTATAATCATATTAAGAACATGGTTTTCATATAACATATCATGAAAACAACATTGAAATCTTGAAAAATGAAGATTAGAAACTCACTTCTTTTTGTTGCTTTCACGAGATTAATTGTCATTTGTCTACTTCCCACACTTCACTTTCAAGTCTTGAATGCTCTCAGCCAACTCACTCTTTTCTTTTCTCTCTTTTTCCTCTTCTTGTTTCTCACTTCAATAACCAAAAAGGAAGGAAAGAAGAAAACTTATGTTTTTAAAGAAATTAAACTCTTATATTTTAATTAAACCCTAAGCTAAATTAGGCTGAGTCATGAGTTTATGATTCCATAATTTCCTCACATGCGTCTTGAGCATTAAATACTCAAGAGACCTCACCCCTTCCAACTCATCTCTTCTATCTTTTTATTTTTTTAAAACTATAACTTTTAAAATAAAAAATCAAGAAGATAAAAATCTTCTTTTCTTCCAAAAGATGGGGTGGCCAAGGATATAATGAAAGACAAAAAATTTCTCAATTGAATCCTCAAACTTTTAGACTTATTTAATTTAGTTCACAAATTTTTCTATTCCTTCCCTTTATTGTCCTTCTCAATCACAGTAATGGATTTTACCTATGATTTTTTTGTATAGCTGCCTTTCTCCTTGAAAAGTTGAGAAAAATGAGGTTTGCAGTATAAATTGGACTACCCACTGTCAGATTATCACACTACTAAACTCCCCCAATCCTGCAACCCATCTTCACTCAATTCCAGAACATCCTTCGATTAGATTTTTCCATTTTTTCGTTTAATTTCCTTCTCTTAATTCTTGTTGCAAAACCCACATCCTCATCTCCATCCTTTTTTATTCTAAAATGGAGCAAGAAAATTTGAACAAATCTAAACATCAATTATGTACAAATTACATAGACCTCAATATGAATCACAAAAAAAATAAAGCTCACATTATCTTTTCACTAAATTCCAACTACGAAACAGAAAAATTTGGAGATTTTACAAGTAAACTATAAATCAACCATCAATCCCCACACAAACACAAAGAAAATAAATCTTCTGACTCAATAAAAAATCTAACTTTGTAATCCTTAAAAGTTCAATATTATACTTGGTGGAGGATGAAGAGAGAGAACTATCCTCCACTCCACTATAAAAAAAACATAGAGGGAAGAGAAAGAAGAAAGAATAGGAGATCGAGAAGAGCAAAATGACTTTTATGCCCCATTTTTAGCAATATGATAACCTTTTTTAGGTAAAGAGAAGTAAAATGACCAAAATCAAAACTCGGATAAAAGTATAATGATCAATTTTGCAATTCACTCAATATAAATTGTTTTTGGAGAAAAAAAGGCTGAAAATATTCTTTAGGAATGTAAATTACTTTTGGGTGAAACTTCACGGATGAAATTGGCCATTTTTCTCAAAAAAATCATGGGAGAAATTATTGCCACTTGAGCTTCATAAGGTTATCAACCTAAACGTGACTGTTAAACATAAGAGTTTTAAAAGAAGAGCGGCTTCTTTCAGTGATGTACAAAGTTCTAAAACGAATCAAGCAAAACCCACACCAAAAATGCGCAAAACTCACATTGAGCACGCTTATAATGGGGCAATGGTCCATTAGATGTCTGAGAATATCCCTAAATTAGATGTTTGCTCCAATGTGTTTGTTTACCTTCTCAGTGTATTCCTATTTCCTTCAATTTCATTCCTCTTCTCATATATCCATCAACTCTACTCTCAGCGTAATTCGTATTTATGGCTTCCCCAGATTATTAATACGATTTCCAATTCCTTTAGGTCATGTTATTTGTTGCTTTGAATTCTTGAATTATTGTTTCATTGAGACAGAGAGAACGAGACGTAGGGTTTCTACGGTCTACACTTTTCTTTCGGGTAAATTTCACTGAGCCCTGTATCTTTTTTTCCAAAAACACTAAACCCTTCCATCTTCTAATCGGAAGGAATATGCCCCTAATCTATTCAATTTTATCAAAATAGTATAATTAATAAGTTTAATTTCATTAAGCCCTTAAACTTTCCATGAAAAACGAGCTCTCCCTCAATCTTTTAATTGTCTCAATATGTCTTCTTCATCTTTTCAATTATTTTAGTTAAGTATAACTTTATTACAATTTATAATTTTTTGTCAATTAATCTTTTACATTTTTTTAACTCTCATAAATTAAAATAAAAATTACTAAAATATAGAAAATTCTATAAACTTTTTTATTTGCTTGAACATGTGAAAACAAATCTTGATTAAATGTATTAGAAAATTTAAAACAATAGAAAAAAAAAGGAAAGAATTGTTTTATAAAGAAAACAATTTTTTTTTCTTCACATGTTTAAACATATAAAAATTGGAAGACTTAACAAGTAAACTAAAAATCAGCCACCAATCCCCACACAAACACAGAAAATAAATCTTCTTACTCAATAAAAAACCTAATTTGTAATCCTTAAAAGTTCAATATTATACTTGGTGGAGGATGAAAAGAGAGAACTATCCTCCACTCCACTATAAAAAAAAACATAGAGTGAAGAGAAAGAAGAAAGAATAGGAGATCGAGAAGAGCAAAATGACTTTTATACCCCATTTTTAGCAATATGATAACCTTTTTTAGATAAAAAAAAATGTAAAATGACCAAAATCAAAACTCGAATAAAAGTATAATGATCAATTTTGCAATTCACTCAATATAAATTGTTTTTGAAGAAAAAAAGGCTGAAAATATTCTTTAGGAATGTAAATTACTTTTGGGTGAAACTTCACGGATGAAATTGGCCATTTTTCTCAAAAAATTCAAGGGAGAAATTATTGCCGCTTGAGCTCCATAAGGTTACCGTTAAACATAAGAGTTCTAAAAGAAGAGCGTCTTCTTTCAGTAAAACGAATCAAGCAAAACCCACACCAAAAACGCGCAAAACTCACATTGGGCACGCTTATAATGGGGCAATGGTCCATTCAAAACTTCCTCAGAAGTCAGAAATGCCAATTCCATTGCTTCCCCCCAAAAAATAAAGATTTAGCAAACAGAAAAATAACCACAAGATCGAGGCATACTGTCATTGCTTCTTCGCATAATAGGTCAGAGAACAATATTCTCTCATTCAACAATTGAACTTGATCTAATGAAGTTGATTTACTGAAATATAAAACTCATATGAACTCGGATCTAATGAAGTTGATTTACTTAAATATAAAACCAGAGAATGCTGGCAACTCATATTTTTATATAACACCTTCCAACCATGACTATTTTGCTAGCTCAAGTTCCTGCTTTGCGACGGCCAACACGGGCCACGAATCCAGCCTTGATTGGAGCCACCGATCTACGAGAACCACACTGCAACAAGTAACGAAGCAAAAACTGAAGTCAAGAGAACAAATTAAACATTTTTAGATATCATCTAAGGTTTGCCCATGCCAAATATAGAAACTATTCAATGTATAATTCCTTGAGGCCTCAGAACATTTCACAAGTGCTCTTCCAATAGTGCAGTCAGACAGTGTGGGCGAACATACAAACATCACAGGCCTCAGGTCCAATTGACGTCACAATGAAAATCTTCAAGCTTTCTTGGGCTTACAAAGAAAAACTATATTCCGCCTCGGGAAAGAATGAATTAAGTGAAATATTAACAGGAGCAATCAAACAAAAAATACAGTGAATTTCTGAGTTCAACATGAAAAACGAGGACAAAAAAATAAGATACATACTTTTTCACATGAGAGAAAGAAGAGCCTATTCTCCTTGAAAAGGATTGTATCCGGACTCTTGCAGCCATTACAAATAACATATTCATCTGGCAAGACAAAATGTCAAAATGGATGATAAGCTATCATTAAATTATAACATGATGGGTCCTTTTTTCCCCTAACTGACTGAAAAAAGGTAGGTAACAAAAGATCCCTTAACAAATTTTGAAACTTCTCCATTTTTTCTTTCATTATTCTCATTTTCTCTGAGAAATTCTTATGTTTTCATCAATCTATTCATTTTTAAGTCCCAAAATAGAACTTCACTAGACAGGAGTCGAAGGCAACAAAAAAACTTACTAACATAACGACGCAAAATCCCCTCAAAATTTTTGGGTGCAAACCTTCCTTTAACAACTAGCCTTTCCTGTCCATCTAGTGACCCACTTGTTCCCATTTCAGCAAGTAAGAAAGTCATGACATGCTCCGGTGGCCTATGCATCCTATAGATCAGAATGAGAAACATAGCAAAGAATTATATCAAACCAAAAAGGAAGAATTTCACTTTGTAGAAGATAAAAAAGATAACCGAGTGCTATTGTGGAACAGAATAAATTAGCATACGTCTTCTTGCACAAGTCCATGAAATTCACAAAAATTGTTTTCTTGGTGCCTTCACGAAGAACTTGAGGAGGCCTCATAACTGTCTTACGCCTGTCTCCAGCAAGCTCAGGATTATTCTCATGAAGAATGTTGAACACTCTTCCCATAAGCTGCACAAGTCATATTTGACAAGGAAAAAATATGCCATAATCAGTACATGAGATAAGGAGAACTGAACTTTGAGTTCAATTAACCAAGTTATGAAACAAAATATATTTTTAAAAAATTATTAAATAAACAAAGAGTATAATAGATAAAAGTAAGAATACATTCAATATGAAACAAAATATATTAAAACAGGCAAATGAGTATAATAGATGAAAGTAAGGAAGCAACTGAACCAATACTGGAATTTTTCTTCAGACATGAAGGTTACCTCTTCGTACAGATAATCTCGATCACTTCCCTCCCATGTATAATGCTGCAAAACAATTCCTTCTCCACCTTCATCATCTACAACATCATCTAAAAGTAGAAGAGAAGGTAATGCAATAGGCATTTAAGCACATTCAAGTGCAACACATGATAATAATTTCAAGTTACTATCTGATGCATTGCTATTTTAGATTGGACCACTTACCATCCTGCTCATCTCCCTTGTGCTCCTTGTCACCAATATCAGTTTGCACCTGCATCAATTATAAGAATTTCATGATAACTACTCCCAATCAAGCAAACAACAAAATCATATATCAGAAAGACTAACCAGCTTCTTCTTCTTTTTTTTCAGACCAGCAAAATTAGTCTCAATACCATCAGAAACTGCAAAAAAACACCAATACACACATACATATCTGCATCACACCAACATTAACAATGCATGCCCAGGAAAACGCCTTGCATATTGAATATAATACCTGATAGATTGTCTACTTTTTCAGCCAACTTATATGCCGAATCATCGGTAGGATCTTGAATCAGAACCTCCTTTTTCTTCTTCTTTTTCTTTGTAGGATCAAACAGAGCAAACTGCAATTAATTAAAAAGCCATTACTAATTACCATGACAAGTTAAAAACAAACATCTCCATTGCAAAGGTAATCAAAGATTGAAAATTATAAAATAAAAAGGTTTGTTCTATTTTTTTTTTTTAAATTAAAAAAAAATCAACATTAAACTTGATGATGACGTAAATAGAAGCACTGAGCTCCTTCAGAGTGATAAAATAATTAAAAAATTCAATTGCTTGTTTAATTGTTGCAAATGCAAACACACAAAAGCACATAAAAGAAAGCATATTTACATCAGAAGATTCCTCCTTTACATCAACCTGCATATCCTCCGTGACTTCGTTTTGTTTTTCTTCTTCAGCCATATTGATTCTTCTAGAAACCTACAGTTAAGACAACTAAAGCAAATTGAATCAAGGACAAGATGCAAGGATTCAACTCCAACTAACATATTAATGTCTGAGAAAACAAATACGTCAATCAAAACTAAAATCAGCAAATCCTTAAAGGAAAGAATGAATTTCATTACATACTCTAAAATTTTTATTTCCAAACTCAAAATTAGCTCAGAAATTGCACACACAACAAAGATATTTCAGACTAACAAGTATAAATAATAGCCTCCTTGGAATTTATAGAGAAAAAGACCATAGAAATTAGATCAAGCCTTAGACCATATTTATAGCAAGGGGGCTAGGCACGGGTAGGGAACCCAATCCATGCCACACTATATATCCATCTCATCCCCGTCTCATACTCATTTTAAAGTTATCAAGGATCACCGTCCCTATCCTCGCCCATCCTCATTTTTCTCCCGATTACCTAGCCTTCCCCAACTTTCACCCATTAAAGAAAATCAAAAGGGGTTGATAATGCTCTACTCATTAGAACAAACAAGTAATAAGTGGGATTTTGTGCCCTCTTTCCCATCATTACCCCTGATAATATGCACAAAATTGTCTCCTTTTAATCTCTTCCTTTTTTTCTTTGGTATTTAATTGTACGTTACAAAACAAATAATTAAATAAAAAAGAAAGTGAGAAAATTACAATTAGAGCAACAATACATGCTCAAGGTAAAACTTGGAGATGAATGTAATAAACAATGAAAAGGAAAGATTTGGGACTTTGTCATTTAGCTTAATTAGCAGTACTAATTTAAATGGTGACAGTTACAACCGTTTTTAAATAGATGGTGTAGTATGGAATTGGTGGAATACGTGTTACCGTTAGCCAGAGATCAGAAGTTGCAGGCATACGGTTGCGATCGCTGCCAATATAGGAGAAGGAGCTGCGTCGAATTAAGGGTTCTAATAGACGGAGGACAAATGATGTGGGAGCCCTAATATATATATCTATAAGAAGCAAAAGTTTTGGCTTCTCAAAATTTTTTGTTACTCGTGAGTATTTTAGTCTTTTAATTGGTTATTTATGGGCATTTTAGTCTTTTAATATGAAGAAAAGCACGTGAATTAAAAATCTGAATGATATTTTTTTGTTACTCATGAGTATTTTAGTCTTTTAATTGGTTATTCACGTGTATTTTAGTTTTTTTAATATAAAGAAAAACACACAAATTAAAAATCTGAATGATATTTTTGGAAGCATATTTTTCATTGGAGGAAATCTTTCTCCTAAAATTGGGGAAATACACCCTTCTTTCATTCTTTGATAAAAAAAGAGCAGGCAAACCTATTTCCTTCTTTATTTCTCCTCCTTCCTCTTTCCACTAAGGCCACAAATCTAACCCTGACCATTTTCATCCGCCCCCCAAACACTCTTCCCAGTAATACTGACTTCTAGATGATTCCTGAGGCAAGGGACTTCCAATCAACATCTACCTTGGGTTTAAAAATTTCAATCAACTATCCAGATATCAACTAAATCAGATCATAGCTTGTATGGTGCAAGTTTTTCTTTAGCCCATGCGCAAAGTTCGTCCAAGCTTAGTGCAGGCTTCAGCTCTTTTGCCCGGTTTTGTTTCAGCTCTGAATCAAGCACAACTATTGCAGATACAGCTTCTCCATAGTCTTTGTCAGGTAAGCCCAAAACACAACATTGTGATATAGCTGGGTGTTGTAAAGAAGAAATGTTACTGAGTTGTTCTTTTAAACATACCCCTCAGAAACTCTCAACCAAAATGCAACAGTGAAAATAGGAAGATATTCCATATTTTGAAGGTCATGTAGCAAGGGAATAAGAAAAGCAACAACCTCCAAGAGAACTGCTTCAATTTCCAATGCAGACAACTTGTGTCCGCCAACCTTCATTATATCAGCATTTGTACCTGAAGAAAGACAGCAACGAAAAGAATTTGTCACTCAAGTCTCTTTAAGTTTTAGTACATTATAGCTTGTAACATACTAATTGCTACTAAAATTCTAAGGAACATATTATATTGATTGGAATTATAATGGATGGAAAAAGCCAGCATATGCACATGTTGCAGGCTACAATTGCAACTAAGGGACTTGTAAGGTTGCCATTTATCAGTTGGCTAGAGCCTAACATATGTATCCAGAATTTTGGAGCAACTATTTTGATGCCCTCTAAACCTTGGCAAATAGGAGTCGCACAAGTTGCATTGCAACTTGGATGATGGATGAACATGATGAGACTTGATTAGATTAAGGAGTGTATATCACCAATCAATTATATTGGTGAATGATGTGTAACATGAAACCAACAACAAAAGCCAAAGGAAAATACCAAACTATAAAACTAGAAGATGCTTACGTCCCAAAATAATGTAGTACCCATCTTCATCCACCCTAGCAGCATCACCAGTCTTAAACAAACCTCCGTCAATAAATGATTCCTCAGATACTTGAAAGTTTTGCATCAAATTGAGATAAGAACACAGGAGTAACACAATTTCTGAGACAATGACATCAATATAATCTTAATGATAAGTCAAAGTACCTTTGCAAGTTTCCAGTATCCCTTGAACAATGAAGGGCTCTTAATGCAGAGTTCGCCCGCCCCTCCTTTATCATCAGGACTCCCATCTTCTATGAGGATCTTGGCCTACAACAGTTAAAAAGTTACTATACCCATATCTCCGCTAATAAATAAAATATGCTGCATTTCTAGATCGGTAACTGATAAAGTTCTCTTTCTCGAAACGGATGGGGTACTATTATCAGCCATTTTTTCTAACCTGCACACCAGGCAAGGGCTTGCCAACAGTACGTCCTTACCTTGCACCTCTCAGGGATTAGAAATAATCCTCACTCTCATTGGTTCCTAATGGATTCTCTCAATTAACCGTTTAAACCATCCCCACATCTATATACCACCCCAGGGCACCGCCCCTCCCAACATATTGTATATTGTATATAGTCATGTCATATGTCATAGTTATAAGCTAATAACTGTTTTGCAAGTGCCCTTCCCACAAATATACCACATGATCTTCTTTAGATGTCTACGGTGGACCTCCATAAACGAAACTAAAAACACTACTCTCGATACCCCTATTAGATATTACTTGATGGTTGAAGGCTTTATTTCTCTCTTTATTTATCCGAATAGTCCAGTTGAGAATGAGTTATTTAACATAATGTCAATCTTGTCAACATGGATGTGGTTTGTGATTTTGTGTTAATTGGCATTCTGTGGATTCTGAAGCTCACCTTTTTTTTTTCCAGGGAATTTGCAGATTGCGTAGCAAACACAAATGCAAACAACATAGTAGAGAAGACTCTAACAGCAAAAGTACTTTAATGTTTTGTTCCAACAGCATGTAGTCCTACAACACAATATTTTCCTACATTATAATATTTTACTACACAATAATAGAACATTAATAATATTTTCCTCAGCAGACAATCCTACATCCAATCGGCAACAATCATTAAAAAAAAACACTAAGACTGCAGCCACCAAACTCTCTCCTTCTCTTCGCCATGAACACTCTTACTCCACTTCTTCTTCCTCCTCCTCCTCCTCCTCCTGGTCCTCTTCTTGCTCCTCCTCCTCGTCCTCTTCTTTCTCCTCCTCATTCTTCTCCTCCTCCTGGTCCTCTTCTTTCTCCTCCTCTTGGTCCTCGTCCTCCTCCTGCTTCTTCTCCTCCCCCTGCTTCTCTTCCTCCTTCCCCTGTTTCTTCTCCTCTATCCCCTGCTTCTCCTCCTCCTCTCCCTCTGTTATCATATAATGGAATCCCATTTCCTCACAATAGTTTTTTATTTTTAACCTTTCCTTCATAGTAGTCTCGGGGTAAGGTTCTACTTCTACTCCATGATCCGCATTAAAGTTTTCATGCATAAGTCTATCTAAATCGGAGACTCTCACATAGTATACTAAAGGTTGACCATACCTCTCTTTTCGAATAATTTGAAAAGGCATGATTTTCTTTCTGTATTAATTTTAATAGGTTAATTTATAATTTACTTGTGTGAAATTTCTGACTATTAAATAGCCCTTTATCTTCAAGCTTTTTCCTTCACAAACTCTCCATGTCATGTGTTTTTGGTAAGACGGTGGAAGAGTGTGGGTGTGATGAAACAATTTTGATGCTTCAGCATAATACTAAAAAAACTATAGAGTATTCTAATAAATTTCAGAACGTTGAAAAACTATAGAGTATTCTTTAAAACTATAGAGTATTTACAGCTTGGATATTTCTTCCATTTTTTAATAGACTAATATAACTTTAAAATATGGTGTAATATAGCTTTCCAATTAAATTAAGCTAATAAATATTTCTAATATGATGAGTTATTAATTAGTATATCAGTTACCCTAGTGTATTGATTGATATCAATTAGATTTGATTATTAATTTAATGGCAAAATATCCCGATACACTTTAATTTTGCAAAAGTATCACAGAATGCACCTGAATTATGAAAATGGTTATTTTTGCACTCAGAACTTTCATATTGGCCTAGGGGATACAGCTCAATCCTCTAGGCCCGTAATTTTCACCCCCTACGGGTGATTTCGTAATTTTACCCCAAAAATAGAAGTTAGCACATTGGTTGAACAAATTTAATTGACGTTGGCATGCATACAACTGTTTTTGATAATTTGGAAATTTAATGAATGGATACCTAAGTAATTATTTCTTTCTAGGAAGCTATTATTTCCCTTAAGGTTTTAAGATTACATAGTTCGATTCTTAGTCTAAAATTTGTTGAAGAGGATCTCTAAAGTTGAAGCATTTAATATAATAAAGTGACATTAAAACCTAGTTTAAGACCAGAAAGATTGTCATTTTATTTAGGGAAATACTATATAGAATTGATGTTGTAATTTTACATATATAAATTCACTATATACTTCAAGAATGTAAACTTTGGAAACGTAATCATACAAGAATTTAAACTAAGGACCAAAACAACCAAAAAGAAATTATTAATTGAAAATAAAAATTAAGGAACAAATCTATCAAAGATAAAAAAGTAAGGGACAAAATTCACCATTTACTCTAAGTTAAATTATTAAAGCCTTTTAAAAAACAAAAGAATGTGTGCAATAAGATCAAAAGAATTTTCTAAATAATGTATAATAAATCTTAAATATGGTTATCGATATAAAGACAATTAAAGGGTATATAAGAATTAACATATTTGAAAGTAGCTAGCAAAAAGCTCATGTTAAACTAATAAGCTGATAAGTTTGAAACTCATTAAAATTTATTTATTTTGAGTACATTATTCTAGAGACACTTGGATTTTTTAAAAATTTAATTTTTTGTAACTGAACTTTTTTTTTTCTAACTTTAAACATGAAAGTCTTAAAGCTTTTAATATCTTAATTTTAATTATTGACAAACATTAATGAGGACTAATGTCTTATTTTTATAAGTGTTGATCTTTTAGGATTCTTATGTCTAATCCTTGCAAGATCAAAGTTTCAAGTCTTCAAGAAAGATAAGATGTTATCTAGCGTTGAAGATAAGCGGTTTTTGAATTAGATAGGATCTAGAGGTGTAGTATTTTTTTATACATCCTTAGATATCTCTAGATCTACCTCTATGAGTAATAAATTCTATAGGTTGCTCAATTATAGTGAAATGTTTTTCAAATGCATTTCATTTAGATAAAACATGAGTTGGGTATTTGAAATGATTTTCAAATTACATGCACATACTTTAAATTTCATAAAATGTATTCCACAAACTCTTGGAGTTGTTTGGAATCTTGTTTTGCACAATTTCAATGCATGTGCGGTCGACCAAATTGAAGTGTGGTCGACCCCAGATCATGCGGTCGACCAAACCTCTCAGAGTATCTTCCGCTGAATGTCCAAAGCTCTCTGGAACACCTGCGGATGATGGTGCGGATGACCTTTCTGATATGCGGTCGACCGCACTTCTCTTGAGTGAGATTCAAACAGCCATTTTTATGACCGTTGGTGCATACATATAAATACCCAATTGTTTAAAAAACTAAGTATCACGACTTTTTGAGCAAAAAAATCTGATTTTTACACTTGATATAACAACTTGGGATCATTTTCAAACCAAAATATAACATTCACATTGAGAAATTCATCAAGTTGGAATTGATACTAAATCATTGGGGTTCTTAAGCAACTTAGAGGAAAATATTACTCAAAGAGGTATTTATGCTTTATATTGATATATCTTCACATTAAGGTGATATCTATATCAAACTCTTCATCTTCTTATCTTGTTTGTTTTGTTCAAGGTTGCATTGAGCTTAAAACTCTAAGGGTTAGAGTGAGCCTTGAATCATAGAATATTGTGAGTGTATTAAGAGTATCTATTTCATTAATTGTTGTATTAGAGATAGGTGTGTAATCAAGGTTATATTGTAAAACTCATAGTGTTGAGTGAACCTTGATTGGGTAAGAGGTTTATGTTGTAAAACACTAAGGGAATTGGATGAGCCTCTATTGTAATCTCTTATACTAAATTAGTGAAAGGTTTTGTGAAATCCTTGAGTAGATAGTTCAAGGTAGTGGATTAGGTTTTGTTGGATAAACCGAACCACTATAAATCTATGTGTCCTTTGCCTATTTCTTGATTAAATTATTTCACACACTGTTTGAGCACCAAGTCTTTGATATTTGTTATCTTAGAAAACACTGTTTGTTTGAAAGAAGAAAAATCAGTTAAAACCTAATTCACCCCCCCTTAGGTTTTTCAATTGGTATCAGAGTAGGTCTTCTTGTTTATAAGGATTAACCTCCTAGAAGCAAAGATTCTATGGCACATATAGATAGCACTATGATGGTAGAAGGTTACTCTACTACTAGACCTCCTTTGTTGAATGGCACAAACTATAATTTCTGGAAAAATAGAGTTATAATCTATATATCTTCTCTAAACTATGAATTATAGAATATTGTTGAAAATGGACCTTATGTGCCTTTTAAAGTTGTTGATGGTATCAAGATTGACAAATTATCTGAGGAATTTGATAATGAAGATAAAAAGAAAATGACCCTTAATTTTCTTGCCATGAACACTCTTACTTGTGTATTTGATATGACTGAGTATAACAGGGTAAGATGTTGTGAATCTGCACTTGAAATGTGGAGACTACTTGAAGTGACTGATGAAGGTACAAACCAAGTAAAGAAAACAAAACTTGGTATGCTTACAAGGGAGAAACAGTGTGTGAAAGGCTGACTGTCCAAAATTAAGAGAGAAAGAAAAGAAGTATAAGTCCAATAACAAGAAAGGACTTGCTTGCACTTGGGATCAAGAATGAAGTGAAAATGAAGAACAAACTGAACATGCAAATGTTTGTTTCATGGCTATTGAAGATGAGGTAAATGCTTCAAAAACTCCTACTTTAGTTGATAGCGAAAGTGATAATGATATTTGTGACATGTTTGATAAAGATGAATTCATTTCCAATCTCTATAAAGAAATGAAAAAGATTATCAAGAAAAACAAAGTCTTGAAATGTCAAGTAGAGAAGCTATTGTTAGATAATACTAGACTCATAGATGAAAATGTCTTGTTAACTTCTACAAAAATCTGTCATGATGAGAATATTATTGGTTTAAATGATAAGGTGAAATTCCTTGAAAATGCTAATGTTGATCTTGTTACTAGAAACAAGAAGTTGAGTGATATGATGAGTGATTATGATGTCATGAAAGTTAGAATGAGAGATTTAAGTGCTAGTTTGAAAAAACTTACATGTGGTAGGGACAATTTGAACAAATTACTTGGTATGCAAAGACACACTCATGATAAAAGAGGTCTTGGTTTTGATGATAACTATAAAGATGCCTCACACACACATGAGAGTTTATCTCATTCACATGAAAAATATGTCGCATGCATATAAGAGAGTATCTCATGCATATTATTCACATGTCTCAACTTCTTCAAAAATATGTTGTACCTATTGTAGTAAAAATGGTCACAAGGTGACTAGATGCTATATGAAGAAAAAGATTGAGAATGGTGCTAAAAGCGCTTGGGTGGTTAAAAGAACTAACCTCAATGGACCCAAGATAATTTGGGTACCAAAAGGCTTATTAACCTCTTTGATGTAGGTGTGTCTTCAATTGAAAACAAAAGAGAACAAATGGTTTCTTGACAGTGGATTCTCAAGACACATGACTGGAAATGCATCTTTACTTAATGATGTTAAACCAAAGGATGAAGGATTTGTGACTTTTGGTGACAAAAACAAAGGAAAAATCATTGGCATTGGCAATGTTGGTAAAAGTACTTCCCCCTTTATTAAAAATGTTCTTCTTATTGATAATCTCAAATATAATTTGCTTAGTATTAGTCAATTATGTGATAATGGTCATAAAGTTATTTTCAAGAAGGATTCATGTTTAATTCTTGATGATTGCTCTAACAAAACATGAATATGTTAGAGGATTGCCTGCCATTCATTTTGAAAAAAATCGTGTTTGTGATGCATGTTAATATGGTAAACAAGTTAAGAGTTCTTTTAAATCTAAGAAGATAGTTTCTACCTCAAAACCTCTTGAACTTGTACATATGGATTTATTTGGTCCTATGAGAACAATAAGTCTTGGTGGCAAATTGTATGCTTATGTGATAGTTGATGATTTCTCTAGATTTACTTGGGTATTATTCTTGTTGGGCAAAGATGAAGCTTTTGGAGCTTTTGTCAAGCTTTTTAAACAAGTACAAAACACCATATGATGCAAACTTATTTCCATTAGAAGTGACAATGGTAGAGAATTTTGCAATAGTAGCTTTACTAAACTGTGTGATGAGAATGGAATTTCTCACAATTTTTCTGTTGCTAAAACTCCTCAACAAAATGGTGTTGTTGAGAGGAAAAATCGTACTTTACAAGAAATGGCTCGTTCAATGCTATATGAAAATAATTTGCCAAAGTATTTTTGGGCTGAAGATGTAAACACCTTTTGTTATATTATAAATAGAGTGCTTCTTAAACCTTTTGTGAAGAAAACCCCATATGAACTCATGTTTGACAAAACTCTTTCTATTTCTTACTTCAAGGTTTTTGGTTGTAAATGTTTTGTTTTAAATGTCAAAGACAATCTTGGTAAGTTTGATAAGAAATCCGACCAAGGTATATTTCTTGGCTATTCTTCAATAAGAAAAGCTTATCGTGTGTATAATAAGAGAACTATGATTATTGAAAAAGTTATTCATGTTGTTTTTTATGAATCTAACATCTATTTGCCAAGAATTGAGTTTGAAGGTGATATTCAAGAAATACCTTTGGAGTCAATGAATAACGATGTTGTTCAAACAAATGAAAATCCTTCAACATCAAAGGATGAAATGAAGAAGTCTTTGACAGTCAAGAATCTACTTCACTTGAAAAAGGAACAAAGTTTGATCTTCCAAAGGAATGGAAATTTGTCCACAACCATCCAAAGGATCAAATAATTGGTGATCCAAATGAAGGGGTAAGAACAAGAAGACACTTTATAAACTTTGTTGATGATTTTGCATTATTGTCTCATATAGAACCTAGGAACATTGTTGAAGCTCTTAATGATGATTTTTGGATTATTGCCATGCAAGATGAATTAAATCAATTTGAAAGAAGCAAATTGTGGGAACTTGTACCTAGACCTTCTAATCTTACCATTATTGGTACAAAATGGGTTTTTAGAAAGAAACTTGGTGAACATGGTATTGTGACTAGAAATAAGGCTAGACTTGTTGCTCAAGGATATAATCAGGAAGAGGGCATTGATTATGATGAGACTTTTGCTTCCTTTAAAGGCTTTAAATGATTTCAAATGGATGTCAAAAGTGCCCTTTTAAATGGTTTCATCCAAGAGGAAATGTATGTTGAACAACCTCCTGGTTTTATTCATAAATCCTATGCAAATCATGTGTACAAACTTTCTAAAGCTTTATATGGTTTAAAGCAAGCACCAAGAGCATGATATGATAGACTTAGCAATTTTCTTATTGAAAAAGGTTTCTCTAGAGGTATATTTGATACTACTCTTTTTATTAAAAATAAAGCACATGATATTTTGATTGTTCAAATATATGTTGACGATATTATATTCAGAGCTACTAATGAAAATATGTGCAAAGATTTCTCTAAGACAATGCAGGATGAATTTGAAATGAGCATGATGGGTGAGTTGACATTCTTCCTTGGGTTACAAATTAAGCAAGCAAAGGAAGGTACTTTCATTAACCAAGCCAAGTACACAAAAGAACTACTGAAAAGGTTTGGAATGGCTGATTCAGAGGAGATTGATACTCCTATGGCCACGTCTATTAAATTGGACAAAGATGAAAATGGTAAGATGGTTGATCAAACTACATACAGAGATATGATTGGTAGTCTTTTATATTTAACTGCTAGTAGACCTGATATTATGTTCTCTGTTTGTTTATGTGCTAGATTTCAATCATCTCCTAGAGAATCTCATTTAATTGCTGTCAAACGTATTCTTAGATACTTGAAAGGGACTATAAATTTTGGTTTATGTTATCCTAAATCTATGTCATTTGATTTACTAGCATATACTGATGCAGATTATACGGGTTGTCGAGTAGAACGTAAGAGTACTAGTGGTCATTGTCAATTTCTTGATTATTCTTTAGTTTCATGGCATAGCAAGAAACAAGCTTGTGTATCTCTTTCTACCACTGAAGCTAAATATATTTCTGCTGGTAGTTGTTGTGCACAAGTTTTATGGATGAAAACTACTTTGAAAGATTATAGCCTGAATTTTGATTGTATCACTATAAATTGTGATAACACTAGTGCCATTAATCTGACAAAGAATCCTATACAACATGCAAAAACTAAGCATATAGATATTAACATAATTTCTTGCGTGATCATGTTTTAAAAGGTGATATATCACTTGATTTTGTTCCTACGGATGATCAATTAGCTAATATATTCACAAAACCTTTGGCTGAGAAAAGGTTTTGTTTACTTAGAAATCTCTTGGGTATTGGTACTTTCAATTTCTAACTTGTGCATTTTTTTTTGTGAAGTTTGTCGAAGATATGTTTTTTTTTTTTGTGTTGTTTGGATAACACCCAGGGCATATGTGGTCGACCGCATATGAGTAAATGATCGTCCACAGAACAGACAGAGGACTTGTGGACGACCCATATTAGATCGTCCGGTCGACCGTAGATTCAACTCATCGACCGCAAAGGTTCCTGAGAGACAAAAATCAATGTGCGGATGACGATCCGGTCGACCGCATCTATGGACCGTTACAAATATGCCTCTTTTGGACGCAACCTTTCATTTTCCAATCATCCCCACCTCTTCACTTATTAGTCGCATCTCTTCAAATTTCCATAACCCACAAAAACTTCACCATAAATACACTTCATTTCTTCTTCAATTCATCTTACATATCCTAGATTTCTTTATCTCAAACCCTAGAAATGGCAAAAACTTCAATTACCAAGGGCAAAACTCAATTGACTCAAGAAGTTCCAAAGAAGAAAAGAACCATGCAAACCTCTACTCAACTCTTCAGGAGCCAGCATCATGAGGCCCGTTACAACGATTATCTTAAGAATCGTCAGGTAATATCAGAAAGTACCATTGATAGAATCTGAAAGCCCTAAAGCTTTTAATGTCTTAATTTTGATTAATGACAAACATTGATGAGGACTAATGTCTTATTTGTACAAGTGATAGAGTTTTTGGATTCATGATTTAATCCATGCAAGAACAAGATTTCAAGTCTTCAAGGAAGTATGCAAGTCAAGACTATCAAGATTTGAAGACAAGCTTTTATTGGATTAGATAGGAACTAGAGGTATAGTTTTAGAGTTATATATTTTGATATCTCTAGTTCTACCTCTAATTGTGTAATGGTTTCTAAAGATTGCTCTATGAACTTAAAACGTTATTTCAAAATGTTTTTAATATGTCAAAATATATTTTGGTATTTCAAAAACCATGCATCATGATTTCAAAACTTAAATGGTTCATAAACTCTTGTTGGATTGATACCATAACTTATATGGTTGATTGAAATCATCATTTGTGTGTTAGAGTATTGTTGATACACAAATGAACATGTTTCAGTCGACCTAAAGTGGTCCAGGTATCGTCCATAAGTTAGTTTATCTTGTGGATGCATGTGCTGTCAAATTTGTTCATCTGCCAACCTGTGGACGACCATGAGGTCGACCGCAGGTGAAGTCCGGTCGACCGAATGATGAAAAATCATCATCCGGTGGTTGTCTAGTGAGCTTGCGGATGATGGTGCGGACGACCAGTTTGATATGCGGTCGACCGCACTTCCTGAGTAGGTTTCCAACAACTTCATTTTTTACCGTTGGAAACAAACCTTTAAATACCAAAACCTTTGGAATTCTTTCTAAGAAGAATTTTTGAGCAAAAACATTGTATATCTTGATCCTATAACATCTTAGAAACATTCCAAAACCCTTTCTAAACATCAATCTTGTTAAAATCATTAAATAAGGGTTTTTACATTTAAAGGTGTATTTTGAGCAATCTTGACAAGCCATTACTCAAAGAGGTGATTGTGATTCAAATTGATATATCTTCATATTAAGGTGATATCTATCAAACTCTCTATCTTTTATTATTGATTGTAATTGTATCAAGGTTGCAAGTAGCATAAAACCCTAAGAATTAGGGTGAGTCTTGTGTAGGTTGTTTTGTATTCAAGATTTGTTTGTAAAACCTTTGGGTGAACCTTGAATTGAATTGTATTGTTAGGATTCACTAAGGAGAGTGGTGGGATTATTGTATAATCAAGGTTGTGTTCTAAAACTCAAGGGTTGAGTGAGCCTTGATTGGTTTGAGAGGTTATTTGTAAAACCCTAAGGTGAATTGGGTAAGCCTCTTTTGTAATCTCATTTATTTGATTAGTGAAGGGATTTGATAAATCCTTGAGTAGGTAACTCAAGATAGTGGATTATGTTTTGTTGGATAAACCGAACCACTATAAACCATTGTGTTCATTACTCTAATTTCTGCATTTTACTTGAACACATTATTTCTCACACAACTAGCACACCAAGTGTTTAATATTTGTTATCAAAGAGGTGTTTTATTGAATTAGGTTGAAAAATTGGATAAAAACCTAATTCACCCTCCCCCCTCTTAGGTTTTTCAGAATCAAATTTCCCTTTGATAGAATTCTTACCTATATGGCTTGGTAAGAATGGGATAGTATAATAGATCATGAAGAGATTTTATACACTGATCTTGTATATCAATTCTATGCTAATCTTGAAAAAGTGGTAGAAAAAGAAGGTGAGATGACTATGAGAACAACATATGTTTCAAGAGTAAATAGGGTAGATATGCAGTTTACCTCCATGGGCTTAGATGAAATATTAGACATTACTATTGATGGGATTGAGTACTTTACTACTCACCAAAAGATTTGGCACAAGGATTTCTCCTCTGAGGTATTTGAAAAGCTATTCACCGACGGAAAATCCTTTGTAAACTTAGTCAAGAGAGAAGCCAATGTGTTTAGCTTTGAGCATCGCATCCTTCATCATATGTGCACTAACATTTTCATACCAACTGAAGGACATAAAAAACTACAGTTACTTTTATACATATGTTCCTCATGCTTATGTTGGCCAAAAGAATTAGGATGGATCTCGTTTATATCATGGTAGAACATATGATGGCCACCATTGAGAAGAGTAAAGGCGTTCCCAAAAGCTTGCCTTATGGAAGATTATTAACCAAAGTCTTCAGGTTCTTCAACGTTCCATTTCCATAATTGAAGGACATAAAACATGTGCCAAAGTTCAATTTTGCATCTTTCAAGAGAATGCAGGCTTTGTGTCTCAATGGCACATGGGATTTGAAAAAGAATATGTCTCTAGAGGAGATCTCTATGGCAACAAAGGAGACAACGAGGTTGATGGAAAAGGAACCTCCAATTATTCTTGTAGAAGATATTTTTGGTAATAAATTTGTCTCGAAAGAAGCTGAGGGTTCCCAAGGTGTTAAACGATCACGTCATCTTGATGAGGAATAAGATGTTCTCCCTGAGGCCCCGGAATTAAAGAAGGCCAAAGGTAAAAAAAAAGTTGATGAGAAAGAAGAATCCACTCTACATTCTGCCATTTGGAGTGCATTGGATGTACTATCATCTCAGATTGGGTTGATGTTCAGCACTTTTGACAGTCACTTCAAGACACTTCACTCCAAGATCGACGATCTGGCATCACGGGTGGAGTACCATGGCATTGAGATCATAAATATCAAGTATCATCTTGAAGCACTTCACGGTGTTCAGGTTGATATTTCTACACCGCCACTACCTTCAGGTGACATGCCCCCAACTGTTGCACCGACTGCAGGACCATCATCTTCCACGACCAAAGTTTATATGAAAAGGCCTAGGATATAGTCTCTGTCTTTCTTGTACTTTTGATTTGACTAGTCATTTTATCTCTCTACTGTATCTTTGAATACTCTATTTTTATATGCATTATTCCCCATGATGATTCCTTGGTAGTTGAGGGATTTTATTGTTTAATTGACTTAGTTCTATCCTTTCTATCCATTCTTTTTGAATGATGACAAAGGGAGAGAAAAACTACTGTTAATTGCAATATATAAATGTTATGAAACTAACCATATGTTTCAGGTATTTTGAGATGAACTTAAAGAATCTACTTGATCAAATTCAAGAGAAAGAAGAAGTAGCTCTAAAAGGTTAAGTGTGGCTATCCTTGGTTTAAAATTCTGTTTTTGATTGAAGGAGAATGAAAATTGTGTATTGATGGCCGGGTTGGCCTTATGTATGATTTTATGTGATATATCTCATTTCTCTCGTTGCATTGTTAAGTTTTTTTGTTGCAAAAATGGTCTTTATAAGAGTTACAAAGGAAACTCTCAAATTTAAACCTAACAATTCCTATGTAGATAGGGAAAGTAGGGATCGAATCCACAGAGATCTGTCCACTCTTAAATTAAAATCGTTAATCGGAAAGGTTTTGGGGGTTTTTTGGTATTTTGAGAATAAGGAAATGACAACAATTAAAATAAATATTTTTGAGGTTTTGGATTTTGTAAACAGAATTAAAATGAAATTTGGAATACAAATGATATAAAAAGCGTTAGCAAGGAACTAGTATCAAGCTATATTTTTCATGGGATTAATCATATATAGATACATTATTAAGTAGTTGGTTTTAGAATCCCGATCAGCTCAGACAGATTCCCATCCTTACAAAATAGATTAATCTCGATCAGCTCAGACAGATTAATTACTAATTTAATTAAACACCACTACCAACCAGCGTGTATAGGATGCTCAATCAAATTGCATTAAACAAATAAGGCATCACCAACATTAAATTGTATATAACAATCAGCTTAATTATATACAATTTAAATTATATAATTCCGCTACTAATTTAATTAAGCCAAGAGCTGCAACTCAATTAAACTAGTAGATGCTACTTGAATTATTAATACAAGATTAATAATCCTAGCTATATAATCACATTCATTAACTAGATTGTCAATCCAATTAATTCACACAATTATATTGGTAAAAACAGGAATTATATAAATACTTAATTAATATATATAAGTATATTAAATAAATACACACACATATATATAGAAAGAAATATTGGATTTATATTAACTAAAGAAATTAGGCGGTTCAACCGACAATTTAAATAAATTAAACTAAAAGTATGGAGGCTCGACCTTTCATAAAAAAAAAGAATTAAAGACATAAAAATATATTAAACTAGTTAGGAGGCTCGGCCTTCCATAATACATAAAATAAAAGACATAAAAGTAAATTAAACTAATAGGTGGTTCGGCCATCCATTTGCGATATTTAAAGTGCATAAAGCAAAATAAATAAAGACTAGGCGGGTAAACCGACCATAAGTCCAGTTAAATAAATCCAAATAGAAATTAAGTACAAAGAAAATTATCTCATAATCCCATTATTTAATAACTTAACACATATCCTTGCTAACAAAAGAAAATTACTCACAATACATATTTAATAAATATAAGATGAAATTTATAAACATTAGAAAGAAAATTTGAAAGATAAACTCCCCGAAAATATTGAAATTATCCGGACAGAATTTCTTTACTAAATATTACAAAAAGCCTTGAAATATTATTCTAAAAAATCTGGAAAATATACTAAGATGAAGACAATAATAAAAGAAATAAATTGCAAAAGAAATGGAGAAGATTGGAGCTAAATTGGTGTCTAAATCATAAAAATAAGCTCCCTATTTATAGCCACAAAAATCAGGGGCAAAATGGTCATTTTGCACCCCAAAGTCTTGAAAATGTAGTTGGTGGCCTAATTTTCCCAACTTCGCCACATGTCGCGTCCTCATTGGTCCAAGTTGCGGCTTCTAGAAGCGCCACTTGTCACCTTCTGATTGCGCCACTTGTCATCTTCTGATTGCGCCACGTGTCATCTTCTCATTGCGCCACGTCATCGGATGACATAGATTTTTATTTTTTTATTTTTTTATCTTCTCCAACATTTCTTCATCTTCTTCTTTTTATCTCCATAATAAACTAAAATACACTGAAAAACTTACAAACAAAGAAATAGAAGGGAAACGTGAAATATATCCATTAAATAACATAATTAACCGATTTTCAAACAAAATATAGTCATTAAATAACATACAAATCAGTTAATTTATGAGTACATCAGAGGATACGGAGGTTGGTGGAAAAATAGACTCATTTGAGCCTATATAATTTAGGAAGTGATTTCATATACTTACAATGAATCTTTTCTCTTTGAAATCCAATAAAAATGTTTCATTTAATATATTTCTTGATATCATCAAACTATAAATGTTTTATATGTTATATGTGATATCTTATAAATTCCTAGCATATTGTAATGGGGAGCTTTTTAAAAGTTTCATTACATATTTTATAAACTCTTCCTTACTTTGAATCCTTACAGTTAATTGTTTTATCCATCACTTTGCATCAATATTAGTCATCATCAAAAAGGGGGAGATTGAAAGCCTTAAAGCTTTTAATATCTTAATTTTGATTATTGACAAACATTGATGAGGACTAATGTCTTATTTTTATAAGTGTTGGTCTTTTAGGATTCTTATGTCTAATCCTTGCAAGATCAAAGTTTCAAGTCTTCAAGAAACTCTTGGAGTTGTTTGGAATCTTGTTTTGCACAGTTTCAATGCATGTGCGGTCGACCTAACTGAAGTGTGGTCGACCCCAGATCATGCAGTCGACCAGACCTCTCAGAGTATCTTCCGCTGAATGTCTGGAGCTCTCTGGAACACTTGCAGATGATGGTGCGGTCGACCGGACCTCTCAGAATATTATCCGCTGAATGTCCAGAGCTCTCTGGAACACTTGCGGATGATGGTGCGGACGACCTTTCTGATATGCGGTGCACCGCACTTCTCCTAAGTGGGATTCAAACAGTCTTTTTTATGACCGTTGATACATACATATAAATACTCAATTGTTTAAAAAACTAAGTATCACGACTTTTTGAGCAAAAAATCTGATTCTTACACTTGATATAACAACTTGAGATCATTTTCAAACCAAAACATAACATTCACATTGAGAAATTTATCAAGTTGGGATTGATACTAAATCATTGGGGTTCTTGAGCAACTTAGAGGAAAATTTTACTCAAAAAGGTATTTATGCTTTATATTGATATATTTTCACATTAAGGTGATATCTATATCAAACTCTTCATCTTCTTATCTTGTTTGTTTTGTTCAAGTTTGCATTGAGCTTAAAACTCTAAGGGTTAGAGTGAGCCTTGAATCATAGAATATTGTGAGTGTATTAAGAGTATCTATTTCATTAATTGTTGTATTAGAGATAGGTGTGTAATCAAGGTTATATTGTAAAACTCATAGTGTTGAGTGAACCTTGATTGGGTAAGAGGTTTATGTTGTAAAACACTAAGGGAATTGGGTGAGCCTCTATTGTAATCTCTTATACTAAATTAGTGAAAGGTTTTGTGAAATCCTTGAGTAGATAGTTCAAGGTAGTGGATTAGGTTTTGTGAAGAAAAAAAAAAAAAATGAACAGTAACTCCGGTGAATAGTACCACCATCGATGATGACGTCACTACTTACGTCATGAACAGTGTCCGTCAGCTGGTCAAAGTCAACAAGTCAACCTGCTACAGTTGAAACATTAATCAAATAGTAATTTTTTGGGTGTTTTTTTAACATATATAAAAAATAAAACTAATTTAAATAATCTTAAAAAGAAATATTTTTTAAACTGTTGTATTATAAGAAACATTAATTATACAAAAGATATTTTATAAAAGAAATAAATTAATAAAAGACGTTAACAAGGAACTTATATCAAATTATTTTTTTAATGGGATAAATCATTGATAAATAACTTATTGAGTAGTTGATTTTTGAATTCTAATCAACTTAGACAAATTTTTATCCTTACTAATTAGATTAATCTGATAAGCTTAGACAGATTAATCTTTAATTCAATTAAATACCACCACCAACCAGCATGAATAGAATACTTAATTAAATTGCATTAAGTTTACAAGCCATCGCCAACATTAAATAATATATAATAATGATCTTCAATTAAATACAATTTAAATTATATAATTCTCTGTTAAATTAATTAAGTCATGAGTTGCAACTTAATTAAACTAACATATGCTACTATGATTATCAATCAAAGATTAATAATCATAACTGATTAATCATGCAAATTAAAAAGAGTTTCTAATTAATTAAACATGATTAATTATAAATAATAATCGGAATTATATAAATACTCAAATGATTAAATAACATAACTAAAATAATTAAACAAAATTGGACAATTAAACCTGAAAAAATAAAAAAAATGGTTACACAATTATATATTTACAAAAATATAAATATTAAAGAAAACAGAAATTTGGCAGTTTTACTGGCCATAAAAAGTAGAAATAGGGATATTTTACCTCTCACAATAAAAAGTACAAAACATTAAAAGATGAATATATTACTCTCCACATTTACAAAATTTAAAGCATAAAAAGTAAATTTGGTTATTTTTACCCATCAATAATACGATAAAATAAATGACAAAAGATAAATATATAAATAATAATAATAAAAAGTAAATACAAAAATTAAATAAGAGAAAAGTAAAAGTTAGAAGTTAGAGCGGTAAAATCGATCATTGTTTAAATTAATTTAGTTTCGATTCAAAATAAACTCCAGTGTTCTATGTAACGATAAGTATCTCAAAATCACATTAATTAATAACTTTAATACATGTCATTGCTAACGGTAATAAACTACTCACAATACATAATTCAAACGAAGAATTTTAAAAATTGAAATCAAGAATAAGAATGATAACTTTTCTTGGATTTCTCTTGGTAGTAGTTCCTTAGTATTCTTAAAATCTCATCCAAAAGCCTTCTAAAATAAACTCTAAAAATTCATAAAAATACTTAAGAACTATTACAAAATATTCGGAAGAAATTTTACAGAATTTTGGGTTGTAAAAGGTTGTACAAAATCTCGTGCATTATTTATAGAAATTTACAGAGGCAAAATCGGAATAAAAACAGATAAAATATGACCAAATTAAAAACATTAGGGGCCAAAGTGGGATTTTTAGAAACTTAGGGCCAAACATGTGAAGACAGAAACATTGCATTAGTCGCCACGTGTCGTCGTTCCATTGGTCGCGCATTTCTTCTTCAGCTGTCATCACCACATGTCATCATTTCATTGGTATGTTGTTTGACTTTTGCAACACCAAATGATTTGTGAGTGTTGGCACATGTCTCGTCACTGCCAAATGCGAGACTTGTCTAGATTTAACCACGTCTCCTTCTTCGTGCGATACATGACATCGCCAAACTCGCATGTATAAAAGCCGACTTCCACATATCAGCTTTTGATTCGCTCCTTCTGCTAACAAAATGGCTGACTAGGCTTCCACTGTCCACGTGACTTTTACTATAGTAACGATTTTTTTTGTACAAAAACATAATAAATATCTAAAAATACTTACAAACAAAAATATTAATTGGAAATATAAAATAATCATAAATAACATAATTTAAATGAAATTAAACAAAAATAACATAACAAAATTACATAAAAATATATATACTTTTTGTTTAATCAACAATAAATTTATTTTCATGTGATATTTGATTATTCGCTTATTTTAATTGTTTTTTAATATTTAATAATATATTCTTTTTTATTACATATAGGGGAAGAGGGAGGTAAGGCTCGAATATATGACCACGGTATGAGTAGATGTACTTTACCACTTAATACCTTCCTTTTGAAAAAAAAATCAATTTAACTCAAGCACCATTATCACTTTAGAAAAAGAAGAAGTAATTAGGAAAAAACTTCAGCCGTAAATAACCAAAAAGAAAAAATAAAAGTGTAGAAAGTAGAAACCCTACATCTCGTTCCATCTGTCTGTCGCCTCTTTCTCTCTAGATAAACGGATCAAAAACAGGTGATCTCTGGTTCCCCATATCTTTAGCTCAGATTACATAACAATTGATATTATTCACATTTGGCTATTGCTTTTACTTCTCGTTTTTGGTCTTTCTATTGCTAACCATATGCGATTGGCTATTGGCCCAACGCAACCCCAGTCGCCATCTATTTTATCGCGCTTCCAACAGATAATCGGTAATCTTACCCATTCTTGTTGTCTATAGCTTATAGGATTTTCAATTCTTCAATTCTTGTTTTCGCTACTTTGTCACAGTTTGTATGTCAAAGGTGACCAGATTTTTGTATGTTTGTATTTGTTCTTTGTGGTCACTGCTTTTAGTGAAAATTTTAAATCAATTGAATCTTTGGAATGGCTTGAACAAAATAGAATTTCTAGTTTTATGTATTTAGCATTTTTTTTTCATGGTAGTAAGATCCCTAACGCTTTTTGTTATATGAATTAAAATTTTTCTAAATTGTTATATAAACATGAAATCTCCAGTACAACTTTGGAACCACGCGCAGATCATCAAAAGGTCATTCATTGTCACAACCCTAGCTCAATGAAACAGGGATTTAAGAATTCAAAGCAGCAAATAATAGAACCCAAAGGAATTGTAAATTGTATTAATAATCTAGGGAAGCCAGAAATACTAATTAAACTGAGAATAGAGTTGATGGTAGATGAGAAGGGGAATGAAATTGAAGGAAATAGAGATACACTAAGAAGGTAAACGAACACAGATGAACAAACAATATTCTCATACATAAGAAAAACGGGTAATTCCTTAACTATCCAAATATATCTAGGCTTCCACGACATCTTCGCCCTCCGTCCATCAGAACCCTTAATCTGACACAGCTCCTCCTCCTTTTTGTACCGGCAAGGATCACCATCTTACTTCATGGTCCCCTCCCCTTTTGCCGCTTACAACTTCTGATCTTTGCAAAAGGATGGTGGTTTACTATAAGAGGATTTCCCCCAATTCATATCTCTAGTTGTCCACTACACCATTTATTTTAATAACGGTTATTCTAGCCAAAATGTCACCGTTTCAATTAGTAAGCTCTACTGCTAATTAAGCTAAACAACACCGTCTTGAATCCTTCCTCTTCATAGTTCATTACATCCCCCATCCTTCAGCAATTCCCTATCCTTAATGATTGAAATTTGGGAATTGCTTCTTGATGAAATCAGCCGCAGATTAGACCACAAAATGAACCATTGAGTTACCACACGGTTCTTCCTCTTGATCATTCTCCTCTCTAGAATTTGCTCTGGTTTGAGCTTGGGGTGCCCATCTTCTCCCACCAATGGCAACTCATGACAAGCTACCTTTCCATTACCAATCTTCCTTTTTGATAAGCTATTCCAGAATGTATGATGAATTTGATCATTTGAAGGGAGTTGTAGCTAGTAGGCTACTACTCCAAGCTTCTTCACTATCAAAAAGGTCCATAGTCCATAGTCCATAGTATTTTGAATTAGGTTTTAACCGATTTTTCTTCTTTAAATCAAACAGTGCTTTTTAAGATAACAAATAACAAACACTTGATGGTCAAACAGTGTGTGAAATAATGTGTTCAAGAAATAGACAAAGACACAGAGATTTATAGTATTCCGATTTATCCAACAAAACCTAATCCACTACCTTGATCTATCTGCTCAAGGATTTCACAAAACCTTTCACTAATTTAGTATAAGAGATTACAATAGAGGCTCACCCAATTCCCTTAGTGTTTTACAACATAAACCTCTTACCCAATCAAGGTTCACTCAACACTATGAGTTTTACAATATAACCTTGATTACACACCTATCTCTAACACAACAATTAATGAAATAGATACTCTTAATACACTCACAATATTCTATGATTCAAGGCTTACTCTAACCCTTAGAGTTTTAAGCTCAACGCAACCTTGAACAAAACAAACAAGATAAGAAGATGAAGAGTTTGATATAGATATCACCTTAATGTGAAGATATATCAATATAAAGCATAAATACCTTTTTGAGTAATATTTTCCTCTAAGTTGCTCAAGAACCCCAGTGATTTAGTATCAATCCTAACTTGATGAATTTCTCAATGTGAATGTTATATTTTTGTTTGAAAATGATCTCAAGTTGTTCTATGAAGTGTAAGAATCAGATTTTTACTCAAAAAGTAGTGTTAGTAAGTTTTTTAAAACAATTGGATATTATATGTATGCACCAACGGTCATAAAAATGGCTGTTTGAATCCGACTCAAGAGAAGTGCGGTCGACCGCATATTAGAAAGGTGGTTTGCACCATCATCCGCAAGTGTTCCAGAGAGCTCTGGACATTCAGCAGACGATACTCTGAGAGGTCACTATCATCCGCAAGTGTTCCAGAGAGCTCTGGACATTCAGCGAATGATACTCTGAGAGGTCTGGTCGACCGCATGATCTGTGGTCGATCACACTTCAGTTAGGTCGACCGCACATGCATTGAAACTATGCAAAACAAGATTCCAAACAACTCCAAGAGTTTGTGGAATACATTTTATGAAATTTAATGTATGTGCATGTAATTTGAAAATCATTTCAAATACCCGACTCATTTTTATCTAAATGAAATGCATTTTGAAAAACATTTCACTATAATTGAGCAACCTATAGATTTATTACTCATAGAGGTATAAATCTAGAGATATGTAAGGATGTATAAAAAAATACTACACCTCTAGATCCTATCTAATCCAAACTGCTTATCTTCAACGCTAGTTAACATCCGATCTTTCCTGAAGACTTGAAACTTTGATCTTGTAAGGATTAGACATAAGAATCTTAAAAGATCAACACTTATAAAATTAAGACATTAGTCATCATCAATGTTTGTCATTAATCAAATTAAGATATTAAAAGCTTTAAGGCTTTCAATCTCTCCCTTTTTTTTATGATGACAAATATTGATGCAAAGTGATGGATAAAACAATTAAGTGTAAGGATTCAAAGTAAGGAAGAGTTTTAAAATATGTAATGAAACTTTTAAAACGCTCCCCCTTACAATATGGTAGGAATTTGTAAGATATCACATATAACATATAAAACATTTATAGTTTGATGATATCAAAAAATATATTAAATGAAACATTTTTAGGACAGATATTGGATCTCAAAAAGAAAGATTCATTGTAAGTAAATGAGATCACTTCCTAGCTTATATAGGCTCAAATGAGCCTATTTTTCCACCAACCTCCGTATCCTCCTTCCTTCCAGAACTAATAACATATAGATAGACTGTAAAAACATTTATAAAGCTCCCCTATCAAAATGCATCAGTTTTATAAAAAATTGATAGAGTTTCCTTTATAACTCTTATAAAGACCATTTTTGCAACATAAACTTAACAATACAAAGAGAGAAATGAGATATATCACATAAAATCATACATAAGGCCAACCCGGCCATCAACACACAATTCCCATTCTCCTTCAATCAAAAATAATTTTAAACTAAGGATAGCTACACTTAACCTTTTAGAGCTGCTTCTTCTTTCTCTTGAATTTGATGAAGTTGATTCTTTAAGTTCATCTCAAAACCTGAAACATATGGTTAGTTTCATAATATTTTTATATTGCAATTAACAGTAGTTTTTCTCCCCCTTTGTCATCATTCAAAAAGAATGGATAGAAAGGATAGAACTAAGTCAATTAAACAATAAAATCCCTCAACTACCAAGGAGTCATCATGGGGTAAAATGCATATAAAAATAGAGTATTCAAAGATACAGTAGAGAGATAAAATGTCTAGGCAAATCAAAAGTACAAGAAAGACAGAGACTATATCCTAGGCCTTCTCATATAAACTTTGGTCGTGGAAGATGATGGTCCTGCAGTCGGTGCAACAATTGGGGGAATGTCACCTGAAGGTGGTGGCGGTGTAGAAATATCAACCTGAACACCGTGAAGTGCTTCAAGATAATACTTGATATTTATGATCTCGATGCCATGGTACTCTCACTCGTGATGCCAGATCGTCGATCTTGGAGTGAAGTGTCTTGAAGTGATTGTCAAAAGTGCTGAACATCGACCCAATCTGAGATGATAGATGGCAGGATGTGGAGTGGATTCTTCTTTCTCACCAACTTTTTCTTTACCTTTGGCCTTCTTTAATTCCGGGGCCTCAGGGAGAACATCTTCTTCCCCATTAAGGTGAAGTGATCGTTTAACGTCTTGGGAACCTTAGCTTCTTCCAAGACAAATTCATCACCAAAAAATATCTTCTACAAGAAATAATGGTGGTTTTCCTTTCCCATCAACCTCGCTGTCTCTTTATTGCCATAGAGATCTCCTCCAGAGACATATTCTTCTTCAAATCCCATGTTCCATTGAGACACAAAGCCTGCATTCTCTGAATGATGCAAAATAATTTTGGCACATGTTTTATGTCCTTCAATTCTGGAATGAATGAAGAACCTGAAGACTTTGATTAATATCTTCCATAAGGCAAGCTTTTGGGAACGCTTTTGCTCTTCTCAATGGTGGCCATCATATGTTATACCATTATATAACTGAGATCCACCATAATTCTTTTGACCAACATAAGCATGAGGAACATATGCATAAAAGTAACTGTAGTTTTATGTCCTTCAGTTGTATGAAAATGTTAGTGCACATATGAGAAGAATGCGATGCTCATAGCTAAATACATTGGCTTCTCTCTGACTAAGTTTACAAGGATTTTCCATCATCTGAATAGCTTCTCAAATACCTCAGAGGAAAAATACTTGTGCCGGTCTTTTGGTGAGTAGTAAAGTACTCAATCTCATCAATAGGAATCTCTAATATTTCATCTAAGCCCATGGAGGTAAAATGCATATCTACCCCCATTTACTCTTGAAACATATGTTGTTCTCATAGTCATCTCACCTTCTTTTTCTAAAACTTTTTCAAGATTGGCATAGAATTGATATGCAAGATCAGTGTATAAAATCTCTTCATGATCTATATACTATCTCATCTCATCCTGCCAAGCCACATAAGTAAGAATTCTATCAAAGGGAAATTCGATTCTATCAATGGTACTTCCAGATATTACCTGACGATTCTTAAGATAATCGTTATAACGGGCCTCATGATGCTTGCTCATGAAGAGTTGAGTAGAGGTTTGCATGGTTCTTTTCTTCTTTGGAACTTCTTGAGTCAATTGAGTTTTGCCTTGGTAATTGATGTTTTTTCCATTTTAGGGTTGAGATAAAGAAATCTAGGATATGTAAGATGAATAGATGAATTGAAGAAGAAATGAAGTGTATTTATAGTGAATTTTTGGTGGGTTATGGGAATTTGAAGAGATGCGGCTGATAAGTGAAGAGGTGGGGATGATTGAAAATGAAAGGTTGCATCCGAATGAGGCATATTTGTAACGGTCCATAGATGTGCGGTCGACCAGATCGTCATCCGCTGTATCGTCCGCACATTGATTTTTGTCTCTCGAGAACCTTTGCGGTCGATAAATTTAATCTGTGATCGACCAGAAGTTTGATTTGAGTCGTCCGCAAGTTCTGTGGAACCTTTGCGGTCGATGAGTTGAATTTGCGACCAACCGGACGATCTGATATGGGTCGTCTGCAAGTCCTATGTCTGTTCTGTGGACGATTATTTACTCATATGCGGTCGACCGCATATGCCCTGGGTGTTATCCAAACAACACAAAAAATATATCTTCGAAATTGAAAGTATCAATACCCAAGAGATTTCTAAGTAAACAAAACATTTTCTCAGCCAAAGTTTTGTGAATATATCAGCTAATTGATCATCCGTAGGAACAAAATCAAGTGATATATCACCTTTTAAAACATGATCACGCAAGAAATGATGTTTAATATCTATATGCTTAGTTTTTGCATGTTGTATAGGATTCTTTGTCAGATTAATGGCACTAGAGTTATCACAATTTATAGTGATACAATCAAAATTCAGGCCATAATCTTTCACAGTAGTTTTCATCCATAAAACTTGTGCACAACAACTACCAGCAGAAATATATTCAGCTTCAGTGGTAGAAAGAGATACACAAGATTGTTTCTTGCTATACCATAAAACTAAAGAATAACCAAGAAATTGACAATGACCACTAGTACTCTTACATTTTACTCGACAACCCGCATAATCTGCATCAGTATATAGCTAACTCAAATGACATAGATTTAGGATACCATAAACCAAAATCTATAGTCCCTTTCAAGTATCTAAGAATACGTTTGACAGCAATTAAATGAGATTCTCTAGGAGATGATTGAAATCTAACACATAACAAACAGATAACATAATATCAGGTCTACTAGCAATAAATATAAAAGACTACCAATCATACCTCTGTATGTAGTTTGATCAACCATCTTACCATTTTCATCTTTGTCCAATTTAATAGACGTGGCCATAGGAGTATCAATCTCCTTTGAATCAGCCATTCCAAACCTTTTCAGTAGTTCTTTTGTGTACTTGGCTTGGTTAATGAAAGTACCTTCCTTTGCTTGCTTAATTTGTAACCCAAGGAAGAATGTCACTCACCCATCATGCTCATTTCAAATTCATCCTGCATTATCTTAGAGAAATCTTTGCACATATTTTCATTAGTAGCTTCGAATATAATGTCATCAACATATATTGAACAATCAAAATATCATGTGCTTTATTTTTAATAAAAAGAGTAGTATCAACTATACTTCTAGAAAAACCTTTTTCAATAAGAAAATTGCTAAGTATATCATACCATGCTCTTGGTGCTTGCTTAAACCATATAAAGCTTTAGAAAGTTTGTACACATGATTGCATAGGATTCATTAATAAAACCAGGAGGTTGTTTAACATACACTTTCTCTTGGATGAAACCATTTAAAAAGGCACTTTTGACATCCATTTGAAATAATTTAAAGCCTTTAAAGGAAGCAAATGCAAGTAGCATTCTAATGGACTCTAATCTAGCAACTGGAGCAAAAGTCTCATCATAATCAATGCCCTTTTCCTAATTATATCATTGAGACATGTGAATAATATGCATGAGATACTCTCTTATGTGCATGTGACATATTTTCATATGAGTGAGATAAACTCTCATGTGTGTGTGAGACATCTTTATAGTTATCATCAAAACCAAGACCTCTCTTATCATGAGTGTGTCTTTGCATACCAAGTAATTTGTTCAAATTGTCCCTACCACATGTAAGTTTTGCAAATTAGCACTTAAATCTCTCATTCTAACTTTCATGGCATCATAATCACTCATCATATCACTCAATTTCTTGTTTCTAGTAACAAGATCAACATTAACATTTTCAAGGAATTTCACCTTATCATTTAAACTAATAACATTCTCATCAAGACAGATTTTTGTTGAAGTTAACAAGGCATTTTCATCTATGAGTGTAGTATTATCTAACGATAACTTCTCTACTTGACATTTCAAGACTTTGTTTTTCTTGATAAGCTTTTTTATTTCTTTATAGAGATTGGAAATGAATTCATCTTTATCAAACATGTCACAAATATCATTATCATTTCGCTATCAACTAAAGTAGGAGTTTTTGAAGCATTTACCTCATCTTCAATAGCCATGAAACAAACATTTGCATGTTCAGTTTGTTCTTCATCTTCACTTCCTTCTTGATCCCAAGTGCAAGCAAGTCCTTTCTTGTTTTTGGACTTATACTTCTTTTCTTTCTCTCTTAATTTTGGACAGTCAGCCTAGAAGTGATTTGGACTTCCGCATTCATAGCATTGCTTTGAGTTGATATTTGTGGATGTCGATGGCTTATTTTTGAATTTGTTGAAGTGTCCCTTTTTGAACATTTTCTTGAAGTTCTTCATGACAAAAGCTATTTTCTCATCATCCATTTCTTCCTCATCACTAGAAGATTCATTTTCGTTGTTCTCTTTGGCTTTGAGAGCAATTCCTCTTTTCCATTTGTCTTCCACTTCTTGATCATTTAACCACTTCATCCTTATTTCATGAGTGAGAAGTGATCCAATAAGCTCTTTCACTGGTTTCTTCTTCAAGTCATGAGTTTCTAGCATAACAGTGGTTTTGCCTTCCCAAGCCTTTGGTAAAGCATTCAGTATATTCATGTTTTGTTCTCCTATAGAATATGACTTGCTAAACACTTTTAAACCGTTAATAATGTTAGTAAAGCGAGTAAACATATCAGTAATATTTTCATTTGATTTCATAGTAAAAAGTTCATACTCCCTTGTAAGCATACCAAGTTTTGTTTCTTTTACTTGGTTTGTACCTTCATCAGTCACTTCAAGTAGTCTCCACATTTCATGTGCAGATTCACAACATCTTACCCTGTTATACTCATTCATATCAAGTGCACAAGTAAGAGTGTTCATGGCAAGAAAATTAAGAGTCATTTTCTTTTTATCTTCATCATCAAATTCCTCAGATAATTTGTCAATCTTGATACCATCAACAATTTAAAAGGCACATAAGGTCCATTTTCAACAATATTCCATAATTCATAGTTTAGAGAAGATATATAGATTCTACCTCTATTTTTCCAGAAATTATAGTTTGTGTCATTCAACAAAGGAGGTCTAGTAGTAGAGTAACTTTCTACCATCATAGTGTTATCTAGATGTGCCATAGAATCTTTGCTTCTAGGAGGTTAATCCTTATAAACAAGAAGACCTGCTCTGATACCAATTGAAAAACCTAAGAGGGGGGGTGAATTAGGTTTTTACCGATTTTTCTTCATTAAATCAAACAGTGCTTTCTAAGATAACAAATAACAAACACTTGGTACTCAAACAATGTGTGAAATAATGTGTTCAAGAAAATAGGCAAAGGACACAGAGATTTATAATGGTTCGATTTATCCAACAAAACCTAATCCACTACCTTGATCTATCTGCTCAAGGATTTCACAAAACCTTTCACTAATTTAGTATAAGAGATTACAATAGAGGCTCACCCAATTCCCTTAGGGTCTCTTACCCAATCAAGGTTTACTCAACACTATGAGTTTTACAATATAACCTTGATTACACACCTATCTCTAATACAACAATTAATGAAATAGATATTCTTAATACACTCACAATATTTTATGATTCAAGGCTCACTCTAACCCTTAGAGTTTTAAGCTCAATGCAACCTTGAACAAAACAAACAAGATAAGAAGATGAAGAGTTTGATATAGATATCACCTTAATGTGAAGATATATCAATATAAAGCATAAATACCTCTTTGAGTGATATTTTCCTCTAAGTTGCTCAAGAACCCCAATGATTTAGTATCAATCCCAACTTGATGAAATTCTCAATATGAATGTTATATTTTTGTTTGAAAATGATCGCAAGTTGTTCTATGAAGTGTAAGAATCAGATTTTTACTCAAAAAGTCGTGTTACTAAGTTTTTTAAACAATTGGGTATTTATATGTATGCACCAACGGTCATAAAAATGGCTGTTTGAATCCCACTCAGGAAAAGTGCGGTCGATCGCATATTAGAAAGGTCATCCGCACCATCATCCGCAAGTGTTCCAGAGAGCTCTGGACATTCAGCGAACGATACTCTGAGAGGTCTGGTCAACCGCATGATCTGTGGTCGACCACACTTCAGTTAGGTCGACCGCACATGCATTGAAACTATGCAAAACAAGATTCCAAACAACTCCAAGAGTTTGTGGAATACATTTTATGAAATTTAAAGTATGTGCATGTAATTTGAAAATCATTTCAAATACCCAACTCATGTTTTATCTAAATTAAATGCATTTTGAAAAACATTTCACTTTAATTGAGCAAACCTATAGAATTTATTACTCATAGAGGTAGATCTAGAGATATATAAGGATGTATAAAATAATACTACACCTCTAGATCTTATCTAATCCAAAAACCGCTTATCTTCAACGCTAGATAACATCCAATCTTTCCTAAACACTTGAAACTTTGATCTTGCAAGGATTAGACATAAGAATCCTAAAAGACCAATACTTATAAAATTAAGACATTAGTCCTCATCAATGTTTGTCAATAATCAAAATTAAGATATTAAAAACTTTAAGGCTTTCATCATACATAAGAAACACGGGTAATTCCTTAACTACCCAAATATATCTAGGCTTCCACGACATCTTGGCCCTCCGTCCATCAGAACCCTTAATCTGACACAGCTCCTCCTCCTTTTGTACCGGCAATGATCACAATCTTACTTCATGGTCCCCTCCCCTTTTGCCGCTTGCAACTTCCGATCTCTACAAAAGGATGGTGGCTTACTATAAAAGGGTTTCCCCCAATTCAGATCTCCAGTTGTCCACTACACCATTTATTTTAATAACGGTTATTCTAGCCAAAATGTCACCGTTTCAATTAGTAAGCTCTACTGCTAATTTAGCTAAACGACACCGTCCTGAATCCTTCCTCTTCATAGTTCATTACATCCCCCGTCCTTCAGCAATTCCCTGTCCTCAATGATTGAAATTTGGGAATTGCTTCTTGATGAAAACAGCCGCAGTTTAGACCACAAAATGAACCATTGAGTTACCACACGGTTCTTCCTCTTGATCATTCTCCTTTCTAGAATTTGCTCTGGTTTGAGCTTGGGGTGCCCATCCTCTCCCACCAATGGAAACTCGTGACAAGCTACCTTTCCATTACCAATCTTCCTTTTTGATAAGCTATTCCATAATGTATGATGAATTTGAGCATTTGAAGGGAGTTGTAGCTAGTAAGCTACTACTCCAAGCTTCTTCACTATCAAAAGAGTCCATAGTCCATAGTCCATAGTATTTTGAAGACAGTTTGAGATTCTTCTTAACTGCTAAGGCATTCTATTTGTAAAGCTGCAACTTAACGCATACCCAGTCTCCCACTTCAAAATTCTTTTTTGTCCATTTCTTATCAGCATAAAATTTCATTCTTCCTCTAGCTTTCTCATAGTTCAATTAGACCTCTCCTGCAGAAAATTTCCACCGTAGCATGCTTGACTCGTTCATAATTACTTGATAAGAACACTGGTGGTTTATTTACATGCAAATGCTTCATATGGGGGACATTTTGATTATTGTGTGGTATGTGGCGTTATACCACCATTTTGCTAATGACAACCAATCACTCCATTTCTTGGGTTTAGCGAACACAACTCCCTAAGTACATCACTAGGCATTGGTTCACTAGTCCCAAGTGCTTTGTACAAGCTTTGCTAAAATGAACTCATGAAGACCTTATCTTTGTCTGAAACAATATTCTTGGGCAATCCATGTAATTTGTAGATCTGAGAGAGGAAAACTTGAGCCACTTTCATGGTTGTGAACGGATGAAAGAGTGGAAAAGAGTGAGCATACTTGGTGTAATGATCCACTACCACAAATATAACTTCCTTGCCACTTGAATTAGGCAAAACATTAATGAAATCCATGGTTATTTGGCTCCATGACTGATTGGGTATGGGTAGGGGCTGCAACGGTCTAGGTTACAGTGCTCTTTCCACGTTGCATTTTTTACGTACATCTCACTTAGCAAAAAAATTCAGCAATCCTATTTTCTCTACCCTTCTTGTACTATATCTCATAATCAAGCCCCATAAGTTTGGATCCCTCTGCTCCACTTGTCACAACGCTAGCTCAATGAAACAATAATTCAAGAATTCAAATAAACAAATAACATGACCCAAAGGAATTGGAAATCGTATTAATAATTTAGGGAAACCATAAATACGAATTACACTGAGACTAGAGTTGATGGATATATGAGAAGAGGAATGAAATTGAAGGAAATAGGGATACACTGAGAAGGTAAACAAACACATAGGAGCAAACATCTAATTTAGGGATATTCTCAGACATAAGTAAAACGGTTTATTCCACATATCAGCTTTTCATTCGCTCCTTCTGCTAACAAAGTGGCTTACTGGGCTTCCACTGTCCACGTGACTTTTACTATAGTAACGATTTTTTTTTTACAAAAACATAATAAATATCTAAAAATACTTACAAACAAAAATATTAATTGGAAATATAAAATAATCATAAATAACATAATTTAAATGAAATTAAACACAAATAACATAACAAAATTACATTAAAATATATATATTTTTTGTTTAATCAACAATAAATTTATTTTCATGTGATCTTTGATTATTAGCTTATTTTAATTGTTTTTTAATATTTAATAATATATTCTTTTTTATTACATATAGGGGAAGAGGGAGGTAAGACTAAAATATATGACCACGGTATGAGTAGATGTACTTTACCACTTAATACCTTCCTTTTGAAAAAAAAATCAATTTAATTCAAGTACCATTATCACTTTAGAAAAAGAAGAAGTAATTAGGAAAAAACCTCAGCCTTAAATAACCAAAGAGAAAAAATAAAAGTGTAGAAAGTAGAAACCCTACATCTCTTTCCCTCTGTCTGTCACCTCTTTCTCTCTAGATAAACGGATAAAAAACAGGTGATCTCTGGTTCCCCATATCTTTAGCTTAGATTACATAACAGTTGATATTATTCACATTTGGCTATTGCTTTTCCTTCTCGTTTTTGGTCTCTCTACTGCTAACCATATGCGATTGGCTATTGGCCCAACGCAGCCCCAGTCGCCATCTATTTCATCACGCTTCCAACAGATAATCGGTAATCTTACCCATTCTTGTTGTCTATAGCTTATAGGATTTTCAATTCTTCAATTCTTGTTTTCGCTACTTTGTCGCAGTTTGTATGTCAAAGGTGACCAGATTTTTGTATGTTTGTATCTGTTCTTTGTGGTCACTGCTTTTAGTGAAATTTTTTAATCGATTGAATCCTTGAAATGGCTTGTCCAAAATAGAATTTCTAGTTTTATGTATTTAGCATTTTTTTTTCATGGTAGTAAGATCCCCAACGCTTTTTGTTATATGAATTAAATTTTTTCTAAATTGTTATATGAACACGAAATCTCCAGTACAACTTTGGAACCACGCGCAAATCATCAAAGGGTCATTCATTGTCATTCCCCTAGCTCAATAAAACAGGGATTTAAGAATTCAAAGCAGCAAATAATAGAACCCAAAGGAATTGTAAATTGTATTAATAATCTAGGAAAACCAAAAATACTAATTACACTGAGAATAGAGTTGCTGGTAGATGAGAAGGGGAATGAAATTGAAGGAAATAGAGATACACTGAGAAGGTAAACGAACACAGATGAACAAACAATATTCTCATATATAAGAAAAACGGGTAATTCCTTAACTATCCAAATATATCTAGGCTTCCACGACATCTTGGCCCTCCGTCCATCAGAACCCTTAATCTGACACTCCTCCTCCTCCTTTTTGTACCGGCAAGGATCACAATCTTACTTCATGGTCCCCTCCCCTTTTGCCGCTCGCAACTTCTGACCTTTGCAAAAGGATGGTGGCTTACTATAAGAGGGTTTCCCCCAATTCAGATCTCCAGTTGTCCACTACACCATTTATTTTAATAACGGTTATTCCAGCCAAAATATCACTGTTTCAATTAGTTAGCTCTGCTGCTAATTAAGCTAAACGACACTGTCCTGAATCTTTCATCTTCATAGTTCATTACATCCCCCATCATTCAGCAATTCCCTGTCCTCAATGATTGAAATTTGGGAATTGCTTCTTGATGAAATAAGGCGGAGATTAGACCACAAAATGAACCATTGAGTTACCACACGGTTCTTCCTCTTGATCATTCTCCTCTCTAGAATTTGCTCTGGTTTGAGCTTGGGGTGCCCATCTTCTCCCACCAATGGAAACTCGTGACAAGCTACCTTTCTATTACCAATCTTCCTTTTTGATTAGCTATTCCAGAATGTATGATGAATTTGAGCATTTGAAGGGAGTTGTAGCTAGTAGGCTACTACTCCAAGCTTCTTCACTATCAAAAAGGTCCATAGTCCATAGTCCATAGTATTTTGAAAGTTATATATATTTTTTAAAATAAAAATATAGAAGAGATGAGCTAGAAGGGGTGAGGTCTCTTGAGTATTTAATGCTCAAGACCCATGTGAGGAAATTATGGAATCATAAACTTATGGCTCATGGCCTAATTTAGCTTAGGTTTAATTAAAATTTAAGAGTTTAATTTCTTTAAAAATATAAGTTTTCTTCTTTCCTTCCTTTTTGGTTATTGAAGTGAGAAACGAGAAGAGGAAAAAGACTTAAAAGTGAAGTGTGGGAAGTAGACAAAGACAATTAATCTCGTGAAAGCAACATAAAGAAGTGAGTTTCTAATCTTCATTGTTCAAGATTTCAATCTTGTTTTCATGATATGTTATATGAATATCATGAATCTATATGGTTGAATTTGTTTATGGAAATTGAAATTTTATTCTGTAAAATTTTGAAACTATTGAAACTCTTAAATCTTGGTTCGAAATGATATGATGACCTTTGTTAATTGAGTATTTAGTATGTTAATTAGTGTCCTTATTGATAGAAGTACTTCCCATGATGATTTACATGCAAAGTTTTGAAGTTTTCTATATTTGAGGAATTTCGCAACTATTTTTGTGAATTTATTGAGCGGCCGCTTGTAGTTCTGTACACGCGTCCACTTAGCCAACTGGAGTCATTCAGACGCGTCCACTTGGCCACCTGAAGTTCTTCATGGGCAGCCACATTTCTTTTGGCACGACAATTCTTCTGTTTTTTGTAATTATGCTTCTTTTGAATTCTAATATTTACAGATTCATATCGAAACCAATTTATACCATTCCAATGACTTGAAAACCAATTTTAAGCATGAAAAACTAATCTTTACACCTTAGAAACTCAAGTTGGGTATATTGAACCTTAAGATGAGTTGATTATTATGATTGAAATGAGACCTTTATCCTTGAGACTTATAGAATAGTCTCACAAGTAAAGGATTAAAGGTGTCACTCTTCCAAGAATATTACTTAAGCTATTAAGCTTGAATGCAAGTAATTAATATCAAGTACTGTTTCTTGCTTGAGAAGGGATTTTTGTTCATGAAAGTCTTTTATGATATTTGAAGAGTTTTGAGAAACTTTGACAAATAAATCCTTTTCGTCAACACAAGATGATTTCACATATACAAGTAATTAAAGGATTTTCTTGAATTAACACTTTTGCAACAAAAGTGTTTGACAAAGTAAAAGATAGAGATGAGAAATCCTTTTTGGCATCAGTGATATGCCTAGTATGTATATGTGTAGGCTTGGTCACATCCGAGGTGACCACAATCCAAGATTAAAGGTGTTGGATCCATATGGTTATAATGTGAATTGTCATTTAGGGCCGATCACCCTCTTTGCAGGTTCTAATGATAACCATGTGTGATACATGCTTTTAGTATCCTAAATGCATGACTTGACCAAGTGTTTAACTAGTAAAGACATCTTAAAGAATGGGAAGGCGTTGGGCCAATGTTCTTGGGAAGGGATCCTTCTAGTTTTTATGGAAAACGTGTATCTGGGTTAGGAGATTTAACTTGGAGAAGTGTTATAGGGTGTGGGGATGGAAATGTGTACCGAGGAACAATACGCTATGATAGGGTGGGGGATGGAAAAAATTCACATGTGTGCATTGAATATATAAGGTTGGAATAAAAAGAAATGGTTGGATCAAGGAAAATGTTCTATCAGCAAATGGAATACCTTGAATCTTGGAATTGAAATATTTCATTTTGACAGTTCAATGAAAATTATTGTCTTTTGTGACTTACAATCCTGATATTAAAAATGAATATTGGACTGAAAAATTTTCATGAAATTGTAAACTTTTCTTGATTTTGAAATCAAGTTTTAAGTTGTTTTGAAAGGTACTCATATTAATCCCACTCTTTGAGCTATTTTTAGGTTCACCATGTTTTTCTTAATTTTTCTCAGATTAATGGAAGCTAAGTGTGGATAGTGAGTTGCAAGGTTGCTAGTATACAAGAAGTGACTGGATATATATATATATATATATATATATATATATATGAATATGATGTAAAAAATAGGTGGTAGGTTTTGTTATGACATTGTGAACTTTAGCATATATAATTTACTCCTTGAGTTGTAATAAGAAGTTTGTCTTGTATATTGCTATGATGTATTTATACCTCCATGTATCAAGTTAGTCTAGTTAGTGTTTTAAGTACACACCACCCCTGCATATATACCCCACCTTCCATGGTATAAGAGGGTATGGGAGAGGGGTGCAATAACTTTGATTGTTGTTTGCTTATTTTTGAGATATTGAATTCTATATAACACTACGTTCATATTTGACAACAAATTTATTATTTAAATATTAAAAAACAATAATCACAATATACCATGTAATGTTAAAACTATTTTGGACTCTATATTGATGTGTGAAGGAAAATAGACAAAAATGAAGAGGAGATAAGAAAGAGCATAGTAAACCTAATTGGACAAAAATACTCTCAAAACTTGACTTTGGTTAAGAGTTTAATGGTTGAATTTGATAGAAAGACCTTCTTGGCCCATTTTTTAAGTATAATGACTGAAATCCCTAAAGTTTTTAATGTCTTAATTTTGATTATTGACAAGCATTGATGTAATTTGGATTCATATGATGTAATCAATGCATGAACAACATTTCAAGTCTTTAAGGAAGTATATAAGTTAAGACTATCAAGATATGAAGACAAGCTTACTTTGGATTAGATAGGAACTAGAGTTATTAGTACTTAGAGTTCTATGATATTTTGAAACCTCTAGTTTGCCTTAAATTGGTTGATGAGTATCAAGATTGCTCTTAGATTTGAAAAATGATTTTCAAATATTTTCAAATGACAAAATATGTTTTGAAGTGTTTAGAAAAATATTTAAAGAAACTATGCATCATGATTTACATGTTAAAATGTTTTAGAAACCTTAGTTGGATGGATATCGTAACTTGATGGAAGATTAGAATTATCATTTGTGTGTTAAAATGTTGTGCATGCACAAATTACATGTTTTGATTGACCTAAAGTTGCCTAAGTATTATCCACAATTTGGTTTAACTTGTGGATGCATGCTTGATTAGTTTTGGATGACCAAAAGTCACTTGAGGTTGACCAAACCTAACTTGCGAATGACCAACTTGCGGTCGACCGCTAGACAGCAGATATTATCCACAAATTGTCCAAACAGCTTGCGGATGATGTTGTGGTCGACCACACCTTGTTAGTGGGTACCAACGGTTATATTTTTTGTCGTTGTGGACGAAGCTATATATGCTCATTCCCATACAAACTTCCATAAGACTTTTGGGAAAACATTTTGGGCTAAACATTTCTATACATCTTATACATGATTTAAACCCTTTCAATGCTTCAAATTGTTTGAAATAAATCAAGAAGGGTTTTGACATCAAAGAGCAATTTATTGAGCAATTTTGAATAACATCATTCAAATAAGAGGTGTTTGGGTTCAAATTGATATATCTTCACATTAAGGTGATATCTATCAAACTCTCAACTTTTATTATTAATTGTAATTGCATCAATGTTGCAAGTAGCATAAAACCCTAAGTGTTGGGGTGAGCCTTGTGTGTGTGTTGTTTTGTATTAAAGGATGGATTGTAAAACCTTTGGGTGAACTTTGAATTGATATTGTATTGTGAGGGCTTCACTAATGAGAGTAGTGATATTAGGTTTATCAAAGTTGTGTAGTAAAACTCAAGGGTTGAGTGAACCTTATTTGGTTGAGAGGTTATTTGTAAAATCCTAAGGTGAATTGGGTGAACCTCTTTTGTAATCTCATTCATTTGATTAGTGAAGGGTTTTTGAGAAATCCTTGAGTAGGTAACTTAAGGTAGTGTATAGGGTTTTATTAGATAAACGGAACCACTATAAATCATTGTGTTCATTGCTCTACTTTCTACCTTTTATTTGAACACATTGGTACTCATACAACCTGCACACCAACTGCTTGATTTTTTATTGTCAAAGAGGTGTTTTATTGAATTAGGTTGCAAAAATCAAATAAAAACCTAATTCACCCCACCTCTTAGGTTTTTCAATTGATATCAGAGCAAGTCTTCTTGTTTTAGGTTTAACCACCTAGAAGTAAAGATCTTATGGTTTATCTAGACAACAATATCATGACTGAGAGTACTGTACTAGTAGACCACCTATTTTTTTTATGGCTCTAACTACAATTTCTGGAAAGATAAAATTAAAATTTATATTTTTTCTATAAATTTTGATTTGTAGAATATTGTTGTAAATGAACATTATATTCCCACTAAGTTTGTTGATGGATGTGGTGCTCAGAAAACTCTTGATGAGTTTGATGATGAGGTTGATGATGAGGATTATAAAGAAAATGACTTTGAACTTTATTGCCATGAATATTCTATGTTGTGCTCTTGATCTAAATGAAATGTGAAGATTTTGAAGTTGCTCATGAAGGATTCACATACACATCAAATTAAGAAGAAAGTGAAAATGAAGAAAATGATCAATGCTAGCTTGCAAACATTTGTCTTATGGCTCTTGAAGATGAGATAACTACATCTACCTCACAAGCTTTGTATGTTAGTGAAAATGATTGTAATGATGATAATTGTGATATGTTCGATCAAGATGAATTTGTTGCTAATTTTTATCATAAAATGAAAAAAGTCATCAAGAAGAATAAATTCTTGAAATGCCAAGTTGAGAATTTGTTATTGGAGAATGCTAAATTAATTGATGAAACTGCTTTGTTGCTTTCATTCCAAAGTGACTATTGATGAAATTATTTTTTGTCTATGTGATAAGATGAAATTTCTGGAAAATACTAATAATGATCTTGTTATTAGAATAATTGAATGATATGATGAATGATTATGATGTTATGAGGTTGAGAATGACTTGAGTATTAGCTTATATAAACTCACATGTGGTATAGAAAACTTGAGCAAATTACTTGGTGCACAAAGATTCTCTAATGATAAGAGAAGTCTTGTTTTATTGATACACATGATGATGTCTCACGCACACATAAAAATATATCGCACAAGAATATCTCACATGCACATCATAGAGTACATCATACCATCATACTCATGCTTCTATGTCTTCAAGAATATGTTGTACCTATTGTGGTAAGCTTGGTCATAAGGTAAACAAATGTTATGCCAATAAGAAAATTGAGAATTGTGCAAAAAATATTTTGATTGTTAAAATAAAATCGACTAATTTTCATGGAATCAAAATCACTTAGATACCAAAAGTTTCATCTTCTTTGTAGGTGACTTAATATGATGATCATAATGAGCAAAATGATATGCTAAGAAATTTGATCAATCTACATGATCAAATGTCAACTACTATGGTAAAATGTTCTTCATAAAGGTAATATAGAAATACATTCTTTTGAATGTGAATCATTGGTATGATTTATTTGGTTACGAATAAGGAAGTGTTGTTTATGACGCAATTAATTATTTATAAATAAAACTTCAATTGTTTGTGTAGCACTTTCCAATATAGTTTCTTGCATTATACTTGTTTTTCTTACATATTATGTATATACTATATATGCTTGAAATGTTGTATTAATATTTATTTTATCCCCAGATTAGACCATATATTGACTCAAGTTACCTCTAGAAGTGTCTAAATGATTCCCGAGAAGCATAGGTCCCCAATGCATAACATTTTCTCAATAATGTTAAACCATAGTACCGTAAGAGAGACAACCCATCAAATCCATTGTTGTCTTCTCATCCGATTGATTTAATTCTGTCGTAAAACAATTTGATTTGCAAAATGCGTTTCTCAAACAAACTTATTATGTTTAATTAATTTGAGGACAAACAATATTCATACACGGCTTCATATAGCTTTGTTTTTCATGAAGATATTCACCACAAGATTCTATTATCCCTTATTTGAAATTTTTCAAAACTTAAAGTGTGAGTTAGCCAAGTTTTTCAACCATGGAAGGATCTTCATCTAAGAGATTGAAAACCATTGAGGGATATTCTAGACAAGAATAAAAAATCATTGAAGGACCTTCAACATTGGTCAATAAAATTGCATTAAGTTTATAAGGCATCACCAACATTTAACTATATATAACAATGAGATTCAATTATACACAATTTAAATTATATAATTTCCTATTAAATTAAATAAGTCATGAGTTGTAACTTAATTAAATTAACATATTCTACTATGATTATCAATCAATGATTAATAATCCTAGCCGATTAATCATGAAAATTAATTAAAATGAGTTTCTAATGAATTAAACATTATTATTTTAAAATAATAATATGAATTATATAAATACTCAAAATATTTAATAAATAATAGAACTAAAATAAATTAGATGGTTAAACTTGATACATAAAAAAATAATTACACAATTATATATTTATAAAAATATATAAATAAGGAGAAACGGGAATTTGGTGGTTTTACCTGACATAAAAAGTAAAAATAGGAAAATTTTACTTCCCACAATAAAAAGTACAAAAAGTAAATTATGAAAATATTTACTCTCCACATTTGTGAAATGTAAATTACAAAAAATAAATTTAGTAGTTTTACCCATCAAATGCACGGTAAAATAAATGACAAAAGTAAATAATAAAAATTAAAAGTACCAAAAGTAAAAGTTAGCAGTTAAAAGTCAAAAATTACAAGTTAGGAATTATAAGTTATAGCAGTAAAACCGGTCATTGGTTATGTTAATTTAGTTTTGCTCCAATATAAACTATAGTGTTGAATGTAAGGGTAATTATCTCAAAATCTCATTAATTAATATATTTAATACATGTCCTTGCTAACAATAAATAAATTACCTGCAATACATAACTCAAATGAAGAATTTTAAGAATTGAAATCTAGAAATAAGAATGATAACTTTCCTTAGATTTATCTCGATAATAATTCCTCAGTATTGTTGAAATATCATTAAAAAAAACTTCTAAAACATACTCTAAAACTTCCTAAAAATATATAAAAACTATTACAATATGATGAGAAGAATTGTTTTGCAAAGTTTTTGGTTGTAAAAAAGTGTACTAATTTAGTCAATATTGTGCCCAATTTATAGAAATTTACAGGGGCAAAATCGAAATTAAAATTAATTAATTCTCACTAATTTAAAAGGATTGGGGGCCTACACTAGGGTTTTTGGAAAGATAGGGCCAAGCATGTAAGGCAGAAAGAATGCCATTAACTGCCACATGTCGCTCTCTGATTGGACTACATTTTTCTTTATCACTTTCACTATCACGTGTTGCATTCTAATTAGACCGTCATTTGACTTTTTGAAAATGCAAGTGACTCATGTGTCTATATGTCACCGTCATATGTCACTATAGCAACAAAGTTTTTTTATTTTTTGTTTTACAATAACACCATAAAATACCTTATTAAAACACTTGCAAGCAAATATACGAATGAAAATGCAAAAATAATCATAAAATAACACAATTTAAATAATATGATTAAATATCATAAAAATATATTAAATTTTTGCTTAATAAATAATGTAACATAAAGTCCGAACTAAATGTTTAATAATAATTCATTTGGAAAAATAAATTTAAAAATAACATAAGTCATTAATTTCACTTATTCACCAATTCAACTATTATTTGGTTGCGAACTCTATTCATGTAGCCATCGACCACTTCTCTTCTATATGTAGATGAACTCATTTTTTCATTGATTTTCATCTTGATAATCTGGAATGTAATTAGGATTGTTGTTACATTTTTTAAACTCTTCATCTTTGCCACATTTCTAATGAAGTTATGGAGTGCCGATGTTGCAATAATAATATTCTATTGTTTGACCAATGGAAATGGCTTCATATCATTTAAAATATGCCATATACTTTTCCAAACTCCAATAGTTCATTCTACTACATTTCTTAATGAAGAATGAGTTTGGTTAAATATTTCTTCTTCACAATAGGGTTGGATACATCCTCTAAAATTAGGAATGTGATATCTCTCGTCTTTGTAGGGTGCTAGATACCCCTTCATGTTAGGATATCCAGCATCCACTACATAATACTTACCTAAAAAACACAACAATATGTTTTACTAATATCAAAAAAATAAAATCAATTCAATAGTTGTATAAAATGTAAATAAATATGTACCTTATGGTGGATGCAGGATACATTTTTCATTTCTTCAAGTACAATTGAAAGGATTTTGCTATCATGTTCGATACCAGGTCAACCAACATTAATAAAAGTAAATATCATGTCGGAGTTGCACACTACCATGACATTGTGATTGTGTGTTCAAGCTCCTTCGACATGATATTTACTTTTATTAATGTTGGTTGACCTGATATCGCACATGGTAGAAAAATCCTTTCAACTGTACTTGAAGAAATGAAAGTGTATCCCTCATCCACCAAAAGGTACAAATTTATTTACATTTTATACAACTATTGAATTTATTTTATTTTTTAATATTAGTGAAACATATTGTTGTTTATTTTACATAAGTATTATGTAATGGATGCTAAATATCCTAACATGAAGGGGTATCTATCAAAGGCGAGAGATACCACATTTCTTTTCGATCATTTATAGCACCAATGCATTCTTTAAAATTTCAGATATCTAAAATTGGAACTTCTTAAAATTGGAAATCTGAAGTTGTTATGACTTCCTTGGCTAAAAGACATAATGTTTCTAAAACTTCAGCACACTTCCTACTCATAGTCTCTCCAAATTTTCCAAATTTATTTTGGACATTAATCGATTTGTTTCACTATGTGCACACGTCCAAAGAAATATAGCAACTGCCTCCAATTCTGTGACATCTTTAGATGGTTGTAACTATCTCTTATTCTTTAATAAATCAGTAAGTTTTAATACAACATGTGGTCCCATTCTAAGCATATTATAACTTTCACCTGGAATGTTAATGGTTTCTTGAACCTAATTCCAGCCATGCGTGTAATTGAATATGTTACCTTGTCTCAATAAAGACTTCATGTAATATGCAATTGATTCATTAATTGTTAAGAAAAAATTTTCTTGCTTCCTTCTTTTTACAACTTCGATAGATACCATTATGTACACAAATTATAAAAAAACATAAGTATAAATTAAACATTGAAAAAATGACTATGCTAATAACATAAACAAATGTCACAAATGTATAATATCATAAAAAATAGATCTTATAAAAAAATAAAATATAAACAATAGAGAATGTCAAATCCTAAGTTATTTGTGTTCTTATATTTTTGCTATTTCCAAAGGCAAATTGACATCTTCCGTTCCTTACCTTTGCATTTTTTGTTGATTTCGTCAATTATCTTTTTTTTTTAGCCCATTTTTGATCCCTTATCTTTATAATCTCATCTAAATAGGTTATTGTCATAATTTTCAGGTCAACATTTCATTGGATTCCGCACGTGCTTTCCATGCGATAAAAATGTAGGGGCAAACTGACAAATTCAGTTTGGGTTAAAAAAATGACAATGATCTATTAGGCTGAAGTTATAAATATAGGGGTTCAGAATGGCAAAAAAAATAAAATAATAGACGATATAAGCCAAAATTATAAAGATAAATGACTAAATATGCTAATTTTCCATCTTCAAATTAACATTCACTTCTATTAAATAAATATTGAATCCCCACCAAACATTGGTCGAACTTATCTTAATCAAATTTTTTAATTAAAAGTTCACTTGATGCATATTCCGTACTAAAAAAATTTTAAATGACTATCACTATTTTTCTTTTGAAAATACTTTAAATGACTTTCAAAGTGTGCTTCAAAATTTTAATCCAGATTTTGAAATATGTAGATAATAAAATTCTTATATTTCATATTTAATTATTGAACGTAATGAGTAATCTAAATAGATATGAAAACAAAATTTTAAAGATATTTTTAAAAGAAAAATAGTGACAATCATTTAAAAATATTTTAGTACGAAATATGTATCAAGCTAACTTTTAATTAAATTTTTTTATTAAGATAAGTTCAACCAAGGTTTGGTATGGGGATTCAATATTTCATTTAATAGAGGTGAATCTTAATTAGAAGATAGCAAATTAGTCTATTTAGTAATTTATCTTTGTAATTTTGATTGATATCATCCTTTTTTTCTTAGCCCTTGTAATCTCCTATCTTTATAACTTCAGCCAAATAGATCATTGTCATTTTTTTAACCCAAACTAAATTTACCATTTTTCTCTTGCATTTTTATCACATGGCAAGCATGTGAGGATTCCGATGAAATTTTCACTGAAAAATTATTACAATGACCTATTTAGATGATGTTATAAAGATAAGGGATCATATTGGCTAAAACAAATAAGATAATGGACGAAATAGACCAATTTGCCATCTCCAAATTATAGTTATACATCAACCAATCTAACTTGCCACTTGTATTTGACAAAGACATTAGAGTAACTTTGGATTTGTTAACTTGAATCAAATTTATTGCCCAGTCAAATTGTTCTTGAGTTTGTGTCCCTTCTTCTTTCATAGATTTTAGTACTTTGATGCATTATGGGATTGAATACTGTCCAGTAACAATAGATGTGGCTGATATTTTGGCAACTTCATATACATTGTGACCTTTCGCAGCATTTGCAATTTTGCTTATTGCTTGTTTCATGCTTTCTACTATTCCAACATTTTTTTACTCTTTGATATTCTTTTTTCCATGTCATCTAACACCATTCTCTTCCTCTTGAATTTGGTATTTACAGCAGGACTAAATCATCATCTACAATGAAGTTGTCGTTATTAAGCTCAAGACCACTTTCTTGCATAATTGGATTTTCATTCTTATTCTTTATTTGGTATACTCATTGCTGGTGTCCAAACATATTCACTTGTTGCAACTATGAATTTCGATTCTTCAAGATGTTATAACCCGTGATAGCGAAATCTAGCATATATTTTATTCTCTTATACAAAATAATTCAATAGACTATATAATCAACTATGAAGTCAAAATTGCATTATAATTTGCATTAACCAAAAGTATAAAATTTAAAATGACTACCTTTATTTTAGATTATCACCATTTATTATCAGCTACAATAGTTTTCGTCTCATGATTCCACCCCAAACCTGTATCATTTCTTTTTAATTACCGCTATTTTGTCCAATTAGCCTTTAAACAATCCATTCTACTTTTCAATTGCCTTTGGGCAAATTTTTTTATTAGCATGAGTATTTAAATTTTCAAGTACAACCTCCTACCTTTTAGCTTTAAAAGAAATTCCTGGTTTTCCACAATTACGAATCTCATCCATACAAGTTTCAAGTAAGATTTTACTAGTAGTAAAATCCAACTTAGCATTAGTATTTTGTTTTGCAAGAATTTCTAACTCATGTATTGAAAATTGTTTGGTAGTCATAATTGCAATATATAAAACAATTTTAACATTCTCATAATAGTAGCATGCAATGTAAAAATATACATGTAGCAAACAATGTACAAACATAACATAAATGAACACTGTTAATAACATAACAAAAAAAATATATTCATAATAGTTTAGTTCCATGAGTAATATAAAAATATGTGTGAGATGGGAAATCTAATGGAAAGACATAATTTTTTGTTACTTCCATTTTCATAATGAAAAAAAAAGTTCTACATGCAACCCAAATATTTAACCAAATAAGATGCAATATGAAAAGAAATTAATGGGAAAAAATGTCAATTAATACAAATTGGCAATCTATGTAGTACTTTGTCCAAAATGTGTAAATTAGTACTCTGTAATAAAATACTCATAATGAATCAATTCAATAAAACATATTTGATACATGAACTTGACATTAAAAAGTAATAATAATTTGACATATATATGCCATAGAGAGAGTACCAAGAACAAAAATGAGTTAATAAAAAAATATTGATTAATTACAAAAGTATTTTAGAAGAGAGCAAGATAGAGAAATTTGGGAAACACGATTCTAGAGGAGGAAACGCTGAAGATATGTCATTTAACTTCCAAAACTTAGAATAATAGTTCAATATTTATTTTGGGCATGTTATTCCAGAAATTTAGAAGCAAGAATTAAAATATTAAAAACATGCTTTATTGTGATAATAAATTTATCGTACTATAAAAGAAAAAAATTGATTACTTACATGGCAGAAAAATTCAATGTAGATTCCTCTACTATATTAAGCAGAAGTTAATCGTTCTACAACATGTGCACGTACAGCAAGGCATTAGAATTCCCCTAGTCTAAATCTCCTCATTTTCATTCAAATCCATTGCAGAAACATGATTAACTGATGAAAATGAGTGTACGAAAAACATAATCACGAGTGTGATTCACCAATTAACCATATTTTTGAACACTATAGGCACTGGCCTTTTATATATGTCCCAAGTCCCCTTTTTGTTTTTTTTTTTAAAAATTGGCAATGAGGACAAAGTCTTTTTTTTCTTTTCAAGATCACAAATTTCATCAACTTGGACAAAATTTTCATCATATAATAATGAATAAAATGTTTGCAAGTGTTCAAAACTTATCATCCGATGGCTAATTTCCCATGTGAATCTTTCTAATCATATGGTTCTTTTGTCACAGTAAACTACACGACAATGTGAAGTCTTTCTAATGACAAACATGTTGGGTTTCGAGGATCTTATACACATCGGAATTAATAAAATTAACCTGAAAATTTTCACCAAGGATTCATGTATATTTATTTAAATTGACTAGATATAAAAGAATACCTCTTGAAAAGTAACTCTAAACCACAGAGACTTTGTAAATCACGAACGTCCTCTACCGGTATCCACACAACAAACTCTCCCTTAGAACAATTTTCGTGTGCTAGCGGGAGATTTGATAACTTGTTTTTTGACAAAATTAGGAAGATGAAAAGGGCATAGATTATTGAGGTTCGGCTAGGGTTTCTTGTGAATGATACACATCCAACCCTAATTCCTCTTATAAGGAGTATATATAGACTCCTAAATGGCTGCTAGTGTTTCACTTAACCTTAAAAACCTACATCTCATTTCAATAATGAGATATCATTCTATTTCTTTAATTCCCAATATACCCATAATATATATATATATATATATATATATATATATGTCTTGATCTTATCCAAACATTATATATACAAGATGTCCGTTTTTTGTCCGTTTTAGTGTGTGACCACATGTGGGTTCATTAAAATTAGAAATAGACTTAATAAACACTTTTAATACAGTCTATAAATCATAATTGGTCTCTAGCAAGACATTATGATTACCTAATTTAAATGAAAAAATCGGTGCTCCGATTTATTCTAATTGTAATCAAATATCTAATCCTCTTGTTACACTATATCAACATTAAACATAAGGCATGTAATATATCATCCTTATTAAGCTTAATTATTCAATTTCTTGATCTCCGAGTAAATTGTATATTCAAATAATTCTGATAACTCCTTATCAAAACATTCGAGCATGGCCATCCATTATTACAATGGAACTCATCAAGAGGCCTATAGATATATCTCTTTAAATAAAGAGTAACAAGTCCCTTCATACCACTCACATTCATCTTCATGATTCATTTTATATCAAACTATAACCTTTATAATTATCCGGTTAAAGATAATGTTTAATTATGTCAAGATATAAAAATCATCATGTTGGAATCTATGGTGTAATTAAGTCAAAGGATTTAAACATAATCACATTAATAAGAATTCTTATGATGCTAATCCATGTAGAATTCTCATAGTTGGTCATATCCAATAACATGTTATCAACATGTGTTTATGTTCTGATATAATATCTCATATTCATAACGAGTAAAACATGTTTATCTATCAGATTACATACTAGTTTTAATTTATTATTATTCCACCAATAATAATCAACTATGAACTATTTTAGCATAATATTCTTATTACTTTTGAGTTTTACTATCACATACTTGATTACCAAAAATAGAATGATTATTCATGGAAACGAAATATGATAAAATAAACCTCATATAATTTTATATAGGAAAGTACACAAAATGTTCTAATGATCTAGAGCACAACACTAACAAAATTATTTCGAAACATAAAATCTTTCTTGTAGAAACAACAAAATAAACATGATTTTGTGATCTTATAAAAGATGGTAACAAAGCCAATGATTTTCTAATAATATTATTGTACTAACAAAACAGTCTACAAAACCTATATGTGATTAATTCAGTACCAGCTTTGTTAAAGCCTTCATTGGCCAAATAATCAGCCCCACCGTTAGCTTCTCTAGGAATCTTTAGAATCCTACATCTAATCTTTAGATTAAAAAGATTAATCTAACTTAATCCTTATATATAGGACTGCATTTTTTTATAATAAGAATTGATTAGGAGTTATGTTTTGAATTTGATAATAAACATTAAACAACCGGTCCCTTTCAGGCATTTGATCAAATAGCTTTCTCTCATCCTATAGCATCCCTAGTTTCACATAACCAGAAAGTATATTATTCTAGAGTACAAAGTTTTGTCGCTCATTTTATCGAACACTTCTCGGATGATCATCGCATTTGGCATACATTTTTTAAAGGCAATGAGAAGATATATTAAATACTTCATCGATCTAAAAATATAAGCCATTAGACGAATTTCTTCTTATCCCAAAATATAAGTCATTTTCCAGAATTTTATAAATGTGTCACGATTGACTTTCAATATTACTCTTATTTATTTTCATATTTCATCTCACATCTTTCTTATTTCCAAAACAGAGCATTTATATTTTCTTCTTCTCAAAACAAACTTTATTTTTTTCTTTCTTATTTCCAATACATAATAATTAATGGTATTTTAGGAACAAAATTTTTTTATTAGTCTGTGTAAAAATGGGTTCAACTATTTATATTTCTGGGTTGAAGAAGTAAGGTAGAATACCAAAAAACCACAAGCACCACAAAAAAAAAAAAAACATAGGGACTTAAAATTCTTAGAACAACTAACAAAATCAAACAATCAAGCCTGCCAGTAAAATGAAGAATTGAACATATCTACAACAACTAAACATATGAGATATCACCAAATTTAGAGCTAATAGTTGACCACATCAAAACAAAACAAAGGTCAACTCAACTAGTCAAACCAAAACCGCCTAAACAAAATTGCTACCAAACAAGAGGAAACCAAAGCAACCCCACCACTAATATTAAAAGCACATAAGAACATCATCACATCTGCTCAGCCCTTCATTTACACACCAATCCATCAGACCATTTATTTCCCTAGCATGAACTTTGTAGCCAAAGAGATCAAACACAAAAGCATTTTGAGACATAGTGCCAAATCTAGAACAACACGAAAAGAAAATAAAAATTCAATAACCTTTCTCACCTGCTATTCTCTCTCACTTTCGTTGTTCTTTCTTCAGCTTTTGGCCAGGAAATGGTAGGACGACAGGAAGAAAAGAGTCATATGTGAGATAAAACTCTTAAGGGCTTTTGGTTAGAGATGTAATTTTAAAAAATAAAATAAGTGTATAAAAGGTAGAAAAAAAATATAAACCATCCTAAAAAGTTGGCGTATTTTGAAAAGGAAAAGCAGAAGCTCCTTAGAATAGCTTATGACTTTTGCTATTATTTTTCATTATGACTCAACCAAACAGACACTTAATTATATTTTCTCCCCTCCCCTTACAAACTAAACAAAAAGATTTTATCTCCCTTCTTATCTAAAAATTCCATTTGCACATCATTGCCCTCTTTCCCCTCTCTCTCTCTCTCTTCTCCTTTACTACTATTGTTGCAACATTATTCTCCATTTTTCTTCCTATTTCTGGCCAAGATGTAGATCTTGCTCTTGGTCGAAAACCTTTAATTCATTTCTATGTTTTTTTGTTATTTCACGCCATCTTTTTTGCCATAATCCAGGTTAATCTCTCAATTTGGTGCTCTTTGTCTTGCTCTAGGTTCTCTGGCATTATTCTTCTCTGATCCTTTTGGATCAGACTTCTTCTTCTATTTTTGAAGAAGATTATTTTGTATCTAGAGTAGATCCAGACCATCTCCTTGGATCGTTGATTCGTCTAGAGTTCTCTCAATTCGAATTGGCACTAGTATTGTTTGAAAATGATGATAATGACTTCAATAAAGTAATTAGATTGTGTTTATTTGAGTTTATTTGTTGTTTTTTATCTTACTTGTATTAGAGTGTGGTTCAAATTCTATCACTACGAGATATAAGATTTTATTTATATTATCACATGTGTAATATGTTTTTCTATTTTAATGCATTGACTTATCATAAAATTGTAAAAATTCCAATCTGATGCACATTATGAAATTTTATAGTGTTAATGTGTTTGATTTGTTGTTTGGGTGTGAATTGAAGTTAAATTGAGCATGGGTGATTGTCGTTTTGTTGGGAGGGGGGTTTGAAGGAGAGATATGTGTAACAAGCAATGGATTGGGGTTGTTTCGGGAGGAGTTACAAGAGCATGAAACTTGAATTTCGAGCATGTGTGCATGACAATGGAGCTGGAATCACAATTCACATTACCTGTTGAATCGATCAATCGCAAACCCTAAAGCCTACTAGGTAATCATTGGCTCAAATTCTACTATATGTATGTGAAATGAATAGAGGTGGCAAAATCAGTCCAGCCCGAAAAGCCCGCAAAATAAACTGGGTTGGGCTTCAATATTTGTGGCCCAAAAAATCAGGCCTAAATGACCCCGCCCGTATAACCTACGGGCCAAATAGGTTCGGGTCAATTTAGCCCTCGGGTTGATGGGCCGGCCCAATTTCTTATTTATAAAAAAAAAACATAACAACTGAGAGCCCTAAGTCTCTAATGTAGCAGCCAGCAGTCTTCCCTCAATTCTGTCTGACTGTGTCTATGTCTCAAGTCACTATCTCTTCTCTTCTTCACTCTTTCGTCGTCGTCGCCCGTCGCCGTCTACCTACCTGGCGAGCGTCTCTGCCTTCTGTGTTTCTGCCAAAAGTTCTGGTAAGAACTAAGAAGACAGAACTTGGTCCTTTTTTTTCCTTTTTCATCAAATTTCATTTTGATAGACTATAGTTAATTAGTTATGTGGTTTTTTTAAAAATTTTTCATTCAGTGTTTTACTTTGTTTAACAGTTAACTCATGTGATTTTATTTTATTTTTGTTTTTTCATTAAACCATAATTTCAATTTTCATGTGAATTGTGATACAGACATACAGTGATAATTATGTGTTCTTTGTTCTTTGTTTATATGATGTTCATAATTTCTGAGAATTGATTATACATTTATACTGAGAATTATGGGTGATTTTGGCACCCCTACTGAGAATTGATTATACTGAGAATTAGGGGGTGATTTTGCCACCCCTGGTCCCCTATTGAGAATTGATTAATTATACTGAGAATTAGGGGTGATTTTGTCATCCCTACTGAGAATTGACTATATTGAGAATTGATTTGAAACTGTCTTTTTGGGATTTAGTCTTTTTAATTAAATAGAGACATTATAATAAACTATCAACATATTGTACTGAATTTTTTAAACTGTCATCATGGTGTCACTTACACTTTGTTGTACTGATTTTTTTTTTCATTTGATTTAGAATTGTCATTTGTTTTTCAAGTAATTATTTTTGAGATTGCAATATGGATTTCTCAATAGATTGTGAGGATATAGATGATATAATGGAATTGGTCAAAAGTACTGCAGGTAATGACTAATGATTTTACTGTTGTTATGTCTACTACTAAAAGTAAGAGAAAGAATAATGATGATGGCAAATAAGATGTTAGTGGAAGCTCAAGTTGTAAGAAATGTAGGTCTAAAATATTTGAAGTGTGGGAATGTTTTACTAAGATTGGTATGGTAAATGGAAACGAAACATGTAAATGTAATGGTTGCAGAAAAGGTTATAGTTGTAAAAGTGCTCTGGGAACCACTCAGTTGAGGCAACATTTAGATAAATGTCATGCAATCCTTAGATATCATGATGTGGGGAGCTTGCTAGATAGACAAGCTACATTGCCAAAGTTTATAAAATTTGATCCTAAAATTTATAGAGATTTATTGGCTAAAGTTGTCATTCAACATGATCTTCCATTTAGTTATGCTGCATATGAAGGGGTGCGCATGAGATGGATAGGTACTTGTAATCTGATTTTAAACTCACTACCAGAAACACTTGCAAAATTGATTGTTGGAATGCTTATTTAAGTGAAAAGACAAAACTTAAGAAAGCAATAGCTACTATTTCTGGTAGAATTTGTTTAACTTCTAATGTATGGACTCCTAACAATTCTACACAAGGTTATATGACTGTCACTGCTCATTATGTTGATAAAGAATGGAGATTAAATAGTAAATTGCTATATTTTTGTACTTTAGATGGTCCACATACCGGGATTGAATTGTCGGGAAAGATTTATGATTCTCTTAGAGATTGGGGAATAGACTCAAAAATATTTTCCATCACCTTAGATAATGTCTCTAGCAATAATAGCATGCAAAACATTTTAAAAGAGAGGCTTAATTTGCAAAATGCTTTGTTATGTAAATGTGAATTTTTTCATGTGAAATGTTGTGCTCATATCTTGAATATTATAGTTTAAGAGGGTATAAAGGTGACAAGTGATGCTTTGACAAAAATTAGGGAAAGAATTAAGTATATAAAGGGTTCCGATAGAAAGATGAGATAATTTCGTAGATGTGTTGAAAAAATGCAATTGAATGATGTTAGTGGAGGTTTCTTAAAGTTGGATGTGTCTATTAGATGGAATGCTTCATATATAATGCTTGAAAGTGTTTTGAAATATCGTCGTGCATTCATGAGTTTCACTTTTCATGATAGAAATTATAAATTTTGTCCGAGTAATGAATAGTAGGAAAGAGCGAAAAAGATGTGTGCTTTCTTGGCCCATTTTTATCGCATTACTAACTTGATATCTGAATCATCTTAACTCACAATAAATTTATATTTCACGCAAGTTGCAAATATTGAGATGAAATTGAATGGAAATTTGACAAGTGAAGATGAAGTGAGCAAAGCCATGGCATCAAGCATGAAGGGAAAATGTGATAAGTATTAGAGTGATTATAGTGTAGTTCTTGCACAAAGATCTATTGTTGACCCACAATAAAAGTGGAGATTTTTTATCTTTGTTTATAAGAGGTTTTACCCACATACTTATCAAGAGAAGGTGAATAAAGTTAAAGATATTTTGTATAAGTTATTTTGTGAATATGAACAAAATGGAACTTCATCAAGTGAGGACCAATTCTGAGCACAAACAAGTGAAACAATATCGTCATCGATGATGTGCATAGAAGATGTAAGATATCTATCATTCATTGTATTGTTTTATTTTTTATCGAAACATGTAATATATTTTTGTTATGCAATTATTTTCCTTAGGAATATCATCAAGAAATGAGGCAAATGTCTTTGAATGATAAGAAGTCCCAACTTGAAATATACTTGGAAGAAGGGTGTACAGTTGGAAGTGACTTAGATGTGCTCGAGTATTGGAAGTTGAATAAACATTGTTTTCTTCAACTTGCAATAATGGCTTGTGACATTTTGAGCATTTCAATCACAACAGTGGATTTGGAATCTTTATTTAGTATTGGTGGTCGAATCTTAAACAAGAATATAAGTTGTTTGCTTTCAGAAAACGTGCAAGCCCTTATTTATACACGTAATTAGGTGTATGGTTTCAAAGAAGTTGGAAATCCCGGTAATTATATACTAATAATTCTCTTCTTTTTTTTACATGGAATTTGTTGTTTGCATTTCATTATTTTCATTTTAGTTATTAACTTTTTCTTCTTTTTAAATGAATTACATATGTACAAATACAATATATGGAGGAGATACGGGTGTCTAAGGCTAAGGAAGAATTTGTGAATTGTGTGAATTTATGAATTAAGAACTCAAGAATTGTGTGAACTTATTTTCCTTTTGCATTTTTTTTTTTGTGGCTTGAAGATGGTTGGTTTGTGTTTCTTTTTTTTTTTTCTTGTGTTTTGGCTTGAAGAAGGTTTTGGTGTAAATTTATTTATGTTTGAGTTTTGACAATGAAAATTCTGTTTCACAAAATCGCAATAAGTTTGTATATTTGTATTGAATGCATAATGCTTGATGGAAAAAATGTAGTATAGTGGGCTTTTAAGCTATTTAGTGGACTTGTTTCTTAGATAAGCTTGTTTTTATATCAAATTCATGCATTAAAAATTTTAAAATCATCGAGTCATTTCGGCCCGTTGGCTCGTACCCCGTAGAATAGTGGGGTTGGGTTTTATTTTTTAGGCCCATGTAATTTTGGCTCAGCCTGACCTGATTGAATCCCTTAGCTCAACCGACCCGACTGTTCTGTCACCCTTAGAAATGAGTTAAAAGCTTTGTGTTCCAAATGTTACTATTCACTAGACAATTTTGACACTTTACATCCCTAATGTTCAAAATATCCTCTTTAAACAAATGTTCATAAGATCAATGGTCCTTGCAAGGACTTGCTTTGCCCACGTGACTTGGATTATGTTCTTTATGCAATTCGTGGATAAAAAAAAAACATAGCTTGATAATATTCACTCCGATCAAGAATAACGAATTGCACCTAGAGTTATGAAAAGTATTGTAGTCATTGATCTAAAATAACAATATTTGAATTAAAAAAATCTTTAGAAAATTTTAAAAATAAAATAAAGATGAGGTCGGGGGCTAAATGGGCTGACAACCCATACTAGTCGATCAAAATATGATCTGTTTTATAACTATTATTTAAGCCTAACTTATATTTTTATTGGGCCAAAGTAGATGGGCCTGTCCTTCCACCTTATATTCCCAACTCTTCATGAGGGTTGGTATCGGCTACAAATAAGTGCTTTGGAGTCTCCTTCCCATTGGCAATTGTCTATGGTCTCTAGGGGTGGCAAAATGGGCGGCCCGGCCCAGCCCAACGGGCCAAGCAATATAATAGGTCAGGACCTGGAATATTGAGGCCCAGCCCAGCCTCTACATGGGTCACGGGCCAATGGGCCAAAATGGCCCGAAAATTTATAATTTTTTTTAAAAAAATTATAATTTTATATTGGCTAAAAAACCAAATATATTAAACCATTTACAAATAAACAACACATTTATAGTCTTATTTTGGTCTAAAAAACACTAAAATAGCCTACTATGTCATCTCAACTTCAACAAATTTAAATCATAAAAGATAAAATAGAATGTTATGTAATGTTTATATCTATAGCCTGCAATACATTTATAATTTTACACCAAAAACTTTTAAAACAATCCAACCATATTCAAGCAAACAAAAAAAAAACATTTAAACAATCAAACACAAATATAATGTTCATTCATTTACTATATAAACAAAAAAAATTATTTAAACATAATTTACTACACAAACATCATTTGTGTAGTAAAAAATCATTTATTATACAAACTGTGAGAGTAACTGAATTTTTTTTTTTTCAAGCCTGTCAGCTCGCGGGCTAAAATGGGCCGGGCCATTTAGGACTTGATTTTTTTCGAGCAAAGAAAAATGAAACACAACTCATTTTATATTGCGAGCTTTTCGGGCTGACCCGAGGGATCGGGCTTATTTTCATCCTAATGGTCTCCCTTAATCCTCATGTGCTACGCCATTTCTTGATCTACTTCGATATATGATTGCTAGAAGATAATAGGACAGTTTTGGCCCATACATATGGTGTCTGGCCCAAATAAACAATTTCAATGCACTAATTCATGGCCCAAAATGAGAAACTATAAGTCCCAGGCCCAAACCTATTTCCTTAACCCTAATATAAACCTCAAACCTCAGCAGCTCGGAGAGAAGACGACTGCCGCCGAAGAAACCTCTCAATCGTCTCACAGAAACTGATTCCGAGAGGAAGGTTTGGTGAGCCAATTGATTCCAGTCGTTCTTATTTGTCAATTAACTAACATTTTCTTGATTCTGATTTCTTGTAATTTTTTTCCATGGATGTTGGATTTGTATCGTTGCAGAGATGGCTGAAAAGGCTGGTTCTATTGTACCAGAGTCGGTGTTGAAGAAGCAGAAGAGAAATGAGGAGTGGTCTTTGGCCAAAAAGCAGGAAATTGAAGCTTCCAAGAAGAAGAAGCTTGCTAATCGTAAGCTGATCTACAGCAGGGCAAAGTTGTATGCCAAGGAGTACCAGGAACAGGAAACGGAACTTATTCGATTGAAGCGTGAGGCGAGGTTGAAAGGTGGATTTTATGTCAACCCTGAAGCTAAGCTACTGTTTATTATTCGTATCCGAGGGTAATGAGGAGTAAATGTTTTCTACGTTGATGTTGAAGATGCTTTTTTTCTGGGTCTTGAGATTTATTTATTTGCTTATTTTTTTATTGAGTCTTAAGATTTATTTATTTTTATGTATTTCAGTATCAATGCAATGCATCCTAGGACCAAGAAAATTTTGCAGCTTCTGCGTTTAAGACAGGTAATTTTGAAAATGGGTTTTTTGTCTAGTGTGTTTTAGTCTTTGTGGTATTTATATGAAGTTGACACCAATTAATTTTCGTTTATTTTTTTTCATAGTCTTTACTACTATCAGTTCTAGGGTGATTGTGATTTTTCTGTTCCCAGAGATGAACTTGTACATCTGTTAATCTTTCAACCTAATTTGGACCCTTGTTTTGAAATAAATTAGTCATTCCTTTTAGTAGGTAGTGATTGGAAGTTGAAGGTGTAGAAAGGCTGTGTACTGGATAGCTGATTCGTTTCATTTGTGATTACAGACCTGCATTATCCTAATTGGCTTTTTATATGAATTTTTTATTATTATTGGTTTTTTGAGCTTGGTAGGTTGTGCTGCAAATATAATTCAGCGCAGAATGGGTCCTTGGATAGTTTTTATTTGTTGATTATAATATATTATAATTTATCATAGTTGGGGATTCCCCTAATCGATTTATTGTGAATAAGGTTGTCTTACCATGGTGCTGTCAATCATTGCTGAACGTCTCTCCAGTATTACTTTATATCATGTCAATGCTAGGCAGTAAGAATCATAATTTTGATCCTACAAACTGTAGTCTTCGTCCTATTCTTTATTTAAGACTGAAGATCATTCTGATGTAAATGTGTTCAATTTCTTCTTCTGAGACTCCAGTAATGCTTTTTCCAACATTATGCGCTGGATAGCTGTTCAGTGTTGCTTTTGGGTTGTGACCTGTTTTAACCTAGTCAACATTTAAATTTGAAACAATGTAAATTGATTTTTTATTTTATTTTGGTAACTTAGTAAGTTTTGCTGCAAATATCTGACTACTGAGGTTGATTTTCTTAAATGATTTGTCATAGACAATTGGGGTTATCTCCTAAATAAGTTTCTGGTGATGATGGAGAGTCTATTCTATTTCTTCCCTTAATGTTGTTTCTAGTAGACTAATGAAACATTGGATTCTTCTTCCTTAAAAGTGTTTATTCACATGGGCACAGGATCCCCTTGCTTGTCCTTTTTCATTTTTTCAAGTTTGTTTTTCTCATGTGTTCTCTCTGATTGCAGATATTTAATGGTGTATTCCTCAAAGTTAACAAGGCTACTCTGAACATGCTTCACCGAGTTGAACCATATGTGGCTTATGGGTGCGTATCACAGAAACATGATTTCTATGAAGAGTTTCAAATGGTTCTGATGTTTTCTTTGAAGTTCCTTCACTATCTTTACAGAAATTTTTAGATGGTTTAGATGTTCTATTCAAAATGCTTTATGCTATTTACTTCCAGGTACCCCAATTTGAAGAGTGTCAAAGAACTGATATACAAGAGGGGTTATGGCAAGGTAGACAAGCAGAGAATTGCATTGACTGATAATTCAATCATTGAGCAGGTAAGTTGGACCCTATAATGCAATATCTCCTGTTCCTTCAGTTTGTTGTGGACTCTTGGCTCATGATTTCTTGTACCTCAGGTTCTGGGAAAACACGGGATCATTTGTATTGAAGATCTTGTCCATGAGATCTTGACCGTTGGACCTCATTTTAAGGAGGCTAACAATTTTCTCTGGCCATTCAAACTTAAGGCGCCTCTTGGTGGTTTGAAGAAGAAGAGAAATCACTATGTGGAAGGAGGAGATGCTGGAAACCGGGAAGATTATATCAACGAACTCATCAGAAGAATGAACTAGATCGGTCTAGTAGGTGGGAGTGTAGTTTGTTTTGATGTTATTTCCATGTCATGGAAGTTTTGATTAGTGTTCTAATCAATAGCTTTACATTTCTGAAAGTTATGGATATTTCTGTGTCATTTAAGAACCGGTTGCTTGCATTTTTTGTTATGGATTCATATGAGATTAATTTTGCCTTGTTTAAATTCTCTTTAATAAGCACTATAATGGTGATTAAGCAATCTTGTGTTTAAATTCTCTTTAATAAGCACTATAATGGTGATTAAGCAATCTTGTGTCCACACTACATGATTTTTAGAGTCTCTGATTGCTTGGTTGCAAAATGTTCTTGCTCCACATGGCCAATGGCTAGCGAGTGTATTCCCAAGGCTGAAGTATTTATCCGGGACTCGATAGCTTGCTGGACCACTTACGACAAAGCTAACGGACACTTTTAGCTCGAATTAATAACTAAAAGAACTCAAATACTATTCGAACATTAAGAGTTCAAAATTCGATCAAAATCCAGAAGTTCAATAATAACCCTATTTGCCAATAAGTTAGTTAGCCCTACAAAGGATGATTTTACAACCCTATTAGCCAATTAATTAGCCCCTACAAAGGATGTTTGAATGAAATGCGCGAAGTTGTTGATCTTGCACAACGGTTTAATGAAAATGAGAGTTTAAGCCAATCCTTGATTTCAGATGTATCACGAAGTTAGTAGCAGGCGATTCTGTCAAATAGGAGCACGAGAAAATCTCGAGTTGCAAGGTGCAACTTGTGAAGAGCAGCTTTGAGAAAGGAATGGATTCAAGTAAAGCAACAATTGAGATGGAATTGGGTAAGTAAAGCAGCAAGGCATCAGTGTGAAACCCTCACTAAGATCCATAGAGCTTTGTACACATCTTGGTTTTGATCAGATTCATTTCTCTTTTACTCTTTAGAGGGTTGTAAAGAATTCCAAGTTAGCATTAGGATGCATGGTACTAGTATAACTTAAAAGAGGAGCCAATCGATAGAGAAATATGGGCATTGATTAAAAAGGTTCTCCAACATGGTGTGGCTTCTGCGTTCTTTCCTCCCTCGGTAAGAATCAGAAGTAATCTACTGTTTTATTAGTCATTTCTCAAAACAAATGACATGTATAAAACTTACGATGATGGACCAATACAGAAGAAGCTCATATATTTCATTTTCTTGAATATCATTGCAGCTCCACATATATGCATTAGCTTAAATTTAGGCAAATATAAGCCAATACAATGAATGATATCCCACCCTATCCAGTTCATCATCATAAAAGTGCATGGCTCAAACCGAGTGTGCTTTGCAAACTGGCCGCATAGTCCCTTGCCCACAAGTCATAATGTACAATATCCTCAAGAGATGGTGAGGTTACCAGTTCTGCTCGATGCTTGTCGCATGTCAGCTCGACAACCTTGAAAATGTCCAAATAGGTAATCCTGTAACAGGAAACAGTTCATTAGCCATATATCTCACCAAAATGCGACCAAATGAGAAACAAGCACAAGTCTTTTTTCCTGTAGTTCTTATTTATTCCATGGCTATGAGAGCAAGATATGGATTGCCTCAATTGAACATTCTACAAGTTAACAGTAAAAGAACATAGCAGGTTCAAGAATAGAGTTTAAACAATGTTTAAAGTCTTGGGAATCTCTTGGCCAAAAGTGGGAAGTCATAAGAGTAAACATAGATGATGTAGGTAGTGCAACTATGACTAAAACTTCCAGCTTCTCATGGCCAGATAGAGTGCAAAAAGGGTGAGAACAACATACTTCTCATCGATAAACAATTCAACAGCCTTCTCATTTGCTGCACTTAGAACTCCCGTCATTGTCCCTCCTGCTCGACCAGCAGCATATGCCAGGTCCATGGATGGGTACTTGACATTATCTGGGGCTTTAAATGTCAGAGACCCAAGCCTAAATCATGATAATTAACAATTCCAGTTTAAAATAAAACAGTATAAACAATCAAATTTCAGTTTAATGCTTAATACTATCGTAAAATTCAAAGAAATGATGACAATTTGATGCTTTAAACTGTTAAGAAATGATTACTTGCAAAGATCAAGGCGAGGCCACGTTATCTCAGAACAATAAATTCTGTCTGGCCAGGATAAAGTATAAAGAATAGGCAAACGCATATCAGGCCATCCCAATTGTGCCAACACAGATGAATCCTGGAAAAGCAGCAATAGATGACAACCTTTCATGCTTTCATATTCAAAATGCTGAAGACCAAAACAATTAAATTCATAACAGATGAACTCAACATTATCTGAATAATGATGATACATATGAAGGATATACCTGTGTTTCAATCATTGAATGAATTATGGATTGGGGATGAATTACTATATCAATGTTGTCATATTCAGCACCAAAAAGATAGTGCGCTTCAATAACTTCCAGACCCTGTTAAAGCACAATAGGCCAACAGTCATAAAAGTGCCATACAGAATTATCACCTGACTGTAAGACAGTTGATTAAAAAAAATCCAAAAAGCCAATTTCTCAACTGTAAAATGCAGAAGATGAAGTCACCTTATTGAAGAGGGTAGCAGAATCCACAGTGATCTTCTTACCCATGTTCCAGTTGGGATGCTTCAAAGCATCTGCTACTTTAACCTCTCTCAATTTCTCAACTGGCCAATCCCTGTTGTTGACATCATAACATAACAGTTAAGAAAGGATAAATTGATTCTGAAGACATAGCCAATGCAAAAAAAAAAAGCAATGTAACATAACATTTATACCGAAATGCATATGATTAGCCAACGCCAAATCACTGTAGTGTATTTTTAAGTTTTGAACATAAAATGCTCTTACATACTTTTAAAAGGAATACAATATGAAGGGAATACAATTGAAGAATTGGTAAAATTTTAGAGTCATGCCTGAACGCACCACCAGAAGCTGTTAAAATTATGCGCCTTAGAGCACCCTCTGGTAAGCCTTGGATACACTGAAGCAGAAAAATCATATTTTTAGGCCTTTGGATGAGAAGTTAGTCCAAGACCACAAGGAAAATATTGGAAGAACAAACATCAGACAAGATAAACTTGCAATTTTTAGATTGAGAACTGATGGCTTCAGAATATGAAATAAAGCAACTAAATTTCAGTCGTATTGTTTTTTGGCATGCTTGCAGAGCACAATCCATACCTGGAATATAGCAGAATGCTCTGAATCAGCAGGAAGAATCTTCACGTTATGCTTGTGTGCAAGAGGAAGTACAAAAGGACCACCAGCAATTAGTGTTTCTTTATTGGCCAACGCAATGTCTTTTCCAGCTTCTATAGCAGCTACTGTGGGCTGAAAATACAAAATAATAATACAGAGTCAAGTTTTTGTCTGCAATTTTCATTTGCAAGAAAATGCACAAAATTTGAAATCAAACAGGTATTTCAACATGCAGAGTGATGCATATCTGGTGTATAAGCACAGAGTTTCTAAAAATACAGATGCATGAATGGTATGGCAAGTTTATATACCAATATGCCCCTTTCTTTGCATGTGTTTTAACACGCTTTACTTGTTTCCATAAAGACTTTATGAACACATTACAGGTCCAGAAGCACCTTGGATATTCTGGCAGAAAGTCCAGTAAAATGTATATAAAGAACATCCGACCGAGGATTTTATTGGTGTACCTTTAGACCTGCACAGCCAACTATTCCTGTAACAACAGTGACAGCATCTGGATGACGGGCAACCTGATTTTTCAATTGAAGAATGTCAGTTGATAGTATCAGTTTCCATCAACCAAAAATAATTCTAACAGTTGGGTATTAGCTAACCTCAACAAGACCTTGTTCTCCAGGAATAATTTCGGGTTTGTCCTCCACATCAGATAAAGCCTCGAATAGTTCATCAACTAACAACTCATTTCTGACAGAAACTAATTGAGGTTTGAATGTTTTGATCTGCAGAATGAGATCTCTAAGTAAGCTCCAAATACAGAATAACATTTCAGAAGGACCACAAAAAACAAACTTATTCTGTGACTTTCATTAGCATTTTTACTTTAAAGAATAATGACACATCAAAGTTCTTCTGGATTTCCATCACAAAATGCTACTAAGGTTTTAATTATCTGGTTGTCATTACAGATAATTATTGAGATGGTCTGCTCCATTGCTATTAGTGTTGCAGCACTGCAAAGGCGAACACTAATAAAAATTGGTTTGTTAGACCAGAATATTTGATTAATGAACCTGATGGCAGCCACTAACTCAGAAAATTGAGGGCAATAAGGGGTATGTTAGCAGTGGAAAGATTGACAATAGCAGCAGCAGAGTTAAGGTCTAACTAACAACAGTAGAGGATCATTCAAAATCAAGATTTGTTTACTAACTGCTGCTAATGAAGATTGTCATTTTTCAATGGTATGCACTGGTCTATCAAATAAAATTTAACATTTGAGTTTCCGGAATTGTTTAAAATATTTCCAGCTTCAACACAGGATAGTTGCTGGAATCATCAAGGTCCTTCAGATCAAGATTGGTTTCAAGACCAAAACTTTAGTTTCTGAAAATATTTAGATTAGAATTAAGCACCAGTTTGAAGACTGATTGGCCAAAACAACACCATTTCAAGCATAGCCAACATAATTTATAGGTCAAAAGCTAATTCACTTGAATCATCATAATTTAGAAATAAAGGCACTTCCTTTAGGAGTTGAAGAAAACGAAAAAGAGGTCCTTCTGCATCAACAATTAAATGATTGCTAACCTGATCAGCAAGAAGAGTCACATTTGAACCAGCTGCCAGTGCTACAACTCTAAATTTGTCTGGATTTTCAGCAACAATGTCCAATGTCTACATGGCATAAAATTATCAAGTAAGCAATTCAAGTTATTTAGCAATATTTACGCATCTGACATTTGACCCTAGAATAAAATCCATGATAACACAGCCTGTTCTTTACCTGAGTTCCAATGGAACCTGTAGATCCAACTATTGAAATAGGCTTCTGACCTTCCCAACCCTTATAACCTGGGTCTGCAAAAGCCCGCCCTGGCCACGCTGGTGGAGGAGGCGGCGGTACTGAACATTGAATTTTATTTCCAGGCGTTGCTCCACAATCTTTCTTCTTAAATGCGAATCCTCCTGAAGAATATGACAAACTGAGGAAACTTAAAAACTGATCTTCAGCCCCAAAAATCATCAAAACTAAGATACCAGTACAAACAGGATAAACAAGTCACAGACTACGCTATCACCTCATGACATAAACTCTTGTTGCCAGAGCGGACGGGGTAGAATCAGATTAGACTTCAAGGTTGTGAAACAAAGGGATCCAATTTTTATCCAATGTTCCAAAGATATACGCATCTCTAAATCTGGCAATATGACACTTATTCAAAGCTTCTCAATTTATGGATTTTAACCAAATGCTAAAACCTTCTTAACTACATTTCAACTCGACTTATCCAAATCCCGGACCAAAAGATAACGTGGAGCCATGAAACAAATGTTGGCCCCCGAAAAAGTTTTGACCTGTTAAGAGGTGGAATAAATTTTAACAGAAAATAAAAAAGAAAATAAAAAACCAGGAAAATGAACTACCCATCTGGGATTCAATTCACCTAATGAACAAACAAATTCTTCAACATTCAAATCAATCTTGGCCAAGCACATAACCCATAACATAAAATGGTGAACTAAGCTACTTTTAAAATTCTAGATGCAAATTGCAAAACCAAACCAAAAAGATGCTCTTGCATATCCTGCTCAGAGGCAGTTAAAGAAATAGAGATGGTAAACAAACCTTGGAGCCTAAGCAGATTCAGATTATAACTCGACTTGGAGGAATCCAAGAATGAAAGAGTCTTAATTTCAGTTGGGGAGAGCAAATTCAAGGCCATGTCACTTCCACCACCCAATAGAACACACACAAAAACGCACAGTAACCCAACTCGAATTGATGCTTGCAAGATTCCCCTTTTTTGCAAGATTGACAACAAAAGAAAACAACCCTTTGGTCTTTAGGCTTCACAAAAGCAAATTCTTGCGTTAGACAACTGTTTCTCACCAAGAATTGAGATTATATTTGTGGCTTGTGTCCGTGAAAGGGTATCTTATAGGTACTTCACAAAGGCGAAGTGATGTTCCTGTGAGATAATAATGGGTTTTCAATATCTTTTCTTTCTTGAAAATTATTGAGGTCTTTATATATTATATTCCATTTTCTTGAACAATTGAAAATTGAGAAATTGTTGGTAGGAAAGGACGAATTGAGGATGAAGACAATTGGGGAATCACCGAATCAGCCACATCTCGTGGATTGCATGGGCCTTTCTTTATGCTCATAACTAAATCTAAAATTTCACCGTTTGCTATGAATTTTATATACATCTTCAACAGGATTTGAATTGAATTTAGACATCTTTAAGTTATTATATATTCAGAACGTGTCTTAAGTTAACTATACCACTTATTTGTTTTACAGTGACAGAAAGAACAATTAATAAATATTTCTTCCTTATAAAATTGAATATTTCTTTTTTAAAATTTATATAAAATTTAAGGAGTCTTTTTTAATTGTTGCTACACTCATCTCATATTTATTACTAGTGTATTTTTTTTTATTACTAACGTAATTAGTAATGTGATTATAAATTATTGAAATAGGAAAATTTTAATTATTTGTGAACATTTTTTAAAACATACATTTTAGTTTATGAAAGTGGACAGACGCACGGATTCTTTTGAGGTATAATTTCTTGGTCCAATGGAATTTAATAACCAAAATATAAAGTAAGAAGTAAGAACTCAATTTATGGATGAATAGAGGAATGGAATTGTCTTCTATCACTATGCCATCAAAGTGTCTTCCTTCAGTTATTGGCGTTATGGCTTTAAGGATTCTTATTTTCAAGTCTGTCGCCTATGTTGAAGCAACAACACTTCTAAATCCAGTTCGCTTTGCTACACTTTGTGGTTATTCTCGAGCGATTTTTTATGGTGATTTATCCTATGTGGTGCATCAAGTATGTTCAATCGATGATGATTTGTCTAATATTCGACACATTATTGGAATGATACACGATCTTTTTTGTATTTTTTATTCATCTTCAGTTGCTTTTATTTGTAGAGAAAACAATAAATCTGCACATCTACTTGCTCAAATAGGACTTAATAGTCATTTTCCCTTAGAATGGTTTGTTGATTTCCCATCTCATGTAATTTCTGTTGTTTTAGTAGACATTTCTTAAATTAATATAATATCTTTTTTCCTCAAAAAAATTTATATTTTACTGAAAATTTTAAGAGATATTAGTAGCTTTCCCAATCGCTCATGCATTGATAGTTTAAGACAAATTTCATATAAGCAAAACACTTTAGATATGCATTTAAATATTTTTGTTTCCATTTCAAAGACTTACAAAATGAAAAACAGTAAACATGTATGGAAGCTATAATTGTAAACCGCAATCGAATCTATGGAAGCACTTGTTTATACATTCCTCTTAGTTTCGACTCTAGGAATAATTTTTTTTGCTATCTTTCTTCGAGAATCGCCAAAAGTTCCAACTAAAAGGTTGAAATAAATTTCCATGATTCAAATTGAAGTTATGAGCCTCCCAAGGACATGTCGGATGTCAATTGAAATAACTTTCCATGTCATCATATAAAGGACATGTCGGGAATAAATACCCGTTTTAACTTCTATTCTAATGGACTGAATATCTTTTACAAGGAATTGGAGGAATATACGACGATTGTTTCCAGGAAATCCCCACTGAAAAAAACACACGATGCCTTCCTTTCTATCGAATCGATCATAACCACTGCCTAAATTCCGGAAAATTGTACACCATAAATAGGAACTAATAAAGAGATATGCGATTCTGTAGAAAGACATCACGATACCTTGTGGAAAAAAAATGATTTGTTGAGATGAAAAAAAAGATATCAAATTTCTACCAAGATAACTGGAAGTTCCAACCAATAAGAATCCTAATGAACTAAAAAAGGATAAAGGTCCAGCATAAATTACTTATTTTTCGATACTCCGTTATAAGTTCTATCCATATATGTTCTTATCGTCAACTCATACTTATCCGATTATATTTTATTGGAATTGAGAGAAACCCTCAAATTTTTTCATTGGTTTTGACTTTCTTTTGACTCTAATAAAAATAAATAAATAAATCACTAAACTTATTGAATTAATTTCTCATTGATGTATTGTTTCATCAAGATTCAATCATAATCATGATAGTATTATCTTGTTCCTGAGTGAGTCTCTTTCATCTTTTTAGTTTATGCTCTATTCCATGTAAAGATTTGCCCGATTTGGATTGCACATATAGGACAAGCACTCCCGCATTACCATTTCTTTTTGTTATGACTTTATACTTTTTCAATTCACTTCTATCGAGTTTGTTCATCAGCAGTTTAAGATCAACTTAGTTGAATCATTATTGATAGAACTCATAATCATAGATATATTACCAGTTCAGTTAGGTTTTCTATCGGAACCTAGATACTTCATTTTTTTTTAGTCCTACCAAGACAACCATAAATTATTCTAATTGAAAATAGTAATATGAATCCTCCTAAAATGGATCTAATTGTACTTCATAGCTCCAAACATTTGATAATTCAATGAATCTTTATTGGCCGAAACAAAGGATATATCTCATTGTGGGAGAGAACGGGGAAATTCCATAGGACCCAATATATCTGACAAGTCACACTATACGTCAACCCAAGATGCATCTTCCTCCCCAAAACTTCAGAAAGGCACTTTTGGAACACCAATAGGAATAGGCATTAATTGAAAGAAAAAGAACTAAGTACTATATTTTACTTTGATGCGGAAATGTAACAATATGATTTTTTTTGTTTTTAGAATAGGCTTTTATCATATTTATTTTATCCATAGATTCGGAAAGGTTATAAAGAAAAATAGAATGAATAAGTCAAATTATTATGAATAGGGTGAAATACGTATGTATTCACTCATAGAAAATGGTATTACCCCCTGTTGCGTATTGATACTTATCGAGTATAGAATAAATATGCTTCGCTTTGTTTCTACAAATAGAATTGTTCCAATCTTTTATTACCAATAGAATAGAACAAATATTAATGCTTGCTCTGAAATAATTCACCGAAAGGGGAAGATGGTCCATAGATAGTTATAGTAAATGTAATTGAATCCAATACCAATTTCGCTTAGATTGATATGCATGCATTAAATCGATTTAAGTAACTAATTCTTTCATTCCATTAAGATAGAATATCTTTCCTTTTTTGTCCTCCCAAATTATAGTTCCTTTCTTTATTGAGAGTGTAATTTATTTACTACCTATCTAAAATATTCATATTTAATACACTATGTTATTATAAAATTCATTTGCAAACTATTAAAATGCTTCTCTAAAAGAAACTATTAAAATGCTAAACATCAAGTTAAATATTTAATCTCTCAAAGATAAAGACATGTTTTCACATAATTCAAACTAAATTGCACACATTTTTACACAATTAAATTTAAAATAAACCAAAATTTAAATGCAAGAGTGAAATTGTAAAATATGAAATATATAGAAATAATTTATATTCCATCCGTCTCAAAATATAAGATATTGAGAGCATTTTACATAATTTAAGGAGGTATTTTAATTTTAAAAAAAACCCTATTTATTATACTTATTATTTTCTTGAAAATTTGTAACTAAACCATTTATTTTATCTATTTCCATTTAACAATAAAGACAATATTGAAAACCATACACAATTCTCAAAATTCTCAAAACATCTTATAGTTTGGGACAAATAATTTGTTCAAAAGATCTTATATTTTGGAATGAAATGAGTAATTACAACCATATTAAATATATTTTTCTTAAACTGTGTGAAAAATAGTGATTGTCTATTTTAGCGAGATGAAGAGAGTATTATGCATAGTTCTTTGGAATTCACAAAAATAATTATTATTCTCTTCATTTGTAATTGAATGTTAAATAATTATTACTCTCTCAATTTGAAATATTCAGAATTTAATATTTATTTTTTTTTTTAAAAAAGAATATATTTTATCCAAAATTTTACTAACAACTTTATTAATTTAAATGATTTACATATCACCACTAACTCATATTAATATTAATAACAATGGTATTATATGTGTTTTAAAATATGATTAATTATGGTATCTTTTAAAAAGTAATTTTTAAAAATTCTTTTATTAAGTCAAATATAGAAATTCAATTATAGATGAAAAAGATACTAAATTTTATTTTATACTAATCAATCTTTTTTTTAATACTTGTCAGTCTTTTTAATTGTCATATTTTTTAGTAAATGATTTGTCTTTCTTAATTTTAGAAAATCAAGTCTTACTCCTACATTTAATATGCACATTAACCTCTTGACTTACATAAAGATAGAATAAAAAATACAAAGGCAAGATAGAAAAATAAAAAGAAATAGAAAACATTAATGAAATTTGGACAATTAACTTGGCTAATTGTGAAAACTTTCTTTAATTTGCATGAAATTTGGGTAATTAATAAAGTTTTTTTTTTTGTCTCAAACTACTATTAATTTGTAAACTTTCTTTAATTTGTGTGGAAAATTCCAAGGCTAATTTGAAAAACTACTATTGCATGATGGGATAGTTGTACAAAATTTAGTCAATAAGTTACGCATCTTTTTTACTCAAAAAAAGAAGTTAGGCATCTTTTGGTTTTGGTTTTGGTTTTTGTAGCTATCAACAAGTATCAAGATAAGAGATGACACATAGAAGTTCCAACCATGATGAACAAATAACAAATTAAAGAAGCTCGTACCCAAGTGGTAATATAAGCTAGCGATAGAGGGAGGTGAAAGCCACAACCTGGCCCCCATAACAAATCTCCACATGGACTATTTTAATTTTTGACTCTTGTAGTGGGAGATAATGATGTCATAATTGAGATTTCATTTTTTTTATATGACAAATGTGATAAAAATGAGAGGGGTTTAGATTTTTTATTATTATTTTGGCCTCGAACTAATTCTCCTATAAGACCTTCAAAGTAGAGTTTAAAACTTGTTATATTCATTTTGAACTTTTTGATGCCGTTTAATCATAAATAAATTATTAATTTTGTTTTAAAAATATAAATTATTTTATGAGGTGGTGGTTTAGTGGTAAAGTTTTTTATTTTTAGTTGAATATTAAGAGTTTGAATGTATTATGAAATGTTAGTACTCAAGACTATATGAGGGCATTGATCTATTTGGTAAAATCCCAACTGGCCCTATACCTTAATAGGTGAATGGAACACTCTAAAGAGAATAGGAAGGGTTCACCCACTTGCACTGGCGTGTTGGGGAGGTCATAATGAATTAGTTCAGCAAAGTCTTAATGAGTTTATATTCTCATTGGCCGAATGAAACATTTCATGACATTTAGATTCTTTTAATCAGAGTAACCATAATAGTTTTGAAAATCGACCTTATAAATGCGCGCGCGCACACACACACACACATATATATATATATATATATATATATATATATATATAAAAGTTTATTCTTGCTAATATTTTCACTATAGTTTTCTAAATTATTTATCTGAAGATTCTCATTTTGACTAAAAATTAGATTTAGTTTTGAATTCTTAAACTATATGCAAAGTCTAAAATAATTCCTCTTTTGAAATAGAAATAGTATCACATTATTCATTTTTTTTAATGTGATTAGTTTGAAAAACATGAATGAAATTATTGGGGTTAAATAAGTTATTTGTAAAATTTTACATTATTTTAAGAAATTAGATATTTTTTTAAAAAAATTCAAAATAAAAGTGTAAATATTTAATTTTGAAGAGAAGTATCATTTCTTATAGAAAGTATATTTACAAATTAAATCACAATCTTGTTAATGCGATACATAACTGTATATATAAGTTGCAATGTGATGGTAGCACTCATTCGGAAAGTGGTCGGCCAAAGGTGAGAAGTAATATGAACTAACACTAATTTTCCATTATCATCTCATCAAAAGTTCTTTTTACTAGTATTTTATAATATATTGGCATATGATGTCGGGCAATTTAAAACATTTGTAATATCACATCTTATCATAGATTTTTTTAAATTTTATTTTATGAGGAATCTTATCATAGATTTTTTGAATACATAAATTTGCCATTTTAGTCTTATTTTTAAGTAAAAAAAGAAAAAAAAAGAATTCTAGCCATTTTTATATTATAGTATATATGAAAGTAAAACTAATTTTACCTTTTTTGTCTTTGTATATTTTCTATCTCTTTGCAATTTGATAGTTAAAGAATTAAATTCAAATAAAACATATTATTGAGGGTTTAATTACAGAAGTTGCATATTTCCAGGGACTGGATTGAAATTATTCTTTGACGTTTTTGTTTTGACAGTTTGTTTTTAATGAAGATGGGTGGAATGACTAATTTAAGAAAAATTGACATTTTTAGGGACTAAAATGAAATAAGTATATTATTAAAGACTTGATTGAAAATCTCATATTTTCATAGACTAAATTGAAATTAACACAAAAAATAAATACACCACCATTACATTTTTCTTTCCACAAATACGTTTATACATTACATATATTTAGGAATTGAATCACTACATGAGAATCAGATACAACATAATATGAAGAATGGAGAGCGAAGCAAAATACCACTCTTACATTCAATCCAAAAATCTATTAGCCAAAAAAATGGAGTGCATTTATTACTTAATTCTCATTTCTTTTATTGCGCCCATTGCTTGTGAGACGAAATTCTATGTATTCAAATCTCCAAAGAATTCGAAAACATTGAACCTGTGTAATCATCATTAGTTTAGTTCCAAAATCCCTTCAGCACATAAAACCAAGGGAATAGAGCAAAATTTGAGCAGATGTAATAACAGATTCATGCTGCGTGAGCACCAAAATATCTGTTCTAGGGGGCTACAATCAGAATTATCAGATATAGAGCATGGGCTAAGTTTGTCGAGAAAGATTTTAATAAAAAAGTACTGTACTGTATTTAGCATCGTCTTAATTTCAAAATAGCCTTTACCCTAGGAGGCTATTTTTGAAGGCAGAATAGACTCATAGAACAATTTGAACAGTCCATATTTGATTCTTAATTATTTAGATGTGATTTAGGAAAAGTGAAAACCATGTGAATAACGAATTTGGTTTTCCAATTTCAATTTTCTTCTTAGGGAGAAACATCATTCATGTCATGCTGAAAACGTTAAGAGGACATTTCAGTCTTGTTCTGGTTTTCAAGAAGAAACAGGTCGTTTTCATGATTGCCCTGTTGTCTGATTCTTTGTGGGTTCTTCTCGGTAGAAATTCATGTTATGCATATTTGATTTTGAACCACTAACCAAAAAGCACAAAAAGAAATTACAAAACTAAAAACGAACTAAGACAGTTGTTACTTGATTTTGGACATCAAATGCGACAAAGCCTCCTCTGTTATTGGAACAAACAGCTTGTCAGCTCGAGTCCAAATATATATGCTTGCTCTAAGTCCAATAGGGGCAAGTTTACTGGATCAAGAAGTATAATGGCCTTTAAGAAACTCAACTCTCAACTTGCAAGTTCCCATCCTCGTTTGGTATTTCAATTGAGTTGTAAGCTGGACTTCCACCATTAGCCTCTACACCTCCAGATTCAGATAATTTAGTGATCCTCTGGAGTTCAAAAGTAATCTATGAAGAATGAGCTAGCAATTCATCATTGAACAATTGTTCTCTTTGAGTTACGGACTTTTTTGGTTGTCAGACCGGGTCCAACTGCTTCTGCCATTGCAACAGGAGGTGGTTATGGAGGAACCCAGGATAGCTGAACTGGCCTCTTAATAGGCACAGTGGACACAATTTTTTGATCGTCTTTAGTTTCCATTTCTGTGATTCTGGCATTTTTTTGTTGCTACCAAGGTGTAGAACCTTCTCCATCAAACTGATTAGTTAAGAACCTGGAATTAGAACCATCGCCATTCACCACTCTCTTGATACTGAAACCCATTGCTAGAGCCATTCTGAGATTGAGCAACCTCCCAAGGCTATTCAAGTGGGGAAACTTGCATTAGTGGACAGATCCATAATCTAATTGTTTAACATTAAGTGCCAATGACATTATTCATCAAACTAGCTGTGTAGGAACTCCTCAACAAAATGGTTTTTAGTTGAAAGAAAGCATCAACATATTCTTAATGTTGCTAGAGCCTTGATGTTTCAATCCAGTTTACCTTTGTGTTATTGGGGATATTGTGTTCAACTTGTCGTTCATATTATAAATGTTATTCATACATCTTTGTTAGCAAACCAAACTCCTTATTTCAAACTTTTTCAGAAAGCACCTTCTTATGGACAAGTTTAAAGTGTTTCGTTGTCTAAGGGATGGCAGTCTGGATAAATGGAGTCAGTCACTTATTGAAAATATTGTACCCGTTCCTTCCTCCATTCCTAATATATCGGTCACTGTTCTGGTGGGTATTGAACAACCCCATATCCACCGGCAAAAACTCGCAAATAAATATTTCTTTAAAATCAAGTAAGCAATAAAAATCTTATACAAGAAAGTACATTAAATAAACCTTACATGTCCATAATAAAATTAATGTATATAAAATGGAATAAATTCACCCCTTAATAATTATCATTCTCTGGATCTTCTAAAATAGACATCAAAACTCAATCATTCCAATTTGTAATAAATAGAGAAGATTACTTATTTAGAAATTATAAAATAATTACAAATATAAACTAAAGATAAATAAAAGTTACCTTTTAATGTTCGATAATAACCAACTTTGACAACAAATCAAAGTTTTTAGTGCTGTTGGATGAAGCCTACTATGATGTGTATTCACCGTTCTACCACAGGTACTAAATGCAGATTCTGAAACCAGTGCAATTATTGGTATACACAATAAATCTCTTGCAATCATTTGAATGATAGGATATTTAGATCCATGTCTTCCACTACAATAAAATATCAAATTCTGTATCAAGTAGTATAATTTCTTCTTTCAAATAACGATCTATCTCTGACCTTCATTGCAAATTCTTTTCTTAAAGTGCCAAAATTTTTGCATATACAACAAGATTTCCTTCTCTTGATCTTTTTCCAAGTACTATGATTCAATGGAAGAACTAACAATCTTTGATTCTTGGCTATCATTTTTTAAATTGTATTCAATATACAATTCAAGACACAATTTATTAACTTCCTCAATTTTTGTGGACCTGTCTTCAGCAAATATTTGTGGAAATATGAATTTCAAGTAACTCAACTTATGTCGAGGGTCCAAAATTAAACTTACACTCATAAATTCATGAACATCAATCCAATATTTATCAAATTTTGCCATAATTTTTTTAGCAATCATCTGTGTCAATTCATTATTGCCATTCAATATCTTGTGCAACTTAATTCTAATGTCACAAATAGTAGGGAGTAAAACATTCAAAGTTGGAGCTCTTGTTTTTTAAAATATTTCAGTGCCATTATAAAATATGTGTAATTGATCACATATCTTTTGTGCCAAACTCCAATCATTATCTGATGGCAAGAAAATATATAATCGCTCCATATTTTTCAACATACGAAAGACGTCCTTATATGACATTGCAATTTTAAGCATAAAAAGTGTTGAATTCCATCTTGTTTTGCAATCTAAAATCAACTTCTTGGTAAGTTGAATACCTATTTGATGCGCAACTTCTTCAAATCTTTGGACCCTCTTGGGTTATGCTGTCCAAACTTTTACAATTTCTCGAACTTTTTCGATCGCCTTACATATTAAAGATAGTCCATCTTGAACTATCAAGGTCAAGATGTGTGCAGAACATCTGATATGCAAAAATCTTCAATTCAAAATTAATGTATTATTTTGAAAACTGCTCAAGAGATTATGAATAACAACATCATTGGTAGAACAATTATCAAGAGAAATTGTTAATAATTTTCTATGAATGTTCCATTGAATATAACCCTCATCTAATGCATTACTTAAAACTTGACTTGTGGGTGGATCAAGAACATTAACAAACCTATTAATAATGGAAAAAAGTTAAAAAATTAATTATATTTTTTAATATAATTCAAATAAAACATAATTATAATCATATTAAAAATAATTACCTCAAAATTCTATTATGCAAATTCCATTCATTATCAATGAAATGGACAATAATAGCCATATAAGATCTGTTATGATAGGTTGCAGTCCACATATCCGAAGTGATAGCTATCCTCCCTTGATTTTGCATCATCATATATAACAATTGTTCTTTCTCAGCTTCATAAATCTTCAATACATCTTTTTTCAAAGTTCTTCTTGAACAAACCTTGAACAATGGTTGTAAATCTCTACAAAACTTTCAAAAACCATAATGTTCAACTATAGATAATGGAGACTCATGCAAAATGACCATTTCAGTCAAATCTCCAAATCTTGATTAAAATTGTACTCATTATCAATTTTTGGTTTTTCTTTTGTTTTTTTGTACAATGTTGTAAGTGATATCTTAAATGACTAGTTCCTATTCTTGAAAATGCAATTAATATGGCATTGCAATAAATACATTTTGCCTTTGGGTTCCCATCAACTGTAAATTGTTTAAAATGTAACCACACATAAGATCTTTGTAATCCTACAAGTCCAACCGCCTTTTCTGTATTCCAATTCATTTATGAAAATGATTAATAAAACAAATTTTTAATATTTACAGATAATGATAACAATTAAATCAAGATTAACATATACACTTACAAATAAAGGATTTTGGAATTTAAGAAAAAACTTAATCAAAATAACCAAGACAAAAAAACAATTAATGACAAAATATTGATCAACTAAGGCAGATAAACAATTAATGACAAAATCCAGATAAACCAAGGTAGGAAAAACACGAAAAAAATATCATGAATAAAAATAAGTTCCATATATGAATCTATTTAAAATTAAAAAAATTCAGCTACAACAACACACATTCACTCTTGGTGATGAACTATGAAGTTCGATTGGAAGGAATTTGTGATTGAAGGTGCCACGGAAGATCCGATTGAAGGTTGATGTGGAAGATGCGATTCAAGGTTCTTCAGAAGTGGCGATTCGAGTTGCTGTGAAATTTGTTATTCAAGGTTCTGCAGAAGGAGATTGTCATTGGTTTAAATCAGATGAAAAAGGAAATTAAAAAAAACAGTATTTGCAACCCGTTGATTAAGTTGCGATTCAAAACTACCAGTAAAATTTCGCATACCTTTTGAAATCAAATTGCGATTAAGCATACCTTCAATGAATTCGGGCAAGTTTTATTTTTAGTGAATAAATTTGATTGGAATTGGTGGCCTTACCTTGTAGTGATGATAATCGGCGATTGTGAACAAAAGCTAAGCTTCTTCCAGATGGAAATAACGATAATCTGGTGAGATGATAAAAAATTCGATTGTTGTCTGTGAGGTGAGGAAAAAGAATAATTTGGATCTTGTTGTGTTTTGATTAAATCCGTGCATCGATGCATACATTAATAAGACGACGATTGTGAGGTGAAAAATTGGTGGAATTTGTTTGATTAAAGAAGACAATATGTGAATTGGTGGTGATTGAGACTTAGAGCATTATCATCTGAATAATTATTATGGTATTGTCTTTTTTTGGAATTTGTTATATCTTTACATTTTGGCATTTTCTTTATACACTAATTAAAGTTTAATTAATGTTTTTTATTTCATTTCCATTATAATGTTTTTTGTAAAATACTAATAATTATTTATATACATAATATATATGTTTTTATAAATGTATTTATAAATTTATATAAAAATTCATAAATAAATAAAAAAGTACACACTTCCATTGCATAAATTACAAAATGCATCCAGAATAATATAGAAAGTTACAAAGTACATCCAAAATTTAATGAAGTACAAAATACATTCAGAAATACTGAAAGTGCACAAAACATCCACGGTAATCTAATCATGTAGTGAGATCAAAATTACAATCGTAGATCCAAATTAAGCTCATCTGTTTCTTTTTTGCACTTGTTACTTTGATCTGATGAGTTTGAAATTGACCAATTAATTATAGGTACTTCGGGATCCATGATTGAAACAAAAGTCTCTAATTTAAACATTAGTTCAAACAAAGAATTTGCCGTAAGAAAAAGTTTTCTTGAAAAGAAAGATAGAAAATTATTTTCAACGTCCTTATCCATAAATATCAATAAGGGATAAAATAAATTATTGATATTAAACAGACAAATAAGTTTATTATGAAAATTAAAGTTTAACCAAGAAAATATATTGAACAATTGTTCTAGTATGTCGAATCCTCCCGGTAATACTATAAATGCATCAGATTTTTGCATTATGATTCATATGCGCTCATACATAGAATTAACTTGTATTTCCACTCTCATTCCGTATAATGGTTTTATTGAAATATGAATAACACATATTGTTTTAACTCCCTTTTGGTATGCTGCCTGAAATATGATTTATCGTTTCCAAGGTTTGTCTCACCCAAAAGCCCCACTTTTTTAATTGTCCTTGTTGATAAAATATTTTGAAAATTACCTTCTATTTGTGGTCTGGATGTATCTTCAATTCGGTGTGTTGATTTGCTTTCTTTCCTAGGTGTTGATGTTTATTTTTATTTTTATGAAGTACATTCCATATTATGACGAATAAATTGAAGGATATAAAGAAGTACTTGATGAAGTATACAATGGGATCGTTTGAAGACAATAATTGTTGAGATGGAGAATAAACTAATCTATTTATAGAAGTAGATGACTAAATATAATAATAAATTATTATTAATATTAATTTCAATAAAATGTGTCATAAAAGACCATTTCAAAATCAGATTCCAAAACCATTATACATAATTAACATTTTGGCATTTTATGTTAATTTAAAAAAGGTTAGACAAAGTTAGATATTTTATATTAGTCATTATTGTTCATGGTTTTGTCATTTTATATGAAATTCAACATGATTTGACAAAAAAATGACTCTTGAAAATCGAATTCCCCTTCTATCACTTTGGACTCATTAAAAGTTTTTATGAGACAAAGAGAAGAGGTAAGAGATTAAAAATTTTCTATAAATGCGTCATGTGGAATTGTAATACGCAATGCTGTTTACTAAGATTTTTATCTAGAAATCGAGAAGATAAAATTAAATTTATAAAGTATGGATTGAGAAAATAGACATTGAATGACGTACTATTGTCTATTGATACGTCATTGTGGAATTGTGCAAAGAGAAATGCTCAATTTATGGAATAAATTCAAAAATAAACAATAAAGATATAATGTAGATACATCTACTTTAAACGATCCTATTTACGCTTTTATGATGAAACTGGAAAAGAAGCCATTTGGATGGAAGATGTGAGCAAACTACACAAAGAGAGGTATATTTAATTGAGACTTTTAATGACTTTTATAGACTTTTTGAAATATGAGATTTTTATGGATTTTATAGAATTTTAAGTGACTTTTATAGATTTATTAGGATTCTACTTAGATTTTAATTTAGACTTTTTGAAATATGAGATTTTTATGGATTTTATAGAATTTTAAGTGACTTTTATAGATTTATTAGGATTCTACTTAGATTTTAATTTAGACTTTTTTGGATTTATTGAGACTTTTATAGATTTTCATTTTAAAAATAGAAGAAAATTCACACAACAAAAAAATTATATATTCTTAAAATAATTATTGTCATGTCAATGCAAGAAAAAAATCTTGGAAACCAATAAAAAATCATAAAATAAATAACCTAAATTCTTGATATTATAATAATGTTCATAATAAAATTCTAATGTTAAATATTATCAAAATTATCAACATCATTCGGTCCTTCTTTATATTGGTTGCAACATAATGCAATTTCTCTTTGTTATTCTTAACTTTCAAAATATGGTCCAAAATCTTCCGCGTCCTTTGATACATCTTCGTGATCAAGTTCTAATAAAAGCTTCACTCTCATTCATTGAGCATTTTCTTTCCTTTTTATTTTATTTTTTGAATATCCAAAAGTTTAAACCAATAAAATTCAATTCATGTCAAATTCAAGTCTCTATATGCAAGTAAAAGGGATAAGAGATGAAAATTTCAATCAAAATGACGTCATTTTGATAGTTCAAGTCGGGTTGGGTATGGCTAAGCATGGAAAAATGGGCCACCGGATCCGTCTCGATTTTTAAGAGCTTATAATTATGTAGCCCAAATGGTTAAAACGGCTTTGTTTTTTTATATAAAAAACTATTAATTTTAAAATTTACCTAAGAAATGACAAGCTCGAAGAGCCATAAAGGAAACGTAATTGGACCGGGCTGAATTTTCATGGGCTTATTAATTATAAAGTTCATGTCAGCCTTACACTTGGGTCGAACCCAAATTCTCACCCCATGTATGACCCAATCATTAAGTTATGTTTAATTTTAAAATTTTGGATCTTGTTAGGATATAATGAATTGTCATCTCGGAAATCTTTACAAATCTCACATTAATGAATATATGAGATTTTGTGAGACATTTTTCCTTTATATTTTACATGTATAGTCATGAAAAGTTTTAATTTTGTAAAAGTCATTAAAAATCCTTTTTAAATTGAATACCTTAACTTATCCAAAATTTTAAATTGTCTCGATATTCACCTTAAGACTTTTTAAGAGTTTTAAAAAGTCTCAATTAAATACTCCTAGATTTTTAAAATCAATAAAAATCTCAATTGAATATACCCTTAAAAATATGAATGATGTCTTTCATTTTGGGAGTATAAATGTAATTTATTTTAAAATATTATATGCATTGTATATATTTTGTTGTTTAATATTATGGGATAATAAATGTAATTTATTTGGAGGAAAATTGTGAATATTTTTTTTGACAATAATATATTTTTGATGAATACTACTATTTTAATTTTAAATCTGTATAGAACAATGTGCCTTCGTAAATAAATAAAATAATAAATAAATTTAGCGCCTAAAACATGATAATTCGTGAAGTACACAAACAAATGGTTTCCATGGATATTAATTAGTTTATTTTAATACAAAAGTTCTTAAGCAGTTTTTTTTAAAAATTATTTTTATTAAAAATTGTACTTTTCACCATATTTGATTTTAATAGTAAATGAATATATACAAAAAAAAAAAGAGTTTAGATAACATTTACATATATAAAACATTTATATATATATATATATATATATATATAATAGCAACAAATTTAAACATATAGATTTAGATATATATCTATAAATGTTAAAAATTATATGTGGATACAAACCGGGTGTGGGTACAAGTGAATACGCATTAGATATAACAATATCTCCATCTTCATCTCCAAATTACAACCGAATATTTTTCTTTCCTGATCAGAGTAGGTACGGCCCGGGACCGTTTCAACCCGGCCGTGCCCATTCCAATTTTGTCACTTGTCTTGTTTATGCCTGTACTTCTACACTTAATGATTAACATATAGTTACAAACTTACAATGATCAACATGAAAGAGGGAGAAACCGATGAGCCAAAATGCTATTGGGTACATCTTTATACAAATATTAGTCATAATTGACCTTGGAGAAACTGCTTAATTATAATTTTCCAAAGATTGGGAAGACAAATTTGTTAGCAGGCATGTTATTTTGTTTTCCTAGCTTTCCTGCTTTTCCTTAGCAGCCATTTGGTTCACATGATTTGGTTCTGATCAGTTTTCTGGAGTTTGGTTGTTACTTCGATTTTTTTTTTTTTTAAATGTTTTTTAGGAAGGTTGTTACTTCGCTATTAATATATTTTTGCCTAAAAACGCTTACAGTTTCTGTGATCAATATATCATATATGAGATAATTTCAAAGTAGTAAATTATAAAAATGTAAAAAGAAAAAAAAGGAAATTACGCAATTTCTTTTCTCTTAAGACAAAAGAAGTACAAAATTTATTAATTCAAGATATATTTAATTTCAGTTCACGACCCCCTCCCAATATATATATATATATATATATATATAGAAAGAAGAATTTGTGAATTAATCAGCAAGCATGGTTGCCACTTGAAAACCTAACACTATTACCAATTCTAATTACTACATCTGTATCTATATACAAGATATGGACAAAATATTGTCATACAAATGTACGAAATAACCTATATAAATCAAAGTAGAACACTACTTTATCAATGTTGTTTTATCGATGACAACTGACCTTTTTTTTTTTTTTGTTTGAAAGGCAGAAAGAAGAAAGGCGTGACCTTCCCCTCAGAGGTACAGGAAGCAAAGATCAGTTGGCTGATGGGATATGCTTTAGCTCAGAGGTCAGTTGCTTCATGATGTTTATTTTTCCCTATTTATTGCTTTTTCTAGGCTATTCTTTTTGTTTTCCCCTATTTATTTATTACTTATCTTCGCATGATTTACGAAAACTTCACCATTTTTTACGAAAACTCATGTTTATTTTGTTTTCCCTATTTATTTATTACCTGTCTTCTCATGATTTCTAGCTATATATATCGGGAAAAAATAATAAGAATGGTCATCAATCCTTTTTATTCTCAAAAAGAATTATCATCAACTCTTTGATTTCAGGTTTCCACAATGGTGACCACGGGAGAGATTAGGACTATCGTAGGAATTATGGGTTCGTGTTCTAATAAGTTATTTTATAAACTATATTGTTTCTATTCTCTTTGCACTTGTATTGATTCAATAAATAAATTTTTTTCATTGCTGCAGGAAATGTCATATCTTTGTTTCTATTTCTTTCACCCCTGTAATCTCTTTAACTTAACACTAGTGAGATTTTTTTTCTTCTTCTTCTCCTAATTACACAATATATAAATTTTTGAGGTGTTTAAAAATGCAGACCAACATTTATTAAAATATGCAAAGTAAAATCTGTTGAAGAATTCAAGCCAGATCCTTATGTAGCAACAATATCGAATTGTGTGATGTGGGTATTCTATTGCTTACCAATTGTCCATTCTGGCGCTATATTGTTGCTATCCACCAATGCTGTTGGACTTGTGATAGAGACTACATATGTCATTGTTTTCATAATCTACTCAGATTGGCCAAAACGAGTAAGTAATTTTTCGAATAATTATTTCAGAAGATTTCATCAGAACTTGATTTCAGCACACTGAACAAATTTGATTATAGTATATTGGTTGTTCAAATTTGTCATTCCAAGAGCTTGATTGAATTATACTTTTCAAATTTATTGCTAAAATTAAGAGGGCTGGACTTAAATATTCAATTCTTTGGTTTAATTGTTTCAGAGGAAGATCTTCATATTCCTCCTCCTAGAAGCAATCTTTTTCGGTATAATTGTTGCTGTCACACTGGGCTTTCTCCATGACACCAAGGAAAGGACCATGTTAGTTGGAATAATTTGCATTGGCTTGAACGTAGGAATGTATTTTTCGCCTCTAACTGTTGTGGTACGCCAATCTTTCTATTCAATTTTTTCTTTAAATTAGAAAAATTTTAATTGAGTAGATTGGTTGTTCATTACTTTTTTTTTTATTTATTTCTTTTGTTTTTCCAGAGACGAGTCATTAAAACAAAGAGTGTGAAATATATGCCTTTTTCTCTATCGCTTGCTAATTTTGCAAGCGCTGGCATTTGGACTGTGTATGGTGTACTTAAATTTGATGTCAACATCTTTGTAAGTAATCCTATTTTCCTTAGGTATATGTTAATCTTGAATAAACCATATATATATATATTTTTACCATTTTAGTTAAACCAATATTTTGGTTTTTATCTATTTTTTATGACAGGCTCCAAATTGTCTCGGTATCCTCTCAGGAGTAATTCAGCTTGTCCTCTATGCTATGTATTATCGCACCACAAAATGGGATGAGGAAGAAAAGCCACACCTCGGGTTGAACTCTCTAGGGGAAACGAAAAATCAGAAGTCCTAATACATTATAAACCAGAAGTTTCAGATGTTTAATGTTTTTCATTCTCCTAATACTTTACAAATATCTACAAGATTTATATGAATTATGTATCGGATGACAATCTCAATGATAGTTTGGTAAATATGTGTTTTTTTTTAAAGGATTCATATATATATATATATAAGGCACCATGCCATCCAACATACTGGACAACAAACATAACACAAAGCAGCAAGACACTGCCCAAAATACCAAGGCATACAAATTAAAATACCCCCACGACAACCAATAATCAGACAGCAAAAAGAAGAACAGAGCATCAAAGATAAAATTCTAACAAATCCTATCTTCTTCCTACTACTCCTTTCCCCAGCTCGCCAGCCTCTCCGTCATGTTCTTTGGAAACTTTTTTGATGTTCTAATTTGCAATCACCCTGTATTTTCTCAATCTCCGAACTGTTGCTGCCTTAATCACCCAACAAAATTGTCCAAACTTTGTTAGTTACTTCCGAAATCAACCAACATAACATGCTTCATGATCATTAAGAGGTTAAGATACAGTTCTCATCGATTCCAAAATATTCATTACAGACATTAAATAGGAAAAACAGCTTGCGCCATTACCCAAGAACAAAAAAACGATTACTCCATTCATCCCTTTCCCAATATGTTTTGGATAATTTCACATATATCAATAAATTATTTAACTAAAAAGATTATTTGCTATTTCTTTCTCTCTCTCAAAATTTGAAAATAACATACAAAATAACTCTAAAATTAAACAAAACCTCTTAATAAATTTTTTTTATTAATGCATCTTATAAAAGTGACGAAGTGATAATGAGATAAAGATGATTTCTTAGATACCAGTGAGTTGGGATTGATATTTGATTTGAATGGGTGCCTTCGAAATTTCAACAGAAAGTTCCAGATTGCATTGCAGTGTTCTCTTGATGACTTCCATGAAGAAAATAATGAGAGAGAGGAGAGAGATATGTGGAACATGAAAGGAAGGTTCTGGTGGAATTTTGAGAAATAGTTGGGGCTTTTTGGTGAAAAAAAATGCACGATTTAGTAAAAAGGTGTGTGATTCAGTAAAAAAAGGATTTAGATAAAAAGAAAACGAAGTGATATGCCATATTTTCACATAAATATGGACAAAATGCAAAAATGAAAAGGATGTGATGTTCCTCAAAATTTAAATATGTTTTGAAAAATTGAACAAAAAGACAAAATGAGAAAGAAGTCATGAGATATTAAATTCAAACGAATTTGAATTTAATGATAAAATATACAAGTGAAATCATATTTATATATGTTTGTAGGAAAATCGCAAAATATACACACAAAATATTTTCAATTCATCAAAAATACTCATAATCTTTGTTTTCCTCCACATATGCCAACAAATTATTTTTTTCATCGAAAATGCCCATAATGTTTGTCTTCATTTTTTTATACCAACAAACTATTTTTGATTCATTGAAAATATCTATAATCTTTATTTTCCTTTTTTTTTATACCCATAAACTATTTTTAATTCATCAAAATTACACAAACTACCTTTGTATATGTTGGCTTTGGTAGAAAAAATAAAATTAGCAAATCATTAGTAACGATTTTGAAGGAAAAAACCGTTTTAAATTTTTTTCATTTTACAAAAAACTAATCTCCCAAATGTTTTCCCCTCCCAAATACATAAATTCTAAATTGTAATTTTAAATAGTCAACTAGAGAGGAGAATGTTGGGGGATGAGTTTTTTTTTTTTGTAAAAAGCAAATTATTAGGATGCTTTTGCCCTTCAAATTCAATGCTAATGAGTTGCTAATTTTATTTTTTCTACCGAAGCCGCCATGTACAAAGGTTTTGAAAACATTGGATACAAAATTAAAAAAATAAAGATTATGGGTATTTCAAAAGTATTACCTTTATTCTCTATTAATGCATTAAGAAAAAAAGTGAGTGAATGAGAATGGAGCGATTGAGATGCCTAACCATCAAAGGAATGCTTGAAGATATTAGACTATTAATTGAAGCAAGGATCCGACAACATGGTGAACATCTAGCCACTTTTTCCAAACATCTACCTGGGATGTATAAAAGTAGTTTTGCAAAGAAAAAAAGAGGTAAGCGATTAGAAGTTTGTTACAAATATTCAAGATGGAATTGTAATATGCATTGTTGTTCACACGGATTTATATTTAGAAATTGAGAAGATAAAATTAAATTCATAACGGATGGGCTTAGAAAGGAGTCATTTAATAAAATCCGAGTAGCTCTTAATATGTATTTCTCTGAACGTGTGCAATGAGAAGTTCTTAATTTATGTAATAAATTCAAAGACAACAAACAATGTTATAATCTTAAATTTTTTACTTAAAATGATTATGTATGCAAATTTATACAAAAACTAGATGATAAGAAAATCAAATATGTAATGTGAATGTATTTTATAAATTTTGTTTAATTTGTATTTTATTAATATTTTAATGCAATTTTATATAAACATTTTTAAGCTGTTGGGGATATACTCGTTATGATTCAATTAGGGGCAGGCACAATATTTTTATTGAGGCAAATTTTCTTATAAAAAAATAAAGAAAAAAAGATTGAGGCGGGTACCCATTGCCAACGCCAAGTCCGTCCACATTTTCATTATGTTCACGTGTAGCTTGACAAGGAAAAAAATGTTCCTTACACATGCTTCCTTTAATAAATAAAAAACAAGTGCAATATTGTAATACCCAAAAAAAAAAAAATTATCTAATGGGCTTAATTAATTAATTAACCCGGCCCATTAAATATTTATTATCTTACACCTATAAATAGATAGGGATTAACTTAATAATCATTTTTTTTCCCTCATAATCACAAATCCCGAGGTAAGCTCTCTAATTTTCCGATTGGCAGCCACCACCGGCGCCGCCACATGGCTGGCCGCCGGCGGCGGCGATAAGCCAAAAATTTTATTTTTCTTATTTTTCCCACCATAGTCTCCCATATTTCAGTGTTTTTTTTTATTTTGGGAAGTGGAAAGGGGCGGCAGAGGAGGAGAAAAAAAAAAAAAAAAAAGAGAAGGGCGGGTGGCGGGCAGAGGGAAAACCGAGAGAGGGAGGGAGAGGGAAAAGTAGGGATGGCAATGAAGCGGGGATTATTGGGGATTCGATTCGCCCCGCCCCGTTGGGATTCAGTATTCCCCGACTTCAGTGGGGGCGGAGGCGGGGGCGGGGACTGATTTGTCCCCACTGAATCCCCGCGGGGATTCGCCTTCGTAAATCCCCGACTTCGGCTTCAGCTTCGGTATCTCTAATAAAAATACTATTTTATTCCTAGTATTTTTTTAAAAAGAAAACAATTTTATCCATTTGGTTACTTTAAAAAAAAAATTAAAATAAATTGAGTTATATTATTAAAGGAGTTTACATTATTATACCTAACTAACTATAAGTTTATATTATTAACTATGTGGATTCAAATGAGTTTATATTATTGACTAATTAATTATGAATTATATTATTAAAAATGTAAATTAAAATAGTTATATTATTATTTATGTAACTATATATGAACATTAAAAAAACTATGTAAATATGATTATTAACTTTATTGATTTAAATGAGTTTATATTATTAAATATATACTTAACTAACTATGAATTATATTATTAACTGTATTGATTCAATGAGTTTATATTATTAACTATGTAGATTAAAATGAATTTATATTATTGACTAAGTAATTATGAATCATATTATTAAGAATGTAAATTAAAATAGTTATATTATTTTATTTATATAACTATATATGAACGTTAAAAGAACTATGAAACTATGATTATTAACTATATTGATTTAAATGAGTTTATATTATTAAATATATACTTAACTAACTATGAATTATATTATTAACTGTATTGATTCAATGAGTTTATATTATTAACTATGTAGATTAAAATGAGTTTATATGATTGAACCATAATTAGCTTAGTTTTCTATGGGTTATTATGATGTTTATTAAGTTTAAATCTAGCTAATTATGTGTTTTGGTGATTTTAATGATTCTTTACACTATTACTTTTGTTTTCAGGTCTTTAGAAGATTTAGAAGATGTTGGAATGAAATTGGAAGAAATCGGGAATTTGAGGATGGATATTTAGAAGAAGGGAGAAGTGGACGCGCAGGACAGTCAAGTGGACGCGCAAGGCCAGGAGGTGGACGCGTCCACCAAATTTCACGCGTCCACCCTCAGAAGTTGGACAGTAAAGTGGACGCGCAGGGAGACCAAGTGGACGCGCAAGGGAAGAAGGTGGACGCGTCCACCAAATTTCACGCGTCCACCCTCAGAAGTTGGACAGTAAAGTGGACGCGCAGGGAGACCAAGTGGACGCGCAAGGCAAGAAGGTGGACGCGTCCACCAAATCTCACGCGTCCACTCTCAGAAGATTGACAGTCAAGTGGACGCGTCTCATCTACTCAGGCGTCCACTTTGAAGACTCGGGCGTCCACTTTCCAAATTCAAGTTTTAAGATTGTTTTAAGTAGTTTCTAATTAGGATTTTTAGAAATTAATTAAATCTAAAGACTAAAAATGAAATTAATTACTAAGCCCTAATCCCCTAACTCTTCAGACAGAGTTCAGTCTGTCTTCTTTCAAACTTTCACCCGTCGACTCACGCCTCTCCCTGTCTCTCAGTCTCACGCCGACCAGCCTCCAGCAGAAGCTTCAGTAGGCGAGCTTCTCTCTCTGTCGCAGCGTCGAGAGCTCCAGTCGCCGAGCAACCATTTTCGACCAACCTCATCCATCTGCGTCGCCAGTCGCAAGTCGCCCTGAAGGTAATATTTTCTGGGTTTTTTCCTTCACACCATTTTCTTGATTATGGATGATTATTCTTGATTTTTTATTTTTGAGTTAAACTGAGACGGTTTTTTTCATTTCTGTATATTCCTCTCAATCTAAGTTAAGTTGAGTTATTCTAATTTCTGTATATTCCTCTCAATTTGAGTTAAGCTGAGACGGGTTTTTTTTTTTCATGGTTTTGTTTTCTCTCTGTAACAGTTGGGATTGCACTTTCTGTTTTAATTTTTTGATCTGCAGTATGTCTAAGCAATATTTGGGATTGGAAGGTAAGGATAAGTATATGGGATTGGAATAGGATGGTCATGAATCACTGCATAATTAATCTATTTTGTCAAATCTGGAAATGGTTTTTGCCTTGGCATGGCTCAACTCAAATTGCAAATGCAAGCCATGCTTCTGAGTTCTGATTTGATTTTTCTTCTTTCCCTTTGAGCTCATCTCCTCTTGCTGTTTCCCTGCAAATCCCACAGAGAAAATGCTCCTTCCTGTAAATGTGTTTGGCTATATGGAGATCCTTCTGGAGATCAACAATGAGTTAGTTATTGATCACTTACTCAAACAAGCTCCCTGATTTTCATAATTGCTTTGCTCTCTGTCCTGGTATGTTTCCCGTTCTTCAGTTGCCCTAGGCCCCCTTATAGGCTTGATCTAATTTGTGAATATCTTAAAGGGTTTACACAGAAACATTACTAGAAATTACAATTGCTAATTTTTCATCTTGATAGTACTAAAATTCAGTCCACAAGAAGAATAGGTTATCAACTATGAGTGACTGTTTGTTCTGAATTTCTTGAGTATGCATGATAAACTGGAACTAAGAGTTCAGCCCTTGAGTGATTGAACTTATTTTATCTCAAAATATATATATGATGAATAAATTATTTTTACTCTATGTCTACCCACTGTTTTCATGTCCAATAATTGTTGATTATAAAGTTTAGAGAGTAAAGATAAGTCATACACTTGATACATGGGGACAATTTGATCCAAATATGTAGACTGCAAAGTAATTGTGACAGAATATATTCTTACTCAGTTGTAGAATGCAAGAGAATGCACTAGCAGTCTTGAAACATCAAAATCATAACTCACTTATGTTTCTTTGTGGTGTAGAATTTTATCTGTTTCTTTGTTTCTGTTTCTGTTTGTCTCCCTGTTTCTGTTTCTGTCTCTTTGTTTCTGATTTTCAATCTCTGGTTCAACTTTCTGGTCTTTAAAAATAATATTTTTTCTGTTTTTAATGGGTATTAATCACAGATGGAAGAAACTGAACAAAGTCAAAGTTCAGTTAAATTCGTTGAAACAGATAGTACCAATCAATCTGATTGCCCTGTTGATAAAGTGAATATTAGTAGTGAAAATGAGGTAGCAAATCAAGTGACAAAAGCCAAAGATGATGTTGGACCTAAAGGAAGGCAGAAGTCAAAGGCATGGTATCATTTTAGGCAAGTCACATTTAATGGCAAACCTAGAGCTGAGTGTATATATTGTAACCTCTCACTTGTCAGTGGTTCTAAAAATGGTACAACTCACTTAACTGATCATCTCAAATTATGTCCAAAGAAAAAGAATCAAGATATTAAACAATGTTTGTTGGCTGGACATAAAAGTAGTCCATCTTCTACTGTGACAACTTTAGATACAATCCATTTTAGTCCTGAAGTGTCAAGGAAAGATTTGGCTGAAATGGTAATTATACATGAGTATCCTTTGATCATTATGGTTTTCGAAGGTTTATTACAAATTTACAACCTATGTTCAAAATTATCTCAAGAAATACTTTGAAAAGTGATATCTTGAAGATTTACATTGATGAGAAAAAGAAGATGTTTGATTTGCTGAACAAGAATATTGGGAGGATTGCAATTACTTGTGATATGTGGACTGCTAATCACCAGAATAGATCTTATATGGCTGTTACTGCACACTTTATTGATAATACATGGCTGCTACAACACAGAATTTTAAGGTAAATTAATAGAAACTTATATTATAATGATTATTTAGTGATTTTCATTGATTTTAAAATATAACTAAACTTCTTCTTCTTTTTTTATACTATTAACAGGTTTGTTTATGTTCCCTTTCCACACACTAGTGAGGTGTTAAGTAAAGTATTGGATGATACTTTTTTTGATTGGAACATTGATAGAAAATTATCAACAATAACTCTTGATAACTGTTCAATAAATGATGCAATTATTCATGATATTATGGGAACACTTGACAAGAGTTCACTTATTTTGCATGGTAGTCTATTTCATATGAGATGTTGTGCACACATCTTGAACTTGATAGTTCAAGATGGAATGTCAGTAATCAGTGAAGAGATTGAGAAGATTCGTGAAAGTGTTAAATTTTGGACAGCCTCACCGAAAAGAGAACAAAAATTCGAAGAAGCAGCACGTCAACTAGATTCTCCACATACCAAGAAGCTTGCTTTAGATTGCAAAACTAGATGGAATTCGACATTCTTGATGCTTTCTACAGCTTTGTTGTACAAAGATGTGTTCTATAGGTTGAAAAGAGAGCGTCTATTTACTTGCTTGCCAACTGAAGAAGAGTGGTCTTTGGCACAAGAAATATGTAATCATTTACGTTTGTTTTATAAAGCTACAAATATATTTTCAAAGATCAAGTCTCCTACTGTTAATGAATTTTTCACTACTATTTGTGAAATTAGAGTTAAGCTTAATAAGTTAGTTAGTAGTGAAAATGAATTGGTGAAGATCATGGCTGAAAAAATGATTGTTAAATTTGAAAAATATTGGAATGTTGTTCATGGCATTATGAGTGTGGCTACAGTTTTGGATCCTAGATATAAGATGACTTTGGTGGTTTTTATGTTTCCTAAAATATTTGGTGGTGACTCTACAACTAGAATTGAGCATATTAAGAATTTATGTGTTGACTTGTATAATGAATACAAGTCTAAAATGAAGAGGTCCAACAAGGAGGAAAGTTATACTTTGCTTGGAAAGCGGTCAAGGGGTGAAGAAATGGAAGAAGAAGATGCTCTTGCTGGATTTGATGAGCTTGTAGCAGTTACGGATAGTTTTTTGCAAGAAAAATCAGAATTAGATAGATATTTGGTAGAAGAACATTTACCAAGAAATTCAGAATTTGATATTTTGGCATGGTGGAAGAACAATGGAACTAAATATCCTGTTCTTCAGATGATTGCTAGAGACATTTTTTCTGTTCCAGTTTCTACAGTAGCATCTGAGTCTGCTTTTAGTACGGGAGGTAGGATAGTGAATCCACATCGTAGCAGGCTTCTTCCAACTACACTTGAAGCATTAATGTGTTGTCAAAATTGGTTATCATGGAAATTGAAAGGTATTTATAAAAAAAAACTAGTTCATTTATTGTCCTTCTGTTTTTTTTACTAGTTTATCAATTTTTAATTAATTATGTTTATGTTTTTTTTACAGCTTCTGATGGGGAGCTTATGAATATTTTAGATGATGTGGATGATAATGAGGTGGTAAACTCTATTAATTTGTACATTGGTTTAATATGTTATTATTTTGTTCTCATATATGAATTACTTCAAAATAAAGTATTATTAATTATTTCTATATTATTTAGGTGACCGAGATTTGCACTATTGTCATGGAATGATCCATAGTTCCAACAGACGCATTGTGGGAGAAACTGAAGTCAGTGGCTGAGAAGAAGGTATGTTGTAAGCCAAACACGTGATCTAATTTGATGACTTAGTTGGAGCATATAGACTTGTGTATTCATGTACATCTGGATTTCATCCTTAAAGTACAGTTTCTTAGAGTGCATTTTACTTTTATTTGTTTGCTTTGGATGTATAAAATAAGTATTTTCTGGACAATTTGCTAATTCTGTTTTTCTGTTTTCTTGAGTTCTGTTTTTCTGGACAGTTTCTGTTTTCTTGAGTTCTGTTTTTCTGTTTTCTTGAGTTCTGTTTTTCTGTTTTTCTGAACTTTATTTGGTAACCAACAGATTTATTTGTTATTGTTGGTGGCTTTTATCAGAATTCCTAGATGCCTAAGAACTAAAAGTATCTGTTTTCTTTTCTTTCTTTTTAAAATTAAAGCAGAATATTATTCATGAATTTCATTTTTTTTCATTTTTCTTTAACAGTTGCTTATGGTTGATCTCTAAATGCATTGCAGGACATGTGCTAAAGACTGAAAGCTGAATTTTGGAAGATTGTTGTATTTATAGTTTTTAAGGATAATGATTTATATTTATATTAGTGGTTGTATTTGATATATGAAATATTTCATTATTTTGTATTTGAAGTTTTTAGTTTCGAAGCTTTATTTTTTAAAAAATTTTAGTATGAGACAAACATGTTTAAATGAGCTTGTGTCTTAATATTTGTAGTTTACTATGATGGAATATGCATTTAGTTTATTTTAGATTTTAGTGGTATGATGAAATTTTTTTTTTTTTTAAAAAGAAAAATTTAAAAATTGAAGTGGAGTCAAACAGGGGTCAAACAGGAGGTCAAACCGGGGTCAAAATGGGGTCAAAACGGGGTCAAAATGAAGCTGAATTGAAGGCGTGGACGGGTGTTCTAAAGCGGGGTCGGGGTCGGAGTCAGGGTTTATTCAAACATTCTAAAGCGGGGACGGGGCGGGGGCGGGGACGAGTGTTCTAAGGCGGGGTCGGGGTCGGAGGTAGGGGACTCCGGCCCCGCTTCGCCCCATTGACATCCCTAGGGAAAAGGGGGAGCCAAGAGAAGGGGAGGGAGAACAGAAAGGGGGTGGGCAGAGGGGTTTCAGAGAGAGGGGGGGGGAGAAGAAGAAGGGAGAAGAAGAAAGAAGGAGAAGAGAAGAAGAAAGGAGAAGAAGAAAAGAAAGAGAAGAGAAGAAGAAAGGAGGAGGGGAAACAGCAAGCGCGGCTGGCAGAGGGGAAGGGGGGGGGGGGGGGATGGCGGCTAGGGTTAGGAAGAGGGGAAGAAGAAGAGAAAAAAAAAAATTAGGGGTTTTTGGGGATAGAGGGATATTTTCGTAATTCTTTCAAAAACTTATCCATTTTTGCAAGTGGTCCCTAGAGTTACAAACCCTAAGATTAACCCCAATTCAGATACAAAATTTACATATTTACCCACAAATGTTTAGAATTTCCAAATTAGTCCCCAAATCTTTCTAGAATTTCCAATTTGACCCCAAACTTTTTAAAAATTATATTTTTACCCAATTCTTTTAGAAATTCCCTTTTTATACCATAAAACTTATTGAAATTCTGTTTCAACCCATATTTTCAAAAATTTCGTTTTTAATCCCCGAACTTTCGAAAATTACGATTTGACCCCTAAACTTTTCTAAAATTACAGTTTAACCCAAAACTTTTCCAAACTCGAAAATTACCTTTTTCATATTCCAAAAGTGTTCCCAAACCTTTTCAAAATGCCAAATATTTCCTTTAACCTTTCAAAAAGTCATTCTTTTTTCTTTTATATAGAATATTTAGTTTTGCCTTTCGATGTCTAATTCATTGAATACATTCAATGTAGGAAATAAGGACTTAGGGAGCTAGATTTTCCACGCAACTTAGCACACGTTTATATCTGCTTTTGAGGTGGGAGTTCTAACCTTATTTTAATTATTTAATCATTTATATTTACATGTTATATGTGATATTTTATTCTATGATTAATTGTGCACTTTTAAATTCTTTTATGATATATGTGTGCAATGATTTTATAATTGAATATATAATGTCTATTGCATATGTCATCAAACAACAGGGGCTTAGGTCCGATAAAACAGGGACTTATGTCCGATAAAATAGAGACCTTAGCCCGATTCAACAGGAGTCTTTGACTCGATGACAAGCAATGACCATTGATGTTTACATGATATTTTTAATATGTATATCATTATAATATGTCACACATTGCTCCCACTAAGTACTTTGTACTTAACCCATGTTTTTTCGTTTTCCTAATATCTTTTACAGGCTAATGGATTGCGATGCGGGGACGGAGAATGACCAGTATTTAAATAAATCTCAAATTTGGTTTAAAATTATGTTCATGTTTTAGAACTAAGAATATTTATGTTTATGATTTTAGTTTCATTTGGTATAAATAATTTTATGTTGGCAAGGATTGTTTTTGGATTCAAATTTATAATCTGTTACTTTTGGAATTTTGACTCATCATTTGAGAATTTTGACTGTTTTGAAAATTAGGATTACTCTTTGACTTGCCTATTTTATTATATTTTCTATTTTGGGTATTTTTGGAAAATTAGGGATGTTACAAATATGTACCAAACAAAAAAGAGGAACACATGGGTAGTTCCAAAGGTACCATTTTGACAACTTTGTCTGATGACACACACTCATTGTTTTGACCAATGATATTGAATTTGAAGACGAGTTTTATAAAAAATGTAGCAGAGAGAAGAGGGTGCCTCATCTTCCATGCACTCCGATAATTCAGTGAAGAAAAAAAAAAGGTATCGAGTTGTTTAGGCCAATGGCATGAATGAGGGAACTGGAATAAGAATTATCCCTAGAATGGCAGTGATGATTACTCCCAAGCAGGACCATCCTAAAGATTTTTTCGGCCATAGGCAAAATTATAAAATGAGGTCTTTTTATAGTTGTAATTAAATAATAATAATAATAATAATAATGAAAACATATTTTAACTCAAATTTATTTTTCTTGCTTTTTGAGATGCAAAAATGTTGATTAAATTATTATATTATAATTTTTCTAACATATTTTTTCATTAGATAATATATTAGAAAAAACAAAACACTATTGCCAATGAAAATTACCGTCGATACCTTGTTTTTCGTCGATACTTATCCACATAATATTGATGACTTTTTATTTTTGATTTATTTTTTGAAAGGAAAAAAATTTGTCAAAAATATTTATCAACTATTATCTACATAATACCAATGAACTTTTAAAAAAAATATAAATAAAAATACCAACAATATATGTATAGTATACTGACAAAAAAATTAATCCCTTAGAATTCCGTCAATAATTTGCCAACATAATACTAGTGGAATTTTAAAAATTAATTAAAATGAAAATAGTGAAGGAATAGAGACGATCTTTTGTTTTAAAAAAAATTAAACATAACGATGAAATTGTTTTTTTTTAAAAAATAAACATATGACGGAATACCGACTGAAAATATTTTAAATTTTTTTTACACAAATTATTATTTTTTTGGGATAAACATTATAAACATTTTTTTAAATGTTTATGAAAGCCCTAAAGCTTTTAATGTCTTAATTTTGATTAATGACAAACATTGATGAGGACTAATGTCTTATTTGTACAAGTGATAGAGTTTTTGGATTCATGATTTAATCCATGTAAGAACAGGATTTCATGTCTTCAAGGAAGTATACAAGTCAAGACTATCAAGATTTGAAGACAAGCTTTTATTGGATTAGATAGGAACTAGAAGTATAGTCTTAGAGTTATATATTTTGATATCTCTAGTTCTACCTCTAATTGAGTAATGGTTTCTAAAGGTTGCTCTATGAACTTAAAACGTCATTTCAAAATGTTTTCAATATGTTAAAATATGTTTTGGTATTTCGAAAACCATGCATCTTGATTTCAAAACTTAAATGGTTGATAAACTCTTGTTGGATTAATACCATAACTTATATGGTTGATTGAAATCATCATTTGTGTGTTAGAGTATTGTTGATACACAAATGAACATGTTTCAGTTGACCTAAAGTGGTCCAGGTATCGTCCATAAGTTAGTTTATCTTGTGAATGCATGCGCTGTCAAATTTGTTCATCTGCCAACCTGTGGACGACCATGAGGACGACCGCAGGTGAAGTGAGGTCGACCGCAGGTGAAGTCCGATCGACTGGAGAATGAAAAATCATCATCCGGTGGTTGTCCAGTGAGCTTGAGGATGATGGTGCGGACGGCCAAGTCTGATATGCGGTCGACCGCACTTCCTGAGTTGGTTTCCAACAGCTTCATTTTTTACCGTTGGGAACAAACTTTTAAATACCAAAACCTTTGGAATTCTTTCTAAGTAGATTTTTTGAGCAAAAACATTATATATCTTGATCCTATAACATCTTAGAAACATTCCAAAACCCTTTCTAAACATCAATCTTGTTAAAATCATTAAAGAAGGGTTTTTACATTCAAAGGTAAATTTTGAGCAATCTTGACAAGCCATTACTCAAAGAGGTGATTGTGATTCAAATTGATACAATCAAACTCTCTCTTATTATTATTGATTGTAAATTGTATCAAGGTTGCAAGTAGCATAAAACCCTAAGTGTTAGGGTGAGGCTTGTGTAGGTTGTTTTGTATTCAAGGTTTGTTTGTAAAACCTTTGGGTGAACCTTGAATTAAATTGTTGTGTTAGGATTCACTAAGGAGAGTGGTGAGATTATTGTATAATCAAGGTTGTGTTGTAAAACTCAAGGGTTGAGTGAGCCTTGATTGGTTTGAGAGGTTATTTGTAAAACCCTAAGATGAATTGGGTGAGCCTCTTTTGTAATCTCATTTATTTGATTAGTGAAGGGATTTGATAAATCCTTGAGTAGGTAACTCAAGGTAGTGGATTAGGTTTTGTTGGATAAACCGAACCACTATAAATCATTGTGTTCATTGCTCTAATTCTGCAGTTTACTTGAACACATTATTCTCACACAACTAGCACACCAAGTGTTTGATATTTGTTGTCAAAGAGGTGTTTTATTGAATTATGTTGAAAAATCGAATAAAAACCTAATTCACCCCCCTTCTTAGGTTTTTCAGTTTATACACATACAACATATATATAGATATATATATATCACACACTATAGGGAAAACTGTGCAAAATGCCCACAAAGTATTTGTGAATCTTCGAAAATACTCATAATATTTTTTTTACTTTTTCTATACTCATAAACTATTTTCGATTAATAAAAAATACCTATGATCTTTATTTTTCATTTTTATACCCGTAAACTATTTTCAAACTATTAAAATTACCCAAACAACATTTGTATATAGTGGCTTCGATAGAAAAATATAACAAACAACTCATATCGATTTTAAATGGCAAAATTGTCCAAACAATTTTTATTTTACCAAAATTGATCTCCCCAACTTTTTTTCCCTCTCGTTGAACTCTTTGAAATGACTATATATAAAATCTTCATATGTAGTGTGTGTGTGTGTATATATTGGTATTTTTATTATCTATATATACATACACACATTGCATATAAAGCTTTTATATATAGTCTATAATATATATATATATATATATTACATAGTTATATAATTATGTTGTTTATAGTTCTAATAATTTATTTATATTTGAATCTATACTATGTATAATTATAAATCAATATATTTTAAACTTGTCTATTATTATTACTATTATTAATGACAATAATAATACTAGTTACAACAACAATGAAATTGACATTATTTTTATTATTATTATTATTGTTATTATTATTATTAAAGAGATAAATGAGTTCATGATCAACTTAAAGTCCAATTAGATTAAGTCTATACTTTATTATTATTATTAAAAGGATAAATGAGTCCAAGATCAACTTAAAGTCCAATTAGACCAAACCCATACTTTTATTATTGTTGTTGTTATTATTATTATTATTAAAAGGATAAATGGGTCCAAGATTAACTTAAAATTTAATTAAACCAATTCCATACTTTATTATTATTATTATTTATTTACTTATTTTTATTAATTATTATAATAATGATAGTAATAACAATACTAGTTCCAACAATAAAAAAATTTGTGTTATTATTATTACAATTATTATTATAAAATATTATATTGGTATGATTTCTATTTTTGTTATTATTGTGCGTTACTTTTATTATTTTTATTATCATCCGATTGGTCACGAATCCCTAAACATCAGTCCATCAATGAACAATATTTGTAAATTGATCCAGAATAACGAATTCAATTCTAGAACCCGCGTCTCTTGGACCCAATAAGGATTTATCTCCACAAGTCAGGACTAGTTAAGTTATGCCACAAGTCCACAATAATAATAATAATAATAATTATTATTATTATTATTATTATTATTATTATTATTGTTGTTGTTGTTGTTGTGGTGAGAATGTTGTATAAATAATAAAATTATGCAAATATAATCAGAGTACTTATTTGATCAAGTAGCATAACTCTGTACATAAGTGCAAATATAAGTTGTAGTATGGTGGTAGCACTTGAACCAAAAAAAAAACAAAAAATGATGGTAGTGCTCATCCGGCAAGTGGTCGGCCGAAAGTGAGTACTGCCACAGTGCCACAAATATAAACTAAATGGAACAACACTAATTTTCCATTATCATCTCATCAAATATTCCCACCATCCGTTTCCTTTTATTGGTATAATTTATTTTAATCGTTTTTTTTTAAAAAATAACATATATTCAATATTTTTCTCTTGATAACATACAAAATGTAACAAAATATCTTATAATTAGAAACATTAAAGTTTGCTTGATGTAGATGGAATAATTTTTTAATAATGACATTTCTAGGGACTAAAGTGAAATAATGCAATCATTAAAAACTTGATTGAGAAAATCCCATATTTTTAGAGACTAATTTGAAATTAACACTAATAAAAAAAAACCCATCATTACATTTTTCTTTCCATAAATACGTCTATACATTACATATATATATATATATATATATATTTAGCAATTGAATCACGCCCAAGAATCAATACAACAGAACATGGAGAAAAGGAAAGAAAACCCTACTCACACATTCTTAAAGGAAAGGACGGAGTGAGTTTAGTACCAACTCTTATTTCTTTCGACCCCAATGCTTGTGAGACTGAAATTCTGTGTTCAAATCTCCAATGAATTCATACATTAACTAAAGCATTGAATCAGTGTAATCTTTAGTTGAGCTCCAAAAGCACATAAAACCAAGGGAATAGAGCAAATATGAGCAGATGTAATAATAACCTCATGCAGCCATGCTGCGTGAGCACCAAAATATCTGTTCTAGGAGCTAAAATCAGAATTATCAGATATAAAGCATGAGCTAATTTTATGATCAAGAAAGTTTTTTGTTTTGTTTTATTTAGCATTCTTAATTTTAAAAATAGGCAGAATAAAATGTATAGAACAATTTGAACATTCCATAATTGCTTCTTAATGATTGAGACGTGATTTAGGCAAGTGAAACCATGTGAATAACGAATTTGGTTTTCCAATTTAAATTTTCTTCTAAGGGAGAAATATCATTCGTGCTATTCACATGTTGATGCTGAAAACGTTAAAAGGACTTTTCAGTCTTGTTCTGGTATTCAAGAAACAGGTCGTTTTCGTGGTTGCCTGTTGTCTGATTCTTTGTGGGTTCTTTTTAGTAGAAATTCATGTCATGCATATTTGATTTTGAACCACTAACCGAGAAATACAGAAAGAAATTACTCAACTAAAAACGAACTAAGATAGTTGTTACTTGATTCTGGACATCCAATGCGACAAGCCTCCTCTGTTATTGGAACAAACAGTAGATTTTTCAAGAAACAGTATATTTATGCCTGGGTTTACAGTCTAAATATATAGCTTTTGTACAGCTCGAGTCCAAATATACACTCTTGCTCTAAGTTCAATAGGGGCAAGTTTACCAGATCAAGAAGTATAATGGCCTTTAAGATACTCAACTCTCAACTTCCACGTTCCCATCCTCGTTTTGTATTTCACTTGAGCTGTATGCTGGACTTCCAACATTAGCACCATTAGCCTCAATACCTCCAGATTCAGATATTTTTGTGATCCTCTGGAGTTCATCAGTAATCTCTGAAGAACGAGCAAGCAATTCATCATCGTTCAACTGTTCTCTCTGAGTTACTGACTTTTTTGGTTGTCGGATGGCTGCAGCCGCTTCTGCCATTGCAACAGGAGGTGGTTGTGGAGGAACCCAGGATCGTTGAACTGGCTTCTCAATAGGCACAGTGGACCCAATTTTTTGATCGTCTTCAGTTTCTATTTCTGTGATTCTGGCATTTTTTTGTTGCCACCAAGGGGTAGAACCTTCTCCATCAAACTGATTAGTTAGGAACCTGGAATCAGAACCATCACCACTCTCTTGATACTGAAGGCCATTGCTAGAGCTATTCTGAGATTGAGCAACCTCCCAAGGCTATTTAAGTGAGGAAACTTGGTATTAGTGGACAGATCCATAATCCAATGGTTTAACATTAAGTACCAAAAGGAAATTGATTTCTGTGTCCTTAACCACACAAATTATAAGATACAATTACTCAGTTTATTAGGATATTTGTGGTCAAGCCTTGGATAACATTATTCCATGTTCCATCATAACAAATGCAAAAACAATGAAACTGTAATGGTCACAAATGACCTATCTGCTATCTCGCCTCAGCAGCCTGCCAGCAGAAATGCTTGATATTTGGCATGCAATAAGAAAAGGAAACAACAGAACTAAAATTCTTATCTATGAGCACAAGGATGGCTACATATAAGCACTAGCAGGCAGGCATATAGCATGATTACTGGTTATGGAATACTTCAGGTGAAAAGCTAAGAAATAACTAACACTGCCTAGGCAAAGCTGAACAATAAGCACAAGACAATTCTTAGAAGCCCACCTTTGGCTTTGGGGCCAAACGAGGATTTGGTACAGGCAGATTTGGGTTTGGTGGTTGATCATTGATCTCCTGAGACAACAGATAAACAAGAAATGCGCAAATAAGAAAAAATTCAAATGGACAAAAATCTAAGGTGAAAATATAACATTATCCCTAAATTAGAGAGATACTCTGATGTTGGAGGGTTTCTCTCCTCTTTGAACCATAGCCATGATCTGCAACATAATTTCACATATTAAACTCCTGATTTACATTTTGAATTGATATGATTCATCATTTACAACCAATTGTACTTGGCAGAAATATAATACATCCATCATTCCAAACTAAGTAATACCAGGGAAACCTACAAAAGTAAGCATCATGGTAATCTGGAAATTTGTAACATAGGAAAGTTACAGATAGCTTGTCTAAAAACCAGAAACAACTTTGCCCTTTCATATAACTTTGTTATGTGAAAATTGTTAATGCCTCAAAAATAGATGTTTGTCTAGTCTTACTGGAGACTACATGTTCCTTCCTTTTGTCACTGCTTTTTAGTTTAGAGATGATAAAAGTTAGGCAATCAATTTGATCCATACAATTAAAGCCTGTCCTGGAACCATGTAATTATGCTAAGGAGTGCATATGGGATATTTAGAAGCTGGACAGGTCCAATCAACTGTGATAGCTACTGATATAGACTATAATAGTTCAATTGTGCATACGAAACAAAAACAAGTAATATTTGGTTACTGGGGTGTTTGGTTCTTAATATGATGATGAGAGAAATCTGCTACAAGAGCATTTGAGATAAGTTAAGAATATGAAAGAGAAAGATGGTTTACTTTTTACCGAATTTATTTTATAAAGTCCAAAAACTGAGAAATGTGCGAGAGAGGGTGATGCATGAAACAGAGATGCACATAAACCACATATCCAGTGAATTCCCTGAACAAATATATATAACTTTATGGAAGAGACATGAAGAAGTGAGAAGCACAAATCACCAGTTAATATTATCTATTGTCAAAGAATGTTTAAGAAGATAGGATGCAAGTGTCACCTCCATATATGATTTTGAGTGAGGAGCAGCAGATGGCTGGATAGAGGTGGCTGGTGAAGAAGATATCCCTGACACCCCTGCATATAAAATCCCATCCTTATTCAGGGATAAAATTTTTATAAACCTTCAATAAAGAAGAATCAAGAGTTTGCAAGTTGATAAGAACCTGAAATAACGTCAACATCCACCCTCCCATTACCAAAAGATTGCTGCAAACACACAAATCAATAAGAAAATGAAGTAAACATATTTAAGGAAAAACTTGATCAAGAGAAAAGATATCAGATAACGTAGCTATGCAAATAATGTAAGAAGTTGTAAGCATATGTCAGCTCACCCTTGAATTTGTAACCTTCTGATCATCTTGTTCCACTGTCGTCATTCTCCCATTGATGCTAGTTTGTCCTTCAACCAACACAGAATATGACATTAATATCTAAGAATTTATTAAATAGTACCAAACATTCTCCACTTTGTTGGATTTATCAATCCTGAACTTCCCACAAAATTGAACTTTTTGTGACATTTGTTCAAATCTTGACATTGTTCTCCTCTAATCTGCATAAACATCTAAGCATGAAGAACTAATGACAACTAAGGAATTCTGCCAGGTGGCGGCCATACAAAATCAAATCTCTCTAATAAACATGCCAGGCAATACAACAAGGTATGTTGAAGTTCCTAAGACACTCAGAAAAAGAAGACGCATCAACCAACCAGGAAACCAGAGAGTACTCAATAATTGAACTGAAGGAAGTCATGCAAAAATCACTATCATCTAATGTTAAACATTAGCAGATACTCCCTCCATCCAATTTTATAAGATGTTATAAGTAATTTCACATATATCAAAAAAGTATTTTAATTCCGATAATATCCTTATTTATTTTGTGTTAGGAATAAGAAAGAGAAGAAAAATTTCGTCTTGAGAATAAGAAATAAAATAAATAGATGAAGAGAAAATAAAGTTTTGCATTGGGAGTAAGAAAGAGAGGAAGAAAAATTAAAGTCACTTCTTGGCAATAAGAAAAAACTGAGCAAAGAGATAATGATAAATAAGGATAATATTGAAAACAAATTATCAAATATACCTAAAATGTTGTAAAACATCTAATAATTAGGGACAAGAAAAAATGCTTCAAACATATTATAAAAAGGGATGGAGGAAGTACATGATTAGAAAAAGCATTTGCAGACAATAAAAAACTATTTAACACAAAGTAAGAAAATTTTCAGGTGGGGAAAGGGTGCCATTCCCATGAGAATAAAGGGGAGGAACTCTTCAGGTAACTAGACGGCAATGAACTTTAATACCTTCCAACTTAAGTAAGGCACTACTCATGGACCTCATTTCACGTATCTGCACACCTAACAGGTCTGTAAGCTCCTGGAAGTATTTCTTCTCTGAACAAGACAATCATTGGGGCAACCCTTTGGTCAGTATTAAAGTATCTAAACATGACACTGAACTTGAATATACCAACTATACATAGACAGACCTTCGACTTTTGAGATAGAAATTTCTTGGCTTGTCCGAGCCACATCAGCAGCAGCTGCTGCAGCCGCCTTTGCAGCAGCAGTGGCCTCCTCTGCCAAACTAGGTTTGGAGTTGCTTTTCTTTATGAGAGCCTGTTCTCCCTCTTCCTCCTCAAATACAACCTTGCGAATCCAAGACTTAAACCTTGGTATGATAGAATTCTGAAAAAATAAAAATGACAACAAGCTGTAAAAATATACTCGGATTATCACATCCATTGTAGAAAGAGAGCTTTCATAATGACCAAATTCTGTACCTCTTCAGAGAGTTGCTTTATTATATTTGTCAAAATAGGTTCATAACATCAATTTCACTAGATTAAGAAAAGAATGGCAGAAGCAGAGGATTGGGAACTAGAATATAAATATTTGAAATAAATGGAAAGATCCTGCAAAGGATCCTCATCAAGCATTACAAAATACCTTAAATAGTACAGCAGTTCCAGCTCCTGAAACAGCAAGTACGCCAACAGCAAGAAGAGCATGAGACCAGTGGAACCAAGAAAGTGTTCCCACTTTAGAAATGCTACCACTGGGTGCTGCGGGTACTGGCTGTGTAGTTTGAATTACTCCTTGTGGTTGAGTGGTTGGTGATGACTTTGTCTGTCCATCTAATTCAGCAGGTGTGGTAGGAAAAGGAAATAATAAACATGAGAAATATTGAAACTAGACTCAGAATAACTGTCAAAAACAATATTCATTACCATGATTTGTGACAACTGGTTGTGAAGTTGTGACACTTGGGGTAGGATCCTGTCAATTATATAGCATTAAGAAACTTTGACCAAATTTGATAATTCTGAGATAAATAACTAACTTACAGGAACACGGTGAAAAGCTTCATCTATCTCTTCCTTTGTAAGACCCTTCCTCTCAAGGAATGATCGTCTATATATAACTGGAGATCCCCTGACTTTTGGATGCGAAAGAAACTTCACAGCATTTTGCACTTGGTCCTCTCGAATTGGTTCAGAGTTCACAAAGACAGAAGGTGGAGATACCTCTGTTGGAGGATCAGCCTTGGCATCCTTAAGATTGTCCGCAGTTGGTTCTGTAGCCTGTGAAGCTGCAATTCAGAATAGAGATATAATTCTTGAAACTGTAGTAATCTTGGGAAAATAAAGAGAATATTTAAGAGAGAAATCTTTAGAAATCCAATATACATGTCCCCTTTTTCACATGAACAAATATACATGAATATGTCTGATGAACTTGCTAAATTTCCACATGCTCTAAAAGTAAGATAGAGAGAAGCGCTCTCTCACGTGTAGGCTGACTACAAATTCTCAATAATAAACCCAACAAGCCCAACATATGAATAATTGCTCACAACTATGGACAAAAGCAGAACTTTTAAAACACGACTATCTGCGTAATAACCATTACTGGGCAGAAAATGAGGGTTGGAACCCAAGACAACAACTTTTATTAGTTCTGATACTACGTTAAATTTTCACGTACTCTAAAAACTAAGCCGAAAGAGAGTGATTGAATTTAACTTTTTAACATAACTAATAAAAGTAAAATCTATAAAGGCCATCATCTCCGTAACACATACCTTGTCCCAAAAAGAAAAGCAGAAACAAATACAGAAGAAAGGAAAATTATAACAAAAAAGCAGAAACTATAAGAATCAAAAGCTCTTATAGGTTGCAATGGGATCCTCAATACCGGATATACAAGTTCAGATGTTCCAGAGACTGAGACAGAAATCTAACTACATTGGTAGCTCAGTGAAACCAATATAGGCCATCTCAGTTCATCTATGAATCTGATGAGAGCAAAAATAAAAGCAGACAGCAAAAACTCAGACTAAGGCCAGGATGCAGACTCAAGAGAAGCACACAGACACAAAAAATTAGACCTAGAATCACAAATTTCAATAGCATTTCAATGTTCTAGCCTGTTTTATTCCATTAACCTCTTCAACAATTGAATAAAATTTTTATAATCATGTGAAAAATTAACAATGTTTTCACATAGAGTGACGTTCTAGCTAACCATTGGATCACTATAACAGCATTCTTACAAGTTACAAGCTGGCAACTTTTTCTTAAATGGCATAGCTTCGAAAATCAAAATGGATAATAAGCAATGGAAGCACTCTCAGTAAGCTACATTTTACCATTGGATGCTCCTCATTCAGAGGCATCATGGCAGCAATCCCCACGCGCCAAAACAAAAAACCCCATGGAATCCAAAATAAACTATTCTACCTATAGATGAAGCAATCCACTCATAGAACAGCATTTCATTTCCCCTCCACATAAGCTCTCAATTTAATGAAGAAAAGAAGACATGTCATGTTATAAAATAGAATAACTTGTAATCAGAATTCCTACATTTTAACAGGTGTACAGCAAGTTCATATTCCTTTTTCTCTTATTCTTTCGCCATTTTGCTTAAAAATTGCTCGTGTATTCTATCAACCTACCACAACCTTAAATTCAAGAATCAAAACCTGGGATCCTCAGGACACTTAATCCGACCTCAAATAACAAAATTTCTTGGATTCCAGATGCACAATCCATAAATATACGCAGACACCATACAGACAAGAAAGAAAGAAATAAATTGAATAAAAACATAAATTACCCCCAAAAGGAAAAGAAAATCAAACCTGGGTTTTGGGCCTTATCATCTATGGAACTAGGAGGGGAATCAGATTGACTAGCCATGCCCAGCTAGCTAAAGTTCTCCAGGAAAGACAATGAAAATGGTGAATTATATGGAAAAACAGAAAAGGAAAACACTACAAAGAAACTACTCCCTATAATAAATTGTACTTCGTCAGTAAAGGGCTTGTTGAGATTACCAAGGACGATGTTGATGATGACGGTGATGTCAGAATTTCAGAACAGAAATAGCAACAAAGGTTTCTTTTGCTTACTTCAAAGCAAGTTGCAGAAAACTGAGGGTCGTGATGGGAATGGGATTATATAGCTCATAGTTGTGACTTGTGAGTGATTCATTATAAATGGTTTTTTTTTTTCCCTCATAAAAAGGTCAAAATTTTGTAGATAATATATGACCTTTGAAGACACACTGCCACTTTATCCCTAATATACATTTATCTATTAACCTATTAACTTATATTTAATTGAGACTTTTATACACTTTTTGAAATATAAAATTTTTATGAATTTTATAGAATTTTAAATGATTCTTAAAAATTTATTAGGATTCTACTTAGATTTTCATTTAAAATTTTTTTAAATTTGTTGAAACTTTTATAGATTTTTATTTTAAAAATAAAAGAAAATTCACATAACAAAAAAGTTATATATTCTTGAAATAATTATTGTCATGTCAATGTAAGAAGAATGTTTTTTTGAAAACCTGATAAAAATTTATAAAATAAATAACCTAAATTATTGATATTATAATAATGTTCATAATAAAATTCTAATGTTAAATATTATCAAAATTATGAACAGCATTTGATCATTTCTCATATTGGTTTCAATATAATGCAATTTATCTTTGTTCTTATTGACTTTCAAAATATCATTCAAAATATTCCACATCCTTTGATGTGTCTTCATTATCAAGTTCTAATAGAAGCTTCGATTTCATTTATCAAGTTCTAATTTTCTTTCCTTTTTATTTATTTTTTTGAATATTCAAAAGTCTAAACTAATAAAATTCAATTCAAGTCAAATTTACTTTTTTATATGCAAGCTAAAGGGACATCATAAGAGATAGAAAATTTCGATCAAAATGACATAGTTCAAGTTGGGTTGGATATGGTTAGGTGTGACAAAATGGGTCACTCAATCTGTCCCGATTTTCAAAGACTTATAATTATGTAGTCTAATCTAACCCAAATGGTAAAATGACTTTATTTTTTTAATATTAAAAACTATTAATTTTAAAATTTTTCTTAAGAATAGTCCTACCTGACTAGCCAAAAAGGAAATGCAATTAGGTTGGACTAAATTTTCATGGGTCTATAATTATAAAGTCCAAATCAATGTTCAACTTGGATTTGGACCCAAATTCTTACCCACGTATGATCTAATCATTAAGTTGTGTTGAACTTTAAAATTTTGGATCGAATTATGATGAAATGAATTGTCACATCGAAAATCTATGCAAATCTCACATGAATAAATGAGATTTGTTGGTAAAACATTTTTCCTTCATATTTTACATGTAAAGTCATGAAAAGTTTTAATTTTGTAAAAGTCATTAAAAATCCTTTTCAAATTGAATACCTCGTGACTTATCTAAAATTTTAAATTGTCTTATTGAATACCTTTAAAACTTTTAAAGAGTTTTAAAAAGTCTTAATTAAATACATCTAGACTTTTAAAATTCTGAAGAGTTATTAAAAATCTCAATTGAATACACTCTATTAGACTATTTTAGTTCTTAGATGATTATTTTTTAAAAACAGTTGTCTATGATTTTTTCATTTGAATTATTAGGTCCTTTTGAATTTATATGGAAGAATATAATAATTCAAAAAAATAAATCAAGGATAAAAGATTTTAAAATAATCATTTAGTACCAAAATAGGAAATAAGAAAAATCTATCTTTCTCTTCTATTCTCTCTGCTCGCCATAAGAAGTCTTTTGCTTCATTTGTGGCTTTTCCGGCCAGATAAGAGCTCTGGCTTTGTTGAAACATTAGTCTTGACTGGATTTATATTTTTTTCGTATATTTCAATTTCCACTGAATAAATTTGGAAATCTCTTGACCATAAGTTTTCTTTTTCTTTTGATTGTTCAAGATTTTCTTTTTCTTTATTTTCTTCTTATCAGAAATCCTCATGACACAAGGAGAGAGAGAGAGAGTTTATTGAATCATAGTTGAATTTGGATATGAATACCATATCTATATGCTTGATTGATCCTCGTAGATCTACCCACTATCTATGTAGACATAGCTAAGTGGTATGAAGTTATTTCATCCTTGTACATCATCAAATTATTTCTACTAAAGTATGATTTAAAAGTTATTTCCATCCTAATTTTTTTCTCTACTATTTACATCATCAATCCTTTTGTTCGAAGAAATGTTTTGAGAATGAAAATAACTTTTGAATTAGGGTTGCAAACAGTCTACAATGTCTTACTCTTTATCAAAGTTGAGTATCGTACCAGACATCCTCCTACTATTTATTTTCACAATACTAGTGTCACATATCTTTTCCCCAATCCTCTCTTCCATTCACAAATGAAGTATATTGTCATTGATTAGATTTTCCTTTTATCTATGATCAGGTTACTCGTAATGCCCTTTCGATCAAGTAGCTTTATGTTCACTCCAGTGATTAGCTTCTTGAACCTAATCATGTCTGCAAGTCCTAATAACTTTTTTTAAAAAAAAAACTTTATTAGTTTTAAGTAATAAGTCAAATTACTAGGACTGGAACTTCATTATTTACATTCGTGTCTTTGAGACGAATCTTTTCATCTCTATGAAACGCATCATTAGTCATGTTATAAAACCATGAAAATTTAGCATCGATAAACTTTAAATAAATGCTCTTTTCAACAAAATGCGCCTTTTGGGATGGCCATATCCATCTCAAATTCTAGTCCACGAGTCTCAAAATAAGTGGTCTCAACTTGGGACGAAATATTATTCTGTCTCAAATAAAGATGGATTATATCAGTCTATACGAGGTCAACATAATCACATCCATTTCAAATTCAACCTAACTTGAAACGAATTTGAGACAAACTCGTAAATATTATTTTTAAAATAAAAAATATTTGTCTCAAAACTATCTTTATTTGAGACGAATTTGAGACTAACTTCCCAAAGAAAAATTTAAAAATAAAAAACATCTGCCTCAAAGTGGTTTTTACTTCAGACATATTTGAGACAAACACATTTAAAAATTAAAAATTATTAAATTCGTTCTGTCTCAAAATGGTCTCAATTTGAGACGTATTTGAGATCAGCTTATTTAATAATTTAAAATTATTAAATTCATTTTGTTTCATATTGGTCTCAACTTGAGACAGATTTGAGACTAAAGTTCAAAAGTATTTTTAATAAATAAATAAATCCGTCTCAAATTGAGATCACTTTGAGACGAATATCAGAAAATTATTAATTGATTAAAGTAGTCTGTCTAAAATAAAGATGACTTTGAGACGAATCTTTTCATTATTATTTTAAAAAAACATTTAAAAGGTTAATTTCAAACTCGTTTCAACAAAATTATTATATATCTCAAAAGAAACCCCCCAAAAACTAATCAATCAATAAAAACACACAATAATAATAAATCATCAATAATATATATAATAATTGTGAATGTGTCAAATACAATAAAGTAAGTACTAAATAAGTCCAAATTAAGGATAGCACGGAGACGGGTTAAAATGGATCCCGAACCAAACCTCCCCGGTGAGTATGGAGATTACTCGATTTAAGTAGGGATGAAATTTTAATTAATGTATTAGCGGGGATGAAGACGTTATATCCACTCGTACCCGCACCCGATTCATACCCGTTTTGTACTCGCATATATTTTTACTTAGTTTTTATTAATTACTTATAAGTGTGTATATTATATATAATATATAAGATTAAAATGTCAAACAATACAAATTAAAATCATTCTATACTAAGAATATAAAACATTACATATTTCAATCGATATTAAAGCTCCAACATTACATATAAAATATAAAATACATCAAATGTAAAACTTCAAGGAGAGACATCAATTTCGTTAATAATTTTAGCTCTAAATACACTTCATCCAAATTTTTGTTTTGCATGTGGTTATTCACATTCTAGTTGATTAGAGGTATTTCGAAATTAAATTATGAGACAAAATCTTACAGTCTATTTAACATAAACTCTATTGAGGTTGCTACAACATGAATTATTCGTCCAATAGGAGATAACAACTTATGTTCAATGGTAAATCAAGAAATGATAATAAACCGTCAAATAAATTATTTATATTCAAAATGACAAGTGATTTAGTGTGTAATTTAAGGTTAGACAAAGAAGTGATATTAAATAAGTGTTCTAACATATCATAACATCCCGGTAAAACTATAAATGCATCAACACGTTACATTATTATAGTAATTTATTCATATATAGAATTGTTTTTGTATTTCAAACCCAATTGTCTTGTCATAAGCGGTACTAAGTGCAGTTTGAATTATACCTACTTTGAGAACATGATTATTATGAGTCGCTTGAGCAACTACTTCAATTATTCCAGAGTTTCCCTATAAAATATTCTTCCCAATTCCAGTGCGGCAACACATGAAACTTTTTTCCAACTGTCATACCTCCAAAAAGACCGATTGTTTTTACTATTTCTACTGGATTTCGTTTGATTTTTTCTTGTTCTTTGATAAGTTGAACAATCATAAGTTTGCACACGTTTGAATGATATTTATTCCATAAGTATAGATTAAATGTAAGAAAAGAAATGATATGAAATAATTGTAACTAAGTATGTAGTTATAAAGATCTTGTTAGTTTGTAATAAAGAAGAAATGAAGAAGAAGAAGAACAAATTTTCGCAAACTAACAAACCCTAGATATATATAGGGTTTGTTAGTTTGCAAAAGTCATTCTTCTTCAAATCAAGATTATACATTTATTCTTTTTCATTTCTTGTATATAGTTACTTCAAATAAAAACTTCTTCTTATTATTCCATTTTTTAAAATATAGATGAATCAGTCCGTAAATTTCAATTATATTACCATTTTCTGTCTACTAATGCATTGGCAAAAATATACATCATGAGAATGGAAAGATTGCAATTGTTGATGTCCAAAGAAATGCTTGAGAATATTATATGGTTAATTGAAGCCAATGCCCGACTAAGTGGTGAGTATGTACATAATTTTCTCAAATGCAACAGGATTTGGGTCAAAGTAGTTTTGCCAATAAAACGAAAAGAGATTAAAAGTATGTTACACATATGCACTGGAATCGAAAATGTCTTTTCCTTAGATATTTATCTAGAAATAGGGAAGATAAAATCACTTTCATAAATGATGGATTGAGTAAAGAATTGTTGGATGATCCGATTGACTCTTGAGACGCATTCTTGTAGAAGTGTTCAATGAGAACTTCTCAAATTATGGAATAATTTAAAGATGAAGAACAATGTTATAGTCTCGGACAATTTACTTTAAAAGATCATGTATGCAAGTTTGTACAAAAACTTGATAGTAAGAAAATCAAATATATAATGTGAATGTCGCACTAATTATTCATAATATATATTGAAACAGGTGGGGACAAAGAATATTGTATACCTACAAGGACAGGTGGGGAGTGTACCCGTTATGATTTAATAGAGGGATGGGGGCAAGGACGGGTAAGATATTTTCAAGCGTGGCGAAGTTGGAGGTAGAGGAGAATCAGAGCCACGAGCAGGAGGTGGAAGATCATTGGAGGGCGATATAGTGTAGTCCTCGTCCTCATCATTATCCTCATTAGTCTGTTGTGGCGGCACATGCACTAGTGAAATACTAAAAGGGTGAGGGAGCTCCAAGTGAGGCGTAAAGCCTTTGCATCCAATTTAAGATACTCCAGTTCAAATCCATAATGATCTTGTTCACTTCATTTTGGAGCCTAATGACCTCTCCCTAACATCCCATATTGACAATTAAAAAATAACTATATCATTAGCATAACTTGTAAGCAATCAATGATTATATCCATCAAACTTCAAGCACTACTTAACAAGTAACCTTACTGTCAAACAAAATGCATAATGCTCAGATTATGAGCATCTAATCCAATCTATGATGCTTAGAATTCCCAAACTAATTTAATACAAACAAGTTTCATAATTTTAGACCAATTAAAAATTAGTAATACAAATAATGTAAAATAATTAATTACATTTCTATTAACATAATTTACAGAATTAACACTATGAATTACAACTAATTAAAATAAAATAAACCTAATTTCTATTAAGATAATTTATGTTAATGTTAACAAATTAACCTAACATTTAATTTAAAAAAGAGCAGTAAGATAAATAGATAATAAAAACAATTATGATAAAAAATATTAAATAAAAAAAACTAAACCTCTCTGCCCATAAGATAAAAAGAAATGCTGACAAATCAAATGGCATAGATAATCATCATGGAGACAACATAGAAACACACAATAAAATAAGCATACACAATTTAAGTACTTTTTTCTTTTGGATATTTCACCCGTGGATCTATAAATTGACATTGAGAGCAAAAAGAAGTTAAAAAATGGGTAAAAAGCTATACAAGTTATATCACAACAAAAAATGAAAGAAAGGAAAAGACAGGAGAAGGGGGTTGCGAGCCTGCGACTTAAGAGGAAAATATCCAATGAAGATGTTAAGTATGTTGTGGATGAATGCTATAGTGCTTGATCATCCGCTAGAATACCAAAGTGTTTTGGATAGTTTCTGGATAATGCCTTGAGACATTTGGTCGACCATTTGAACATTTGCTACATCACCACATTTTTCTAGATAGTTAGCGGATGTTGCAAGCTATTGTTCGGTCAACTTCTTGAGCATCTACTACATCACCAAATTTTTCGAAATGGTTAGCTGACAATGTAAGATATCATCCAGTCGATAGTTTGAGCATCCACTACATCACTAGATTTCTTTGGATGATTAGCGGATGATGCAAGATTTCTTCCAGTCGACGACAAGCTTCGAATTGTTATTCTCAAGTTTTCCAAACATACAATTTAAATTTTCAATCAACTCCAAAAGTTGTATAAACTATTTTATAAATATTTTAAGTGAATACATGAATTTAGAAAACCAATTCAAATACCCATGACACATTTTAATTTATAAAACACATTTTGAAAAACATTTTAAGATCATAAAACAATCTATAGATTTATTACTTAAGAAGATAAACTAGAAATATCTAAATTATATCAACATCTAAGAACTATACCTCTAATTCCTATTTAATCTAGAAAATAATTTTCTTCAGCTCTTGATATCAAATGGAAGTACTTGAAGACTTGAAGCTTTATTCTTGTATGAATTAGATGAATGAATCCTAAAAATACTATCACTTGTACAAATAGACAATTAGTCTTAATCAATGCTTGTCAGTAATAAAAATTAAGACATTAAAAGTTTTAAGACTTTCAGTTAGAAAAAGACTTACAAAGAAAGGAAAAGACGGGAGAGGGGCCACGGGCTTGTGGCTTAAGAGGAAAAGAAAGAAAAGAGGAAAAAATATACTAAATATGGTATAGTAGATCGTGGGTTTGAGACGGATGAAATTTGTCCCAAAATAGGTTGTCTCATATAGAGACAGATTATTTCTAAAAAACCTAAGAGGGGGGTGAATTAGGTTTTAACTGATTTTTCCTCTTTAAAATAAACAATGCTTTCTAAGATAACAAATATCAAACACTTGGTGCTCAAACAGTGTGTGAAATAATGTTTTCAAGAAATTTGCAAAGAACACAACGATTTATAATGGTTCGGTTTATCCAACAAAACCTAATCCACTACCTTAAGCTATCTACTCAAGGATTTCACAAAACCTTTCAATAATTTAGTACAAGAGATTACAATAGAGGCTCACCCAATTCACCTTAGGGTTTTACAACACAAACCTCTTACCCAATCAAGGTTCACTCAACACTTTGAGTTTTACACTACAACCTTGATTAAACACTTATCTCTAATACAACAATTAATGAAATACAAACACTTAAGACAATCACAATTATCTATAATTCAAGGCTCAGTCTAACCCTTAGAGTTTTAAGCTCAATGCAATCTTGAATAAAACTAACAAGATAAGAATAGAAAGAGTTTGATATAGATATCACCTTAATGTGAAGATATATCAATTTCAAGCATAAGTACCTCCTTGAGTAATATGTTTCTCTAGATTGCTCAAGAACACCAATGATTTTGTAAAGACCCTTCTTGGATGATTTTCACAATGTAAATGTTATGAAAGGGTTTCAAAATGATTTTAAGATATTCTATGAAGAATAGGAATCAGATTTTTGCTCAAAAAGTAATCTTGCTAAGTTCTTCAAACAATTAGGTATTTATATATATATGTATCAACGATCATAAAAATGGCTGTTTGAATCCCACTCAGGAGAAGTGCGGTCGACCGCATATTCAGACTGGTCGTTCACACCATCATTCGCAAGTGTTCCAGAGAACTCTGGACATACTACGAACGATGAGCTGAGAAGTCCGGTCGACCGCACCATCATCCGCAAGTGTTCCAGAGAGCTCTGGACATTCAGCGGACGATAAATTGAGAGGTCTGGTCGATCGCATAATCTGTGGTCAACCACACATCAGTTAGGTCGACCGCACATGCATTAAAACTATGCAAAACAAGATTCCAAACAACTCCAAGAGTTTGCGGAATACATTTTAAGAAATTTAAAGTATGTGTACGTATTTTGAAAATCATTTCAAACACCCAACTCATGTTTTATCTAAATGAAATGCATTTTTAAAAACATTTCACTTTTATTGAGCAACCTATAGAACTTATTACTCATAGAGGTAGACCTAGAGACATCTAATAGATATATAAAGAAATAACACTACACCTCTAGATCCTATCTAATTCAGAAACTGCTTATCTTCAACGCTTGACACCAAACGCTCTTTCCTGAAGTCTTGAAACTTCGATCTTGCATGGATTAGATATATGCATCATAAAAGACCAACACTAATACAATTAAGCCATTAGTTCTTATCAATGTTTGTCATTTAATCAAAATTAAGACATTAAAAGCTTTAGAGCTTTCAATTTCATTACATTCAAGGTCAACCTAATCACATCAGTTTCAAATCCGACCTACCTTGAGATAGATTTGACAAAAATTCTTAAAATTATTTAAAATAAAAAATATTCGTCTCCAAGCTGTGTTTATGTGAGACTAACTTCTCAAAGAAAAGTTATAAAATTTAAAAACAATTGTCTCAAAGTGGTCTCAATTTGAGACAAATTTGAGACAAACATTTTAACAATTTAAAATTATTAAATTAGTTTTGTGTCAAAGTGGTTTCAACTTGAGACGGATTTGAGACTAAAATATTTAACAAATTCAGATTATTAAATTCGTTTAATCTCAAAGTGATCTCAACTTGAGACTAAAATATTTAACAAATTCAAATTATTAAATTCGTTTAATCTCAAAGTGATCTCAACTTGAGACTAATTTGAGACTAAAGTTCAAAAGTATTTTTAATAAATAAATAAATCCGTCTCAAATTGAGACTTTTTTGAGACACATATATGAAAAGTATTAATTGATTAAAGTTAGTCTCAAATAGACGCAACTTTGACACGTATTTTTTCATTATTTTTTAAAACAACATTTAAAAGGTTAATTTCAATATTTTTTCAACAAAAGCAATAAAAATACAAGAATAATAAATCATCAATAATATATGTAATAACGGTGAATGTGTCAATAAAATAAGTATTAAATAAGTTATTAGAAGATACAAATGTTGTTGCAAAAGGTGGAAAAGGATCAGAGCCACGAGCCGGAGATGGATCATCGGGGGTGAGATAGCCTAGTCATCAACCTCATCCTTATCCTTACTAGTCGGTTGTGGCACATGCACTAGTGAAATACTGCAGGGGAGGTGTGGGCACTCCAGGTGAGGAGTAAAACCTCTACATCCAAACTAAGATACTTTTATTCAAATCCATAATCCCCTTATTCACTGCCTTTTATGTACAACTAATTAAAATAAAATTAACCTAATTTATATTAACATAATTTTAAAAAAGACAATAAGATAAACATATAATAAAAATAATTATTATTAAAAATAAAAAAAATTAAAGGAAAAAAACTAAACTTATCCTATAAGATATACAGAAAAAAGAAAACTTATGATGGAGGGGGCTGCGATTGAGGGTAGTCAGATTTGCAAATAAATATTGACAAATCAAATGGAATATATAATCATCATGTTGACAACTTGCAATCACACAATAAAATAAGCTTACACCAAATAAATACTCATTATTGAGAGTGAAAGGAGGATAAAAAATGGATAAAAAGCTATACAAGTTATATCACAACAAAAAACAAAAGGAAGTTAGGAAAAGACTTACAAAGAAAGGAAAAGACGAGAGAGGGCGTTGTGGGCTTGAGGCTGAAGAGAAAAAGAAGGAAAAACAAGGAAAAAATAGAATGCAGACAGTAAAATAGGTCTTAGTTTTGAGACGGATGGAATCATTCTCAAAATAGGTGTTCTCAACTTGAAACAAAATATTATTTTGTCTCCATCCATTCAAGGACAACATAATCACATTCGTTTCAAATTCGTCTCAAATCCCACCCAACTTGAGTTGGATTTGAGACCAACTTGCAAAAATTATTTTTAAAATAAAAAATATCCGTCTCAAAGCTGTGTTTATTTGAGACTAAATTCTCAAAGAAAAATTAGAAAATAAAAAATTATTGTCTCAAATGGTCTCAACTTGAGACAGATTTGAGACAAACACATTTAATAGTTTAAAATTATTAAATTCGTTCTGTCTTTAAAGCGATTTCAACTTGAGACATATTTGAGACTAATGTATTTTACAATTTAAAATTATTAAATTCGTTCTATCTCAAAGTGGTCTCAATTTGAGACAGATTTGAGACTAAATTTCAAAAGTATTTTTAATAAATAAATACATCTATCTCAAATTGAGATCTATTTGAGACGCATGCATGAAAATTATTAATTGATTAAAACAATCACTCTCAAATAGAAATGATTTTTTGATAGATTTTTTCATTATTTTTTAAAAGACCAATTAAAAGCTTAATTTCAATCTTGTTTCAAGTATTACATATTTAAAAAAAAACAATCAATTAACAAAAAACACAATAAAAATAAATCATCATATACATAATAGTTGTGAATGTGTCAAATACAATAAAATAAGTACTAAATAGGTCTTAATAAGATACAAATGATGTTGGAGATGGAAGGGGATCATAGCCACGAGCGGGTGGTGGAAGATCATCGGGGGGAGGGGGTGAGATAGCTTAGTCATCATCCTTGTCCTCATCCTTATCAGTCGGTTATGGCATATGTACTGATGAAATACTGCGAGGTAGTGGGGGCGCTCCAAGTGAGGCATAGAACCTCTGCATCCAATCTAAGATATTCTAGTTCACATCTATAACGCCCTTGTTCATCTCCTTTTGTATACTAAGGTCCCTAGTTAGCGTATCAACTTGTTATTGGTTTGGAGCCTATTGAGCTCTTCCTAACAACTCATATTGACAATTAAAAAACAACTATATCATTAACATAACTTGTAAGCAATCAACGATTATATCCATTAAACTTCATGCACCCCTTATCAAATAACTTTACTGTCAAAATGCATAATGCTCAGATTATGAGCATCTAATCCAATATAAGATGCTTACAATTTCCACACTAATTTTAGACCAATCAAAAAAGTTGCATAATTTTAGATCAATTAAAAATTAGTAATACAAATACTATAAGATAGTTAATTACATTTTATATTATAATAATTTATGTTAATGTTAACAAATTAACCTAACACTAAAAAAGAACAAGTTAAAAAGATAATAAAACAATTATGATAAAAAAGGAAAAAATATTAAAGGAAAAAAAAAACTAAAACCATTTGCCCGTAAACAACTTACAATCACTAGTAAACTAAAATCATTATGATAAATAGCCTAATGGAATAGATAATCATCATGTAGACAACTTACAATGACACAATAAAATAAGTATACACCAAATAAATACTCACATTTTTCCTTAGGCTATTTCACCTGTGGAGCTTTTGATATTGATAGCAAAATGAAGTTAAACAATGGGTAAAAATTTATACAAGTTATATCAAAACAAAAAACAAAATCAAATTAGGAAAAGACTTACAAATAAATGAAAAGATGGGAGAGAGGGTTGTGAGCCTGTGGCTGAATAGGGAAAAATAAAATGAAGATGGTAAATAGGTCGTGGATTTGAGGCAAATGAAATCTATCTCAAAATAGGTGGTCTCAACTTGAGATGGAATATTGTTTCATCTCAAATAGAGACGGAATTTGAGACTGATTATTTCAATCAATTCAAGGTCGAGATAATCGCATCTGTTTCAAATCCGACCCAAACTATTAAAAATTATTTTTAAAATAAAAAATATCCGTCTCAAAGCCAACTCTATTTAAGACTAACTTCTCAAAGAAAAATTAGAAAATAAAATAAAAACTATCTCAAAGTGGTCTCAAAATATACTGAAGATGGTATAGTAGATTGTGGGTTTGAGACGGATGGAATTTGTCCCAAAATAGGTTGTCTCATATAGAGACGGATTATTTCATTACATTTAAGGTCAACCTAATCACATCAGTTTCAAATCCGACCTACCTTGAGATAGATTTGACACAAATTCTTAAAAATTATTTAAAATAAAAAATATTCGTCTTCAAGCTGTGTTTATGTGAGACTAACTTCTCAAAGAAAAATTATAAAATTTAAAAACAATTGTCTCAAAGTGGTCTCAACTTGAGACAAATTTGAGACAAACACTTTAGCAATTTAAAATTTTTAAATTCATTCCATCTCAAAGTAGTCTCAACTTGAGACAGATTTGAGGTCCACGTATTTAACAATTTAAAATTATTAAATTCATTCTTTCTCAAAGTGGTCTTAACGTGAGACATATTTGAGAGTAAAGTTTAGAAGCATTTTTAATAAATAAATAAATTTGTCTCAAATTGAGACTGCTTTGAGATGCATATATGAAAATTATTAATTGATTAAAGTAGCTAGTCTCATTCTCACATATAGATGACTTTGAGAAGAATGTTTTCATTATTTTGTTTTTAAAAAAACATTTAAAAGGTTAATTTCAATCCTATTCCAATATAAGTAGCATATATCTCAAAAGCAACCAAAAAAAAATGAATCAATCAACATAAAACACAATAATCATTAACAATCAATAATATACAAGATAATTGTGAATGTGTCAAATACAATAATATAAGTACTAAATAAGTCCTAAGAACATACAAATGATGCTATAGAAAGTGGATGAGATGGAAAAGGATCATAGCCACTTACAGAAGGTGGAAGATCATCGGGGGCGGGGGGTGAGATAGCGTAGTCATTGTTCTCGTTTGCATCCTCATTCAGTCTATTGGGGCACATGCACAAGTGAAATACTGGGATGAGGTTGGGGCGCTCCAAGTGAGGCGTAGAACCTTTACATCCAATCTAAGATACTTCGGTTCACATCCATAATGCTTTTGTTCATATCTTTGTTCAACTCCTTTTGTGTACTAAGCTACCTAGTTAGCGTATCAACAACCTGCTATTGAAGCCTAATGACCTCTCCCTAATATCCAATATTGACAATTCAAAAACAACTATATCATTAGCATAACTTGTAAGCAATCAATGATTATATCCATCAAACTTCAAGCACTACTTATCATGTAACTTTATTGTCAAAATGCATAATGCTTATATTAGAAGCATCTAATCCAATCTATGATGTTTAGCATTTTCAAACTAATTTAATACAAAAAAATTGCATAATTTTAGACCAATTAAAAATTAGTAATACAAATATTGTAAAATAGTTAATTACATTTAATTAACTCTATGTCCAAAAGGTGCACTTTTAAATAAAAAACTATCTAGAATTAACACTATTGATTACATAATTTATGTTACTGCTAACAAATTGACCTAACATTTAATTTTAAAAATGTATAGCAAGATAAACAGATAATAAAAGCAATTATGATAAAAATATATATATATTAAAGGAAAAAATATATGAATCCATCTGCCCATAAGTTTTTTTTTTAAAAAAAAAACACTACTTGCGATGGAGGGGGCTGTGATTGAGGGCAGTCAAACTAGGAAGAAAATGCTGACAAATCAAAGGGAATAGATAATCACTATGGAGACAACTTACAATCACATAATACAATAAGCTTACAGACGAACGTATCGTTGCACTTTCAAATTAATATAATTATAAACTTACAATTACGTTAGTGGTAAGTAAAGATTTATCTCACAGGGAATTACAAATTCTTGGAATAATAAATCTAATAAGAATTTTTTTTGGGAGGGGGTTTAGATTGAAAATTAGTTTAGAGAATAAAAAGCTTTAAAATGGATTAAGACTAAACATAACAAACATTTTATATATCTACGATAAAGACTCTAGTAAGGAATATGTATTTAGTCTCATTAATATGAGATTATCATTGATAAAAATACTTTCGAGAAGTTGATTTGAAATACCGCGAAGTGCATCAATTTCGGTTCTAATTAAATATAATAGTTCTGTGTAGCGTAACAAATTAATCACTAATTTAATTAATAAGTTTACCAAATCGGTTGAATAAAATTATCAACCAAGTTGCAAAAATATTGAGAGCATCATCAACATAAATATCCCAAAGATAATAGTCAATTAAATTCATGTAGTTTATTTCAAACAATTTCTTACTAATTAATCAAACTAAATTTAATTAATTATTGATACTACAATGGAAAATCCAGTATCCGGTTCTCAATTCCTATTTAATCAATCATATAAATCAATTAAAATGACTAGTATTAATTGAAAACATACAATTGATATAACAAATTATGAAATTGTTCAAATACATAAGATCAAGTTAACATTAACTAATCGAATATTAGATTCTTCTAATTTAAGATCAATTTTTGAAGATATAGATCTAAAAGATATTAATTTAGAGGTTAAATCTAAATATATGATTAGAATTATCTCAAAATCTCATATAAACTCAACTTAATACATATTCTTGCTAACTAACAAATTACTCACAATTCATAAATAAAAACATTAAAGAGAGAATAAAGGATAGAGAAAAGCTCATTCAATTGGAGAATTGAAATTTGTAAAATTTCACTTACTTGATCTTCTTTAATACCCAACACAAGAGTTCACAAGAGTTTATTTAGAAGCTAAGGGTTTTTAGAGATATTGTAAGGAGGCTAGCCCTCGAAACCCTGCAAAATAGGGTATATATCTCCTACAACATGATTTAGGGCTACAATATATAAAAGACTAAGTAAAAAACAATTTAAAACTACTAAAGTCATCAGATATTTGAATTTGCTGCTGGAGCCAAGAAGTACATAAAATGCATGTTATCTTCAAAATTTGGAAAGAGAAGCTTGATGCGGGATGCCATGTGGTTGCAGCCTGGGGTGGCAACTTTGCCTATGTTTCACCATTTTTGAATTCCTCAATTCCCACATTTTGTTTCTTATTTTTAAATTCTCCACTTCATTTCCAAATTCATCCAAAATCCTACAAATAAACATTTAAACATGATAACTAATTTAAAATCACAAAACACGTAATTTACTAGATTTTATATGAAATATAAACATAATTAAACCCTAAAAATCTAGTAAATTATGGTTAAATCAAATTCCCCGCACTAAACATTTGCTTGTTCTCAAGCAAAAACAACACAAAGAACAAAATCCCAATATAATTCCTCAGGAAACAAACCAAGTAATTTCAAAAATTCCAAACAATACGTACCAACTTTCTCATCAATAATCCATAAAGATGTCCATCAAGTCTACTTTCTAACACAAAAGTGCTCATGTGACTAATTACCAATGTAGAATCCATATAAACAATTAACCATCATCAACATGACCAAAAAAACTTTGTAAAACAATTAAAATCCAATTAAGAGTTGAAAATCATCCACAAGTAACAAGAGTCGTCATTTATAGTTGAACCTTTTACGACGCTTTTGTGGCTTACCAGATATTGTAGTAATATATACGGTGGTCTTCTATGTATTTATGATACCTTAGGATATATAATTGTAATATTTAATACGACACCTAAAATGCACTATCACATATTTTAGGTATTTGTGGCGAGCAAGAACCGCCACTTTTAATTTGGTATTATATACGATGGTTCCTGAGTCACCATAATTTAAACGGTGGCTAAGAAGTTGTCATATATAAGCCATTTGTCTGCAAACGACGGCGGCTAAGGAGCCACAGTATATAAGCAAATTTGAATTTTACCTTTTATTTTTTCTGATATAGTAAGTCTTAGTTTTCTTTTTTGAATGATGCTATTTTTTACGGTTTATATAAGTTATTTTTTATATATATTACACTCAAAATTTTAATTTTTTTAAAATAAAAAAAATCATATTGTGTTTACATTGTTTTACATATTTATAGCACACATTTGTCTTTAATAATATTAACTTAATATAATTGACTCATGCTTGACTTTTCTAATGCATACAAGACTTTTATTATCACTTAGTAATATATATTATTCAAATATTATCCACATTTATAATGGGTATATATATTACGGTTAAAAATTACTATTGTTACTATGTAACTCATGTTTCTCTTTTCTTATGAATATGAAACTCATCTTCGAGTATTAGTAATTTATACTAGCTAAATATTATTTACTTATATAACGAGAATATATATAATCCTTAAAACTGATTTAACTAACTTTAAAGAGGATCCAAGCATCCAAAGGTCTACAATTATCGAATCAAACTAATTAAGTCTAGTATCAAATATTGCAATATATATATATATATATATATATCATTTAAACTTAAGTCTAGTATCATATAATTATAAATGTTTTGAAATTATTAAATTTTATTTAATAAAAATTAAAGATATTAAATAAGTTATTTTTATCATTCATTATTAATATAGTTAATAATTGAATTATATGTTAATGAAAGTAAAAAAAAATATGCTTATTTAATGAAGTAAAAGAATATGAATAGAATATAAGTGTTAATATTATGACCATCCTAAATAATTAATATTACAAATTGAGATAAATGGAGTATAAATGTGTAATTAAATAACAATATATGCAGTTGTTTCTCTGTATAACAACCACATACTACTCACCCCGTCTTAAAATATAAAATAATTTGAGCATTTCACACATATTTAGGGGGTATTTTAGTTATCCAAAATATTCTAATTTATTATGTCATACTATTTCTTGCAACTTTGGAACTAAACCATTTATTTTCTCTCTATCCACTTAAGAATATGAGTAATATTGGAAAAAACATACAAAATAATAACTATCAAAAGTTCCAAAGTATCTTATATTTTGGGATAAAACATTTGCACAAAGTATTTTATATTTTGGAATGGAAGGAATATTTCCTAAAAAAAATGCATATAGAAAAATAACTAAATATTTGTCAAAATTTTGGTTCCTTGGCAAAATTAGTTCCACCATTTCCTTTTCACTATTCAATTGAGCGGAAATAGTGTCGCCATTTCTCTCATTTAGGCAAAAATTACTTTTTTTTATTGAAAAGTAGGCAAATTTTACTTGGCTATTGTTTTTCCCTCTTCAACAGTAACCCTAACTCCTCTTTCTCTTGTTCCCATTTTCCTCTCAACTCCCAATCTAGAGTGTCGCCCTACCAATCTCCTTTTTTTGTTGATCTTTGCAATGTCGCCCTCTTCATCGTCGTTGTCTCACATTCTACTTCTCCAATTGGTTCTTTCTTCTCCAAATTTTACATAAAACTCTTTTCTCTTGTTAAAACAACTTGACAAAACCTTTCTTAATTCCAGAAATTGAAAATGAATAACGACAAAGAACAAATCAAACTTGATGCAATGAGCAAATTCCATATTGTACAACCTCTTCGAGACCTTCAATCAAATTGGGTCGTGGATTTAGCAAAGAATCTTGAGAAATAATTGCTTGAATTGTTTCCATAACTCAAGAATTTCTATTTGAACGTATCCACTAGGATGTGTATCAAGAGTCCACCAGATATCATACAATGACTCATTACTCAGTCCATTCTTAATTAAAGTAATTTTTTCTTCTCGATTATTGGATAAATACCAAGTAAATGATGGCTGGGAAAATATGACACATCGAGCCTTAACCTCTCATTCTTTTACCTCTTCGTTTCTTTGAAAAACTACTATTTCCCAACCCAAGCAAACGTTTGGGAAAATATGGTTGTTCATTACCTCATCGAACCTTAACTTCAACTAACCACCTAATATCTTCATGCATACCTTTGGACATTAGTAACATCATATGTTCGATTCTCATACAATATTTTTTTTTTCAAATAACTAACAGAGAGCAATGGGGTAATATTTCCTCAATTTTAGTACTGATTCATCCATTTTGTAACAAATAGATAGAGAGAATGAGGTAATGGAATGACAAACTGAAATGTTTGGTGATACATTGCAGACTAGAATTACTCTTAAGAGGAAAATAACAGAAATTGTTTGGTGATTCTTTTCAGCAATTAGACAAGCTATTTAAAGTTGTATTTAATCACTGTTGAACATCCAATTATTCAACAAAAATACGTTATCTTTTTGTATCTGAAAAGCTAAATATTCCACAATTTATAATACGTTTGTAATCTAAAAATTAGAAAAGGAAAATCAAATAATTCAAAAAGTAGAAAAGAAAGCAATGGGTTGTCTCTCAGACAATGCCCTTGTTTAATGTCTTAAGCTTGACAAACACATATTTCAATTCCTTCCTGGTGGCGGGATTCAAATCAACGAAATTGACAATTTGCTCGTCAAATCCTTAGTGAAAAAGTTTGAGAAGATAGCCATTCACTTTAAAAATATTACTTCTATGAAGACTTTTCACCTCCACTGCCACATGATTAAAAACATTCATGATAACAAATATGTCAATCCACTTTGACTTTAGCTTCCCTGGAAACAGTCTTAGAAGGAAATTATAGAGCAAGACTTTATCACCAATGTTAAATTTTTTTCTTAAAAGAAATCTATCATGATAAAGCTTCATATTTTCCTTTGAAATCCAAGAATTAAAATAGACATTATTTCTAATCTTTTATAATTCTTGAATCTACAGTTTTCGATTAGATTGTGTATCATCAAAATTAAAATGACATTGTTTTATGGTCCAAAATACCTTATTTTCTAATTCTACAGATAGATGACAAACTTTACCATAAATTAACCTAAATAGTGACATACCATAAGGGGTTTTGAGCGTAATTCTATATGCCCAAAGAGCATATCTCAAATGAAGGTTTTAGTCTTTCCTATGACGATTGACTAGTTTTTCAAGAATAAACTTAATTTCTCTATTAGAAATTTCTGTAAGTCCATTTATTTTTTAAGAAGTATCGTAAAAACTTTATGAGAAACATGATATTTTTTAAACAAAGTTTCTACTATCTTGTTGCAAAAATACGTACTCCTATCACTGATTATGACATTTACAATTCCAAATCTACGGAATATGTGATCCTTAACAAATGTCACAACTTGCCTTTGAATCATTCGTTCTAGTGACCTTAGCTTCAATCCATTTCGATACTTAATCCGCAAGCAAGATATAAGTATTCCAAAAGATGATGGTAAATGACTCATGAATCAATGCGCTATACATAAAAAAGTTTACAAACTAAGATAGTTTTTAAAAGGCATTTCATTTCTCTTAAATATATTACCGATTCTTTGATAATCATTGCAAACTTTAACAAAAAAATATGCATATTTTTATTTAAAGTTGGCCAATAGAATCTACTTTCAAAAAGTTTTTGGACACTTCTTTTTTTACCAAAATGACCTCCACATTTGAAAGTATGACAAAAATTCAAAATAGATTGAATTTCATTATTTGAAACACATTTATGTATGACATTGTGCGCACTGTTTTTGAAAAGATAGGGATCATCTCAAATGTAGTTGTTTGGAGGTCTAGCTACTTCCTAGTTGTTTCGCTTTTGTAGTCTGCCTCTCTTGGACTCTATTTTTGTTTTCTCCTTTTGGCTTGGAATGACCAGCTTTGGTACTCCGTCGTTAAGCTGTATTTTGGGTTCTACTTTTATTTCAATAAACTTGCCTTTAAAAAAAAAAATTGTTAAGAACCCTCACTTGTTTCCCTACTTAAATAAAATACTGGCCTATCTTAGATTGTCTTTTATTGATATATTCTTTCTTGAATATTTAATGCTTCATGTAGATATTCATGGTATCTTGACATTTTATAAGATAAGAAAAATCACAATGAACTAACACTCCATAATCCATAATGTAGTAATTGATTCTTATAATGACTTTTTTTTCTTGCAGATCATAGGGATATGGAGAGCATCATCAAGGATTCAAATGATGAATAGACTCAACAAATTTGGTCTTGGAGAAGAGATCATGACCACATTCTCCTAAACATTCAGTCCTTGTATCATAACAACGTTGCTCATTAGGGTCTCCATAAACACAACACCACATAAATACACCATTTAATGGAGCCTCCAGTACACAACCATCTCCCTTTCTTCGTTTTATAACACCATCATCACATTCATATTTCCTCGTCTTCAGATTATGATCAATATTTTTTATCATCACTTTTTCATATTCCTTGTATTCGTCCTTATCAACCCTACTAGTAGCGATTCCGATTTCAGCACCTGTCCAAAGAAAAATCATGAAAATTATTTGAAAATAAGTTGAAACTAATCAGTAATTAACTAGCATCCAACTATAGGAATATTAATTCACCATGAAGAAAGAATGAAATTAATATTGTTCATTGAATTAATTAATACTTACAATAATGAACAAGAAAGAGTGCGAGAGCGATGAACCAGAATGCAGTTGGGTAAATATTAGCCATAGTTGATCCTGGAGAAATTGCTAATTCGATTTCCAAAGAGTGGGAAGACGAATTGGTTAATATATACCAGTGTATAATCTTGCTATAAGTCATGTTTATTTTGTTTTCCTAGTTTTCCTGCTTTTCCTTAGGAGCAATCTGCTTTGCATGATTTTCACACGGAGAAGGCTTACAGTTTCTGTGATCAATGTCATATCCGTGATTTCCAATTGAATTTCTTTTGGAACAACAAATAAAGGATTTCTTATAACAAAGATTTGCCATCGCTGGGGATTTGGCGGAAACGTACCGATCTCTGTAGCTAAATGTCAATTATAATCTTTTTATTATACTTAAAATACTCTGAAATTTATCTGCTGAAATAAGTTTTATCAAAAGAAATATAATATATATAAATTTGATAAGAGACAAAAAGAAGTACAAAAAATTTATTAATTCAAGATATATATATATATATATATATATATACTTTAATTCGGAGTTCCTTGGCTAAAGATTGCACGAATCATATTTTAGGAAAGAAGAATTTGTGAATCTATAATCCGGAAACATGGTTGGCTACCGCTGCTATTCATTCATGATAATTAAGACATATATATATATACTTTATGCATACAGATGATGAAGTTCAAGTAGAACCAAAACTTGAAATTACCCTAACCCTATACCAACTCTAATTACGACAGCAGTATCTATATATATAAATGTGCCAAATAACCTTTGCAAATCAGAGTAAAACACTACTTTATCGATGTAAGTTCCTTGTTTTCTAAGTTATGATCTTTAGCTCAAAGGTCAGTTGATTCATGGGATATTCTTAATTAATTCCAAAAATATTTCTTTTTAAAAAAAAACTTCTAATTAGGGGTTTCACCTATTATTACTCTCTTGCTATGCATTCAATTTTGAACTAAATTAGATATGAAACTAAATTAACGTAACATAAAGGTTAATTAGCGAAGAAATTAACACCCCCAAATTTAGGGAGTTTAAATTTCCCCATTGGCTGGTGTTTCTTTTTCATCATTTATCCCTTTCTACTACTACTGGTTCTTTTCCTCTCTCTTTTTCTTGGATAAAAATATATCAAAAAATCCATTAGCTTAAATTGTCACTTATAGCAATAGTAACAATAGATGGAATTGATCCCATCCAACTACAAATTTTTGTGGTGAAACTTGCATTTCAAGGAAACCAAATCAATAGGCCATCAAGAATTGTGTTAATTAATTTATGAGTCATATAGATTTCACAATTAGACACGAAATTTACTAAAACGAGGTATTTCATTTTTATAAGTCATACAATATTCGATAATTACTTGATACTATATTCTAATCATTGTCAAATATTAGTAGTGTGTGATCATCTCTTATTTTTTTATATTCTCTCATTCAGATTGTTTCACATTGTTCATATGACTTTGACATTTTTAGCTTATAAGAAAGATAAATTATCCATGTACAATCACATAAAAAATTGTATATAACATATAACTTAGTAAAATTATTAAAGGGTTTAATTAAAGATCGATCAGCTATTACAAAATCGATCACATTCCCATTTCTCATCATAGCAGGTCTCATAATCACTCCATGTGCAGCACCATAGATAATCACCACCATATGGTCTCGTCAACTCGCATTTTCCTCGTGCTTCAACTTGGTTATTTTCACTCTTCATCTTTACATCATCATCATTTGGGATTTTTCCATATAATTCCTTGTGTCCCTCCTCATGAACCGCCCCACTAATACTGTTTTCATTTTCAGCTATACCTGCAGGTGAAAGGAAAATGATCATGCATGCATGAGAAATCCTAAGGCAAGGTGTTCAACTTAAGCATATTTATAAAAATTAATAAGATGTATTTGCAAATTTTCAATGTTTTTCATAAAGCAAATTATATATATACTTACTCTCATGAACATGAAAGAGGGTGACAGCAATGAGACAAAATGAAATGCTATACTTAATACTAGGAATATTGGCCATGATTGACTTTGTCAACTAATGAACTTAAGAAGATGATCTTAATTAGTGTATATATACACACACATAATTAAAAGTATGAGCAGTTTACATTTTTTTTTTCTCCTTACGAAAACTGATCATGTTTCTTTCGTTTTCCTTATTTATTGCTTTTTCTAGGCTATTCTTTTTGCATGATAAGTCTTTTTGAGGTTATTAAGCTTTGCTTGAACGTAACTAAAAAAGAACTAATCAAACCTAACAAATCAGAGATATATCACATAAATTGAAAGATGTTTTAGTTAGAAAAGAAGAGTTTGAAAAATCGGATCATGAAATATTGTAGTTTTACTTTTAACTTTGATCTTGAAATATTAGAAGTGTGTGTGTATTATTTATTTATACAAGTTAAAAATATTTTTAAATATAATTTTAAATGATATGATGTTATATATGATAAATGCATTAAAATACTTGTAACAAAAGTAGTAAAAGTAGGAAAAAGGGTTCCTAATATATAAGAACGCTGAATACGGTTACAGAGATGTTTATCCATTCATTAATTCAAAAATATTCTTACTTATCTTCTCATAATTTTCTATCTATATATATCGGCAAAAAACAATAAGAATTGGATCATCAATCCTTTTAATTTATTCTCAAAAGGAATTATCATCATCGATTCTTTGATTTCAGGCTGTTTCAAAGATGGTGACCACGGGACATATTAGGTTTTTCGTAGGAATGATTGGTTAGTTTTCTAATTAATCTGTTATATTATACACTTTATAGTTTATATTCAATTTTTACTTGTATTGATTGAATAATATTTGTTTGTTTTATTTTGCAGGAAATGTGATATCTTTATGTTTGTTTCTTTCTCCCTTGTAATTTCTTCAACATAACACTACTGAATGTTTTTATATATAATTACATATAATTTTTTAATTACACAGTATATATAATTTTTTGAGGTGTTTAAAAATGCAGGCCAACATTTATTAAAATAATCAAAGCAAAATCTGTTGAAGAATTCAAGCCAGATCCTTATGTAGCAACAATATTGAATTGTGTAATGTGGGTTTTCTATGGAATGCCAATTGTCCATCCTGACACTTTATTGGTGCTAACTATCAATGCTATTGGATTTTTTATAGAGATTGCTTATGTCACTGTTTTCATAATCTACTCAGATTGGCCAAAACGTGTAAGTAACACATTCTATATATTTTTGGATCCTATAATATTTATAAATTGTTCTTAATTTTTTGAATAATTATTCTTGTATTGTCATTCAATTATTTCAAAAGTGTTCATCACAACTTGATTTCAGCACACTGAACAAATTTGATAATTAGTTGATTTTGGGTATTCAAATTTTGTCATTACAAAGAGTTTGATTGAATTATACTTTTCAATCTTATTGCTAAAATTAAAAGAGTTAGAGCATGCAAAAATTTAATATAGTATCAAAGTGGGAAATCTTAGGTTCTAATCCCGATTTCTCATAAAACCTCATAGGTTCTAATCTCGATTTCTCATAAAACCTTATAATTCAGCTGTGGACGTCTTATTGAAAATTGATGATCCACTTACACTCGAAGGCATGTATTAAACAAAAGTCTTTGATTTGATTTTTTAATCTAATTGTACAACATTTTTTCATTTATCTGAAATTTCAGAGGAAGATCTTTATAATCCTTATCGTCGAAGCAATCTTTTGTGGAATAATTGCTGCTATCACACTGGGTGTTTTCCATGACACTAAGAGAAGGTCCCTGGTAGTTGGATCAATTTGCTTGGGCTTGAACATAATAATGTATTTTTCCCCTCTGACTATTATGGTACGTCAATCTTTCTATTCTTTTTTTTTTTATAAAAAAAAAACAGAGAATTTTAATTGAGTGGATTGGTTGTTCATTACCTTTATATTTCTTTCTGTTTTTTTTCCAGAGACGAGTTATTAAGACAAAGAGTGTGAAATATATGCCTTTACTTCTATCACTTGCTAATTTTGCAAATGGTGGCATTTGGACTGCATATGCTGCACTTAAGTTTGATTATAATGTCTTTGTAAGTAATCCTATTTTCCTAGAATTATGCATGCTTAGTTAATCTTGAATAAACCATAAATATATATACCATTTTAATTTAATCTAACATTTTGGTTTTATCTTTTTTTTTATGACAGATTCCAAATCTTCTTGGTACAGTCTCAGGAGTAATTCAGCTTGCCCTCTATGCTATATACTATCGCACCACAAAATGGGATGAGGATGAAAACCCACCTCAAGTTGAACTCTCTGCTGGGGGAAACGAAAAACCCTAGAAACCAATTGAGAAGTTTCAGATTTTTAATGTTTTGTTTTTTTTTTTTTAGAAACCTTTGAATGGCAATTTTCGTAGGATCCATTTGTCTCAATCTTTTCAAATATCAACAAGATTTGTATGACTTATCTATTCAATATTTCTTCTTGATAGTTTACTAAGATAGCGTAGTTTGGTAAATATGTAGATAGGATTTTTTCATAAATTTATTTATCTGGTATTTCTCCATTCTACAGCATCGAAAATTTCAATCTTATTTTCTCAAAATTTTGAAGTTTTAATAGATTATAACTTATATTGGTTGTTTAAAAAACTTTTATGGCATGCAGGACTCTTTTTTATTATACACACGTCTAATATATTTGATTAACTTATTTCAAAGGAAAATAAAATGAATTAACTATCATATATAATGACTTTCAAAAAAAAACTTATATGAATGATTATTTTCTTCTTTACTTTCCTAATAACTACTAATATATGCTGCTCTTCTTTTTTCTTTTTTCTTTTTTTTGGGGGGGGTAGGTTGGGAGAAGGAGGGACCTTTAATATAAAAGCACATTACATAAATATTTCCTAATAAAAACATTCTTTTTCCTTTTAATCTTTGCAATGTCTAAATGTTTTCAGAATCAAATTATATATTCATCTGATATACTTCAGGGATTCCAATTCAATCACTCTGAAAAAGTAATTTGGAAAATAACACTTTATACCATTTCATTTACAAACCTAACCCTTATAGTTTATTTTATCTTTTTTTTTCTTCATTTTTTTATTATATTGTGCCAAAAAAGAAATTCAATTTTGCACTTGAATCCTAAGGAATGAAAAAAGACGAAGTAGATAAAAGTTTTTTTAAATATGTACTTATTTGATTACGATTTCCTGTTTTATAGATTTGACGAATAATTTGATGTGAAATGTTATATATGTTGGAAATAAATTGATTTGGCCCAAAATCTAAAATTAACTTTGAACAAATAGTTTTATTTTTTTTAGAAAAATTTAGTTAACTAGAATAATCTATGAACAAAAATATCTAGATTTTTTTAGAAAAATCAAAATAGTAAATTGTAGCCTTTAGATCAAAATTGTGCTCGCATTATCATAACCATTGGTTAAAAAAATGCTCTAGTATAATAAATTTAAGAAAATGCTCTAGACAGGATTAATAAGAATAAAAAAATAACTAAAGTGTAATGATATTAAGATCTAAATTTACATTTGTTTTACATCCTACTAACACATAAATTTTACATTAATTATATTAATATCAAAAATAAATTGATAAGTTAATTAAATTCATTAATATTTCTTAACTTTTAACAAAAGTAAAAAATAAATATTTAATTTTAGACGAAAATAATAACATTCCACTAGTAATAAGATCAACCCATTAGATAGGAAGGCTATAAATCTCACTTGAGAAGTTTTAGATTTCAAATATCTTACCTGGTCAAATTATGATAAGTTTTGTTCCATAAGCTTCTATACTAACAAATCTTTGCAAAATTTACAAGATCTTAATGGATTACCTTATATAATACAATCTTTAAATATCAATCGCCAAAATGTTTATCTATTTGTTGTGGGTTAGAAACCGTTTTGTCAATAGCCGATAAAACATAAACCCGTTATGTCCAATTACATCCTTTAATTAAAAATAGAACACGTAATACAAATTGAAGAGAAAACTAGTCTAGATAATTCTGGACAAGGGAGAATATTTCAACCAAACATAGATGGAAAGAAAACTTTCTGGATTTCATTCTGCATCTTAAATGCATGTTGACATCGTCCAAGGTTGACCACAAAGTTCCTCAATCCATGATTTGATCGAAACCAAATGCTACCAAGAGAGGATATCTATTTTAGGGGGAATTTTAGGCACAAAAATAAGGATGATATGATAGCCTGCTGGAACCCTAATCTGACTAACTTAAAAATCAAACTCAAAATCAAATACTGAACAGTCTAAATAATATATAATGTCAAAGTTCTATTCAACCGGACCTTCTACACCTCATCCCTAAATTAGTTACACCTTTGACTTCGGAATTCACATCAAGCATCAGAGGGCTCCATATAATGCATAAAGCTCAAAAAGGATCTCCAATAACCCATCTCCACACTTCTGATGAGAAAAACAATGGGATTGATAATAGCCAATTGATTAATTCGATCGAACTTTTTCTCCTCCCCTGGTCCTGGAGACAGAACAGTACAGTGACCACTTTTACACTAATGCCGTTTCAGTTAACAAGCAGCAGAGAATAAAATTGTCTATTGGGATGATTTCAACTTTAGGGTTCAAACCTGATTTGCAAACATTGATCATTGCACTCTCTTTAGTAGCTTCTCCACCAAAATTTTCTGTTGTGCTGCACTTAAGGACTCTGACTTCATAATTGCATTTGCAACAAGGATAACAGTAGCCGGAGAATCAGCATTTACCTAAAGAAGCACAGAAATTTACAGAGTAAAATGAGGAATTCCTTCCATCAGAAATTTACAGAAGTGTGTCCAGCAACAACAAAATTCAGAAAGAGTTGTACCCAAACACGGCCATTTGATCCTATTGCTATCTCAAAGGACAGGTTTTTCCCAAGAATTTCCAGAACCGGGCATGGTGGGGAGCTCAGCAGCCTACCAGTAAAAGCAGAGATTTATCATCACATCCAGAAAGAAAATCTCTGCCGGAATAAATCACTTCTTAACAACAGTGTCCAAGTCTTACATTCTTGACAAGCCAGTTGATGATTCAAACATATAGCCATCTTTAAGAGGACCAAACTCCGCTCCTTTTCCAGTGGCTAAGAAATTAAAAGATGCCTTTAGTAATTAGAGGTCAAAATTTTATTTATTCAACACAAATCTAAATACAGAAGATTGCAAAAACTGAATCTACTGTAGTAGCAGTAACCAGCGGTTGATACAAACCATCCATGCATGATAGTTCAGGATTCATGCCAGTGTTTGCCTTGACAACACGAACATAAATCAGTGTGCCCACCTGAAAATAAATAGAACGATTGAAGTGGATAAGAGAGTAATTATTTAATAAGCAATAATATGCACGTACATAACACATCTACGCATAAAAAGGAGATACAATATAAAGAAATATACAATTTGGGACAAGCTTTTGATAATTATGATACTGTCCATCTCAGCTTTGTTGTACTGTTGATGACTCTCACTTTTAATTAGGATACAGGTACTACGTAAATGTCCCAAATAAACACAATCAAGTCTGTAACTACTAAGATCTACAAGCATTTTTAATGGAAGTAAAGTCATGGTACAAAAAGTTTGGAAATCTTTTTCTTTTTCCCTTCCCAGGGAAAATGACAGAATTGAAGTTAGATGGAGAACTAGAGAAATTCAAAATATTCATCATGATGAAAACTCTACTATGTGCGCCTATGTGTTTGCTTGCATGCATATACACCTCCAATCTTCAATTTTCCCAAGTAGACAAATAGCTGAATGCCCCCTCAATGAGACAAGAGACATATGCCACGACATGCCAATTAGTCTTAACCATTCTACAAAAAAACCCGTCATGGTTTAGAATCCATGCATGCATAAGTGAAACTGAAGCATATTTACAAGTAATTTTCAATTGGATAAAGTTAATATTTTGAACCATTTACACAAAAAGAGGGCCATTGTTATGAAGGAAAGATTTCATTATGAGGCTCATTCCTGCAAAGTGAATCTTACTCATAAAAATGAACAAGACAGAACTGGAACTGAAAACCAGCTCATTAACTATATATTCTTCCCTACGAAGGATGCAAATACAATGAAATCTTTAAAATTCATATCATATGACTTAGCACGGAAAAGAGAATGAACATATTTAAAATTCATATCATGCAGCTTAGTGTAGGCAAATTGAAGATACACATATTTATGTCATTATGGCCTTAAAATAGTAATAATTGGCTTATCAATGTGTACTAATAGTCTATCAAACTTCCTTTTCTATAGGAAAAGGAAAAATCATTTTTTGAAAAAATCATGATACATAAACCGAAGAACTCATATGAATATATTTTCATGGTTCTCTTGAACCTTTTTAATTTCTGAAACGCAAGAGAAATGAATTTGAGCAGATGATTTCAGAAGATAGGAGTTGCACCTGAAATTTTGGTGCATTTCTCTTTGTTCCTCCTTCAAATGCGAGCACAGGCAAGAATGCCAGTGCTGGTCCTTTAATATCCACAATGAAGTTCTATTATGACAGTTACAAGAGGGTAATAATCAAGTTAGTAGAAAACAATCATAAATAATAAATACCACGTAAATTAAGACCCATGAAATCAGGAGTTTCAAAAGTTAAAGGGAATATGTGATTGCTCTGCTCTCAGGCAGATAAATCATTTAAAATCTTAGTTCTTTAAGTGTGTTAGTTCCTCCTTTTTTCTAATAGATGCATGGTCTGAAATCTTAGCTCATATTCAGAGTCAAAGCATATTGTTTTTTGGTGCTAGGCAATTATATAAATCCTTCAGTCGTTCATGAGAATGATGTCTAGTAGGATTAACAGCTGGAATTCTTGTTTGTCCTATATAGAAGGAAAATGGCTGGATATTTCAACAAAATTAAAAGCCTTGGGAAAGTTATGCAGAATATAAACTCCTACTGAGAGAAAGCAGTTCCTCAGAAACAGAAAATTAGAGTCACGATGGCACTGGGAATGAAGGGCAGAATGTTTTGAGTGATTCGGATTCTAGCAACAGTCCAGGAAAGGTCTCAGAATATGTGAGGAGTGCAAGATTTAGTTCACAATATTAACCATCTTATTTAGGATGCAGATGTATTATCACTATGAACACAAAGAAAAAAAATAGTATCCATATTGTCAAAGGTATTCAATCTGTTCAGCATATATTAACATGCCTACAAGCTGGAGAATTATAGGGAGAATGCAGATACAGGAGCTAAAAGTAGCATTATTAACACTCAGGTAGAAACTGTGGCTTTGGAAGGATTAGATGAACTCCTTAATGAAAACGAATTCAGGAAGCAAAAGTTGAACCCTTTGTGTTTTCTTTTTCAGTAGAGATTTCATCCATTCAGATAAAAGAGTAAGTGGATATTTTCAAACAGATTAATCTCGATTTCATGTCAGTTTTCATGTTCCATGTTCATAGTGTAAAGTTTGTGCAAAAATTATTTATTAGTAAACCTACCACAAAATCATATTCTCATTATATTATTGCATGTTAACAATGCTTGCATGTAAAAAATCGAGCATTTCAAATTTATGGCAAAATGTTATTGTATGCCTTTCCTGATCATTGTAAAACCTCCACAATTTATAATCACAACCATTTTCTAGCCACACAAACAATAATAGCTATTACTAATCAAATCAAAGATAGAAGGGAAATATTCTAGAAACTTAAAATACTTATAGTTATTTCCATCAAATTAATCTAAATCATTGCAAGTGATTATATCCAAATCGATAGGAACATGGAAAAACATGGGCGGTAGCGAATAAGACCACATTCCGCAAATTAACCATCAATAAGAAACACCACCAACAAACTTATGTACCAGCAAAATTACTTTCAAGAATTATAAGAAGATTGAATAGCTTCAGATGCTCACATCTGCTTTGGAATCAACCACAATTCCCAGAACTGTATCTCCAGCACAAGGTACATACTGTCAAGAAGAGTTTTCAAATTAAAAATGATAAAAACTATATTCATACAAATGGGACAGCTTTGCAATAAATAAAACAAGAACAAATGGCAAACAAATAATGCTAAAAAGCGTGTAATTAGCAGACCCAAGTATGGCACCTATTGACAAAACAGCAGAAATTTAAATTTTTTTTAGCCTAAATTGCAGTAACAACTTCCAAGGGTTTTGCATTTATGGTGATCTCTCCTATGACAAACTAATTTGACAACTTTGCCTTTTGCAAATATGTATTACGTAAACTTAGAGGATGTCATTATAACAATTCATTCAAAAGAAAAAGAATATCGAGAACAAAAACACAGAAGAGGTCTCTATAATTATAGCAAAGGACATGGAAGGCCATTCTAGGTTTCCATATACAAAGGACGGATGTGTATGAAATTAAAAAGCATATTACCAAACACTTTTATTTTCTCGTCAAAATAACTGTTGCAAAGAATATTCTTCATTAGATACATCTTTGGACTTTTCTACTGGACTATCTTTAGGCATTGCTATCTGAAAACCATAGAATTGTTACAAGAAGAGCAGTGCTTCACTAATTACCTCTTGTATACTTATTGTTAGGTTATCCAAGGTGAACTGTTGATTTGCAATTGAACATTTGATGAATACTTTCAGGAAGCATAAAAAAGGGGCATAATTTCATGTCATGGTTGTACTTGAAGCAGTTAAATCCTTTCAGAGAACATTTAGGAAATTTTGGGAAATGTTCAGAATCCAAGTTATGCTGACAAAATATGAATTACCTAGCCACTTTACATGTAGAAGTATCCTACACTAGTTGTTGAACAATTAAAACTAATGCTCACCCTTTTTTGAGAGCTTTCAACCCAATATTTATTTGGTTTCATCAACCTCAGCTTTCCAGCTTTCATGACTGATATAGTATCACCATCCTGAAAAGAAAAGAATATTGTCAAAGGTTATTCCATTTTCCCCCTTTTTTTCTTGGAGGTTGGCAATAGGAGGTTTTTCTTAAGGATAATAAATATTATTCAAATTAATCTTAGTCAGCATCCCTTTACCAGTTTCAAGAAGGACAAAAATAAAGGTGAAATGTAAATTCGTTTCTCAAAATGTCAAAAGTTTTAAATCTGGTCCTCATCTTTCAAAATTCTCAATTTGAATCCTACATTTTTTGCAACAAACAATTATTTTAATCCTTCCATCCAAACAATACTAACAGAAAATGTTATAATTTTTTTTTCTGTTACCATAAATATATTTTTTCAATATATGATTTTTTGTTTCTTCTATTATATGATTAAAATGATTGCTTTTTGCAAAATGAGAGACTTAATTGAGAGTTGAAAAATCAAGACGTGATTGAGAGAACTTATGACATTTCAAGGAACAAATGCATTTTACTAAAATTACAACAAAAGCATTTCACCCATCTTAATTAAAAATCAATTATCATTCAAATACAATGAATAATAAACTCTGCCAAAAACATCACTGCATTAAACAGAACATAGAACCAGGAGTTCCTCAAAGGCTTTTAAGACTTTTCTGCAGCTGCCTGATTATTAAAAACCGCAAATTTAAACAATTCTTCAACTCAAATAAACAATAAGAAAAAGAGAAAAATTATTCAAGTCACACTAGGCAGTATATCTTCACAAACACAATCCATAATTATATGGCTTAACTGAACCAATCTATTTTTCCTTATCTTCTTTTCATACAGACACAGTTCCGTTTAATTGTGGATACAGACCAGTAAATACGAAAGCCTAGATGAAAGAACCTGACGGAGGCCACTTCCGAGCTTGATTGTTTGGTTAGTCCTAGTAGAAAGATCCAAAACCACATCCCCTGGAACCTAATCAATATTTTTAATTTAAAAAATATCATGTATAACTACATGCATGAAAATTCAGCTAAAATTGTGTAAATAATTAATTAAATAAAGAGATAATCAGGAACTCTTACGACTACTTGATCAATAAGACTTGAAAGTGGCGAATTTGAGGGCTTAGCTTCCATTTTAGAGCAGAAGGTCTGTGTCTGCTGTGTTTTACAGAAGAAAGCAAGAGAAGGTTGAAGACGACGCGGGACGAATTTGGGCTCTTTCTATGACCCCTGTTGTACCCATTGGTTTTCCTTAGTTGGGCTCATCATCCGTAGGAGATCCATTGGGACGAATTTTGTCGCACAAATTACTCTTCCATTCAGACCCAATCAGCAAACATTTTCTTTTACTATATTAACTCAATGTTATCGATTGTTTTTTAATGCTTATAATTAATTTGGTCTACTTTATTGATTGGATGACTAATGCCTAGTGCTGCAAAGCCTTTGTGAATAAAATCTCATTCTTTTAAAAAATCGAGTCAAACTCGAACAAGAAATTTATTTAGTTTATTAATGGAACGAACATAAGTTTGTTTACAAACATTATATTTGATATATAATTTTTAATATATATTACTTTAATATATTTTTTATATTATATGAGGAATATAATTTCTTTTAGTGAAAATACTTAACAATTAATGCACAACAAAACATTAGGATTATCTCCTTTCACTCTTTCCTTCTCTAAATTCTCTAAACTTCAGTGTCACATTACTATTCCAAGGACCCACCTCCTTCTACTCATTGTCTCTTTTACTATCTTGATGTTTTAATTTTACACTCATCGACTTCACAATCTTCCCGTTGACTCGTTGTCATCAGTTTTCTCATCATCACTGATATCAAATTTATAAGTTTCTCTATTTTCTTATCAATATCTGAATTGATTATTTTTGTAGATGGGTGTTATTTTGGTTTTTTCATTTTGTTGGACAACAAACATTAAAAAGGAGTAGAGAGAAGTGGTTTTCCTTTAAATCTTATGAGTAGTCTTGTGTTGTTACGAGACTTGTAATTTTTTTATTTTCCCTTGTTGTGATAAATGTTTCTTGGGCGGTGATTATTTGCTCTGTTTATTTTTTCAAGATTTGGGCTTGTGGATTTTTTTTTCTATTTGCTTGTTTCGGTTATCTTTTTTTTTATGAATTTCAAATGTCTTTTTGTTGTTTGGAATTTGTCCCTTTTCCTTTCTCTAATCATAATATACACTTCACAAAGAAACAAAAAAAGAGACTTGAAATTTTGAGTTTCAAGCAAAGAATCCAGTCCGCTTGTGGCTATTGACTTGGTCCTTTTTGGCTTCTATAGTATAAAAAATAAATAAACTTTGTTCAAGACTTGGAAGGACATTGTATTATTATTGCTATTTGACAAAAGATAATGACTTAATCAAATTAGTTTAAAAAATATTATTTTGAGAATGATATATTATCCACAAAGTTGAAAATAAATAGGAGGAAAATGTTCCAAACACTCCATTTCAACAAAAACAAAAAACAAAACGGGAAAAAACCGTCAAATGTTTGAACGAGATGAAACAATTTGTTGATAGTAAAGGTACCAAGATGGTTAGGTGTAAATACTGTAATGATGCATGCGTTGTGAATAAGACTAGCACATCTTGATATTTCCGGTAATATAAGAGTTATGTCTTTAGCAATGAATGTAATATGTTGTTCTCTTTTATTGTAGTCTTGGATCCTATATACAAAATGAAGCTTATTGAGTTTACATTTCTTGTTCTTTATCAAGGCGATTCAAATGAAAATATTGAATTAGTTAAGAAAGCATTGTATGATATTTATGAAACTTATGTAATTGCTCATACTAAGCCTTAATCTATCCAAGGACGAAGCACAAATATGAAAACAAAAATGGATAATACTTCATCTAGTAAGGGTAACATTGATATTTAGGGAATTGAAAGGAATGGTATTACTAGGAAAGCTAAGTTTGAATAATTTGTTACGCAAGTGAATGTTTTTCAACATGTGAAATTGGATTTGGATGTTTATCTTGAAGGTGTCTACATTTGTGTTTTAAGTGATGCCTTAGATTGGTGGAGAGTAAATTAGCTTAAATATCCTAAGTTATCTAAGATGGCAATTGATATATTAGTTATTTCAATTATCACTGCTGAAGGTAGAGTCATTAACAATCGTCATGCTTTGACGTCAATTGAGTAGTAAAAATGCTCTTATGTGCATCCAATTGGGTTAAAAGCATTCATGGACTTAAGAAGCATGAAGAATGGGCTAGTATTATAAATATAATATTTTTATGAATATTTTCCTTTTGAATATATTAACTTCTTTTTTCTTTTTTGTAGGATGATGAAGAAGTTTCTCATTTTGAAGAAATTGATATATTATAACACCACCAAGCATCCTTTTGAATATGCTAATTCCATATCTTTTCATTAATGGGAAATGGCCTAAAAGATGATATAATTTAAATGATTTAATAAATTTTTTATTTGTTTTTTATGTTGACTAATTAAATGTTTGTTTGCAGGAATAAATAACATGAAGATTTCAAATTAAGTCCATTGCTATGGATTTTGTATTCACTACTAAACTATTGGACTTAATTTTGTATATTTATTGTTAAGATGCTGCGTGGGAGAAGATATGTAAAAATTATCAGAGTTGACTTATTATTATATATGGATTTTATTTGTTATATGCATAATTTGTAATATATTTATTATATATATAAATGTTTCTTTCTTTTATTATTTTTATTGTTTTTATAATTTCTATTTTATCTGCAATATTTAACATTATTCAAGATTTTTCAAAAACATAAAGAACTAGTATTAACTAAAAGGTGCATAATAAAGTTTGTTAAACATAAGTTTCCATCACCTGTTGCCTTTAAGCAACAAAGTAGTCTTTTGCTTCTTTTAATGCATCCAGAGAATGAGGCATTATATTTATGTGTGATGCAAAGAAGATTAAAGAAAAAAAAAATGTTGAGGAAGGAAGTATTCTTTTGCACTTTTAATAAATTATATGTGAATTGATTATTGATCTAAGATCTAAATTACCTAAAATAAGGGTTACATCTTACCTGCAATACATTCTCAAAGCACAAAAATGGCTTTCAATTTCATTTACTAATAACTGCTTTAAAGCTTTTCAAAATTACTTCGGTTTTAGCAAAAGCAAGTCAGTGAAGATTAAATCATAAAAAGAAGCATAAAAAGGATTTTAAAGGAATATGACATGATTTTCTTAACTGAGAAAAAAATACTGGACTTTCCATTTAGAAATTGTTTCTTTCTCTTTCTCTTTTTCCTTTTTTCCTTTTTCCTGATTTTCCTTTCGGGCTTCACTAAAGAAAAGTGTTTTCTTCCCTTTAGAAAATTATAATGTAGGCAATTATAGATTTAATTTTTAGTTAAAATTGAATCAAATTCATCTATCAGCAATTTTTTAAGTATTTGTGAACACAAGAAATACAAAATTCTTAACTATTTTGTTCAAATGTTTTTGTTAACCTGCCTCCACTGCCATAATATTCAAAAAATTAATCAACCTCCCCTTCTCTGCGAGATAATTTACTGTGAAACTATGAATAATCCATCTTCGGATTTCATTTGTTTTGTTACAATCCATCTTCAGTTCTTTTCTTGGCTTCTAAGTTGGCGAGGAAGATAAAACCATAATTGGCCCAATCCGAATGGCAAATTTTCAGAGTCAAGAACAATAGAAACACTTGTAACTTTGACTAAAATAAGCAATTAGGGCAATGTGGCATAAATTAGGGACATATTTCAATTAAGCATAGGAGTGTTCTAAAGGATATAATAAAAGTTTGTGTGATATATATTTTTTCTTAAACTATTCAAAAGTTTGTGTGATATATTTTTTTTCTTAAACTATTCAATTTATCTACATCAATGAGAGTTATTAATCTCAATTCGATTAAATTGTGTTCACAAATTCTAACTTTCATCGAATCATGTGACATCACTTTAATATTATTCGTTATACTCAATCAATTTAGAATTAAATACTCTTATTTAACTTAGTTTAAAATTTAAAAATAGATTTTGGCGTTAAAGAAGTTATCTTATTATTTATATTATTAATTATGTTAATAAATATAAATCTTAAATCTCTTAAATATAAAAAGTTATTTATAAAACTTTAAATGAAAAAATATATTTATTTAAGAAAATTAAATAACGTTTCAAAATAGAATTATAAAGTGAAAGGAGGGAGTATTACCAAGTGCCCTCAAATTACTAAATTGACATAACAAATTTTAATTAAATTGATAAGAGATCTATGATTTTTCCCCCTTTTTTAAGAAGGGGAGAGAGGGGAAGGTTTGTTGTTTGTCAGTAGCAAGGAATCAATTCATGCATGTGAGAATGGCCCTTCACCAGGCTGTCACATTTGTAGCTCTAAAATGCCTTTTCTTTTTCTTTTTTCTTTTGTTCTTTTTTATTATTATTATTTTAGAAAAAAAATGCCTTTTCTTTAGCATCCACAAAATGACATCCCTCAATCAAAATGTTTGGAAAATATTATAATAAAAACTTGTTCCCAAATGCCAATGGTGTTAGTTTCATTTTTATTTTTATAAAGCCCAATGGTGTTAGTTGCAAAAGCAATTATTTGAAGTCAACACAAGAACCAAGTGGGAATGTAAGCAAGGATAGATTAGTAAATTGAATGGAGGTTCGATTCTCATCCTCACCAGTCACCATTTCCCTTAAAGAAAGAGCACAATAACGAAGCCAACGAGTACTTGTAATCATGTTCTCTTCCCTTGGCTGTATGGGTTGGCTGATTGCTGAGATGAGTGAGAATCTGACTATTTCAACCACAAAAATATATGCAAAAAAGTAGCAACCCCTTTTGTCAAGACATTTCATAGTAGAATTCTTTACAAGTACATAACATTGAAAATTTCTTGAAACAAAAAAGTTGTCTCAAGATGATGAAATTCTACCAAAGTTGAAAACTATCCAGGGAACTTATGTATAATTTGGCCCACTGCCCACCTCCTTAGAAGTAAAAGACAAGCATGGGGGACCTCTTGGAAGAAGAGCTGTTACATATTTTGTAGCTGGAAGTGATGGGGACTATGAATCTTTTAAATTTCCTCTCAAATCTATGTATTTACTTGTGCTAATGCAGAAGTAAAATTCAGAACAAAATATAGCTTCTTTTTCTTTTTCTGAGAGGAACAAAACATAGCTTTATGGCATTCACAGTAAAAAAATATTGAGGTCATGAGAAGATTTTTCTAATATAGGCTGTGAGTTTGATCGTGGACTGTAGGTGGGTTGGTGCCATTTTAACAATAGAAATAAAGCTAAATAAAAGAAATTGAGAACCAGCAATGAGAATAAATGAGTCCATTGGTGGGAATTTCTTTTAGAATAAAATAAATATAAGAGAATTTTCTTGCAGAGGACAACTGTCGCATGAAATACTTGGAAGTGCTAAAAGTAAAGAGGACAATGAAGTGTCAAATTATACCAACCGCTTTGAATATTAGCTAAAGATTTTAGAATCAAGGACCACAACAACCAATTAAACTCTACTCCTAAATGTGCAGTCATAAGAATCACTAGAGATACAAGGGTTCATACTGTTAAATTCTTTTAAACAAGTACTTTATTTTTTTTTTTAAGAGCGAAATACTTCACACTATCTCATGAGAAATATACTCTTTGTCGTTTATATTTTCTTTTTTGAATAATTATTTTTTAAAAAAATAAATATATTTTTTATTTAAAATTTTATTAATAACTTTCTTAATTTAAAATTTTATATATCACTAACTCATAAAATTTATCGCTAACATAGAAACATCTAAAATAATAAAATAACTTCATTAAAATTAAAAGTTCACCTTAAAATTTTAAATTAATTCAAAAAATAAACATTTAATTATATATCATTTTATATATTTGGAGTTGACCCTACCATCCTTATGCAAGGGTTGGAGAACGTTGTAGCAATGGTCAGAAGAATATAAAAGTTACTTTAAAACGTGGGTTTGAAATCTTAACAGTTTACGTGGGGAGTTGTTAGTGCAACTTAATTATAGAATCATCATCATTAATTCTAGTATGGGTATGGCCATCAAGTTCAGTAAATCAAGGCTATCACAAAGGACTAGTTATTCACAGGTCCTTAAAAGTAGGATTTAATTCCTTGATAAAAATATTCATATGGTTATATTACAACAAATTTTTACAATAAATTAACAATTTAATAAAAGGAAAACACCTTCCACCAATAAAACAACATGAATCAATACTATACCAAAGCCCCATCATCCTGGAGCACTTCATTTAACTCGGACCCCAAAACAAGAACTTAATCAATGCACTCTCAACTGTACCTTCAAATTACCTTTTGACCTGTATAAATAAGTTATGCAAAATGTCATTAAATATACAAGCATTTTGATGGATCACACTGTGATGGCATCATTGTTTACTGTATTTGGACGATGGCTGGAATCAAGAAGGTTCTCCAGTGACCTGGATTTCCTACTCCTTGCCCTACCAGCTTCTTTTAATAGCTCAGCCAACCTCTTCTTTTCATCATCCACATCAGGATTTGCTGTCCCAAGCTTTTCCTCTCTCATTCCAACAACAAATTCCAAGATTTCAATTGCATCTTCCAGCCTACATGAAGAGTAAATGTTGCAATGTTATTGATGATCAATAATAACCAGAAAAACTGCCTCATATGTGTGTTTCATCCATGTGAAATCCTTCTATTAGAACATTCCTTTAACAGTTTAAAGACCAGTTTTGACAGAATCAACCTTTTCTTTCCCCCATATTATCCAAAATGTTCCCCACATCAGCAACATTGAAGAAGAAAAATTTCAGGTGTTCAAAGTTTATTACTTCTTAATTAGTCTTCAGCAAAGAATAACAAATTTATAGCAAATCCTTACCTATAATATTTTGGTATGAAAACCAAATGCGGTCAAAAACAAAATTTTGACTTGAATTTATGTGGAATCAAAATCTTAAAGTGTCCAGGGCAAACTAAAATGATCATTTAAAACAGAAAAAAAGAAAGGAGGGTACCTGCCAACAGCATCATAGGTGCCAGCAAGGTTGCTATACACCCCAAGTGTGTCAGGGTGATATGGTCCATATTCTTGTTCCAAAATGCTCCTTGCTTCTTCAAACAACTCCACAGCTTCATTTATCGCATATCTCTGAACACAAGCAAGCCCCATTTGGTTAAGAGCAATTCCAAAGAAAGCCGACTTCTTATCACCACAAGCACGGAGCTTGGAAATGGCACTTTTAAAGTTGTTGTATGACTCAGAATAATTCCCCAACATGTAGTACAAAACTCCCATCTGAGCCTCAATGCCAGCAATAGTATTCTGCTGCCCAGGGGCATTATCATATATTTTTAGTGCCTTCTGCAGTAACTTAAGAGCCTGCTCAAGATCATTCATTGACTCATAAATTGCAGATATATCAGTAAGACCACTAGCAATCTCTTCTGGAGCAATTCCAGGAACAGGCTTTCCAAAAATCCGAAGGGCATTCTCGCAGTAGGACTTGGATTCCTTAAATTTTCCAGTCCTGTTATACAAATCTGCTAGACGAACAAAAACAGAAGCAACAGCTGGATGATTCTCTCCTTTAGTTGACTTGAGAGCAGTGAGTGCTTTTTGATAAGCAAAAATTGCTTCATCATATCGATTTAAAGATAGATATGCATCTCCAATACTGCAATCAACAGATGCTACATCTGCTTCCTGTCCATTGGCAACCATAGCCATGCTGGCCAAAACAAGATGCTCAAGAGCAGCTTCATGGTCTCCTTTGGATTCATGTATTAGTCCCATGAGCCTCCTGTCTGCTGCCTCCTCAAGGGAAGCCGGGGCATCATTCTCTCTGTGGATGTCAAGAGCAATCTTACAGAGCTTTTCGGCTTTATCAAACTGTAGTGCTTGAGCATGGGCTTCAGCCAAATATCTGCAAGTTTCACCAACTCTTGGATCAGAGTCACCCAAAGTGCTTCTTTGGACTTCCAACCCAGTTGTGTAACACAAAATTGAATTCTCAAGTTGGCCAAGCATTGCATAAGTATCTCCCAACTGCATATAACCTGCAAATTTTGCAAGGGCATGATCTTGGCCTTCTTCAATTACTGGAATTTCAATTGAGTGCTCCAGAACTGGAATAGCATCAGCATACTGGCCTAAGTTACAGTATATTGCTGCAGTGACATGTAGAGACATCACCACATCCAAACTAGACTTCCCATTAGCACATTTCTCAAATGATTTTGCTGCTCGAAGAGCCAGTTCAAGAGCCTTCTGAGGATTATCCCCAGAAGAAATCAAATCCCTTGCTTGTTTAAGTAGAAACGGTCCCAGATCAGGATTGTCTAAGCCTGAGTCAGATGAATCATCATTGCCATTCTGTACTTTTGACCCTCTCGAGGCTGAAGTGTTCAGTTTCTTACTTCCCATCAAACCTTTCCTAGGATTTTTCTCTTTCTGTTTCGGAGACTTTCCCTGAGGACTTCTACCCTTAGGACTCGAAACTGCTGATGCATCCGAATCCAATTGTGACTGACTGGCTCTTTTTGATTGTGCTGAAGCAGTCTTTGCATTTGAAGAATGAGAATTCTCCAAGTTCTCTGTTGGTGAGCTTTCTTTCTTAAAAGCAGAATCACCATTCTCTGGCTTCTGGACCTCTTCATCTTCTTCCATTATCTCAACTTCCCTCATCTCTCCTCCAACAAGATGGCGCAATTCGGAATCAATTCGAGACTCTTCACCATCTGATCCAAAACTAGCTCTTGAAGGAGACTGATCAGAACTATGCATCTCACACACATTCTCATAGAGCTGTTCAATGGAGGGCTCAACAGCCTCATTAACTTCACAAACTGTACCCCCATTGTGAGGACTTTGGGGAGTCAAAGCGCCATTTGGAGACTTAGTTGCAATTGAATTCTCTTTATTAAGTGTAGAATTTCCGTTCTCATTCACTTCGTTCACCACCTCTTCTTCTTGAATTCCGTCCACAACAACTCCAGGCATCTTTATGGCTCCGAAATCAACAGAGAACCCAATATATATCTTTATCTGCAACACATTTCCAACAACAACACTATAGTTTCGCTTATTCAACGAGAAAATTCCGTAACCTTTTCGACATGAAGAAACTGTATACTAATGTCAAAGATGAACTAAAACAGATCCAATATATTCATCATGGGTTCTTCCTGAAGTAAAAAAGTTACATTCTCTGCTTTGTCCCAACACATTTTAGGAAACATAAAAAATTAACATATGAATGATTATCCAAGAAGTAAATTAATGCCTCAGCAGATCTTCACACAATGAAAAGATTACCACTTTATTCCAACTTCATCAAAACTATAAACACACCGAATGAGAAACCAATACAACAGAACCCAGTATAGCACATGAATCAAATAGAAGAACTAAAAAAGCCATAGTTTGACCACAACAACTGATACTTAACCAGCCTTATAATATCAAAAGGAGTCAAGAAACAAAAGTCAAAAAACCAATTCAATACTTACACAAGATTCATACAGAAACAGAAAATATTGAAGAAATGAAAGCCAATAGATAAATAAAAAACTCATACCTTACGGTTACAGACACCCCATCAGATAGAGAACAAACAATAAGATGATGGGCTCTGTTCTATGCAAGTCTTATATAGAAAAATTAAAAAAGGTTAAAAAATAAAAATCTTTTCTTGGTGGGTCTGAGACTATGGTGGGGGCGTGGGATGGGAGTGGTGTGATATATGACTATTAAGAACTTGGTGATGAGACGGTAAAGAAAACAAAGAAGGAGTTGGGAATTATGAACAAAGAGAAGGATAAAATGGGAATTTCAGTCTCTGTGGTGGGTTAGTATTTTGGGTTAAGGTTCAGAGGTAGAATGTCAAAGGAAGGAAGAAGGCGACTTCTGGCCGACCCTATCTTGGCCAGCAACCGTGGATTTTGTTCTATTTGTTTTTGACTCTCTGGCGGTGAACCGTGTTGAGGAATAATTGGGCAGAGATATGGAAAAGGCAAATTTGCCCCTCACTACTTTGTACTTCGTTTTTGTGTTATCCTGTTGTTTTGTAATTGTACGTACTCTTTTTGGTGGAATTTTTGGAATAATACGGTGTAAAAAAGTAATATAAACAAAATGATCAAGGTTTATTTAGTGTGAATTTTTTTAGTGGTGGTACGAATTTGTTTTTCATAATTAACTTATTACAGAAATACTATATCAAAATACAAATACAGTATTATTTTTTGTTTTATTGTATAAGTCTTCTTAGATTTTTATGTATAAAAATAAGAATTAAAACATAAAGAACTAGTACCCAATATGTAAGATGAAAGAGAGTAAAAGACTTGTATTATTTTGAAAATATTTTTTATATAAAAGACTTATATGTTAAAATATAGTTAATATTTATGAAAAATAAAAAGTTTTAGATCCACAGCAATTTCTTTACTCATCTTTGCATTAAAAGGGGAGGGGGGGGGGGGGGAACAAAAACAAAGGGGGTCACAATTAAGAAGCTCACAATTTTACATGACAATGCTATTTATGTGCCTATCACTCGTGTGATAAATGAAATTGGAATTTATTGAAACTACTTGTTTTGGTTCATTATTCTTTAACTTTGACGAGACCATTTGGCTATGGAATAATGAATTTTGGAGTAGATAATACTTTTTGTTTTGATAACTCAATTTCAGGATTGAGAGAATAATTATAATATCTCATTGTTACTATTATTGTAAATAGCGGAATATGTTTGAATTTATCAGAATATATGAGTCAGTAAGAATTTTTAAGGATGCCTCCGCCTTGAATCAAATATACTTTTATTATTTATACATTGAAAAAGATGCAAAAAGAGGGAAAAGAATTAATGGAATAAAAATTTAAAAAGAAAGAGTCTTTTTGTTTATATTGTCGAAGATAAAGAGAGAAGAAGGAAAAATAATTAATGAAATAAAACAATTTAACTTTTAACTTTGTTATAGTCATTTTAACTTCTTTTTTTAAAAAAAAATTGTTTTTGCTGATTTATTTTAAAATGACAAAATTCTTAGAAAGAATAGAAAAATTATTAGGGAAATATAGTTCGAAGATTTCTATATATATTGTTTAAAAAAATTGATAGTCAATATATAGCAATTTCATAATGGGGAAACAAATTCCAGACCCTTTTTTGTCCAAAAATTCTAGATGGTCAGAAACACTGAAATTTTTGTTGGGGGACCAAATTTAAATAAAAATTTTAACTCTTTATTCTATTAATATAAATATACAATTTCAAAATCTTATTTATACATATAATTTTTTTTCTCCAAAGCATCCACTAATTTTTATTCTTAGTGAAAGAGACTAATTTAGACTTAATTCTAACTACATTCACATAATTTAACTCTTACTCAACAAAATGTATAACCAAAGCTCTTTTAAATTTATTCTTGCATAAATTTTTAACATGTGGAATAAAAACTTTATTAGTAGTAGTAATACATTGACAAAGTGGAAAAACTAGTGTATTTGTATTGAAATTTTGGATTGGGTCTCTTGTTTTATTTTGTAATAAAATACAATTTGTTGTATTTGAATAATAATTTTTTATTGGGAATTGAAAGGAACTTTTTTTTTTGGAATTGGAGAATTAAAAGGAATTTTTTTAAGTTAGGGAATTGAAAGTTGATAATGATATAAAATATAATTAATAAATTGTTTGAGATTGTGTTTTTAATTAAAAAGTAATAAAAAATATTATTTTTTATAAATATGTGGGATCCATTTATTGAGTTAGGAGAAAATTTAAAATTTTAATTTGATAGAAATTTTGAAGAGAAAAAATTATTTATTGAGATAATTTTATGGGAATTGACAAAATTTAAATAAAATGCTTGTCTAAATAATTAATTAGTTAACCGCCAATTGTTGACAAATTGAGAACCAAAAACCAATCTCCGGATTAAGGTTGGGATTCTTCTTTTTCTTGTTTTATTATATTCTATTTCCCATAATGTTTCTCTCACCTACTCTTAACTTATCTTATTTATCTAACATTTTTCTAAATTCTATCTCCCTTTTTGTTGTTTACAATTTTACCTCTCAAGAATTCTTTTTAGAAGGTAAGAACTAGTATTTCTTTTCTGTCATAAAAAAATTATTAATTAAAACGTATTTCTAAAATGTATCTTTTTAAAGAGAATGCGTTTTATACATATGCATCTACTATTTATAAATACCTTTAGTAAATATGTTATTGAATTAAAAAGACACTTTCAAAGTTTCTATTTGGGGGGGGGGATTGTTTTCAAAACATAGTTTCTATTTTGAGGTCGAAAGTGGTGAAACAGTAACTAAACGCTGTTACTTGCATTCTAATTCTAAGAGAAAATTTGTATTTATTGGAACACAGCTGACAGCTCGACACATGAACCAAATTCTTATACTTTGGCATTGGCAGAGTCGAGTGAATTCTGACTGTACATCTTCATATCATGATATAATTAGTGTCAAATTGAATATATATTTTCATTAAATAAATATATTTTGTATCTAAAGTTTCATTCATTTAATGAATTTATATTCAATTAATTTATGATTTTCCCAAATCACTACTTTAATTTAAAGAAATTACATTTTACTAATGTGTCTCAAAATCCATTATACTAATGTTAAGGATAATTTAATAAGTTAATTAAAATCAATGATATTTATTAATTTTTAACCAAAGTTAAAAATGAACATTCAATTTCGAACAGATTAATTTATATATATATATATATATATATAGTGAAATACTGAAATTCAATTTGAAGATCATGTTCAAGATCATTTTCCAAAATTTGATAATCAAAAATCATCATTGGGGAATTTTGATTAAGATTGTTGTCCTCAAAATGTGTATTAGCCGATAAGCCCTCAAATCGGCTGACTCAACTTAACATAAACAGTTATCGTGACTCTTATTCTAGTCGTTTCGATTTTTTTTTTTATGGATGGATTCTTGGAATCACTATAGAAAGGTTTCAAAGTAGTATCAAAGTGCAATGCTAAGGACTTAAAAAAAAGATTTGTGAGAAGATTAAACTGAAACTAGAAACTTCTGGATTGAAAAGAGACTTAGCATCATCATACATGAGCTAACTTGAATAGCTTTTTCAAAGACTATACTCGTAATCCTAATTCAAAGCAAGGTGAGATTGTTTGGAATATTGTGAAGAAAACGGTAAAGAAAGCAAAACTAAACAAGTTTTGAATTAATGAAAACAAGAAAATACTCAAAAGGAACTAAAGAAGATAAATTGAAGTATGATTTGATGTGATTTGTTGTTGTTGCATCAAACACTTCAACCCCTCTTTATACTTGATTTCCTCCGGTCGTTGCTCTATTTCATGTGCCACTATCATCACATAGTTGTTCAATGGCTACTAATTTGTAACTTCTTTATCATGGGAGAATATCGTGTTTTGACTAAGTCTTAATTGATAGGTTTACCCAACTCGGTTGATGATGTACTCATAAATTAACTGATTTTTATGTTATTTAATGACTATATTTTGTTTGAAAATCGATTAATTATGTTATTTAATGGATATATTTCACGTTTCCCTTCTATTTCTTTATTTGTAAGTTTTTCAGTGTATTTAGTTTATTATGGAGATAAAAAGAAGAAGATGAAGAAATGTTGGAGAAGATAAAAAAATTTAAAAAATAAAAAAATAAAAATCTATGTCATCTGATGACGTGGCACAATAAGAAGATGACACGTGGCGCAATCAGAAGGTGACAAGTGGGGCTTCTAGAAGCCGCAACTTGGACCAATGAGGACGCGACATGTGGCGAAGTTGGGAAATTAGGCCACCAACTACATTTTCAAGACTTTGGGGTGCAAAATGACCATTTTGCCCCTGATTTTTGTGGCTATAAATAGGGAGCTTATTTTTATGATTTAGACACCAATTTAGCTTCAATATTCTCCATTTCTTTTTCAATTTATTTCTTTTATTATTGTCTTCATCTTAGTATATTTTCCAGATTTTTTAGAATAATATTTCAAGGCTTTTTGTAATATTTAGTAAAGAAATTCTGTTCGAATAATTTCAATATTTCCGGGGAGTTTATCTTTCAAATTCTCTTTCTAATGTTTATAAATTCCATCTTATATTTATTAAATATGTATTGTGAGTAATTTTATTTTGTTAACAAGGATATGTGCTAAGTTATTAATAAATGGGATTATGAGATAATTTTCTTTGTACTTAATTTCTATTTGGATTTATTTAACTGGACTTATGGTCGGTTTACCCGCCTAGTCTTTATTTATTTTGCTTTATGCACTTTAAATATCGCAAATGGATGGCCGAGCCACCTATTAGTTTAATTTACTTTTATGTCTTTTATTTTATGTATTATGGAAGGCCGAGCCTCCTAACTAGTTTAATATATTTTTATGTCTTTAATTCTTTTTTTTAATGGAAGGCCGAGCCTCCATACTTTTAGTTTAATTTATTTAAATGGCTGGTTGAACCGCCTAATTTCTTTAGTTAATATAAATCCAATATTTCTTTCTATATATATATGTGTGTGTGTGTGTGTGTGTGTGTATTTATTTAATATACTTATATATATTAATTAAGTATTTATATAATTCCTATTTTAACCAATATAATTGTGTGAATTAATTGGATTGACAATCTAATTAATGAATGTGATTATATAGCTAGGATTATTAATCTTGTATTAATAATTCAAGTAGCATCTACTAGTTTAATTGAGTTGCAGCTCTTGGCTGAATTAAATTAGTAGCGGAATTATATAATTTAAATTGTATATAATTAAACTGATTGTTATATACAATTTAATGTTGGTGATGCCTTATTTGTTTAATGCAATTTGATTGAGCATCCTATACACGCTGGTTGGTAGTGGTGTTTAATTAAATTAGTGATTAATCTGTCTAAGCTGATCGAGATTAATCTATTTTGTAAGGATAGGAATCTGTCTGAGCTGATCGGGATTCTAAAACCAACTACTTAATAATGTATCTATCTATGATTAATCCCATGAAAAATATAACTTGATACTAGTTCCTTGCTAACGCTTTTTATATCATTTGTATTCCAAATTTCGTTTTTAATTCTGTTTACAAAATCCAAAATCTCAAAAATATTTATTTTAATTGTTGTCATTTCCTTATTCTCAAAATACCAAAAAACCCCCCAAACCTTTTCCGATTAACGATTTTAATTTAAGAGTTGACAAATCTCTGTGGATTCGATCCCTACTTTCCCTATCTACATAGGAATTGTTAGGTTTAAATTTGAGAGCCGTACGACAGGCTTCGTCAGCTGATGCATAATATTTAGTTTAACAATTGTACATTTAGCCATTTGGCACTTAACTCAGCTGTAATTTTTTTTATTAACAAAGATTAATTTGAGTTATTAACTGAAATATATAAAAACATAACATTGACAGGTACTTAATCATAGCTTATTCATTAGTATTTAGGTAATTGAAGTAAAAGCCAGAAAATGATGGGTGTGATAGAACATCTTTATTTTTATTTTTATTGATCAATATAGTAGTATTATTTTAACATCAATTTGAACATGATTGTTAGCCAGAATTCATTTGATAAGAATGAGAACAATTCAATTGGCAAGATGTAAAAATATTTATATATACGATTTATAGGAAAAAATATTCTTCTAATTTTCATTTGTAGCATATATTATATTAATAATGTATACATCAACGTAAGATAATATTAAGGTTTTGGTCCATATCATTTGATAATTAAATATATATCTCACCTGTTTTCAAATAATATTGGATCTTCTATTCGTAGCAACTTGTCTTTAAAGAAAGAAAACCACCACATAATCACCATATCAAAATTCTCCATTTATTCTTGTTCTTTATAGTTTTCACTTGATGTGATCTATCAGTACAATACGTATAAGATAAGTTATGTATATATAACACCCTAGTACTGGAGGAACAATGAATAATTGTGAATTAGAGAAATTATAATGGAAGTATAATAGAGGGTATAGAAAATAGGACTATGTATTAAAACCAATAGACTTTTGTGTGTCATGTGTAACACTTCAATTCTAAGATGTACTTTAATAAGTCCTATAGTTTCAATTGGCTAAATAGAACATATGATTTTCAACAAATCTAATTCCTTAAGGAGACACCTAATCTCGTTGATTAAAAATTAAAGTCATGTAAAGATGCACTAAACAATGGGGGCAAAGCAATTGCAAAATCCGAGTGATGAATAAATTATAGGAGAACTGAGAGTTTTTGGGGATAAAAAGTTGAAAAACTTTTGAAACAATTATTGTGGTATTTGTGTTTGGTTGTGATAGATTGGACTTATTTGGCATCCAATGATATTCGATAATAATTACTTCTACTATTAAATCAGGATTACCTAAATGAAGTATATATATCAGGGAGGGATGTTCCCTTCTTCATCCTGCCAATTGGATAGTGAACTTTCAAACGTCCAAGGGATATTTTGCACACCTTTTGGAGTATACATTAAGTCCTAATGAGTGTGCTTAATTCATGTAAGACTCTACTTATAAATTTATAATTTTAATTCCAGAATATTAAGTAAATTTTATCTCTTTATATTTTACTAATCGATTATACTACATGCACGCATACTAAATATCTAAAGAGAAGTTTGAACTTAAAAATAAAATTAAGAAATTTCACTCATATATCAATTTGAGTAACTTTAATAATAGTATGAAGTTCATTCATTGTATGCCTACATTGAAATTGATTAGATTTGTTCTTGTACTGATGTTGCAAAAGGCTGCTTATAGTGGCTGAATGGAATCTAGGACTGAAGGGCTTCGAAGATTAATAAGGACCTGCAAAAGGAGTCGGAGATTAACTCCAATGCATTCTTTGATAGTTAAACTAGAGTGAAAAAAGAATTTGAGAGGGTTTCAGCTTGTAGTAAAGGTGTTATATCTAGTTTGCTGATGATGATTGAGTATTTTTAGTGGACAAGTGGAGTAGGTTAACTACTTTATTAAAGTGGTTGAAAAATTCATAATGTTTCTAATTATCAATAGATTCACTAGTTTTTATATGATTTTAATTTTTTAATCTAGAATAAAAAGTGTCACAACGCATCTCAAACAGGAAATTAAATTGACAACTTTTGCTAGAATATGTCTAGCGATCCATGTTGAGTTGTTCACAAAAACAATAGATTCATTGTGCCCCACTCCCCCCCCCCAACATCCTAGTTGCCCAAGTTCCAGTCAAGCCAATCATTTTATTTGGTGATTCTCCAAAAAATTGACTATCTATTCCTAGGCAAAAGTGGATACCACACTGCCCTCGTCTTTGGACAATCTCTCACACTGTGAAAATCATTTTCCATTTCCTCTTCATATTGTTCACTACTAGAAAATACATTATTTGTAAGAGTGGAATCCATCATCACTGATTTCCTAATTGCTAAAATGACTTTGCGACTATCGGTCATTACTTTGTGATAGATTAATGATGAAAAAATTTTATCGGTAATTTACGATAAAATTGCGACAGAAACACTCAAAAACCAATCCATATGTCAAATACAAACACAAAAATAAAGGGAAAAAACGATCCATTGAAGCCTACCTGTGAATTTAGACCATGTTGTTGAAGGCTCTAGCGATGATAGAGGCAGATAGAGGCAAGTAAGAGGAGAGTCTGTGAAAGGTAGTAGCGAGAGTCGGGCCGATCCATTTTGGCCCGCAAAAAATATGGGCTAGACTCTTAAAATTCAGGCTCGTATAGAATCATACTTTTTTTGCTCGGCCTGTTTTGGCCAGTGGCTTTTTGACTCGATTTTTTTTTTTACAAAAATAATTTTTAACATTTTCTTGATAAATCTTACATATATTTTGTTATTGTTTTATATACATATTAACTTATTTTTATTTTTATTTTTTATGATAATTACTTAATTAAAAATATTAAAAATATACATTTTTCTAATATAGATTCAAATATTATTATTGATAATTTGATAGTGAAAAGGAAAATGAAGATTATAGATTTGTTAGTATTTGGTATGAGAAATTATTAGTTTTGTTATATTTTTAAATAATTTAATCATTGTCTTAATATATTATATTAATTTTTAATTATTTTTTACTCTCGTTTAAGTTCGTGGCCCGTTTAGACCCACGACGTGTAGTGGACCGAACCAAACTACCATAATAGATGTCTATATAACTTTCGACTTTTTTGACCGAGGGTCGAACCAAACTACCATAATAGATCATAATAGATGCCTATATAACTTTCGACTTTTTTGACTTAGCTCGTTTTGGCTGGCATCCCGATCGGGCTGGGCTGACCCGTTTCCCTATACTAGTGAAATGGAAAGGGATTGTGAAATAGTAGGTGGGTTTCTGAAAAGGTAGGTCAAAAAGAAAATAATAGTTCCAAATTTTCACTAAGTGTAAATACATTATATATGCGGTATTACTTCCCCCAAAAAATGTCAAATTTTTATAATTAACAATTTTATTCACCAAGTGTAATGAGGTATTATTTCCTACAAAAAAATGCCAAATTTTTATAATTAATAAATTTGTAGTTAATTCAATAAATTTTTATATACGTATTAGTTGAGCACATAAATATATTTTTAATTTTGACACATGAATATATATATATATATATATATTGATTTAAGCTAAATAATACAAAATATATTATTCTATGGTCATGTAATTGAAACTTAATTAGATTGATTATGCAATTCCTCTTAGTGCAAATCCTTTTAAGTTAGTTAAATCGTTATAAGTACATAATATTTAACTAATATAAAGTACTAATTGACAATAAAAGTCTCATATTCATGAGAAAAGGCAAACATGAAGAATCATATAGTAAAAATAAATACTTTTTAACATAATATATTTATCTATTATATATATGTGGATAATATTTTAATAATATTTATTAAGAAGTGATAATAAAAGTCCCTTATTCAATAAAAAGTCGTACACAAGTTAATTGTATTAAGTTAATATTATTAAAGGCAAACGTGCTATATATATATATATATATATGTATGTATGCATAAAACAATGGAAACACATTATGATATTTTTAAAATGTATATAGTTTATAAAATTTTGAGCGTGTAATATATAAAATCTAACTTATATAAAACCATAAAAAATAGCATCATTCTAAAAAGAAAATTATGACTTACTATATAAAAACAAATACTATGAAAAACTCAAATTGGTTTATATACGGTGACTCCTCAACTACCATTTTTAGTAGACAAATGGCTTATATACGATAGTCATTCAACCGTCGTTCAAATTATAGTGACAGTTTGGAAACTACTGTATAAAATACAAAATTAAAAGCGGTTGTCCTTGGTCGCCACAAATAACCAATATATACGAGGGTCCATTTTATGTGTTGTATTCAATATTACAATTATATGTCTCAAAAATAAGGTGTCGTAAATAGATAAAAAACTGTCATATATATTACTAGTATATGTGGCGGTCCATAAAAGCGACGTAAACAGTTAAACTATAAATGGTGGCCTATGAGCCACCATTTATAGTACTGCTTAATAGGACGGGTCATCGTAGATAGATGTTATATGTGACAGCTCGTCGATAATATTGAAATATAAGCGTCGAATCGTCATTTAAAGTACAGCTAATATGATAGCTGAATGAACTGTTGTTTAAAATGTTTTTAAACGACGGACCGCCTTTTAAATATTGTATTTACGATGATTTTTAGATCGTCGTATAAAAACTCATTGTGACTGCTAATTTTTCAATCAAGCTCTTCTTCCACAATATTTTTATAATTAGTTGATTAGTCATAGGTTTAACAAGTCTATATAGGTTTGACAGACCCTTACTTGTTTGCCCCATTGATTTAACTGAAAATGATTACATTTTATGCTATTTAATCAATTTATTTTGGTTAAATTTCATTTAATTATATCGTTTTATCAATATTTTTTGTATTTCTCGATAATATATTTGTTTGTAGGATTTTTAAGTAATATTTGGTCATTTACACATAGTAAAAGAAGAAGAAAAATAAATGTTGTGAAAAAATGACAAAAGAAAAATATTGGTCAAAGTCAACCCTTGGTCAATCGACCACATCAGTTGCTTCGCCCAATCAGTCATCAATGTGGAACACTATGCAGGCACGCCCATCAAATAAATAAATGTTATTATTTTGCTTCAAGTAATAAGCGACGGAGATTATTCCAAAATGAATGGTTGAACCCAAAACGAACAATCCAGATCAGTCGCCGCCGGATGAATTAGAGAGCAACACGTGGCGCAAACGGCTAAAGTGCACCATTGCCCATCCGTTGCATCAATCGCTCGTGGACAATTGAGATGTTGCCACGTGTCCTATCGAGTTCCTCCTCTACTACAGTTGTCGTCCCCGGAGTTTCTTTTATTATGTTTTACCTCCAAAAGCTTTGAAAAAATATAAATATTACTTCTAGAATTTTCCTATAAATACTTAGGCATTTCCAACCATTTTTCTTAGTAGTTTTCTTTAAATCCTCTCTATAAATTTTGTGTTATTAGGTTAGACTAGTATTTGTAAGTTGTTAAAAAAATAAATCGTGGATGCCAACCGAGAAGAAATTAAGGAAAGTTTCTCTTTTATTCTTTATTTTAATTTTTAAACTCTTTATTTTAGTTATATAATTTATAATTTGTAACTCTAACTAACTTTCCTTAGTAAAGGACATGGACTAAAGACTTAATAATATGAATTTTGAGATTTTACTAAGAACTTAATTAATCAGATATTTGGAAATTTATTTTTCTAATATTTGTATTGCTTATTTTTATTTATTGCTTTCTTAGTTAAGTAATTAAGATGTTCTATCACCCAATTTAATTAATTTTCATTTTATTATTGGGAGGTTTTATAGCCCAATATTATTATTTGTGTTTTATTTAGTTAAATAATTGAGAGGTTTTTCGTCCAATTTAGTTAGCTTTTATTTTTATTTCTTTTTATGGTTGAGAGCCACCTCATTATCTGTTTAAATATTCCATTAGTTTTATATTTTTTAAATATTTATATAATTCATGTTATTATTTATATAATATATGTTGAATTAATTAGATTAACAATCTAATTGTTTAGCATGATTATTTTACTAAAATGAATAATATGAAATTAATGATTTAAGTAGCAATTATTGATTTAATTAATTTAATCACTCAAACCTAATTAAATTAATAATAGATTCTATAATTTAATTGTATAAAATGAATATCATTATTTTATGGTAATTAATGTTGGTGATACATTCTATACACTTTAAATTTAATTAAGAATCTTATATAAACTCAGTTATTAGGATTTTTCAATTAAATTGATGGTTGATCTTCCAGTTTATTAGGATTTACCTCATTTTAAATAATAGAAATTGTAGAGTTAATCTAGATTCTAAAACCAACCTACTGGATATTTTTAATCTATGATTTATCCCATAAAATTAAAAATTGAAACTAGTTCTTTGCCATAACTTTTTACTAACTTAATTTCTTTTTATTTGTTTAAATTAGTTAGATTTTCACTTTTTTAGTTATAGTTTATTTTGTTTATTTAGTTAGAATAGTTTTTAAACCAAAACCCCAAAAACTCTACTAATAAACTTAAATCCTAAAATGAGGTTTAGGGTTTAAAAAGAGACAAACAAATGTGTGACAAACTCTACTACTATGACAAACGAATGCCCTATCACTTATCTATATTTTTAGAAAAAAGAGAGTTAATTTGATAGGGTCAGGACATGCCTTTTAGTCTCAATGTGTGATGATGTTAATGTTGTGATCTTCCAAGAACTATTGAAATACTCTTACTATCAGGAGCTAAATGTTCATCTAAAAATTAAAAATAGACTTTAACTTTAATAAAAATATGTTATTATCATTATTATTAATTAAGTTAGTAGTTTGATAATTAGTTAATGAGATATAAATTCTTTAAATTAAGACAGTTACAGTGAAATTTAAATGAGATGGATGGAGTAATTATTATGTGGGCTATCGAATTTGACCCATTTATTCCTCTCCGGACATACTAACTCGAAAACCTATAGATTTTGTGAGGCACGACAAAGTTCTCAAGGGATAGCAAAAAATCCAATAAAAATGGGTACTCACTCAAATCCGACCCTGTGGGGATGAAGATTACTCGATTTAAATGGAAAAGTGAATGATGATGAGGACGTAATTACAAAGTTTATAGGCATGGAGATGAGGATTGATTGAACCGTAATTTACTAGATTTTTAGGTATTTATTGTGTTTATATTTGATATTAAATCTAGTTAAATATGTGTTTTGTTGTTTTAAGTTATTTAGCATGTTTAAATATTTGTTTGTAGTGAAATGAATTATTTTTGCTGAAGAATTAAATAGATAAATGCAACAAACAAAATAAGGAAATTGAATAAATAAAGCATTGTTGAATTTGCCACTCAGGCAGCAAGCTCAATGCCAATTGTCGCTTAGGCGACAATCTCAATAACTAAGGCGGCAAGCTCAATGTAAATTACCGCTCATGCGGCAAATTCATTTCTCAAATGAAAACCTCATTTCTTATCTGAATTTTAATGAGTTGACTTAGTCTTTTTATGTACTTGTAACCCTAAAAATATATTGTACTTATTTATACACGTTTTTGGCAATGTTTTATTAACCTAACCTCCTTAAACTCTCTCTAGAACTTCGTAGCTACTAAAGAACACTTGTGAAGTTTTGTATTGAGATTGAAAAAGATCAAAGGAGTTTATTTTTCCGAATTTTAATTCTTCAATTAAGTAGATCGAGTTGCAAACCAGGTAACCAATCTCAGCCTCGGCACGGATCGAATAGCACCTTGGTTGCTCTGATACCACTATTAGGGTTAGCGTACTAACACTACAGGGATTAGACGCGGCGGAAAAACACAGAACAATACGAGATATTTTACGTGCTTCAAAAATTCCTACTCCATAGTTCTAGTCATAGCACACCCTCACTATAATTAGTTTATTACACCTTCAAATATTACAAGTGTTCTATCAACTACACTCTATGCTCACCAAATACAAGATAATCAGATTAAACCGATGTATACAAGAGCAAGAAACATTCAGAGAGGCATAGTTTTGACATAGAGAAAGAGACTGAAAACCCTAAGATTTGATTGTAGGGTTACAAATGAGAGCAAGAGAGATTATATACTAAGGACATCTGAGTGTGGATCAAGAGAACCAACCCGCATTGTTGACCCTTAACCATCAGATAAGAATAGATTCAGTCTAGCTTCATTTATCTCATATCAGTAGCAATAAGTAATGAAAAGTCCAACCAGCGCCATATGTCCAAGGCTTCACTGGATCAGTTCATGGGCTTCATCATTGGGTATGAATGTGATTTGAGGGCAAAGTCCAACATTAACTCTGTAATGCCATCAACTTGATTACTCAACTCTAAAACCTTTATGTTTATGAACTTTTGTTCTCTTTTACTACTAGAGATTCACATGTTTTTGTGCAATTATCCAATTTCAAGAAAGTTGTATTTATTCATTTCTGTTTGACCCTCTACACATGGAATATTAACAGGCTCTAGATGCTGAGAAGATTTCTATATGTAAAAATCATTCATGAATTTAAAATTGAAGTTGATTTTATATGTCAGTTTTCCATTGAAAATAGAAGAACAACTAAACAGAATTTAATTGTGAAAAGGAATCCAAGATTCCAAAGAAAGTATTGTAAACTTTCTGAATCATCAGTTAAACATAGGATGAATTATATATAACAACAAATCAGCATTTGAAAGCTTTTTTGCAATCTTCTGCGTTTATCTCACATACACAAAATGGAGGATCTTTTTCAGGGCCTGCAGTTAAGCTTGAGCAGGTTGCAATAACTGAAGGTCCACATTGTTTTGCACATGTATCTTTGCACACCTGCGTTACTCTTCCATTTTCACATGGTATATTATCGAACAATTTGAAGCATAGCTTTCCATCCACTTGAGATGAGAAAATCACCAATACAACTGCATTCAGTTCTACCAGAGTTAATTAGTTCCAATCAAGTATGTGATCAAGTCATGGAATAAAGTTTAAAATTAATTAAAAATTATAAAAATAATATTAAAAAAAAGGAATCTACTGTATCATACCGATAAAAGCAATGATCAAAAGTGTTGCACTGGAACATGATGCTGAAGATTTCCTCATTCCTGAACTGCTATTTTGTCTTGAGGAATTGGATGGATTCTAAATCTCCAATGTTATCCCATGTTTTATAGCAGTGTAAGGCGATGGTCAAAGCTTGATAACTTTTGGAAATGGATAGTCATTTATTACATGTAACAACATGGGGAAAAAGAGAAATTTTGCACTTAATGCCTATTCTGTTGCATTAGGAAACAGACAAAAGATATATATTTAATTGAAGGAAAAAAGATATATTTATTTAAAGTAGGAAAAAAATGAAGTGTTAAATTGAAGTTGCTCATTTTCGCCTAATTTTATTTTTAGTTTGTTCCTAATTATTTGTCATATATTTAATTGATATTTCATTTAATATTTCTTCTTCCAATTACACTCTTATAGTAACAAACTTTCATGAGAAATATAATTAAATTGACTATTGTACCCCTATAGCATTTATTTTTTATTATATTTTTATAATTCCTTTTTTTAACTCTAGATATAACATTTTATTAATTTAGTGAGAAGGAAAAATAGAAAGGGAAATGAGAGAAAATGAAAGGAGGATAAAGTGAATGAGAAAATAAGATAAAAAATCAGATAAAAGTGTAATTACTGAAATTTAATAAGGGAAAATAAAATTATTGCCTTCCAAATCTCCATGAGGTGAAGAAAAAAGAGGGAAGGGGAGGGATTTTAATTATAAACTAGTTTTGCATACTGATGCAGGGTGTTCAATTTTTAGTCTAATTTCAAAACTAATAATTTATTATTAAAAATTTAAAATAATTGTTTTTGTAATAAATTTTTTCCTCATGAAATAATATATATTTATCTTCTCATCGAATACCACATATTTCCTCAAAAAGAAAAGATAGAAGAAACACTTTTTATATCATGTATATATCAAAATTTTAATTTTTTTATGGAAATATTGTGAAAACTTTTAATATATACAAATTTTATAATTTGCAAACCTACTATTATGCCTCTTATGAAAAAAACACTCCCTATTATGAATAGATTTGTAAAAAACAAATCAGTTTATACCAGTAATATTTAAAAAAAGAAAATTGAAGGAAATATTTTGAAAATTTTATAGACGAAAAAACCCTTCTAATTTTGACAGCTGTGGGATTTGAACCCACGCCCTTTCGGACCAGAGCCTAAATCTGGCGCCTTAGACCACTCGGCCAAACTGTCTTAAGTTGTGACAAGTAATTTTGAATATGTATTGTGGTATGCTTCCAATACTGTATAATTTCTTGGAAATAATCCCGAGTGATTGGTGAACATGCCCCATTCTTCTCTTTTTTTTTTTTGGAATTGGTCCCTACTTTTATTTTTTGGATTTTTTCATTCCTAAGTTTTTTATTTTTGGTAGAATTTATCTTTACTTTTTTTTTCTTTAGCATGTTTGGTCCTCATATTTTTAATGTTTGGTAAGATTGATCCCAAAGTCTTTCATTGTTACACTATTTGGCTCCTTTCCCAAATCCAAAATAAATAAATAAAAATCAACCAGAGTTTTTTGTTGAACCTCAGAGGGCATTTTTGAAACATCAAAATCTTTTTTAAAATAAATTATCAATATGTAGATTCAATCTTAAATTTCTTTACAAATGCCATGGAGAGTCTAGCACAAAAATCTTGTTTATTTTATTTTATTTTTTGTCAAATTTGAGCAAGGGACCAAATAGTGTGAAAATAATAGATTTTGCAACTAATCTTACCAAAGATTAAAAGGATAAGGGCGAAACATGCTAAAGAAAAATCGTAATGATCAATTCCACAAAAAATAAAGCTAAATTTGGACTATCATTTAGAATCAAATTCATCATTTCCAAAATATCTCTCCAATCAAATTTTTTTTAATCCTAAAATTTCTATCATATTCAAATTTTAAGTTTTCTCCTAATCTCACATATTCATGTAAAAATTAATTTTTCATTACTTTCTAAGTAAAAATACAATTCCAAATAATTTATTAATTATATTTTAAACTATTATCAATAATGTATGTTCAAAAAAATATCATTTTAAACTTTCAATTCTCAAGTAAATTTTTTTATCAAAATACAAAAAAAAATATATTACTCTCATTTTAAAAAGTGAAAACAAAAAAAAAATAATTTTCAAATTCTAATCTAAATACAAAAATTTATGGAGGAAAAAATCCGAAAAATAAAAATAGGAGTCAAATCCACCAAAACCAAAATATTTAAAGACTATATTCACCAATAATAGAAGTAGTCCTTGAAGATTCATCCCTCAACTCTGGACTTGGTGCCCAAGATGCCAAATTTTGCTAGTTTGTAGAACTTCCACCAATTATGTATAATTTCTTGAACTTTTTTCTTTTGTTTGTTTTTTAATGAGTTATAATTTATTGATACCTTTCACAATTCCTTCATAATGCTGGATTTCATTTTCTACCTGAGGAATCAAAATTCTATATAGCCTTGTGAAAAAAAAAAAGAAGTCTAAGAATGAATTGCCAATAATCACTCTACTTGTAGGCGGTTTAACTGCCGTACACGTATATAGTGGCTTTGTACAAGTTTCATTACATTTATCAATAGAATATCAATTTGAATAATAAATAAAAAAAAGTCTAAGTTGGGAACTTGAGACATGCTGCCGTTTGGACTTGTTTATCTCTCTTCTTGATTTGATACTTTCTAGGCACAATGAATAGAATAAAAAATTATTAAAAAAAGGATAGTAGTACCATCAATGGCTCGAGCCTCATGTAAGTCTTCCACACGTCACTTATGGGAAAAATGATGAATAATAATCAATCATTCTTTACAAGGTACATTGGACAAATTCACCCATTTATCTTATGTATTTTATTTTTAAATTCATTCATACTTTATTAAAAGAAAGAAAAAAATAATAAATCATTTTTGTAAAAAATATATTAAAATAAATAAAAATATAATAAAAAGTATTTTATTAAAAAGGATGGAGGTAGTACCTTTGAATTATTTTCAATTCTTTAATTATATACTGTCTTTTATTATCTTTTATATCATCAATTATTGTTGATCATGCATAAAGAATATAATTAATAATTATAAATAGTAATCGATAAAATAAAATTTATAATTTATAATTAAAAAATCATAAATAATTGAAGATATATATAAAAAAAGATAAGATAAAAATATATGATATAATTAAAAAATTGTAAATAATTTGAGGGCATTTTTCACTATTTTTCCCATCACTTTAATATGCCCATGCAAAAGACCAGATCATATGTTCCTAAATAAACCACAAAGTCAGATATCAAAATTTCCCCAAAAACAAAGGCACCGGTTTAAGAGACACAAAACAAGAGCACATTAGATAAATGCTTATATCCAATTTAACAAACAAAAAACAAAAACTGAAAAGCAGAATCATATATCCAACTAGGAACATAAACAAAAACGGTTTATATGATATTACTAAGACCTAAACTAGAGAAAGGAAAACATATTATACAATTTGCATTTCACTACACAATCTTTGGAAGGCTAATTTAGGCCTTCACAGAAGCTTATCAACGGTCAGCAAAACACATCGGTAAGCATCGAACTAGATGATGATCCTCCTGAGGTACATAAGAAGAAAAGAATTCTGGATCCTGCTCAAGACATTCTGAATAATATTCAAGAATGGTAACAATCTCCTCAAAATGTGGTCGTTTATCAGGATTACTCGACCAGCTCCGATTGATGAGATGCCGAAGTGCCCGAGGGCATGTAGATGGCAATGGTGGTCTTGCATTCTGCATGAAACCAGACATGGACATAGTAGTAAAAGATACAGAGGCAATTCATATCACAAGAAATCTTGACCATCCTTCATTCTCAGTTCAAAGAATTTTACTCCATATATTGAATAATAAATGAGCACAACTTATATAGGTTATTATTTATGTGCTACAGTTGTATTCAAAGGGACAATTATGAGGAAAAAAAACAAAGGTCTAATCTCCCAATCACTCTTCAGAATATAGCATGGAATGTTAAAGGCAAAGCGCACAAGAAGGTGAAAATGCATCCTTTAACATATCTTCAAATATTAGGATCTCCTGTAAGGAGTTGCATCAAACTATGTCAGAGCTGGGAATTAAAATCTTGCAAAACTTCCTGGTTCTGGTTTTGATGTTATTGACAATTACTTAAACATTTTCAGATGTTACTAATCATCTTGAGGTATGATAAGGTATCAGCAGCAGGATATTAATAATACATGTTTTGGCTTGATGCGCATCAAAGTTTTGCCCTTAAAGGTGTCCATCGATGTGTTAGAGATGTGGGATTTCACTGTGTTATACATCAAAACGAAACTAAAACATATGAAAGTACTGAAGGCTTGAAATGAACATTTTTCCTTATCAGCAACATACTGTATTTTTGAAAATATATTTTTTGCTGCAATAAGATCACATACAAAATCCACAGATAGTGGCACAAAAATCAACTTAACGCCAGACTATAGCTCACGTGCTAATGTTTTTCTTGTGTTATAAAAATGCACTAATCCATTGCTCAAATATCACTTTATTAATTTCAGGAAAAGCATGTTTAGCAAGCCCACATCCAGCATTGATATCCCTCGTTTAGACAATCAACTTGATCTCTGGAGGAACTTCAGATCCCTACTGGTTGACAGCATAGAACTGTTAAAGCCAATACCATGAACAATCTGGTTCCCATGGTGCATCTCCAAGAAATAACAGTCTATGAATTACACTGTTCTCCGCTTAACATCCCTCAGTTGTCAAAACTTTACAAGAACAGCTTCCCAAAAAATAAGTGTCCCAAAACATATTTCTAATGTTCTCCAACCTAACTTTTTGCTAAAGTATCTTCATCACTGTCTTTAAAGATTATCCCCATATACACATTGAATTGTAATAATTCAAACAAAGTAATCTGCCGGACCATGCACTATTTTTCTTTATAATTTAATCTTCTCTTTTTCTCATTTCATTGCCTCTTAAGGTTTTAGAAACAACCCTTTCTTCCAGAAAATATATGAATTCCTGAAAACCAGATATTACTCTTGCATTAAGCAGGTGTTTCTTATGGACATAATTAAGAAAATTAAGCATGCAAGAAAAAGTAGCAATTTCTCCTTAAAAACTGTAAGAGAAGCTATACCCAGATTAACATAGTGAAAATACCTTCTGGCAGACAGCAAATGCTGCCTGTTCTGGAGTCAGATCATCAAACGGTGTCAATGCAGTAAGAAGCTCCCACAGAATGATGCCAAAACTGTAAACATCAACTTTCTTTGTATGATGTTTTTCCTTTATCATTTCAGGTGCCATCCAACGATATGTACCAGTGAATCCCTTCGCACTGCCACATTGAGATTCTAAACAAGATATCCCAAAATCAGCAACTTTGACACGCATTTCTTTGTCAAGAAGTAAATTTTCTGATTTGAGATCCCTGTGAAGTATTCCCTGAGCATGAAGATATTCCATCCCATGTGCAATGTCAAGGGCCAACTTCAAAACTAGTTTGAGAGGAAGTGAATAAGGCTCCTGCTGATGGAGGAATTTTCGCAGGGAACCCCCAGCTAAGTATTCAGTGATTATACAAAATACAGGGGGCTTCTTACATGCTGCAATGAACTGTAAACAGGAAGTGGACCAAGCAAACTGGGGGGTCAATAAAATATCTCCAAAGGACCAAATCAGAAGTTTCAGAAAGCATTAAGCTATTTCTCACAATCAACACAAAACTACTGTCTTTTAGCAGTCAGGAGAAACTGAGAATTGTATGAGGAAACAAAAATCAGTCATTTCTGCTGAAGTGCTCTCTGGAAGAAAGTCACTATTTTTAGAATTAGCATTTGAATATTGACAAAATTGAAACATGCATCAAATACTTTATTATGACCAAACCACATGGTGAAACAATGTATCATAACACACTAATTTTTATGCACTAAACATCGAAGGAAGCCGAGATCATTTAGGTTAAAGAATAATTCAGAATATTCAGAATTTTGAATGTTCTATCCATTATAATCACATGCATGATCTTGTAGATATTTATAGATAGCAGGTTGAAGCAGAATAGCTGATTGTAACTCTATATTTCAATCCACTCTATGATCTCTCAGACCAATTGACCTTCAAATAGTGAGTTAACTTTACATGAATCTTTCTGGAAAGGTGTTACAAGAAAACTGCCCTGAGATACTTTGATTTACAAGTGATTAAACTTCAGTAATTGGTATTCTACAGAAAGGAAATACATGATCAATCATGCAGCGTATGGATTCATAGAGGTTACAACATGGTAATGCAACTTGGATCTATGTAGCTACTGCTTGTTTCTCTTATAAGCTAACCTTAATCTATTTCCAGAGTTAGAACTATATCTTCGGCTACAACTGCTGACTTCAGTCCCAACTAAATAACATTCTCAGAAAACGTTATTATTTTTTTTTCTTGATAAGAGACAATTAAGTATATTCCCAACTTTCTCATGGTCAGATTTTTGCAAGAGAAAGAAAAGTTCAAAGGCATCAACGGAAATCCTGTGTTATCGGAAGCAATTATATACTTGCCTAATACGATATATAGTGTTAGTTGTCATCTAACAACCTAAAATTTCCTTATGTTGAAAGTTTTAGCTCCTACAAACATAAATGGTTTCCTTGATTTGTTATTATGCACTTGAAAGTTATCCCAGAATTTATTACAAATTTGTCCTTATATCTTGCTGGTGCAATGGCCCATCAAATATTTTCTTCAAAAAACAATGAGGAACTAATTTATACCACATTACTGTTGAATAAATAAACTTTGACCAAACAGAAGAAGAAACAACTTAAGAGTTTATATTGCATTATGTAGCAGCATTGTTATCCATATGTCAGAAATATTTAGCAAAGCAATCGTCAATACTTTGAATAGAACAAAACTGAATAGTAAAGCAACTTACTATAACGAACTAAGGAAAAAAAGTAACAAATAAACTGAAAAAGAAAAGGCAAAAACTTACGGTAATTATATTCGGATGCTTTAATCTCAGCAAAAGGGACACTTCAGATGTGAACTCCTTCTCCAGAGACGATGCCAAGTCCCCATCTTCTTCAGGTTGGCTAATGAGCTTAATGGCCACATCCCTTTGCTTGTAAATGCCTCTATAAATCCTACTATGTCTGCCAGAAGCAAATTTATTCCCTATGTACAGCTCAGACATATCTGCACTCCATTCCTCTTCTCCTTCCCCTTTTATCTCAGCTCCAGAGGACACAAGGTACTTGGACCATGACACCGCCCTCTTATATTCATTTAAAGAAAGCCTCCTTTCTAGCTTCCCATTGTTGGCCACAATTTGCTTGAACCAGAATAAGTGAAAATTCTTCATGTGTTCTTTATTAAAAAATTCACCAGATTGCTAAACTTTGATAGCATATCAATTCAAAAAGCACAAGAATGGAAAAAGAGGAAACCCCCTTAATCATATGGCTTCAAATTCATTAGCTAGGTGCTTCTGTCCCCTGATTTAAGCACTACATTTTAATTTCTTTCTCCTGTATCCTAGAATCCCCACTTAACAACCTCCCTAAAACAACCTAGAGACTCACAATCTTCACATGCAATAATAAACTAAAACCAGAACCAAAAACCCACCTTCACCGAGATTCAGACTTTCCAAGAAAAAATTAACACAAAAAAAAAGTTTAAATGAATAAACTAAGTTCTAATCCAAAAAACAATTCAAATTAAACACAAAGCAAAAACAAAGACGTCTCTTCTTTACTAACTGCTTCTACCCATACCATTAGTATAAAAACCAAGTTTGGGACTTTATGAGAAATTAGAAAGAATAACAGCTGAAAGAATTAAAGTGGGTTGGGTCAAAAGTAATAAATGGGGCAAAACATACAGAAATATTAGAAAGAGGGATGAGAGAGGCTGAGGTGGTGGTGACTAGTTCTTCTTCTCTTTCTTCTGTTTGTGCAGTTAAGAAAGCCTGGTTTGGAGAAGGCAACAGTAGTGTAACTGTGGAAGTATAGAATATGATGAGTACAATACAAATTATACAATGCTAACATTCATAACGTGGGAAGATCCACTTCTGAGGAGACATGAGGGTCTTTAATGATTGTGACTTTTGCCCTATTCCTAGTTCGTTACCCCTACTGTTTTCTAAAATATCAGGATTGACATCAGTTCTTTTCTTTAACCCTCCCTGATTTATGCTTTTATAGAATGAATCCCTGGAAATAGATTAGTGATAAATTGCTGACTCCATTATCATATCTGGTTTTGGATTGGGAAAGTTTGTTGGGTCCCTAATCGGTTTTTTTTTTTTCTCGATAGATTAACTTTTAGATAAAATAAAACAATGTACAGTTTTTTTCTGGTGAGATAATTAAAAAGAGATAAATTATGTTAGGAATGGTACATACTTAATTTTATAATTTTGTGCTTTTGATTTTTTACAGAAAATTATGTTATGAATCAAAGTATATATTAATTTGTAATATTGTACTTTTTTATTTTTGCATATTAATCTAATTAAGACAAAAGTATCAACTGCTATTACAAATGTTATTTCAAACTTGATTTCTCATTTAAAGCATTATGTTTTACTTTAATGTTATATGGAATTTAATAAACTTAAGCAAAGATAACTTGACCAAAATTTGTTTGTTTCATAAAATTTTCAATTCAAACAAAAGTTTTAGTCCAATTAATATTTAAAAGAACACAAACACATTCATGAATAAATTTGAGCATTCATGAATAGTCAATATAATATTTTTATATTTATACTATTATATATATAATATTAATTATTTTATAGTTATTATGGAATATATAATAAATAAACTTGAACTCAAATTCAAATTTGATTTATAAAACTAAATGAATTAAATATGAACAAAATTCAAAATGAACAAAATATTAACGGAACATATTCAAACAAAAAGTTTTACCCCAAAATTAATAAATAAACAAACTTTAAAAAAAATATTCAAACATTAAAAGGAAGAGCTCATGATCTTTAAAACTCGATTTGAATTGACTAGATTACAACTCTAATGTTATTATATTGAATAATTTTTAATTCTTAATATAGTCAATTATACATTTGTAATAGAAAGATTTCAAAACTATTTTCAAAAAAAAAAAAAGGGGAGAAAGATTTTTAAAAGGGGTAAATGTGAAAGTTTTTAAAAACATGGAGTGAAAAATGAGGTGTAAATATCTTGTGCAGTCGGATATGGCTCAACTTACTCCATTAAGCCATTCATCAATTCCCTAAAACCAAATTAAATTATTTATTGGCTGCTCTTTTTTTTCACTTTTTTTTTTCCAGTGGCTGAGTCAAGAGGCTAAAAATAGCAATTGAATTCCTTTCCTTCTAAAATAAAAATAAAAATGCAATTGATTTCCCAATTAAACGAGAAGGCCAAAATGGTAATTTAAGTCCACGTGCTCGGTATGGCGGGTCACGAAGGCGCTAGCGCTACGTTACATTACAACAGAAACAGAAGATTAAAGTCTCTCTCTCTTGGCCTCTTCCTGTTTCAGCTCAACATAGTGACGGCAAAATAATATTTTCAGTTTAATTTATTATTCAAATTTCCTTTTCAAAAAAGTTTAAAATTAAATATTTATTACTTTTTAAATAAAAATAACTTTATTTACAGTTTTATTAACAATATTTTCTAAATTTTTTTTAGTAAAGATAAATTTGTTACATTAAATATATTGTAATTTGTTCGTGATTAAAGAATCTCTTTAATTTGAGATATTGGTGAATTTAGCCTCTATTTTTTTTATAGTAATTTTGGTCCCTAACTTTTAATTTTTATAGGTATAGTCCCTAATTAGTGTATTTAGCCTCTAACCAAAAATTAGTCACTCTAATTTTTCATATTAAATTATTCTCTCTTCTCAATTTCTAAGAGAAAGGAATGAATTTTTTTAATGGTTAATGACAAAAGATATAGAAAATTAGAAACATTTATTACATATAATATGTCATTGTATTAATAATATAAGGGTAATAAGAGAATAAGGTTAGAATTTTTCAAGTGAGACTTAATATGAAATAAAATTAAACTTTTCAAATGTCATTAAAAATGAAATGGAAATAAGATAATTATAAATCAAATAAAAAATAAATTTAAAGACAATATAAAATATCCATACTTAATTATTATTATTAACATATACAAAAAAATTAAAATTATAAACTCCCTCCATTGGGAATTGAGTATCTACATTTGACTTAGTTTAAAAATTAAGAAAAGACTTTAACCTTAAAAGAGTTACCACATTATCATTGTTAACTCCCTTCGTCCAACTAAAATATGTTTGTTTTCTTTTTTCGTCCATCCCAAATTATAGTTAATGAGAGTGTTATTTAATTTTTAGTTACCTAAAATATTCTTATTTAATATACTTTGTTATTATAAAACTCTTTTTCAAACTATTAAAATAATAAATATTAAGTTAAAGATTTCATTTTCCAAAGATAAGTGCACAATTGTTTATACATTTTAAACCAAATTTTTGCACATTTTCACACAATTAAATTTGAATTTGATTAAATTTTAAATGCAAGGTGAAAGGGCAAAATAAGAAGAATACAAAAATAATTTACAATTTCAACATTAAATATGTTTTCTAAATATGTGTAAAAAATTATATATGTCTATCTTAGTGAGATAGAGAAAGTATTAATTTGATTAGTTGTCTATCTTAGTTAATGTGAAGTAAATTCCTTAAATTAAGGAAGTTTTTAGTTAAAGTTTAAAAAATGCATCCGTTCCGCTAAGATATGTAGTCACAATTTTCACATAGATTAAGAAGACATTGTTAATATTGTTGAAATTGTAAAATTTTACTATATTTTTCCTACTTTTCCCATATACTAGTAATTGACACAACAATTAAGTTTTCATTGAAATACTTATTGTATTCATTAAACTTTTTATGGTATCAAGAATTGAAGTAGATATTAGTCACCATCTTAAAAATGAATTCATGTTTAGTTGCCTTGTATTAGTGAATTAATTGTCTTATATTGTATATAGTATTCCAAAACCATCTTGAAAATGAATATTATTAAGTCAATGTGTGTTAAATAAGGGTAGTTTACTTCATTGAAAATTAACTATACTCTAAGTAGAGATATTAGACTATAAATTGGGACACATCAAAATGGAAAACAAGTTTATCTTAATGGGACAAAAGAAGTAAAAAATATGTTTATTTTAGATAAATGAACATTTTATTTTGGACATTCAAAATAAAATTTTGAACGTTTAATTTTGGAAGGAGGAAGTATATTTTAGAATGAAAACAATATGATGGAATTAATCAGGGAGTTTCAGCCTTAAGGTTGGAAATTGAATAAGAGGATTGAAAGCTCTAAAACTTTTAATGTCTTAGTTTTGATTAATGACAAACATTGATGAAGATTAATATCTTAATTGTATAAGTATTGGTTTTTTAGGATTCAAATGTTTAATCCATGCAAGATGGAAGTTTCAAACCTTCAGGAAAGATTGTATGCTATCAAGAGTTGAAGATAAGCATTTTCTGGATTATATATGATCTAGAGGTTTAGTGTTATATATTGATATCACTTAGATATCTCTAGGTCTACCTCTATGAGTAATAAATTCTATAGGTTGTTCAATAAAAGTAAAATATTTTTCAAACTGCACTTCATAAAGATAAAACATGAGTTGGGTATTTGAAATGGTTTTCAAAATACATGCATATGCTTAAAATTTTATAAAATATATTTCACAACTCTTATAATTGATTGGAATCTTGTGTTGCATGATTTGGATGTATGTGAAGTCGACCACTGATCATGCGGTCAACCAAATTACTCAACTCATCGTTCGTAGAATGTCTAGAGCTCTCTAGTACACTTACGAATGATGGTGCGGACGGCCAACCTGAGATGCAGTCGACTATACTTCTTCTGAGTGAGATTCAAACAGTTATTTTTATGACCGTTGGAATATACATATAAATGCCCAATTGTTTGAAAAACTTGGAACGATGACATTTTGAGCAAAAATCTTATTCTTACTCAATATAGAACATCTTAGAAACATTTTGAAACTATTTCATAACATTTATATTGTGAAAATCATCAAAGAAGGGTCTTTACTAAATCATTGGTGTTCTTGAGCAATTTAGAGGAACATATTACTCAAAGAGGTGTTTGTACTTCAAATTGATATATCTTCACATTAAAGTGATATCTATATCAAACTTTTCTTATTCTCATATTATAAGTTTCATTCAATGTTACATTGAGCTTAAAACTCTAAGGGTTAGAGTAAGCTTTGAATTATAGACAATTGTGATTATTTTAAGTGTATTTATTTCATTAATTGTTGTATTAGAGATAAGTGTATAATCAAGATTGTATTGTAAAACTCAAGGAGTTGGGTGAACCTTGATTGAGTAAAAGGCTTGTGTTGTAAAACCCTAATGTGAATTGAGTAAGCCTCTTTTGTAATCTCTTGTGCTAAATTAGCGAAAGGTTTTGTGAAATCCTTGAGTAGATAGCTCAAGGTAGTGGATTAGGTTTTGTTGAATAAACCGAACCACTATAAATTGTTGTGTTCTTTGCTTTATTTTTGCTAACTACTTGAACACATTATTTCACACACTATTTGAGCACCAAGTATTTGATACTTGTTATCTTAGAAAGTATTAATTTAATTAAATTAAAAAAAATCGGATAAAACTTAATTCACCCCCCTCTTAGGTTTTTCAAGGATGATTGGTTCGAGATTGAATGACAAACCCTGCATTCGAACTTCATATGACTTGTCAAATGAAATGTCGAGGATTTGACCTACCCTAAGCATGATTTTACTTCAATGATGTTTGACATGTGTTGTTGTTGGCCAAGTATTGTTGAATTGTAGGTCATGACTGAAATGTTTTGGTGTCCTATTGACTCTCCTATGACAAATTAGTCGGGATCATGTATAGGGACGGTGCCCCATTTCAAAAAATAATAAGTATTGTAGCAACTACAATACTATTTTGTTTATCATCCTTTTGTTATTTTGTCTTTTTCAATTTTATATTACCCTCTAGGTTATTGACTTCATAAATTTTATTCAAGTAGTTTGAATGGTGAAATTTTGTATTTTTTATTTTATTTTAATTGATTTTTCATATTTCAAAAGAGATTACTTTCAAGGGACATGTATGCGCATTGCACAAACTATTGTGACTAGTTAAACAATAGAAAATAAAATCTAATTATATATTAGTGCACCATTCGTCTAAAAATATAAATTGTTTGGCCCATTTTTACACATAGCAACTAACTTCTTTTGTTTCTAAAATGCTCTTAATTATTATACTTTATAAATAAGAAAGAGAAAGAAAGTTTGTTTTGAAAAAAATAAAATATAAAAATCTTTGTCTTGTAAGTAAGAAATAAATAAGGGTAATATTGAAAGTCAATGGTAAAATATTCATAAAAATTTGTAAAACGATTTAAATTTTGAGACAAAAACGAATTATAATTTTTGATAAATAGAATATTATTTTTTGTTGAAACTTTCAAAAAGTTAAGAATCTTGACAAGTTAATATGAAAAAAACGTATATTGATAAATATATTTTTTATAGTATATATAATGATATTACTCCCTTAATTTCAATTTGACAAATTTGTTTTCCTTTGCTGTTTGTTCCAAAATTATATATCATTTTTCTTATTAAAAGTAAAATTATTTGTTAGTTAACCCAAATATCCCTATTTAAAGGGAGATTAATTGTATTTAAAATGTGTATTAAATTAAATTTGAAATGATAAATGATGAGGGCATTTTAGAAACAATTTATGAAAAATATATATTTCTAATAACATTAATTATATTTTCTCTATCAGTATAAAAAATCAAATAAACCTATCAACATGAAAGTCATAGAGTATTATGCAACACCTTCAAAATATAAAAAAGTGTTGATGACAACTATAAATATATTAATACTCATTTTATTTACATTAAAAGTTTATATTTGAGTATATATTTGTATATTTTTATTCTGTTAAATATATACAATTTTTATTGTGCTTCCCTAACTACAATTTCTGGCAACGTTCCTCAAATTTGGTGTACCATAGATACGGTCGCTAATAGAAAGAAAAAAAAAAGAAAAAAGAAATTGAATAGGGGAACGCGTTTTGAACTTTGAAGTGGGACTTTGTGTACCGAATTTGAAATCTCTATTGGTAGTTGGGGTGGCAAACTGGAGGCCCACTCGCCACTGCCCAGACCATTCTGCGTTGTGTTGTGCCGGACACATATTTTTGCCGTAGGCCTCTTCCGTATACGGTCCCTTAATGACACCTCCCTACCAGTACCAAACACTCCCCCACGCCGCCCCAATCTACAGAAAGTGCTTTAACAGTCTTGATTTGGTACTATTTTACTACTTGGATTCGACTTCTCTTGAAAAAAGGCTAAAAATCCTCGTCAGCATAAAGCTGTTCATCTTTTGACCTCATTCCTTTGCTTTCCCCTTCTATTATTTTTTCTAATTAAATTAAAAGTGAGTATTTAAATTTAATAAAATAAATTTTTATTCATAATTTGATTTATTTTAGAAATTAAAAGTAATTATTAATTTTAAGAAAAATTACCTTATTATGTTTGTTAATAGTCTTTGAAGCATGCTTTTGAATTTTTTTAAAATGTTTTTACCGATGAAACTATTGTTCAAAAAATGTGATCTCTTTGTATGTGAATAAATATTCATATTTTAATTTAGTTTAAAAATTAAAAATAATGTTTGATTTTAATAAATTTATCTCATTATTCTTGTTATTAGTTAGTTTAGTAATTCATACTATTAGTTAGTTAGCAAAATGTAAATATCTTAAATTTAAAATATTATTTGTGAAATTTTAAATGAAAAATATACTTATTTTAAAAAATTAGACATTCTAAAATGAAGATGTGAACATTCAATACTACGTGGAGGGTGAACAATATTTTAATTTTTAATAATAACAAAATCTAATTTGAAAAACATCTATTGAGTTCCAAAAATAAATTTCTTTTCAACTTCTTTTAAGCTAAATCAGATTAGGTTTAATGTTTTTGTACCTCATAGTTTGACTAGTTAAAGTGCAATTTTTTTATTGAGTTAAAAAGTTTATTTGAGTTTCATTTTATGGCAATATCAAATCTTAAATCTTTTAAATTATGAATTAGATATTAAACAGAGATAATGCTCTTCTAATTATAGGGTTAGAGGGTTAGAGATTTGAATCTGAAATTGTTATTTGTTCTTGTAAGTAGAATGCGACAATAATATTATACTAAAACCTTTACCTAATCAAACTAAACAAATGACACTATTTTACTAATGGAATCATGATACCTTTACAATGGGGACAAGAATGATCCAACAAGAAATGCCCCTATTTTGTTTTAATGAGGCATAAAATTAGTTTTTTTTTTTTGTTTTTTGCTGATTCTCATTATATGGATTTTCCTCTATTTATTGACATCAAAAGAACACAATTACAAATGGCTTCATCTTTCCTTGAGAGATGCGAAAAAAATTGTTGAATATTTCTTAATATCCCATATTGAAAAATTAAATGAAAGAAGAGTAAAATGACACAATAAAATTAAGTTTTTTTTTATATCCTAAAAGTATGTGCATTAGAGGTGCAGTACACCATATGGGCAACAATCAATTGAGTATTGTTAACTAACTTAACATTTACAATTTTATTTCTTTTATCTCTGGTAAGAATAAAACATAACTATTCTATTTGTCCCCTATTATAAGTCACTTAGATGCCTTTTGTGTTGTTATTATTTATAAGTTATTTTATAATTCATAATTTTTTTTATTGATTCTTTTTAATATTATTTCAATTGATGAGAGAGATGAAGTAATAGTTAGAGAGAGATAAGTCTACTAAATAGAGTTTCAATACATATAAAGATAATATAATGACTTCTTAATGAGTGTAAATTTTAGATAAACGACTTATAATAAGTAAAAAATAAAGTACTTTATCCATTTGAAATTAAATATCTAATTTTGACTTTGATTAAAAATTAAGGAATACTTTTGGTTTTAATTAACTTATTAAATTATTATTAATATTAATATAATGAATTATGAAGCTCATGTATTAGTGAAATACAATTTAATTAAATTAATGTGATGAATAGTGAAAACAATGATTTAGTGAATATAAATTCATTCAATTAAAAAACTTATTAATATAATTTTAAATAAAAAATCTATTTATTTAAGAAAATTAAAATTTCAATTCTAAGCTCTATATTCAATTAAAAGTAACAGCACACTGTGATTCCCAAGTATGCATATAATTACCCCTCAAAAGAAAACAAAAAAGTGTGCATATAATTATAACGTACATAAGAGCTAAGTAGCAAATTAGCAATTGCCCATCTTAAAAACTCTTTGTAATTGTTGTGGTTCGGGAAAGGAATTGTACAATCAACAAAACAAAAACAATATGGGCCCCGCTGGCTCCATGATTTGAAGCATCTATTAATTTATATGTTCACACCAACTTTCCCAATTTCATGAGCCAATTAGTACAAAATGACGTTAGCCAATAATCGATTGGTTTTAGGTATCTAACAAATAATTTACGAAGATTAATTATTCTTTAAATTATAAAAATATTATTTTGAAATGAAACAAGACAAGTCTACGTCATTACAAATGGCTTGTTGATAAGATTTATTTGTTTTTTTATTGCAATTTGATTATTTGTTTCTTTTTTTTCAAGATTGTATATATGTTATTAGGGTATAAATTTGTATCCTGGTGAAGTTTTTTTTTTACCCATCTTCTTGGTTATAGGGAATCATAATGCTCATTATTTAGCTCATCATTTTTGACTAATTAATTATTTTCATTTACGGGTTATTAGGATTAATACGAGTGACGAGATAATATAATTTAATTCTCTTACAATTTGTAAATTATTACACAGAGATATAATTTATATAGTGTGAACTTTTAAATTATAGTTGCAGATTATATTATCATATAGAAAATATTTTAAAATATTAAAACTTAGGATGTAACAAGAAATTAAGAAAAGATTGATTTTTCTAATGGTTGATGACTCAGACTTATGTATAATTAACAGCCAAATGATAATGCCAGAAGCATGATGGTGGGAGATAAATTATTCACTTAACAAAAGGTTAATTAATTAATTAACAGACAAGTCATGTGATCATCATCTACGGTAAAGTACGGGCTAGTATGTTTGGTCCTTGCTACTATAAAGGATATATAAAACTTTCCTGTCATTGTTAATGATATGTTTAACGAATGCTTAATCATCATTAGGAGAAATATTAATTATTGTGTTAGCTTTTCGTGTGTACAATATAAAACCAAGGAGTTATGAAAAGAGGAAGCTAAAAATGGTGGTTTGGAGAGATAAGAGGAAAAAGGCGAAGAGAGTTTTGTCACATTGGAGTCCTTTTTTTTTTTAATTAAAAAAAACAAAATATTTAAATATTGATTGATTTATTTATTTTGCATGAACATGGCTGATAATGGATTCCATGTGCATTGGTCTTGCTTTTTGGGTATTGAAATTTGATAAATTTTAGATCTGTTTGTCTTCATCAACATTCTGGAAATGTCCTGACTAGTACAAGAGAACATATTTGGTATGATGACAATGATATGAGGACAAAGTGATCTTAAGGACAGGGTCTTGACAAGTATAAAGTAAAGAGTTAAGAATGTATTTATTTTGTAACAAAGATCATAGTTAGTTTGATTAAATAGTTTAATTTTACTTTTAGATATGAACGGGGAGAATATGATATGATTTATAAGAATATATCTAAATATTAATTATCAATTATATTAATTTTGATGTAACAAAGATAATTATCAAAGTTTATGTCTTGTCTTAATTAATATTCTTTTCATTTTATTAATTTTTTTCCCACATTATCAATTGACATTAAAATGTAATCGGTGTGGAACTATATGAGTTAATAGGATATAAATTTTTAAAATTAATAATGTTATTAATGAAATTTTAAATGAAAAATATATTAATTTTTGAAAACTAAATATTTAATTTCTTATGTCTATAAATAAAAATATAGAAGTTACAAGTTCAGTCCAGGCTTCGATATAATGAAGTTGCATTACCCTATTGGACGGGCTATCCAAGGAATTATATTGGATAATAATATTGTTCGATTAGGAAATCACTTCATGTTTATTTTTGTTTTCTAAAAAAGGAGATCACTTTTTCTAACATCATCCTTACTTGTAAATGACAAATCAAGCAAATTAATTATCCTAAGTGGTATAAAATCATATGATATATCAGACAGTGAGCGTTGAATTGATAAATAATAGTCTCAAAAAAGAAGAAAGAAAAGGACTTGATAAATAAAGACAAACCCCAAAGATGATGATTGATAAGTCATACACAAACATGATTTACTACTAATGAAAAGAATGCAATACCAAACCCTATTGCATATATATCTAATATCTCCTCTTATAATTGACACATTGCTCCAATGAGAACTTCTAAGCTGTCATTAATTATTGATCATAATATAATTGTTGACTAATCAAATTTCTTAGTGGATGACTAACCAAAAAAAGGAAAAAATTTCTCAGTGGACGGACAATGTCAATAAAGATTTCGAATCTTCACTTAATTATCAGCAGAAATCAAAATCCCTTTTGAAAAGATTATGCTTTTTTCTATGTTTTATTAACTTAGATACATGGTGGAAGGATCTTGTAACTGCTGTTCTTCAAGTGTCATAGGGCCAATAATGTAGTTGAGAGGAATCTTTAGGTGATCTTTCATAATATTCTTGATAGGAAATCTACAGTGGATATTGTATACTATAATTATGGATCACTCATATTGTAGTTTAATAATCAAATTCTATTCAACAATATTAGCAAAATTACTAGTAATTTAACCATGCTTTACTCAAAAAAATGCAAGATGATAATTTTGGGTGTTAAATCATTTGCAACAATAATTTATGGAGGGAAATGATGTGTATATGCCTAGGAGTAAATATTGCTTGATTGATACGTGAGTTGAAGCAAACATTTAGCAAAATCTGGTCCAGTCGCTCTAGGCCTAGAAAGACCTTCCCCAAATAAGTTGCTTCTGTTCAAGCAATGGGAAAATATTGCTTTCTTATCCATAAGCCTCAAGGCCCTCAACTAAAATGGTCACAGTAAAGTTTTACCAGATGACATGGTAAAGTAAGCGTTACAGTAAATAAGAAAGGGAAGTAATATGATAGTTTGAGTTTGTTATTTCAATTACGAACTTAAATTTTATATGAGTGTCACATTTAAAAAGTTATAGATTAAGTTTACACTTTCGGATTAGTGGCAGATGATTTTGGATACTAGAGAATTTCAATAATAATAATAATAATAAAAGTATCTAGGGGATTTTGATAAGACAAAAGGAAAAAAAAGAAAGAAAGAAAGAAAGGAAAGTAATGTGAATGCATTTGATTGATTTTCATCGCTTGATTAAAAAATAAAATGAGAGGGGAAGTAAAGGAAAATTAGTGAATTTGGTCCCCAAACTGTTTTATTTTCTTAATTTTAGTCCCTAATTGTTTTTTTCTCATTTTAGATTCCTAATATGTTTTTGTTTTTTCGGTATTGGTTGTTTTTCTTTTTTATCATTGAACTATTTTTTATTTTTGACCATGAAAGGACCAAATTTGCAAAATCGAAATAGTTCAAGGATAAAAACAAATCAAGTACAAATTTTAAAAAACAAAAATAGTTGAGGGAATAAAAATCATTTAGGGACCAAAACTTAAAAATAAAATAGTTCAGAAAATAAATTCGATAATCTTTCTTTTATTGGATGACCTGGTAAGATTAGAGTAAATAATTAAAAAGGGAAGTAAATATGAACATATTTGATTGATTTTCATTCTTTGATTAAAAAAAATAAAATGGGAGGGGAAGAATGTCGACCGTAAGCTTTTCAACTCTTCCAAAATAGGATAGATAGCACATTTATTTTTTATTCCACTTGTATTGAAATAAAATATAAGTAAACATAAGCTTCACTTATTTGACGAGCTGATGTCTAAGAAGAATTTTGCTTGAATACACCATAAGAAATCAAGGTTTGTATGACGGACCCAAGTTTATCCTTTCTATTAAATACTACGGACACATGACGATTTTGGTCCGTTGTAAACATGACTGTTGTTTATATTATATGACGGCTCTCGAACTGTCGTATATAGTAGTTACGACTAATCGTCGTAAACAAATCTTGAAGTGGTAAATGCAATCAACTTTATACGCGTCTTTTTAAAAAATATTATTTTCTTATATACAATTGACTATGAATCGTTGTATGTTTTGAATAATGGTATATAATACTGATGTATATACAACATACTAGTGATCATCGTTTATACTTTCATTATATATATATATATATATATTAATTTATTGAATTTAAAATTGAATAAATGTCATTAAAAAAACACCATTGCAAATAAATAGAGTACCGTACTTAAGAATTCATTTTGATTTGTATTGTACCCTACTGATAAAAAGCCATCTAACAAAATAAGAAATACTACAATGATAAAACACACTTTAAAAATACATCAAAAATAAAAAGAAATATCCATATCATCGCTAAAATTACATAATCCCCCAAACTACATTGTCTTTATCATGAAATACTAGTTCCTTACAAAAACAAATTCTTGCAACTAAGTTCTTTGAATATCTGTTAGCTAGCATAACTTTCATAGTAATATGATGACCAATCCATCTCACCATAATCTCCCTGCAAGAAACAAAATCAAACATGACAAATTATTTGAGTTTTGTGCAACCTTGAAATGATAAAATAACTAATTTGTCATGAAAATAATTGTTGTTGCATTCAAATTATCTCAAATTAATGACTTATACATCTAAGGCACAAAAATTCTCAATAGTTACAAACTTCAACTAAGAAATCTTAGAAATATATCATGTCCAAACACTTTTGCATTAATCTCACAAAACTCCAAATTACAAAAAAAAAAAAAAATCATTCAAAAACTTCAAGTAATATCCTTCAAGTGTATTGAATTTTAAGTCTTTTTTTTATACATAGTGAAAAACCTAAGAGGAGAGGGGGGTAAATTAGGTTTGATCCGATTTTTTAACCTAATTAAATAAAGCCCTTCCAAGACAATAATTATCAAACACTTAGTGCTCAAACAGTGTGTGTAACAATGTGTTCAAGTAAATGACAGAAATAAAATAAAGAACACAATGATTTATAATTGTTTGATTTGTCCAATAAAACCTAGTCCACTACCTTGAGTTATCTATTCAAGGATTTCACAAAACCTTTCACTAATTTTGCACAAGAGATTAGTAAAGAGACTCACTCAATTCACCTTAGGGTTTTATACAAAAACCTCTTACCCAATCAAGGTTCACCCAACTCCTTGAGTTTTACAACACAACCTTGATTATACAATTATCTCCAATACAACAATTAATGAAATATACATACTTAAGATAATCACAATTATCTTTAATTCAAGGCTCACTCTAACCCTTAGAGTTTTAAGCTAAATGTAACCTTGAATAAGAATTACAAGATGTGAATAAAGAGAGTTTTATATAGATATCACATTTAGTTGTGAAGATATATCAATTCTTGTACAAAGACCTCTTTCAGCAATTTGTTCATTAAGATTGCTCAAGAACACCAACGAATATGTGAAACCATTATTAGTTGATTTTCACAATGTAAATGTTTTGAAAGGGTTTGAAAATGTTTCTAACATGTTATATAAAAAATGCCAATAAGTTTTTAGCTCAGAAAATCGTGTTATGATGATTTAAAAAAATTGAGTATTTATATATGTACTCCAACAGTCATAAAAATGATTGTTTAAATCTCACTCAAGAGACTTGCGGTTGACAACACCATGATCCGTAGGTATACCAAAAAGCTATGGACATTCTGCGAATATGAGCTGAGATGTCCGGTTGACCGTATGAACTGTGGCTGATCGCTCAACACACTAACCATGCAACACAAAATTCTAATCAACTCTAAAAATTGCGAAATCTATTTTATAAAACTTTTAAGCATATGTATGTATTTTGAAAACCATTTCAAATACCCAAATCATACTTTAACTTTATGAAACACATTTTGAAAGACGTCTTACGTTAATTGAGCAATCTATAGAATAATTACTCATAAGATAAAACTAGAGATATCTAAGTAATATCAATATTCAACACTCTGCCCCTAGATCCTATCTAATTCAGAAATGCTTGTTTTCAACTCTTGATAACATACGATCTTTCTTGAAGACTTGAAACTTCGAGCTTGTATGGATTAGATATTTGAATCATAAAAAGCTATCATTTGTACAATTATTAAGTCATTAGTCTTTATCAATGTTTGTCATTAATCAAAATTAAGATATTAAAAGTTTTAAGGCTTTCATATAGGCTTATAATGAGAATAAATACAATTCAACACTGAACCATTTTGTCCCCATAATCTAATTTGGAGCATTCCTCAAGTATTGATATCAACCAAGACCTATCCTCACAAGTAAATCATACATATACAACAAAACAAAGAAAATGTACATTTTATTATTATGTCTCTTGGTATATATAAATTTCTCAAGTCATCTTATTATAGTTGAGAAAATAAATCTCCATTTACAAATGAATATAATAAATGAATAAAAGCGACACTCAAATGAATAAAAAACCATAAGCACCTAAAAAGTGAAACTATTCAAGAAATGCTTGCAACTATTAGCTTTAGTAATTTCCAAGAGAAACTACAATCAAAATGTGAAAATTTGCTGAAGAATTTAGTCTATATAAGATGCTAGAACCATCATATTACAAAAGTTAAGTTGAGTTAATTTACATTAACAATTATGAAATTTTGAATCCTCTAATATTTCTATGAGATTAGTTCTTTAAAGAAGGGCAAATAGAGGTCTGAAACATCATATTTAAAGGACATGACATGATATATGGTAATTTTTCATCACCAAAGAAGCTTAAAACCTATATGAAACCACATACAACTAATCAATGCACAAAGCTGCAAATTACTTAATCCACAAAAAAAAAAAAAAAATCTAGATATGAAGTCTTGGTTTTTAACCACTTTTCTCACATTTGGTGTCTAGATTTTACATGGGATATGACTTATTTTTCTTCTTATTTCTATGAAAGGTCCATCTTTTGAGATAGCGCCTCAAGATCATTTGAAACTAGAGCTTCAAATATTCTACTTTTTTCAAATCTAACATCCAAACCCTTGATACAATGGGACACGAAGACTTGGCAAACCCTATGTAGTTAGGGCTTTAGGTACCCTAATTTCTGCCCATTGTCTCATTTTTCTCTTCCTTTCATAAACTAAATCCTTTTATTTCCAATCTTTCAAAAAACAAAATGGAATCCTTTGAGCTTGTTAATTCTTATTTTGTCCCATCATTGACAAACATGAGGGTTTAGCTCTTTGCTTGCTGGAACCTCAAATCAACTTTCACATCACTATTTCAAATAACTATCTAATTAATGCTCTTATTTTCCCTTACTCTCTTGCTCAACCATGGGATTGACTAGTGTGTATGGTCTCCTAATTTGGCTTCTCAGTGTAATTTCTAGAAAAATCTTTCTTTAATGGGGACGTTTCAAGGCCCATGGCTTATAATTGGTGACTTCAATAGTATCTTATCTTAGAAGGATAAGTAGGGGGATGAAATTTTGATATTGGCAGTTCTAAGGGATTCACTGGAATTATGGATTCTATGGGCTCCTAGATTTGGATTTGAATCATTCATGGTTTCACTTGGTCTAATAATTATATGGAAGAAGCAAACATTCAGAAACAAATCGATAGAGACATTTGCAATATTGGATGGAGACTCTTGTTTGCCCAAGCTTTGATTACTCACCTTACACCTATATCATCTGATCACCATCCTTTTCTTTTGGACACAAATCTCCATAATCACTCTTGACCTGAACCATTTTTCTTTTATCAAAATGTAAAAAAATGTATATTGATTAAGGGGAATGTACAGTATAGACCCAGGCAAACTTGGGTTGACCATAAACTATCCTAGTGTACCAATAAACTACACTAACACATGATAAATGGCTTAAAAAGTTATTTTGACATCTTACAACCCAATACTTGCACTAAAACCCACAACTAGATCATCAAAACGAGAAAAGACATGAGGATGTATAAGGTAAAAATAACTGTGTACACATGTGTTTTAACTTTCTTGACAATAGTATCAATACTAGAAATTTTATCTTAAAAAAATGCTTCATTTCTTGCCATCCAAAGAAAGTATACTATTGTTGCCAAAACAATAAGTCTTGCCTTAGGAATCCAAGTAGAGCCTTGGGATTCTTTCTTGAGACACTTCAAAGCTCTAGAAATCATGCTCATTTGCCTTTGAATACCAATCCAAGATCTAATTTGCTGCCAAACAAGTGAGCTAATCAGGCATTGAAAAAAATGAGCAATAGATTCACAGTGAGCATAACAAAGAGGGCACCATCTATCCACTATCCTAAATTCCAAACGAGCCTTTATAGCTAGCCTGCTCTTGATGGTTAGCCAAATGATAAAAGAGTGTTTCGGAGTGATCATAGTGTCCCAAACACTCGCTGCCCATGGTCTTAAAGCTCCCTTAGGCAAAAAAATAAAATAAAAAATCATAAGCTCTAGCAAGGCAGAGGTTTACTCCAACAACCCAAGAACTAAGAAGTTGTTTGGCTATGCTGATGTTTCCTTTTGCAATGCACAATGAACCTCATACCAAAATCAACATTTTGAGAAGTGGGGAGGCAACCTTAGTAACTTCCAAGCTCCAAATACAATCTTGTTTAATGAACTCTTGGTGTATCCATTTAACCCATAAATAATCTTTCTTGCTATGAATATTCCAAAGAGCTTTGGCCATCAAAGCAAGATTTCAAGCACAAGGATATCTAAGATTAAGTGTACCTTCATTTTTACGAAGAAAAAGTCACTCCAACCCACCAAGGACTTCTTGCCAAAAAAAAAAAAAAAAAATTTGCAAAATCTAGTAACTTGTTCCAAGATCGTTTTAGGCACCAAAAATATAGATAGCCAAAAACACAGAACACATTTAAGCACCGAGCAAATAAGTTCCAATCTTCCCGCATAATAAGAAGAGCTAGCTGTCCAAGATTTGAGATAACCTTAAATCTTGTCCAAGAAAGGAGCATAATGAATTACTTTAAGTTGTTGAGCCATAAGAGGAATGCCCAAGTATCGGAAAGACATGGTGCCAATCTTGAACCCTGTAAAACTAATAATGCATTGAAAATCATTCTCATGTACTCCAACCGCATATAAGTTGGATTTATTCTCGATCAATCTAAATCTCGAAATAGCCCCAAAATCTGCCAAACAATCCAAGACAATATCAATGAAAATACGATCTCCACGAGTGAAAACCATAAGGTCATCTGCAAAGGAAATATGTGAGATGTTCAAGCTGCCACATTTGGGATGAAAATTAAAGTCTGATTGTCTTGTTACCACATTCAAAGATCTTGAAAGATACTCCATGAAAATGACAAAGAGGAAGGGGGAAAGAGGATCCCATTGTCTAAGTCATTTCTTCCCAGCAAAAAAACCATGCAGCCTGCCATTGAAACTAATGGAGTACGAGATAGTAGTAACACATTCTATCACCCATTGCACAAAAGTGGAAGGAAAATTTCAGCTCCAATAGAACATCCCGAAGGAAACTCCAATTAAGCGAATCATAGGCTTTCCTCAAATCAATCTTAAGAAGACATCTAGAAGAAATTCTCTTGCAATTATAATCCCTAATCAATTCTTGTGCCAAAAATATATTTTCAGCCATGCTTTTTCCCTCTACAAATGCCGATTGCGCTTTGTCCACCAAGCTGTCCAAAACACCAGTTAAGCCGGTTCGCAAGAATCTTGGAGATCACCTTGTACACAGCATTGTAGCAAGCCATAGGTCAGAAATCCTCTACACTCAAAAGAAAATTCAGATTTAGGGATAAGAGTAATGGCAGTCTGGTTTAACTGTTTGAGAAGGTGCACATTTGCAAAGAATTCCAAGCAAGCATCAACAAGAGAATCCACCACCACACCCCAAGCCTTCTTAAAGAAAATGCTGAATAACCATCTGGTTCGGAGATTTGCGATCACCAATGGAAAATAGTGCCTTTTTAATTTCCTTCCTTGAAACATCCCCAATCAAACCATCCGCTAGCTCCTTCGCAAGATAAGGGTCCGAACCAAGAATATCCAAGGAAATACCAATTGTATTTTCCTCCATGCCAATAAATGACATATAGAAATCAAGGAATTGGGCAGCTACTTTCGAAGATGAGGAGGTAACTGTCCCATCCGCCTTTGCGATACTTGCAATAAAGTTCTGCTTAGCATTCCTTTTGGTCATATCGTGACAAATTTTTGTACAACGATTCCCATCATTCACAACTTTGCACTTTGCCAATTGACCATAAAAATTGAGTTCCACTTGACTAAGCTTGGTAGCCTTGTGACGAAGCTCTGAAATTACATCCATCAAGTTCCCATTCAATGGTGAAACTGCCATATGGAGTTGGGCAGTTTCAAGATCCACCTTAGCTTGCTCTACCCGAGAAGAAATGTGTGAAAGGGCCTTCTTATTAAGCACTTTAAGATTGCCCTTTAAAAGTTTCAGCTTCTTACAAAGAATAAGCTTATTAGTGCCATAAAAATCCCATTGCCACCCTTTATAAACAAGCTCCAAAAAGTTCTCATGATTAGCCGAACAATTGAAGAATTTGGACTTAGAAGGAGAATTCACCTGCAAATAATTTGAGTTTAGTAACACCTCCAATGCCCACTGGACCTGAACCATTTCGATTGGAGTCTATGTGGTTAAGAGACTAGCCTATTTTTCCTCTAATTTCTAAGTCTTGGAACTCCACTCTCTTTGGTTTACTTTATATAAATTGGTCCTGTAAATTAGAGGAACTACTCAAGCTTTGGGCATGTCCAATCTTTGATTAAATCCCTTAAAGCTGATATTGATCATTTCCTCTCTCTTTCGGCTTCCTCTTAAAACCTGTCTAGAGTACACAAAAAAAAGGTTGAACTGTTTAAAAGGGAAGAATGTTTTTGGAATGACAACGCAAAGGCTAGATGGATAGATGAGGGCGATGCAAACACTCGTTTCTTCCACCTTTCTACTATTATCCAATCATAGGTACAATACTATTGATAATCTTCTTAGCGCTAATAATACATGGATTTAATCAGATTGGCATGATATTGGAGGTGAATTCGTCCAATATTTTGCAAATTTTTTTTCCATCGTTAATCCTGTTCTTTCTCATGATTTTGAGTCGCTTGTACCTACTTTTGTCTTTGTTGCTGATAATGATAGATTATGCACGATTTCCAGCCTGGACCTGATGGGAAGTCTCCATTATTCTATAAAACTTATTAGTAATACATTGGTAGTGATGTTTTTGAAGCTGTGCAATCCTTCTTTCTTACTGGCAATCTATTCAATGTGATGAATCATACTTTCCTAGCCCTTATTCCTGAATTTGAAGGGGCTTGTAAAGTGGATCAATTTAGACCTATATATATATATATATCTTCGCAATCTTATAAGATCATCACAAAAATCATTGCCAATAGACTAAGATCTCACCTTGATGATATTATATCTCATTCCCAAAATTATTTCATCCCTAATAGAGCTATCATCGATAATACCATTGTTTGTCATGAAATTATAACCTACATGCATAGTAGAAAGGGTAAAAAAAGCTACATGGCTATAAAAAACGGCTTCCGTCCTCAGTTTGTCAATTTAATAACAGAGTGTATATCTAATGCTTCATTCTCTGTTTTGATTAATGGCTCACCATTTGGCTGTTTTAATGCTACCAGAGGTATTAGTCACGATGAACCTATCTCCTCCGCCCTAATTGTTCTACTCTTTGATCTCTTATATCGTTTTGAGCAAAGCTGAGAGAGATGGCAGATTTCATAGTGTGAAATAGTAGGGAAAGTTCTGCAGTCACTCATTTGATGTACGCGGAAGACCTGGTGATTATTTGCAGAGCCGATATAGAGAAGGCAAAGACTGTTATAGATTAGCTCCATTTTTACTTTTATTTTTTTGCTCTTGGACAGGCCAAAAAAATTAATTTTGGGATCTGTGGTTCATTTCGGTAAACAAGTCTACTACTGGACCAAATTAAACATGTCCTGAAGCAAAGAGTGAAAAGGAACCGGGTACTGCAATATTTCCCAAGGAAATGCAATGAGCCTGCTCATAATGTAGCAAGATAGTCCTTCCCTCAATGTAATTTCAAATATATTCCAATTGCTCTCCTACCCCCTGATGTTTGGTGTGACCGGAGTAGAACTTGTAACTTGAATGTTCCTCCCTTTGATTCTGAGTTTAATGGTTAATTTCTCAATTAAAAAAAAGAAGTACCAGAATCAAAGGGAAGAACATTCAAGTTACAGCAGATCTTGACAATCAAAGTAAAAGAGAACAGAAATAGATACAACTCTGTAATTGCGATTTGTTAATACATTGCCTTACATAATTCTATAACCTATGGACAGAAGGATGAGATCTTACAACAATGAAATTGGTATAATTTTGGAAATGCATGCTAAATACTCAACAAAGAAAAGCTCCAGGGCTGCAAAAACTGCAACGAATCTAATGATGATGCAGCGTATTTGATTCTAGTAAAAAGAATCCGGTGCAGCATGTCTCCCAATAATGTTAAGTGGCCTCTATACAGGATAAATAAATGACGAAAACTGCATTACTGCACTCCAACTGCCTTGCTTGGAGTTTTATACATTCTGCAAGGCAAATATGGTGCAGAAAAAGTGAATTTTTACAGGCGAAGGACAGCAAATGGCTAATAAGCAGAGCTCACTTCCCAACTAATACAGACGAAAGTCCAAATGAAGTATATACAAATGACATTTACATACTGCATAACACAAAGGGGTCTGGAAACTATCAGCAAAGAACCAACTGTTATAATTGAAGGACAATTATTCTTAGGCTAAGTTGGGAGGTACTGATAGGAATCAGATATAAGGTGTATGCAATGGGTTTGAACCAAAAATATTAAGCTGTTAGCCTCATCCAGCCCTCTATCACTATGCAATCAGCAATGAATAGGCTCCAGAAGCAAAACCATATAAATGACAGTAGTAATGACATAGGGAGTCATTTTTCTTCTGAATTAATTGCATATTTTATAGTCAATGAGGATATTTGACATTCCTGAAAGCAGAGCAGCAGCATATAAGATTTGGTTTCAGAAGAAACATAGAGTTGATGGAGTTCTTTTTAAGACTTTCCAGATTCAATAGCTGCTAATCTCATGCTACATGCTAATAATTTTCTTGTTCTGCACCTTTCAAAACTAAGGCTCCATGATAATTCGGCACCTTAATTACCATTGTTTTTTCTGTCAGACTTCTTTTCTCTCCCACAACTTTTCCATAAAATATTTTTAAACTGAAGCACTACATGCAGAGCCAATACCACAAGCAGATTAATCAAAGAGTATTATGTCTCAAACTTTTGACTCATTTTTGTATGCAAGTCATATTCCTACCAAGCAACAAATAAAACTGCAGAGGAAAATAATATAAATTGCACTAGAATAGCAACATTGAGGACAAAATGTATTTCATTTCCCCAAGAAAAGGTGCAAAGGGGTATTCTTGTATAAGTAGAGAGACAGGGAGATTACCTTTTTTTAAAGAAAAAAAGTTTTTTTTTTGGGACATATTTAGCCCAATTTTGATAAAATTGCAAAGATATATACATTGCTGGATGAGACAAAGTATTCACTAGAATTCTCCCGACAATGTGTACAATGAATTGTTGTTCTTCATATGGAGCAAAATATCGCATTTCAATGAATCCATGAATCCATTATCACTTTTTGGAGAATGAATTCTATTTTTGAAACAGCTAATTTGGGAGATTGCTACCAAAAAAAAAAAAAAAAAAGAGAGGAAAAGAGAAGATTTTGTTACCTTGCTAAATACTCGCTGCTATTTATTTCACTTTGCTTCTTATTTATCTGCAGAATCAACATGCCAATCAATTAATTACCCAAATTTCAATGAAACAGATGCAGTGGTTATTAATTGTCAATCTTTTCTCATGGGTCTTTTAAATCCTGTTGATTTCAAAGAATGAGTATTATGAGATAGTATATACCACTAAGAAAACAGTCGTCCAAACAGAATCCCGCTGAAGACAATTGCACCAAACCACTTGTTGGACACAAATCTGGAAACAGAGAAGAATTTAGTTAATAGATCAGCAATATTACAAACTAGCATAAAGCAGGGGACTCTAACCCGCTACATGTTTAAGTACATCATGATCACACATGCAAAATTGTATTTAAAAAAATAAAAAGAAAACTAACAGAAATGTCACGTTCAAATTTAACATAAAATCATAATCAGACTTGGTTCACTTTTATGCAGCACAATTTCTAAATCAAGTGTTGACAAGCCTTCTACTTCTAGCGAGCACAAAGTGAATGAAGTGCAACCAGAAGAAGATATATATCCAACAAATTGATTGTTAACAAGATCAGTCTTTTATCAACACTCACTTCTTGTTGCAATCGGCACGACACGAAAGATTAACTGTTCCAATCTGCCAAGCTAAATGACCACATGCACAAGCCAAAAATGCATAATATGGCCATCCTGCTCCAATCAGAGAATGGGAAAAAAATTCAAATTTGGGAAAAGAATACCACAAATTTCAAAAAATAGATGCATTGAGCAGTGATAAGGAAGGGGGGGAGGGAGAGGAGGGCATAAAATACAGTTGCAAGCTGCATAAGAATTAGAAATTACAAATCATGTAAGTAAATACCAATATCAGCATTATAACCACTTAGAGCAAGACTACTAATGCACGCAAGCCCAAAGCCTGAAATCCATTCTTTTGTTGAATTGCCAAACCTCAAGGCTGTTGACTTAACCCCAACTTTCAGATCGTCATCTTTATCCTGGGAAATTATAAATGATATTACTTCAGATAGCTAGAAAATCTATTCAAAAGTGATATTCTCAAATAGCAAGAAAAGCTCCTTCTACATGATTCAAACAACCAATACAAGCATACCAGACATAGGGAAATTCTACTTTCCTTACCTATAAGACATCTTTAAAAGAATTATGCAGAAAAGAAATTAATAAATGAATCTTCATATGACAAGAAGGTAGATATAATACCAAACTAATATGGGGAAAAACCTAGCTGATTGACAAACACAAAATATTAGACAGACCTCGTCAAAATGTATTAAGAATGTAAAAAGAGCCTGTGCAGATTGAAAGACTCTTGCGTGTCATAAATATAGTCTTGCCTAGTGTAAGTAAGCGAATATCCAATAAATAAGATAAAGACCATCAGACAGATTTTTGACTTCCTGGAACTCAAGACAAGAGTAAGATAGCATAATAGTGTAACACAAAAAAAACTCCCTAACTTTCTGGAAACTTTTTGATAAGTTATTTTTATAATATTGCTTTGTTGTACAAAGTTGTAACTCTCTCCTTTTTGGATATGTAATCTAACCTGATGTGCATATATTGTATCATAAACAAGGGTCCAAAAGACACCAGAGACATAAAGTGGCAGCACAACAGCAGGATTAAGAATTCCTCTAACAGCAGTCCAGCCTAGCAAGGCTCCCCAGTTAAACGTTAAACCAAGATAGGCTTGAGGCTGCACCAAAGAGTCACACTTTTAATTACAACAGCTCATATTGGTGAAAAGGTCATTGCAATATGCTCACTTATTGTGTCAATTGAGACAGAGTAAAGAGGCAGGAGGAATTAGGGAGTAAAATGAATAAATCGCACAAGCAGGGAAAGATCAAATCAGGTACATTACCCAAAATGTCACCCTCTTCATGAGAGGATATGAGAAAACCAGGAACAAGGATGAAGCCCCTAATATTTGACTGCAAGAGCAAGAAAATATCTTAAAGAAATAACAAAAATTTCTTTCTAGGCGTAGTCAGACATGCTTCTACATGAAAGAAAAAGTTGTAATTCAGATAAGCTAGTGATACTCGCAGAACTACAGTGTCCCATGATAATTGATAACCCATCCATAAAGACCATGAACCTGAAAGTATTAAGTTGAAGAAGGATCCCAAGACCTAAAAGCAGTTGAAAGCCTAGAAAACAAAGCCCTTGAAATGGTGTCAAACTGCCACTAGCAACCGGCCTCAATTTTGTACGCTCTACCTGCACTATAACATGCAGAAAATAAAAGGAGCCATAACAGCCTCAGGGCAAGATTAGAGAAACCCATCTCTGAAAAGTATGGTAAAACAAAAACTTCAACTATCGTGAATATGGCTTGTCAAGACTTAATACATGAATGAACAAAGGGAAATCTTTGTATAATGAGCTAACGAGAGAAACAACATTTTCAGCATTTGAAGAAATAAAATAATGAACCAGGATCAAACAACATTTTTCGCAAATGAGAAACCTCTTTTCAGACTATAGATCAAAATCTCTCCGATTACAATTGAATATTGAACATCTATAGGAGCAGTAATTTGTTTAACTATCTTCCTAGTTAAGCCACTATATTATATATTATACTTTTATTCAATCAAGCATCTTGCAGAAAATTGCAGACTTGAACTTTACTCCTACTTCTCTACTATAGATACTGATTCACACTCTTAACAATATAAACATTCTAAAATGTTAATTTTATTGGGTTCTTGCACATCATCTGTGCAACAATCAATTGCTCAGAACATCATTCAACCAAATTCAAAAACCTTCATTTTTTTTTATACGAGACTTTTATACACAATGGTGCCAAAAAAAAAAAACAAAATTAGAATACTAGCATGGCAACAAACCATTATAGATCAAAATAAGAAAGTAATCATCACCTTAGTATCGATATCCTGGTCAAGAAGATCGTTAATGGTGCAGCCAGCGCCGCGCAACAGCAAAGCGCCGCAGCCAAAGAGAGTCAACATTTTCACATCAGGTAAGCTCCCAGATTCTGCTGCCAATGTAATTGACCAAAAACATGGCCAAGCCAATAACCAAGTCCCAATTGGCTTATCCAGCCGAGCAAGCCGTGCATATGGCTGCACTTTCTTTGGCAAATACAAATCAATCCACGTCAAAACTCCCTCATTCTTTTTACCATTATTGTTATCCTCGTCAGATTTCGAGTTGGCTAATGTTGAGAACTGGAGTACCTGAGGTCGGGCAAAGAAGTAACCGTCGTAATTGTTGAAGCTTCTGTACGTTGAATTTCGGGGTTTGGCGACGGTAAAATTATCAGAAAATGGAAAATTGGGTAGCTTTTCCACGATGGCCGTTGAGCTGGGGGAGTGGTGGAAGACGGAAACAGAGAGGCGAGTATGGCGGTGAAGGTTGCGGTAGACACGAGAGAGACGGCGATACATAGCCATAAGTCCCACAAATTAGAGGGAAGAGTTGCGAGGAAGACGGCGGCGGAGTCCCCTCTGCAACCAGAGGTGGTGTTGGGGGAAGTGCGTTGGGGATGCCGTGGATACTGGGCGGAGAAAATTTGTCATCTCTTAAATATTTTTTTAAAGAAAAAATTTAAAATTGTTTAATTCAAAAATTGTCTTAAATACTTTGACCTTTACAAATTTTAACACACTAAATTCCCTTTCAATTTTCCTTAAAAAAGAACATTCCTTGCAATTTGAGTCTCAATATTCACTTTAAACAATACTTGTCGAATATTTTTTTCAATTAAAATTGTAACTCTAAATAATACACAAATTAGATCTACCTATAACATTCAATTACAATTGTAAAATTTTTATCAATATTAATTTTCATTTTTAAACACAAAAAATTGAAATAAATAAAATAAAGAAAATTATACAAAAAATTCATTCCAAATATCATTCTTTTAGAATTTTTAAAACTAATTTTAATTTTTCTTAAACTCTATGTTTCATTTTTCTCTAAAATTCTATTTTAAAAGATTTATATTTATTTAATACATAATAACTCACCAATAACTATATTATTAATAATAATAATGTGACTTTTAAATAAATTCTTTAATTTTTTTCTTAAATAAAAAATAAATATTTAATTGTGAATTGAAGCTAATTTCTTAAATCTAGCTTGCTTTCCTACGGAAGATAACTAGTTTTTTTTTTTTCTCATGCTTTTTATCACCTATATGAGTTTTGCCTCTTTTTATTTTATTTTAAATACACTATAATTGTGTAAAGTATAATCCGAATCTATAATTTTTAAATCACATATGTTTTGATTTACCAAGTAACTTACACCCATTTGTCATGTCTTTTTCTTATTATTATTATATTTAATAATTTAATATTAAGAATATTAATTACTGTAAACCACAATAATCTAGAATGAAGACACTTGTTAATAAATATGTCGTTGTACTATTAAATTAAATGTCAAACTTAATCAATTTATGCAGTTAGATAAGTAAAAGTTGAAACCATAGATTTGTAAATTCTTAAATTAAGTAGACTAATCAAAATTGAACAAAGTTTTTGGTTTAAAATAAATCTAAAAATCAAAATTTTTGAAATTAATGGATAAAAAAAATTAGTAAGGACTTTGTATTTGAGTTTCATTTATTTGAGATCAATCATTAATATATATATATATATATATATATATATATTTGAGTAATAACTTAAAATTTTACATAGAACTGTAAATTTTATTTTTTGTAAAATTAGATTAATTTCTAAGAAGCATATTTAATCAATTCTTAAATTAATTAATCTAAATTACTGAATTACTCGTATAAAATAGTCAATCAAGTTGGATAGAGACCAATGACAACATCAATACAAATTACATAATGTTCGATTAAAATCATGCAATTTACTTTAAATAACTCCCTATCAATTAATAATTACTACACAAACCAATTTTGCATAACTCTAGTTGATCAATCTTGCAATACAATTAAGATGATAAATAATAATTGAAATTATACAATTGACAGGATTAAAACAAGAATTATATAAATACTCAAATAAATAAATAAAAACATCTCTAAAAGATTGGGCATATAATTGAAAAATATAATCTCAAATAAATTTAGCATAATACATATATTTGCTAACTTAAAAAATCCATTCACAATTCATAAAAAAATATATCATAGAAAGAGAAACTCAATTAAATCGGGAAACAAAAATATGAGAATTTTCAATATTCAATTTTTAATAATACTAACAATAGTGTTTTAGGTTGCTTGGGAATGCTTGTGATCCTAAAAACTATGTCAAAGGGCCTATTAATAGTTACAAAAAAGGTCTAGAGTGTTAATATATAAGAGTTCTAATTAAAAGTTAGAACTCGCAAAAGTCGAGAGTGATTGTGCCTAATTTATAGAGTGGACTCGTGAGTGAAACACACTCGGCCAAGGAACCGCCTGTCATTAGCTTCAACAAAAAAAATTGTCAGACAATGGCTGCTTGAGCTTCCTTTCATGCGCAACCAATCTTCAATAGAGGTGGCCACTTTCTTCTCTTGCAAGACCACTCCTTCACCCTTGCAACATGACTTGTTTTGGATTTCATCCTTCTCAAATTCCTTCCAAAAACATTCAAAAGTCTAGCAAACAAGATTAAATGTGAAGAATCAATTTAAAAATAAAAAACATACATTTAGTTAGATTTGAACTCAAATATCATAACATAAAATTTATAAAAACCAAGTTAAATATAGTTCAATCACATGTGGTGCATGGTTGTCTTTAGCTCATGCAGTAAGGTGTTGACTTAAGCCCCAATAGTCCTTAAATTTTAATTTTTTCAATAGTAATAATTTAGACTGATTCTTACCTTTGAACTTCCAAAAATTATCTATATTAGCACTTTCATCCATCCCAGACATTCAACGGTAATAGAAGGTCTGCACATGACACACACACACGTGGCCATTTTCGTGAACCAAACTCATCTCTTTCTTCTTTAGTACTTTCCCCATAGTTTTATTTCGCAACTGAGAGTGTAGAGCATATTGATTCACCTAATTAATTATATCTACCTTCAATCCACACTCTTGGTCATGCCATCGCACCGGAAACATTTGCTAGGTAGGTTCCCAACATATGGGGAACAAGGCTTGATTTTGTGCCATTTAAATAAGAAAAATAATAAGCACTAGAATTATAAAATAAATGAAAATGAGCATTAGTTATATTATACAGTAAGAAGACTTCAATTGATTGATTTTCAATTTCTGTGAGCGTGTGTAAGTGCTACCAAACGAGAGCGAGAAGCAGAGAGTTACAGGTAGCAAACGGAGCTGCAAATCAGATTTTCTGGAAAATAAACTCATCAGAAATATGAAATTATCTGAACATAATTTATTTCCTAAATATTACAAAAGACTTGAAAAATTATTCAAAAAATTATATTAATATGAAGATAACAATTAAATAAATAAATTGAAAAAGAAATGAAGGAGATTTGAACTAAGTTGATAAATAAATGATAAAAAGAAGCTAGTTATTTATAGGAACAAAAATCAGGGGTAAAATAGTAATTTGGATTAGATAGGAATTAAAAGTTTAATTTTAGATGTTGATATCATTTATATATCTTTAGTTTATCTTTATGAATAATAATTCTATGGATTGTTCAATAAACTTAAAATATTTTTCAAAACAAGTTTCATAAGTTAAAATATGACTTGTGTATTTTAAATGTTTCCTTTAAAAATGCATGCATATGTTTAAAAGTTTTATGAAATTGATTCCACAACTTTTAGAGTTGATTGAAATCTTTGATTGCATGATTGGTGGGTTGTGTGGTAAACCTGACTATATGTGCGGCCGACCACATTGTTCATACGATCGACCAAACATTCAATTCATCATCCATAGATTGTTCAGAGCATTCTGGTATATTTACGGATAATGACGCGGATGACTAGCCTTTAGTGTGGTCGATCGTATGATTCCTAAGTGAGATTTTAGCAATTATTTTTATGACCGTTGTAACACATACAAATATCTATTTGTTTGAAAAGCTTAGTAGAACGATTTTGTCACGCTTCAAAATCAGGATGCAACACGCCGTGATCATGGAATATCCTCTGTAATCACAATGCTACAAAGACTTTCAAATTATATCATAACCCATGAAATAAAAACTATTTATTCAAAGAAATAATAATATCCTTACATAAATTAAAATTGTCCAAGAAAATAACTAAAATCCAAAATAAAGTCCAAAAGCAAGTCTAATAAAGTGTAGTAAATAAATTACTATCAAATCTTCCAGTAACAAAAGTTCAAAAGTCGATAATCTATTAGGAGATAGTTGAAGTCTTAATCTACCAAGTGTCATTTTTACATTCCTCAAATGTAATCTCATCATTTGAAAACATAAGATAATAAAATAATGAGCATACATGAGTTCAATAAATAGTTATGATATTTCCAAGGAACGAATTATTACCTGCATATATGATTCTCGAAATCTTATCTAATTCAAATAGACATATAAAACTTAAATATATCTAATACATTATATACAAAGTTCTTATAAGTATCTTAATAAAATATTATGTGTATAAATAAAAGAAACCATTTTCTTTTATCATTTTTAAAGAGAATAAATAAAACTTTGGGAAAAATTAATATTTACTTTTTAAAGAATATTTGAAATATTACACTAAAATGTTGCAAAAATATTGTACAAAAGCTGTTTAAAAATACTGCAGAAATTATTGAAGTTATTAAACATTGCAGGAAAATAGTGCAGAAATTTATGAAATTATTACTGAAAATTTATTGGAAACCATTGAAAAATATTGCAGAAAATTTGTGCAATAAATTGGACAAAAATTGAAGAGAATATCTGCAGAAATTTACTGTAAAAGAGTGCATAACATAGAAAAACTGTACAAAAAATAAATAAAGTTGTGCAGAATTTTTTTGAACAAAAATATAACTCTTATCACTAGAAAAATTGTGCAGAAAAATAATGTAGAAATTTATGGAAAATAGTGTAAAGAAATAATGCAGAAATTTATGGAAAGCAGTGCAAAAAATAATGCAGAAATTTATGGAAAACAATGCAGAAAAATAATGCAGAAATTTATGGAAAACAATGCAGAAAAATAAAGAAAACAGTGCAGAATTTTTATGGACAAAAATATAACTTTTCCTATACAAAAATTACAGTCGAAAATTAAAGAATAAAATTGAAACTGAATTTTTCTATGAAATTTCAAATCATATTGTAAATCGAATATTCCATTATTCATGAAAAATGTGACTTCAATATATCAATCAATCAAAACATTCATTAACAATTTCAAAGAACTCATTTGACAATAATATCCATTAGTCTCAAACTTTGACGTCAGATCCAACTGTACTCTTGTTAGGATGGCAAAAAACAAACAAATTTTATCCGAATGAATGAAATCAAATCAAAAGTTGGAACATGTTCGTACCAACTTCAAATTATGTCTCATGAGTCCCACAAAAATCATTCAAATTTTCAGTTATAAAAAAAAATTAAGTCACAATATACAAATAAATTTTCAAAATAGAAATTACTATAACTCATTCCAGAATTTATATATAAAAATAATCAAATAAACAAAATCACAATATTTGGGAGATACTTTTCAATAAAATTAGAGGTATCAAAACTACTTACCTCAATCAAATAATTCTTCCTAACTTAAATAGTTCTTGAAAGAATTGCTTTCACCTATTCATAAAATTCTCAAAAATTTGATACTCATTCATTGTAAAACATATTAAAAATATTTTCAAACCATTTCTAAACATCTACATTGTGAAAATCATTCAACAAGGGTTTCATACATTTATAAGTGTTCTTGAGCAATCTTGTGAAATAATTACTCAAATAGATCATTGAACAACATTTTGATATATCTTCACAATTAAGGTGATATCTATATCAAATCATTTTTATTCATTTCTTGTAAACTTATTTAAGATTGCATTTAACATAAAACTCTAAGGATTAGAGTGAACCTTGAATTGAAGATACTTATGATTATTTTATTCGTGTGTATTTCATTAATTATTGTATTGGAGATTGTAGTAGAATCAATGCTGTGTTGTAAAACTCTAGGAATTGAATGAATATTGTTTGGGTGAGAGGCTTTGTGTAAAATCTTAAAGTAAATTGGATGAGCTTCTTTTGTAATATCTTATACTTTATTAGCGAAAAGTTTTGTGAAATTATTGAGTATATAACTCAAAATAGTTGATTAAATTTTATTGGACAAATTGAACCACTATAAATTATTGTGTTGCATTCGCTGTTGACGCATGTCATTGCTACGACGTGTTGTCGCCTGGTTCGATCGATGGTGTTGATTGGGAAAATGACGTGGCTTCGTCTGGTTGTGCCATGTCATTTGCTGACGTGAATTATTATTATTATTATTATTTACTTGTCCAACATTTCTTTTTTTTTTCTTTTTATCTCAAAAATGAACTTAAATACACTAACAAATTTACAAACAAATAAATAAAAGGGAAATGTGAAAAATATATATTAAATAACATAATTAATTAGTTTTTAAACAAAATATCATCATTAAATAGCATAAAAGTCAATTAATTTATGAGTACATCATTAGTGATTTAGAAGTATGTATTTAAAAGATGTTTTATTGTTGATGTTTTTGATTGTCCACTATTGGTGATGTTTGATGTGTATCCGCTTTATTGGATGATGAGTGTATATTCCCATTGTTGATATAGTGATTATATTTCTAGACTATGTCCCCTGATTTTTTCCAATTGGATTTTTTCATGTAAAATTTCGGATGTTCATTTTACTGCTTCGGTTATATTTTCCAGTCTATTGCTTTGAACTATCTATTTAATCACAAGTAGGAAAAATTTGGACTGGTCAAGTATTTGCATTAAATTATTTTTTTATTGTAGTATCAAAGTGTTTTCCCCAACAACTTTGAATTTGGACTTCGTAGACAAAAAATGAAAAAGAAAAAAAAACCAACAAAAAGATTTGCATATTGTAGCCTTTACAAGGTAAAAACGTGCGTCATTCCTTCGTGATTGATGGTGAAATGAGGTTTTTCTTTTTCTTTTTTCTTTTTGCTGAAGATAAAATCTATGTTTCCTTTGAGTGGCTTGATCTAGAAAATGTGTTAAAGATCAGTAGGGTAAAATCTTTGTAAGATGATTCTTTAAGAAGTTTATAGATGTTGTGGCATGATCTTTTTAGATGAAGATGATGATTCCCTATGTTTGTTGATATATTTGTATGCTTTTGTGTTTAAGTCTCATTTGTGTTATAGGGAGAGGGAAGCGGGGGAGTTTGGCTGTTGCCTTTTTTGCTCTATTTTTTTTCCATATCAGAGTGGTGCATTCCTTGTTGTACAGTTGTTTGTGCTTCCCATCTGATTATCAATATATGACACTTTTCAAAAAAGCGGAAAAAAATCTTGCATTTATGTGTCTCCCAACTCTTTATTCTTGAAGATTTCATGCAAAATGTTGTAATGAGATTATATAAAAAACATACAAAAAGGAAGTACAAGAATACATTGTGTGCATATAAGAGATAATAATACTATGGAGCAACAACCTATCTAAACGCTCAATATTCATCGAAGTCCACAATTAAGAAACATTTTCCTTATCACCGGTAGCCTCAAATACAAATTTACCATATGCTTAGAACCACACTAATTTTTGTGAGTGCATACACACGTGTCCTCGTCCTGCTCATTTGCTACCTGCAATTTTCGCCCATTAGTTAGTTGAACAATGTACATGGTGGGATGATTTTTCCTCTTATGTACTTGATTTATCTCTTTCTTAATTTAAATTAAGTGGGGTTTTATTTTATTATTTTATCATTTATATATTCTGACTGTATAAGACCTACTAATATCACATCAATTATCTAACAAAAACATTATCCAAATGAATATTTCTTTTCAATATTGTAAAAAAGTCAAAAATACTTTAAAAGTTTGTTCAAATATAGCCAAGTTATACATATGGATACAATTTATATATTTTCTTTACAACTATTACAGCAAGATATTGGAAATGAAGAACACAAAAAGAAATGGAAGATGAATTCCCAATTACAGCAAATTGAGCCAAATTGATTCACCAGACAACATATAGCAATGGTGATTGACTATACCTTTACTGGAAAAGTCTTCCTAGTAGAATGCCAGTGAATACTATGGCACCAAACCACTTGTTGGAGAAAAATCTGCAAAATACAAAAGTGGAAAGAGCTAACTCAATCAGTACTTGATGATATACCAAACTACAATGCTAAGCATTCTTACCATTGGAGTAAATAAATCTTTTACAAATTAATGTCTACTAATTTTGTACTTAATTAGCATTTCTTTTCTTTTCTTTTCCCTTTTAAATCAGCATCCCAAGATGGAACAAGAAATAAAATTTCAGCCTAGATGAATATCATAAGTACCCACTTTCTAAGGCAATCAGCAGGGTTTGCCAGATCAACGGTCTAAATCTGCCAAGCTAAATGGCTAGAAGCAGCAGCCAGAAATGCATAATACAGCCATCCTGTTCCATTTAGTTAGAACAACAAAGTTAAAAAAAACATAACATAATAACATAATAGGAAAGAATTGCAAAAACTGATAGAGAACCTAAAACACACCTAACAACCGAAATTTATGAGTTATTTGTTACTAATATATTAGTTAAAGTGGTCTAGCAAGATAACATATTTTCGAGATACATTCTTTTGTGAAGAATCTATCCATACATTTGTTACGTGGATTTAACCCTTTTATGTCCTTGCCTTAAGAATGCATTTCCAAAAGATGTGTTCTTTAGTTGAAAATATATTTTCAAAATGCGTTATCTGAATGACAAAAATCATTAGATGCCAAAATAGCTACCCACGTACTACTTAGCCCATACTTAAAAATGCATATTCAGTACATAATTAAAAATGCAAAATGAATACATACCAACATTAGCATTGTATCCAGCTAGGGCTAAACCCCCAATACATGCAACTCCAAAGCCAGAAATCCATTTTTTGGTTGAATCACCAAAAAGCACTGCTGTGGATTTCACGCCTGCTTTCAGATCATCCTCCCTATCCTAGAGGGAATAAAGGGAGTAAAGATTAATTAATACCTTTATGGTAAGCTCAATGTTGTAATAATTTATCTCACATTAGTCTAAATAAAATATTTATACTGATATTACATGAATAATAAGGTAATATATACCTGATGGGCATAAATGGTATCATAGCAAATTGGCCAACTTACGCCAGAAAGGTAGAGTGGAATCAAGATTGAAGGATGAAGGCTTCCTTTAACAGCAGACCAACCGTATAAACTTCCAAAGCTCATAGTCAAACCAAGAAATGCTTGAGGCTGCACCAAAAATAAGTGTTCCTTCTTTATAACTTTGTTTTGATCTACAATTGAGTAGATGGAATTTGGTAAAATCAGAAATGCTTATCTTAAGACTAAGTTTGGCTCGGATTATAAGGCTTGTAGAAGTACTCATTTTGATTTAGTATAAAATTGAGGAGATCGAGTCAGTTAATAATTATTGATGTAGATAGTAGGAAGACCATGCGTTAGTAGTCGTAAATTTTTTATAAAAGAAATATATTTATTACTAGTAAATTGAAATTCAATTTTGGGGGTAACAAGGAATGAAAGAACCATATGCTAATGTAATTAATTACCCAATATGTTACTCTCTTCATGAGTGGATATGTGGAGAACAATATCAAGGATAAAACCCATAGTAAACGACTGCATAAAGAGAGACAAAATATTAGAAACTTCTACAATGAACTTCTACAATAAGCATAAACAAAGTATACTGTAAAGATTAAAGATGTTTAATTGGACGGAAAGAATAAAAATACTTGTCATTTAGGTGAAGTACTCACCTAAATATAGCCTCTTATCTTTTAGGCAAAGTTGCAAATTTTTTTTTAAAAAAAAAGCTATTGTGGGTAATTGATGAATATATTCCAACTTTGTTGAACCTTTTTTTTTTGAAGGGCCTTTGTTGAACTTATTGATCAATCATAGTAATGAATATTAATAATGCCACGTATAAGGCATCAATTAAGAATTGGATTATCACGTGTAGGGATTGCAATTTATTGGATGGAAAACTGATCCTAAATCACTGGCTTTCACATAAACATGCCACAAATATTTTTAAAATTTATGAGTAGCAAATAACCACAAACCTTAAGCCGTTTAAAGGAAGTACAACCCCACAACCTAACAGCACTAGGAAACCGAGAAAAAAAAGTGCCTGAAATGGGGTTACATCACCAGTAACTAGTGGCCTCAATTTCGTTCTTTCAACCTGCACCATATAAATTTGACTACAACGTTTCAATAATTTGACAAGTTTTAGTTTTCCATTTAACTCCAGTTGCCGATTGATGCACCATATAAAAAAGAATTGTCTAATTCATTGCTTGGAAATCAAAGAAGACTGAAACTTTCTATCAAAAAAAAAAAAAAAAGGAAGAATGAAACACACCTGGCGGCATTTCAACGGTTTTATACGTTTGAATAATAATTTTATGAAAAAAAAACACTGAAGGAGGAATTTATAACGTAGAAAACTTGGAAACAATCAATCAAACAACTGAGTCCCATCAAAAAAGAAAAAAAAAATCAAACAACCGAGGAGAGCATAAAACATTTTTTTATAAACAGGTTTTATGCTATAATTTGTAAATCATAAAAGTATAAACTTTCTGCTGCTCATGATTAAAAAAAAAACTCAAATTATTGGTAAATAAATTCATTAACATTCCAATTTGATAAATTTATTTAATATTTAAATTAATTATTTGTATTGTCGTTAAAAAAGAAAAAAAAGAGAGTTTTATCATTGGAATACCTTTCGCATTTGATGTTACAATATATTTAATACAACACGATATTCATTATCACTTTAATACTTCTAAGGATTTGACATATGGAGAAAAGAGGTAAAACTCTTTTAAATCATTAAAAAAGCTCTTAAATCGTTTTAAGGAGGAAAAGTTTGTATCCGAAAGTTGTAAGCAAAAGAACCCTTTAAAAAAAATCCAAAGAAGCCTTTTTAATACATGAGAAAAAGGAAAAGGACTTTTGCATTTGGGAATAAGCCACAAATGAAGAATTAAGCTGTTTTTTTAATGAGTCAGTAACAAACAATTCATCCAATATTATCAAGACATCTCTTTCATCATCCCACATTGTCTCTTGATGAAATTAAAATTAAAGCCATCTAGGCTTGGCGCTTTTCACCATCGCAATCCAAACTTCATCCTCTCGAAAATTCATTTCTAGCTAAAGATCCAAAAGGCCAGTGGGCCAGCCCGACCAAGTCAAGGTAAAAATTCGAGCTGAGTGGGATTAACTCAAATTTTGACGAGCCTATTATTATAGAGCTCAGTCCAGTCTAAAAAAAACGGGCCACACGACCGGCTCGTCGGACCGGACTTAAATTGTCGGCCCTATCCCTTCTTATAGTGAAATTAACTTCGCTATTATTCCCAAATATGTTTCTAGGCCAACTTTTGAGTCAAGCAGGCTCTGACAATTGGGAGGTCTTATGCGAAAATATATTATATGGTCTATTTTTTTAACAATATTATATCTAATAATATATATATATATATATATATGTGTGTATACACATGAATATTAAGCTGAAGATCCTCAAGTGTAGTTTTAAGTGCTTTGAAAAGACCCTAGGTCTTTGGATGTATCATTAACTTGCAAAAATCCTAGTAAACCGAATAGACTTATGTTGTTGTTGGAAATGTTTATAGCAAAAACAATACACCTTGTTGAAAGTCTTTGAATAAACAAGCCACCTTCTATCTTGTTTCTTGCCATTTTTCATTCGGCGAGTGTAATATGCAAGTGAAAAACTTTTACCATGAACATCATTGGGGAAATAATCATTATTATGTTTTTCTTTTACATTCCTTTTCCACTAAAAAGTCTCGTAGTTTAATATTGATGTTAACCCAATTTCATGGATCAAAAATATTTCAAGGGAAATACTTCACATTCTCATTCATATCCATACCATGGAGCTATTAAGACTTCTTTCATCGTAGTAACATCTACAATTTCCAGCACCTTCCCTAAGATTGACACAATTGAACAAACAAGTCTTTGTTCCACATCGCCAATGGAACTTTCTCCATCTTTAGCCACACTCTATTTTTCCTCTCATAAAAAAGAACAACCTATGGTGTTAACCTCTCACACCATATCGGTAACAAAACTATAGTACTCTCTCAATATTACAGTAATCTCATCACAGGAGAAAAATTCAAAGAATATTTGCATTTCGGATAGGGGTTTTACCTTTGCATTTCAAAGAAGATATTGCATTTTCTACAAGTTCACATTTCTTCCTGAATCTAACAAAAGCATACTTTTGTGACTGCCTACTAGAAGTTCTACAAGTGGGATTAAGGATATATATATATATATCCATGACCACACCCCAAGTGAGATAATAGGTTCCACATAGACCTTATTGGAGTTAGAGGATGCAAATTTCCAACATATAATGAGAACATATTGTTTTTCCAGTCCACTACCCCATTTGACCTATTCTCTTCCATATTATTGTGATAACCTATACTCTTTGTAGAATAAGAAACAAATTAATTTCAATGAGAGTGATGAAAACCATATCTTAAGTGAGAGCCAGCACAAACCCCTCTCCTTCCCCTCTCTATTTTTTTCAACTCTTATTGTTAAGAACCTAGAATGGTAAAGGTGCAAACACCACGGTCCTTGTTATAAACCATGCAAATGATCAACATTACATTTATCCATATTTCTAGAATATTATAGGTTCAAACATATGTATAATTGTTTTTGTCCCTTTTTGATAAATTATTAAAAAAAATGCCTTAATGAAATATTTAATCTTATGCCTTAGTAAAACGTATGTATAAGAAGCCAAAGTTTTGGTTACACAAAACTTTGATTTTATCGAATCACTCATGGTATAATAGTCATTTCACAATTATTATAAGTAGAGAGTGTAGGCAAAACATGACCAAAAGATTCACTGTATCCTCTTTCTTTTTTCATTTTTAATTTTTTTTTTAGGTGAGGGGATAGCTTTTAGCTTCTCAACTTTTCACCATTCATTCATTCATATTTTCCTTTTATGTTGAGTAATTACACAACCATTTAATTAAATTTATGACTTTGAGTTGTCATTTTATTATTTTTTGGGAATTACTCTATTTATTGTACATTTTTTCAGTTTTCATTGTTTCCTATTATGCTAAGTAATGTCATAGCCATTTAATGAATTTTATGATTTGAGTTACTCCTTCCATTTCATATTAAGTGTCATTTTAGGTGTTTAGTTTTGTTTAATATAAAGAGTTTTTCTAGATTAATTTATTATTATATTCCAATTTTATCCCTATTTAAGTAGAGAGATAAGAAAGAGAGTAATAATTAATTTGGAGAGAGACAATGACAGATTGATTTAGAATATTTACTAAGGGTATATTTGAAACTTAATATTAAATTTTATATTGTTTTCAACATACTTAATAAGTATGAAAATGTCTAAAACGACACTCAATATGAAATATAGAGAGTATCATTTTGTAAACGAAGCCCTTTTATTGGATATCATTTTCACCATTTCATTTTGCAATCTTGATCTTATACCTTTTTTTTCTTCTTCATTAATTCATTGCATTATTTCTCTTGCTTTCCTTGATTTTGTTTTTCACTTTTTGATTTCCTCCCATGGAGCATTTGCTGTTGATTTTCATACTCCTGACAATTTAAAAAGTTTACATGAATAGTGGTAGCAACGACATAGAAACAACCATGGCACAAATTGGGAAACAAAATAATTAATCTCAATATTTTTTCTTGTCTCATTTGAACCAAGATAGTGAAGTCAAGAAAGTCAAAGTGTATTATAGTTTTTTTTTTATTTTAAAAAGGGATAGAAAATACAAGAAATGAGAGTGCATCAACTTGGCCTCTAGTAAATGAAAATAACATGAGTAAAAGATAAAAATTAAAGTCTTCAAATTGAAGGAAAGCCTAGTCTATTAATGTAAATTAAAGTTCTAGTCCTTTGGTGTAAATAATATGTAACTCTATCATCTATAATCCTCAGTAGCCAAGTCATCACTGACCTGATTTCCCTCCCTAAAGATGTGGGAAACAATATATCTGTCGAAGCATATTAACCATCGAAAACTTCGGAGAAGCATATGAATGCGCCAAAACCTTTTTTATTGTGTAATACAATGTATGACAAGTACATAATCCGCCTCAATCCATAAAGCAGTTAGCCCTAAAGCTCAAGCTAGAAGGAGCTTATCCAAGATAGCTTGCAACTCAGCTTCAAGAATGGTGCAAGAATCGTAAAATGAGCAAAAGGCTCAAACGCACCACCCGTTACTGTCTTTGATAATCCCGCCATTGCTAACTCTACCTTTCTTAACACATCCATCAGTGTTCACCTCGTGGTATTCCACAGATGGTTTGTTCCAAGAAACCAACATAAACAAAAAGGTGAGGACGAATAGATAAAGTAACACCAAAGAACGGAGCGAAGCTCATGTCTCCATACAAACGTTTGTGTCTAAACATGCATCCCATATGAAGGAAACAAATATGCATGTAAACTTGCTAGATGTTTATCTGAGGCTCCATAGAAATGTTCATGTGCTTTGCATTGTTGTGTGCCTTCTAGATGAACAAAAAACATAAGCAAAGACACGATAATACAAATATGACCCCTGGAAGTGTGCCAGGACAAGGTAATGCAACGAAGCAAGTAGTTGTGTATCTTGTCCTACTACTAAAAAATTACCTGCGAAATAGAAAAAAATTAGTCTATACCTAATCCATAACAGGATTGCCGATGAACATGTGTTGTAGTGTCTCATCTGAATTGCAACAGTGACATTTAGATGCTAACTGGACCCGGATACGGTCCGTGATAACTGTCTCCACAAAGATCAAACCACGCCATAATCTCCAACAAAAGAATGAGATAGTAGTAGGGATAGAGGGTCCCCAAAATAAGTGAAAAGGAGTCTGAATAGTGAAGGTTCCCTAACTATCTGCCAAGCCGACTTGATAGTGACAAGACTCAGGCAGTTGCTGGACCATGGTAGAATCAGCTCTCCAATAGCCATGCCAAAAGTAGATCTGCCATCGACCAAACTGCCAAATAATATGACTCTCAACATATGGTCCAACTCGAAGTAATCTATGCCAATCTCTAAAAGCATTGTACGTAAATGTAATACAAGACGGATGTTTCTCAACACAATATTTTTCTAGAAAGAACTGGGCCTACAACGAATCCTAATAATAGAACCACCACCAAAGCTTCAGGGAGAATGCTTCAATCATGATTTTACTTACTTTTTCTACGAAAGGTATTGAGATATTGTCTCTGATGATGTTTTTCAAGAAGTTCTAAATTTTTTCAGTGGTGGTTGCCTCCCAAGGGCTTTGTAGCTACTTCTATTGATTATCTCCCTAAGAGGGAGAATGCCTATTAGTCTCTGTACTGTGTTCAACAAGATTATCACAAAATTGCTAAACACTCATTTTAGTGGTATTTTGCCTTGTATTATTTCTCACCAGCAGAGTGGGTTTGCTCCAAGTAGACTTATTGGGGATAATGTTTTACTGGCCTAGGAGATGGTTCACACGCCAAATAGACGGGTTCATGGTATGAATATTATTATTAAGTTGGACATGACTAAGGCTTCTGATTAGATTGGCTGAGATTTCTTGGTCTCGGTTATGGATCATTTTGAATTTTATTGGATTTGGATCGATCAAATCTGTCGTTGTATCTCCCAGTGTCACTTCTCAGTCTTAGTTAATGGGCAACCTAGTGGATTATTTTCCTCAACTAGGGGTCTTTGTTAGGAGGACTCGATTTCTCCGTCAATATTCATTATTGTAGTTGATTACTTCTCGAGGTTTCTCACGCATTAGTTCACACATTATCCAACAACATAGTACTTGCACGGGGGACTTTATCTCATCTCACATTTATGTTTCGCTAATGACAATTATTTTGCCAATGACCAGAAACCTTTTATCCAGATGTTTCTCAATGTCATCGAGCATTTTGAGGCAATGTCTGGTAAATTGGTGAATCGAGACAAGAGTGTCGCAGAAGTTGTCTCTTGTTTTCATCCATAGGACAAAGGACTTGATTATTCTCACCCACTACCAGCTCCCCATTACTTATCTCAATGTCTTTTTGTATCGAGGTCATTGATTGACTTTCCTATATAATGATTTTATTCAGAAGGTCCATAACAGGATCTCAGGATGGGCACGTCGCTAATAATCCCCAGGGGCTCTGATCACTTTGATGTGTTATGTACTATCTTTTATGCTGCTTCACATCTTTTATATTTTGCAGCCTCCAAGGTTTTTCTGAAGAGGTTGGAGGCCGCCTTACGAACCTCTTCCAAATACAATTGAGCATGACGTTATTCTCAACAGTAAGAAGCTGATGGATAATGTCATTCCTAATCTGCTGTGAGGGCAGTGTAGGAGAAGATAACAACTCTTGAAATAAGCTCACTGTAGAATCCCTGATCTCATAATCGTTCGATAACCTTACTCCCTGCTCCGTAATGATCGAGAATATGCCGGATCTGATCCGTTGATCACATTCAATAGAATGAAAGTACTAAGTATTATGATCACCCTCACATACCTATCGGAATCCCAATTTCTATCTACAGAAGCCCTCTTTAATATAAAATGTATGGTTCAACTTAGTTTGTCTCAACCTGTGACACAGGGAAGAATCAACATCATAAACTAGCTCATCCTCAATCATGGACAGCTCAACATCCCTGACTCTATGAAAATACCACCAAATATATGTTGATTCCACCAACGCAGACCCTGTTTCAATATGAAAGTCTTCTCCCAAATAGCAACTATACCATAAGATAGGAGGGTAATGACAATTTTTGGTAGACAAAGGACTAACAATCGTGTTGAGTGGTCCATATATTGAGGAATCAAAATGACCTCAATCCAGAATCATCCAAAAAAGACATCCCAATCAAAAGTGGTGAATGATCAAAAGTATGTCTATTCAAATGCCTGATAGTGAACCAACTGAAAAAGAAGCTGACTCTGAATTGTAAAGAACACGATTAAAAAGTTTCCAAACACGATGATTAGTCCAAGTGTGTGGACTCCCAACAAAACCCACATCAATCATACCACAATCGAGCTCTATATCCCCAAAATCACAAATACCTCTGTGATCCATTAACTTGTGGCGTAATGACCAAGAAAATTAAAATTTTCAGAAGTTTTACGTACCTGGTCTATCTTTAGCTTACAATTGGAGAGCTTGCCCACAAGTGTATATTTGAACAGCTCTGCTAAAGCCATCTCAAGCTCTAATGGGGATGGCTAGAGGCATGCTGGTGAGATCTGATGGCTCGAGAAGTATTGGTACTATTTACCTCAATTTGTGTGCCTTTGGGGCCCGCATCCCAAGGCATTCGACAGCTTGGTGGTTGTGTTCCTCTAACAAGTCGCCCGATTCCAGTGGCATTTCCAGCAATGGCAGCGACCTAGGTTGGAATTTGAGAGAAAAGTTTTTAGTGTGAGAGTTTTCGTAAGTGTATTACACTTGTAATGTAGATTAGAGACTAATTAATTGCCATCTTAAAAAAAAGGAGACTAATTATTTACAAAATATATTTATTTTATTTTTGGTAATTTTTATGAAATTAAGGAATATAGTTACCTTAAAAAACACGCACTAATTTATGTGTTAAAAAATGCTTGGGTTTTGTCTTTCTTTTCTTTTTTCCTTCAAACATGCTTTTCATGATTGCTTTTTTTTAAGACTTTTTTTGGTGGTTTATTTTAGTTTTTCGATTTAAATAGTCCTTTCATCCATTGAAGAACTGATTGTTTGCTTTCTTCATTTTTTGAGACTTTTTTTGGTGGTTTGATTTTCATTTTCTTTTTGTTAATTTAAATAGTCCTTTCATCTACAGAAGGAATTTAGTTATGCATTTTTTTCCACATTGTTTCTTTTGTCACTTTGTTTTCTTTTTATCTTCCTTTTGTTTTCATTTTCTGGTTGGTTGATTTTATATGTTGAAATCCCCCCTTTTTTGTAATTTTCTATTTTAATTTTTTTTAACTTCTTTTAATTTTTTTTATGATTGTTTGATTTTTGGGTGTGTGAAATTAATACCCACCTTTTTTTCTCGTGTTGTTCCATTCCTTTTTAATTTGATTTGAGAATACAAATTAAGTTATTTATTTTTATTTAGTTTGTAGCTTTTGTTGTTATTTTTCAAGATTGATTTTAGATAAATTGTGTCCCAAAGTATAAAATATAGTTCAAAAATATTTGAGAATGTTACTTTAATTAAAAGCATTGAAGGAATTTGGGTTTTTGAAATGAAAGTAAATATTTCAGGTTATTTGGCCATCTAACGTTTTTTTTGTTCTTTTTTTTTTTGTTACCTTCAAATTATCTTTGTTGTCATTTTGCTTGACTGTGCATTGCGTTTTTTTTTCCACATGGATTTGTTTTTTCACCGGGTTAATTTGCAGTAGTTTCCTTTTAGTTATTTCTGTTTGAACGGGAAAATTTACAGGTAAACCTTTTTCTTTTTTCCAGATAATTTCAATGATGAGTCTTTTAAATTTGATTTCTATATATTATAAGTTGCATTGTTTGCTTCGAATTTTTTATTGAGTGTCAACTCTATTCCTTTTTCTTCTATAAAAGAATATATTTTTTCTTTTCTTTAACTCTCGTTTTACTCAAGAACTCATGCCCTTAATTTATATGTATTTGGCCCAAAGATTAATAGTTTGCCTTACTTGATAGAAAATTTTGGGACTTAAACTATGCCTGTTAGCTTGACCTTACCATATTAGGGAAAAGAGATAGTAAATATTGGTGGAATGAAAACGGGAAAGATGCAATCGTCAGGTTTTAAATTCTTATTTTCTCACATTTGCTAGATATATTACTGCTCCAAAACAAGAGAGGTATAATTAGAAGGAACTTAGCAAAGAGGCTTGCTCGTCAAAGCTGAGAATGCCCATAGAATATCATCAATTAGTAAATATAAAAAACATTGGAGCAAATCTCATTTTTCAATTGGCAAACAATGGAGTGGATGAACTTTAAAAACTGGTTTGGTGTTTCGGTTATTTCGATTTGGTTAACCAAACTTTTAATAAAAATCGGTTTTGTGTTTGATTTGGTTTTTCATAAAGTTTGGTAAACTGAACAACTGAAATTTATTATGAAATTTTCCCTAATTAATAATTTAGTTTTTATATTTAGGTTCTTGTTGTGAAGTTTATTCTTATTTGTTATTAATTTTATATTTTGTGAATGAAAACATTGACACTTTTGAGCACATTTAGTGTTTTATTGGATTAATGAGTTGTTATTTTTTTAAAATAGAAGATATTATTATTTTATTTTCTTATAAATAAGGAATAAGCTTCAAAGAGTGAAAGTTTGGTTTAAAACTTAACCGGAAGTATTACTAAACCTTAATTTCTTTAATTTAGTTATTAATACTAAAAACCGAACCGACCAATAGTTGGAGATGTAAGAATTGAACATAAAATAATTTTTTATTTGATTGACAATCATATAAAGCACACAATATTAGCCATTTGCATCAAACTCAAACTTCCTTTGGTAGAGTATTCAATCAAACGAGTGATTTTTTCTTCGATTTCAGTTTTGAGAAAACTATGATTTGATTTGATTTGATTTGCTCAATAAGAAAATCCAAAATAAAAAAAATCAAACCGTATAACCATTTGCACACAGTAATGATTGGTTTGATTTAACCACTTAAAATACTATTACGTGAGTGGCTCAACACCTCAGTATCCTGTAATTAAATAAATTTGTTATGTATAGATAGTTATGTGGAAAATTAGCCAATTCAAGGATTGTACTATTTTACTTTTTTAACTTTAGTAACATATATTTTATTAATTTTATAATATCAGTACTTTTTTATTTTTTCAAATTTGATCAATCCAACTTTTTTTTGTCAACATTATGTAAAGTCGGTAGCTCACATTTTTATGATATATGTCATTTTCATGAACAAATTTGATCATTTGTTAATTACACTTATTTCTTTTTCTCTTTTCTCCTCCTTTCATCTTTTTTTTCTTCAAATTGAAATTTGTTGCGAACTCACGATCATTTGTTAATTCCACCTTTTTCTTTTCCCTTTTCTCTTTATTCTTTCCTCTTTTTTTTCTTCATATTGAAGTTTTGTTATAGACCCATACTCATGAAAACAACATATGCACCCTCATAGCCACCAATTTTGCATAATGGTCGAATTGATCAAACATGAAGAAATAAAAAAGTAATAGTACTGTAAAATTCAAAATATAAGATATGTTACTAAAATTGAAAAAATAAATAGTACTAGTAACTGTAAAATTTAAAATAAAAAATATGTCATCATCAAAGTTAAAAAAGTAAAATAGTACATATTCTAAATTTGACAATTATTCATAGTTAGGTGGATAAATATATTTGTTATGTAATCTAGTTTTGCCAAAACAGGATACATTTAATAGGATCTTAATGCACAAGCATAATCCTCTGAAACCAACTCTGCACCACTTCCCATATACCACAAACAAAGAGTTATTTTAGCAGAATGATATATACAAGATTATATCAAGCATGTTTTCAGCCGATTTATTAAATATTTAAATGCAACATTGAGAAACAGATATTCTAAAAGAGAACACACCACAAATACTTTGCATGCAAGAGCCTAATTTTATATAACAAGAAAATTGATTGTGTCATCATAATTTATCTAAAGAATACAAATCAATTGACGATATTTTTGCTAATCAAACCATAGAAATGCGATTGAAGAGGTAAAAAAAAAATTAGAGAATAGAATACATAAAAAAAAAAACCTCCGTGACAGCAAAATGAATAACTCACCTCCTTCAGAAAACCTGTAGAAGTAAAATGGGGAAATTGACTACTAAATAAAAAAGAGAACCAAAGCCAAAAACCAGAAAAGCACACCGATCCCTGTTAGATGTCTGATAAAATGAGGAAAAAAGAATAAAAACCTTTTGTAAATTTTAAAAAAATTTGATTTTAGCATTCAAACTTTTTTATCAATGCATCAATTTAAACTTTACAAAATTATTAAAAAGTGTATTCAATTTTTTTTCACTAATATATGCACTCAAAATTTACAAAATTATCAAAAAGTGCACTTCCGTCAATTTAATTAAGAGTTATTTTTGTCAATTTTAACAATAACTTAAACTTATTGTTTCCAACGCAGTTGCTATCAATAGCTAGCTTGACAACCTGAAAAACAAATAAAAAAAACGTAAATCACACAAAAACGTTTGTTAACGCAGTTCGACAATCCTTTTGTCTACGTTTGCGGGACCTTCAAAAGTACAAAGGGATTCAATACATTTTTCCCTATGACTACTCTTTGCAAACTAATCGCTCGATCACTATAGCTCCTCACTATAGTATTTGCTGATAAAACAGCCTCGATTTCACAACATTCAATAAACTACTTAATTCAACAACTTGATTAAGTAGTCTACTCGAACATGCCCTTCAACAGCAAAGGGTCTTGTTCAATACAAAGAATAATCTTCTACTTGTTCGAGTATCACCAATAAGCACACATGAATATAGAATAAACTCGAACTAATTGCTCAGCAATTTCTCAGCATTTTGCAACTGATCATTGCTTCACAACCTTTGAACCAATTCTCACAATAATCACCTTTTCTCTGATTGCATTCGGTTCATCTCACTCACTTTCTGCACAAAAATCTTCTCAATATATAATTAGAAGTCTCTTCAAACAATTCTTCTCCTTGTAGGAATCAATCAAGGATATACTACAATATTTTCCAATATCTTATCACTTCCTTATTCATATAGACTTCCTAATCTTTAGCCAATAAAGATTTATTTCCAAAGATAACTCATAAAAAGATATAGTTTATCTTTTAATCTTCAAAATAAATTGCCATCAATCTTCCAAATCAGATTTAGGAATAATCCTAATTTTTCTGTAACAATCTCCCCCTTGGCATTTTATTTTGAACAAAACACCATTGAGATCAAACATATGCATCTCACCAGTTAAAACTCCCCCTGAGTTGTATCTTTGGAAAAACAAAAATTAGAATTATGCAGAACAATACGCAATACTCAATATGCAGTTATAGTCATCCATATAAAATTCAAATATTCAAATCTCAACTAACTACTCCCCATTTTTTATCACAATCAAATGCCAAGACTCAAGATTTCTTCGACAAAAGCTCAAACAATGTGTCCATCTTCTGACTCATATCATGTTTAAAAGAAATAAAATCAGCAGCGAGATGATCCACTTGAGTTGTCAGAGAAGAATCGCTCTTGGATGACCGGCCTTGAACATCACCTGCAGCAACATTCTCACTGTCAGAATCATCATCAACAGTTAGAGGAGGAGGAGCAGTACCTAGAATACCAGCCTTAAACCCTTGCAAACGTCTCTTGGTTATCCGATGCACATTCTTAATATTGGAAAGCTCCACATCAGCCTGACCAAGAATAACGTCATTCTGCAAGACAATCTCTGTTATCAAACAAGGACAACACATAGAAGAAATATCTGATTTCATATTTGCATAAGTTAGTATGCTATCAAAGATAATTTGACCAAGATTAATCTTTACACCATTTCTCAAAGCATAAACTAACTTAGCTCTATCAGGTTTAACCCAAGTAATATTCCCTGATGGCATCAAATTGAAGAGAGAAAACTTATTAAACACAGAATAATACCTAACAAGTAAAGCTGACTGCACCAGTCCCATCTCAGGCCAAGTTTGAACTTGTCCACCAGTGATTTCTTTGACCACCATATTCAGATCCTCTACCAGTTGCAAACCACTGTCTTGAATGGTGGGATAAAATGACAAATTCAATCTGTCAACAATTATTCTTGGCGAAAATTCAATCAACTGGCCACGAACAAAAACCTTGTGATAGAACTCACTATCTTCATCACAAATTGCATTATCCAAATTAGCATAAAACTATGTAACTACAGAAGTAATGCACCTTGTAGCAAATTCTCCATCCGTAATTAATCGAGCATTCCTAAAGAATTCTATCATGTCATATATCTCAAAAGAAGACTTATCAATAAGTTTCTCTATCAACAACATACGAGTTTTGAATTTTGACCACCTCTCAGATTTTTCAGTATCTTGAAACCTCTCAATGACTTTCTTGCCAGATGATTTAGGCTTCTTCCTTTCAGGCACAACCGAAATTGTTTTAGTGACCTTTTTTTTCCCCTTATCTTTTGACGTTTTCTTCCTACCAATTTTTTCAACATTTTCCTCCACTAATTCATACTGATTAAACTCACCTCTATTTGCTCTAGCCTTTGTTCGTCTATTAGGAATTTCACCCTTAGTAATAACTTTCTTTCCAGTTGCAATTGACTCTTGAATACCAACAGTACACACAACAGCAGGTTCAGAAGGAAGATTTTCAGAAATACCTGGAATATCAGGTGCAGGAGATTCTGGTTTTGACTCACCATTGACACCAACCGAGAAATCTTTGTCACTGGAGTCATCTTGTGCAGGAGATTCTGCATCAGATGGATGAAGTTCAGGCTCAGCTTCAGTTTTGAAAAACCTAAGAGGGGGGTGAATTAGGTTTTTATCTGATTTTTCAACCTAATTTAATAAAATGCCTCTTTGACAACAAATATCAAACACTTGGTGTGCTAGTTGTGTGAGAAATAATGTGTTCAAGTAAAATGCAGAAATTAGAGCAATGAACCCAATGATTTATAATGGTTCGGTTTATCCAACAAAACCTAATCCACTACCTTGAGTTACCTAATCAAGGATTTATCAAATCCCTTCACTAATCAAATAAATGAGATTACAAAAGAGGCTTGCCCAATTCACCTTAGGGTTTTACAAATAACCTCTCAAACCAATCAAGGCTCACTCAACCCTTGAGTTTTACAACACAACCTTGATTATACAATAATCTCACCACCCTTCTTAGTGAATCATAACAATACAATTCAATTCAAGGTTCACCCAAAGGTTTTACAAACAAACCTTTAATACAAAACTACCTACACAAGGCTCACCCTAACACTTAGGGTTTTATGCTATTTGCAACCTTGATACAATTACAATCAATAATAAGAGATAGAAAGTTTGATAGATATCACCTTAATGTGAATGTCAATTTGAATCACAATCACCTCTTTGAGTAATGGCTTGTCAAGATTGCTCAAAATTCACCTTTGAATGTAAAAACCCTTTTTGAATGATTTTAACAAGATTGATATTTAGAAAAGGTTTTGGAATGTTTCTAAGATGTTATAGGATCAAGATATACAATGTTTTTACTCAAAAAATCTTCTTAGAAAGAATTCCAAATGTTTTGGTATTTAAAGGTTTGTTCCTAATGGTAAAAAATGAAGCTGTTGGAAACCCACTCAGGAAGTGCGGTCGACCGCATATCAAACTGGTCGTCCGCACCATCATCTGCTAGCTCACTAGACAACCACCGGATGATGATTTTTCATCCTCTGGTCGACCGGACTTCACCTGCGGTCGACCTCATGGTCGTCCACAGGTTGGCAGATGAACAAATTTGACAGCACATGCATCCACAAGATAAACTAACTTATGGACGATACCTGGGCCACTTTAGGTCGACTGAAACATGTTCATTTGTGTATCAACAATACTCTAACACACAAATGATTATTTCAATCAACCATATAAGTTATGATATCAATCCAACAAGAGTTTATGAACCATTTAAGTTTTGAAATCACGATGCATGGTTTTCGAAATACCAAAACATATTTTAACATATTAAAAACATTTTGAAATAACGTTTTAAGTTCATAGAGCAACATTTAAAAACCATTACTCAATTAGAGGTAGAACAAGAGATATCAAAATATATAACTCTAAAACTATACCTCTAGTTCCTATCTAATCCAATAAAAGCTTGTCTTCAAATCTTGATAGTCTTGACTTGTATGCTTCCTTGAAGACTTGAAATCTTGTTCTTGTATGGATTAAATCATGAATCCAAAAACTCTTTCACTTGTAAGACATTAAATTTTGTCCTCATCAATGTTTGTCATTAATCAAAATTAAGACATTAAAAGCTTTAGGGCTTTCAAGTTTCATCTCCCAAAGACTCCGCAATAGTAGGTAAATTACCCTTCTTCTTCTTGGTTTTCTTCGCCTTTGTTGTGGATGAAGAGGAACTTGAGGGTTTTGGAGGAGTGAACATAGAATATGACTTCTTGGCATGACTAACCTTCTCATTCTTCTTTGAAACTTTGTGGGTGCCAGTTTCTTCGACTTGTGATGGTTGATTAATAGATGCCGAAACTTCTTGTTCTTGAGGAGGGACAGCTTCTTCCATTTGTTTCTTAGAAGTTCTTGTCTTCTTTACAGGGGATTTCTTCTTCGCTTGAACTTCAGAAAATTGAGACTGTGATGTTCCTCTAGTTTTCGCCATTGATTCAGAAGAAAGAAATAGCAACTAGGGTTTTGCAGAGAGAAAGAAAAATCGAGATAATACACTTGCTATAAGAGAGAAAGATAGTCTGAACTTTGTCTGCAAGATACAATTGATGGAACAATTGTGAATTTCCAATCAATATAAACACACCGAATAGACTCCTTAATTTTGCACCTCTTAATTGAAAGATTTCCTCTCGATAAAATCCAACCGTTATAACCCTTTTTAAAAAAAAAATTCAAAAATAAATAAATCAAACTCATTCAACCAACTGATACAACTATTTACACGGTTTACAAAATTCTCAATCTACATCTGACATACGCCCAAAGAATTCCGCAATTTTTCAAAACAGGTTGGTTCAAGTGGCTTCGTAAATATATCTGCTGACTGTTTCCTAGTTTCAACATACTCCACAGTTACAACTCCATGTTCCACCAAGTCTCTGATAAAATGATGACGAATGTCAATATGTTTCGTTCTAGAATGCTGAACCGAATTTTTATTGATGTTTATGACATTTTGATTATCACAATACATGATCAATTCTTTCTATTTAATACCGTAATCCTCCAACATTTATTTTATCCAAAGAAGTTGAGTACAACAACTTCCTGCTGCTATATAATCTGCTTCAGTAGTGGATAGAGAAATACAACTCTGTTTTTTACTAAATCATGAGACTAAATTGTTGCCCAGAAAGAAACTTCCTCCAGAAGTACTTTTTCTATCATTATCATTTCCTGCCCAATCTGCATCACTATATCCTACTAAAACAGAACTTGTATCTTTAGTAAAATAAATTTCATAATTGAGAGTGGAATTTACATATATTAAGATTCTCTTTACTGCTTTCACATGAGACTCCTTTGGATTCGACTGATATTTTGCACAAATTCCCACACTCAATTGAATATCCGACCTGTTTGCAGTACGATATAATAAACCTCCAATCATGCTTCTGTATTGATATTGATCTACTGACTTCGCCTTTTCATCGTTAGTTAACTTTTCATTTATGGACATGGGAGATCTAACTGCTTTACTCAGTTGTAACCTAAATTTTTTCACCAAATTTGTAGCATACTTTGCTTGAGATACAAATATACCACCTTCAACTGTTTAATCTGAAGACCAAGAAAGAAGTTTAGTTCTCCAACCATACTCATTTCAAACTCCTTTTGCATCAAATCAACAAATTCAGCAACAAGTTCATTTGATGTTGAACCAAAAACAATATCATCCACATAGATTTGTGTAATCATAATTTCTCTACTAGATCTTTTGATAAATAAGGTTTTGTCAACTCCACCTCTTTTGTACCCTTTCAGCAAGATATATTTAGTCAATCTTTCATACCATGCACGTGATGCTTGTTTTAAACCATAGAGGGCCTTCTTAAGCTTATAAACATGATCTGGAAATTCAGGATTTATGAACCATTTTGGTTGTTCCACATAAGCTTCCTCATTCAAATATCCATTAAGAAAAGCACTTTTCACATCTATCTATTGCAACTTAAAACTCATTACAGTTGCAACTGCAATTAGCAATCTGATAGATTCCAATCTTGCTACAGGAGCAAATGTCTCATCAAAGTCAATTCCTTCCACCTGAGTGTAACCTTGAGCAACCAGTCTTGCTTCGTTCCGAGTTATGTTTCCCATTTCATCTGTTTTGTTTATGAAAATCCACTTGGTACCAATGACATTTAGATCATTTGATCGTGGAACCAATGTCCATACTTCATTCCTTTCAAATTGTTCAAGATTCTCTTGCATTGCAGCAATCCAAAATTCATCATTCAAAGCTTCATTTATTTTCTTTGGCTCAAGTGTTGATGTGTAACAAGCATACTGAACCATCTCTCTATAATTCAGTCTAGGCTTGTTTCGAGTTTGAATACGATCCTCGAAGTTACCAATAATTGCATCTTGAGGAGGATTTTTCTTCACTTTAGATGGGGGTTGTCGATCAATACTTTCTGGCACCAGTTCAGATTCTTTCGTTTCCGTTTGATTTGCCCCAATTTCAACTGTTGACTTTTTCTTTGTGTGCTGGACATCATCTCTATCATCATCTTCTTCAACAATCTTTTCAGCTTCATAGTCTTGTACAATCACATTTACAGATTCTTGAACTACTCTGGTTCTTTTGTTAAAAACTCTATAAGCACGACTATTTGAAGAATATCCCAAAAATCTTCTTTCATCACTTTTTGCATCAAATTTGTCAAGATATTCACGATCATTCAATATATAACAAGTACTTTCAAAGATATGAAAATAATAAAGATTAGGCTTCTTACATTTCCAAATTTCATATGCAGTCTTGTTTGTATTCGGCCTTAGATAAATACGATTGATGATGTGTGTAGCGGTGTTTATTGCTTCTGCCCAAAATTGTTGTGCAATTCTCTTTCCATGCAACATAGTTCTGGCCATCTCCTGAATTGCTCTGTTCTTCCTCTCCACTACACTATTTTGTTGTAGTGTCTCTGGAGCTAAGAATTCATGCTTAATTCTAAGTTCTTCACAAAATTCAGTAAAAAGTCTGTTTTCAAATTCCCGTCCATGATCACTTCGAATTCGATCAATGGTTAAACTCTTCTCTATTTGCAGCCGAACACAAAGTCGTTTGAATGAATTAAAAGCATTTGACTTTTCTCTTAGAAAATCAACCCATGTGTACCTTGAGAAGTCATCTACAATCACATAAACATACTTCTTTCCACTGCAACTTTCCACTTGCATTGGACCAAACAGATCCATATGCATCAGTTCTAACAAGCGACTAGTTGAAACTGTTGTTCCCTTATTGTGTGAAGTTCTCAACTGCTTCCCCAACTGACATGGACCACAAACAGGTTTGACAGCATTTCTAACTTGTGGAATTCCTCGTACAACATTAAGATGTCTCAGATTTCTCAAGTGTTTGAAGTTAACATGCCCTAATCATTGATGCCATAAATCAAACTCATCTGATGTGCTTAACAAACATCTTCGAGTACCATCTGCCTTATAACAGTTGTTGATTGTTCTACTTCCAGTTAATATGCAATCATCACTCTCATTATTAACAATACATTTGTTTTTGTTAAAACTTACCAAATAATTTTCATCACAAAGTTGACTTATGCTGATCGAATTTGCTTTCATATCATCAATATGCAACACACCTTCCAACGGAGGCAAACCATCAACATTGAGAGTTCCTTTACCAACAACTTTATTTTTAGCACCATTACCAAAAGTAACATGACCAGATGAGCAAACTTTATAATTTGTAAGCAAATGTCTACTACCAGTCATATGACGAGAACATCCACTATCTAAGTACCATACATCATCAATACAAACTGAAAAAGCAACATGTGCAGCAAAGACTAGATAATCTTGTTTTTTAACCCACAACTTTTTCATTAAAGGTTTCAAAGATTTCTGATTCTTTTTAGGATATTATCAAGCTCACTCCATTCAACAAATCAGAATATCTAACTTGGCAGGTATATTGGATATGACCAGTTCTTGAACAATAAAAACATATAGGTTTATTGAATACCTTATGTTTTGCACCATCCGTAGTTTGAGCAGCACATTAAGTATGAACAACCCTTTGATTTCTTTTCTGAACAGCTACAGTACTTTGTCCTTGATCTGATTGATACCCCAATCAAACTTTATTTTGTGGTGACCTTCCAAATGACGTAACTTCATCCAATTTTGCCTTTCCAGTATTTAAACGATTGATACAAGTTTCTGCTTCTTTGAGTTTTGATTCCGTGACTTTGTACTCCTCATTCTGCTGAAGTAGCTCATTTTCCAATGCATTCTTCTACAGTTTCAACTTCATGTAGCCTTCTCTGAGCAAGGTGTATTTCTTACTCAGTTCAACATATTTCTTACCAAGCTTTCATAGGCAAATTCCAATTCATCAATATTAGCATCACTAACTTCATCATCAGTATCAGCTTCTGCTTCAGTGACACACAAGTTGTCAGTTTCAATGCTTGTTCTACCAGTTTCAACTGTATCCTCAATTACAACTGCAGCAGTGAATGCAACAAAATTACTAACATCATTATCTTGTTGCTCATCATTATTACTTTCATTCCCGCTATCATCACTCTAAGAAGTATTCAACGATTTCTCTTTTTGTTGGTTCATAAATTTATTTCCACAAAAAGCTTGAACATGCCCATAACTATGACATTCATGGCACTGAATTTTTGACAAATTCTTTTTCTTTTCTCCAAACTTATTATCCTTTGGATAGTTGCGTTTATCTTCTTTGGGTTTTGATGATCTCTCTTCCTTCCAATTTGACTTGCCTTTATCACCCTTCTTTGTTGGATTCCTTCTTTTCAGAAATTTTGAAATATTCTTGGTGATCAATGCAATCTTTTCATCATCATCCATATCTGATTCATCAAGTCCTTTCATAGCTTCAACAATTTATTATCCTTTGGATAGTTGCGTTTATCTTCTCTGGGTTTTGATGATCTCTCTTCCTTCCAATTTGACTTGCCTTTATCACCCTTCTTTGTTGGATTCCTTCTTTTCAGAAATTTTGAAATATTCTTGGTGATCAATGCAATCTTTTCATCATCATCCATATCTGATTCATCAAGTCCTTTCATAGCTTCAACAATTTATTATCCTTTGGATAGTTGCGTTTATCTTCTCTGGGTTTTGATGATCTCTCTTCCTTCCAATTTGACTTGCCTTTATCACCCTTCTTTGTTGGATTCCTTCTTTTCAGAAATTTTGAGATATTCTTGGTGATCAATGCAATCTTTTCATCATTATCCATATCTGATTCATCAAGTCCTTTCATAGCTTCAACAACTTATTATCCTTTGGATAGTTGCGGTTATCTTCTCTGGGTTTTGATGATCTCTCTTCCTTCCAATTTGACTTGCCTTTATCACCCTTCTTTGTTGGATTCCTTCTTTTCAGAAATTTTGAGATATTCTTGGTGATCAATGCAATCTTTTCATCATCATCTATATCTGATTCATCAAGTCCTTTCATAGCTTCAACAACTAATGCAATTCCCTTTGCTTCTTTACGACTGTAAAATAAAGAGCCAACCAGATTATCCCACTTGATATCATCGGTCTTCTTGATCTCTTGCAAAGCAGCAATTTTTGGAATAAACAGCTTGGGTAAGGATCTAAGCAATTTCTTGACAAGCTTAGATTCATCCCAACTTTGTCCCAATCCACATGCTTGATTTGACATATCTCTGAGTTCGAGTGTGAACTCATCAATAGTTTCATCTTCTTTCATATTCAGATCTTCAAAGGCAGCATTTAACTCTTGAAGTTTGGCATCACGAACCAACTCAGTAACTTCATGTATGATCTCTAGTTTTTCCCATGCATCCTTTGCAAGTTTACATCCTTGAATATGTCTGAATTGATCTTGATCAACAGCTCCAAATATGGCATTCAATGCTTTGAAATTTCCATGACACATGCCATGCTCAAGTTCAGTCCACTTATCTGGAGTTTTTGCCTTAGTTACAATGACACCTGAAGCGGTAGTTTTAGTCTCCACTGGTTCTGTCCATCCACTAACAATTGCTCTCCAAGCATAATTATCTTGTGCACTGATGTAAGCATGCATACGAGATTTCTAGAAATGATAATTCGTACTTGTCAAGATAGGAGCCTTGGATGAAGGCGATCCTTGTGTATTCATGTTGAAAACTCAACGTCTGTTTATCCCACGATCTCACCAATTGGCAGCAACTGCATTGGTGACTCTGCTCTGATACCACTTGACAGAAACGCTGAGTATAAAATCAGTCAGTTATAACTCGTTGGAAGTTATAACTGTGACTCAACCTGGAAAACAAATCAACAAAACGTAAATCACACATGAACGTTTGTTAACGCAGTTCGACAATCCTCTTATCTATGTCTACGGGGCCCTCACCCAGATTAGTTTGCCTCTTCAAAAGTACAAAGGGATTCAATACACTTTTTCCTATGACTACTCATTGCAAACTAATCAATCGATCACTATAGCTCCTCACTATAGTATTTGCTGATAAAACACCCTCGATTTCACAACATTCAACAAACTACTTAATTCAACAACTTGATTAAGTAGTCTACTCGAAGATGCCATTCAACAGCAAAGGGCCTTGTTCAATACAAAGAATAATCTTCTACTTGTTCGAGTATCACCAATAAGCACACATGAATATAGAATAAACTCGAACTAATTGCTCAGCAATTTCTTAGCATTTTGCAACTAATTATTGCTTCACAACCTTTGAACCGATTCTCACAATAATCACCTTTTCTCTGATTGCATTCGGTTCATTTCACTCACTTTCTGCACAAAAATCTTCTCAATATATAATTAAAAGTCTCTTCAAACAATCCTTCTCCTTGTAGGAATCAATCAAGGATATACTACAATATCTTCCAATATCTTCTCACTTCCTTATTCATGTTGACTTCCTAATCTTTAGACAATAAAGATTTATTTCCAAAGATAACTCATAAAAAGATATAGCTTATCTTTTAATCTTCAAAATAAATTGCCATCAATCTTCCAAATCAGATTTAGAAATAATCCTAATTTTTCCGTAACATAGCTAATTTGCAATTATCATTTTGTCGATGCAATTAAATTCCAATTACTACTTTTTGGCTCAATTTATCACTTTTTCATTTCTATACTTGCATTTTCTTAGATTTCTCTTCTAATTTTAATTTATATGCTTTTAGTGTACTTTTTCGTTCCAAATTATTTCAGTGTATCATATATTCCTTTGCTTTGTACCAACTATTTCCTTTCTAATAAAATCTCCAACCTTTCAAAAAAAAAAAAAAATTGGGAAGGAATAAGTTTGCTTAGAATCAAAATGGAGGAAATGAGTTTCACTAATGATGGGTGGCTTTTTGTGGATTAGAGAAAATAAAATTAGATTCATGTTGAGAATGATAAAAGTGTCCGTAAATTAGATGGAAGGGAATTCACTTTTTGATAGTTTTGTAAGATTTGAGTGCATACATTATTAAAAAAAAAATATTCAAGTGTTAAAACTAAAATTTTTGAAAGTTTAGGAGCATTGCAACACTCTTTACCAAAAAAATAAAAATAAATAATACTTCTCCTGCAGAAAGAAGCGTGACAGGAGAGTATAGAGAATACCATAGAAGAAGTGAGAATTATTTTAGAAATTGAGGCAGAATTTGAGCCTCACTTTCTAATCAATCCTACGGTCAAATTAATCTGCGGAGCCTAACATAAGATTTTGCTTTCCTAATCCTAATCCTAATTAATCTGTCGTGGTGATATGCCCAAGTATTACTTTCCTAAGCCTAATCTAATCACAAGAATGGAAGGATTAGCTCACCTTTCTTGTATAAATGGCATTGCTGCAACAAAGTAGCATACATAAACACACAATATACCTGCTAAATCACATCATAAATATAATTCTTAATTCGATAAGCTCAAACAATCAAACCTTAAATCCAATAGTATGATCCTGAGTATCGAGAAAGATATAGAAAACAAAATCAATTCCAAGAAATCAAATAAATAAAGAATTATCAAAAAAATTGCAGTCATACTAACTTATATCATTTAGTGGAACAACTTTATATATATATATATATATATATATATATATTGTTTAAATGTTTTTAGATATACTTGGCTATATCATAAGATTTATCTCTTCAAAACAAACTTATTAATTAAATCAAATCAAGTCTTCTTAAAAAAATTTGAATTTAGGATTTTGAAGATATACTTACCAACTTTAAAAGTCAAAAGATAATGTGAATTGATTTTCATATATTTTTTAAAAATTATTTTCTTTTGAGGAGTATTAGAAATTAATTTTAATTCAAAAAAATATCATATTGATATGTGTCATTTAGTGGAACAATTTATATATATATATATATACACACACTTAATTCAATTGTAATATTTAACTCTTATTTGTAACAGTAAATGTTGAATATTACATTATATTTAAATTTTATAATATAAGAATAATATTAAATAAAATATATCTTAAGGTTCTATGTCGTTTCTTCTTTCATTTTTAGTATAGATAAATATTTTTAATATTATTCAATAATTTTACATAAAGTATAACATGTATACAAATATGGATATAATTATTTTTTAAATAAAAAACTTTAAATCATTAAATATGGTATGCTAGCATAATTTCATTTATATAGATATGATCGTCATTTCCCCTGAAAAAAAAGATATGATGGTTAATTTAAATACTTTAAATTCCAAATTACATTATAATTAAGGTTTCTAAATACATAAAATTATTAAGTTTTGATTTTGTTTTATATAATTACATTTACTAAAAACACGATTGATAAAATCAAGCTTAGAAATAGTTACATTCCCGATTGATATAATCATATATTGAGGGGAAAGTGTTGTTATCTTCCAGTAGTTGGATGATATGTGACTTCAATTCCTATGCGGATATTGTAATGAAGAATTTCATTAAATGGGCATAAATACATACATACATATATATATATATATATATATATATATATAATGAAAAATAACTGCGACATTGTCAAATGTATTTTATTGCTGACTAATATATGATAGATATCATTTTGGCATTAAATTTACTATTGGACAATAATAGCAATAATAAAGCTCCATTAGAATTTGCAGTATTTCTTCGAGCATGTCTCCAAGCAAGCCTGATGTCCCTTGGCATCTGTCCAACAAGAAGAATTGTTAGTATAAAGCATTGTTTCAATAGAGTAGTCAGTTCAGGGGGAAATAAAATGCCCAAAAAAAAAAAAAATTTGGTTTAAGATCTGATGATTTCTTATTTGTACATCAAGGGAGAAGAAATACATACCTGAAACAAATTTGCTGCAGAGGCTAAATGAACAGCCAAGTTTGCAGGAAAGGGGTGCACCCAAAGCAAGCTTCTCTGCGCCTCCGCAAATAGCTCTGCAATGTGCGATACACTGAGAAATTCGTGGACCTTCACACAGGGAATTGTTAATGCAGTCATCAAAGCAAGCTTTGTCAAAGGCATGAGAAAATGGTGAAAGAAAAGGCATCAACATGATACACAATACAACACCAAAACTTGAACTTCTCATTATTGCTATCAAGACTTCTTCTTCTAATCCTTCCTTCTAAATTGTTTCTTGTTTGTTAATTTGTTTGGTATAGAATATGTTAGAGAGCTTCAGTATTTATAGGCAAAATTAGTCATGTTAAGGTCAATGTGTAAATCTTTTGCATTAAATGGAATTAATTGCCTTCATATTTTTCAACTTTCCATCTGTAGGTAAATACAACTAGGTGCATTCATAGTATTCTATCTTTTAAGATTCTCGTAGAAAATATTATTATTTAAATTTCAAATGGTAAGACGGCCTTGGAAATGGAATTAGAGGAATTAGAATAATATAAATAATATCTATAATTTACTAATTTGTAGTTTTTAAATTTTTTTACTAATTGTATAGTTAAAGTTACTATGTTTATTATACTTCTTACTATAAAATACATGAAAATTACTAAAAAGTTAAAATCGAAGATTTTTAGAGGAAATGGAAGGTGAACTAAGCTTCTCTTAAAAATCAAAGCTTACTACTTATTAGATTAAAATTGCCATTTTTATCTCTATTGAAGTAGCGGGTCAAGGGATTGCAAATAGGGTGAAAGTCCAATAAACATCTATACTCATCCACCATTGAATGGATTTGAATTTGAGTTCTCCAAATAACTTAAATAATTTTAATTAGACATTCATTTACATCCATTAATGTAAATAGATCTAAATATATATCAGCGCCAAGTTCCTTTACATTATTTTCGTATTCATTTTTTTCATATTCTATTATTTTTCAAATTCTATTTATGTAAAATTGAAATATATATATATATATATATATATATGTTTTGTGATGTTAAAAAAAAACACTTTTCAAAATAAACATATTTCTTATTTAAAATTTTAAAGATGAACTTATATGAAGTAAGAGATTCATGTCTCAGTAACTAAATTATAATTTAATAATAAAAATAATGTGATAACTTAATAATAATTAAAATTTCAATTCTCAAATTGAGCTGAGTTTCTTTTTTATCATTTTTGTATTGGAATATCTAAAAAATATATGTCTAATTTTTAAAACAAATTATTCTTTAACTAAAATTATACAAAACGCTTCTCTTCTTTTTTGTTTATTCGAGACAAAGATCCAATAGTAGAAGGAATGGAATGAAGATAATAATACAGTTCCTCTCTAATTAACTTGATGGAATTTTGGACATGGCCAAAAGAAACATGATTCACATTTTTTTATGGTCAATTTAGTATTCCTAAGTTTTCTAGAGAGCAAAGAACAATTAAGAGCAATTTGATAAGAATTTCAAGCTTTAGAAATTACAGATATAATTTATTGGTCCCTTTCCAACATGGATTCAAACCTAACGGGTTTAGGTCGATTTGAAATTGAATGATTGGTATGTAAAAGTAGTGGGTGGTGGTTAGAAACGGGTTTAAAAAACAATAAGTGAATTAAATAAATATAAAATATTCATAAAATATATTAACAAAATTTCAAATATATTACATCAGCAAACCACATGAAATATATTCACATTACATATTTATTTTTTTCATCATCAAGTTTTTAAACCTGTATACAAAATCATTTAAAGTACAATCCCCTAGATAATTACATTGTTCTTCATCTTTGAATTTTTTCCATAATTTTAAAAGTTCTCTTTGTACACTTTACCAATGATGCATCTCAATGGTCAATCGGATGTCTTTCAATAATTCTTTGCCCAGTCTTTTTTTTTATAAAAGTGATTTTATCTTTCCAATTTCTAAATAAATATCAAAGTGAACGATATTTTGTATTGTAGTTCCATATAACACATCTATAGCATACTTCTAATATCTTATATCTCATTTTATTAACAAATCTACTTTTACTCAAATCAAGTGGACGTTTGAGAGTATGTTGATGCTCACTACTTAGTTGAACATTGGCTTCAATTAACAATCTAATGTCCTTGTGCATTTATTTCGACATTAGAAATCACAATCTCTCCATTCTCATGTGATATATTTTTGTTAATGTATTAATAGAGAATAAATGATAATAATTTTGAAGTGTATGAATAGTGCCTTCCATTGTGTAAAGTAAGAAAAAGAAAAATAAGTTTTTATTTAAATAGGTGAAGAAGAAGTGAAATATAGATATATATAGAGATAGAACACATCCGCGCACACACACACATATATACATTTTTTTTTCCATTTTGGCATTCGTTCAATTTTTCAAATCAATAAATTAATTTCGTTGGAATATAATATTCCATCATCTTTATCTTTTATCATGATGTGCTATTGTTTTCAACACGATTTGAAAAAATGGCATAAAAGATACCGAACTAGTATATAATAGGCACAAATGGCACAAAAGGCACCGAAGTGAGTTATAGTAGCTTGAGGAAAAAGTAGGCACCAAATATCATATGCAACACCTCTATCCAGTATTTCCTTGATGTTTGTTGCATCCCCCTTTTATTATTCCAAGTAAAAGGATTACCTGCATAACCTAAATCAATCAGCCCAAATTGATCCAACCAGTTAAGGAAACTAGAATTTTTACACGGGTTAAGTTTTCTACCCCCATCCTTTTCTCTTGAAGATAAGATACTGTTAAAGCCCAATGACCAGCCGAGGCTTAGGAAAAACATTTCCTATTTTGGATAGATCCTCCCAAAAACGTCTACGTGCAGAATAAGAAGAAGGTTCATAAACACCAGTAAACATCCAGGAAGTTTGCGGGGGGGGGGGGGGGATGTGAGAAAATAATAGCATTAATAAAAGTGTCATTAGAAGTAACAATATGGATATCAATATCATCCTCCTTCCAGCATAAGGCTATTCCACCAGAGACACCAATCGAGGGGACTAGATTGAAATTAAAAAACCAAGAGTTTTCAATTTTCTAGAGAAAGATAGGGAATAAGATGATTTAATTTCTAAAACAAACAGAAGAGAATGAGAGTGGGTAGAGAGGAGAACCTGAGTGCTCTCATTGCAGACGAGTCAAATCCTTTGCAGTTCCAAACAAAAACGATCATTTATCTTGGGGGGGGGGGGGGACAGGTCCACTCCTGCCGCCCCATCAACTGTAACAATGTTTGAATATTCAACCAAGGTATCTGATTCTGGAATTTCCTTAATACGAACTCCATTACCCGTCACAACAGCTGAAAGAGAAGTTTGCCCTACCACTCTGAGCTAATCTCTTGATGTGAATCAAACGTCTCCTAATCACAACAACATTCTCCTCTCTCACCACTTCTTCGGTCACATCGGACTCATTACCATGGTACATGTTTTCGTTAGGCAAAGTGTGAGGGCTATTGGAATGAAATGAAGATGAGGGAGAGTTATGATTTGAATAGGTGTCTAAAATATAGGGCTTACCACCGGGGAATATTGGGCATTTATTTATACAATGAATCTTGATTTAGTTAAGCTAATAAAAAGAAACAGTTAGCAAAGAAAACAAATACCAAAGTTATTAACAATATTAATCATAGATTAAAGGGACTAAACTAAAAGAACAAAAAATTATAATATTTTTTAAAAAAAATGAGGCATTACAGTGCTTTTCTTACTCTAACATAAAAGGAGTTACCTATGATAAACCTAATAATAATAATAATAATAATAATAATAATATTGTTCCTTTGTTTTCTAATTCAAAGAATATCGTTAGAATAAAACACGTGTAAAACAATGGTTGAATACATTAGCATTTGTCCCTCCTCATTCAGTATAAATACACCATTTTTTTCAATGCCCTAAAGCATGCCGCCTTTCCTCTTCTGCCGTCGTTCCTCAAAGCAAGGTCTTGAGAAATTTAACCACAGTGCAATTGTCTTTTCTAAGAACGCTTTCAACAAGAAGTTTCTCTTCATTCTGAGTATGTCTTCTTACACCTGATTTATGTGTCGAATGATCTATCCTAACTTTGTGAAATTCTCTTTCACCAAATCAATCGATTTATTATTTTTCTTTTTGCAGATATCCTACGATACCAAAATGGAAAATATCCAAGACAGGTTAGCAAACACAACATGATTTTAGGTTTAAATCATTCCATAAATTTTATAGTCTTTGCTATAAATATTTTAATAGGCACAAGGTTTATTTTTTATTTAACTATATCTTGATATTCGATTAATTAATATTTAATTTCTTTAACTTTATAAGAATTTAAGGCATATAATGGTTTCAGTTTATTAAAATCAATGATCATCTCAATGTCATTCTCCCATCTTTTTATACAGACAATAAGTATACGTGTAAGTGATGGATCTATTTAGTTTCTTCTTTAGTTAGTTATGTTTTGATGCTAAAACAAGATTCGAATTCAAAAATGAAGTTTGAAAGAATATACGTTTGCAACGTTTTAAAATCAGATGGCGTCGCATGGTCGAATCAATTGGCCATTTGCACAATCCAAATTCCAATTCGAATTCGTATACAAATGTTTTTTGTTTTTTGGAAAAGGACCAATCAGGTATGGAATATTTTTTATTTTATTTACAATCTTCTTTTTTAAAATATTTTATTTGCTGGTTAATAATATTTATTTATTATAGGATACATGTTTGTGGTTATATATATAAAATTAAGTGGACCAAATCATTGTGGCTATAAGCATTAAAAATATTATACTACATGCATGGCACATAGTAACTTCTAAAAACTTAAGTATTTATAATCCATTAAGATGAGGCCTACATAAGAATTTTAAGTTCATTTTGATTTTTAATTTCTTACTTAAAAATAGGAAATTTGAGAATAAAATAATTAATTTTCATTTGAAAAATATAAATTTAATATTAAAATATTATTATTTAATTAATGAAAAATGATTATGGATAGGTGGCCTTAATGGACCACATGCATTAGTACTTTTTAATACATGCACTTAATAAAAATCAGTTCATTTAAGAATTTTTCATTAATTAATTATTCATTTATTTTTTAAATTATAAAATCTTATTTACATCATATATATAGCTATTCATTTATTTTTTATATAAAATATGACATTTACTTATTTCAAATTGATTTTAAAAATTTTAGTTAAATTTTATGGTTTATTAAAATTTGTATTAAAATTTAGTTTTATCTAGAAAAAAGTCAAAAGCAAATTAAAACTGAATTGAATAAGAGTTAAATAAGGATATACATATTATATATATATATATATATATAATAAAATTATTTACATATAGAATTATTTATGATGTGTAAATTGACCGAATAAAAGGAAATCATTTATTTTTTCATTTCAATGATCTGTCCACAATTTTTTTCACGGGATGATTTTTCCAACTTTTAAAAACCTTGCTTTTTCTTTGGAAATGTCAACCGTGGATTTAAATTTCTTTTCAGTGGCGGGGCATCGAGCATATGGTCCCATTGTAAAAATGAAATAAATAAAAGAAAAGGAACTTAATGTGCATGAAAAGGAAACCTGAATTTGATGCCTTATAAAATTTAGTTTCCTTTACTGTTGAATCTCTCATGTATCGAAACAATACTTATATTTGGATTGAGTTTTGAAAGTGTCTTTTTGTTTTGTTTTGAAATGAAGTTATATTTGGATAATAATTTTTTTTATTGAGAATTAAAAGTTGATTGATATGTTTTGGATCCCACGTAGTTGATAATATTATAAAATGTATAAAATATAATTAATAAATTCTTGGAAATTATAATTTTAATTGAAAATTAATGAAAAATTGTTATTTATATGATTGAGTGAGGTCCATGTGCTTTTAGGAAAAAATGTTGTCAAGAGATTTTTATGGGGAATGTAAAAAAATATTTTGAATGTTAGGCCAAATATTTTGAATGTAAAAAAATATGTTGAACTTCTTCCTTATTTTTCAATTGCTTCTATAATAGGAGATTCAAAAGAAAGTTCCTACAATTAATTTCTCAAATTAGTTATTTCAATCCCTTATTTTTACTATTTTAACCAATTTAATTCTTATCATTTTTTCCTAGTTATTTTGATTTATTATATATTTTTTCAATCATTTAGGTAATTTTTACTCATGAGTTAGACTCACAAAGTTATGAGTTAACTTATGAATAAAAATGATACAAATTGACTGAAAAAATACATAAAGAATCAATATATGTATATATAAAAGATAAGAGATCGAATATGATAATTTAATTTTAAAATAATTTTATAAATGTTTAGAAAAATCATAATATTTATTTACACGAAAATATAGTGACTTCCTTTATTAAGGTTTTTGTTATTTCTCTTGAACTTAAACTTATATCTATATATTTACTCTTTTTTTTTTAAACAAAGCAATTTTTGTACATTTTTTGTACATATCCAGAATAATTGAAAAATATAAATAAATATTTATCTATATAAATAAATTTAAAGATAAAGTATTAAAATTTAGTATAAAAATTTTATTTCATTAAGGACATATATATTTAATAATTATTTTTACAAAAAATAACTAACAAAGATTACTGAAATGTATTTAGTATTAAATTTTGTAAATAAATAATAAGAAATCATGGTGGAATTGATTGTTTTGCCGAAAATTGCAGTATTCTAACCTTTTTTGAATCATTAAAAATTTACAATACAAAATCTTCAAACGAAGTATATATATATAAAGCCATTTGGACGTTTGAGCTAATTTGCTAACTCAAATGGCACAAATAAAAAAGAAATAATGAACAATTGAGTGAGGCAGAGAAAATTGATAGGAAAAGGAATAAAAGAGAAAGTTGGAAGCAACACAAGCTTGACGTCCATTAGCCATTTTTTTAAACTTATTAAGAGGGATTATTGAGGGGAAGAAAATAAAAACGGTAATTATTATGGGAGTAAAAAGGAAAAGGAACAAAAGAGAAAGTTGGAAGCAAAGGAAATTAAATACCAGATGTGAGATTGATTGTATGTGCTATGTTGGTACTACATTCCAACATACAATCAACTTCACCTCTGATATTTAATTTCCTTTGCTTCAAACTTTTTTTTTTTCCTTTTCCTTTCTACTCCCACAGTATTCACTGTTTTTCTTCTCCTCAATAATTCCTCTTAACAAGTTTGAAGAAAGAGGCCAACAGACCTCAGGCATGTGCTGCATGTACTCATAAATGAAGAGGTTGTAATTCTTTGTGCAATTTAGTACCATATTTCCCCATTGAAAATATGGAAGATTTCTTGAATGCACATGAGCTTTATGGGATTAACCATTTCCTTGCAGTGAAAGATTCAAAACCATAATTATTGAGGCCAGAATAAGGAAAAGTGATCCTGCTCATGGTTTTTTTGTTGTGGCCAACAAATTTGAAGAAAAAAATAATAATAAAGGAGCAGATGGAAGAAGCGGAAAAAGACATCGAGTTCATCAAAAATACAAACAAAGATATTAACAGAAAATATAAAAGTATTGATAAAACAATATAATTAAATAAAATTTAATAAATATAAATTGATTAAATAATATAAAAAATAGTCAATTTTTCAGTTATATTAAGACCTATAGATTTGTTTCCAATATATATATGGGAACAAAGTGAAAGTGATACCTCCACTTGATTTTCTCAAAACCAAAGGAATTAAATCTATATAGCCTAATATTGTTAGGTGAAAATCCATGACAAACCATGAATTGGCCTTTTGATTCATTAAACCTGTGAACCAATTATGCCTATAAATAGGCACCATTTGTTAGTCTTCAAATCATCCAAATCCAAATACAATTCCAAGTTTCAATATATTCAGAGAAGTTCTTTGAAAAAGCAAGTTTTATGAGAGTTTATTTTGTGAGTTTTTGAAATTATTTTCAAAAGGGGGAGTGATAAAAATAGTGAAGAAAAATCATTTGGGATATTTTTGGGAAATACTCGAGTGCCATTATTTTTATCTCACTTTGTATTGCCTCTATAATTGTTATTTTAGAGAAGACTCTCTTTGTACCTACTATTTTATAGTAGAAGAAAATTTGGAGTTTGAAAGGTGGACGTAGCCCAAAATTAAGGGTGAACCACGTTAAATTATTGGTGTCATTTATTTCTTGATTATTTTATTCAACATTTATTCTGGGCAATTATTACCGCTGTGCCCAACAAGTGGTATCAGAGCTTTGTTTGTTAGTTCCATAAAACTCTTAGTATACTATGTGATTGCAGCTTTGACTGATCTTCGACATCAGAAAAGATTTTATTAGAATTAATGTCTGTCACGATGGAGGCAAAGAATACTAAGATGATCAACTTAAATGACACAAATTATCACATGTGGAGAAGTAAAATGAAGGATCTTCTATTTGTAATGAAAATGCATCTACCAGTATTTGCAATTGCTAAACCTGAAGGAAAGTCAGATGAATAGTGAGAATTTGAGCATGAACAGGTATGTAGTTTTATCTGTCAATATGTTGAAGACAATGTCTACAACCACATCTGTAATGAGACTCATGCTCGGACGCTTTGGAGTAAACTTGAACAATTGTATGCATCAAAGATGGGGAATAATAAATTATTTTACCTGATAAAAATGATGCAATTGAAATACAATGAAGGAACTACTGTAGCAGACCATCTGAACGAGATGCAAGGTATTCTGGATCAGCTGTCCAGATTGGGCATAAAGCTGGATGATGAAGTATTTGCTCTAATGGTACTAGCCTCTCTACCAGAGTCATGGGAAACTTTGAAGATTTCACTCACCTACATTGCACTAGATGGTGTAGTAAATATGAAATTTGTTAAAAGTGGAATCTTAAACGAAGAAATGAGAAGGGGATCACAAATTTCATCTTCTTCACAACCAGATGTTTTGGTGGTAGACTCCAGGGGAAGGAGCCAGTCTAGGGAACAGAACCTTAGAGGAAAGAGTAGAGGAAAGTCGAACAAATATGCCAATATTGAATGCCATTACTGTAAAAAGAAGGGTCACATAAAAAATTTCTGTTGAAAGTTCAAAAGTGAACATAAGAAGAACAAAAGCAATGAAGTCAACAGTAATGATGAACAAACACATACCATTAACGACGAATTTCATGTCGTTTATGATGAAGATATTGTCAATATTGCATCTCACGAGAACAGTTAGGTGGTTGACAGTGGTGCTACTATTCATGCTACATCTCAAAGAGAATTCTTCTCATCTTATACAACAGGAGATTTTGGCACAGTCAAGATGGGAAATGATAATATATCAAAAGTTGTTGGCACAGGAGACGTTTTCTTGCAAACAGAAAATGACACCAAATTAGTCCTAAGATATATGAGGCATATTCCAGATATTCGCCTAAATTTAATCTCTACAAGAAAACTTGATTATGCAGGCTTTTGTAATACATTTTTCAATAGCCAGTAGAAGCTTACTAAAGGTTCCATGGTGGTGGCTCGAGGTACAAAGCAAACAACCTTATATATAATGAATGCAAAGCTCTCAACTAACACTGTAAGTGCTGTAGAGAAAGATGGTGTTGTTGAATTATGGCACAAGAGACTCTGTCATATGGGTGAAAAAGGATTGACAAGTCTTGTCAAAAAGAAGATGCTACCTAATATAGATAAAGCGCATTTGGAGAAATGTGCTGACTGTTTAGTAGGCAAGCAAAACAGAGTTGCTTTCAAAAGTTTCTCTCATTCCAGAATGAAGAATGTGCTAGATTTGGTTCATTCATATTTGTGCGGACCAATGCCTAAGTCACTTGGCGGTGCTCAGTATTTTGTGACTTTCATTGATGACCATTCAAGAAAGACATGGGTATATTATTTGAAGACAAAAGATCAAGTGTTAGATGTCTTTAAACAATTTCATGCCTCAGTTGAGAGACAAACTGAGAAGAAATTAAAGTGCATTCGGACATATAATGGTGGAGAATATATTGGACCATTTCATGCTTACTGCAAAGAGCATGGTATTCGACATCAGACAACACCTCTGAAAACACCGCAGTTAAATGGCATGGCTGAGAGGATAAATAGAACTTTGATGGAGAGAATCAGATGTTTACTCTCACATGCAAAGTTGTCTAAGACCTTTTGGGGTGAAGCTCTATACACAGTTGCATACATATTGAATCTTTCACCATTTATCCCTCTTGAATTGGATGTTCCTGAAAAAGTATGGTCAGGAAATAATGTTTCATATGGTCATCTGCGGGTGTTTGGCTGCAAAACATTTACACATATCCCCAAAGATGAGAGATCCAAACTTGATGTCAAGACATGACAATGTATTTTTATTGGCTATGGTCAAGATCAATTTGGCTATAGGTTTTATGATCCAATTGACAAGAAACTCATCAGAAGCCGTGATGCCATGTTTATTGAAAATGAGACCATTGAAGACATTGACAAAATGAAGAAGGATGTTCCTGATTCCAATGATGACTCATTAGATCTAAAATTAATTCCTCCAACATCGGTGCCAAGACAAGTTGGAAAAGAAGGTCAAGTTAATTTACCTGATGAAGATGATGCTCCCATAGAAGTTGGTTCTGAAGACGAATAAGATAAAATTCATCAGCCAGAACCAATACCTGTGGCCTCCCCAGTTCCTCTAAGAAGAAGTGATAGAACAAAACAACATTCTACAAGATATTCAACCAGTGATTATGTGCTACTCATTGATAAGGGAGAACCATAAAGCTTTGAAGAAGCCATGAACTGTGAATCCAAATAGAAGTGGATTGAAGCTATACAAGATGAAATAAAATCCTTGCATGAGAATAAGACGTTTGAACTGGTAAAGCTACCAAAAGGTAAAAGAGCTTTGAAAAATAAATGGGTGCTCAAAATCAAGCACGAAGAGCATTGTTCCAATCCAAGATTCAAAGCCAGACTAGTTGTCAAGGGATTTCATCAAAGAAAATGAATTGACTTTGATGAGATTTTCTCACCAGTTGTGAAGATAACATCCATCAGAATAGTGTTTGGGGTAGCAGCAAGTCTTGACTTGGAAATTGAGCAAATGGATGCCAAAACTGTCTTCTTACATGGTGATTTGGAATAAGAAATATACATGGAGCAGCCAGAGAGTTTCAAACAAAAAGGAAAAGAGGATTGTGTTTGCAGACTGAAGAAAAGTCTTTATGGCTTGAAACAAGCACCGAGACAATGGTACAAGAAGTTTGAATCTATTATGGGGGAGCAAGGGTACAAAAAGACTACTTCGGACCATTATGTTTTTGTGCAGAAATTCTCTGAAGGTGATTTGATTGTTCTTTTACTCTATGTGGATGACATGTTGACTGTTGGCCAGAATGTTTCCAGAATTGAAAATTTGAAAGAACAATTGAGAAAGTCTTTTGCCATGAAAGACTTAGGTCCAGCAAAATAGATTCTTGGCATAAATATCATCAGAAACAAAGGTGTCAAGAAACTATAGTTGTCACAAGAAAAGTACATTGAAAAAGTACTTCAAAGATTTAACATGGATAAAGCTAAAACGATTAGTTGTCCTCTTGCTAATCACTAAGCAGTGTCCTTCCACTGATAAAGAGAATGAAGATATAAAAAGGATTCCATATGCTTCAGCAGTTGGAAGTTTGATGTATGTTATGGTATGTACACGACTAGATATTGCTTACGCAGTTGGAATTGTGAGTAGGTTTCTTTCAAATCCTGGAAAAGAACATTGGGCTGCAGTAAAATGGATTTTCAGGTATCTTCGAAGTACTTTCAAAATTTGTTTATCCTTTGGATATGTCAAACCTATATTGGTTGGTTATACCGATGCAGATATGGCTGGTGACATAAACTCAAGAATGAGTACTTTAGACTATTTAGTTACATTTGCAGGTGGAGCCAAATCATGGCAGTCAAGATTATAGAAATGTGTTGCTCTTTCTACTACTAAAGCAGAGTTTATTGCAGCAACGGAAGCGTGTAAAGAGTTGTTGTGGATGAAAAAGTTTTTAAAAGAACTTGGTGTACAGCAAGACAAGTATCAATTATTTTGTGATAGATAGAGTGCTATTCATCTTGGGAAGAATTCTTCATTTTATTCAAGATCCAAGCATATTGATGTGAGATATCATTGGATCAGAGATGTATTGAAGGAAAAGTTACTACAGATTGACAAGATTCGTACAGATGAAAATGAATCAGATATGTTAAGAAAAGTTCTGCCCAAAGAAAAGTTTGAATTCTATCGATCAGTTGCCGGAATGGTGAAGCCTTTGATGTAGTCGGGAGGGGGAGATTTGAAAATGATCCCTCCACTTGATTTTGTCAAAACCAAAGGAATTAAATCTACCTAGACTAACATTGTTAGGTGAAAATCCATGACAAACCATCAATTGGCCTTTTGATTAATTAAACTTATGAACCAATTATGCCTATAAATAGGCACCATTTGTTAGTTGTTAAATCATCCAAATACAATTCCAAGCTTCAATATATTCAGAGAAGTTCTCTGAAGAAGCAAGTTTTATGAGAGTTTATTTTGTGAGCTTTTGGAATTATTTTCAAAAGGGGGAGTGATAAAAATAGTGAATAAAAATCATTTTTGGATTTTTTGGGAAATACTCGAGTGCCATTATTTTTATCTCACTTTGTATTGCCTTTAGAATTGTTATTTTAGATAAGACTCTCTTTGTACGTACTATTTTATAGTGGAAGGAAATTTGGAGTTTGAGAATCGGACATAGCCCAAAATTAAGGGTGAACCACGTTAAATTATTTGTGTCATTTATTTCTTTATTATTTTATTCAACATTTATTCTGGACAATTATTACCGATATGTCCAACACAAAGCAATTAATATGACATAAATTACTAAATGAATAAAGCACAATTGTTTGGTAAGAATTGTGTGTTGATGAAATACATCGAAGAAAACCTATCAAAAAAAAAACAAAGAAATACATCGAAGAAAGTGATAAAAGAAAAGTGAATCGAAACTAAACATTTATCATCAAATAAAAAAGTCACATATCTTTTTCCCACGAAACATGGCACCTGTTTCTAAATCACATATTTGCACATCACTCGAAGGTGATGTGGTTCGAGAAAATGCTTAGGCTTGCCATTTATCATTGGCAGATCAAAAAATGAGATTTTCCATTAGGTTAAGGAGAAAGTGCAAAAAAAAACGCAATGGTTTCAAATCTTTTGATGGGGGAGAGACAGAACTCATCCACATATATAAGAGGTCCCTTAATCAGGCAGATTGTAAATTGAGAGATGTGTCCGAGTGACAGATACATGTGGAAGAGAGCCAATAAGATTCAAACCTCATGACAAACCTCCATAATATTTCAGTGAAAATTTGCCCCACACTGGATTTGAATCTGTGTTGCCGAAGGATTTCTCCCCATGTCACCACATGCCTTACCAACTCGGCTATGTCCCTGGGGACCTATGGTGGGGTTCGGGAGACGTAGGTAATATTGGTCGAACTTTGTTATCAATTTCGATTTGTTATTTTCTTTATATTTTGCTTTAACTATTAAATTGCTGATTTTTTTTATTAGATAATTTCAATACTTTTTAGTTGAGTTTTATTCCGTTATATAGTACTGTTTATTTATATTGTATTATTCTATTATACTGTATTGGTAGAGTAATTATACATCAAATAAGGTTTTGGCTAAGGAAAGACTTGGGAGCTGGGTAAAGAAATACTTGAAATTTAAGTAGTTCGTTTGTGACTCTCTCCTCTCTTTCTTTCCTGGAAACTCAATTGATGTATCGATTACAAAATAAGTAATATTTTAGTATAGTATCTATTCACAAATACAGTACTATTTATTAGAGTATATTTTAAACATTAGATATACTTTTTTGTTTTTTCAACCTAAGTCTGTCTAGAGTCTGCACTAACATTCAGATTAAACCAACAGTAGAAGTCCTTACCAACACATTTAACACTGTTCAGATTTATTTTTATTTAAAGGAACTTAAAAAATGGAAGGTGACCCAGAGGTGGAATTTGTTCACAATTTTCCAAATTTTCTAATGACATGAGACTATGGAGCAACGATATCCATAAAAGGAAGACTTTTAGCCACAAACCTTACAATGTTTAGGCCTTTCAAACGCACCTGATGTTGGAGACCTTCCAAAAGGCTTTCATCATTACCAAACACTTCTGTGTCATTAAGGCTCCAAAGTATCTCTAAATTCTCAATGTTCCTCTTTCTTGATAAATTGGCGCTCCTTGCATCAACCCGATTGGCCACATTTTCGAGTTCAATAATTGTTAGATTTCCTTCAAGATGGTTCAATGTACACTTCCTTAATTTGGTACCCTGTACTCTACTTACACCAAAGAAACTAAGGTTCGAAGAGAAGTCAATTGACCTATCCCAGGAATCAATGGAGGACTGTATTTACCAGATGCTACATATTCCTTATTGATATGCAACTGTCTCAGGTTAACAAATCTCACAAAATCTTTTGGAAAATTCAGCGCAAAATGAAGCCTTGAGGTTTGCAAATGGTAAAGCTTTGAGATAAATTCGGAAAGAGCACTAATGCTAGTCCGAGAGATATCAAGATATCTCAAATACTTCATCTTCACAATTGAAATTGGCAATTCTTTCATTCCCCATTCAGCCAGAGTTAAAACACGAAGATGTTCACATTTCCAATGAACTAAGAATCCATCATTATTGGAACCCAAAGGTAGATGCAATGTTCTTAACCTTGAAAAGTTTGTCTGAGATATTTAAATTATTGCTTCCATCAGGAACAACTGACAAATGCACAACTTTAATATCATGACTAAGTTCTCCAACCCTAGCAGTTAAACATGACTTTTTGATGTTTCTGATGCAAAATCGTGTACTGGATCATGCGTCTTGCAACTTATAATGTTTCCATACATATCAAATTTAGCCTCTTGCAACAATGGTTTCTGCAGCAAAATCTTAAAATAGTTATTTCCTTTGTTTTCCACCTCCAAATCGCCTTCTCTTGAGGGATTGAGCAATCCATGAGCCATCCACTGTTGAATCGTGTGATTCTTTTCAATGACAGAATCCTTTGGGAAAATAGAACAATAATTGAAGCATTGTTTTAAAGATAGTGATGGCAAATGGTTGAAACTCAATTTTATAGCAGAGTGGATTCCGTCCAGTGTACTCCATATGCTGCTTTCTTTAACTTTTAGCCATTCGACTACATCTCTTCAAGAGGACAACAAGCCTCCTATTGCCTTCTGTGCTAATGACACTACTCCACACATAACAATAATTCTTTCCCCAATTACCACTAATTGAGGAGTTTTTGCTACTCTGCCATTTCCAAAAGCCATTTTTTTATACAATTGTTTACTGGCTTTCTTAGATAACACTCCCAAGCGATAGACAAATCCATTCATTATTGTAACAACTACCTCATTTCGAGTTGTCACAATTAAATTATCTTACTTCCTTTTGAGCCACCAATTGCTTGCAAAGAGCTGTTCATTCGATCCCAAAGTTGGGAGTCTTCACTCCAAACATCATCCAATTCAAGGGAAAATCTGTTTTCCTTGAAGTTCCTTACTCAGTCTCTCAACTATTGCTTTCCTATTTGTTAACTGGGAAACCTCTCCTGTGAGATACTGCAGCATATCCTTCAATATTGTATCCACATTAAATTCAACGGACACACATGTCCATACTGTTCTTTCGAAATGCTTTTTCACTTCACTGTTCTTTATGAGTAGTTGAGCAAGCGTTGTCTTTCCCTGACCACCAATTCCAACTATGCCAATCAGAAAAGAAATTATTTTCATCCCTTGAACAGGTTAATTGGATTACAATTTCACTCACATCATCACCCCTCCCAACAATTTTTGAATCATCCACAAAAGGATCAGTCAGAGGTACCTTTCTAGGATCAGTAGGGAAGTTCATTATTTCTGCTGGCGTAAGTCCAATCTGATTTGCTCTTTTGAAAATTCCGTTCATTTGCAAGTTGATTTTCTTAATCTTTGAAATCATCTTGAAACAAAACCCAAGTGGATTTGAAGAAGAAAAGAAGCTGTGTACCTTGTCCTTCTTTCCTTTCAACATCTTCTTGCTTAGAACTTGTACTCATCAGTTGCTGCATCTTTAAGCTCCTTCAGCCAAACCTCAATGGTTTTGTTTGTTGTGGATTTGCTCTCTACATCAGATAGCAGGGCTTGAATCAGCTCAAGTTGTTTAGCCAGGCTTTGGTAACGTTTTCAGTAGCCAACATTGCGCTAATCCGTTTTCTCTGGCCAGTGAAATCACTTTGGTTAAGACTGCTTCAGTAACGTCTAGCAAAGCTTCAGCCATTTCAGCTTTTCTTTTCTCTTTGTTGGGCAAAAGAACTCAGGAATTGCTGGTGAACTTTTTGCCTCTTGATGATGAAATGATATTATGCTTAGGCCTTGACCTGAATAACCAGGTTAACCTTTGACTTCTTGGTGTGGAAAGAATCATCACTTCCAGACAAATTGCTGACGAAATGAAATTTTCTTTAAAAGATCCAAAAATACATATGAAGGAACATGGCAAAGCCTAGTTGGAGTCTAAGACTCAAACAAAACAGAGAAGACTTGTTTCCATTTGTTCTTTCAGAAAAAAAAATGCAAAATCTTCTTTGTTTTTTTAGAAAAGCCAGAACAGCCTTGAGCTTTGCATAAGCCAAAAGAATCACTTCCAATTTCTAGCCAAATTGTCGATGGAATGAATTTTTTAAAAAAGATCCAATCAATACATAAGCAGAAGGAATACGGCAAAGCCTAGTTGAAGTCAATGACTCAAGCAAGAGAAGAAATACTGTGGTTGAAAAAAAAAATCAGGAATACAGCGGTTACAACAAACTGTCCAACCGCAGACATATGTTGTTAGTCCTATAATAAAACAGCATCATTTTAAGTATGGCTATGCTTCACCGCAAAGGAAAAAATATATATATTATTGTAGTTAGGAATAATAAAATTCTTCACATCCTTCTTTGAGATCGTCATTTCAAGATTTCAATTGGACATCATCTTGCACTGACACGGTCATTGTTCACCCAAGACATTGCCTGAGAAACCGCAGGTTCTTCACCATTTTGTCGAGCCTGGCTCTGTTCTTGACTAGTGAGGTCTGGAAAAACCTGTTCCGGAATACAGCAATATTTTTCTGATGTAAATACAGCTAATGGATAGAAACAGGATCTGCGGGTGAAAATATCTCAACAGGAAATCAAAGGAGTAAAGAAACCCTCTCTCTCAATGGATAGAAATGGGATCTGAATTTCATTAAAATATTCACATGGTAAGGGAATACAACCCATCCTGGAGAGCTAAATCCACCAGTTCACTCAGCCCTCCATAACTCCATACAGAGAGCAGATCGAGCACCTTCACCACAACGCCCAACTGCAGTTCCTACTCATAGCATTGCTGATTCTCCAATACATGATGCTATGCGCACAGCTTCTCAAAAAATATACTTCCAATTATGTACCTCATGACACATAGCAGAGCCTTCCCACAAATCAAGCTCTAGCCAGTCATCAGTGGAACAGCATGTCCAAAAGTTATACCAATCAGCCACTAGGGTTTCCAGACTGCTTTCACCTACAATCTCTAACAGCATGTAACATGGTCTCCATTTTCTGTCCAAAAGCAGTGCATAAGGATTACTGAAAGTAAGAACCTGACGTATAAAGCGAAGTGCTGGAACCACTCAAAACATCAATGTTCACATGCTAGAACTTGTTTTATATATCAGAAATTTTATCTTCTCCATAACACCTTCCCAACCCAAGTGCAACTAAATTTACAGAACATGGGAACTTTGAGTTGATTCACTTATCAAGCATATTTCAGCAAATATTCGAATTTGGAAGATCTGAAAAAATTTCACCTCTGATCGGATTGTATCTGGTTCCATTAAGGGTAAGCTTGGTTACCTTCCCTTTTGTTATACTCCCAGCATGGTCTTCAAAAAGAGAAAGCACAATTGTTGAATAAAAGAAATAAAATTCCATATGCAATGAAAAAGGAAAAAAAAGCATACAAAAGAAAAAAAGACATTGCCCATAGAACTTCCTTTTTCTCTTCTTTTTCCACAATCCAATAAGAAAAATTCACTGCCCAACTGGCAAAGACTGCAAGATATTCAAAGTAGGTACAAATTCTAAACTTGACTGCCAACTTAAGTTAAGTCTTATGTGCATTGATGATTCAAGAGTGTGTAAGATGTGATCACGGCATATCAATGGCTGCTTTTCAAGATGCTTATCTACAACCTTGACTACAGAAGAACCAAGGAGAAACTGTTTGCTGTCCAAACCTACCTTTCTGGAAGTAAAGTATTCCCAAATAAAGATACCACATAGATATGATCATGATTCATGACACACCAAATGCTGCTTTGAATATGCATCCCTACAACCTTGATAATAGACTGCCAAACAGAAACTGTGTACCGCGTGAACCTACCTCTGCACACATAAAAGCATTCTGCAACAAGGATTGTATTATACAGACTATGCTTAAGTGTAGCTGCACAGGCTCAATTAAATTAAGAGAGAATAATACAGGAAGAAGGAAGAAAAAAAGAAGCATTTATATATAAAATGAAATATGTGATGATTTCCATACAAGAGAAAGAAATTCTAAGAGAAGTATTTGATGTTGCTGGAACTGAATAATTAAAATAATAAAGACAGGAAAAGATAAAATAAATATTGACCATAGTTTTGGATTATTTTACCAGCACAGGGAACAGTTGAAGGAATTTCTTCTATTCATATGAATACTTCTTCTGTCAATTTAAATTTTATCTGAAGATAAAAAAGCATTATTTAAACCTTCAGCTGGCAGACGTTATCAAATAAAGAAAAAAAAAACATAAGGACAAAGGAAATGATCTTTAGACACATGACGTAATAATCACAGACCTGTAACTCTCTGAATATTGCTTGTTATCAGCTTTTAAAACAAGGAATATTTCATTCTTTTGATCTGTCAAGTCAACTCAGTAACTGATGCTCTGTGTCTGAAAGTCAATTCTGTAATAAGAACATCATCAGATGAAAGTTTAAAATCTCGCATGGTAAAACTGGCAATGCATCTTGGGAACATTACAGTCGCCATCCTCCAGGTAATCTACATAGAAGTTTGGACCAATGACAATCTCTGGCCTTTTTATCTCATTTGTTAATTCACGTAGCATTTGATATACTTCTTGACTATGAGGATGTGAATGATCTTGTGCATTAAAAACGTGTACATCATGTGCAACTTCAATCCAACTCCAACCTGGTATTTTCCGGACTCCCCTATCCTTCATGAGCCTTTTGACAGAAGCTATTTCATCCCACTTTCTAAAATATCCATACATGTCAGACAGAAGAACATAAGTACAGTGCTCTTTAGGCTCTATTCAGCAAATAGCTAGCCACCTCTGTTGCCAATTCAATATCACCACATGCTCTGCAGGCACCTAATAGAGTTTTCCATACCATTCCATCAGGGTCAAATGGCATTTTGTTGATTAGCTGTTTTGCCTCCATAAGACGCCCAGCTCGCCCAAGTAGATCAATGCAATCTGCCTCCATATACAGATTCCATTGACTTTAGGAAATGTTGACATTCTTCAACCAAGCCACTGTGGCTACATGCAGTTAAGATTGCAACAAAACTTATATGGTCCAGCTTTATTTTCTTCTCTACCATTAGGAAGAAGAGGTCAAGGGCAACTTCACCTTGTCCATGGTGTGCATATGCGAACATGATCGAGTTCCATGAAATTGTACCATCTTCAACTGATGATTGAAATGCTTTCATAGCATCCTCAAGCATCCCACACTTAAAGTACATAAATATTAATGCACTGGTTACATACTTGTTTGTCGAGATTTTATTACCAATGCATGAATTTGCTGACCCAATTGGAGTGTTGCCAAATCCGAGCAAGATCTGAGGGCAGCAGAAAAGGAATAGTGATCAATCTCCAGGCATTCAGATAGCATTTGCAGGAAAATCTTCAATGCATCTTCACTCAGTCCATTTTGTGATAATCCTGTCAAAATAGAATTCCAAGAAACAGAATCTCTACTCTCAATGCTTTCAAACACCTTTACTGCATCCTCTATGCCATATCTATTTGATTTCAAATACATGGAAACCAATGAGTTCGACACTGATGTTAATTTCTCCAATCCTCTGTTTATCACCAATGCATGCAAGGGTTTCCCTTGAATATCTCATGTCTCCCCAGAACAAGCACTTATTACACTTGTATAGGTATAAGTATCTTGTTCCATTCCAGCCCATTCCATTTCCAGGAATAATAGAAAAGCAAGCTCCACCTGATCATGTTGTAAACAAGCTCCTAGCAGCGAATTCCAGCTGACCAAATCTCGGTAACCAATTGCATTATCGAAAACTCTCGTAGCATCCTCAAGGGATCCACATTCTGAGTAAGCAGTAATCACAGCATTAAGCACAGTATTGTGGAAATCTAAACCCAATTTCAAAACTTTAGCATGAAGCTGCGATATTAAATTGTAAAACTTTGCATCATCAAACAATGTCAAAAGCGGAGAAAATGTACCATCATCAAGCAGCACACTATCACATTCCATTTGTTTTAGCAACTGAAAACAACTCTTGAGATCACCTATTTCTGTGTACCCTGCAATCAAAGCATTCCATGACATTGAATTACGCTCAGGTTTAAACTGAAACACTTTCCTTGCATCCTCTACCATGCCACACTTTGCATACATATCCAAAAGAGCGCTAGCCGAATAAACATTTTGTCCATACCTGCTCTTAATAACATCTGAATGCACCTGTTGCCCAACAAACAAATAACCGTTACAAGCAACACCCTTTAGTATGCTCCCAAAACTATATCCATCAAAAACTAACCCACGTTTTTTCATGGAGTTAAACAATTCCCAAGCAGTTGAAAAATCTCCAGAATTGACTTAGCCGGCTACAATGGTATTCCAAGAGGCAGAGTCTCTGTGAGGCATTTCGTTGAACAGGTTATGGGCAATAACCAACTGGCAGCTTTTAATAAGGTGCAAATGAGTTCGGTCAGTCAAATCTTGACTCGAGTTCAAGTAAGTTCGATAAAATTTTAAATCGAATTCGAGTTCAAAATTAATTAGATCGTGCTTCATCGATTCGATCGCGAGTTAAATAAATAAATATTTATTATATTTTTTTATTATTATTTTCAATTTTTTAATTTTTTTTTTTAAAAAAAAAAATTCAATTTGAGTTCGAGGTGGATCGAAAGTTATATTTTGCTGAACTTCGAATTGAGATCTAGGTTAAAAATTTGATGAGTCTGAGAATTAACCTGCAAAATATATTTGAGGTCGAGGTCGAGATTGGGGGCTCGAACTCGATTACGCTCGATTTCACTCCTAATTGGCAGTGAATACATCCGAAATAAAGCCTGTTTTGACAGCTTGACAATGGGTTACTGTAAGTTTTGATAAATTGAGCACTGCTGAACTTCCAGTCAGTGACTGCAGGGCTCTCATTGAACTGGAAAATGCTCCAAAACTCTGAAGTTAATAGAGAAATTATTGGAATCAATGTGAGGCAGTTAGATTGTCCAGAGGATATTTCATTCATAGTCCAAACCTTAGTCGACGGAAGAAGGAATCAATGTGAGGGAACAAATATTATACACTGTTTTGACTTGAGGGATGAGAAATTCGTGATACTTTCCCCTTCAGGAGAAGTCAGTTGGGTCCTCAAGCATAGACCACCGAACTCATAACTTTGCTTAGTCAATAACAAACAACTCACTGCTTGTTTGTTCGCTTGTCTTTACAAAATTTCTTATTCATTTGTTAGTATTGATTATTCCTCTTACATGACAATCACAAGGTGTATTCGGTGTTCTACCTTAGGCCAGGAACTAATACGTTATGCATCATCACTCAGATCAGTTCTTGCCAAAAGACCTAGTACAAAGCAGATGGGGAAACTGATATATAATCAGAATCTCTCCGGCAAGAACACAGAAGAGTCAATTTATCTTCCTTGTTAAGCTAAAACTCTTAATTTACTGATGCAAAATGTGCTGCACATTCTCCTTCAGTGTCCAAGGTTGAAGAGAACCAAGAACATAGGGACTGAAAGCTGAGAAAGGAACACCAGTGAGGGTTTAACTTGGCTGCCCGGAATTTAGAAGTACTACATCATCATATGTTTTGCTTAGAAGCAAAATATTATCTCAGGTATTCAAATTGATCTAAAACAAAACATTTTTAATTGGGTAAGATTATGTTTGATTCTAGTTAAACTTAGTTAATTTTTTAAAACAATGAGAAAATTAATACATAAGCAAAGAATTTAGTGAGTTATAAATATTTGTTTTCATGGTAGTTAAGGTATGTAGTATATTTCTCATTGACCTTTTTCCTTATTTCATTCATCTCTCTCTTTCCTTCAGTTACTAAGTTGAGCATTTGGGGCCTAAAACTCCAAAGGATAATTCTCATTGGTTTTGATCTTGCACATAACTCGGAGCATTTTGAGGTGTCAAGAGTAACTATTTATCTTTCAAATGCTCATTTGAAACAGATTAAAGAATTTATATACATGAGAATTAATCAGTTTGTTCAAAAAAGGAAACAGGAAAAGAAATTGCAATAACATTAAGGAGGGTGGAAAATTGGCAAAAAAACAAAAATGGCCAAAAGAGCATTGCTCCAGAAATGTTTCATCCTCCTCTCTCGTGTATCAGAATATTGCCTTTTCTTCTTCTAATCAGAATGTGCTTTAGGCAAAGGAGACATATAAATAATAGTCAATTCCCTCCATCGTTTTGAAGCAGGCCCAAAATCCTTACCTTTACTTCTGCAGTTTGGCTCCAAAATATCTCTTGTTGCCCAAGTTGAGCTCAACCAAACATTTGTATCCTTCCCCTTGAAATTCATTTTAGCTCTATGCATCATTATTTTTTTTTTATCCTTTGGCGCAATTCACTTGGATTTTCCAGGTTAATCAAATGTTCTTGCGAGGTGAAATGATCAAAAAATCCCAAGAAAACTCTGAAATCTAAGTCAGATTGCATGTCATATGGCCAGAGAAGTGGTTTATCGGTTGTGTAATCTGTAAATTCACCATGTGCATTGATTGTGCATTGATTGAACCGTAATTTACTAAATTTTTAGTTATTTATTGTGTTTATATTTGATATTAAATCTAGTTAATTACGTGTTTTATGGTTTTAAGTTATTCCTCATGTTTAAATATTTGTTTGTAGTGAAATGAATGATTTTAGCTGAAGAATTAAAGAGATAAATGCAATAAACAAAAGAATAAAATTGAAAAATGAAACACGGTTGAATTTGGCACCCGGGCGGCAAGTTCAATGCCAATTGATGCTAAGAAAGCACTCTCAATAACTAAGACAACAACCTCAATATAAATTGCCGCGCATGCGGTAAATTTATTTCTCAAATGACAATTTCATTTCTTATTTGATTTTAGTAGGTTGACTTAGTTTTTTTATATACTATAGCCTAAAAATGTGTTGTACTTATTTATACACACTCTTTTGACAATGTTTTATAAGTTAGCCTCATTTGACTCTCTTTAGAACTTCATAGTCACAAAAGAACACTTCTGAACTCTTATTTTGACATTGAAGAATATCAAAAGAGTGGATTTGTCCATATTTCAATTCTCCAATTGAATGAGTTATTTTCTATCTTTACTTTCATTTTAATGTATTTATCTATGAATTGTAAGTAAATTATAAGTCAGCAAGGGTATGCATTAAGTTGAGTTATTATAGGATTTTGAGATAAGATAAAATCTAGTCATAGATTTAGATTTAACCGTTTGATTAATATATTTAAGATCTATATCTTCCAGAATTTTCCTTAAATTGGAAGAATCTAATCTTTGATTAGTTAATATTAAATTGATCTTGAGTATTTGAACAATTTCATAATTCATTCCATCAATTGTATATTTTCAATTAAAACTTGTCATTTTAATTGATTTATATGGTTGATTAAATAGGAATTGAGAACCAGATGTTTGATTTTCCATTGTAGTATCATTAATTAATTAAACTAGTTTGATGAATTAATGTGAAATTGTTTTAAATAAATTACATGATGTAATTGGCTATTATTTTCTTGATATTTATGTTGATGATGTTCTAGGTCTTTTTGCAACTTGATTGATAATTTTATTTAAGTGATTTGGTAAAGTTATTAATTAAGTTAGGGATTAATTTGCTACACTACGCAATATTCCAAATCTAACTTCTCAAAAGTATTTTTATCAATGATTATCTCATATTAACGAGACTAAATATATTCATTGCTAACACCTTTCTTTTTATCATAGAATTTCCATAACTGTTTTGAAGTGTTTTATTGTTACATTTTTAATTTTTCAATCCTTAAATTAGTTTCCAAATCCAAACCCCCCCCCATTTTTTTGTTTATTTGCTTTCTTAAATTAGTAAATTGAATATTTGTAATTAAATCAAGTTCCTTGTGGGATCAACCCGACTTGCCCTATCTATCTAGTTAGGAGTTAAGTTAGGAATTTTAATTTAATAGCGCAATGACACGCTTGTCAAATTTTGGCGCCGTTGCTGGGGAACTTGTAATTTAATTTGAGGGTTTAGTTTGCTAATTTTTTTTCTCTTCTTTTGTGTTTATTCTTCCATGCATTCTTTTTATTCTCATTATGGTGATTGTATAATGGATGATGTGTATTATAGTTCTTTGGAGAACAAAGTGGATAACCTTACTTCATTAGTTAGAGGTGTCATTATTAGAAGAGCGAATACAAGACCCTTTGATCGTGATCATGACTTTAGTGGTTATTCCCTTTTCACCTCTTAATAGGCTTAATCCATATTACTCTACATCTTATCATATAGAGATGCCTTATTCTCAATTTAGGTGAGATGATTTTAGAACTAGCTATTCTAATTATGACTATGCGCCTAGTTGTAACTACATTCCCAGTTATGATTGTCCTCAAGATCCCCCTCCTATCTCTCAAGATCAATCTCCAAATATGTCTCTTGAATAAATTATCAAGTTCTTAGAATCTAATGGCCTTATTTTTCAACAAGAAAGCAAGTCAATAATCTAAAAAGTTGAGAGTCAATTAGGTCAATTAGCTTTCGAGCTTAATGAACTTAAGAACCAACTTGTTCGTGATTCTTCATTTGATTTGTTAAATCCCAGTGAGAATGAGCCTAATGTTGATCTTAGTGAAGTTAAGGAATTAGATGATAGGTATACTTTTCATGATAAGGTCGATCTTAACATTCTTGAGCTTGAAGTGTCTCCTATTTTGATTGAGGATAGACCACTATTTCCACCCTGTATCATCCAACATGAGTTTGAGGAATTGAAGATCTAGACTATAAAGGAGCCAACAAAAATGGAAGTTGAATCCAACCTTAGTGTTTTACATTCTTTATTGTGGCACGATAATCTTAATTTTGAACATATTGATTTTGTCATGCCATATTATTTTGATGGGTTGTGTGATTCTTATAGGTTTAATCCTTATTCAACTTCTACTAATTGTTTGTTTGAAAATTTCATTTCAGAAACTTTATATCAAGCAAACAATTATTGTAAGAATGGAGTAAAAGAGTTAAATGAAATTAAAATGGATGCTACTCCATTTAATGAAAAGAAAGGCATTAGATAACGTGAGTCTTGGAGGTCAAGTCAAAGACCTTAAACAAAGGCACTTCTGATAAGGCAACCTAAGGGAGCATTTATTCCTTTTCTTTTTCTTTTTAATGTCTTATATTTTTTAGTATTTTAGGTCAATTTTAATTTTAAGAATACAATTTATTCAGATTATAATAATTTTAAAAGTTTTCATATATATATATATATATATATATAATAAAATAAAATAAAAAATTAAACTGAAACTTTTTCCTGACAAGTTGATGACTTGATGGATAGATGTATTTATGGTTACTAATGTTTTTAACTATGGTGCTATGTAAATTAAAGGTTTTGATACAAGAAAGGTTTTCAAAGTTAATGGCCATCGTTTGAAGATATATTATAAATGTAATGGAGTCTACACGGTGGAAGAATTCAAACTTAATAAACCAACCTATGTTGAGAAATAAGCACCAAAAGTCTTGTCAAGCAAACGACGTTAAACAACAACGTTGTATATGAGGCAACCCATATTTTCACTTTTTCAGTTTTTGTCGTTTACTTTTTGTTTGATTTCTTTAATTTTGTCTTTTTCTTTTAATTGATTTCACTTTCGGCAATAGAGTAGCTTAATTTAATAAATACGTGTTTTCTCGATCTTTGAGATACGATTTATTCTTTCTGAATAATTGGGGGCTGAGTAATGATCAAGCACGGCTTACTATAACAACCCACCACATGATTCTAGCTATTTTCTCTTCGAAAGCAATCAATAATTCAGGTATTTTGATTCTTCTTTTCTTCATTTTTCAACCCCTTTCTTCATCTTCTGAGCTTCTATTCCGAAATGGAAAATCCAGTTCTTTGTTTGAAAAAATACTATCTTCTACTTTCTGAGAATCGATTGAAAAAAGTTTATCTTTTGAGATTTGAGTGGTTGAGGGTACTAATATCTAAAGGAATTTCTGGGTTACCTGGGTTAGGGAATAGTAGTTTTGTTAAGAAACGAAGAGGAAAAATGATGGAAGTGTGTTACAGGTGTGCTAGATGGAACTGTAAGGTAAGTTGTCGTTTTCTTGGTTATATTTCTAGAAAAAAATAATATTCAATTTATAAATGATGGACTAAGTAAGGAGTCGTTGGATGATATCTAATTGACTCTTGAAACGCATCATAGTGGTCAGGTTCAATTTACAAATGATGGACTAAGTAAGGAGTAGTTGGATGATATCTAATTGACTCTTGAGACGCATCCTAGTGGTCAGGTTCAACGTGAACTTCTCACTTTATTAAATCAATTTAAAGATGAAAAACAACGATACAGTCTTGGGAATCTGACTTTAAAATACCCTATTTGCCAATTTATAAGAAAATTGGATGGAAGCAAATCCTCAACTCATAGAAGTTGTTTAAGCTTTACTTGTACATATTATTATTATCATTATTATTGTGATTTTATTTTCTTTTTCTCTTCTGATTTATTTTCATGTTTTGTTTTAGTTATCCTTTCAGTATGCATAGCCGAGATAATTTTGCAACTGTCAACATGAAAAGACTACCACCAAGTAAGTTGGAAAACATCGGTCTTTATGGTGGAATTACTCTTGGAAATCAAGATTCCTACTTGAATGTCGCTCTTGAACTTGGTAATCTGTTAGCTAATCGAAATATTAGTTTAACGTATCGAAGAGGGAGTTCTGGACTAATTGGAGAGGCTACTCGAGCACGTCAGTTAAATAAAGCACTAACGGTAGGTGTACTTCCACATCCTATAACATAAGTTTTTGTTAAGATAGTGGGATTTGAGGTACAAACTAATTCACTCTATTAACGCATAGCTATCATGATGAAACACTGTGATGCATATATAGCTATGCCAGGAGGTTACGAAATGTTAAAACTGCTATTTAACATAACTGTTTGGTCACATCTGAATTTACATAATAAGTTAATTGGACTCTTAAATGTTGATCACTTCTTTGATAGCTTATTAGCATTTTTAGATATTGCAGTTGCACATAGAATGATCTCACCCAATGCATGTAGAATTCTATTGACAGCACCTTCGGTTGAGGAATTGTTAATTTTATTAGAGACTTATGTCCCAATAGCATATCCTAAAGTGCCTACAATAGATTAATCTCGTAAGAAAAATAAGCGCAAAAGAGATTCAGGTGAGCTCAATTTGAATTTACATTTGTAAGTATATTTTTGTTGTTTGTAATATATATATATATATATATATATATTCTTATTTAGATTTTTCATTTTAATGAGTCATGAATCGAAACCAGCAGTTCATGAACCATGGTCATGCCTATTTGTGACATATTTACCTTCATTCGAATGTCTTGGTCTGATTTCAATCTGGCTAAGTGTTTATTGTCATGTATACACTTTTTCAAACATTGATTTTTTTAACCGCTTAAATTCAATAGCTCTTAATACTTGGATTAAAGGATAAGTAGGTGCCATTTTTTTTCCTTTCAATTTGCAAGAAAATTGTACTGCTCTTTATTTTAATATTTATTCCCCATTTTATACTAGAATATTTTGGGTACATTTCATGTTTGTATATGTGAGACTTTAGTAAATGAGGTAAATTATATGTTGATAAGGAGCGCACTTGATAATATCAATTACACAATGGTCCGCAACAATATTTCATTACATTTCATAATGTCAATTACAAAATTCATATTTTACAAACTAACCAAGACTAAAACATCCATAATACCTTATAAACAGCCATTCAAAACATCGAGAGAATGGGCTTCCAACAACAAGGACCTCTAGTCGACCTAAAGGACATCAAGAATGGCCTAATAAAAACCGCATTTCCTACTAACAGTGGTAGCCACACCTTCACTTTAGAAGATATTCAATGGAACATATACTCTCACTATCCACAAAACCACAACCATGACCAACATACCATTTTAGAACTTTAAAAACTCGGAGGATCAACCAAAGTAAAATAGCCACAATTCCTAGCATCTGCAAATCAATTAGAGATCTTGATTCATACTACAATGCAAGACTGAACATGAATGTCATTTGAAACTCACCCGATTTTCACATGACATAAAGCGCCTAGCCAAATTGAAGTCAATCCAGGACGTTCGAATGAAGATAGATCTGTCGTAAAAGCACTAGGCTCCTCCTTGAAACTGCGGACACAAATCTCTCAGCTTCAACTTCATCTTCAAACTCCATGAGCTTCAAATGGGGTAGGTTTTCTTCAAAACATAAATGAAGAGCCCACAACCAAGGCTTTGGTATTTAATCCTGATTGTTTTGGGGTTGAGATTTTTTAAAAATATATACATTTTCTAAGTGCTACTGTTTTGTACTGATAATGCCCTTCAAACAATTTGGCTAATTGGTAAACTATGGGCTAAAAAATAAAGATTTGGACCAATCTTATCAAAACAAAAAAAACATTTAGGGGCTAAAAATGCTAATTTTCCGACTAAGAATAAAACTAGCACTATATGGAGATTTTTACAAGGATTGGCAAGAGAATTCGAGCCCATCGAGTATGGAACAATCAAGAGAATTTATAAAGGACAAAGTATCTACAATGCCTAAACTTTCTCTAAATCCAAGTTTTGCACCTAAACTTTTGTTCATCTAGATATTGAACTAAAACATCATTTTCATCCAAATATTTCACTTTTGTCATTATATATGGTTAATTCTCCAAATTTCATTAGTCTTGTTACTATCATGTGATATTTTAAAGGTAATTTCATCCTATTAAAAAAAGACCCTAGAGTTGTTTAGCAAATCTTTCTTCCATAAACTCTAGGGCAAAATCTTTTTTGAAACTCTTCAATAAACTTCTTTTCATCCAAATATTGACATAAACTATTTTTTTCGTCCAAATATTGCAGTTTTGTCACTATATTTTGTTAAACCCATCTTTTTGTCACTCACGCGCCTTGTGGGTGACTTTCAAGAAGGGCATTTTTGTCTAGTCAACTAAAAGAAAATAGGTTCATTTTTTTTTTCATTCAACTTGGTCATTCCATTTCATCTTCAAACCCCTCAAAGTTTCATATTCCATTCCATCTATTCGTTCACTGCATTTCTCAATCACAATACATTTCTTGATTAAAAGACTTTGGGTTCACTCTCATTTATTCATCAACAAGAAATAGAGAGGGCTAAAAAGGTAAAATTTTCTTAGATTACTAGAAGATCTTTGAGAATGATTGAGATGGTTATCATCACCACTTATCACGACAAGCATGGACGAAGCCACATAGAGTCTTGGGAGTGCGATGCCCCATTTCCCAATGTTTTTTAAAACAACTACAGTAATTTTATTGTTCATAAAGTTGTAGGAAATATTTTATTCTTCCAATTTTGTGCCCTTTCTCTCCGCAAAGAATCATGTGGAAATTGCTAATTTGTTTACTTTTGTCACTAATGCAGTAAATATTGTTGGGGCATCAACTAAACATCGTGACATTCTTCGAGTAAAACATGCTAAAATGATTTATGAAGCAATTGATAATGATGAGGTTTTGAATGGTCAAGGTTTAAACCAAGAAATTAATCTTCAAAGATGTGGTGACACATGGTGGGGCTCACACTATCGCACTTTAATCAAATTGATTTGTATGTTTTCATCTGTGATTGAAGTAATTGAAATGGTTGCAGAGGATGGATCAAATTTTGAGCAAAAGTTTGAAGCAATAGTTTTGTTAGATTTTGTTAGATTTTGTCAAATCTTTCAACTTTGTTTTCTGTTTGCATTTGATGAGAAGTATACTTGGGATCACAAATGATTTGTCACGAGTAATGCAAATAAAGGATCAAGATCTTGTGAATGCCATGAATTTAATTAGAATATGCAAAGAAGATTGCAAAATATGAGATATGATGGTTAGGATTCTTTAATTATAGAAGTTTTTTCATTTTGTGAGAAACATCACATTGATGTTTGTAATATGCAAGCAAGATTTTTAGCTCAAGGAAGACTCGAGAGCAATGTGGAGGAAATTACAAATTTGTATTATTATCGGATTGAGGTGTTTTATATTGTCATTGATTTCAACTTCAAGAGTTAAATAGTTTTTTTAATGAGACAAATACATAAATGCTTATTTGTTTGGCATCTTTGAGTCCAGATCAATCATTTTCATCATTTGACAAGGGAAATACACTTCGTTTTGCTAAACTTTATCTCAAAGACTTCTCTGAATTTCAACTAAAGATACTTGAGAATCAATTTGAGACTTATATTATGGACATGCAATCTGATACAAATGTTTTTAGATTTGAAAGGACTTAGTGATCTTGCACAAAAAATGGTAGAAACAAAAAATGACATGATTTATACATTAGTCTATTTGCTCTTAAAATTGTCACTTATTTTGCCAGTTTCCAATAAATGTCGTAGAAAAGGTATTTTCTGTAATAAACATCATCAAAAATCGATTGTGTAGTCCGATAGAAGATAAATGGATGAACGATTGCTTAGTTCTATATATTTTTGATAGTATGGACAATAATACTATTATGCAGCACTTTCAAAACATGAAGAAGCGTCGATGATAACTATAAATATGTTAATATTCATGTATTTTATTTATATTAAAATTTTATATTTTAGTGTGTTTTTATACATTGTTATGTTTTTAAATATTTTTCCTATTGTGATCTCCCTAAGTAAAATTTCTAGCATCATCCCTGACCGCAAGCACCACCATCAAATTCAATCAATTTTGCTACCAAATCAAAAGTAATAAATTGTAACAACAATATTCCTAGAGTTTATTAAAGAGTTTTATAAAAGATTTTGTCCCAGAGTTTATTGAATAAACATTTAGTAAATAACTTTAGAGTTTTTGAAAGAACGAAATTGTTCCTAAAAAAATCACATAATAGTCACAAGAGTAATAGAATTTGGAGACTTAATCATATTTAGTGATGAAAAAGAAATATTTGGACAAAATATATATTTTAATGTAATATTTGGATGAAAAAGATGTTTTAGTATAATATCTTGACGAAAAAATATTTAAGTGAAAACTTAGATTTAGAAAAAGTTTAGGGACTTATACTTTGCCCATTTACCCCTTACGAACTGGACTCGAGTCGTTGCTGAAGTTTCATCTCAGCAGTATCCATGTCTCCTCCAGTCCCTTCTAAACTCTTAACAGGTTTCTTCCCACTGAAATTTTCAATTGTTCTGAATTATTTCTTGCATTAATAAAAGAAAAAATATTCAACTTTTGCAGACGATGTTAGCCTTCTTATGGTATTGATTGATACCAACCCTTATTTCTGGAGCTCAATCAAATCCAGTTTTAACTTTGGAAAATTTCTCTCCCATGTAATATTCAGACACCTAGCTATGTTCTAATTCCATTTTTGCATTTGGGTTGTTTTGGGATTTGAGAATGCTGATAGAAATTGACTGAATGCAGGTGTTGGCGTTCTTGAATTCGATATTATTGCTCAACCAGCTGAATCAGGTGGTGGTAATTACAACTGGGTTCAATTCTTGCAGCTATGTGTTTGATTCGTCGGTCTCACCGACTCTGAGAGCGGAGAGCTTGTTACCGAAACTGGAAGCGTTTGTGGAGAATGATGAATCATTGAGTCATGACAATGACACTGTTGATGGGGTCGGTTCCTCACTCCTCTCTGGTGCCCTTTCCATGGCTCTCTGCTGTATCCTTGTTCATTTTTGGTGCGTTTCTGTATCATTGATGTAGAAGCAGTTTTTAACTTGATTGGTTTTGGAAAGGGTAATGAAGACATCCTTTGATTTCTACTATTGAGTAAAAAGATATTGTTTCTGCATATAGTTTCTTTGTCTTGGGAGAAGTGTGTGGTTACTCTATTCTGACTGATGCTGTGCACATAAACTCTTTGCCATTGTGGGCGAGGCTGCATATGCCTGGACATTTCCATGTTGTAGAATATATAATGAAGTCTCATGCTTCTTATCTGTTGCATATTATTTTTGAACCCTTTTGATTTTTCTGGAAGATTTGTTTGGTATGACTATGAATATCAGATATACAGAGGGTTTTTCGATCAGGGCCACTCCATCCACAGCCTCGGGTGAGTTCTCTGGTTTCATTCTTCTTTTGTGCTTAATATTTTGGAATGCAAAAGAATTAGGTTGATCAATAATTGATATCAGTTCCTCAAATCATCAGTTAAAAAGGAATCCAATTGACCTATTATTATAATTTACTTTCTAAGCTTTTATCTATAAATGAGTTTATTGCTATTACTAATACTGGAATTTTCTTTCAATAGTTTATTCGGGTTCTCTAAGTTGCTTTTTAGTAGTTTCATGTCACATTGTTCATTATAAGTTTGGCCAGGCAAGATTACATCTTCCCCCTGGGTGAATGAGCATCAAACCTTTCCCCAGTACATATTCTTCTGTTAAGTAATTAATACAAATCACTGACAGAGTAATGAGTTTTGCCAGAATGATATGCAAACATTACTGGATATTTTTCCTTCTGTAAAACATACTCCTGGTATATATGAGTTTAACAATGTTCCTTTTCATTCAGTATTAACCCTGGCTAACATGTAAGTTTTCATGACCTACGTGCTCTGTTTATAGCTTTCCATTATGTGGAAGCCAAATTTGACTTGGTTCATTTAGTGCCTTTAGACAGATACACAGAGTTGATTTTTTTTTTTGTCATCCTTGTATATCCTCAGCGTGTAATCTAGATAGCTTCTGGTTTGGATCTTAGCATTTACTAATGAAATGACACCTAATGATGGCAGATATTGTGCTTGCATGGATCTCCTGATGGGCCCGGACAGTTTGTTTTCTTTTATGTGTGGTAATTCCTGCAATCGTTCCTTCTACAACAGTTTTTTACTGGAACAATTTTCTTTGCAGATATGTTGCAATCATGAATTCTATTTTCTCAGCTCAACGGTCAATGGTAAGTCAAGAAGTCTTTTGAGCTTTTTTATGTATGTTCCTGAAGTTCCTCTTAGCATGCTAAAATCTGTAAGTATCCTTATAGTCCATTCAAGAAAGACTATATCATTCAAATTTCTTTCTCTTGCAATTATTTTTACTAATTTTGTTCTTAAATAAATTTTTTAAAAATAAATTCAGGTTTAGTATGTGAAGTTTTCTGAACAAGGTTGGTGCAACCTAGATGGTTTACTTCCTCCTTAATGACGAAGACTGAAATTCTGAAATTCCATTTTCTTGACATCTAGTCAATCTATTGAATTTTCCTTGATCAGCTCATCATTTGATTCTATTGTATTGCAAGTAATTTAGGTCTCTCGCTCTCTCTCTCTTTCTCCCTCTCTCGCTCGATTAGAAAGTTAAATTATCTCCTTTGGGGTTCTATAACTATGTAGTTTTTTAGATTCTTATTTTCAACAATTGGCAAACTAGACTTAGGCGATCCCTTTTAAACTTGCCTACATATTGGAGATATTAAAACATATTTACATACATTAATTAAATTTGAAATATCTTGAGCGTATTATTGTTATGCTCCCTCTTGCAGGTACCAATCGATTCATGTGTTATAGGATCCCAGCATTCTGCTTTCCTACAGCAGGTATTCATTTTGCTACTAACTTATATCCTTTCTTTTCCTCTGCCATCCGAGGGTGGAGTAAGGGGGTTTCTTTACTGATTTCTGCTGATCTGCTATGATGATTGAGGATAGGCTTCTTATATAACTGGAGGTGTATATCTGAAGCCTCAGCAGTTGGAAGGACTTTTTCAATATCTCTCGGTAGGTCTTGTTCTTTGTTGGCAAATAGATGGGTAACAATCCATTTGCAGAAATTTTGGGAAATTGCTTGGCGTCCAAGATTTTGCTCAATTATGAAAATGAAATCCATACTGGATGAGCTATCATTATTTGTATTATCATCTTTTCTCTGGAACAGGTGGGACTATTCACTATTTGATAACTGACTCTATTTGTGTAGTATAAACTGCCACAAGTGTTCTTTGGTGAGTGAGCTTCTAATTGATGTGACTTCATGGGAATTCTTTAATTTCCTTTCTCTTGTTGGAATTTGCACTTTTGATATATGAACTATTTCTGTATGATATGCCTGACTACATTCATATTTTGTTCTTTAATGGTCAGTTCTGAATGTTCACAACAGGAGAATTGGCTCTATATAAACTGCCAGTCAATGGTGATGTAAACTTCTAATTAATGTTGACTTCATGAAATATTCATGTATGTTATGCCTGTCTATGTTCCTCTTTCCTTGTTTTGATTATTGATTATTACTTTAAATTCGATATGGCCATCAATATTTTCTATTTCCTACTGGGTTGTCATCAATGATGCTATCTGCCTGATTGCAATATAGCTTTAGAATTTGCCTTCTGTTAGCTGCTGACACATTTGGTTTTTCCTGCATTTGGATACTAACTAAACTTGTTATACCTCATGCAGACAGTATTTGCTACGGATTTGCATTCGCGTAACTTTTTACAACTACCCAAACCTGTTGGTGTTGATTTTCGTGCCTCGTAAGTAGATTTGCAGTATTACTTTCAGTATTTTGATTTTCCACATGAATTAACCAAAATCTATATCATTGTTGGAATTCCCAAAATTGCATACAGCTTTCATTGTTAGTGCTTATTGTTTAAAGTTCTATTCATAGCTTAAAAAGCTAATTATATTTGTTCCAAGTTGCTAGAAATGGTGAACTTTGAGCAAATACTGTCTTTGCAGTATTTACAGTGCCATTTACTTTGAGCAACACATTTTCAGAGCATCTTTTATTGGTTAGAATGTAACTCAAGCTATAGTGTGAAACTTACTGGCCCCTGTATTCCTTTTGTAAATGCCTTCAAATTTTCCTATCGTATAGTAATTGTGGTGCACAGAAACCTTGCACGTGGTTTTGAAAAGTACTGCTATTTGTGTTTATACTCTGGATTAAAACACTTGACATCTGTTTGATAGTTGACTTGATGTGCAATGTTCTGGTTGTTTATTTGTTTAACATTTGCGTCAAGGTCTTTCAATTCATTTTCCCTTTACTTGTGAGTTAAATCCATATTGAGAGGATTGAAAATCCTTTTATTTGCAAAAGAGTGAAAACCTAATATGAAGTGCTTCCCAGATCAAGTCTGTCTCTTATGGTTACCTTTCACAACAGAAGCTATATGAGAGGAAGTAAAAGTAAAATTCTAATGCAGAGCAAAGCAATGGATGTAGATTAATTTGGAACATCTTTGATGCTCATGGTGTTCATCAGTTCCATCCTTCTAGTGTCATTTATTGTATTTGCTACCAAAATTCTACTGGGTAATGTCTCTGCATTATCTATTAACCATGTACTAACCTGCTCAATCTGGATTTTGCAGGTGCTTCTGCCACAAAAACACAATTGACATGGGTTTTATATGCTCTGTTTGCTTATCAATATTCTGCAAGCATCACAAGAAATGTTCTACATGCGGGTGAGATACATCTAATTTATGATGTCTTATCACTTTTGTTAATGCATTCTAGTTATAGTATTGCTTTTTGGTCTTATAAGTGTTAGGTTTTACTGTGCTCTATGTTGTCCTTTCCTGAATAGAATACATGTATGTATATGTACCTAACTTTCTAAATTATGCTAAATTGGAGAAATGGTTTGTGTGGAGAGAATAGAGGCACTGCATGAGGAAAGCTTGAAACTTGTAAATCTCTATATTGCAGAGTTCAGCCTCTTGTCTCATTCTGTATTGATTTGCTCAGGCCTGTAGTTGTGGCCATGCTTCTGTTTCATGACTCAAGTAATTTGTAGGCACACGCATTTTTTACTTACTGAGAAAATAGTCATTGCAACAACAATAGGTACCATGTTGCAGTAGGAACTATGAAGAATTGAATCAAAGTTGGGTAGTCAGCGATAAATACTGATTCCTGATATTATCACCTTTCTCTTATGGCAGATATTAAACCAATCATCTCGCTGCTATATAAACCATTTTAATGAAAGTTTTGCTTCTCCCCACTTCACCCAATTGGAGCATAGATAAAGTTTAAAGAAATTGCAACTATATTAATTGTGAGTAAATCATTCAGAACGCTTTGAATTCAAACATTTGGGAAGAATTCAAGCCAGCTAGAAGCCTAGAAAGACAGGTCCTGAGAGGAATTTACTATCCTATAGGTTAAGAGAGAGTTGATGACAATTGGTGATTGCTGAACTCAATCAGGTATACTTGGAGTGCACTGTCACTATTTAGGTCAATGATCTACTATCATGCTTTAGATTTAATGCCTCAGCTGAAAATTCATAGAAAGAACAACATTAATAGATCCTATTAAAGTCTACAACTCTTAGCTACACATGAAGCTTTTTATCTTGATCTATATGGGGCTCTCATTGTCCGCTGAATTGTGGGTTCATAAATGTATGTGCGAGAATAGAAATTGTGAAGTTGATTCTTATCGATTCTCTTAAATGTGCAGATCTGTTTTTGGTCAGGCGCAAACACAAAATCCCTCATTGTCAAATCGGAAAGGAAAGACTCCATCAGATAATTGACACCAAATTTTCAACATGAATGACCTCATTGTCCAGACAGTGATATCCAAGAAGTATGTATCTGCGCTTTGAAGAGCTTCTGGTGGGTGGGCTTAAAGTGAAGCATTCATGTTAATGAAACACTCGGATGACTAATGTATGCCAGCCAGAACGTGTCCAGATTTTGGAAAGCTAAAGTATGAATTCATTATATCAAATAAGCATCCTCTCAGGAACATGCAGACCCACAAATGGTACCATCCGAACCAAAATTCATTTCCAATGCTTTGTCTGTCTGCCTTGTAACAGAATTTTCCCTCACTGGAAGATTGATGGGTTTGAAATACAGTAATTACTTATGTACAATTGATTGAATGTAAAGGGGAAATTGGTGGATTTAACCTCCTAAACTTGTTTCGACTGAAAACTTGAGTCTCTAATTTTTTTTCAAATTTTAAGGTCCCTTATTTTTTTTTATTTTAGTGAGATAGGTCTTTAGCCTAGGTTCTTTTCTTAATTTTTTATTTATTAAATTTGATCAAGTTAAAGTTAATGTTCGTTGATCTTTTTTTCAAATGTTTAGATTTTTTGAAAAGTCACTATTTACATTTTTTTTATTAAATAAATGAACAATTTTTTCCTTCTCTCGGGAAATCAAAACAATAAATGTCATCATTATTTATTTAGTGTGATTAGTAAAAAATTAAACCTCCATTTTTATGCAAATATAGATCCATTTTCCACATTCTTTCACTGAACTTGAGATGTGTTGTGCAAGTATTGTGCCTTTAATAGTATAATGATTCCATTTCTTTTCATTGATCATAATGGCACCAGAGAACTTCGGTGGCAATCTTCTCAAGGAAATCTTGTAAGAACAAGTGAGTCAAATTAGGTACCAACAAGCTTAAAAATCTTATGCCCAACACAAATTATCAAATTCGAGCTCTCTTTCCTTTAATGATTGACTTTGCAAGATTCTCTTTTGAAACTATAATCTCGAATGCTCTGCTCAAAATTGTGTTCTTTTAGCATATTATAGTTTACCCTAGACAAAATAAATTGGCAACAAAGATTTTGGCATTGAATATTAATTTTTCACTTTCTCATCTCAAAGTATTTTGCAATGCGAATTCAAATCAAGAACTTTCTTCTTCTTTTTTTTTTTGAATAAAGACAATATTTAAAAACTTATATTTACGTATTTTAAGAATACATTCTCAAGAAAGAGCTTTAAAGCACGAACAAAACTTAAAACCTATGCATAACTTTTAAAAACATGTTCTCAATGCATTCTTATGCATCTCAAGAGCAAATCTGCCCATACAATGTAACCAATTTCATTACTATTGTTTATTGTGTTTCATTTAACAATCCCTTAAATTTTCAAGAATGAAATATGTAAAACAAGTAAACTTTCTTTTCTTTTTTCTATCAAACACTCCTGAGTTCACATTATTAGGTTTTGGATAGATTCACCTAGACTTCAAAATATCTTTTTGTTCGTCAGATTCCTGAACCTAGATGTGTATGCATATATATACACCAATTGGAAAGCCATTGATGAAGAAACATAAATAAATAAATAAAATACAATAGATGATCTTTATTATTCTTCTTAAATTTTGTTTGTTTACTAATTCCCTCTACAATGTAAAAGAAGAAAAAATAATACACCAAATATTACAATGCCTGTACAGGTTGAGAATACATTTTTTTTTTTAAGAAAGAAAAAGAAAGGAAAAGAACAGTCTTCATAGAGAAATCAAGAGGAATCGCGGTTGCAGAGGCTGTAACCACATATGAGAGAGCTCACAGCAAATGCAAAAAATGCCAGAAAAGAAATACTAATAGATGCAGTGGCCATCTCTGTGAACTCATCTTTACCCCAGTTTGATACCCAGTCATCAACCCTGGTGGCTGCAGCAGATGATGCCGACATCAGTAGATATGCAAGAATCTGCAAGTTAGAATAGTGCAGAAATCTTTCAGAAGCACATAATAAATCTGTAAAAGTACCACAATAATAGAGGGTAGCTCTATGGAGTAAGGGTGACATTTTTCATGTAAAAGAAAGGTTGAACAGATTAAAAACACCTTCTGCACTATGTGAGAGACCGACAGAATCAGGGGGAAACACAAAGGCAAGACAGTTCATTTTTTCCATTTCAGAGAACATGCTGATAAGAGATATGAGCAATGTCATTCCACAATAGAACTCCTAAATCATATTTGAAACAAAATCAACCATTTCTATTAAATCTTTTAATGCTCAGCTAGAAGGCATATCAGCTTCGTGTCTTTTAATTTACATATCTAAATGGACTAACAAGAAGAACTTCGAAGCTGTTTTTAGTTCTGTATCTAAACTTAAGATAAGACATTTAGTCTGGTATATTATCTATCAACTGCACCAGTAGTTGGCATTAACAAATACAATAAAACTACAAACTCCATCATAACATAAATCTGAGAGCTTTGGCTAGGAGAAGGAACATTTCTATCTTTGGACTATAAATTAGCCACAAGAATGAAGAACCCATCACCGCAAGAATGAAGGTTCTGGGACACCGTTACTTACTATGAACAACACTTTTAGGGACTGAATAGCGCACCAAAAAGAAGGCCAAATAATCACAGCCATGGTCCAATTAGTGTGCACACAACACTTGTAAATATGTGACGTAGCATATTGAACAGAAAACACTTGCCTGATCCATTGCAAAATCGAAGAAATATCGCAGTTGGTTGGAAATGACATGTTTTGCAGTGACCAAATGATAAGCTAGATCATATGCTTGGAATCCGGAATACACAAAGCCAATAACATTGACAGCTACCAAAAACCTGAACCATACAGTGATCTTCAATTAGACAAAGAATCATAAAGAAGAAGAACGTGATGAAGAGTAAACCAAATGACAAGAAAAGAAAAGGGAGAAAGGAAACACTTAATCATTATCAGACAACATTCACAAGCATAGACAAAAATCCATTGGCAAACGGAAGATAGTCATGCATGCAACAGATTGAGTTCCCAGTACATCCTGTTGATAGATTACACCATTCACCCAAATTTACATTACTTCTGTAGCAAGTTGATTTCTTTCTACCATTCTTAGAGGGAAAAAAAAAATCTCTTTTTCGTTTTATCCCCTTCAGGTTGATTAGAGGAGAAGCCTACTGATGACAGGGAACAAAATATGAGCTTCAGGGATTCCATTCAAAGGTAAAATTTATGGTAAATAATAATAAAATAATTCAAGGTAAACCTGATGAGTAACACTCTTCAAACAAAACAAATATAAACATTCAATGTCAAGAAAACTTCTACTGAAGCATATTTATCCCATCCATATTGGATGTAATTGGTGGTAAATTCCTCTCATATGAAGGAAGCTCGATTTTCTATCTCATGGAGATCTTTATCTAAAAAGGGCTAAATTCTTGCATTTTGAGCAAAAACTTAAATACTCAAAAAAAAAACAGCTAAGTCCAAATATGGAATAGATGAGAAAAGGTACTGAATAAACCTGTATTCTCTGTAGCGATCAAATGAATCCCCACTCCAGCCCTGAGTTTTATCAGCGGCCATAACCGAGAAAGATATCAAGCACAATATCACCTCAGAAATCCTAAACCCTAAAGCAGCCTTCTTTACCATCAATTCCCTATTGGACCTCCACAATACCGACGACATACCGGTCCTAGACCGTCGGTCTCCCCCCTCCTCATCACCCTCTCTCATCTCCACCTTCTCCATCCCGGACTGCACCCCTTCTGTCATGGACCTATTAAACACCATCATGGGCGGAGGAGGCCGCGGCGGAAACCCATCCTTCACTCCACCGGCTGCCGGCGCCGGAGGTGTCGCAGGTAAACTCAAATGATCCGAGGAAGGCTTTTTCGGAGACCGTGAAGGAGGAAAATACTTATCGACAGCAACAATAGCTTTAGAATTGGAATTGGGATTAGAATCAGAAGGGGACTTGAACACTGGGTCATCTGAACGGGGTGAACGAAGAGGTGATCGGAGAGGCGAATGGAAGGTGTCGTACTGGGAGTCAGCATCAGACATTGATATTGATTTGTTGCTCTTGATACTGTTACTGTGAAAATTTTTCTTGGCAGTGCCGTTGTTTTGGGTGTAATTATTGAGTGATGGGTCTGGGTTTTCCATTTCTATTAAAAAAAATCTTGATTCCTACTATGAAATTGGGTTCAGTAGAAAATTGAAAATTGATTTGAGATAGAGAGAGAAATGAAGATGGGATCAAATGGAAGGAAAGGAGGGAAAAGAGGAACATGAAAAAGGGTTTTGGGTTTGTGCTTTTGAGTTTCTTGAAACTTTGGAAAAGAAAGTAGACTGCAGTGTCGAGCTTGTACGTGGTATCAACTTTCAGCCACTGAGTTTCACTTGGGTGTGGACGGTGTACTAAAGAAATTACTGCACCCATTAGAACTTTAATCAATATATAATATTAAATTACTCAAATTGCATGTCTTATAATATAATTTTATTTTTTCTTTCAAATATGATTTAGTGTTCTATGCTCTATTTGATGGTTTTATTTGTCTAAACACTTAGATTAAGTTTAAATACTGAATTTAATATCTAAAATATGAATTTGAGGATTGATTTTATATTGGTGATTATTTAATTTGAGAATTGATTTTATATAGATGATTATTTACTTATCAACAAAAATTTGAAATTTGAGAATTTTTATGGTTATGTGTGAGAGTAAATTAAGAAAAATATATCAGGCTCTCTTTTAATCATTATTATCATTATAAATATGACTTTTTTTACAATATTATAATATGATCTAGAAAAGTAAAATTGTTTCCTGACAATATTATTCTTATTTAATTTTCATTCAAAATATAGTAATTTGTTAGTTCATAAAAATTAATTAATGTTCTATACTATAAAATAGTGAGGACATTTTTAGAATTTTTTAAAATACTTAAATAGCTTTAAGCCTTTAATTTTAAAAGGCTATATTTTTTGAGATAGATTTTCATCTTATAATGTATGACAAATTGATTTAAAGACATTTTTAACATTTAACATTAATAAATTTCATTTTATGTTAAATTATTTAAACACTATATTTACACATAAGTACTTTATTCAATTAGATATTTTTTGCTCTTACCTAATTACGCGTGATTAGGTCAAGCAATCTACTGACGTGGCTGAAGGTGAGTGGGCATTATGGAATGTAGTAAAATATCCTATGGCGTAGAGGATTATTCTTACTAGGTAGTCTAGATTCCAAGGCTAGGGTGAATATTGAGGAAGAGATTATTCTTTTCTTTGAATTACTCACTTCCTCGTACTAATTATTTTAAATTTTAATTTCTATAATAATTTAAACAAGAATTGAATATATATTACTAGCTAATTTAATAATTAATGTATATACATTAATTATTTTAAAAAATATTTTTTTTTCAATAAATAATTAATAACTTATTTAAATTAATAATAATATAATATAATTTTAAAAATATGTACTAAAATTATAAATTGAATTATTGACATAAGATTAAAAAAAATATGAAACGCGAACCGACCAAATAATCAAGATGTCATGCAATAGTGAAATCTTATCATTATGACTTGATCATGCATTCTACAACTTCTCCTGCTTCATTTCTTTTTCCATACAAAAATAATACTATATATATATAAATGAATTTTCTAATGATACAAGTCGGGCATGGCAGTGTCATTAAAATGTGATAGATAATGCTTTAATGCTTGAAAAAGCAAATAATAATAAAAGAGACTTTTTTTTTAAAAAAAAAATGAGACTAACTTTTTTAAACACCAAAAAAAGTTGTTATTGAAGATTTTCTAATTTTCTATCATTTTGATGTGATCACAACTAAATTGACTTCAGCAGATTGCGAGGGCCTTGCAAAAATGAGCAAAACAAGGATTTGCATGCATTCTCCAGCAAAGGGACTTCTAAGGCTGAATAATAAGGCGCAATTCAACTCTTCAATCAAGAGAAGAAGAGGTATCTTTATCCTTTTTGTTTTTAGGATTCATATTCGAAACATCTATTCTTCCGATTGTTTCAATTCTTGTTGTTAGAAAATTTTATTGAGAGTTTCATTCTTATAAAAAAAATTCAATCGATGAGCGGATTGAATTAATCAGAAGTAAATATTTTGAACACCGATTGAATATCTTATGTATATCTAGCTACTAAAAAAATTGAGCATCCCTTCTCCAAATGCTAATTTTATGGCATCCAAACCAAAACTATCCATTTGGAAAGGTTATTTGTTTCAAAAGGGTAAATCAATATAGTGCACAATTTGATGAAATAATGGGACTTCTACACTAAGAAAACGCATGCATAGGCCACACCCACACGTATGCTAAAGATTTGTCTTTGAAAAGCTTTTGAGCAAACAAAATGGTGCCCACAGCTTGCAAAGGAGGGCCAATGAGAGAATGAGCCTCTTTTGACTCGTGAATAATTGAAGTTGGTAGGTATGCAACCTTATCAAGCTAGGGTTCCAAAAGTGATAGCTTTTAATTGCCTCATATTCTATTGTTCTATAGCCAAATAAATCTTTAGTAAAGTAGTATCCTATCTATTGCTTTAGGTCACTATCTAAAGCACATTGTATATTTATCATAAGAATGGCTTAAGTATGCAAATTGTCAACATCTTTCTCTCATTTTTTACTTCCTTTTCCTTCCCATGGAAACTTTATTAAGGTTTTATTTCTTTTTTTCTTGGGGGGGGGGGGGGGGGTTGGGTTTATAATTTTATACCTATTTCATTTAAATTAGAAGAAAATTTTTGAAGTGAATCTCATCTTTATTGATTGCATGCATTAAGTCCTTATACTATATACATTTACATACACTTTTTAAATTAATAATATTTTTATCCAAAATTAAATGTTTAATGACTTAATGCATTTACATTTAATTTAATGCAAGATTTAAAGAAATAATTTGATCTTGATAAAATTACCCTAATATATTTGTTATAATTACGGGATCAGATGAGTTAGTTAGTGAGTTATAAAATTTGTTAAATTTAAAAAATTATTAATAAAATTTTAAATGAAAAATATATTTATTTTAATAAAATATACATTTAATTTTAAAATGAAAATATAAAAATTTAATTTCAAATGTCAAAAAGTAAAACTATTTTAAAACATGTGGTTTTTATGCATATAACTTGAATTCCCAGATTTTGTTCTCTTTGTTGTCAAAGTTTCATGAAATAAAAAACACATATCCTTAATGTTAAAGGTGATTTTATCAATTGAATGATTTGAAAATGCCTAAATGGCCCTACAAAGTGTTGAAAATACCTATGTAAAGCCTAAAGGTGGAGCTTAAGAAACTTGGCAAAGACAAGTAAAAGATGGTACAAGAGAAAAGCAAGAGGAGTCACTTATTGGAATTTTGCTTTGGGAGATCCAATCTTCTCTTTACCTTTTTCTGTTGTCTGAATTAATTCCCAACTCATAGTTCTCTTTATTCTTCTTAGTACAGTTTCCCTGTAGTCATTGTACACAAACAAGGCTCTTCTTCTTTTTTCTTTTTTTGATAAATACAAACAAATAATGAGCCTTGTTTTTTATAAATACACAAACAAGCTCATTATGTACTAAATTTCACAAATTTTATTGCTCATCAAGTATCTTATTACACCAATTTCAATGCTTCATAAACAAATACCAAGAAACAAGAAAGAAAATCGTCTTTGTTCGAGATTGAATATTTATCAATTTTATTTTGAATGTTTCTATTTTTTAAAAATAAATATATTTTTAATTTTAAAAAATATTGGTTGAGTCAGAACAATTTGTATAGAATCAAATCTAAACCTTTACTAATAAAGGTCATGTAATAAGATTAATAATTATGAACTATGTAGACCATCAGCAATCTATTGGGTGGTGAAGGGAGTCACAAAAAAAGCAAACCATAATTTGGTACAAAAAAGAAGAAAAAAAAAACCCCTTAGATATCCTGCACTTGGAAGGCCAGCCTCTTTCTAAGATTCCATATTTTGAGACCGATATGTTCATAATGATGTCATGCTTGCAAGAGAAACCTCTTTAATTTAATTTTTTTTTTTTTAAGGAAAAACGAATCTTGTTATTTACAGATACACGAATTTAAAAATTACCAAAATTTATTAAAAGAAAATGATTAAAATAACTAAAAAAAACCTCACATAAGAATAAATGATCATTAATAATCTTATCATATTAGTTCATTTCTCTCTCCTCTTTCATTTTTCATTTTCTACAATGCAAACCAAAACCTTTTTTCCTTTTAGATTTGATTCATTAGTCTTTCTTCCATCTCTCTCCTTTCTCATCTTCTTCAAAATGTTCACAAATAAAAGTATTAACCTCTTCCAAAAATTTGACATAAGGGGTAAAAACAGGAACACAAGTATTAATGAATCCACTTATTTATAAAATTGACAACTAAACTAAGAAAACAAATATAAAAAAATTTGACAAAGATTTTCAACCAGGAGGGAGAAACTTACTCATGGTAAGTCAAAAGTTGATGTTTAATTTTAGTAAAACAAAATATAGAAGAGAGCAAATTTTGCATAGAATCCCATCCATGTGAGACCATACCTAAAACATACAAGCAAAGCATCTCATTCCCTCCTATCTAATGTTATTCCCATTGTGTGTCAAAGAAACACTTGCAATATATTCCTTCTCTACAGACAGCAGAAAGAGTTTGTGGAAGAATAGAAGATATTCTCAACTAGCTGCCAAATGTGATGTCCAGTGAAAGAAGCACATAGTGAAAAGAACTTTCAATATCCTGAGGCTAGACATAACAATATTGAGAGTTGTTACTCTTATGGCAGCCATGCTTATTTCCACTAGATATGCATCATTTATTTTATCAGTGTCTTGAAATTTATATTTTCAATTTAAACCACGTGAAATGCAGTGTTCTTTACAGAAAACTCAGTTGGCAAATCACTAAACCAGTGTGCAGGAGAGCGTCAGAAAATACTCCCACATTTATTCAAAAGAGTGGAAAAGAAAACTGCTCATAGACATAAGATAAAAGAAAAAAAAAAAAGATATAAATACTCTTCTCGGAGTTTTACTCTACAGATGGTCTAGTGTAGATCAACCAGCATGAAGAGGACTTAGTCTGGCAGCTTCAAACGGTTGAAGAGTACAAGAAAGCTTTGCTCAGGCACAGCATACAGGAAACCAAGATCTGCCCCTCTAACATATGGACTCATGCCCTACAAAATTAAGTGTGTTAAATGAAAATCAGCCTCATCAACCTGCTAAGATTTAAAAGCCCAAATATAAGAAAACAAACATTCTCAAGAACTCTTTCTCAATACCTTGCCATTGAGTTGTAAAAGCTCCCCCTCAACCCACTTTGGATTTCTGAACCCAAATTCAGCTATCCTTCCTTGACCTTTGTAACCAGCAACCTGAAACAAAAGAGCTTTTCAGTGTTAAAAGTCATCTCCAGAATTCTGAGTAATCACATTAATATCACCCAAAATACTGGTGGCTCTATCCTTAATATTATAAATTCATAATTTTTTTTTAATCGCTGCAACAATGTTAATGCACAATATGCCTTAGGACATATCAGGCAACCAAGGATCATTTCCTGGATTATTGAATTGTAGAACAAGAGAGCCTTTTACCACTAGGTCACTGAGTTCAAAGTCAGTAGCTTTGCCAAAACAATGCCCAAACTAGACGTCACACAATCTATTTAATCTGCTTAGCATGACATTCATTCTCGATAAAGCAGGCACTAGGAGCCCAGTAATAAGCAAAGTAACAGAACAATATCACAACAGTTCTGAGAAAAAGGATAAGCAGCTTGATTTTTTAGATTGAGTCTCTCGAGAATGGGATATAAAGCCCCAACAATGAATGAAAAACCAAGTGAATTCAATTTAACAGCTGGTAGGACTGAAATAAGACCACACACCCATGAAAAGCCAAACAACAATCGGGAGAAAAGACAAAAGAATCAAAGGAACAACTTGCTACCAACTCTGGGTAGAAGTGGAATTGTATCAAAGAGAAAACAATCCAGGCATGTTCACTGATCCACAAAAGAATAGGTAGACATTAAGACCAAGAATTTACCACTCCTAATTCATCTGGATACATTCCCCTATTGGTAAGGCGACTTCCTTTTCCAATCTTAGCACGAAATGTAACCTAAAGAATAGAGAGTTTATGAATTAGTACGGATTCACAGATGACATATGGGTAATAAATGAATAATTAGTTAATAACCTGGCCAGCAGGAACATTCAGATCGCCTGTCAACTTTACTGCTTCAACATATTCGAAGAACTCCATGTCAGAAGATTTCTCAGCATCATTCACATTCCAATTACCATATTTGCGCCTCAATTGAACTACCTCAGTACCATATGGTCCAAAAGCACCAACATAAAGACCTGCGCCAAAATGAATAGGTCAGATTAGAGAAGGTCATATCCGACCAAAACCTGCTTTTTGGCAGTGCGCCACTAGGAAAACTCTGTCCCTCCTGGCACCCTGGCAAACAACCAAGAAAAAGCCCAGAAGAAACCACAGATACAGACACAGACATACCAAGCATAAAGGAAAACTCACCTTCAAATGGATCTAAATCTCCTTTTGATGTGGTAATTCGACTAAAGTTAGTGTATTTAGATAATTTATTACGCTTCTGTGCCTGACTAACAGCAAGCTTGACTATCTCACGTACATCTCTTGAAACCTGAAACAATAACAGGTTAATTAGCTCAGTTCATAAAGAGAAGGAAAACTCAGCACCAAAAAGATTTGCATCTGCTATATTCCATCCGAAATTATTACCACGTTTCTTCCAGACTTGGAAAACTTACATGACAAAGTGGTTCTAAGTTCATAAATTTTCACAATGATTATACCTCCATTCCAGATACTTCAATGTTATTACAAGAGTACGTTTATGGCTTGACATGCTAAAAACAATACTCTGCGTACATAGATAATCTCAAACAAGTTCCACGTCAAGAAACCTTTGTTGGACACAAAGATCAGTATCTTGTAAAACTAACATTAATTTAATGAATTAATTAATACTTCTTGTATCTGGAAAATTACATATTATGCCATCTATGTCTCTCAGATTTGAAAGGAAAGAACAAAGATTCAGAGAGGATTCAAATGCCTCCTTAATCTGAATCAGCACTCACTTTCTTCAGAGATTAACAGAAAACTACAAATCAGAAACACAAAAAACTGAAAGATAAACTGTATCTGATCTTTTCCATGCTTACCTTTGAAGAAACTTTATCAGAACTCCAAAATGCCTTAGCCACTTCAGGAGGCATGAGTTCAGAGATGCCTTGAGCTGCTACAGCCGCTATTTTGATTTTGGAGGCAATATTTTCTTCAGCATCATTATCTTGATTTCTCTTTGGAATATACAGCACAAAAGAATCCTTCTCAATATCTCTAATCTCAGCTGGAATGCGAACATATTCATCCTTGGAAGAACTTTCATCCTGATTGTGTACAACCCCACCAATGAAGAGCTTCGAATCCAAATCTTTTATATCATCAACAGAGTCACTATCCCCTTCAGCAGCAATTTGATCAGGCTGCATGTCTTCCAAATTACCAGCTTCCTCATTATCACTTGACATGGTGGTTTCCTTGTCTTCTTCCATCAACTGCTTCACAGAATCACCTTCCTCTGTTACATCTTCTGTGACATTTAGTTTCATGACTTTAACTTTTAGCTCAGGAATTTTATCTTTGAGAAAATTTATTACTCTATTAATCCCTTCCTCAGCAACCTCCTCGATATCTATACTCTTGTCATCACTTTTTTCTGTTTCCTTTCCACTCACTTCCATTTCAACAACAGATGCATTCTCAACTTCAGCAGCTGACAAAGTCTTTGTTGAGTTAGAATCAGATGAACTTGAACTTGAAGAATTACTTTTGACTTGCTGCAAAAAGACCACCTGAGAAGATGTATGATATTCATCAAAGAAATTAGACATCAGAGGTAATTTACTCAAAAAAGAAAAAAAAAATACTGATAAAAATGTCCAAGGTTGACATTTTTTGAACAACTATCAAAAGCTAATGGCATGAAACAGAAGATGCTGCTGTTTGCAGAACCTAAAAACAAAATCAGCGAAAGCAGCCTTTACCATTAACACATGTAAATTAGAGAACATATAAATGCAGCTCCAAATCAGGACAGATCAAATATCCAAGTATGGACATTTTCATTCAAGTTGCAATCACAGCTAGATGGCTAGAAGAAATACATACATATATATATATATATATATGCCACAAAGAGGATCTGAAAACCAATCATTTCTGAATTAATTAATAATCTGAGCTAGTGACAAATTTCTCAATTCTTAAGAGTAAGAGCAAGTTTACCAACACCATAGTTTATTGACAATATTTCTCTTTCTAAATAGCTTAATATGTTTCCAATCCTAATGTATATACAACCATTATTATGTCACAAGTCATTTCAATTTGATTCCATTATCTATCCCCTTTAGCCTCAGAAAATGTTGACCTAATAAATAATTCATAAGTGAAGTAAAGAATCCCCAATGTTCTGATTATTGACTTCTGAATTTCATGAACTATGATAAAGCATTAGCTTAGAATACATAGTTAGCATTGCCAATTTAATCACCCAGATATATAATCCACAAAAATCATGCAGAAAATGACACAAATGACAATTACTTGAGAAAGACCATCAGTCCCATACACAAGCACCTGTAGTAATTTAGATTCTTAGTTAGCTAATCACTATGGAAACAGGACCTCAAGCTCATTCTCATTGGCTGAGACAGGATCAAGCTTGACAAAGAGTATACCAATTAACTAACAGAAAGATATTGATGCTAGAATGTGACAGAGTTAGTTGCATGGTTAATCACAAAGAATCCAGATATATAATTCACGAAGATCATGCAGTAGATGACACAAACGATGATAACATCAGAAAGACCAGCACTTTCATATATGAGCACCTGTGGCAATTTAGATTCTTAGCACAGTAATTACTAGGGAAACAAGACCTCAAGCTCACTCTCATCAGCTGAGACAGGGTCAAGCTTGACAAAGAGTAAATAAATTTAACTAACAGCAAGACATTGATGTTCTAAAGCATTTAGAACTAAGGTAATAACCCTTAAGAATTTGTGGAAAAAAAGAAAGAAAAATAACCTGCATTGTGTAGTTCTTATCAGCATCTTTCACCACAAAAATTTCAAAGAGTGGAGTTCCAGGAGATGCAGTAATGAGCTGCCTGCAGTAACAATTGCCTCATCACTGGTTGTCCCGCAAGTACATATGCAAGTAGGTAAAAATGTGTGCCATAGACCTTTTTCCATAATATTACCTGGGACTATAACTTTTGCCAATAAATCTGCCCATTCCAGGAGTTATACGTACAATTCTACCAAAGGGATCATCAGAATCTTTTGAATAGCCAACCCACCAACCAACCTGAAAGAAAAAGATAAGAATGTGATGAAGTGAGATAAAAAATGATCATTACATTCTCGTGTTTTCAGTGCATGCTCTTAATTATATGTACAACAGATCTGAAGTGAGTCTTGAGGTTAACAAATGAAAACAAATTTGTCTCATGTCTTGAGGGTCTGCATCCAAGCATGGGCAATCAAAGAGACGACTACCTCAAAGGAAAATATCACTGAGCTGTTGCTGAGAAATGAAGAAAACCTTCAACAGAGTTCAAAAGCCTCATACAAACTACAGCAGAAAATTCAAAATCCTATTTTACTGATGATCCATAAAGTGTTACTGTTTTTTAAAAGGGCTCCAAAAGCTTCATGCACAAAGAAAGCAAAACTTCAAACATTTTGTGGAAGCCAAAGCTTGCACAAACTAGTTCAAACAAGCAGAACCAAACTGAGCCATGTGGAGTCTCAAATTTATGGAGTCAAGTTTGTTTCATTTTTCTCTGACCTCTAGAGGTCAGCTTGAATTGTAAGACAAGAAGCTCAAACTCAGCCTTAATCAGGTTTCTTTACAACCTGAAGCTGCTTGGTGATCAAACCCCCTGCAACTAGAGAAATAATACAGTGCAGTTTACTGAAGCTCAAGCCTGCCTTTTGCATTGAGACTTGCTCTCAAGTTGAGCCGAAACTCTTGGGAGTTGCTGTAAAAATTATAAAGGGGGCATGGCATTATCTTAGACTACCGTTAGCTACTCTTTCCATAATTAGTTATATAATTCTCTAAACCTCTTCATGAGAATGTTTTTCTTTTTCCACACATAAGGATACAGAATAAACTACTGATTATTATCCACTGAGTTGGTAGCTCCTATAAACAGCAACTTCAACAATATTCAGATCTGAAAAAGACTTCCTGAGTTAGCCAATTTTACATCATAAGAAAATCAATGAAGTCTACTGGGTCATAGGTCATATTGTTTTCATGCTAAAAAGCAGAATTCACAGCTTCTACTTCCCTTTTGTCTAAGTTTCAGCTTGGTGCATCATCAAAGATGATTAGCTGAAACTACAGCAGAATTAAATATGTTCATGTGTTATTATTTAATTCAATTTCATTCACCATTACTAGCAATATGCTGCCCTATATCACGCTGCATGACGAACCAGATTTCAAATTCATGTGCGAACCCATTCTGTGATTTCTCTTTACTGGTCCAACACTACAGATTTGAAGGAAAATAAAAGACAATCTGAAGTAGCAGGTCAAAAATATAAATAGCAGCAATAGGAAAATAAAAGACAAGCTTTCTATAGGAAGAAAATTACAAGTCCAGTTAAAATCATAAATGGGGCCTGAAGAAGGCATTCTTGTGTATGTAATTTACCAGTCCACTTCCAGTATCTCGACACAATCTTGAAGCATCATGATAACGCTCTTCATTTATAGCATCCTGAAGAAAAATTATTTCCAATCGTTATACTTGCGTTAAACAGTCATGCAAATTCAACTATCACCATTACCTTCAGTTGGGACAAGATTGTAGCAATACTATCCTTTGTCGTTGCTTCCAGAATAGCTGTCTTCAATTTTGCAGCTTCCTCAAAGTCTTCCTTTTCTATGGCATCTTCTAGTTGAAACTAAAATTTGTGGCAATCAGTCAAAACAAAAAGATTTCTTCAACTTCGTTGCTAAATCTTAATATATGATTTTAACACAGTATGTCACACGTTTCTAGTGGATGCTATAATTGCATGCCTTTCTGGCTTCCGCAACTATCTAGCTCAAACCAAACAACCAAAATGATAAATATCAACTACAATCATCAGAGACAATTTATAGTGTACGAAGTCCAGAGAAATAGAATGTTCCTAACCTTTGATTTACTTAGTAGCACATCACAAAAAAAATTGGTTTGGTTTGAAATACAATTAGTATTCCGTACCTAATTGTAAGGAAATTACTTCGTCCTTTTGAATACTATAATGAGGAACTAAATGAAAAACAATCTATCAAGAGAACTAATTGATATAAACAACCTATATGCATATCAACTAGAATCTAATCATCAGTGAGTGAGTCCTTGCAATTAAAAGAGAAGTTCTTGGGGGTTAGAATGAACGTGGAACTTGGAAAAGGGCAGAGGTAGGAATGTGAATTAAAGATTCATCACAGGATGACAGGACTTGATCTAATTAATCTCCATGCTATCATAGTAACTGAAACTAAGCCTATAAATGCAGCCCTTGGCTAACGCTTACTCAGACATGGTAACAATCATGGTTACACTATGGACCAAATAAGCCCACTACTATTAACACTTGTATCTAGCTCTCTCCGGATAATGGAAAGCAACTGTTTGAGTGCTGGTCTTTTAGGACAACCATAAGCTTTTGGCTGAATAAAATGAATATCCTATGAGTTGGACACTTGAAATGTTCAATTTGACAGGTATACACAAATGGTAGTACGATGGTCTCAATCCATGGCTGAATAAAATGAATATCCTTTGAGTTGGACACTTGAAATTTTCAATTTGACAGGTATACACAAACGGCAGTACGATGGTCTCAACTTTCCATGGATCTGGATTGCATGGAGCACAAAAGATAAGACTCACAGAATACCAGAAAGGAAAAGACAATACTACATAATTTCCAGAAAGCAATTGCAATCAATAATTGATCCATCCTAGTGAAAATTTATCTGTACGCTTTACTTGTTTCCAATGGCAGACTTGCCTCTTTGCTACACTATGAGCAAAGCATATTAAAATTTTGATTTCCAAACACCAAGCAGTTATTATGATTGAAGCTCAACAAACTACAGACTTCTTCAAAATTATTTCTTTATATTTTAAAATTGGCTTGACCTGTCCAATGACTGATTTGTTGCCACAGTCGATGAATTCTACTAGGTGTTTTTAGTTTACGTTTGAATCTTGCATAAATCCTTGGAAGAATATAATAGGCCAAAACCCAAAAAAAATAATTATGTTTTTTTGTGGTTTGTATTTTAAGAATTGGAGTGGACCTCAAAATGAGAATGAAGCTGCTCTCCTGCATTTCTGTCTCTTCCTCTTCTTATCAAATGTAAAACTAGAATCTCTTTCCTTTCTTTGTTTCTTCTTCCATTCCATGTTTCATCCATGATAATGATGTAGAGGATTTCTCAAGTGGCCTGAGGAGGGGAAATTGTCTAAAAGACGAAAAGAGGAACTTATATTGTTATCATGCCCCTCCGGTCCTCTCCTAAACCCTATGTACCATACAACTTCAAGATTGAAACCAGAAGAGCCAAATAATAATCACGCTAATCTATGGAACTGTGGCTTACAAATTAATCTGACGGGCAACCAAATTTAAGTGGGACTATGAAATTTCATCTTCACACTCAACCAACAAAGCCTTATTAAGAATTCCAGCACAAAATTCTCTTAGACCAAGACCTAGGAACCACAAACCAAACTTTGAAGGTAGTAACTAACTTTTAGCATGAATCAGAATCTGATCTCCAGTTTGTAGTTAAGGCAGTGAGCAAGTTTTCCACTGACCACAGCACGGCTGATTACATAAGGTCAGAAAAATATAACTGCCACACAGTACACCAAACTTTAATTATGATTGAGAATGCATCATGTTCCTTAGCTGTACAATTCATAAAGCCCCAGAGAAGTTCAAAGATAACAAAAAAGTCTATGCAGAATGTGATTCATACCAACCCAGAAAAAGACTGGTTTGACTTTTCTTGATTTTGATATTCAAAAGGGCATAAAGGAAGAAATGCAGGAGCACCACCTATTCTCTAGTCTCCAAACCAAATCTTCACCCTCCAAAACTGGGGAGAAACCAGTAGAAGAAAAAATCTTAATGATATTTTCTATTCCTCTGTATTTGCTTGTCCTAAAACCATCCTTTTATCTAAAAAGAAATTAAAAACCTTTTTTGTCATTCTTTAGTTTCTTTCATACATCTTCTCCAAATGAATTCTTTGTCTACTCCCCTAAACTCCAAAACATGAGGAGAAAAAGGCATCCAAAATAATAGCACTATATCATTGGTGTTTCCATTTCATTTCTGAATCCCAATCATTATGTTAGTAGTTACGCCCTGTCAATAAGATTCATTTGATGCTCAGGAGAAATCAGATAACAATACTTTTTGGCATGGTCTTTTTTAGATACTTCATCAGCTTCCCTCAGAAAATTAAGATTAACCTTACCAAAGCCATGATTCAATCCATAGCCCAGTACTCTGACATATCCCAGCTTCTCAAGTCACATAGAAAACAAAAATAGCTGACGAGCTTGATCATCATCCCCTGATAAATTTTGAACTTTCACCAACTTCGACTAGTTTCTATTACACTAAAACAAAGTCGGAAATGATTGTCGACAAGGTACAACAAATTAATCCTTCAGCTAGCCATTTAAGCTTTGATCATCTTGAAATTAAAGAAACTACCCTAGCATCAAACAGAAAAAACCAATTTGTTCCCCAAAAAAACAACTAAATATTACGATTTGGCACAAAATTTACCAAGAACCCATCAACTACAACAAAGTAAGTTTATACAAAATACCTTTAAAACAGATGCATAGCTATCAGCTTGTTCAATCTCAGCGAAATGGCGAGTCCACCTATTCCAGTCCCACTCAGAAGCAGAAGACATAGAGCCATTACTGTTGCTACCGAAATTACTATCGAAGGAGTTATCATTGTTACTGGTGCAAAGACAATACAATCTCGACTTCTTCTGAATTCTCAACGAAAGAACCTTTCTTGGGACTCTAAAATCTGCAGATTTTCTATTCTTTGCCAGAAATCCATGGTCTGGTAATGAAGAAGTAGATGACGATGATGATGACGATGAAGCAGTAGAGAGGGATGGCCTCAATTGATGAATTGGAACAGAGTGTCCCGTGGCCCAAGTGTTGGCCACTGCCATATCTGCCCCCTTTTCTCCTTCTGTATTTCTTGTGTCTTTCTTTCAAGTCTTCAGTTTTGTGTGTGAATTCTATGGTTTCTGTTGAATATTGAAGAAAGGCTGAAGAAGGTGATTAACATGAGCAATGGATAGCATTTGGGGATAATAGCCGTCACAAGTGCCAGGCACAGTGGAGGAGAATATGGTCAATAATACCACATATTCTTCTTTTGTTCATCTATAAGTCCCTTAAGTTTTTCCGATATAGTATACAAAATATCTCTCTAATCAATTATAGAATAATTGGTTAAGAAGTGTGTGGAATGTATCCTATTCAACCTGATTCACAAAATATCATTTATGGAATGTCAATAAAAACTTACTTAAGTAAAGTTGACATTACAATTAAATTTTTCACTAAAATGCATAAAGTCTTGAAAAGTATAATACTGATTGTGTCAAGAAATTTATTGACAATGTCATATAAACCATCAAATCATGATTGTCTATATTACAAGTTAACTCAACAAAATATAGGGAAAAGACGTTGAAAATTTAAGAGAAAAAATAAACATTTTAGAAAATTTTGGAGAAAAAAAATCAAATAGATAAATGCATAAAAAAAATAAACATGACAAATAAGCATTACAATGGTCAGTGACATTCATATATTAGAGTCAATTTTAAAGTTTGACAATGTGTTTATTTGATATTTATATGATATGGTTTAATATTTCAATTATGAAGTGTCATTTTATCATGATTTTTTCTTGGCAATGATATTACCATTAGAGATACTCTTACAAGTGTTAAATCATGTCATATATGAACTCTTCCTTGAATTACATGAAATTTTTAATGAAGAAATATGAATGAAACTTCAAATCTTTGGACAGAATACATCTTAATTATGAGTTTATCTGTTCAAACTACGTCAAGGTTTAACTACGTCCTTCTTTGACTATTATATAAGTTCCTAAGAAACATTAATGTTCTTGAACAATAAGAACATGAAGTAACCTCAAAGAAAATCCAAGTGAAAAGTGCCACCGAAGATATTTGAATGCAACAAAGGTCAAGCTTTGGCATTCACATAAATCCATATTCTGACTTTTATAGGAATAATAGCCAACAGCCCCTTTTAAATCGATTATAACATTAGGTAATGTTTCAATCAATGCTTATATTTTCTCGTTAAAATATCTCCAAAAGGAAAAATTTTATTCAAAATAGTGTGTGTCATTAAACGTTAAAAAGAATAAACATTAATAAGCACTAAATCTTACAATCATGCTAAAAAAGGGAGAAAATTATTAAGACTTCCTTGAAATGTATTTCATAATATTTAAAGATTGTCATGCATCCACTTATTTTTGTAAAATTTTAACCAATGCAATACATTTTTAACAAATGTAGATTAGTTTTATCAATCTTTTTTTTAAAAGAACTAATATATTAATTTGATATATTATTTTAGTTTTGATAATGTTACTTGGAGGGAGGATAGAGAATCTACCTTCTTACCACCACGAGAAATTCTCAAATTATGAAATAAATTCAAAGATGAAAAGTAACATTATAATATCAATAATTTACTTTAAATGATCTTGTATGCAATGTAATGTGAATGTATTTTATGAAGTTATTTTATTTTTAATTTTATGGGCATGTTACATTTTTTTAAAATGCACTGTTTAATTTTTATACAATCATTTTTAAGCGAGTGGGAACACATAAGGTTGAATACCCAAAAGCATGGTAAAAGGTGTACCCGTTATGATTTAAGTAGGATTGGGGCAGGGACAGAGACAATATTTTCACTCTTAGATGGAGTTGAAAGTAGGGGTATCTTGCCCCACATAATAAAAATGACATCCCTTAATTTATTTGTCAATATGGGTTAAATAATGGTATTTTAGTCCATTAAAAATAAAATTATATTATAAATAGATAAACTAGATTAGAATTTTGGATAAATGAAAATAGAAAACAATACTAGCATCTTCAATGCTCTATGGTTAACATTGAATAAATTTTGTTAAGTGAAATGTCAATCCATGTAAGATTAACGTAAGATGAGTTGCCGGTAAATTTTAGAAGTTGTCTCTAATGCATAATACCAACATCCAATTGCACTATTTACGTGTCATTTGCTAATTGGTGAATTTATTCAAAAGTGGGATATGTTTATCTTATCTATTGAGTCAACATATTAAGAGATAACATCATTGTTTACTCTTTCATGAACATGTCAACATGACATTACCTCAAAACACGTGCATTGAAAAGAAAAATTTAATGACACTGTTTTTATAATGTGACATAATATTTTTTACATTTTCATTGATCACTAAATAAGTACTATTCCAAAAAATAATGGTCCTTAAAGAAAAAGTATTAAAGATCTTGGATATTTTGGGATTAGCATCCATGAGGCCCAAAATGGGAATAGCCATTTTTGCCTCATCTCATATTTCCATACACAATATTATTTGTTTTTTAAAATAACATTTTGGAATACTAATATCACATAAATACAATGGAAAAATAGGAAAAATATAGAATTTTTTTACAATTTCAACAATATTAAAGATGTATTTTAATTTGTATGAAAAATAGTGGGTGATTATATTAATAGGACGAAAAGAGTTTTTTTCTTCTTTTTTACTAATTGATCACGCACTGCACATGATTGAGTGTGTTGGAGGCTTGGACTGGAACTTCTTTTAGGCTTGTGCAGTTATGCAACTTTCGTGAATAAAAGTGGGTATGTATTTCCTCAGAAAAACAAAAAGTAGATGTGTTCTCAGAATATTGGGTCTTCGGCCCACCACCATAGATCTATCTATGTGAGTTAGATTTGGCTGATTAAGTTGTAGACTTAAATGTTTATTGTATTGTAGATTTAAATTACATTATATTCTAATTTTTTTTACAATAATAAATATAATTTTAAAATTTTATGTATGACTTCAATGGTGTAATAAAAATAAAAATTTTGTTGGTTTATTTATGATTCATTTACAAGTGTATTGCTAAACTTTGAACAAAAAAAAAATCTTATTCAATACTCGGTCCAATTGTGAAAGCATCAATATTTTTTTTTTGAAAAAAAAAGAAAACATCATTAATAAATCATTTTGAAAGAGATGCCCCCATTAACCAAATGTCCAGAACCACATATGAGACATTTTCCTCTCTCTCTAAGTAGAGTTTCTCCTACATCTCTTTCTAGAACTATATGTTGGACAAGCTTCCTTGTTCCCTTTTATTTTATTTTTTTTTGTTTTTGTTGTTTCCCTGGCAGTAACTCAGTTCTACATTGATAATGCTCATAATCCTCTTTTTTCTTATTGCTAGAGTTTGGTTCCTAATCGGCTTGGTTTTTTCTATTTTTCTTTTCCTTTTTTTTAAGATTCCTATAATTTCTCCATTCCTTGTTTGACTTTGTATTTCCTATAGCTATCATTTGTCTGTTCTTGTTCTTTTATATCTCATCCTTTATGGAGACTATTTTTGTAAACAATAATGAAAAGTCAAAAGTCACAACAGATTCCATTAATATGGTTGCAAAAATTTTGTCAGCCAAATACATTAACTTTAAGGTTATCTCTAATATATTAGCTGTTGCTTGGGGCTTGGGTGGGAAAGTGAAATTTACTCGAGTGAAACATAATACTATGATCTACACTTTCTCTAATCAGGAATCCAAGGATTATGTGTGCTCAAATAGCTCATGATCTACACATGATTTTGAAGAGTTGGACAACTGACAAAACTCTTGAGGAACTTGACCTACATTATTCTGACTTTTGAGTATAATTTCACAATTTTCCCCAAAACAAAGTTAACCTGGAGAATGTTGTAATCATGAGAGGTATCGTGGGGAAGTTTTTGAAAGTGGACAAAAGAGCTTTAATCCTTCTTTTTCAAGAAGTTCATAAGGCTTAAGATCCAAATTGATACAAGAATGCCATTCAAAAATGAGTTTTACATAAACAGAGATGATGGACTTAGTTCCTAGGTTGCAATCAAGTATGAGAGGTTGTGCGATATTTGTTATTGTTGCAGCAGGCTTGGTCATACGAATGTTGATTGTCATGTTAGGTTGAATGAACATGTTCATCCTCTGGATCCATCTTTGGTCCTTGGCTAAGACTGATTATTGCTCAACCTGGAGTGCTTAAGTCTCAAAACCAGCCAACCCATCCACAATCTTATATGTCAACCATGAATGTATCTAGCCCAAACCCAAACATTATTTTGTCTTCTCCACTACAACAAATTACCCTTGAAAAATGTGACAATCCAATTTTTTTAAAAAAAATTGCCATGACAAAACATTATGCATCTCTTTCATTTGTCCTATCACCTATAACTCTTTCTTCTAACCCATACCACTCATACTTGCCTAGTGAAGAGGGAATTTTTAAATTATCTAATCGGGCTAGATCTATGTGTTTCCAAAACTCTACCCCTTTAAGGTCTTGGGTTAGACCTATGTGTTTTCACCATATCATAACCTTAAGGTCTTTAGCTTTAAACGGCTTGTTGAATCACTTAAGGGGGGTCACTAAAGAATAGTTATATAAACTGGCCATTTATCCAATCATATAATCTATCCAGTCCAACAAGATAATTTTTTTTGCTCATCCTCCTTAGTCAACCTGTATTTGTCTTATTCCTTAAGCCTATACTTATATGCTATTGAATTAAATGTTTCCCAACTATTTATCAATAATGTTGAACCATCACCCAAGTGGTGTATTGTTGAGGATTTGAATGTCCGAATCAGTGAAGTTCTTGAAAAAGAACGAGTTGTGGTGATGAAAACATATCTAATTCATGTAGAAAAATTAGCTAGAAGACAATCAGGTTCTGGTTTGTTTGTAGAAAATCATGGCCATATTGTAGTTACAAGAAGTTCAGGATGACAATGTCCAACTACCTAGCTGTGTTAATTCCACTGAGGAAAAGACAGGTGAAGTCTTGTCTTCCTAAGAAATATGATCATTTTGGCTTGGAACTGTAGGGGACTTTGCCAATCCGCTACATTTAGAGCTCTTAGATATGTTTCTATCCACAACCTTACTATTCTTTTCTTGTCTTAAACAAAAATCTATTCTTTTTCTATTATATCACGTAAACTTTCTATTGTTGGCTTATCAAACAATTACATTGTGCCTTCTAATAGTAGTTTAGGAGGATTAGTCTTCTGTTGGAAATCAAACCTTGATATTCATATCACCTATAATTCTTCATTTATAAATATTATTATGTTCTCTTATTCATATGCTTCTCCTTGGCAATTTACTAGAGTATATGACCCCCCTTATCTGGCTGGCAATGTTGAATTTTGGATTGATTTGAGTCGTATTGGTAATGCTTTTAATGGACCTTAGCTTATATTATGAGATTTCAATAGTATCATATCCCATAAAAAAGAAATGTGGTAGACATTTCACATGTAGATCATCTCCTGGTTTCATGGGGACAATGAATAACATGGACCTTGTTGATTTAGGTTTCTCTGGTCACATATTTACTTGGTCCAACAAACGTTCTAGTGGAGATAATATCCAAGAAAAACTTGACCCTGTTGTTTGTAATTCAGAGTGGAGGTTGTTGTTCCCTCATGCCTCAGTCCTTCATATCCCTCTGATTTCATCTTACTATTATGTGATTACCCTAAACACCTTTCCCCAATCAAATTCTCATCCGAAGCCATTTTGATTTGAATTCATGTGCTTTGTGGCTCTTCTATTCTTCCAGTTGTCAAAAAATCTTAGAATATTGTGCATGAATCATCCTTGTGATAATCTGGTTAAGAGAATTCATAGTACTAAAGATGCTCTAAAACTCTGCAATAAAGTTACTTTTGAGCATATCTGGTCATCTATCAAAATCTTCCAAGCTAAAATTGAGTATTTGATTTCTCTTTCCCATTCTTCTGAGAACTTATCCAAAATCAAGAACAAGGAAATTGAGTTAGAGGAGCTCCTCAAGAGAAATGAGTGCTTATGGATGGACAAGGTGAAAGCCCGCTGGATTGAGGAAGGTGATGCCAACAATAGTATTGATTTTTTTATGAAAATACTTGGAAGACAAATTGAGAAAATGTTGGAAACATATTTTCTCAATATTTTTTTCAATTTGTTTGCCTCATCTTACCCTCAATTCCCTATGCATTTTGAAAGTTTATTTCATGTTAGTATATCTTATACAAATAATAATATTTTGTGTAGTATCATTGATGCCAACCTTATTAAAGATATTGTATCTAATATGTGCTTTGCTAAGAGTCCTGGCTTTGATGGGTTATCTATTTTATTCTTTAAATATTTTTGGAATATTATTGGGAGGGATACCATTTTTAGTGTCCAAGCATTCTTTGATATTGACCATATGCCTCGTGCCCTAAATCATTCATTTATTGCTCTAATTCCCAAAGTTTCTCATACCTGCAAAGTGAATCAATATCGTCCATTTATTTGTGCAATGTTAGGTAAAAAATAATTTCTAAAATTCTAGCCCAAAGAATTATAAGCCACTTGGACACCATCATTTCTCCCTCACAAAACTCATTTGTGCCTAATAGATTGATTTCTAATAATACAATTATTTGCCACAAGGTTATGCATTGTCTTAACAGGAAAAAAAAAATGAAAGCTTGGCTTCATAACAATCAAGATTGATATGGCCAAAGCATATGGTCGTTCATGGTTTTAATAACCAATTTTTACAACTCATCAAAGGATGTTTATCATCTACTGTTTTATCTATTCTTATTAGTGGTGCTTCAAATGGTTATATTACCCTGACGCGTGGGATTCAACAAGGAAATTTGTTGTCTCCAGCTCTATTTATCATTCTATTTGACCTTTTGTCTATGTTGCTTCATATAGCGGAAATTGAATGAATGATCCATTGAGTTAAAATTATTAGGGAAAGCACGTATGTTTTTCACTTAATGTATGCAGATGATCTGATGGTTAGTAAGGTGAAGAAGTGTTTGAACCAATTTTGTGAGTAGATTAGTCAATTGATGAATTTTGAGAAGTCTAATATTCATTTTAACATAAATGTTTCCAATGGATTGAGAAATATTATTTGCAATGAATTGGGTATGAAACATTGCAATTACCACATGTTGTATTTAGGCCTCTCTTTTTTTGTAAAGGCCCATTCAAAAAGGCTACCTATAATTCTACATTGGAAAAAATGAGATCCAAATTGGGTGAATGACAATTGCACAATTTCTCACAAGCTAGTAGAGGGAACCATGTTAAAGCTATTGCTCAAACAATTATAATTTATGCTATCTAGACTATTATACTTCTTGTAGATATGCATGAGAAACTGAATTCAATTATTTAGAATTTCTAGTGGAGTTAAAAAGATAGGGGTTTTCCTCATATTTATTTAACCAAGTGGAAAAACATTTGTATCTCAAAATTTGTTGGTGGCTTAGGTTTTTGGTCAATGAAAGAGTTGAATATGGCTCTTGTTGTGAAATTGATTTGGCAAGTTATTACTCAACTTCAACTTCTTTGGGTTAAACTTATTTTAGCTAAGTACTTAAGGGGATGTAAAATTTGGAGCATTGAAAAATGTCAAGAAGATGTTTCATGAATATGGATAAGTATTTGGGGTATTAGAAATGTGCTTAAACAAGGAGCTTGCAGGCTTGCTAACAAGGATATTGAGGTCAACGTTTGGGAAGACCCATGGGTTCCTACATTAGAGAATTTCTACCCATCATGCTATTTCATGACTACTAATGGTGTTTCAAAAGTCCATGAATTTATGCTTCCAGAGTGAATTATTGGGACCATGACTTGATTTATAATCTTTTTCCTACCAATATTGCAAAAGCAATATTGTATATCAATATTCCAAGCTCATTGAAACATGACTCGTGGATTTGGACTTCCTCCAAGACAGGGAGATTTTCTGTTAAATGCACTTACAAGATACTTAATAATGTGGAACCAAATTAGAATATCTCTCAGCTTTTTTGGAAAAGGTTATGGCAATCAAGTCTTCATGGCCGCCACAAGTATCTCATTTGGAAGCTCTTGTCTATATGTCCTAAATCTGGAACATGCTATTTTTTCTATAAAGATAATGTGGAATCACTACAACACATTTTTCTTTGTTGTCCATTTACCTAGAAATTTTTTTTTATCTAAATGGGACTTCATACTTGAATCTTTTAGGAAAATTGAACTATTTAGTCCCTTATCGTTGTAATTTTGGTCATTTTGGTTCTTTATCTTATTTTTTTAATCATTGTAGTTATTGATGTGTGTAATTTCTCCCAACTAGGTCTTTCTAATCGATTTACAGCAAAAAAACTCGTTGGAACCACAATTATCTATGTAATTTATGTTATTTAGGTTCATTATCTATGTAATTTTTGCCGAGTAGGTCTTTTTGATTGATTTTTTGCAAAAACAAATCATTGGAATTCGCACGTGCATGTCATGTGGCCAAATAAGTAGGGCAAAATTGAAAATTTACTTTCAAAGGGATAACTAAAAAGTGTTGAAAATGTGTTTGCAATTTCTAAAATTGCAAGTGCACCACTAACAAAGCCTCCAAAAACTACAACAACTTTGTCTACACTAACGTAAACATTGTTTGTTAGTCCTATGACATTCATTTTCTCGCATGGCTTGATTTGGTGGTGAGCAATCTTTCAACCTAGTAATTTCAAAAGGGAGAGATCAGTCCTATGAGGAGATTGAATATAGAAGGATTAAGTTTGGGAGAGAGGGTAAGGGGAAAATAAGAGAATAAGAGGAGGATTTGGTGGTAGATAATGAAAATTAAAAGTGAATTGCTAACTTTACCTCATCTAATTTGGCCACATGAGATGCACGTGTGAGTTCTAGTGAGTTTTTCATTGAAAATCGGTTAAAAAGATCTAGTTGGCATAAATTACACAGATAATTATTGTTCCAATAAGTTTTTCGCCAAAAATCAATCAAAATGACCTAGTTGGCAAAAATTACATAGATAAGGGATCAAAATGACAGAAATTGCATACATCAGGAACTATAATGACTAAAAATATATGAAGGACCGAAGTAGCCAATATTATAAAGATATGGGACTGAATAAGCCAATTTGCCAATTTTTTAATGGGTTCTCTATTTTGTAGTGGATTGGTTTGATACTTAACCCTCAAAATGTTTTGTCTATATGACCCCAAGAGATAAGAAGGAATTTCTTCATCACATGGTGACAACTATGGAAAACATTTGGCAACATAGGAATGAAGTTAGGTTGGGGAGTCCTTTGAAATCTCCAAAGGAATTGGGAGATTATATTTCGATTAAGGCTAGTGAATATTGGTGGTTTAGAAAAAAGAGGAAAACTAATACTAACTTAGCTAATACTCAAGTTGAATGGTTGCCACCTATTTTGGGGGTTGTGCACATCAATTTTGATACAACTTATACAGTTGATGAGGCTTACAATAGAGAGCTTTTGAGGAATGCTAATGGTCTTATTCTCCATGCTTGGATTAATAAAATTGATGTCCTTGATGCTTATTCTATTGAAGCAAAGGCCCTCCTTAGAAGCTTGGAAATTGTAGAAGAACTAGGATGTAGAATGGTTGAGTTTGAGGGGGATGCTCTTGCGGTGATTTTGGCAGTTAAAGGCATGAAGGAATTTGATACTTGGAAATATGGCTATTACTAATAAAGTTAAGATTTTATTCAAATATTGATTGAATAAATCTTGGTTTCTTAAATATACTCCCAAGCATTGCAATAGGGCTACTCATAATCTTGTTCATTGGGATAAATCTTGTATTAGTTTGAAGTTATACATGTTATTTCTCTCCCACTTGATGTGTGGTGTAGCTCTTGGGATCCCCCATTTGTTTGTTGTAATATTTCTAATATTAATGCATGATGTTTTACTTATTGGAAAAAAAAGGTGATGCCCCACCTTCGAAAGCTTCTTCTAATCAATATTGAAACTTATTGGATTTCTTTCCTAATGAATAAACTGATAAAATATTCAAATAATCTCCATTGATTTTGGTGAATATTTTGTTAGCTTTCCCACATTCATGCCACTTACAAAAAACACATCATTCAATATCATGCTTCATGCTTTAAACATGAAAAAATTGAAAAAAACTCATTGAAAGCTCATGATAATCCAGAAGTTCATAGAATAGTTATATCTTTCTTAGAACATGATGACTTGATTCACTCTTACTTTATATCTTTTCTTATATTCAAGATTAAATGTTTATTTTTTATTTAATAAAAAATTAAAAATAAATAAGTTATTCAACCATCATAATTATCATTAAACCCTTTCCTCCAAAAATATACTCCCTCCTTCATCTTTTAATTAAAACAATATACCTCCTAATCTATCTAATTTTATCAAATTAGTATAATTTATATCAAACCCATTTTATTTGGGTTAATCCAACATCTTCACCCAATTAAAAACCTTAAATTACAAGAATACTCTTTTTTCTTGAATACTCATTTCTCTTTTACTGGAATTTTCTTTTCCATTTACCACCGTCGACGATGACAATGAGTTGGAGAGTGGGTGACATTCCAAGCTACTATGAATCCCACGACTGCCAACCCAGCACCATCGCCGCCGTAGTCACCTTGTTCCTCATTCAGCTACAACTGTCATCTTGGGGAGCAATCACTAGTAGTTTCTGATATGCTGCCTCAGCAATAAATGGCACAATTTGAGGCAAAAGCAGAAGTTGAAAAGGCGAGACAGTGAGACAACTTGAGGGGAGGGAGGAGAAATAAGGAAGAGAGAAAAGAGAGAAATGGAAGAACACAAAACAATTACACAAGAAATTGGAGAACTCAAATATGATACTCTTTGGTTCGAGATCCAGAGCGTCAAAGGGGAAATTATTGGGTCTCACTTTTCCTTTTGTCACACAGCAAAGGTAAAGTGAGATGACGAGAAAAAGCGTGTTCTTGCGTTTCTTATGGATTGGCTTTCCGTTTGAAGATAGAATTCAATTATGAAATTCTTCAAAAGATATTCAAAGGCCATCTAGAGAAATATCATCTTCATTTTTTGGGTTAGAGGCCATGACAGGGTCTCTGGAGAGCTTTGGTTTTAAGGACTATCCAAATGATCCAAGGGAGTCGGAGACTTTCTATCCAGCAGACTTGCATCATGGTATGAAAGCTCGCATTGGTATTTCTAAAGGACCAATTTGCCACAATTTCCTATGAAGCACTTGAGGAAATGAAGTTCATTTTTATTTCTATATCATTGCTGTTGTTGTCATCTAATATTCCAACAAGGACAACTACTGCTAAAAAAAACGGGACGTCGGGAGAATTAGCTGGACACTGTGAGGATTAGCTTTGACGAAAATGTATTCAAGAAGAAATGGTATTCTTGTAATTTAAGTTTTTAAATTGGGTTAAGATGTTGGGTTAACCTAAATGATATCGGTTTGGTAAAAATTATACTAATTTGATAAAATTAGATAGATTATGGGGTATATTATTTTAATTAAAACATGAAGGGCGGTGTGTATTTTTATAAGAAAGATTAAGCGGGTTTAATGGAATTTACCATTATTATATTATTAATGTTATTATTGTAATTAATAAACCACCTCTTGTATTATACAAAATTAATATTTTATATTTAAAAAATACTTTATAGAAAAAAGTATATTTATTTAAAATAAAATAAAAATAATAATATAAATATTCAATTCAAACAAAAAATATTAATTGTAGACGGAAAAAGTAAGCAAAGTCCATTGTATTTGTAAACCTTGCAATATCATGCAACAAATATAACTTAGAGCAAGGATTTTTTTCGACAAATGGTCCCAATTGGGTTATATCATTTTCCTCCCAACATATCTTTCATCCCTCATTTCCCTCCAAAACAAAGTGGTTTCATGATTTAATGCTACTTAGATTTTCAATGTTTTCCTTTGTTGCAATGTTGTTCTTAAAGATAATTTAAAAAAAGAAAAAGAAAAAAGAGAGATGAAAGTCTTAAATAATTCTATTTAAAAAATAAAAAACTTAAATAATCTATTTAATTTATTTTTTTTAGAAAAAGTGTCAATTAATTATTTCATAACAAATAAGTTCACAAAATAAGTGTCTAATAAATATAATTAAAATAGTATTTTTTATACAGTTAAGTTCACAAAATAATGGACAAAAGAAGTGATAGGTTTTACATTCAAAATGTGATACTTCATTGTTAAAAGACTAATACTTTTACATTGAAATGCGTATACGACGTCGTTAAAATACTTATAATATTTATCTCTATAACTATAAATTATTTAGTTATATATTTTTTATATTTATATTCTATTATAAATATTCATCTTCCCATAATTAATATATATTCATATTTATTTAATTAATTAATAGATATGATTGTGAAAAAATAACTTAAATTAATTAGATTTTGAACTTATATATAATAAAAAACTTAAATAATTTTTTTTTTGTAGAAGAAGTACTTTTGTCCCTTTCTATAAAATATTTTAAGAAATTTCAAACAAAAAAAGTATTGTATTTTCCATTATACTCTTATTTATTTTAATTTTTTTTAGAAAATTAGTATTTGTTCTCTTTCTCTCAATAAAGTACGAGTGAATTTGGAAATAACATACACAATAACCCTAAAAAGTAACAAAACATCTTATAATTAGGGACAAGAGAATTTGCATATACATCTTATAAAAATAGACGGATAGAGTATTTCACAACAAATTGTATGATAAATATAATTAAATTAAATAGTTAAGTTCAAAAAATAATGTAAAAAATAAATGATAGTTTTGCATTAAAAAGGTAATGTTTCATTATTAAACTGTTGATACTTTGGCATTTTAATGAGGGATCATTGTAAAATATTAATATTATTTATCTCTATAACTATAAACTATTTAGTTATATTTTTTTTTCTATGTATATTATATATTATATATTTGTAATTAATTAATAGAGATTATTCAATTTTCTAAAAACTTATTGTGATTAATATTTTAAAAATACAATTATGACAATTAACTTAAATTAATATATTTTGAACTTATATATATAATAAAAAACTTAAAATAAATCAATTTAAATTTTGTTTTTCTAAAAGAAGTGTCAATTAATTATTTCACACCAAACTGACTGATGAATATAATTATAGTATTTTTTAATAGTTAAATTCACAAAATAAAGTACAAAAGAATTGATAGTTTTGCATTCAAAATGTGATTTTTCATTGTAAATTGTTTATACTTTCATATTGAAATGCGGATGCATCATTGTTAACATATTGATATTTTGTATCTCTATCACTATAAACTATTTAGTTATGAATTTTTTTCTATATATATATATATATGTATATATATATATATATGTATGTATATATATATATATATATATCTTCCTATAATTAATATATATTTATATTTATGTAGTTAATTAATTGAGCTTATTCAATTTTCTAAAAACTTATTTTTATTTATATTTTAAAAATAAAATTATGAAAAATAACTTAAATTAATAGATTTTGAACTTATAGATAAAACAATATCAAAACTTAAATAAATATATTTAAATATCTCTTTTTTAAATCTATTCCTATCATTTTCTCCCCTGGCATCTCTATCATCCCTCATTTCTTTCCAAGATCTTCATTTCCTACAAAACAAAGTCGTTTCATAATTTAATGCTACAAAAAATTTCAATGTTCTCCTTTATTGCAATGTTGTGCCTAAATATAATTTATCACATACTAGAATATACATCCTTCTTTGATTAAAAAACACTAGTATTTGAGAGAGCGTAGCATGATTTATATATATATAACTCGATAGTTTTGAATTTAAACTAATACTATTTACCTATAGAGTTTGTACGTAATTGTTATATCATAGATATTCTCTACACTATCGAGATGATACATTTTATCAAAGTTGCAAATGCTCATGGCGAATGATGACGACAACATGAGGATATATGAAGAAATTTTTGGGGTAGATGAAGATGATAGTTTATTTGGTGATTTATCCGGACATGAAGAAAATGCCAATCGATCCACATATAATGAATCAACTCACCAACAATAAAAAGTACCAAACGGGTATGTTATTTGATAGGTTTGATAGTTTAAAGAATGCATATCAAAGATACGTTAGAGCTGCTAGATTTAGTGTATTTATTAGATTTGGGCATAAAAAAAATAATGAAGGTTATTCATATATTATGTTATGTTGCGATAGAGTAAGAAAACATATATCTGAAAACATGACGAATAGCATTAAATGCCTAACAAGGGTAAACGTAATTTACAAATAATGTGTTTGGCATGTATGAAGAATCAACATAGAACATTACCATATCTTATATGCCTATTTTGATGCCTGACCATAGATCCATTTCTATGTGTATTAAGCGGCAAGTAGACTCCAATGATATAGTCGGCATAAGACCATCTAGGAATATCATAATATTGGAAGTTCAAGCAAGTGGACCACAATGTGTAGGTTGTCTGCCTAGAGAATGTAAAAATTTTATAGAGAAGAGAAAGTTACGATTGGGTGATAGGGATACTGAGGCAATTTAAAAGCTTTTTTAACAATGCAGCAGAATGATAAAAACTTTTGTTATCTAATGGATGTAAATGAAGAAGGCATGCTCAGTAATGTATTATGGATTCATCATTTTCTAGAGCCACATATGAAGAATTTCACGACATTGTGGTATTTGACATAACTTATCTCGTCATCAAATATCTTATGTCTTTTGCTACAATTGTTGGTGTAAATCATCATGGGTATTCTATTCTATTTAGTTATGCACTTGTTATATATAAGGACATACAAGCATTTCAGTGACTTTTCACTAGCTGGCTTCAAGCAATGGAGAATGTTCACCTTACTGCAATTGTAACAAATCATTGTGAAAACATAAGAACAGTAATATCATATGTTATGTCCAACACCATTTGCCAATTTTTCCTGTGGCATATTTTATGCAAATTGACTCAAAAGTTTACTAGTGTAATAGAATATGACAAATCAATTTAGAATTTCAAATGATTAGTCTACTACATCATGACCAACGAAGAGTTTGAGAATAATTGAACCAAGTTCTTAAAAAAGTATGGATTGAAAAACAATCAATGGTTAACTTCCCTTTATAATCATAGATCAAGATCGGTCCCAATGTATTTGAATATCATATTTTGAGTTGTTATGGTCTCAATCCAAAGAAGTGAAGGAATGCATGCCTTTTTTTATGGTTACGTTTAACAAAATGTTAACATTGAAGCAGTTTGTTGAGCAGTACAAGACAACAATTTATAATAAGATACAAAAGGAGTTTGTGGAAAACTTTGAATCAAAGACAAAAAGTGATGAAACTGACATCAAACTTTGAATGGGAGCAACAGTTTCCAAATGTATATAGAAATTCAAAGTTCACGTGTGTTCAAGTTGAGATCAACTGAATGATGTATTGTCATGTCATTACTCCGACTGAAGTTGATGCTCTGCGTGTGGATCATGAGGAGGGTGTTGAAAAACATAAGGTACTGGAGCAAGGCATTGGAAATACTTCGTATCGCAAGGATTTCAAGTATATTGTTGAACATAGGGTTGACAGTGATTTTTTAAGTTACAGTTGCAAAAAATTTCAATTCGTTGGAATATTGTGTAGGGATATTTTCACGGTAATGTCATTGAATATATTAGAGTTATCAATAAGAGGTATATCATGAGGCGATGGAGAAAGGATGTCGTTAGGTGTCACTCTAAAATTTTCTTTACTGGTGGTTAACCTCAGATGATGGATGAGTACAAACGATACAAAGCATTGGAAAGACTTTTTCAGAAATGTACGGACATGTCATATTGTTCACTAGAGAAATCGAACATCATAAAAAGTACAATGTTGGCTTTGAAGGATGAGTAAAACAACCTCAACCAGTATACGACGGCTAACAATACTAATTCAACATATGAAGTTTTGGCATAAAAAAATGTAAATACAACAATAAAAGATTCATATGTTGTTTGCAGTTGAGAGAGGCCAAAGAATAGTTGTTGTAGATGACGGTGTGTCGTAGCAATATCAAATTAAATTCCAAACTTTAACCAACTTATGCAGTTAGGGCAAGTAAGGGTCTGAAAGCCCTAAAGCTTTTAATGTCTTAATTTTGATTAATGACAAACATTGATGATGACTAATGTCTTGTTTGTACAAGTGATAGAGTTTTTGGATTCATTATTTAATCCATGCAAGGACAAGATTTCAAGTCTTCAAAGAAGTATACAAGTCAAGATTTGAAGACAAGCTTTTATTGGATTAGATAGGAACTAGAGGTATAGTTTTAGAGTTTAATATATTTTGATATCTCTAGTTTTACCTCTAATTGAGTAATGGTTTCTAAAGGTTGCTCTATGAATTTAAAACGTTATTTCAAAATATTTTTTAATATGTTAAAATATGTTTTGGTTTTTTGAAAACCATGCATCGTGATTTCAAAACTTATATGGTTCATAAACTCTTGTTGGATTGATACCATAACTTATATGGTTGATTGAAATCATCATTTGTGTGTTAGAGTATTGTTGATACACAAATGAACATGTTTCAGTCGACCTAAAATGGTACAGGTATCATCCACAAGTTAGTTTATTTTGTGGATGCATGTGCTGTTAAATTTGTTCATCTGTCAACTTGTGGACGACCATGAGGTCGACCGCAAGATGAAAAATCATCATCCGAAGGTTGTCCAGTAAGCTTGTGGATGATGGTGCGGACGACCAGTCTGATATGCGGTCGATTGCACTTCTCCTGAGTGGGTTTCCAATAGCTTTATTTTTTATCGTTGGGAACAAACCTTTAAATACCAAAACCTTTGAAATTCTTTAAAAGAACAATTTTTGAGCAAAAACATTGTATATCTTGATCCTATAACATTTTAGAAACATTCCAAAACCCTTTCAAAACATCAATCTTGTTAAAATCATTCAATAAGGGTTTTTACATTCAAATGTGAATTTTGAGCAATCTTGACAAGCCATTACTCAAAGAGGTGATTGTGATTCAAATTGATATATCTTCACATTAAGGTGATATCTATAAAACTCTCTATCTCTTATTATTAATTGTAATTTTATCAAGGTTGCAAGTAGCATAAAACCCTAAGTGTTAGGGTGAGCCTTGTATAGGTTGTTTTGTATTCAAGGTTTATTTGTAAAACCTTTGGGTGAACCTTGAATTGAATTGTATTGTTAGGTTTCACTAAGGAGAGTGGTAGAATTATTGTATAATCAAGGTTGTGTTGTAAAACTCAAGGGTTGAGTGAAACCCTAAAGTGAATTGGGTGAACCTCTTTTGTAATCTCATTTATTTGATTAGTGAAGGGATTTGATAAATCCTTGAGTAGGTAACTCAAGGTAGTAGATTAAGTTTTGTTGGATAAACCGAACCACTATAAATCATTGTGTTCAATGCTTTAATTTCTGCATTTTATTTGAACACATTATTTCTCACACAACTAGCACACCAAGTGTTTGATATTTGTTGTCAAATATGTGTTTTATTGAATTAGGTTGAAAAATCGGATAAAAACCTAATTAACCCCCCCCCCCCTCTTAGGTTTTCAGGGTCGAACCCATATAAACTTGTAAAATCTCAAAATAAGTAAACTGATCAAGATTTAGGGGAAAGATTCAATTTTTATCTAAAAGAATAAAACTTTAAATAAAATAACTCACAAATCAATTAAGAATCAATAGATAGAAAAAAGCATTAGCAAGAACTTCGTATTTCGGTTTTATTTATTCGGGACTAATAATTGATAATAACATATTTGAGTAGTGATTTAGAATTACGCGTAGTGCAGCAAATTCTGATTCCTGTAAATTTAGACTAATTCTCAAGAAGCACGACAAATTAACTTTAACCTAATTAAACTAAATTACCGAATCGCTCACATAAAATAGTCAATTAAGTTATTCAACTCGAGGACAACATCAATGACGGGCGTGTCGTTGCACTATCAAATTAATACCAAACTCAACCAACTTATGCAGTTAGGGCAAGTAAGGGTCGAACCCACAGGGATTTGTAAAATTTTAGAACAAGTAAACTAATCAAGATTAGGGGGGAAAGATTTGATTTTTATTTTAAAAAAATAAACTTTAAATAAATTTACTCACAAATTAATTAAGAATCAAAGAAAAGAAAACGTTAGCAAGGACTTTGTATTTCGGTTTTACTTATTCGGGATTAATCATTGATAATAATATATTTGAGTAGTGACTTAGAATTCCGCGTAGCGCAACAAATTCCGATTCCTGTATAGTTAGGTTAATTTCCGAGAAGCACGGCAAATTAACTTTAACCTAATTAAACTAAATTACCGAATCGCTCGCATAAAATAGTCAATTAAGTTATTCAGCTCGAGGACAACGTCAACACAAATTACATAAAGTTAATGGCCGATTAAAGTCATGCAATTTGTTTCAAACAATTCCCTATCAATTAATCAAACACAGATTTAAATTAATCAATAGTTACTACTTTTGGTTATCGAAAACCGATTCTGCATAACCCTAGTTAATCAACTATGTAAAACAATTAAGATGACCAATAATAATTGAAATAACACAATTGATAGAATAAAACCAAGAATTGTTCAAATACCCAAATAGAAATAATGATCCCTTGAAAAGATCGGGTTTTTAATTACAAAACATAAATCTCATATTCCCGAATAAAGTAAACCTAATACATATCATTGCCAACTAAAAACGTTTACTCATAAAACATAAAGGAAAACATCATAAAAAGATTAAGGGAAAGAGAGAAACTCATTAGTCGGAAATCCGATTTCCCGAGAAGCTCCCACCCTTGATCTCCTACAATGCTCGGGAAGAGAGAATCTAAAGTTCTTGACACCCTAAACTAAGCTATTAAGGCCTATATATAGTTAGAAAAAGGTCCTAGGGTGGTTTATACAAGAGTCCTAATTAGAAACTACTTAAAACAAGCTTAAAACTTTGAATTCGGAAAGTGGACGCCCGAGTCTTCAAAGTGGACGCCTGAGTAGATGAGACGCGTCCACTTGACTGTCAATCTTCTGAGAGTGGGTGCGTGAAATCTGATGGATGCGTCCACTTCTTGCCTTGCGCGTCCACTTGGCCTCCCTGCGCGTCCACTTCCCTATCCAACTTCTGAGGGTGGACGCGTGAAATCTGGTGGGCGCGTCCACTTTCTGGCCTTACGCGTCCACTTCTCCCTTCTTCTAAATATTCATCCTCAAATTCCCGATTTCTTCCAATTTCATTCCAACATCTTCTAAATCTTCTAAAGACCTTGAAAACAAAAGTAATAGTGTAAAGAATCATTAAAATCACCAAAACACATAATTAGCTAGATTTAAACTTAATAAACATCATAATAACCCATAGAAAACTAAACTAATTATGGTTCAATCAATCAACACAAATTACATAAAATTAATTGCCAATTAAATTCATGTAATTTGTTTCAAACAATTCTCTATCAATTAATCAAACACATATTTAAATTAATCAATAGTTACTACTTTTGCTTATCGAAAACCAACTATGCATAACCCTAATTAATCAACTGTGTAAAACAATTAAGATAACCAATAATAATTGAAATAACACAATTGATAGAATAAACCCAAGAATTGTTCAAATATCCAAATAGAAATAATTATCCCTTAAAAAGATCAAATTTTTAATGACAAAACAAAAATCTCATATTCTCGAATAAAGTAAACATAATACATGTCATTGTCAACTATAAACGTTTACTCACACTCCATAAAAGAAAACATCATAAAAAGATTAAGAGAAAGTGAGAAACTCATTAGTCGGAAATCCGATTTCGCGAGAAGCTCAAACCCTTGATCTTCTACAAAGCTCGGGAACAAAGTATCTAAGGTGCTTGACCCCCAAAAACTAAGCTAATAAACCCTATATATAGTTAGAAAATGTCTTAGTGTTAGTTACATAAGAGTCATAATTCAAAACTACTCAAAAACTGCTCAAAATCTTCAATTCGGAGAGTGAACGCCTGTGCTACCAAAAGTAGACGCGTGAGGCTCCAAAACTCCATTTTGCCTGCAAAACAACTTCTTAAGCCTCCTATCTTCATCCAATGCCTTCTAAATATGTTAAAATACCTTCAAAATACCTTCAAACAAAGATAAAAGTGTAAAGAACTAATTTAAGAACATAAACACACAATTAGGTAGATTTTATCTCAATAAACAACACATTATGCTCCTAAAAACCAATCTAATTATGGTTCAATAAGTAGATCAACAATAAAAGTCAATCAACGTAATAATGCAAATAGGGGAGGTCAAAGACATAGTCGAGGCCATCAGAACAGTCTAGGAGAATACAACGCCATTCAATCTCAACTTATAGATTTGAATCAACCTTTCTAAAGTAATTGATTGCTTGTGTGACCGTATAGGAAGGGTAATATTTTTTGGAAGACAAAAAAACTTTTCTTCTGTGAAGAAAGTTAAGAATTACTTGTTCTCTTTTTCCCTTTATACTAATTATATATATACCTAAATATAAAATGTTAGAATTTTTATTTGTTGTCCATAATTATAATATATTTTACAACTTTTTAGACATATTTGACAATTTTTTTTTTCAATACTACTCTTATTTATCATTATCTATTTCTTCATTTTCTTACTTTAATTTCTCTTCATCTCTTCCTTATTCTCAACACAAAAACTTCAAGTGTATTTGAATTGAATTTTTTGTTTTGTTTTTGAAAAGAAAATAGTTTTTTTGCTTTTGAATCAAATTTCTTTTATTGGAAATTAAAAGACATTATTTTGTAAGTTAGAAAATTAAAAATTTGATAAGATATTTTTTAAATCTCACATAGTATAAAATATATAAAATGTAATTAACAAATTGTTTGAAATTGTATTTAAAATTTAAAATAATAAAAATATTTTTTATGAATATTTCATAGCTATTTATGAAGTAAGAAGATAATTTAAAATTTTGATGTAATAAAAATTTTAATGATGAAAAATTGTTTTAAGAGAAATTTTTATGAACATAGTTTGAGAACAAATTCTTGTCCAAATTGAACAAATATATTCATCTTCTATTTCATCTATTTATTCTATTTTTTATTTCCAAAACAAAATTTTTTTTCTTTTCTCTTATTCTTAAAACAAAATAAATAAAAATATTATCATAATTAAAATACTCATTTCAGTCTCATTTTAAATTTTCACTAGAATTAAAAAAATTAAAATTAATATAATACAATTAAATTTATTAAATAACCCTTATTAATACTCAAGGTCACAAAAAAATGTATTTTAAAAAATAATAAACAGCTCAACCAACTTGAGTAAAATTATAAAAAAAATTATTAATATTAAAAATTAAATAATTAAAATAAAATAATACAAAAAAACAGACAATTTTAATAAGACAGATAGAGTACTTCATTAATAAGCTTGAAATTACTTTTTTAACACCCTATTTTTGGGGCCGGAGGAAGTAAAATCTTAGTAGTGCTTAATGACCAAGAGGATCTCCAGTGTTCTTGGACACCGGAAGATGCCCCTCCCATTTGGCAATACCGTAAAAGTGCGTCAATGTCAATTAATGAATGTACTCTCCATCAGGTAGGAGACACTACAAAACATGGAGAATGGCAAAGAGCAAACAAAAATCAGTTTTAATCCAGTACTCGAGAGTTAGTATATTTGTCGCAGCAAGAAAGCCCAAAAAATTTGGCTACTGTTGTTGAGTGTGAGGGGATGAGTGCTCAATCACCACCTGTACAGGTTCACTGGCTGCTCGACCAGTAGTCACTGCCGGTCCTCCATGTTCAGCCATTTCCATGTCTGCCCCAGTGCCAGGACCAGCATTTTCTGTGCGGATTGGGCGGAGGAGTCCCTGTAACCTTAACCGATAGCTCTGGCTGGAAGGTTGAGTTCGTACATATCTTGTTGCTGTTATGACATTGGTGGATGATCGTTCTGTCTCAGCGCGTATGTTGGAGAGGGCACTAAGATCAAGGTTTGGAAATACAGAACAACGACATCTAGGGCATTTTACATTCAACCGAAGCCACTCGTCAATGCATTCCACATGGAAGTTGTGAGCACAAGGAAGACCGCGAACCTGCATAATATCTAGTGAGGAAAGGTGCAAGAACACTGAAGTCAAAAGCGTATTAAATACTTGTTATTTTTAGTACTCAAACTTGGCTATTCCCTTCCAATTCTCAGAAGCAGACTGCTGCCTGAACAGACTTCCTCCTCTACTTCCAAGAGGTAAAGGGGTTAAAACACTCTCAGGGTGAGGGAGGAAAGCTTGCAGTTCCAAGAATGTGATCAAGTTTACAGTACACTTACACGATCATTTTCGTAACAACAAAATGTTCTCTATTTGTACCATATTTTTTATTTTTTTGATGAGGGTGGGACAAAAACAAAATCCTTGGTCTGAGTACAAAATCCTTATTTTTAGTACTTAGACTTGGCTATTCCCTTCCAATTCTCAGAAGCAGACGGCTGCCTGAACAGACTTCCTCCTCTACTTCTAAGAGGTAAAGGGGTAAAACATTCTCAGGGTGAAGGAGGAAAGCTTGCAGTTCCAAGAATGTGATCAAGTTTACAGTACACTTCCACGATCATTTTTGTAACAACAAAATGTTCTCTATTTGTACCATTTTTTTTTTTTTTGTTGGGGAAGGAGAGGGTAGGCTGTGTGATGAGGGTGGGACAAAAACAAAATCCTTAGTAATTAAGCTCAGATTAGCATGAATATAGCAAAGAGAAATACCTCATTGCCCACATGGAACTCTTCCAAACAGATAGGACACTCACTGCAATCAGTTGGGACTGCCTTCAACCTGAACTTGGGAAGTTCCTGAATCAGTGCCTCAACTGCCTCTCTCTGAATGCCAAAATAATCTAATCTATATTAGAAAAATGAAGCGGTGATGATGATGAAAAGCATAGATCACCTATCAACCTAGAAATGTGAATCACAGGAGCAAAGAGGGATGAAAAATGCAAATCACAGGTGCAAATCATAGATGAGAACATTAAGTATTTTTTCAGGCAACAGCATACACAATTGAAGGACCCCTTTTCCATTGATACATCCTATACCATCTATTCAGTCTCTTGACCAATAATGATGCTACTCTTTGACAAGTTTAATACTGTAAGCCACCTGACTTCAGAAGATGCACCAGCAAATTAGGATAAATAACATGATTTCTAAATGTAACATCCCAAATTACTAATTATAACACCCCATATCTTTAAATTTTTCTAATAAAATACCCCCTATCAATAACATAGGTTTTCCAAAAATATCCCCTCCCTCAAAACTCATCTCTCTTCCCCCTCTCACCCACTCTATTCGTCCCTCATACATATTTTTTTCTTCCTCAATTTGGCCTCCTCCCATTAGATTTTTCAGGGTTAAAAATGAAAAAATATGTGTTAAGGGGGCGCCGCTGACCAACCGCGGAATCAGGAAGGGGGTGGCGGTAGCTCGTCCATGTGTTAAAAAAAATAAAATATTGTGTTAAGGGGGCGCGGCTGACTCAACCGCGGATTCAGAAAGGAGGTGCGGATAGCTCGTCCATGTGTTAAAAAAAATTGAATTTTTTACAAAATGAAGCATATTTAGTTGAAAAATTAGGCTTTTATCTCCACATTACAACCCGTACCCCAACCCTTACCCTTATATGTGTTTTCATCCTCCATTGAATTAATTTTTTTGTAAAAATTTAAGATTTATTCAAGTTTTTGGCAAAGAGAATTTTTTAACCCTAAAAAAAAGGTAAGGCTATTTTGGACCTAAAAAATCTATGAATTTTACATTTAGTAAAAATGGGTAAAAATGGGTGTTACATTTAGCACACCCCATAAATAACTTCCAAGTCCTTCCAATACTAGATGTTACCTGCGCATCAGTCAAGTAGATTCCAGGCTGATAAGCAGCAGCATCTTGGCCCATTCTCATTTCCTGCCCAGCTGCTTCAAAAGCCCATTCCGGTACCCGGACCATATCAACCAAAACCTGGCATTAAAAGCATTTTTATCCACGTCGAACAAAAAGCAAAAAGCTTGCATTTTGTATCTTATTAAAGATATCATAAGCAAAAGCATAATTATATGTCAGAATTAATGATCTATCATCAAATAATTCTTTAGGAACTTATTAATCAATATAAGAATTGACAACAATATAAATAACCATACTCTGAAAAGGTAGTTTAGACCACTAGTACAAAATCACAGCAAATAAGACAGGGAAAACATCTCATAGCCCTAAAATGCATTAATAAAAAAATAAAAAAAAAAAAAAAAATCTAAGACATATCAGACCACAAAATCAATTAGATATTATCGGCACTCAAAGTTTCAGAATAACAGCATCTAGCTTGTAGATCACATTTTCCACAAGAAAAAGACACCAAAAGCTTCAGAAAATCTCAGATGTATAGTCAGAATTTAGACTTGAGAACCAGATAAGTCACATTTTAAATTTCATGAAATTCGTCTTCTTATTCTTTTTTGAATAGTTGATACATCTATGAGTTGAAATGGCTAATAATAATTATAGGAACTATAATTGTAAATATGCAATGGTATAACACAAAATATCACTTTTAGAGGCATTAGGTGTAGATAGTATCCACCCTATGATAAAAATATTTAGCCATTTAGCACAGTTCTAACATCAGAGAGAGAATCTACTCAATAAACTTATTCAAATTGGGTTTCTAACTTAAGCACCTTTCAAGTGCTTAAAACGTGAATAACAATTCAAGACGAATATCCATGAGAGACTTGATACTACTGCAAATATGACAACCACCACCACGTGGAAGTAACTCAGCTATGCATTTAATTTCTACAAAGAAATGGAAGTAACTTAAAAAGCAATGCATCTTATCACGAATCCCTTACAAAGATGGAAAAATAGATTTACATAAAATTTAGCAAATTTAGTTCATAATTCTCGCAAATATGTAAGCAACTGCTCTATCCTTTTTGTAAGAGATGTTGCCCATCCACCACACAAGGAAACGGATAGCTAGTGGGAAAAGGTATTTTAATTGCTTACTAAAAAATTTGGAATGAGACGATTTTAACTGCCTCTTCTAAACGAATACCAACTTAGACCAGTCCTCATGCTGATTGGTGTAGAGTTTGCCTCTTGGGTACTATTGATCTTGGGAGTCATTCAAGCGGGAAGGTGGAGATGATGTCAAGTTAATGGCCCTTATGGCTTAGGCTCAGATAAGCTAGAATGGCAATTACAATGGAAATCAAGCCTATAAGGCAGAGAGATGCCTAAGTTAAATCTACCCAATAACCTTCATTCCTTTTTCTTTATCTTTTTTTATTATTATTATTTGAATTTTATTTTATTTTTTTGGTTTGAAGATCAGATACCAATTCAATTTCATCTCAAACAACAACACATGTTTATTCTGAAGAAATTAAACAAGACAAAAAAACACTTAATCAAGCATCAAAGATAAGAAAATATTCATCAGTTAAAACTTAGGATTATAACCACCAAACTCAAAAAACACTTATTCGTAAAACAATTCATTTCCGTATGTTCATCTTGTCCTCTGGATTTATTTCCAGTAGTGCTGTATGATTTAGAAAAGCAATGAGCATACACTAGTACTGGATGATTAACACTCAGTCTCCGAGAAAGCACAAAAATAAATAAATGAGGAAGGCAGGAAGGAGAAAATTAAGGAAAAAAAGGTCAAAATTGAACTATGTGATGCACACCATAACATACAAACCTACCATATACATACAACTGAATATGATGTGTATTCATGCAATATGTACACAAGAAAGTAGATCATATGCTTATACAAACTTACTCCAAACTCTGAAATTGGAATTCCCTGCTGAGCACGCAGAAGATGTGCTTGCCTTCTTGTCAACCACTGCAAATGCAAATCCAACATGATAATCAGGACACAGCATATGTGAAAGGAAGCACATGAACAAGCATACTACATGATGGAGAGATGAGTAGAAAGTATCAATGTCTGAAACTTCCACCACTACCTCCTCCCAGGAAACTGAAAATGACAAAAGCACAGCCCCCACCCCACCAACTCCACAACAAAATAAAAAAAGGAGAGAGAGAGAGGAAGAATGAGAGATTGAAGAAAATTTACATGATTGGGATATAATTCCTTTACCATATCAAGATTCACAAATACTATGTTCATATCCAGGAAATACAGCTAACCTCGGAAAAAATAGGGAATATTTTACTCTATTTTTTTCCTCTTTACCTATAAGCCAGTGTTGAGAATAACAAGATCAAATCCAGGAAATACAACTAACCTTTCCCATTGACGTGCAAGCTATGCAAACAAGTCCACAGTAGCTGAACAGGAGCCAAATAAGGAAGCCCCATTTCTGACCTTCTTCAGGCAACTGAAAGTATTTCAACATTATATCCATTCTGAAATAGCTGTACAGAATACCATCCCACATAAATATCATGCATGAGACACTTACACAGTTTCTAGCACTAGTAAACCACAACGTGCCAATAATAGTCCAGACCCAAAGAAAGGGATAGAGCAACAGCGCAAGAACGGAAAGAACAGCTACTCTCCCACAAAAACGTGCATATCTTTGCTGCCAACCAAAATCCCTAAAATAATCGTAAAGCGGAAAATATATGTTTAAAGCAATCGCATGTGCTTTGCAGTCAATGCTCTCAAACATACAGACAAAACATAACTACTAGAAGATAAAGTATTATATACACACACTTATACAAATACAATAAGAACAGAAATCATTTCTCATATCATAATACAGATTCAAATATCCTGCAAGATAGGCTGACTTACAATCCCATCCCAGCAGCGAGACCATTGTCTACAAACATCAAGAGCCGAAACACAAACACAGCTGTGTAATCCACCTGTTCCAATATGACAAAAAAATTTGAATTATCACTGTTTCGCCATTTGAAGATATCACTACCCAATTTAACCCAATATTATGACCAAAAAAAATTTTTTTTTTTTTAAATACCTACCACAGTCCATATATGCAACGGATATGCACAGAGATTGTACCTCTTCCAATTAATCGCCACAATTATACTATCAATCAAATAATTAAGGCACAACTGAAATCCTTTCACATGAAAATTCCAACTTCAAAAGAGAAGCAAGGGTTCTTCAGAAAACGGAATTGAAACTACCATTAAAAAAAAACAAGAAGAAAATAATTCATAAATTAAAACCCTAACACTTCATTGAACCTTACGTGCCAAAGAAAATGAAATTCTCAGCTGGAATAATTAAAGGATACATACTGGTAGCGAGCATTGACAAGAAGAAGCCATCATACCTGCAACAAACCCACTGTTAAAACTCAAACCCACAACAAGAAACTCAAAATTCATCCCAAAAACTTCATCTACATACTATAAAACTTACTCAAAAAAAAGGAATATGTACACATGCATTAAAAAAGGATTATTTCTTTTAACCCAGTTTTCCTTTCAAATTACATTTCAGATTAAAGACTTTAAAAAGAGAAAAATAAAATAGAAAAAGAACTGACCACTTAAAATCCACGCCTCTGATCGCCATTGAAGAACTCCAAAACCCTAGAAGTGGTACACCCAAGATTTGATGATTCTCATTTCACCAAATAATGTATCTTTCACACATTATAGAAAACCTACAATCAACAGGAATGACTTGTACGTATTTGTATGGCGTAGATGAAAAGGGGAAATCTAGAGAGAGATGTGTACGAATTTGCACGTTTTGCTGGTATTGAACTTCTGTGGGTGGGAAAGTGCAGTGAATATTTTTGGGTGAGGTGTGTTAATGGTGGAGTTGACGGAAGATCTCACGGTCGTTAGATAAAGCCGTGAGAGAGAGACTTTGTTTTGCGGATTTGGATATAAATAATAGGAAAATGGATGCCACGTCCACGTGTCGTTGGGATTAAATATAGGTTACTGACGTGGTGGAATTAGTTCGGTGCGGTGGGACTTTTTTGGGATTTTTTTTTCTTTTTCTTTAAGGGATGGTAAGAAAAAACAAATTCTTGACAAATGAATTTAATCTTGATTCTTGGGCATAGATTGAGAATTCCGTGATCTTTTTAATTTGAAAAATATTTTTACAAAATTTAATATATTTGAATTTCAGATTAGCTTATACATAATTTTTATGATTGTCATACTTTTATGAAAAAATATTTTTACAAAAAAGAATATCATGTTACAAATGAGTATGTCATTAAAAATACTTGATCATAATCGTGTGTTATAAAACGCTGTTATATTATCTCAATTTTTTATTGTAATCATTATATAATTGTATATTTTGCAAATTTAAATTGTGTAGTTTCAAACTTATGAATAATGTTATAAAATCAAAATATTTATTTTATAACAAGATATAATATATATATATATATAACAAGGTTAGAAATTTTATGAATAACCTTTTTGAGAAGGAATATGAAATTTTTCAACATTTTAATTTTATCACAAAGAAAAAAGGTACTTAAAATTTTTCTTGTTTACATTATTAAGCAGGAACCACCATACATGTTGCTATGGGTAAGTTTTTGACACTACTGTAGACTTAAATTTTATTTTTTAACATATTTGATTTAATACAAAAATTAAAGAAATGTTTTAGCTTTAAGAAAATTATCACAATATACATATTATTAATATGATCAATGATAGGATTATGTGAATTATTAAAATGTAAATTCACTAATTAAAGAGGTTGTTGATAGAATTTTAAACAAAAATATGTTTATTTTTAAAAATAGACATTTGGTTTTGGATATCTCAAAATAAAAAAAATGTAAATTTACTTCTAGGAAAAGTACATAATGTCATATTTTACTAAAAAGATTTGAATAATGTTAATTCATTTAAATAATAGTTTTATGGTTCAAAAGTTTAACATATTTTAAGTTTAAATTATTTATGGTATATCCATTAAAGGTACATTCTTTTCTCTCTTTTTCCTTTTTTTTAGGTAATGAAAAGTACAATAATTGAAATAACTCATAAAACAAGTGAGAAGAGTAGTCCAAGTTGTATGATACAAATTCGAAACTAATTAGACCGGAAATAAAGTTATTTTGGGTCCATAAATATATTAACTAAAAGTCGATAAGTTAAACATTCTTATTCTTCTTTTCCTTTTTTTCCAGCTAGACTTAAAATGCATTGGGTAAAAAAAGAGAAACTTATTATGCCTTTGTTTTTCCATTTTATTTTATGTATTATATATGAAATTTACCTATCAACTAAATTAAGTTTTTATATGCTTTCAAAGAACAATATAGGGCAGAACATTTTTTTTATTTCTTTTTCAAGGAATAGGATTTTGAATGTTTAGAATATGTGAACTCTGTGTTCTATCTCTTTTGATGAAAATAGTGGAAATGAAATAATGTATCAATGTTTCAATTATTGGTAATTACTTACAAGTATATTTTCTAGTCCTCCAAAAAAAAGTTCATTTTCTGGAATCGTCATTTTAGATACTCCTCCGTCCCTTTTTATACAATGCTATTAAGTAAATTTTTTTATCCATAATTATAAGATATTTTGTTACTTTTTATAATTATTGTGTATATTATTTTCAAATTTATTTATATTTTATTAAGAGAAAAACATATAATAAATACTTCATTTTTTAAAAAAGACTAAAATAATAAAAGTATAGTGGAAAGTAAAATAATTTATTGATTTGTGTAAAATTAATTAAAATATCTTATAAAAATAAACAAAAGGAGTATAAAGTAAATTAGAAACTACTAGAAATTAGAAAATAAAAATATTTGTAATATAATATGATAATTAGTCAATTTAGTCACTTGCATTTGCTAGTTTGACTGTTTTGATCATTTTTTCATTTTTTTAGTTACATTAATTCTTGTATTTTATTTTATTAGTCACATTGATCATTCTATTCAAAATGATAATAGAAACTCAACGACGCCCATTTGTTAGCGATAGAAATGTAAGTACACTTTCTACCACCACAATTAACTAATTTTCACATTTTTTATATCCAAATTAATCATTTTCTCTCGTTATTTTTTGGAAAGGTAAATGGGTGTCAAATAGATTAAACTAGAAAATTTGAGGAAAATGACTAGTGAAAAGGGTTATTTGTGGTGGTGCAGAGTATATATTTTTTTTACTCCTAAAGAATGGATAGGTCATCGGATGAATTTGAATTTCAACTAACATTTTGTTTAATTTTAATCAAAAGGACAATGTGACTAAAAAATACAAAAATAATCAAAACGGTCAAAGCATCAAATGTAAAGAACTAAATTGGCTAATTATCCTAATAAAATAGCTCACGCGCTTCATATATATATATATATATATATATATATATAAAACATCAGCATGTTTAGTTGCAACAAAATTTTCTGCCAGCAATGGAACATGGTATTCAAAGGGGGTGCAAAAAAAAAACTTTCTAAAACAGAAGTATCTATTTGTATAATTTTAATCGATGAATACTTGACTATTAAAATATTTAGTATAATGAGTACAAAAGTTTTTATTCAAATTACCCTTTATACTACATAATTCTATATTTGGTTGATCAACTGCTCTGCCTGCCAAAGCCGACATATTTCATCACCCTTCTCCACAAACTCAGATTTAACCTCTTTTTTTTCCTTTTTTTTTTTTTTTTTGCATTGTTGCTTATAATGGTTGCAATTTGGTGAGAAATTAGGCCTATTAGTTCTCCAAAGTTGGATGTGAAGATAAAAAGTTTTCTTTCTTTATGTTGGATTTATTAAGCAATTGAACGTTACTTTTAAGGAGCCAAATTTTCCAAGAACTTAGATTTCTTTTTGTCTTTACCCAGTAACTTAGTAAGAGAATTCTTTAATAACTTCAAAACCTCTTAAACAAAAATTCATGTTAATCTATATATATTTTTTTTATGTGTGATATTAAAAGACCCATAAAGGCATAAACTATTACTATTTTTTTTTTGTTAAACTATTTCTTGAAGATTTTTGTACATTGTATGATATTTTCTATGAGAAAATTCTTTAATGAATTTGCTCTTCAGGAATCAGGTAATGGTGAAACTATTAATATGTAAGATGTGAATATTTTAAATTAATAAAATTTTAAATGAAAAATATATTTATTTTTAAAAAATAAATATTCAATTCGAATATTTCAAAATGAAAATTTTGACATTTAATTTGGAACGGAACCATAAATGTTGCGGATCATGGTTCCATGAGAAAGTTAGAATTGGTTGTGAAAGGAGTTGGCTATGGAGAGTGAATTTGTTTCATTCTCAACTTAGGGTTTCCAGGAAACTTACCTCGTGCGAATTTTGTAAATTATGGCACTGATCCACATTCTTGAATAAAAACGTAAAAATGGTGAATTAGTTTACCAACTCAAATCCAGTAATTGGTCCCTCTGCTTCTCGATACACATCAAATGCATCACATAGGAGAACGTCTGACCCTGTATCATATAGTATTATATAGTAATCTTTCCATTTAAAAATATTTGACCAGTTAGATTTTTTGTCCTTTTTGAAATTATCTATCATTCCTAAAAAAAATCTTTTTAATTTCTTTTACTTATATAGTATTTATTAATTTACTAAATCAGTAATTAAATTGATTTTTTTATTTCTTAAGTTCAAATACAAGGGACAAATATGTGCAATTTAATTGTGATAAGTAGAAATAACTTGATTTGTAAATAACGTCATCTTCATATCTAAAGAACTATTTAATAACTTTCTTAATTCATAAATAAAAGATGAGATAATTATTTTGGAATGTAAAAAATGATCGTTTCAATCCCTTATCTTTCTTATTTTGATTTTTTTTTAACAATTTAAATCCCGTGCATATTTTTTTTAAGTTATTTAAGTCTCTTTTACTCATAAATTGACCTAAGTGAGGAAAGATCCATATGAATTTGACATTCTCCAAATTAAGGATCTAAATGACAAAAAAAAATAAAAATAGCGAATTATCCATTAAAAAGAGTCATGTGCACGATGCACAACCCTAAGATAATTTTTGCTGGATTCTAGTGTGTTTCTAGTCGTAAGGACCTAGTTTACTGCATGAAAATTTTTAACAGCACTAAAAAAATATATAGGATCAAAATGGAAAAGAGTGCAAAGTTCAGGGACTAAATAGGAGAATTTTTTTCTTCTATTTGTTTTGTTTGCTATATTTTTTGTTTAGAAAATGTGTTAATGTGGTCGCCATTGAAAAAGATATAAAAAATACTTCTATCATTCCCTTTTATAAGATATTTTAAGCAATTTTAGATAGACTTCTCATTATAATCTTATTTAATTTAATTTTTCTTAAAACAATTCATATTTATTCTTCCTTTCTCTCTTTTAATAAAGTAAAAATGAATTTAAAAATAACATATATATATATATATATATCTCAAAATAACAAAACACTCTTAAAAAAAGTAATATAACAAACTATAGAAAGTTTGTTTGATATATTTTATTAAAAAAGGATAAACGGATAAAGGGATTAAGATCTTTTGCCTCGTTTAATGATAAGGGATCTACAGTTCTTGGTTCAGAATTTGATGCTTTATAGGTTTGCACTTTTTGTGCTTCAGTTCAGGTTCTTCGGCTTTTGGGACAATCACAAGAACAAATCCTGCCATTACTTTTAAGGCTTTATTAAAGGGATGCCTGACTAATTAGGCTGTCTCCTAATTTATTCAGATCCACCCCCCAATCATGCCATTACTGCAGAATTTGGTACTCTAACTTTGGTAACTGTCCCAAGCTCATGAGTCTGCTATTGTTAAAAACTGCCAAACCCCTTTGCCCCTAAGGATCCCAAACTCCATTTTGCATTTTATATGGATGGGGAATAACATTTGGTGGCTTCTCAAGTTACAAAGCTCAATCCAATAGTGTAATTTCAGTTGTTTTTCTTCTCATGTTATCATATCTATTCCTCTCCCTCCCCTGGCCATTTGCACCTAGAAATGCCCTATCTGATATGTGATTCAGCTTTAGTAACCTACCAAGGATGTTGTATTCTGTGTTTTCGTCGTCATCTCCGTCATTCACTCCTTTTGCTTTCACTTCTCGTCCACTGGATGTTAAAGATGCATTGATGATTTAACTGACTCTTTCTCCTGCAATATGCCAAATGTGCAAGAGCTCATTTCTCGTTTACAAGTTTAAGGGTATTTTTTCTTCCCGGGATGACTATATACATATATTAGAAGCGGGTTATTAGAACACAAGTGGTGAAGGAAAAACGAAAGATCTTAACTTGTCGAATTTGAGACTCTTGAGCTACAGCTATCTTACCTCTGGTTAGATACGATGTTTCGTGCAGAAAAGGAACTAAAACAGGTGCAAGAGTTGTTTGTCAGGCCGAAGATGACCACCACTTCAAGAAACCAGATTGAACAAGTCCAAGTAGAATATAATGTAATCAGGTTGCGTCCTTAGGAGGACCAAACTAAAAACGTCCCTCTGTTGCAAACAAACAGCCTAGCCTAGTCACTTGATAACAACATACGAGGATGATAGCTTCATGTCACCCAAAAAGTAAAAACCATGGGGATATCACTTGGATCATTCTTGTTCCCATTACCGCTTCTAATTTGTAATTCTTTAAGAGCTTTTTTAAAAACGACATTTTTTTTTGGCCCCCGGAGGGAGGGAGGGATTGTTTTGACCGAGACACAGGAAGAGGCGGTAACCTACTCAATCTGCACCAACCATTCTAGACGTGGACTTCAGAAGTAGAGTATTTACTCGCCTGAATGTTTTTGAATTCTAGTATATATATAAACAAGTTAGACCACGAGCAAAGGCTTAATAATAACCATAGAATTGAAATCATGTTTAAAGTAATGAGATGGCAAACCCATATTAAGTATGAACATAATGTATGCACCCAACGAGGGCTTCAAGACACAAGAAATGACACCAAAAGGGAGAAAAAAGAGACAAGAAAATGACATAGAAAAGAGTGCATAAAAGCAACTAAAAGAAGCAAATCTCCTGCAATGCAGAAGATTAACCCGGGTTTCAAACTCAACTTCTATCAGATTACACTAAACTGAGTAACCACCACAATTTTGGCTCATCCTCTCCTCCCAAGTGATGTGTCGCCACACAAGGATTTGGTTACCATCTCTTGTTATCACTGCAAGACCAGGAATCTCAGTTATAAGAAAAATGAGATTATAAGAAAAATTAACAGCAGAGACAAGAATGATTTAAATTGAAGCAAAAAAAAAACATGGTTAACTATAATTTCCCCTATTTTCTTTTCCAAATCTTGGAAATGAGGCCCAAGTAGTGTTTGCCCCTCAAATACCTGAGGTTGCTGCTGTTGTGGCTGCGGTGGATAATTTCCATATCCTGGGTATCCAGCATAATACAAATTAGGATCCTGGGCTGCTGGAGCATATCCATAGGCTTCATATCCAGGGGTATATCCATAATAGCCACCATTCCATTGGTTCGGGTCAACCTGAGGCTGAATATTTATCAGACCATTTAGCAAATGGTTTCAGCTTCCATAGAGAGTTGAAAACCTTTCATAACCACCAGTAGTTTATTAGATGCTAAGAAGCATGGACGGACCTGTTTGTTTGAAGGACTACGGCCCCATGAAAGTCGAATATTTTGTCCACCCAATTGGGTACCATTTAACATACGTAGAGCCTCCTCAGCACAGCTTCTGTTACAATTGATGTACAGGAACATTATCATGTGTAAGTACTTCAGAGATGCATTATGACCACTAAATAAAGCCCAACAGGTACTTTCTACTAAAATCATCACTAGGTGAATCCAATACCTATCAGCAAATTGAACAAAACCACATCGCTTGCCCATTGGAATCTTTACATGAATTAACTGGCCATAGTGCCCAAAAACCTGCCTCAAATGCTCATCTGTGACAGTGGTGTCCAAGTTCCCAACAAATAACTAGAACACAAACAGTATGCAGATAAGTACACGCTCAAAAAGCAAACAAATGTAACATTAACACTTACAGTTGTATTTGAAGGATCATCCTCACTTTGTGGTGCTTGAGTACCTTGATATGAACCTGAAACATGAGAACCAAAATTAAGGGAAGGGGAGTTGGAAAAGTAACTTTCAGCTAAAACAAGAATAGCATGAAGACAAGCAGGTCAGAAAAGCTTTAGGAGAAAAACTTTTCAACTTACAAGAAAACCAGGCATTAGATGCTTGCAATTCCCACAAGATGGAGCCCTTTTTGTAGGAGCATGAGAACAACAAATAAAGGGGATACAAAAGGCAGATATACACGTCTTACAAGAGGACATAACCATTACAAAACCACAAGCAGAACTAGTGCCAAATAAGGCTGATGCCATTGGCTTCCCAGAAAAGAAATGCAAAACAAACATACACTGCCGTATTATCAGATTTACATAATAATAGTGGAAAACCCGTTTAATACAAGTCTAGCAGTTTGAACAATAAAATGTGGCCCAAACAAATCATCAAACAAATATAATAAAAGCCAAGGAATTACAAAACATCACAAAACGAATTTTGGCAACTTGCAACAGACACCTAGGATGCCAATTCAATCAATGACACAGAATTTGGTGAAAAAAAGGGGAAAATGACAATCTACTCGCAAGTAAAAACCATTATTTATGGCAATGAAGCTTTGAGCAACAAAGTATTATTTATAACCACTTCTCCCACAAATGTTTGGGAGAAAAAGGAAGGATCGTCTAAATAGCCCTTTAGATCCAGCTATGCTAAGAAGACGAGGAACAAGAGATTTTGCGTTTCTATGATTTACTGCCAATAATGAGTAGGTATTTAAATACTTCCTATTTTCTCTTCATGCTACTGATGTAAAAAGCTTCTTACAGAATTAGATTGAACTTGTACAAGAAAGATCAGAAGAGAGTAAATAGCAGGTGAACACAGGAACAAGGACTCCACAGTCGTTTGGGAGAAAAAGGAAGGATCGTCTAAATAGCCCTTTAGATCCAGCTATGCTAAGAAGACAAGGAACAAGAGATTTGGTGCTTCTATGATTTACTGCCAATAATGAGTAGGTAGTTAAATACTTCCTATTTTCTCTTCATGCTACTGATCTAAAAAACTTCTTACAGAATTAGATTGGACTTGTACAAGAAAGATCAGAAGAGAGTAAATAGCTTGTGAACACAGGAACAAGGACTCCACAGTCCATATTAATCCTGCCTGCTCTAGAGAAGGTATGAACATGGCTACATAGATAAACAAACCATAACCAGTGAATATGGTTTGTAAAACTGACCTGTGTTTTTCATATTTACGAGCTTAATGTAAAAAAAAAATTTAAAAATCGATAAATAAAAACTAGAGATGAAGAAAATAGGAAGATTGTAAATCAAGCAAAGACTCTCCTTGCTTGTTAGAACCCAGGTGGCGTTAAAAGTAGGAAGAATTGGCTAAATAGTAAAGGTAATGAAACTCGATAAAAGCTTGGTAAATAAAGGGAACTTGAAGGCGTCAAAAGCAAAAGTTGTAGTATAATTAACTCCAACCGTAAGAACAAAAATTAACAGACACAAGATAAAACTGACCTACGCAAACCAGGCACTAAAAGGGTTTATCATTTCAGCTGAATTAGCTCCAGGCCCCAAAATGATAGAGCCTCCTGAGACCCTGCTTTGATACAACCGGAGTTTTATGAGATTTTGCAAATTTTAATATTTCAAATCCGAAAATGAAATGACTTCTTGGTGATTATCTTCAAGAATTCAAGAGCACAACTGAGAGAAAGCGATCTTAACAGCAGCCTTAACAAAGTGACATCAGGAGTTTTAAACATTATCGTATGAAAATAAAGTCCAGCTATTCCTTGAAAACAGAAAATTCAAGAACCAAAAGTAGCTGCATAACAAATGAAAACTGCAAAATCTGGGACAAACTAGCATCACAATAGATGTAGAGTCAAAACAGATAGTATCAAGCTACCAAAACTAAACTGTGCAGGCGAAGAAATACCTGTTGTCTGGCCACCCACAGCTTTCTTGTTAGCAGCAGGACCAATTCGCATAGGCCTTGTTGAACAAAATCTTCCATTCATCTCAGTCATAGCACGCAACTGTTCACTTTCATCTGCGAACTTAACAAATCCATAACCCTTCGTGCGTCCTGTAAGCCTATCTGTAACAACCTTAGCACCCTTGACTGAAGAATAGACAGCCCTAAATGTCTCTTGAAGCATGTAGTCTGTAACATCACCAGCCAAATCACCAACAAAGATTGTGTAATCAGGAGAGTCATCTGATCGCTTTTCACCTGCACCCATGGATGCCCAGTTCAATCTAAAATTTTGTTCAACATTTGGCATCAAGCTGCCATTGTAAGCCTGCAGATTCCTTTCTGCAGCAGCATGACTTGCAAATTCGATGAAGCCATAACCCTCTGATTGACCAGTTTGCTTGTTACGAATAACTTTAGCAGTAATCACCTGAAAATCAAAGAGTTCATGAAACCAAAACAAACAATATCCTACTTAAGATAGAAGAGGGAAAAAATGAACTACACAAATATAAAATGTTAAACAAAAGAGCTGCCTGCATAAAGAAAGAATGCGTGATTTATCAACAAATATGCCATTAAATCAAATGAGTTACAGCACTGAGGAGAACTTCTCATATTCTGCAGGTATATTTACATGTTGAACATGGAAATACCAAAAACCTTTTTCTAGGAGATAAAGAAGTGCTATGAATAGGACGCCAATAGAGACCAATTGAAAAGGGTAAAAAGTGACATGGCATTCAACATGTAAGATTACTCGACTGCAATCACAATATTGTCGATGACTTATGGAGAACGGAATGATTCGTAGAAAGAGTTTCCAAAAAATTTTAGAATATCTATCTCATAGGTAGTTTCCTTCAAGTGCTGATTTACTAAATAAGCATTTAGCATAACTAATAAAACTAGTAATTCACATAATTCTCCATTTAAAAATCCCCAGAAATTTCATTATAGCAGATAAAATAGCATTGCCACAGCCAACCTGAAATGCACTAGTACAGCTGATAAACCATTCGAAATCAATTAAACCAATTCTTTTCTATAAAATTACCCTATATTCCTCCAGATGGCTCATGCTGCAACAGTGACCATATCCTCCAAGCCTTAGATATCTCATTAGGAGAGAATGGCAATTCCATTAAATTCCATTCTATAAATATAGCAATCCAAATAAACAACAATACCTTAATGCATCCCCAAATATTACAAAAAGCAATAAATCTCAGGTAGCACCGATTATATCTATATTGTATAAAGCATAATAAAGCATAATAAAGCATTTAGAAACTTTGATACCTCCCCAGTCTGCGCAAAGCAGTTCATGATGTACTGTTCATCCATCCAGTACTGCAAATCTCCAATCCAGAGACTGCGGATTCCTTCAGAGGCATTGGGGTCAGCAGAGGCTGCATTGTACTGCTGTGGTTGCTGTTGCTGTTGTGGTGGTTGTTGGTAGTAATATGCAGTAGATGGTGGCTGCTGCTGCTGCTGTGTTGGTGGAGGAACCTGGTATTGTGGTGGTGGATGTTGCTGTGGTGCCATCCACTGCTGCGCCTGTTGTTGCTGGTATTGCTGTTGAGGTGCCATTGATGGTGGTACCATAGGTTGCATCATGTTTAAAAATCCTGACATGAATGAAAATGATAAACAACATTGTTAACTAACCCATCGATTCCTGACATCAAGAACCTAGCGCCACAAAAGGTTCCTCAGTTACTATTTTCTTTCTTGTTTCTCCCTTGAGTTCTATGTACAGCAAGTCATATTTCCCAACAAATCCCTGCATCTTTGTATTCCAAATTTTCTCATTATGTAAGTCAGAGCCCAGAGTCCCTTTCTGTTAACAATAATTTCTGGTTAAAAGAAACTTAAATTTCTCACCTTCCAGAAGAAAGCTTAAAACTGAAATGTGTTATACAGTCATAAAACAAGCATATCAACCATGCCTATTCGGAATCACAAAAAAAAAGCCAAAAATAATCCAAAGTAGGTTTTTTACTCAAATCTGCAAGAAATATAAACTTACCTAACCTTCAAATCTTTCAAACCAATACAATCACAAGCTGGCCAAACACCATACGAGGCTGTCAAGTGCTTAAATATTGGAATATTTATTTATATCCTTATATGAACAATAACTCATACATAATGCATTTCGTAATTCTTGAAAGAGAAAATTAATTTTACATAATTCTGACTAAAAAGAAAAACCCGACCCTTATAGAAAATAAATATACGGAATCAAAATTAAAATCAGTTCAATCTTAACCCCAGATTTTACAAGTCCATTTCAGATTCCAGATTCCCAAAAAAGGAAAAAAAGACACAATTTTGTATTATCTCTACATTTTTTGTCCCACGAAACACTGAGGTTAACGTATCCTGTGAATAATAATCGACAGATCGAAAGCCAAAACATGAAAAAGGAATCACCTTTGGAAGAACTCTGAGACCAGGCGGTGTGCGGCGACTTGGCTTGGGAGGGGGAGAGTTGAGAGGGAGAGAGATGCGAAGGGGGAGGGATGCTCGGGCGCTGATTTGTCAGTCTTTAGGGTTTCATTTTCTTTGTTTTCCTCTTTCCTTTTATCTTTTTTGACTTTTTCGCCAGATTAACCTTTTAAGTAGGCTATATTTTTCATTTTTTTGACTAAGCTACATTACTTTTTTTTCTTCATTTTTAATGTATCTTACTTCTTTTCTTTTTTTTTTTGTCATTTAAGTATATCCTTCAATTTACACATTATGACAACCTTGTGGATCAATGACGTCAAAATTTTTTATTCAAATAAATCAAGGACATTTTCATCCATATAGTGATATACTAAAAGAAAAAAGTTAAGATATATTAAAAATGAAAAATAATATTAAAGTACTTTAATTACCAAAAAAAAAGATAGTATAAAAAAAGGTCAATTTATCATTTAGTAAGATATCAAAGAGTTTTTATGCGTTAAATATATTTTGGAGGGGTAAAATTGACATTATATATTAATAATTAATTAATCATTTTCTTTATCAACTTTTTAAAAAAAAAAGAAAAAAACTTTTATTTACCAAACCTAAATATATTCATCTATCCATAATCTTATTTAACGAACCTTAAATGTATCATTCTTCTTTAACTTCATCATTATCATGTCATGGAGACTTTGGGTTGCGCCATTATTAATGCAGCACAAGTATTAGAAAAATCTTCCACGATGATTTCAAATGGAGAATTGAGAAATATGTAACCAACGAAAACAATGGCAACTCATACCCAAAACGGCCTAAAGAGTTTACTATATCAGAGCTCTAGTCTTCAGAAGTCTACCACCTAATTGCCTTTTTCTCTTCTAATATTTGAATTGAACGAAGGGATAAGGATATTATGAAACCTACCTATCTCTTTATCTAAATCCGTCTATTAGTTTGATCCCAATTCTCAATCTATGATATGCACCTTCTATTACAAGAAATTGTTGATAAAGAGACAAAATTGAGATGCAGAGATTTGTGGGAGGAAAAATGACAAATGATGTGGATTTGTTGAGGAATAAGTGTTTAGATGTGTGGCTTTTTCTCATTTGTTTGGGAAGTATGAATAGTTGCAAGTTTATTCTAAATGAAAGTGATTTGGACAGTAATAAATTGCAAATTCTAGATGAGGGTGATTACTTATGATGATTTGGGCAGTAGATATAAATTGTTTATAAAGAAAGACCAACTCATAGTGCCTCCAATATGTTTGTTAAAAATAGTTGCTTTGTTTTGTTATAATTTTTCAGAATATCCTATTTTATAAAATCTTGAGCTCCTTTACGCCCATACTTCACCTATCTTGTTTTACTATCAAAAGAAGTTAATATATCACCAAGTGATAGAGGACGCTATGGTTGCAGATTAAGTATATTTTTTGTAGAATTGGTTTAGAATTTTCATTGCATATTCTAGTATGTTTAGTTGTTGATGGACAACAATGAATACTTTTGATAACAAGAGAGCTTTAAAGTTAGGTTGATAAAAATACATTAGATGTTAAATTAAAAAGTTAAGGTACCTTAAGAAATAAAAATAATGTTAAAGTACCTTAGTTACCAAAGTAAAAATGATAATATACCAAAAACACCAATTTGCCGGAGGGAAAAATATATAAGGTACAATATATGGACGAAAATGTCCCTGATTTATTTGAATAAAAATTTGTGATGTCGTTGACCAACGTTGACCTAATAAAAAAGATAAAATATCTTAAAAACCAAAAAACAAAATACAGTACTTTAGTCACAAAAGTGAAAAAGATAACATACTAAAAAAATCGATCTACAGACTTTTTCCCTTTTCAGATTTTCTTAGAAATATTTAGATAATTTCAAAATTTAGTCCCTGAATTATTTTTATTTTCAACTTTGATAGCTAGTCGTTTATTTATTTTTTTATACCTGAATTATTTTTATTTTTAAATTTTGGTCATTGATCATTTTTAATACTTTTTATACCTAAACTATTAAATTAGGTTTTCGATAATTGCATGGTATTAGGGTTGCATAAAACCATGCAAATGATAGAAGAATGAATACATATACATACTCATATGTACATTAAATTAAAATGGTCTTAAACAAGGGCATTAAATTATGAAAGGTAAGTAGTATATATATGTGTGTGTGTGCACGCATATACCCGTGATTATATGTATAGGTAGTGTGTGTATATATATATATATATATATATATATAAGACTTTGTTAATTAAAGGAAAAGAGAATAGGGGACAAGAGTGAGTTGTTAAAAAATCATGCATTGCGTAAAAGGGGATTGGGAGAAGACTTACCAAATTTTCTACTCTTTCACTCGCCTTTCTCTATATTACACTACTATTTCCTTCATTCTTTCTCTATCTCTCGGCTCACTCAACTCTCCCTCTCCAAACCAAAAATTAATTTCCTCTCTTCTCTCAAGAAATCACTCACTCTCATCGCCCTTAAACACAATTCTTTATGTTGTAGTTCATGCATATAGCCTTCCTAAGCCTTTAGAAAGCTTAAAAATAGAAGATTAAAACAAGGAAATATCAACAAACAAAATTGTTCAACTTTGTTTCAACACATTGGTAAGTTTCTTTCCACTCAAATATCAAGTATAAGGCTTCTGTCTTTGAGAGATAAGATCTTAAAGCTTTTTATTTCAATTTTTTTTAAATGAAAGTTCTTGCAACTAGAAGAGCTGTCATGAAGATAAAGATCAAACTTTTACATCAAACAAAATTTGTGTACACTATTTTGAGTTTTAATGTTTAATCTCCCTTCTTGACATGTAATGAAGTATTTGATGGACTTAAAATGATGGTAGAGGGAAGAGGATGATGAGGAATAACTTAGAGAACTCATGCATTGCTTTATATGTTTAAGGAAACGCTAAAACAATTTAATCACTTGAGAATGACATCTTTGTCAAAAAAGTTCATCACCTCTAAAAGAATAGCTTAGAGAACTCATGCATTGCTTTATATGTTTAAGGAAACGCTAAAATAATTTAATCACTTGAGAAGGGCATCTTTGTCAAAGAAGTTCATCACCTCTAAAAGATTACTTCCTCCATACAAACGTGCTCACTGTAAAACTAGGAGGAAAATATGTCTTTGTAACCCTTGAAGCTTGTTTTAAAAATTGATATAGTTTGTTAAAAATCGATTTGGGAAATGGAATAAATGCCCTTATACCAAAGCTTGCCAAAACAAAATTTTAGGCACGATAGAGAACTTTTAGGAGAGAAAAATAGTACCTACAATATGAATCTTTTTCTAGCCTTTTCCAAGATCAAACTATAGTGTCCTAAGGTCATTTCAAAATAAGAACCATATTGTTTTGATTGAGAGGATTCTAGAAATATTCAAGATCTAGAAATTGGAAGATTGATGAAGTATTCTCTTGGGAATCCACGGAGATCAAATTTGCCTAAATTGGGTTAGTACATTGTGAGTTTTACAATTGACAAGAATGATTACCTTTCTAAAAATTTCCAAAAAACCTGATTAAGTCCCTAAACTATTTTAAAGCTAGAATTAGGATAAATGATTTCCAAAAAGATGTTTTTAACCATAGAAACATTCTAAAAGTGATTGGTGCTAGAAAATAACATTTAATAAGTCGATCTTAAGGTTTCAATCATAAAAGAGATCCTCGTTTACTAAACCAACAATAATCAACTAAAATAATTTACTTATATGTTGATGACATGATATATTTTTTAAAACCACGTGTTGGCATGAGTGTTTTTTAAAAACAATGGTGTCAGTGGTGGGTACCATTGAGCGAATGAGTTTTCTTGAAAAACGAGAGTACAATTTTATGCACGTTAATGAAAAATGATTTTAAGAAAACATTTGTGGACTAAATTCCTTGTGGTGCATTTTGGTACTATATTCAAAGGATCCTAAGTGTAGAATTATAATTATTTGAGTACTCATGGGACCCCGATGATCAAATGAAGTATTTTGTGTTCCTGTACCATACTTGGTTAGTCACTCAAATTGGAGCCCTTTTGGACCGAAGATGTGTGTGCTTGGAGTCGGATTGGATGACCAAAACCTCACGATGATCTACACTCTTGAGCTAATAAAGGTAGCAGGCTATCAATCATGAGTGGAAGAGCCATGTTATAGGTGGTGTTGGTTGGCTTACTAACGATGTTTGTTGCACTGACTCTCAAATTTAACTTAACTATTCCTATATATATAGGAAAAATATGAAGTGTATATCCACATAAACTTGTTAATTCTTAAATCAAAATTTATTAATAAAAAATATTTTGATGTTTTTTTTTATTTTAAAAACTAAATTAACAATATTAAAAGAAGGAAAATTACTCATTTTAGTAAGATAATTTTACTTTTTTACCAAAATTGGTAAGTTTTCTTTTAATTGACCATAATTAGTCTCATTCCTTGTTTGATTGCATTGGTCAAATAAGAAAAAATCATACAAAATCAAGGCAAGACTCAGATCTCCATATCTTGACCTGATCCGACCCAGGGGTAAAAATGGAATCAAATTTGAAAAATTATCCGTTTTAGTCCATTACTTTAATTTTTACCCAAATTGGTTAGTTATTTTTTCCTCAAATTTGGTCCATTTTATTGTTCAATTTTAACCAAATTGGTCAAATCGAAAAAAATCGTTCAAAATCACCAATTAACCTATTTTCCACCACTTGACACAATTGACTTGGAGGGCAAAAAATGGAAACAAATTTTTAGTGTGTCTTATTTACTCACTTAAAATTACCTTTATTTTACTGATATTTATTTATTTATTTTTATTTTCCCTTCTTTACTTATTCTTCTTCCATTTCCCTTGTTCTTTTTGAAACTATTTAGATTTCCCCTTCTTTTTTATTTCCATATGCAAGAACTTCAAAAAAAAAAAATTAGAGGCAAAAAAGTACATATTTAATTGGAACTAAGAACTAATGGAAATATAGTAAGACATCGAGAACCAATTACCAAGAACAAAAAAAATCACCAATAAGGCACACTACCACAAAAACTAACATTGTTACTGCTCTCCCTAACAACATTGGAGATTGGTGGAATACTATTTTTTATCATCTTGAACTCTTTCAGCTTATTTTTCTAAATATTTCTCAATATGGCAAGAAGGAAAATGTGGTTCGTGGCAAAAGAAGAAAATGAGAAAGTGGGCGGCAGTAGCAAGAGAAAGAATGAAAGGAAAAGGTAGAGGTGGGTGATAATAGCAGGAAGAAGAGCTAGCAACGGCAAGAAGAAAAATGAAATGGAGGAATGAGGGAAAATAATGAATTAAGGTAATAGCAAGTTTTTTCCAAATATACCCTTAAAAAATTTTGCACATGCAAATAAAATGAGGTAAATGTGTATTATTTACTCATTGAAAAATTGTTTTCATTTTTGTCATCCAGGTTAATTACGTCAAGTGGTGGAAAATAAGTTAATTGATGATTTTGAATATTTTTTCCGTGTTTGACCAATTTAGCTAATATCAAACAATGAAATGAATCAAATTGGATGAAAAAAAAACTGAGCAATTTGGACAATAAAAATAATAGACTAAAACAAGTAATTTTTCAAATTTGATTTCATTTTTACCCCTAGGTCAGATTGGATTAAAATATGGAGATTCGGATCTTGCCTTAATTTTATTTTTTTCCCTATTTGACCAATTTAGATGCAATCGAACAATGAATAAGACCAATTTGGATAAAAGAAACCTTAACAATTTTGGTAAAAAAGTAAAAGTAACACATAAAACAAGTGATTTGTAAACAAAAATATAAAAAGGATTTTAGAAACAATTTATAAACAACGTTAGCAATGAACAAGTATCAAGTTATATTTTTATGCGACTAATGATAGATAATGACATTATTGGGTAGTTGGATTTTAAAATTTAGACCAACTCAAACAAATACATAACCTTAATAATTAAATTAATTGCAATAAACTTAGATAGGTTAATATATAATTTAATTAAACACAATTACCAACCAGTATAAATAAGATATTTAATCAAGTTGCATTAAATAAATGAGGCATCACTAATATTAAATTGCATATAACAATTAGTTTCAATTATATAAAATTAAAATTATATAATTATGCTATTAATTTAGTTATGTCAAGAGCAGAAATTCAATTAAACGAATACATGCTACTTTAATTATCAATCAAAGATTTATATAGCTAGATTTATCGATCTAGCTATATAATCATGTTAATTAACTAGGTTGTTAATCCAATTAATTCACACCATTATATTAATTAAAATAGAAATTATATAATATTTAATTATATATATATATATATGTGTGTGTGTGTGTATTAAATAAATACACAAAAAATAAGATTATATTAACTAAACTATTTAAGCGGTTCAACCAACTATTTAAGAAAACTAATTTAAAAATTAGACGACTCGATTGACCATAAAGAAAAAGTAAACTAGTTAGATGGCCTAGTCATCTATTTGCTATATTAAAATTGAATAAAGTAAAATTGGCGGATTTTACCCACCATTATATGAAAAAGTAAAGATTAGGCAGTTGTACCTGTCATAAGTTCAGTTAATTAAATCCAGACATAATTTAAGTACGAAGAAAATGATCTCATAATCCAATTTATTAATAACTTAAAACATGTCTTTGCTAACAAAATTAACTACTAACAATTCATATTTAGTATATCTAAGATAGGCATATAAAATTTGAAAAGAAACTTGAAAGAAAAACTCCCCTAGAATTTATTTAGACAACAATTCATTCTTGATTCTTACAAAAATACTTTAAAAACTAATCTAAAGTTCTAATATATATATATATATATATATATCTAAATTTGATATTTAAAGAAAGAAAATGCAAAAGAAATGAAGAAGATTGATTGTGAATTGGTGAAGAAATGAGAAGAAAAGCAAAATAGTAAATTTACATAACAAATTAGGTGAGCAGCGACTACTTAGACTTTTTCTTTATGTGGTGCCATGTGCCAGCACATGATTGAACTGCGCTTTTGGAAACTACCAAGTGTGAGCTTAGACTTTGGTTGGGAACGCATTTTGATTATGTCGTTCTCAGCTTCTGATTAATTTTTCCCAATCCTCAAAATGCCATCGTTTTTTGCTTGCTGATGCGTGCCCCATTTTCTACCACATCAATGCTTCTCTTTTCCAACAGTTCTTCTTCTTCTTCTTTTTATTTTCAAAATAAACTTAAAGTCTTAAAAAAAATAGAAATGTAAAAATGTCTATAAAATAACATAATTAACTGAATTTTAGTCAAAATATCTTTATTAAACAGTATAAAAATCAGTTAATTAATGATCACATCACTTATTGGTTTCATGAGGAAACCCTTACTAGCTGGTTTTTTAGTATATAAATGATGGATAAAGTAGATAGTTTTGCAAGCACTAGAACAATAAAGTTGGTGATGGTCTACCGATAATGTCACTATACCATGACTAGTGAATTGACGGATAATAAAGGGTTTGATGGCCTCTATTTGTCTATTTATCATTGATAAATATTGCATGTACTCATGATTTTTTTCTTATGCATGTTTTATATGTCTTTGATAGAAGTCATTTTTAGTCAAGTACATCTAAACATAATGTACATGTCGAAATAAAGTTTTTGACTCATGTGAGAACAACCACTTGATTTCATGTATCTTACAACTTATATTTTCGTGCACATAAATGTAAAATGTGTAAATATAAACAATATTTACTTATTCTTGATTGCGGCTTCTTTATAAACAATATCAAGAATCGTGAATTGAGACTAAATGAAGTCCTAGAATGCTAGCTTGGAGAAAAATAATTCTTAGTGAGAGAGTTTTCAGAAGAATATGTATTATGAAAAACCTAAGAGGGGGGGGGGTGAATTAGGTTTTAACCGATTTTTCCTCTTTAAATTAAACAAGCTTTCTAAGATAACAAATATCAAACACTTGGTGTTCAACCAAAGTATGAAATGATGAGTTCAAGAAAAGAAGCAATGAACACAAAGATTTATAGTGGTTCGGTTTATCCAACAAAACCTAATCCACTACCTTGAGCTATCTACTCAAGGATTTCACAAAACCTTTCACTAATATAGTAAGAGAGAATACAATAGAGGCTCACCCAATTCCCTTAGGGTTTTACAACATAAACTTCTTAACCAACCAAGGTTCACTCAACACTTTGAGTTTTACAATATAACCTTGTCTACACACCTATCTCTATTACAACAATTAATGAAAAAGAAGCTCTTAACACAAACACAGTTTTCTATGGTTCAAGGCTCACTCTAACCCTTAGAGTTTTAAGCTCAATGCAACCTTGAACAAATCAATCAAGATATGAATAAGAAGAGTTTGATATATGAAATCACCTTAATGTGAAGATATATCAATGTAAAGCATAAATACCTCTTTGAGTAATGTTTTCTTGTAAGTTGCTCAAGAACCCCAATGATTTTGTATAAATCTCACTTTGATGAATTTCACAATATGAATGTTAAGATTTGGTTTCAAAATAATCTCCAGAGGTTCTATGAAGTGTTAGGATCAGATTTTCGCTCAAAAAGTAGTTAGATGGAGTTGTTTAAACGATTGGGTATTTATAAGTATGCACCAACGGTCATAAAAATGGCTGTTTAAATCCCACTCAGGAGAAGTGCGGTCGACCGCAAATCAGGAGGGTCGTCCGCACCATCATCCGCAAATGTTCCAGAGAACTCTGGACAGTCTGCGGACGATGAGCTCAGAAGTCCGGTCGACCGCTCTATCATCCGCAAGTGTTCCAGAGAACTCTGGACAGCCTGCGGACGATACTCTGAGAAGTCTGGTCGACCGCATGATTTGTGGTCGTCCACACTTTTGTCAGGTCGACCACAAATGCATTAAAACTATGCAGAACAAGTTTCCAAACAACTCTAAGAGTTTGCAAACTATATTTTATGAATTTTGAAGTATGTGCATGTATTTTGAAAATCATTTCAAATACCCAACTCATGTTTTATCTAAATGAAATGCATTTTGAAAAATCATTTCACTTTTATTGAGCAACCTATAGAACTCATTACTCAAAGGGATAGACCTAGAGATAACCAAAGATAAATAAAGAATTAAAGCTACACCTCTAGATCCTATCTAATCCAGAAACTCTTATCTTCAAGGCTTGACATCAAAAGCTCTTTCTTGAAGATTTGAAACTTTGATCTTGTAAGGATTAGATATATGAATCCTAAAAGATCATCACTAATACAATAAAGTCATTAGTCCTTATCAATGTTTGTCATTTAATCAAAATTAAGATATTAAAAGTTTTAAGGCTTTCATATTATTTCTCCAATTTAAGTGATTACAAGTTGCATTTTGTGTGTGTATATATATACACATACATCAAACTGAAAGTACTAATGTTGCTATCCTTTATCATTTTGTACAATTGATCCTAATGTATTAATTCTTGATGTGGAAAATCTAAGAATAATGTTCCAGAACAACATTCTATGAAGTGATTAAGTTAGAACATCTGCTAATTGACAATTTCATCTGATAGTCATTGGCTTTATACTTTCATTTTAATACTTTTCTCTAACAAAATAACAATCAATCTCTTTGTGTTTTGTTCTTTCACGAAAAACAGGATTTTCCACAATATATATAGTTGCAACATTGTTAGAAAACAATGGCAGTGCACATTGCTACTGAACATTCAGTGTATCTCGCATACTATTATTTCTATAGCTCTATATTCAACTTCTGTTGAACTTCTAGACATTGTGGATTGTTTTGATAATTTTTAATAAATCAACCTGATATGAGTAATGATAGGAAGAACAATCCCACAATATTAGATGCTACCTAAATTGCTTACTTTGAGATTTTCAAAGATTTTTAGTTCCTTTTTTTTATTATTTGTTTATTTTTGTTTCAATTATTTATTAGTAATGAGATCTCTTAGGATCTTAAATAGATCTATTAGGATCATAGGGTATGTTTGTATTGAGTTTTGAAAGTGTTTTTTGTTTTGTTTTTGAAATAAAGTTATGTTTGCATAATATTTTTTTATTGAGAATTGAAAACTGATTGATATGTTTTGGATATCACATTTAAGAGTATTAATTCGGTTTAATGGTTTGATTTTTAAAATTATGGTTTGATTTTTTGGCTTTCGGTTTTATCTCTAGACAAACCAAACCAAACTATATTAATCTTAAAACCAAATGACCAAAAAATTTCAGTTTGGTTTGAACTAAAATTCTCCATTTTATAAATTACTAATATAATGTTTGATAGTAAATCATCTGAAACAATTCATGACTACAAAAAAGTTCTTATAATAAAAACACATAGCAAATTATAAATCTCATGAAAAATTGAAGTCAAAGTATTCAGTATAATATTCATAACATTTTAGTAAAAACAAGACTTGTCATTTGATGAATTCCATCATTTCTTCATCAAAGATATCTGCCAAGAAAAAGAAGACAAATTAGAACTTGAATTGCATTAATAATATAGTTTTTCCCAATAATTAAACTATAGTTGTTGAATTGCAGTGTTAGGGTTTTAGGTTTTGATATTTTTTTCATTAATATCTCAACCTAAAAATAATAATAATAAAAATATATTATGTTAAATTCGGATTTTCGATTATCCGAAATTTCTAAAATTGAAACCGAACACCAAACCGTACTTTTGAAAAAAATTTGGATATCCAAACCAAATAAATCGAAAAACCAAAAAATCAAACCAATTTAAAATTAAAAATTGGTTCAGATCGGTTCGGTTTTTTAACAGCCCTAATCACATTATTGATAATAATATAAAATGTACAGAATAAGTTATTAAATTGTTTGAGATTATATTTTAATTAAAAAGTAATCAAAAATATTGTTTATGTGATTGAATGAGACCCATATGTATGATTAGAAATAAATGTTTTGATATATGTTTTTATAGAGAAATGAAAAAACAATTTTGAACTTCAGACCAAATATAGCCTAAATTTTAGGGTCTGGTTATTAGAAGCCTATAAAAATATGCTTGAAGTATAGAATAAAGCAATCAATTATTCTCTCAAAGTTAGTATAAAAAGGGGCATTGTCAATGACGAGTCCGCTTTCAAGTTTTTCATCATAGACTCTAAATTAATTCATTATGGAAAGATTATCGATTCTAGGCCCTGAACTATTTTTATTTTGTAGTTATGAACTCTTATATTTTATTTCAACTTTTAATAGTTCAATATTTTTTTATTTTTAGTTATGGATCTTCCGATGAGTAAACTTCTCTTCCAACCAAAACAACATCTACTCTTAATTATTTCAGACGGATTTTCAAGAAAAAAATTTAAAAAATCCATCCCATGGCTTTTTCAACCATTTGTTCTTATTTTTTCCTAGCTTATTTGCTTTTTTGAACAAGCCATGATGATGGGTTTTTAAATTTTTTTCTTCTCAAAAATACTCTTGAAATAATTAAGGGTAGACATTATCTTGGTTGGAAGAGAAGTTCTATTCATCGAAAAGCCCATAACCAAAAATAAAAAAATATTGGGCTATTAAAAGTTGAAATAAAAGATAAGGGCCCATAACAAACAATAAAAGAAAGTATTGGACTATTAAAAATTGAAATAAAAGATAAAGATCCATAACTACAAATCGAAAATAGTTCAGGACCTAAAATCAATCATCTTCATTCATTATGTGTCTAGACTTATGACTAGATCATTTGCTAAGGTCCATAATAACTTGGATAGAATTTAGACCTTAAACCTTGTCGATAGGTAGATATTTTTACAATTGGATTGACCAAAGTTTCATTGCAGTAGCTTGGAAATCTTGGCATTGCCATATATATGGTTCGCTCATTGGAGCGTAATAAAAGGACTTTTCAGAGAAACTTTCCCCAGAGCACTAACTTGAGTTGGCTAAAATCTCAAAACACGGGATCTGTCCTTACCCCTAACATAAGCTTTGGTGCCACAATTGAGAGCCCACTAGTCAAAACAATAACAAGTAGTAATAACATTGGACCTTTCACGCCATTTATCAAAAGGCTTGCACTAGCAGAAATGGAGGAAAAAGGGGGTCAAGGGGTTGCGTTATAATTGTGAAGATTTCTATTCCATGGGACATAAATGTAACAAATTAATTTGGCTCAAGGGTCTGACAATTGATAATGCATTCGAGAAAGACATGGCGGTGGACATTAAGCTTTTTACAAATGCCATTGGTGTGGACTGAAATTCTCCTACTATGTTAGGAAATGTCGAGCATTACTGTTTCTGTACTGCTTGATTTTGGCAGCACACACAATTTCTGAGAGAATGATTAATTCCTAGTTTAGGACTGAAAGTGTGGAAAAAGTCAAGACTACAGGTCAATGTGCCAATGGGGAATATGTACTTGACATAGGCATATGTAAGTCGGTATCTCTTATGGGTACAAGTGAAATTTTTCAGGCTGATTTTTATGCTCTTCCATTAGATTGATTTTGAAAAATCTAAAAGGAGGGTGAATTAGGTTTTATCCAATTTTTGCAACCTAATTCAATTAAGCACTTCTAAGACAACAATTATCAAACACTTGGTGCTCAAACAGTGTGTGTAACAATGTGTTCAAGTAAATAACAGAAATAAAACAAAGAACACAATGATTTATATTGGTTTGTTTTGTCCAACAAAACCTAGTCCATTACATTGAGTTATATACTCAAGGATTTCACAAAACCTTTCATTACAAAAGAGGTTTACATAATTCACCTTAGGGTTTTACACAAAAAAGCTCTCACCCAATCAGGGTTCACCCAATTCTTTGAATTTTACAACACAAACTTAATTATACAACTATCTCCAATACAACAATTAATGAAATATATACACTTAAGATAATTACAATTATCTTCAATTTAAGACTCACTCTAACCCTTAGAGTTTTAAACTAAATGCAATATTGAATAAGAATTACAAGAAATGAATAAAGAGAGTTTGATATAAATATCACCTTAGTTGTGAAGATATATCAAACCTTGTACAAAGACCTCTTTGAGTAATTGTTCCTCAAGATTGCTCAAGAACACCAATGAATGTGTGAAACTCTTCTTAGATGATTTTCACAATGTAAATGTTTTGAAAGGGTTTGAAAATGTTTCTAAAATGTTCTATAATGAATGTCTATCAAATTTTAGCTCAGAAAGTTGTGTTAGTAAGATTTTTAAACATTTGAGTATTTATATGTGTGTTCCAACAGTCATGAAAATGACTATTTAAATCCACTCAGGAAACTTGCAGTCGATCGTAACATTGGCTAGTCGTTCGCCCTATTATCTGCAAGTATACCAAAGAGTTTTGGACACTTTGCGAACGATGAGCTAAGAACTTCGGTCGACCGTATGAACTGTGGTTGATCGCTCAACATACTAATCATGCAACACAATGTTCTAATCAACTCTAAAAGTTGCAAAATCTATTTTATAAAACTTTAAACATATGCATGTATTTTGAAAACCATTTCAAATACCCAAGTCATATTTTAACTTTATGAAACACATTTCGAAAAACGTTTTACGTTCATTAAGAAACCCATAGAATTATTACTCATAATGATAAACCTAGATATATTTAAGTGATATTAACATTTAACATTATACCTCTAGATCCTATCTAATATAGAAATGCTTGTCTTTAACTCTTGATAACATATGATCTTCTTTGAAGACTTAAAACTTTTCTCTTGCATGGATTAGACATTTGAATCCTAAAATGCTATTAATTGTACAATTAAGTCATTAGTCCTTATTAGTGTTTGTCATTAATCAAAATTAAAAAATTAAAAACTTTAAGGCTTTCAAATTTGACATGGTTTTAGAAGTGAAATGTTTGTGTACCCTTGGTCCGATTCAATGGGATTTCAACTCCTTAACTATGCAACTTGAATTCAATGGGAAAAAGGTGTTATGGCGTGGGCAATCTCTTCAAGGATACTTTCAACATTCCGTAGCTCCTTTCTAGAGTGCAATAGGAGAATCAGTTTCCCACTTTCCAAAAGCTTCCTCAAAATTTGATCTTGAGGACAAGCTCATGGCCAAGAAGGGGAGTAATGATAGTAAGAACAAGGCCACAATATTATATGTTTCATAAATTGCTCACTTAGATATTTTTAGTTCTTTTATTTGATTTTTTGTTTATTTTTGTTTCCTTTATTTGTTAGTCATGAGATCTCTTATGATCTTAAATTGATCTCTTAGGATCTTAAATTTTAGGGTTTCATTTTCTTGTTATTAGCATCTTATAAAAAAATGTTTGAAGTATTGAATAAATCAAGAAATTATTCTCTCAAAGTTAGTATCAGAAAGGGGCCTTTTCAAGGACGAATTTGCTTTTAAGCTTTTTTTTTTAATCATAGATTCAAGATCAATTTATTATGTGTCTAGACCTCTGACTAGATCATTTGCTAAGGTTCATAACATGACCCTTATCCAGTAAGAATATGAAAACTAGTTAGTTTTAGTACACTCATTCCAATTAGAATCAAAGTATGCTTGCAAAGATAAAGAAACATTAGCAACATAAAATAAGGAAAGACTAGGAGCTCTTTTCAAATATCTCAAAAAATTGGTCTGCAGTTGATGAGTGTATCGTTGCACTTTTAAATTAATATATTTCTACAACTACATAGTAGTAGTAAGTAAAAGTCGATCTCACAAGAAATTTTAAATTCTTTGTATGAGAAATTTAATAAGATTTTGGGGGAATTTTTAGATTGAAAATAGTTTAGAGAATAAAAAGCTTTAAAAGGGATTAACACTAAAAATAATAAACACTTTGTATATCTATGATAAAAATACTTTAGTAAGGAATATATATTTAGTCTCCTTAATATGAGATAATCATTGATAAAAATACTATTGAGAAGTTGACTTGAAATATCGTGCAACGCATCAATTTCGATTCTAATTAAAATAAATCAATTTGCGTAGTGCAACAAACTAATTACTAACTTTACCAAATTGTTTGAATAAAAGTGTTTAATCAAGTTGCAAAAAGATTAAGAACATCATCAACCTAAATAACACAAATAAAATAGCCAATGAAATTCATGTAATTTATTTTAAACAATTTCTAATTAATTAATCAAACTAAGTTTAATAAATTAATAATACTACAATAAAAAATCAAACATTCGGTTCTCAAATCCTAGTTAATCAAGTATATAAATCAATTAAAATGACTAGTCTTAAGTGAAAATATACAATTGATAAGATGAATTTTGAAATTGTTCAAATATTCAAGATCAATTAAACATTACCTAATCAAATATTAGTTTCTCTCAATTTAAAATCACTTCTTGAATATATAGATCTAAAAGATATTATCAATAGATTAAATCTAAATTTATGACTAGAATTGTCTCAAAATCTCATAAAACTCAACTTAATATATATTCTTGTTGTTATGTGATAAGATGCTCACAATTTATAGATAAATACATTAAAGAGAGAATAAGGATAGAAAAACTCATTTAATTAGAGAATTAAAATTCAGAAAAATTCACTTATTTGATGTTCTTCAATGCCAATACAAGTGTTCTTGTGTTCTTGAGAGTTGTGTTTGTCTTTAAAAAATTCCAGAGAGAATCTAACGAGCCTAGGTATATAAAATACCGAAAAAAAAGAAGATTATATATATGTACAACATGGTTTAGGGTTACAGTAAAAAGAAGACTAATTCAAAATCAAGAAAAATCAACTGCATTCCTCTGAGAGGGAATTCAGCAAGATGACTGACCTCCATTTCAAACATCTGAGACCTTGTCGCGAGGGAATTTGTTCTTGCCGCTGGGTCTTCAAGGCTTGCTGCGGCAAGATGGCCTCTTGGTGGAATTTGCCGTTGAGAGGTTCATAGATTGCTCCTAGCACAACAAGATGGCTTTTGCTATGTTTTCTAGGCCAATTTCATCCAAGTTACTACAAACAGATAATAAAATGTAAGGAATAACTTTAAGTCATAAAAATATGTAATTTAATTAGATTTAGTATCAAATATAAATACAATTAATCCCAAAAAATCTAATAAATTATAGTTCAATCAATCGTTTTTTAAATGTATTTTCTTGGCGAATGAGAAATTGACTCAATTGTTGAATTTCGAAGCGTATTTATAGTATAGTGTTAGCCAAGTCTAAATGTTCCCCACCAATATTTAGTAATCAATAATATTGTACAAGAAATATGACCTTTTGTCATTTAAATCAATATTATGCAGCATTGGTGTACTCGCCAGTTTACTAAAAAGAAAGTTATAGTATTATGTAAGCAAGTCCACAATATACTTTCTTTGACATAAATTCTATCCATCCTTGTTTCTGGTAACTTCAAAACCAGAAAACACCTCAAATCTCCGAAGTCCTTGATTTTAAACCGATTATGGATAAAGGATTTTACTTGTTCCACAGCAAAAAGTTTATTCCATGTGATAATCACATCATCAACATATACAAGAAAAGGCATAAACTCATCATCATTTTTTCGAGAAACAAACTCAAACCACTGATGGTTTGTTTAAAACCTTCAAAATAACAAGAGCTCATGTGAACCTTGCATTCCTCTGCCTACTTGCTTGCTTCAATCCATATAATGACTTTTTCAATCCACATACCTTTATTGCATCAGAATCTGAACAACTATATCCTGATGGTAACTTCATATACACCTCCCATGAAGAAAACCATGCAAAATTGCATTGTTTATGTCTAATTGCTGCAAGAACCACACCAAAAAAGTAGCCACTACAGGAAGAGTTCTAGTGGTTCCAATTTTTGCAACTGGAGATAATGTCTCAAGATAATCAATTCCTCATGCTGCGTATATCTCTTAGCAACCAATCAAGCCTTATGCCTTTCCAAATATCCTTTTAGAATTCAACTTGAGCTTATAAACTCACTTACAAACAATAATTTTCTTATTAGGAGGTAAATGCACCACTTCCCAAGCATTATTTTGTTCCAAAGCAGCCACTCTTAACTCATTGCAGCATACCATTCAGGAACTTGAGTTGCTTATTCATAACTTCGAGGTTCAGCCATGGAATTAAGATTAAAAATAAAAGAATAATGCTTGTGGAATAAACTTTCATATGTAAGAACTTGATTAATTGGTGTGGAGAAGTATGAGGAGAAGAAGAGGGAATAGTAGGATAAATGAAATCAGAAAGATGGGAATAAGGAATATGAAGTCCTAGTTGATCTCCTTAATGGAGGATACAATGAAGATGAAGAGGCAGTGTAATGTAGAGGAATAGGAGCAAAATAAACAGAGGAAGGAGGTTCAATAGTAGAAGGTAATATGAGGAAAATAATAAAAACTAGAAGGATGTGAATTGAGATTTCAAAATTGGAGGAGCTATAGAAGGTGAAAAATGAGTGGAATAAAGAAATAATGTTCATAAAAAAGAAAATAATCTCTAGAAACAAAAAAATTTAGTGTCAAGACTGAGAAGAATAAATCCTTTTTGAGTATTAGATGGGCCAAGAAAAAGACTAGGCTACCCGTGTGGTGCAAACTAATGTTTGTGAAGAAGAAGATTGCATGCACAAACAAAAAACAACCAAAGATTTTGAAAGAGTCATAATTATGAGCTTTCAAAAATAATTTCTCATAAGGAGTTTTGTGGTCAAGAACTGGAGTAGGTGTGACATTAATAATCCTTACAACATGTAAGACACAATAGCCCCAATGTGACAAGGAAAAACTAGACTGAAATGACAATGCTCTCTAGCTATGTTAAGGATATGCTGATGTTTTCTTTCAGCTATCCTGTTTTGCTGAGGGGTTTAGACGCATCTAATTTGATGAACAATGTCTTGTGAATGATAAAAATCAGGCATAGCAAACTCAACTCTGTTATCGCTGTAAATTCACTTGATCTTAGTGTGAAATTGAGTTTGAACAAAAGTACAAAAATGAACAAGGAATGATTTAGCATCAGAATTTTGCATAAAACATATCTAGGTATTTAATCTACTATGATCATGAACAATAGTGAGGAAGTAATGGCAAACAAACATAGTAGGGGTTTTAAAAGGACCCCAAATTTCCACATGAACAAGATCAAAATAAACTACACTTTTAGATGTATTAAGTGGAAACTGGAAAAGTTTTTGTTTTGCAATATGGCAAACTAGACAAAAACAATTTGTAGGAAAAACAATGCCTTTATTTTGTTGGTTCAAAGCACCTAACAAGGAATGATTTAGCATCAGAATTTTGCATAAAACATATCCTAGGTAAATCTACTATGATCATCAACAATAGTGAGGAAGTAATGATAAACAAACATAGTAGGGATCTTAAAAGGACCCCAAATTTCCACATGAACAAGATCAAAATAAGCTACACTTTTAGATGTATTAAGTGGAAACTGGAAAAGTTTTTGTTTTGCAATATGACACAAACTAACAACAACAATTTGTAGGAAAAACAATGCCTTTATTTTGTTGGTTCAAGGTACCTAACATCTTTAGAAGACACGACCTATCCTATAATTGATTATCTTGAGACATTCTCTCCGGTTGCAAAAATTGGCACTGGTACTGTTAGAGCGCTCTTCTTGCAATGGCCACTTTGTAATTAAGGGGCAAAATTGCCATCCCTAAATTGGCACTGGTACTATTAGAACTCTTCTTGCAATGGCCACTTCTTTGTAATTAAGGGGAAAAATTGCCATCCCTTATCTTTACCGCTTTAGAGAATGTGGTCCCTTTTCAACTAAAATACATAAGGAATCAAAATGACTGGAAAAAAAAATAAGGGACCAAATTGACTAAAACAATATAGTTAAGGGACTTAAATGACTAATTTGATCAATTCTTGGCATGGCTCCATACACCATAATTTAGTCCAGAGCTAGGACTTGAGTGGAGGTCATGCTTTCCCATTGAATTCATGTAAGTTTTACAGTGAGAAAAAATTATATTTATTCAAGTTAAATTGCAATGATTGACCATTGAAAAGAATCAACAATATCTTTCGTGAAAATCTGGTATTATACAGAGATTTCTTTCCTGAAATCTTGAGCATATAAGATAAAAATAATTTACAAATCACAGAAGATTTTAATTGGACAAATGCAAAAGATTGGGTTACAGTTACATTATCTGGCCTAAACCAATTTCTGAGTACACAATTTTCACGTACAGTTTGGAGGATTTAAACACTTATATACGGCAGATGCAGGCTGCTTGTACTTGGGTATACTATTTGGATCTACTAATCTGACTTCACCTGGTTCAAATGAAAGATCCCTATGCCTGCAAGAACAACAAAATTGAAACATTGTTTGTATTTGGCTCCTAGATTCAGAGAAAGTACTTACTGAAAAATTCAGAATGATTTTTATTTATGTCAAGGGAAAATGGCTAACACAATATGTATTAGCCTGCTTACCTACGGAGATCAAGCCCAACCAAACCTGCCTGCAGGATTGTCAAGTTATCCGAATCTGGCGAAACTATAATGACAGTATCCCCAGAGTATTGGGTTTCAAGGATTGACATCAGCTGTGTAACGCGAACAAACACATCTGAGACACTCTCATTGGGAGTCCCGTCATCCACAGGTGGCGGTTTGATATTTGGAGACAGACTATCTGATGCATATACCTGTTCCATACTTACATTGCAATGTTATCTTCTTAACTGATTAGAACATGGGTAATAGTTGTTTTAAGATGACATACCTCTGAATTTCAGTCAAATAAACCGAAAATTTTTCACTAATAGGGCCGTAGACCAGTTGAGAGAATGTAATTTATCTCATCCAAGTTAGCATTCATCACCTAATAAGTTAGATTGGTAATAGGAAGTCTTCATTCAAATCATTAAACTACCTTCAAGGCTACTTTTTAGGCATGATGTGAGACATGTCAACAAATAATCCAGGAGTGCAGAAACATATACGAATATCACCCGTATCTTACTTCTGATATGGAAGCCAAATTCTTCCCTTCATATGCTCCCAATCCACGAGCATCCAGAAAACTGTACTCAGGGACAATGTGGCTGCAATCAATAATAAAAGATTAACAGTTACTACAGGAAAATATATCCATCATCATCCAAACACAAATGCCTAAACAAATGCAATGATGTCCCATAATAATCTATGCCCTTGTTCCAGTTAAAGTCTCTAACTAATGATCTGCATACCTTCTACTGATCCCATTAACAGCAGCAATAGTTTCTGCAGCCTGATAAGCCCTCTGTGTAATAGAAGGCCAAATCCAACAATTTCCTTCACAAGACCTCATTGACTTCAGTGCTAAAGCAGCTTTTATTGTCTGCTTCTTCCCTTCCTTTGATAAACCACTATCCACTGAAGTTTTCGCAACCGGGTTTGTGTTAATTATCCCCAAACTCTCATATTCTGATTCTCCAGCTCTAACTAGAAAGTACCTGCAATCCTCCCATAAACCACCATAATAAAAATCGCATTCATCCTAAATCAGTAAAGAAGGCATCGTAATAGCATTTGGTCTCATAATCAATTCTTCAATCACCTAGGGTGCTCACAAAATCAAACAAAGAAATTCGCATAGCATTTCCAAAAAGATGCCAAACCCCAATTCGTCACCAAATTCATAACGTAAATCGGTACAAAAATACTTCTAAAAACACAACCTTGGCATCCAGATCAAGTCTTTCAAGTATCTAAATAAGAGAATAGTACCGATTGCTTAGCCGAAACGGGGGCATTTGGAAGAGCCCGCGAGCATATGAAAGCTTTACATAAAAGGGATTGAAGTATTCCTTAGGCTGAGGAGAATTGAAGAATGGCATTATAGTAAATGCAAGGGAGGTGAAAAGGTCACGGCGGATGAATGGGTTGAAGCTGAAGGTGGGAAAATTTGTGGCTTGGAAGCAGAGGAGGAGGGTGATTGTGTGGTGGTGGGAGTGGTGTTTTGGAGGCAAATGTGGTTGCTAACATTGTTCTAAAACGGTTGGATTTCAACCGATTTCTGAATTTTCAGTTGATGTTCATTTTTATAGGGTAGCAGACATTGAAATGAAGGTGAGAACGTTGCTAGGTTGGTTCTAATAAAGCGTATTTATTGTCTAAATTTTCATTTATAGATTTTTTAATTTAAGAATTATGCATTTTATTAATTCGTATATGAACTCATCGCTATTTATATTGATATTAAGAATAATGTGATAAATTTTTTAATATTAAATTAAATATAAATATTTAATTTTAAATAAAATAACTTAAATTAAATCACCATAGTATTTATGAACCCTATTTTCAAGTTATAGTTTTCTTTTATTCTATTTGCAAACTTAGAACCATGGAGGGGCAGGAGGAGGAGGAGAGGAAGTTTTCACCCTTTCCCTGAGACGAAAAATTATTGTCATAAGGCCTTAATGTGTTTTGAGGTATTACTCAAAATAGGCCCAATCGTTTTTTTTTAGCCACAAACGTGTGAGGATAACTTAAAATACGTAAAAGTGACATTGGAAACGGCGATTCGTCCTTCCCAAACGTAAGTTTGGATAATAATTTTTATACAATTTGACATTTGCAAACATCTTCCTTTTTCCAAAAGCGAAATGACGTTACATTATGAATCTCGTTTTGCAAGCTTGTACGTTTTCTATATTGGCGGGGCACACAAATCTTTCTCTGGGCCTATTTTGGTCAATTCTTTATATGCTTTTTACAGTTTGTTCTCCAATTTGGCAGTTCAAGGGTTACCACGGACATGTAACCAATCAATTGTCTTATAGGTTCTGATTAGTTAGCAACACAAAGTTTTATAGGCTGTCTTACAACTGTTCCTTATTGGTATGACTTGTGTCATGAAGTATCCATCTAGATAATTATATAAAATACGATAATTCTAATACGTTATCATAATTAAATTTATTAAAATTTATGATATGAATATAAAATAAAATAAATAATATTTCAATTTGCTAATAATACAAATATAATAATATGAAAATAAAATAAATAATACTTTAACTCGTTAATTTATTAACGACACGAACATAATATTTATTATCTATTTATAATTTTTATCTCTAAATATATTATTTATTTATTTAAATAATTAAAAAAATAAAAAATCAAAACACGAATAAAAAAATAAACACAATTTCAACATTAACCCAAAAAACTTCAATCTGTCTCCAGAGCATAATCGTTGGTAATGCATGGGAGAAATCCTCCAGCAACGCAAGTTCGAATCTCGTATGAATTAAATTTTCACTGAAATATTGTGAAAGTTTGTACTGAAATTTAACATATGCTTCTGTTATTCGTGCATCCTTCGATTTACGAGTCAAGAAACTTGAATTTCTGTCGATAAAAAAAAAAAAAACTTCAATCCTAATTCTTTTCGTGTTTTGGAGTGAGATTTAATATTATCAGCTGGGCATTGTCTCAAGGATTTCAAGTTATTGGTTTCTTTTCTTTCCTCGAAAGACACGTCACATTGTTTTATACTTAAAAGTGCATAGTACATGAACTCGAGCAGGGATGCTTTTTCTTGTTTTTATGAGCTTGGCTTCATTCTTGAAATGGACAAATCGCCTTAGTTTTGCTGCTTTTGCAAGTTGAAACAGTTAATCTAATGACGAGAAACACACCCGCGCGCATATATATATATAAGAACGATGACACCCTTCCCAATATTGCAATTTGCATGTCATTAGAGGCTTCATGATTTTCTTTTACTTCAAAATTTGAAATTCTCATTCAGATCATATTCACAATTGCATTAAGAGTTTGTACAAAAACAGAAGTAGATTGATGAAAAACACACACACAATATATATATATATATATATATATCCTTTTAGATCTGAATGAGATGCTTTTAGTGGACGCAGTTGTATCAGAGTCTCTGAAAGTTTCTGGTTCAATTGAAAATTAAAATCAATTGAGCGGAGTAATATAAATTAGTCATGTGCCCTATCGCGACAACTGAGAAATGTGTCATGGTGGAACTTCCACTATAACCTGTGAATTTTCCCCATTGATGATAACAAGAAAGAAATGAATGACTTCCCACTTCCCGAATTACCCAGCTAATAATAAGACAGTGCAAATATGCAATAGCTGGATTAGGCATAATTTACTACTGCAAAATGCTATGTAACTTTTAGAGAATTCTACAATGGTCCAAATTGAAGCAAGACTATGATTTGTCGTCTGTAGCATTTGCAGACTTTGTATAGAAAAAAGAAGTCATCAGCGGCCATGAGACCATGACTTTCTGCTTTCATTTTGTCCCATAATGATCTAAAACTGTTCTCTGGTATCGTGTCTCTGGGGAATCAATCAGTGCTCAGTAGTGCTTTGCTCAGTGCACTGAGTATTGTTTTCTGCGCATGACTTGTCTTAGATAATGTGGTCCGGCATTCAAAAAGAACCAACTTGTCAGTCTTCCTCTGCCACTCAGTCACTAATAACACAAATGCAGTGGCTTATGGTTTGATTCTGTTCTTCTTGATTTCCTAATCTCAAATTAAAAAAAACTCACCAATTAAGAATAAGAAAGCAGATTTAGGTAGCCCTGTTTTTAAGGCCATACATATGTAGGTTTTCTTATATGGGATTTTTTCTATTATAGTTTTTGAACACATTCAAACATTAAAAATAGAAAGTAGCTTATTTGATATATTTGAGTTTCTTGTTACAAAATTTTACAAGTTAAAAAACTTTTATTACTTTAATGATTCGATACTCAAACATATTTAATTAAATAGGTCAATTTTCCTTCTCAATAAAAGAAAACTATACGTCATGAGTTTTTTCTCTCTCTTTTTTTTTTCATAATACCGTAATAAGTGTTTGTGATAATTTTTTTTTTAACTCCATGACCATTTTAAGAATAATATAAAAGGGACATATGACAGTTTTCAAAAGTGAAAAATAGATGATAATTAGACTAAGACCGGTTCTCTAACATGAGTCTAGTAAATGAGACCAGAAAAGATAGCTGTATTCAAATAGTATAATTGTACTAGTAAAATGTGTTTCCAGTGTTATTGCAAGCTTTGGATCTCTCTGCACAATTAATGCAGCATCTACTCCTTTTTTATCAAAAAAATATATGCACGGACTGAGATTCTCTGTCACTGTCTTTAAGCCTTCTATTAAACTAATCCTCAGAATCTATGGCAACCCGACCTTGTTAAACAAATTTACATTTTCCAAAAAAAAAAAAAAAAGGGGGAAATTCTGGAAGAGAAGACAATCTGAGTACTATTTATATATGTCCACATCTGCTAAGAAAACATACAAGCCAAAATAGAGAAGAAATCTCTGTTCCAGCTTGAAATGGACAGAAGAGTCAAGCTGATCTATTTTTTCTTGATCTTCTTGTTCTTATCAGCCTTGTCCTTCAGTGTAAGGTTCTTTTCCTCTTCTTCTATTGCTGTCTTTGGCCTATAGTGCACAAGAATCAGAATTCAAGAAATCCTTCTATTTCAACACTAAATTGTCTCATTCCATATTAGTTTTTTGCTGCATAATTAATCTTTTGTTTCATGTGCAGGTTTCATTGGCAGAGACAAGTTCAAAAGAAAATCCTTTGACAGCAAGAGCTTCACTGATTCGGTATTGGAATGAACACATTTCCAACAATCTTCCAAAGCCAAATTTTCTTCTCTCCAAAGCATCCCCACTCTCAGTTGTCCATTCTGCCTATTTCACAAAACTCGCTACCCAAAATGACCTCTCCTCTCACCTCTCGTCCTTTTGTTCTGTAGCAAAATTGTTCTGTCATTTTGACTCGTCGTCAAATGCATCCGTACTTTCCACTCCTAGCAAAGATGCTAATTTTGCTTTATACACAAACAAAAACTTCCATAATTACGGAACATCTCATCTTGGAGGAGTTGATTCCTTCAAGAACTACTCCGATGGGATAAACTTTGCCAGTAGCTCATTTGCTCGTTACAGCCGTGGCTCTAATGCCCATCATGAGGCTTTCACAAGCTATGCTGCTGATGGCAATGTAGCCAATTCAAATTTCACTTCATATGCCGCCAGTGCCACTGGCGGGTCTGGTGATTTCAAGGCCTATATGCCAAGGGTCAATGTGCCCGATCTTCATTTCACTTCATATGATTCAGATGGTAACCATCACAAGCTTTCCTTTACAAGCTATGTTGATGATACTAATTCTGGAAACCAAGCTTTTACTAACTATGCCAAAAATGGAAATGGTGTACCTGTTGATTTCACTAGCTATGGCGACACATCAAATGTGATTGGATCGAGTTTTACAGGGTATGGTGAATTAGGCAATGCTGCTAATGATTCATTCAAGGGATATAGCACTAATGCCAATAATCCCAGTAATAATTTCAAGAATTATGGTGGTGGTGGTAATAGCGGGGTGGATTCGTTTATTAATTATAGAGATACAGCTAATGCAGGGACGGATACATTTCAATCTTATGGGAGGAGTTCAAGTTCAGGGAAAGCAAATTTTCTCAACTATGGAAAATCATTCAATGAAGGAATTGATACCTTTAAAGAGTATGGTAAGGGAGCTAATGGTCAGACCACTGGTTTCAAGATTTATGGTGTGAACAACACTTTTAAAGATTATGCTAAAAAGGGTGTCACATTTGCTGGATATACTAAGCCAGGGTCTACCAAAGAGGCTGTCATTGGGGGCAATGGCAGATCTGTGAATAAGTGGGTTGAAGAGGGCAAGTTCTTTAGGGAATACATGCTGAAAGAAGGGACTAAAATGAAAATGCCCGACATTCGGGATAAATTGCCTAAAAGGTCGTTTTTGCCCCGGATGATTTCGTCAAAATTACCATTTTCAACTGGTGAACTCTCAAATATTAAGCAAATCTTTAATGCAGCAGATAATTCTACCATGGAACAGGTGATTATGAATGCACTAGCAGAATGTGAACGTGCTCCGAGCTCCGGTGAGACGAAGCGGTGTGTCGGATCGGTCGAGGACATGATCGACTTTGCGGTGGAGGTTTTAGGCCGTAATGTGGTGGTCCGGACGACGGAAACTGTGGAGGGGTCAAATCAAGAAATCATGATTGGAAAAGTCAGTGGAATCAACGGTGGAAGAGTTACAAAATCAGTTTCTTGCCATCAAAGCTTATACCCATATCTACTCTATTACTGCCACTCAGTGCCAAAAGTGAGAGTCTACGTGGCAGACATTCTTGACTTGGAAACCAAGAAAAAGATAAATAATGGCGTTGCCATTTGTCATATTGACACGTCAGCTTGGAGTCCGGGCCATGGAGCTTTTGTGGCATTAGGGTCGGGTCCTGGGCTCATCGAGGTGTGCCATTGGATTTTTGAGAATGATATGACTTGGACTACTACTTCTAATTAATTTATTAGAGTGTTTTATTTAAATTATTTTTGTTGGAAAATTAGTGCCACCAATAACTTATGTTTTGGGCTTTTTTTTTTGGGTGAAATTGAAATTTACATGATCATTTTTATTTTTGTTTCTAAGGCTAATGTTATCCTTCATGTTTGTTAAAAATTCTTATTATTGATTTTTTTTGTCTTTCAATAATCAATTTACAAAAACATGCAAAAAATATATACATTGCATAGGGGAGCTTATATTTTTCTATCATTTTCTTGATTAACATGAAAAGAAAATTATTCGTAAAAATTTACGCAAGCAACCTTTTTTAACCGTGTTTTTTACGGTGAATTTTGTTCCTTCATAAGTTTAAATTAAAAATTACATACTACAGATGAATTAATAATTCCTATACAAGCTTTTTTACAACTTCTAGAGACAGGAGACATCTCATATCTTGACTAGAGCTTTTATAGTACTGGGTTTTCTCTATATTTCCGTTTGTTTTGACTGAAGAAACCTAAACTAACCATGTACCAAAAAATGAAAACAGCAAGAACATAGAGCTCTTTTTTTATTTTTAAATCCTGTTCTCTAGGATATATTAACTGCAGTTAGATGTAACATTCTTGAAAATTTCATGTAAAGAAAATTAATCTGCAAATGCTTCACACAACAAAACAAGTTAACGAATAAGCAACATAGGACAATCAGCTTAACTTGATTCGGTTCATCATACCCTTTTTAAAAAAATAAAAATAAAAAATAAAATCTATTGGTTTATTTATTTATTTATTTTCCTTTGTAAATATTAAAAAGCAAGTATAGCACACTCGGACTTCCCAAAAACGATGTTGGCTGCTGAGATTTTCTAAGTTCTTATACAAAATTGAGTTTCGATATGTTCCCTGCTGGAAGCAATTATAATACTAGCAGCTAACCTTTTATCATTATTTGTACCTTCGAAGATAAAGTTGATTCAGCTTTGCCGTGTTCTGGAATTCAATAAGCTCCAAAGCAAGCTGTTTATCTATGTAAAAAGAAAAAGGCTAACAAATGCTGTCATATGATATGCTCCAACCAGCTTTAGTGCATGCAGTTAAAGTAATGCTAAAAAAAAAAAAGAAAGGGTCCCGAAAGTGCTTTCCCCAATCACACATTCACACTTTTATATATATATATATATATATATCTTGACACTTGTAAAGTTTAGGGGACAGCATTATTCAAGTCAAGCATTGCATGCAATTTTCATTTCTTCTTCGTTCGTCCATTCCATTTTCACTGAAGAAAATGTGAAGCCATATCCAAACCATTTGAAATGTCATACCAATCTTTTTGTTTGTATTCTAGTTCTTCCTACGCGGATACATATTTTCCCAATTTGTGTTTTTGTCTGTCTCATTTAAAATTGCACGCTTTCCTACACCAAACTCTAAATTAGTGATTTGATTTCTACCTTTTTTAAAACTTTTTTGGTTTCTAACTTTTTTATCTTTTGTATATTTAGTCCTCACCTTATTTATTTTGGCATGATTTGGTATTTTTTGGATAGTTTGGGCAAAAAGACTTGGCAAACTCAACGATCTTGATTAAAAAATTAAAAGGAAAAATTGCAAGTTCAAATTTTCAACCATTGGTATACACCCTCATCAATCCTCACCTTCCTATTCAATTCTTTCTAAATAATGATTTCCTACTAATTACAAAGAAATATTTTCTATATTTAGAATTGAATATCTATATTTTCATTGTAAAATATCAAAAATTGAATTAGAAATATTTAATTCTTTCACATTTTAATTCTTCTCGCTTTTGCTTATGTGAGTTAGAAAACTTAACTCTATTATAATGGTTGAAAATGTGAATTTTTAGATTTACCCTTTATATTTGAGTAATTGGTGAATTTAGTCCTAACTTTTTTAAAAAATATTTTTAATAGATTTGATCCTTCATTTTTAATTTTAATTTTATTTTTTCTTAACATTTTTCTTTTTGGTGGGTTTTATCCTCACTTTTTCAACTTTTGTATAATTGGTCCCTACCTTATTTATTTTTCCACAATTTAGACTTTTTTAGATTATTTCAACAAAAAATGGCAAACTGATGAAAGTGAAGGTTGCAAAATACAGTAACACACACACACACACACACACACACACATATATATATATATATATATTTACAATGTCTCTTACCTTTTGCCTATCAAATATGAAAATCCACTCAAATCTTCCATTAAGAATGTCCAAATCAATCTCTAGTAGAGCTCAAAGAACCACTATGCTTATTCCCTTGCCTCTTTCTCTACAAGCGCATAAACTATTGGCCACTATCCGTTGTCCGCATCAACAATCACAATAGACAACAATTGACCTCTATATAGACCTTTGAAGAAGAATCCATCAATACCAATAAGTAGCCTACAACTAGCGAAAAAGCTTGAGGTCATAAACTATTAGTACATTCACATAAACCTAGGACCCTCGTTAGGACTTTTTTTGAAATTCTAATGATGGATCTCAATTGTTGTGTTTGGATGTGTCCTTTTAAGTTCAACAACATATATCTAGATCAAAGCATACTAGTTCTCCCGTGACCAGTGATCAAATCATTTGCAATTGTGCTAGTTGTTTATGTTTTGCATCGACTTATCTCTAACTTAAACATTTCATGAATCTCTTGTCTAATAAGCTGGATAGGAATATTCCTTTGAAGCTTGACCCTTTCCATGCATTTTTCAACAATCCATTTTGAAGGTATTGATGGATTGATGACCACAATTAGTATGATGGAATCTCACAGTCTTCATAACCAGGTCACTACTATTGCCTTTTCCACATAAGCATAGACCATCATGTACAATTTGGGCTCAAGCCCTTTTTCCTCACTTTTTTTTGTTTACTTGGTTTGACCCTAGTTGCTTTACCTTCTCTCATTTGGTAATTTTTCACTGCATCTTTTTCCACATTTGTAAATTTCATTCTAACATCAATTTTGGATTATTCATTTGCTAGTAGCATAAAAATCATGATACATATCCCTAAACTAGTCAGTATCTTCATCAGTCACACTAATGCTATGCAACTCATCACCTAATGCATCTTCATCAAGTACATTATCTTGCTATATTCTGTCACTGAGTCTAGTAGGATGTATATCATCCAACAATTCCTCAATAACATTTTCTTTATAAAGGTCATCATCACTACAAATACTTTCATCTGTAAAATGATCAACTACATAGTCCCCATCTGAGGAATCATTAGATGATTCTTGCATATCAATGTTTGCATTGGTCCATTTTGTTTCCATCCTATGTATACTGGTTCCTTCATCTATATTTGTCATATTGTAAGTGATTTGTATATTGTTTGACTACAACATAACACAATATTCACCAAAGTTTTCCCAATTAAAATCATCGAAGGTAAAATCAGCCTCAAACATTCCCTACATCTTTCCACCAAGTGCTAGCTCTCCAACAACCTCAATGTATGGTAGATTAACTGGTTTTTGAATCTCCATTTTTATGCTTCATCCTGTGCTTGCTCTTCAACTACTATGTTTGACTCTACTTGACTAATATGGTATTGAACCCACTCAAGCAACAATTTAGATGGATGACACTTTATCTTTTATTTCTTTACATTTGGCAAAACAACATTAGATTACTCCATTACAATTTCCTCAATTACAACAGAGGACCTTACTTCTTCCACCTTAAATTCTGGCACATTCCTATAAAGCTCTAACACTTCATCAAGATTACTAGCATCATAGAAAAAATAAATTACCTAGACCTTCTTCATAAGTGATGACATTTTATTAATGTCATCATCTCCATAGATTGGAAGTAAACCAGTCTTAAAGTGCCCAATTAATTCTAGATAGAAAAACAATGTGTATAGATCATCATCAAGATGTCCCAAACCTTAAAAAATAAACATACTTGTGACATTGTAATTGTGCTTCTCCTGTAGTAATCAACATGGTCAACGGTCCCACCCTTATAACTTATATCCCAATCAACCCTAGATATGCAATCACCATGATAAATTTTCACTTAAAATCATCAATATCTGTCCAACAAATAAGAACATAAAATTGTACATGTTGATATATCTAGACAAAATCATGCCATGTACTTCAAAATGTATATGTACATTTATTAAGGAATATTCCCTTATCTACTACATATACTTCAAATGTACACGTGATATGATAGGAAAGACCCATTCTTGCAATTTGAAGAATTTTCCATTTCAAGTGTACTGTAAATTAATATCCACGATGGAATCCTATTTTATGACAACTATAACTATATCCAATGTACATATTGTAGTGTTCCACAAGCATAGAGTTGGATAAGGAGAAATATTCACTCTCAGTACCTATAGGGAAAAAGATCAAAAAGGCCCCTTAACTTTTCGAAAGTCCAAAAACTGCCATTGAACTTGGGAAATGGCAGAAAAATCACTCCAATGGTGAAGGTATGCAACGTGCAGCGTGAAAGAGGTAAAGCTGAAAATTTTCTCTTTCTTTCTTTAATGGTGAAGGTATGAAAATGGCAATGGTAGAAATGTAGCACATTTCTTTATGTTGATTTGAAGGTCGAGGGGCTATGATGCAACTTTTTCCAATGGGTTGATCTTGAAATTTGCAGTAGAGCAATCGGAGTTATCCCAGGTTTGTTGGAAGGTTGAAATCGATGGAACAAGACATTGAGAGTGCTACACGTGTTAGTACGCGCAAAACGAATGGTGATTCGTGTGTTAAATTTCGAACGAATAAGATGACGATACATGGCATGGACAGCGGCCTGAAGAAGGGTGTGACCAATGAATTTTTGAAAGTTCAGGAGCAACATGCGGTTTTACCAAAATGAAAAAAGGTTAAGGACAAAAAGATTGAAAATAAAAATGAAAGACCAAATATGTCAAAAATAAAAAGGTTCGGAACTAAATTCACCAATTACTTCATTTTTTAACCCAACTTTATAGTTTCCTGGTTTTTTGTTGAAATAGTCCCAAAAATGACCAAATTTTTCAAAAATAAATAAAGTATGGACCAAATATACAAAAGATAAAAAGGCCTAGGACCAAAAAGGTTTTTGAAAAAAAAAATAAGGATCCAAACCACCAAAAAGAAAAAGGTTAAGGACCAAAAAAATGATTTTTTTTGTAAGGATTAAATCTATCAAAGATTAAAAAAAAGACAAATGGATTAAATTCATCAATGACTATATAATTAAAGTTCCAAATGCGAAACATCTCGCTTTTGGAAATATTGGGATTGGCTTCTTCAACTTGATTTCCTTCTTGACAAGGTATTTTTCCTTTTTTTTTATAATTTATTTATATTTTAACTTTTCCCACTTCTTCATATTCCATAAAGGCGACATGTCATTGGAATTTTTTCCGACCATAACATCCCAGATTTTCCAAAAATACCATATATATATATATATATATATATATAATTGTCAAATCAAAAGAATAATCCAAATTTAAAACAGTCAAAATTTTCAAATAGTTAATCAAAATCTCAAATTTCAAATAAGTTTCAAATTATTAAATTTTAAACAAAAACAAACTTACTAGAATAAAATATTTATAATCAAAATGAAACTAAACACAAACAATAATATTATTAGTTCGAAATGAGAATATAATTTAAACTTAACCAAATTCAAAATTCTTAAATAATTAGTCATCCTCCGTCCCCGCATCGCAGTCATATTAGCCTGTAAACGATTTTAAGAAAAACATAATACATGGGTTAAGTACAAAGTACTTAGTGAGGGTAAAGTGTGACATTTACAAGGATTTACAAATTGCAAATATCATGTAAACATAAATGGTCAATGTATGTCATCGAGTCAAAGACTCCCTGTTTAATTGGGATAAAATCCATATTCAATCGGACATAAGTCTCTATTTTATCGGGCCTAAGCCCCTGTTGTTTGATGACATATGCAATATACATTTATATGCGCATTTATAAAATCATTGTACATATATCATAATTGAATTTAAAAGTGCACAATTATTCATGGATTAAATAGCACATATAAAATGTAAATATAAAGATTTTAAATAATCAAATAAAATTAGAACTCCCACCTCAAATGCATATATAAATATGTGCTAAGTTGTGTGGAAGTATTCAATGAATTAGAACCTTGAAAGGCGAAACTAAATAATTAGTTTTAAATAAATAAATAAATAATCTATATAAAAGAAAACAAATGGCTTTTTGAAAAGTTAAATGAAATATTTGGCATTTTGAAAAGGTTTGAAAACACTTTTCGAATATGAAAAATGTGATTTTCGAGTTTGGTAAAGTTTGAGGTCAATTGTAATTTTAGAAAAAATTATAGGTCAAATCGTAATTTTCAAAAGTTTAGGAACTAAAAATGAAATTTTTTAAAATATGAGTTGAATCATAATTTTGATAAGAATAGTGGTATAAAAAGTTTTGGGATCAAATTAAAGATTTGAAGACTAATTAAAAGTCCTAAAACATTCATAAGTAAATTTATAGATTTGTATATGAATTTGAGAAAATTTTAAGATTTGTAAACCCTAAGGAACTATTTACAAAAAGATGGATAAGTTTTGTAACATAATTACAAAAATACCCTTTTAACCCCAAAACCCTAATCCTAATTTTTTTCCTCCCTTCTTCTTCTTCTAGCTACCGCCCCCATCTTCCTCTCTACAGCCACCGTGGCCCCCCCCCCCCTTGCCAACCCCAACCGTCGCCCCACTTCTTCTTCTTCTTCTTCTCCTTCCCTCTTCTCCCTTCTTTTCCCTCCCTCTCTCATTTTTTTTCCCTTTCCTTCTCTTCCCCCTCTCACTTCTTCCCTTCCTCCCCTCTCGGTTTCTCTTTTCTGTTTTTTTCCTCCTTCCCTCTGCCGCCACCCCCTCCCTCTCTTCCACCTGCTAAATAGAGTAATTTATGAATTGCATTAAATTATTAAATGAATATTACATGATCCATTTGTATTTTTACTTTGCTTTGATCATCATTTTTAATTTTTTTTATTGAAGCCACATTTGTTTTGTAATTAATTGCAATAATAGCTTTTTGTTTTGCAAAAATTAAATACTCTCAATTCGTTTGTAATTAAATATTCATATTTTATTAATTTAAAAATTAATAAGAGTTTTTTACTTTAAGAAAGTTATAATATTATTCTTGTTATTAATTTAGTTAGAAGTAAGATAATTAATAATTGAGATGTAAATTTTTAAATTTAAAAATTTATTAGTGAAACTTTAATAAAAATATGTATTTATTTAAGGAAAGTGTATATTCAATACTTCAAAATAAAAATGGAACTTATCTTTAAAAAATGAAATGGCAGGGGAAAATAGGTTAAAAGAAAAAGAACATATCGCACGAAGGGGTTTTTTTCTATATATAAAAAAAAGTTTCCTTACTTTGTAATCTAGCCATTTTTAACTGTATAATTGATGACCTTTTTTTTGTTTTTTTCTGTAAAAGCTCAACATGCACGCCTATTTACGTGTTGTCTCTGCACGTAGCACGAGAGTGTGTCGTTCGTTCTTGGTTCTTGAAAGTCTTTTGACTTTTATATATTTTCTTTGTGCCTACATCCTTCCTTACATCATCAGATAAGCCATGTTCAAAGGCATCGTCATTTGTTTTGTTTTTCTCCATTAGTGTAAAAGAGAAAGCTCCAAATTCAAATACCATGAATAGCCAGAGAGGACTGATACTTGCTTCAACTGTATATTAACAAACGCATGTCTCTATGTGAAAATGGAAGCAATCTGGTCGGCCGTCACGTCTTACGGCCATCTCTTGACACTACGTAATATTGTACGATTCTTTTACGTCATATGAAATAAAACATCAAAAATTTATTGCATGGTAAGGTTCGAGTCACGAATATCATAATAATAAATAAATAAATTTACTCCTGGTGGAGTATGAATTGGAAATTCTTAGGATTAATTAGTTGAAGGATTATAAGATACGAATTCCAAATCAATGTAAACGAGATTCAATAGAAGTTTTCACTGTTGAAGATTTAAATCCTTTTGAATCGTCCTTTGGACTCGAAGTTGAGACACACGGTCGTTATGTAGACAGTTTGCAAGTTCTCTTATTGGAAATTTTTTTCAACTTTTTGAATGCCCTCTTTCCCAATTTTCAACATTTTCATTCTAAAAATGGGTTGGAAACTGGGCATGAGAGTACTGAGGAAGACGAAGTAAGTTTGAAAATGTGAAATGTGCCACTGAGAAAATGTCAATCCAAGCAAGTTTTCAAATCAAAGAGAACATATTTTCTTGATAATAATATTAGATATGTAGAATTTTGTTCTCAACTTTTCACTTGGGAAACAAAAGTTGAAAATAAGTGTATGACAAAAAAAGAAAATGTGCACGTTTACTTTTAAATATTAAATGTACTAAACATAAAGTTGCATTTAAATTGTAATTTAAAAGTGTTTTTTGAATGAGAAGTGTATTTGTGATTGGATAAGAATTTTTTATTAAGAACTGAAAATTTGATTTGATAATTTTTTTGTACCATATTATTGATAAAATATATAAAATATAATTAATAAATTATTTGAGATTGTAATCTTAATAAAAAAATACTTAGAAATATTATTTATGTGAATAAATGAGACTAATGTGAATTTGGAGAAGAATTTGAAATTTAAATGTGAAAAAGTATTTTGAGATATATTATGAGTTGCTGTCCAAATAGAGACTGAGAAATGTTAAACAATTTGATTTGATGTGAAAATTGGCAAATCAAAACTTTCTTTTTCTCTGAGTTAAATGATTATCAAGAAGTATCTACCCGGAATTTTGAACTCTTACCAAGTTTTTCTTTTTTATAATTATCTTACCAAGAAAGTGTTGAATTTTATGGGTGGAAGAAAAGTGTTGTACTTTTAAAATGGCGGCAATACTACTACTACTAGAGAGGTTGAGTGGAACATCATAGAACCGCGTTTCAGTTTCCGATTTGATTTTTGGCATTGAGTGGTCAAAGGACACAGTTTGACCATGGAAGGTTGAATACTCCCACAGTCCCACTCTCTCTCTCTCTCTCTCTCTCTCTTTTTTTCTTTTTTCTTTAATAATTGAGAAAATACAAACATTCAAGTGATTTTTGATAAATAGAATAAAAAATCATTTTTAAATATTTTAAATATTATTAATTTTCTTGTAAAAGGTTTAAAATATAGTGTTTGAAAGTTTAATTAAGCATCTTACATATTTGCATGTCTTTTATATTGTAAATGATAATAAAATATTTTTAGGGATTAATTAAGAAGAATAAAATGAGAAAATAATTTACTATTTCTCTTTTCCTAAATATGAGTTGTTAAAAAACTTTTCCACACATGTTAAGATATATAAAATTAAGATAAATATGTATTCTATTTCATATTAATTGTCATTTTATGAGTTTAGTTTTGTTTTTTATTAACTGTCTTTTTAGTATAATTTATTATTATATTTTAATTTTATTTTTATTTAAGAGAAGTGAGAATGAGAATAATAATTAATTTTGAGAGCCACAAAATTTGCTTTAACTAAAATACTACTTGGTCGGAGCAACTCCAAAAGAGTTGCAAATTATTAAAAAATAACTTCCAAAAGCATTTTCAATCATTGGAGAGAAATGAGTGGCTTACCCATGTAAGCCATGATTGTTAGTAGAAGGGATTAAAAAAATGAGTTACAAATGTGATTTTTATCATTAACATAAGTAGTACGATGTAATATTGTATTAAAAAATTGAATGAAATATGAGTATGATGTAATATGTGATTTTCATTTGTTATAATTTGTAGAATTATATAATTGTAGTGAATAATTGTAAAAGATAAGAAAATAATGTGAAGAGATGTAGATGCAAGCATAATAAATGAAGAAAATGCAAGCATTAAGGTAATCAGGGATGTAGATGCTCTTAATTCCTTTTCATAACTCACTAGGGTAATTTTCACACAAATCAAGGATATTGTCTTTTTCCTAAGATACTCTTTTATTTATTTTGTTTTAAAAATAAATAAAATAAGATATAATATTAATAAGAAGGAAAAATATAATGTTTTTCTTGAAAATAAGAAAAATACGTGAGAAAGAGAATGTTAATAATGATAATATTAATAACAAAGAGTAAAACATTCTAAAAATTTATAAAATGACTCATAAAGTTATTATAATTAGGAACAAACAAACAATCTTCTACTACCTTATAAAATAGATGGAGGGTGTTCTAACATTTTTGTTCTTGGAATTCTAAAAATAATGATTTTTTAATTTATTTTCTTGTTCTTAGAGAAATGAAGTGAGAGGTATTTAGTGAGAAGAATGAAAAATATATAATATGAGAGATGATAACATGTGAGAGTAATATGGAAAAGAATTACCTAATATTCTTAAAAATAACTTATAATTAGGGATATCCAATGCTCAATGATCTAAATTTAGAAATTAGGTAGATGACTTATTAATTTAACTATTCATAAAAATGGAAGTAAACATTGTATTATTCGTGGGTTGTTCATCATGAGTGGAAGCCAATTGGAAGTTAAAAAACGTACAGCACGGTACGACTCTTGTTTGTCAAGATTTACGTGTTGAAGAAAACCAAGAAGAAAAACGATGTATAACGCACCATAGGATACAACTCTTGTTTGTCAAGATTCACCTGTTGAAGAAAACTAGAAGAAAAACGAATCAAATTAAGTAGTCACCGTCCATTAATATAAGTAAGCCAATTCACTTTTACACTAAGTCTTAAAAAATACTTTTAATTATTAGAAGTGCATTTTATAGAATTCATATTTCTTTTATGAATAAAAAAGATGAGATAAAATATATGAATAAATAAAAATATTTTAAAAAATAAGAGATAAAATATTTCTAAGAAATCCTAAAATGATTTATATTTAGGTATAAATATAAATAATTTTAACTACTTGTATTAATGGATAGGGAATTTATAATTCAATTAGAAAAAGAAAAAAGAAAAAAAAAAGAAAACCAAAAAAAAAAACAAAGAAAAAATGTCATCCTTGACCACATCATCAGATGCATTGTATAAGGTCATCTTTGACGGTCTTAGCTTAGTAAACGGTAAGCTATCTTGAGTGCTTGACCGATTTTCCAAACGGGGAATGGCAAAGACTATTATTCATTGGCATCATCAAGCATGAATTTGAATAGGTGAATCGGATTAAAATTAAATCATGGTTAAAATTAAACCATGATTAAGGGTTTCATAACCGTTAAATAGATTTACGATTCATTAAGGTTCATAAATTGATAATTTTTTGTTTCGATTTAAATTTTCATTTTGATAAACCGTAAATCGATAGTTCATGAACTGAATCGAAGGTTCATGAATTATTGAATTGGCAGTTCAAACCTTAATATATATATATATATAATTTTATTTAACAAGTTATGTTAATTTTTTATGTATTAGTTTTGTCTCCGTCTCACAATTTTACCCTAATTATATATATATATATATAAATGAATTTTTATCTTTTCATATTTCAAACTTTAGAAATTTCTTACAATTTACAAAACTCTTCTCGTACGCTTTAAACAACCGTTGTTTGGTGTCAAATACCCATGTTATTTTTCATCATTTTTATGAAATGAAGGAAATAAATTCGATAAAGAAAAAACTGACAGTTACGCTATAGTCTTTAGAGAGTTTTAAAAAAAGAATATTTTTTATCTTTGCGTTCTGATTCTTTTGATGCTTATCTTGATAATTAAGTTAAAGTTAAAAGATGTCAATAAAAATAATTAAATTAAAGTTAAAAGATGTCAATAAGAAGAGGGGACTTCTATTCACATTGAAATTGAAAGTCCATAAATATCGATTGGGGTAAGAGATGATTTACAAGTAAAAGAATTACGAGGGTTTGATTCATCCATAGTCTCGAAAGATAAGTAAATAGTTAAATTTTTGGAAATAAAAACAAAATTTAATCTCATTTTAATAACAAAATATCATTTTTAAATTAAAAAGGAATTACAATGAGATTTTATTTTTTTTTAAAATCAAAATCAAAATCGTATTAAAATCAGAACCGTAATCGTTCAAAATCGTAAACTTATTTGAAACCGACCGTAATCAAACTTTATTGATACTTTAAAGTTTCGATTTAAATTTTTCATTTAATAAACCATATATCATCAATTCATGAAATAATGGGTAATTCATGAACCGTAATTAGGGCAAGCTAACTATGGACATCAAGTCAATGCCCATAAAAATCCATGGCTCGGATCCGATGAACTTGATACCGAAGATGCTTTCCTTCAATGAATTTTCCCGAGTATTATTATTGAAGGGCCGCCGCCATAATATTTACCCATATTGTTTACTCCGAAGGTACTAAATTTTCACCCGTTTTTTTATTTATTACTTTTTCATTATTCTTAAACATTTAATCTCACTCTTTTCGGCAGACATAATATATGCTCCTTTCTTATCAGTTAGATAGTCTTATTTTAAATTTTCGTCAGTCTCAAATTATTATTTAGAATATAATATAATTTTTAATTAATTAAAATACTTTTATATTCTACAGCCATAAATATTCTACAAATACTTTTATTATTTATAAATACAGACCCTTATACTTTTATTTAACGCATCTTAATCAATTTGGCTGTAGAATATTTGACAATTTTTCACTCATTTTAATCAATGTAGAAATAGTGACTGTGTAAACAGAAGAATAATTGTACTTACTTTGTTGTCAGAACCGAAAACATCCCTTGGGCGACGCCCCAATCTTGATTTGGCTTTGTTGATGTATCGTCCTTTGCATCTGATTCCTTTTGCGATCAAGAAGGTTTCCTCTATGGATCGAAAGATATTAAGGTCAAAATTTGGACGTACGGTAATGATAATTATTTTAAAGATTCACGGAATATGCATTATTATGATGTAAGAAAATAGGTATAAATAATGACGGGAAGAGAAGACTTAGAATGTAAATATATATTTGGATAGAAATTTATCATGATTTTTAAATGCTAACACATACTCTGAACTCTTCAAAATACTCTGAATTCCAAATATGAATTTTACACAAAAATATCTTTGCATAGCTTTGGAAGACAATCATTGTTCCTTGTTCGTCATTTTCGAAGCCATTCATTGTGTCTTGATGTGTGGTTTTCAAAGTCGCGTTTTTTTTATTCTAATAATCATGTATAATTATTTGTAAAAAAATTTGTAAAATCCACAACGCAAATCATACACCAGAGAAGGGAGAAATTCATAATTCATAAAGAAAGAGAAAGAAGATATAGCTGAAAAGAGGAATTCTCATTCACACCGGAAATCTGTACAAGTATATGCTTATTATATATATATACACTGTGACTTGCAAAGAAAGAAAAAAATCCTAACAGAAAATCTCTGTAGAATGATCCAACAAATTTGTATACACGTGTACACGAAAATGGAGTGACATCTGGTCTGGTTTGCATCCTTCTCACGTGATAGCTTTGGCCTAAAGAAACTGATTTGTGTTACTCCAATTGAATTTATTTAAATATATATATTTTTTTATCTATGTGATGTCTTCGTGGATTCTAAGGGATAGGATATTCATTATCTCATTTAAAGAAATAAAAAAATAAATAATTTATAGGGGCGAGGGATAGAATTCGAAGGCGCACATATGAGCCACCGACGAGGAGGTATAATATGTATCATTTTTTTTATATGTTTAGATATCCTTTTTTACGAATACAATATAATTAGTGTTATATTATTATTTAATATTATATTATAGTATTATTGTTATTTAAATATTATCATTTAATAATATTATTTTAACATTGACAATAAATTATTAAAGTATACATGTATTCCTATAATGAATTATTCGAGTGGGTCTTCTTGCATTGTTGATCAGGATAATTAGACATTTTTATGTTTTATTTGGATTTATATTATTTATGTATTATTTACTATTTGTATTTTCTATTTTATATTTGTATTTGTATTTATTATGATTTTTATGTATTGATATTTAAAAATGTCAATTAAGATGAAAAAATAATGCATAAGGCTGAAAAAAAAATAATATATAAAATTGAGAATAAAAATGATACTATAATGAACTATTACGTAATGCCCTATCTCTTTAACCCAATTAATAAAGTCATTTTGACTATTGAAAATATTGTTAGTAGTAAAAATATCTCGTAAATCAAAGAGATATTTTTGATTAACTTCAAATGGATCATACAATTTGTTTTAACAAATGATTGTACATGATTGTTATAAAAGAAAACTTGCACCTCCATAAGCTACACCATCTGCTCTTACCCCACTCCTCAAGAGGTAAAAAAATTATTATTATTATTGTAACATAAATAATTTCTAATTATAAATTTTGTTTTATCATTCTACAAGTCATTTCTATGGCACTTGAGCTTATGCGACCATGTTGGGATAATCTCGATATTGAGGTAGATGATATGGAGTTTAGATGTCGAACCCGACGGGCAAATCTCCTATTATCTCATTAGCAGGAACTTGATTTCAGTCATTAGTTTAAGAGTGGAAGATCAAAAGTTTGTAAACGTGGGAGAGGTTCTATTACATATTTGGATTGATATTATTTTTGTATTATTTACTATTTGTATTTTCTATTATGTATTGACATTTATTATGATAGTAATGTATTGGTATTTAAAAACATCAATTAAGATGAAAAAAATGATATGTAAGCCTGAAAAAAAAAATGACACATAAGTTTGAAAACAAAAGTGTAATATAAAGACAAAAAAACTTATAAACATTAAATATTTATCGTATCGCTCACAGAAAACATTTATCGTACCGCTCATAAACTCATAAAGTGTTAACTGTATTTATAAATTGATTAATAATAACGTACTTGTTATTCTGCCATTTTATTTCTTCGACTTAATTAATAATCTCATATTAACTATTGAAAATATTATCAATAGTAAAGATATATCGTAAATCAATGACATTTTCTTAAATAACTTAAAATAAATCTTAGAATTTTTTTTAACAAATTATTGTACATGAATATTGAAAAAAAACATATAGCTATGGAAGTTACTTACTAAAGCACTGTGCATGTCCCGAGGGGCATAGCCGAGTTTGTAAGGCATGTGGTGATGTTGGGAGAAATCCTCCGACAATGCAGGTTCAAATCCCATGTGGAGTAAATTTTCACTGAAATATTGTGAAGATTTATCCTGGGATTTGAATCCTGTTAGCTCTCTCCCACATGTGTCTGTTACTCGAAACACATCCCTCGATTTATAACCCGCCTGATCAAGTAACCTCTGTGAGGGTGGGGAGGGAAGTTCTCTCTCCCTCATCAAAGCACTGTGCATAACTTCGGGAGCCACACCTTCTGCTTGAATACGTGTGTAAAGTTATTTTGGAGATATGAATATTTTGAAAATTTCATCTACAAAGTATGCCACAGTTAATAAATCACGTGCGCATTTAACAAACGTTCTTTGAATCCAAGGATGATCCAATTCAGTGGATTTCAATAAACAATAATTTAATAAACAGTTGACTTGATAGTAAATTGATTCCCTAGAAAAGCCCTTTGTAGATAATTTACAAACAACTCAAAAGTCATGAGTCATTTTCTATCAAGAAAAAAGAAAAGAGGAAGTCATGAGTCGTGACCAAATTAAATTAATTATTTACAGAAGCAGTACATTCATTTTTTGAATAGTTCTACTGCACTTTCTTGCGAACTTCAAGTGGATTTTTGTGACTATCCATTAATTAATTACTACTAACAGTTCTAAGTTCTACCAGTAGTCAATCATACATATCCTTTACTTCCATCCTCAAACTATTTATTTTATTTTTTTATATCCTCAACAACTTCCTTTTCGCTATTCTCCTCAAAGCCAATTTTCACTCTACTTCAACATGACTCTTTCCCTTAGTGTCCAATAAACAAGCATCCATTTATCCACAGTGACGAGATGCCATGGATGATGAACGAACGAAAATTATACATGGGATTTGGTTACCTATTATCTTTCTTACGAGAGTATTAGGGACACGTGGTTTTAAAGCATTAAACAATAGGGCAATGGTTCTAGCGATTTTGTTTTTTTGTTTTGTTTTTGTTTAGAAAATAATGTATTCCTTCAATTTCTTTTATATGTCGTTAGAAGCATTTTCAAACAATTATTTTTAATTTATACAATATCATTATTTATTTTGTGAGAAAATAATGAAAAATGACCTCAAACTATTTATGATGATTATTCATTTATATCCTTTATATTTTATTTATCTTTTTATATTCTCAACTATTTTAGATTAATTTTTTATATTCATATGTCATTGGATGCATATATGATATAATTGAATAACCATAAATAATTGAAGGATATAAAAAGATAAAAATATAATTGAATAATTGTAAATAGTTTGAGGGCATTTTTAACAATTTCCCCTTATTTTGTCTTATAAATAAAAAGAAAGAGAGGAGAAATAGATAAAGAGATAAGAAAGTTATTGTCTTGGAAATAAAGAGAGAGGAGGAAATGCAATAACAGAGAGAATTTTTTTCCTTGAGAATAAGAAAGAGAGAAGAAAATGGAAAGAAAATAAAATCTATTTTCGATAAAAGAAAAGGGTGATAAAGAGACATAACCTACAGTCTCATTTTCCATAAAATGCTCATATGGAAAGGATATCAAAACGTCCAAATTAACCTACACAGTCTCATTTGACTTGCAAAATATATTTGTTTTCCTAAATATGCTTTTTTGGTTCATAGTATTAACTATTTTTTATTAATTTTTTACTGTTTAAAGCAAATTAAGGTCGCCTTTTGGATTACATATATAATTGATTTTCTAGATGGGATGTACTAATAATAACATAATATAGTAATAATATCCCAATTGCAGATGTTTGACACTGACTGTATTATTTACAGATTTAAGTATACAAAGTATCTTAACTGTTGATGTTGACACTGATTGTATTATTTACTGATTTAAGTATATAAAGTATCTTAATTATGCATGCACTTGAATGGGTACATGGGAATATGTCATTATCTTAATTATTCTCAAAGATGGCACCGTTTAAAACGTGATTGAATTTTTACAAATATCATTGACAATGTCTGTAATATACATTGCCAAAGCTGGATCACTTGTTTTGATAAGACTTTCTTTTGGTCATGGTTCATTGAATATCTTTGTTGGATATACTTTTACAAATTTTTCCTATATTTTATATATAGAGAAAGACATGTACTTTAAAGAGTTGCCAAAAGCATTTCAGGTAATTTGTGTCTCTAAAACAATACTACAAATATCTTAGGAAAATTTGTATCTTCAAACAATAATCAAAAGTGTTTTTCGTAATTGATTTATTATCTTTTTAAATATTTTAGGTAACTTATCTATACTTTATTATAATAGATTAAATATAAAAATATATATTTGCGCTGAATCGAGAAAAAACAATCTTTAAATTTATAAATTATTAATTTATTGATTAATAAATACCTCTCTAAATTAATAAAATTTAATGGTTCTAACATTATTAATTTTTAAAATTTTTATTGTATTACTGGAAAATTGTGTGAAAGCCAAATAAGAAATAAACTTCAATCTTTCAAAGGGAGATATACTCAAAACATTGTGCCACTTAATCACATTACGACTATAATTGATTTGGTAACTACCATTTGCATGATCTCCAAATCTCCACTTGATATATTTGCCATATAAAGTCCCTCATTTTTCTATTATGTAGCAACTTTTAGAAATCAACACAAAAACAATGAAGTTTTGTTAATAACAGTCATGGTTTTCCACTAATCACAAGGTACATAGTGATAGAGGCCATGGTTTTGACTAACAAGTAAAGTCAAGACCCGCCTCAAATGGTCACCGGACCAGTCACAAGAGCTCGTGCCAAGCGATTTAAGGAAGCACTTATTGAGTTAATTCAAAATGTGCAGATGGGAAAAGAGCATATGATTAACAAGGAAAGTGAACCGAAGATTGTCAATGTCATCAAGGCCAACATTACGGAAGATAGTTATTAGATTGAAAAGCTAATTTCCATCCATAGGACAACAATAATTGTAGGTTTGCAATATGAGATGGTTAATGTGCTATTTTCGTTTTCATAAGGGTTTGAATATGTTATTTTTGTTTTACCTTGTAAAGCCTATAAGGCTTGAGTTGACTTCATCATTTTAGATTATTTATTCACATTATCAAAGATAAAAATTGAGTTTCTTTTTGTGTTCTTCAAGAACTTCTTCCTAACTTATCAATAGATTTCCATTTATGTTGTGGTGTCAACAACATACCAAGGTTCTTGTTTCAATTATAAGCAATGGGTCAAGTTCAATTGCATTTAAATCTTGTTAGAAATGATTGTGGAGCCGTTTTGTGCTACATGTTTTGTCAAATTCTTGGCGGAGTTCATATCAATCGGTATCAAAGCACAATTTCTATTATCATATTTTTACCTTTATCAATTTTGAAATATTCATAGAAAAAAAGAGTTTCCTTGTAGATCTAATCTTGTTGAATCTCTTGTTGTTGAATTTCTTGTAGATATGATCTTATTCAATCTCATGTGTTTTTTTTTTAATTTCCTCTTTGATATGATCTTGTGTAATTCTGAACTTGTTCAATCTCTTGCTTTTGGTTTTTTGTTGTTTAGTCTTGTGAGCTTCAGATCTTGTTGTTCTAGTTTTGTGAGTTTCTGATTTTGAAATTCTTTATAGTTGTTGAGAGTTTCTGAGTTTCATTTTTGTTCTTATCTTGTGAGTTTCTGAGCGAAATTCTTCATTCCAAGTTAATGTATTTGATATGAAATTGTACCAAGTTTCAGTCTTTATGAAGTTTGTATCTTGAATTTAGTTTGGAAAATGCTGATTTGTGACATTTTGGAAAGACTGATTTGAGACACCTTTGGAAAATTCAGCCACTTTAGGTTATTATAAACTTGACTTTTGGAGAATTCAACTGCCCTACACGATTCCAAAGAGTAATTGTAGCAACGAAAAAAAGAGAGGAAATAAAAGAGTTCCAAAACTGCATTTCTGAACCATATTCTATTCATCATAGAGTGGAGATAGGATAAGATTGACACAAAAATAAATAAAAATCCTATTTGTTGTTTGATGCTAAAATTCACTGTTGGGCTTATATTAGTTTGACAAGAACTAGAAGAGAAACATTAGGAGTGGAAAATGCAAGAGCGAAGTTCTACTAAGGGTAAAAGACAAATAAAATTCAGAGATACACTATTAATGAGGGAATTATGTCTTTGAGTGAAACATGTGAAGGAGTGTTGTGAGAATCTAGTATTACTGTTTTTGCAAGTACTATGTCTTTAGAAAGAGCGAAAACCACAATTGAGGGCACTTCAATCATAGGTGATAAAAAATTGTTCATGGAAGCTATGGTAAAGAATATGAGACTTATGTTGAGGAGAGAATATGGGTAGGTGCATGATAAGTTGGATACCATGGAGAATGCAAGGACATGAGCAACCAAACATGTTTCAAATGTAATAAGGCATGGAAGATGATGGTGATGATTGGGACATATTTGATGATGAAGATGGTAAAATGAGGAATTGACAGAATAGTGTTGAAATAAATAGAGAAAATAACAATTTGTGAAGTATAAAGATGAAGATTCCTTCATTTCATGGAAAGAATGATCCAGATGTATATCTTGAATGGGAAAAGAAGGTGAAACTAGCATTTGATTGTCACAACTACTCCGAGTTGAAGAAGGTAAAACTTGGTGCCATTAAATTTTCAAATTATGCTATTGTTTGGTGGGATCAATTATTGTCAAACAAGAGGCGCCATAGGGAAATATAGAAACATGGGAGGAAATGAAAGTTGTGATGAGGAAATTGTTTGTACCCAACCAATACTACTTGGATTGTACCAATATTGCAAAATCTCAAACAAGGTAGCCGGAGTGTGGAAGACTATTATAAGGAAATGAAGATTGCTATGCTTCAAGCTAATGTAGAGAAAGACTGAGAAGCTACAATTGCCAGATTCTTGAGTGGCTCGAGTTTTGACATTAGAGATAGGGTAGAGATGCAACATTATGTGGAGTTAGAAGAAATTATTCATATGGTTGTCAAAATAGAGCAATGACTCAAGAGGAGGAGTGCTTCACGAATAAACTAAAATTCAGGTCCTACTTTATCATGTAATCCAAATTATGAGAAAAAATAGGAGCAAATGATTGTGAAGTCCAAATATGAAGTTAAATCCGAATCCACCAATAATGCATACAAAGGTAAATTTGACCTTTATATTTTTCGAAATCGTGACATTAAGTGTCTAGAAAGAGGTCACATAGCAAGTCGATGCCCAAATAAGAAAGTCATGATTTTGTTGGAAAATGGTGAGATTGAGTTGGATAATGATTCAAATGTAAAGTCTATGCCACTATTGGAGGATAACGAATAAGAGGAGTATGGTGTTCATGGTGAGTTATTGGTGTCAAGGACATCATTGAGTGTGCAAGCAAATGAGTATAATTATTTGCAACATGAAAACATTTTTCATGTTAGGTGCATGTTCAAAACAAGGTATGTAGTGTGATTATTGATGGTGGAAGTTGCTCTAATGTGGCTAGCAATACTATAGTGGAAAAATTGGGACGGTCAACACTAAATCATTCACGATCATATAAATTACTCTTGTGCCAATGACACCCCAGCAGGTTCATGAGGATTAATACTCTTGTGCCAATGACACCCCAGCAGGTTCATGAGGATTAAGTGAGATTACAAAAAAAAAGTGATGAAAAAAGAGAGAATGAAAGAAAGAAGAAGAGTGAAATTCAGAGAGAGATCGAGGAAAATGAGAGAGTTTTAGAAAAAGGAAATTCGGCTATAGAGGTAAAATCATAGAGAAGACAAAAGAACTTTTATGCAAGGCAAGTTAGATAAAAAGAGCAATGCTTTCAAATTAGCCAACAATTGTACTTTTGTATAAAGAAGCATTTTTAAACACTAACCAACTTAACAAGTCTTGGCCTAGTTCTATTGTTGTTCTTTTGCAAGAGTTTGAAGATGTCTTTCCCAAATATATTCCAAATAGTTTACCACATATTCGAGGGATTGAGTATCAGATTAATTTCGTGTTCGGAGCAACTATTCCTAATCGACCAGTTTATAGGAACAATCCAGAGGAGACAAGGGAGCTACAAAGGAAAGTTCAAGAATTGGTGCGAAAAAGGTATGCAAGAGAAAACATGAGTCTATGTGCTATTCCTGTGCTATTGGTGCCTAAGAAGGATGAGACGTGGATGATGTGTGTTAATTGCAAGGCTATCAACAATATTACGGTAAAATATTGTTGTCATATTACTTGTTTAAATGATATGTTAGACGAACTGCATGGTTCTTGTGTCTTTTCTGAAATTGACTTGAAGAGTGGTTATCATCAAATTAGAATGAAAGAAGGTGATGAATGCAAAACTGCTTTTAAAACAAAATATGATTTATATGAGTGGTTAGTGATGCCATTTGGGCTAACCAATGCACTAAATACTTTCATACGATTAATGAACCATGTTTTGTGTGCATTCATAAGAAGATTTTTTGTTATCTATTTGATGAATTCTCATTTATAGTAAGCATTTGGATGACCATCTAATACATTTTAACTCTGTTTTAGATGTACTTAGGAAATAAAAATTGTTTGCTAAACTCGAGAAGTGTACATTTTGTACAGATACACTTGTGTTTCTTAGTTTTGTTAGTACACAAGGAATACATCAACAGTTGTAATTTCCTTAGATTTGTCATCTTGTTTTTTAGTAGCAGGAATTGATCATGGAATGTGCAAAAAACATTTCTCAAAATTCTTTCTTTTAACATGGTTATACATGTGACAAATATGTATATTAATTAAAAGACCAATATAAAATTGAATATAATATGATAATTGTTTCATAATTAAAATTTTTCTGAATTTATCTATTAATTAGCAAAATTGGAGTAAACATCGGGTAATAAAATTTCACCAATAATTCTTACAGCAAGCATATTGAAAATGAAAGTGGTCAAAAAAAAAAACACACACACACACACACACAACCTGTTAAATAAAAAATCTTTATAGTATTTCACCAACCACAACAATGAAAGAGAACAAAATAATTTTTTTTATCCAAGCTGACCCACGAAACAATAGAAAAAAAATCAAAAATTGAAACCCCAAGCATAAACACACTGTGTAAACTATACGTATCAAAGAACTCATCTCTATCTCTTAGGTGCCATACTTTCGCATTGCTCTACTTCATTTTTTTTCCAAACATTTTTCATCGAAATAAAAAAATAGGGCACGCTTCAAACTTAAGGCTTTGGTGATTTTATACAGTGTATCAAGAGGAGATGAGAAGAGATTATAACCTAGATTTGAAATAATGAAAGAGAACGGATGAGAAAGAGAACTGACGGGTTAGTATGTTAGATGGTGAAAAAAGCACCAGTTGATGTCTTACACTTGAGGGACAAAAATATCCCCTTTAAAGTCACTTATATCTCACACACATTTGACAATACATCACTTAACGTGCTTAAAATTGATTGAAGGGTTAAATTTTTTTTTATTTAAAAGTTTGAGTGTTCGGATTATGGATTTTAATGTTTAAGTGTCTATTTCAAAATCTCAAAACGTTCAAGGGGCATTGACCCTTTTTGCCCTTATCAAATTCCCTACCATGATCACTTTTATATCTTACCAGTTTCAAATTCTTTTATGTTGTAATCTTTAAGCATAATTTCTTAAACAAAGAAAATGCTTCAGATTTTTCCCTTAAGAATTCAACCAATGTAAACCTTGAAAAATCATCAACACATACACGAGCATACATTTTTCCACTTACACTTTCAGTTTGAATGGATCCAAACAAATCAATGTGTATAAGTTCAAGAACTCTGACATTGTTTATTTGCTTATCATGCTTATGTTCTACTATTTTCTACTTGCTAGTCTGAGAAGATCCACAAACATGGTTAATATCAATGTTAAGTTTAGGAATTCCCTTTGACAACATCTCAAGTACTAAGTTTATGAAGGAATTTGTAGTTGAGATGCCTCAATTGTTCATGCCACAATTCTGTCAAGTTTTCCTTGCTTATATAACAAATATTTGTTAATGTATCATTTTTTAGATAGTAACAATTATCAGAAGTTCCATCTGCTATTAGTTTGCTATTTCATGCATTATCAACAATAGTACATTTATCTTTGTTAAATTGCACAAACAAACCTATGTTATATAGTTGACTTATACTAATCAAATTAGCTTTCAAGCCATCAACATGTAAAACATCTTTCAATATTGGTAATCCATTGTATGCAATACTCATTTTCCTAAAGCCTACTTGGTTTATTTCGGGATGCTTGATGCACAAAGTGGACTACTAATTTTCATCCTTTCACGGAGATCCTTATTGCTCTCGTCTATATTTTTTCCCTCTCCTGCTCGTTCACCTTAGCTAGAGCTATGTGAGGATCCTACTTCATATTGAAGAGGCTACCACCGATCTCCGTCGGCCCAGTGAGACCCATGTCTGCGTTGAGGTTAACTTAGAGAACAAGTTACCCGATCGTATTAAGATTGATAGAGGACCTGACAGGAGTTTTTGATAGACACTCTGTTGACCAGTGTGTCTCTGGTGATGCTCTGGTTCGTTCTTCGGCACCTTCCTTATCTCTTATCCTAGTTCTTTTACCCCTCATGGACCCATCACTCAGATTCCCATCCCTACTATAGCCTCTATTCACGCCACTATTACACGTCCTCTCTAGGGGACGGGGAAGAGTTCTGTCACCTAGCCTTCCAGACAATGGGTACCCAGACCTATTCATATATCTTTTCTTGCTTATCCCTTTGCTCATGTGGTTGTGTCGATAGTACAATTTATCCTTATCATCGCAGTAACTCCACATGTTACCTTTGTCCCAGCCGTCGTACCACCTGCCCCTGCTACTATGGACTTCTGGTATGCATGCACCATGACATACTCCTATCACTGTCCCGACCCAGATGTCCCATTTAGCATCCCTTGTGACCATCCTAGACTCCCATCTATATCTCTTACTCTTTTTGTAACATTTGCACTGGTTACTTTACCTTCGGCTCTACTATAGATATTTCTCCCTCCGAGGCACCTATTGCTATTCCAGTTACTACAGCGGCATAGATGTCTAGTCCTATTTTACCTGAGTGTATACTCGCTGCTCCTATTTTTTCGGCAGATAGTTATTCATTTATCTGTCCGCAGCACAGGTTGACGTCTCTCTCGTTTGATGCTGTTAGTATAGCTCTACACTTTCTTGTTTGAAGAGGATCTTCTAATGACCTCCATCATTCTCATACGGGTGATATCGATGCTTCTTGTGCTAATAATGGTGATGCTAGTTTATGTCCGGTCAGGCATCTTCGAACTCAGTGCAAAAGTGCTCCTCAAGTAGCACAACCTTATTAGATGATCACATGGAGTCTAGCTCGATCAAGTACACTTTCCATTCCATCTTGTTCCCTATTAGTAGCATAATTATATGGAATGTTAGGGGAGTAGGTATTTTTGATATTCAAAGGCGCTTGAAAAAACCTTATTCAAAGACATGATGTTTATTTTTTGGTTATTATTAAGCCGATGATTATGCGGCGTGATTTTGCTTTCACTCGTCGATTTCTGGCCTTTAATCACGGGCTAGAGAATTAGATTGATTGGATCTGGTGCTTTTGGAAAATGGATTGTTGTGACTTCTATTGTTGATCACCCGCAGTTTCTTCCTATAGTCGTTCAGGACCCTAGATTACCTAAATATGTTTATTTCACACTTGTGCATGCTTCACGTTCTTATGTTGTTAGGATGGATTTATGGGCTAGTCTTTACTATATATCTATCTTCATTGATGGCCTGTGGCTTGTCAATGGTTACTTTAATGTTATCGCACATGATGGTAAGCACACCGATAGAGTTCTAGATACAGGGGTATTCGTGACTTTGGGTATATTATGCAAGCCTGTGGTTTAACTCATGCTGGTTTCATTGGTAGTCTATATACGTGGACTAATCATCGAGTTTGGAAGAGCCTGAATTGTGTTATTTACAATTCAGATGCAGCTTCCTTTTTCAGCAGATTTACTGTGAGACATCTCAACAAGCATATTTCCGATCATTCTCCGCTCTTGATTGAGATGTCTACAGTCGATTCGTTCGGGTTGAGGCCATTCGAATTCCTCAATGTTTGAACCACTTACCATGATTTTCAGTCATTCGTCTTCCAAGAATGGTTATTACCCACTCATCTTACTAGTATAACTGCTCTTTGGGAGAAGATTTTCTGACTGAAACAGGGTTTGCGTTGGTGGAATCGGCATGTTTTCAGTGATAATTTTCAAAGGGCTAGTGACGCAAAGTTGCTGTGACTGAGGCAAAGGCTGTGTGTGACAGTGATAGCCCCTCTCACATGGTTCAGGCCTAACTGAATAGTACTTTGTTCGTTGAGGAGGATTTCTGCAGGACGAAGTCGGGATTCATTTGGGTATGTGAGGGAGATCAAAATACTTGGTAATTTCACTCCATTGCACGCGGCCGCCGAGTTAGATCCAGCATTTTCTCGATTACTACTGATCACAGGATACAATTATCGGACTAGAATGACATTAGAGATTCTGCAATGAGCTTATTTCACGAGTTACTATTTTCACTTGCATAGTTCCCGCAACATATCGAGATGACATTATTTCTTGACTTATCTCCGTCGAGGATAACGTCATGCTCAACCGTATCCCGACTCTGGGTAAGGTTCGTGAGACAGTATTCAGCTTTAACAGTGATAATATGGCAGGACCAGACGGTTTTACTTCATTGTTATGTCCTTGTCGAATTTTATAGAAATTTCTCATCCCAAAGAACTTTCCCTCTGTCTTTTTTTAGTCTTTTTCTGATAATTCTTTCCCCCTTTATCTTCTTTTAGTCTTTTTCTGTTTCTAGTCCAACATCATCATCTTTAGCCATATATAAATAAGTTTTTGATGAGGTTTTACCTCAACGGTTAAAAAAAAGGATGTTTCACTTACCAGAAAAAGAAACATAAATCTCTAGTGAAATACAAAATCATAATACTTTTAATAATGAAAATGGAATAAAAAGAAACCTAATTAGCTAGATAGATTGGGTCGTTTCAAGTCAAGTCTTGAAAGTAATACTCATTTTCTTCAAAATTAAATGTTTACATTTGAATCTTGAAGTGTTTGGAATTCAATGTTTAATTTTTTTTTAAAAAATATTTTTTCATTTAAGTTTCATTAATAACATTTTTAATATAAAAAATTAAGTAATCTATGGACCATGGGTATGAATTACAAAGGAATTGAATCAAAATATGTCTCTAAAAGTAACTTATTCAAAATTAAAAATTCTACATATTTACTCAATTTTTATATTTACTCAACTATGGTTATTTAATTCTACATAAAAAGTGTATAGAACTTTAAATTGTATAGGACTCGACAAGGCTTTGAGCCATACCAGTTAAAGTTTAACTTATTTCACAATTTCAAAGTACACGTTATTAATTACAAATGCATTCACATTATTAAAAAAATGATTTAATTGACAGGTCATTTTCGATGACTTATATGGATCATCTTAACTTTTTTTTTTGTTATATCCTATATTATGAAGTTTCATCCGATTATATTTTGGAACAGTAATTTAAATTCTTCAAAAATCACTTTTAAATTAAATTGTGAGTTATACATAAATTGATTGTAGGATTTCTCTAATTTAAATTCTTCAAAAATCACTTTCAAATTAAATCTTGAATTATATATAAATTGATTGTAGGATTTCTCTAGACATATAGAGTGCGCACAAATAGAATAATTTTATGCCGTATTTCATTCTAATATGATTTGAGTCTTTATTGTCATTAAGACTTTCGTAATTAAATTCGTAATTAAATGTGTCAAATGAGCTGTCTCCCACGGACAATCATGTCAAACTTTTATGCATATCATTCGCAGCTGCTAACTTGTGCAACCCCTCTACTGACATCATATATATGTGAGTGATCACATATCTTTTATAAGAAACAGTTTTCAAATTACTGACATGGGATTTAACCTACAAACCTACTGACTAATTAGGTACTGTTTTTGGATATAAATCGACAGAAATTTCATTAACATCCAAAGAATAATGGGTTGTTTTTTTCCTGGATACCCAACGGCATAACTTGTTTCCGAATTTAGAAGAGAATTCTGGCCTGATTTGAAGTGTAAAGTAGAAAAATGACATCAAACATGTCTTATGTTTTGTATAAATATTATAGGACCTAATAAATATCGAATGTTTATATTAATTACATAATTTATGGACGGTGGGAGGTCATGAGTCAACTCATGAATGTATCTGCCCAACTTCGTGGACACTAATATCTGTGTCATCGTACAGGTGTCATGTCTCTATCTTTAAACTAGTGAAAGAATTATATTCCGTGGGCCTGACCTAATTTGACAAAGGTTCATTCCAGTATTCTTCTTCTTCTAATTCATGAAAAATTTTCATGTCCATACTGAAAAAGAGAATTTCTCTAGAATTATACCATTTTCTCTATAAATACCCTTCTTTTTTCCATGTGTTGCAATTCTTGTTTCATCTTTAATTATTGGCTTTATCTCGGTTGGGATTTTTTCTTGTTCTTTCTGTGGGTTAATTTTTTTGTTTCTGGTTCTTGAATATTAGCCATGGAAAGAACTAATCTAGTAAAGCCTGACCGGAAAATAATCGAGAGGAACCGAAGAATTCACATGAAAATCCTTATTAACAAGCTTACTTCCCTTGTTCCTCCTCAGCATTTCAAACCACCCAAGGTATACTATCTCTTTGGAGTGTGTGTGTGTGTGTGTGTGTGATTTTTCTTTCATTGGAAACAAAAAATAACCTCAAGAATAATCAATCCTGTGAATTAGTTTCAACCTTGCTGCTTCAATCTTGTGGTAATGTTGGGATATGACAGAATATGCATATATTTTTCTGCTAATTTTCTCGAGAAAACACATTTTAGGGCTGATCATAAAAACCGTGTACCTTCTTTTTTTTGAGGGACATAGGAACTAATAGCTGATGTTGTTCTTTGCCTGGAAAACTTTTTCTTTTGACTGTGACAAAGGGTTCTCCAAATCTGCCAATCTTCTATATATATATATATATATCCTATTTCAGGGCTTCGCTATTCTTTTCTTTAATTTCTTTCTTTATTTCTCTTCTTTAAACCACTAAATCTTGATGGTTTTGTGTCAAGATAAACTAAAATGTACTACCCATATACTTCATTTTATCCCATCATCATTGTTATTGTAACCTCAAATTATTCAATAGTTTACCAATAAAGATATTTTAGATTAATTATCAACTAACATCTTCAATGGATTACTAAATAAAGAAAGTGGCATTATCTGCTTTTTCTCCTGTCACCTTTTGAAGCATATGCTGCCGTTTTTTCAATATTAGCAAAGATATACAATGTGCCGTGGGGGAAGAGAAGGATTTTTGAGTTCAATGCATCTTGTTCCGGTTGAGAATAATTTGCACGAGATTAGGTAGGAGCCTCTATCATACAAATACAAAATTCGAGACCGATTTCTCAACTAAAAAATGACAAAATCTTGATCTCAAAATAAGGACATCTTTTATATACATGTTTATGCACATATGTTTTGCATTTATGATACTGCGTGTTCATGTCATTTCAAATCTTTGTTATATTTTGTCCTTTGTCAAATTGCCTTGTACACTTATTTTCTGATAGATGGAATAATATTTTGTTTCTTAACTTTCATTTTTTGTCCCGAGGCCTCATAGTGCATTGGTAGTTTTCATTTGGTACTTTGTGTGTGTTTGTGTTCATTAAGGGCCATGCTGGTTTTCTGAGAAATCGCTACATATTAGGATTTCTTACAATTAGTGTCACTATATTTGCTTCTGCTGTAACACCTAGTTAATTTGTACTATCAATAAAATTAAATAAAATCCTCCGAGCTAGTTTAAGAAATTTTGAGGAATATCAATCTGGCCTATCGTTATAAGTAATTAAAGACACCATGCCAGGGAAGCAAATGTTTTGCCTTAATGTAGACTTTCTTCTTGAATGATCAACCTTAGTTTTCAAAACGGTTTGAATGATCAAAGATTTTTCAATCTCTCAGAATAATTTCTGCTTTTGAATTATTACACCAATCAATAGAACATGATTTAATAGAAATCTAATACTATAAACCATGTTGAAATATTTTTCCTGTTAAAAAGCCATGACTAAATGGATGATCAGGATTCATGCAAGCATAGAACAACATACACACACATATATATATAGCATAGGATACTCTTGCTTGTCTGGAACTGGAATTACCCTAGTGCATATCATGTCAAGATTGTACATAGATCTTGAATTCTATCTATTCCTAGTTATAAAGACTTGTAAAAAATTATAACCTTGAATTCTTTGTTCGCCTTTTCAGGACATGCTATCACAACAAGATCAGATTGATCAAGTTGCAAGTTATATCCAGCAATTAAGAGAAAGAGTTGAGAAATTAGAGAAGAGAAAGCAACAAATGGCAAGTAGTTCTCAAAGTGACAAAGATATTGCAAATTCAAGCCTAGAAACTCCAATTGTGGAAGTAAAAGATTTAGACTCAAGCTTGGAAGTGGTTATAATTAGTGGGGAAAAAAAGAAGATTGCATTACATCAAATTGTTAGAATTGTGGAAGAAGAAGGAGCTGAAGTTGTTAGTGCCAGCACTTATAGCGTTGGACTTAATGCATATCACATCTTGCACGCCAAGGTTATCATCACAACTTACAAATTTTTCAACTAATATTTAAAAAAAAGTTTCAAAAGAGAATTAATGTTACAAGTCTTTCTCACGAGCCTTGTTTTCTTTCGTTCTTTTTTTCAGGTTAGAGTTTCACGAGTTGGTGTTGATAGTTCTGTGATTTTGAGAAGATTGAATGCGTTGATTTCTGGGCTTACATCAAATTAATCATTTTATATTATCCTATTGGATGATATTTTGTTCTTGATCAAAGTAACGCCCCAGCCCTAGCCATTGCACCCTTTTTCATCTTCTTTTTTTTCTCCTCTCCTCTAAGGAGATGAGTACAGTCATACATATATAATATAAGCAATTCAGACTTCAAACCCGGTGGAGATAAGAGCAAAGAAGGAGCTATTGAAACAAAGCATTGTAGTTTTTGACATTACGTCACTTGATTCTTCTACAAATTTGCCAAAAGAATAGCATTTTTTTTTCAGCTACATCCATGGAATTGAAGAAAATGTGCCAAGTCCTATATATGTCAGCATTTCCCTGTCCTCACTTTTTTTTTTATTTCATCTTTTCCCCTTTTGTGAAGAAAGGTTATGCTTTTTTTTCTTCCATGATTCATGGAAGTGTATAAATGCAAACTCAAATAAGCTGATAAATGAATCTTAGTGCAATATCTTGGATTTGGTCTATTACTAATGTTTTCTTCTTGATCTTATTTGCCTTAATATGGAAAACTGTAAGGAATTTCTATTTATGTAATGTGCAGATAGTTGTCCTAAAAAAAAAAAAAATTGCAGAAGGAAATATATAAATAACACTAGATATAAGGAAACAATAAAAAAACAAGAGAAATTTGTTATACATATTATACAAGCAAATGTACGTAGATAACATATCTTTAAGAATACTTAAGCATCATTAATTATTTGATTATGACCTCTTTTTTTTCAAGAAATATATTTGTAATTCAATTAATTGATTTTCACGAATTACATATATAAAAAGGTTATCTACAATACATTATATATAATTACTATTTTTTTTAGATTCTATACCTTTTGTCTAAAATTCGATTTAGTAAAAACTTTAAGGTTTCTGCTGCTTAGAAACTTCATGTTGTTGTGTGTCGAATTAGTACGTGGAGATGCATTTTACACGATGATTGTTGCATGTTTGAACATTATTACAAAAATAGACAAGCACCCGATGTTTTTTGGTTTTATTCGACATCTTTTCATAATAATAGTAATAAAAAAAAGACATTTTGGCTTTGTTATGAGTAATGATAAATATATATACACTACAACCTTTCCCACTCTTTTTCATGTCTAAATTAATTGTATTCTCCCAGAGTGCACGACTCAGTAAATATTGACTGCTTTTACTTAGTTCAATCAACCGGGCCATTATGGAGAGAGTAGCACATGGACATTGGGGAAATATTAACTGCAATAATTCGATAAGACAAAAGTTTTTCTCCATTCATGGATTTATGTCATGCTCCAAAAAAGGAAGAAACATTGTAACTATGGACGAATGATGCACATTAGGACAAAATCAATTCATTTAACCTCAAAAGGAGGGGGTAAAAAAAATGTCAAGTCAACTCTGTTTTTTACTTTTTTTCTTTTGATTTTGAAATATTTTTAGACAATTGAAAGTTTCTAATTTCTACGAGGCACATGCTCTGAAAGCTACGCCAAGAACGCAGGCCAAACAATGAATGGAGTAGAAAAAAACAAATGTGAAAGTGTATGATGTGTTCAAGATTCTCGAGATCTAAATAATCTAAAAACAATCAAATTATATATCTAATAATGTTGACACTTATAAATTTGATTATATCAACCGGTCTAAATTGCTATTAGATATAGACTGAAGTGACTTTTAATTAATCAAACAAGATAACTTGAAAGACAATGTGACGAATTGAGAACAAATTCTCAGTTTCTCATATTGATTCAAAGACAGATGGGAGTGCATGGATGGCTACAAAGAAGTTCACACGTATATATAAGAACTAGATATTCCGGCCTAATCCCACGTGCCAATAAAATATCAACTTCATCTATTAGATATTTACATATGTTCTCTTATAAGATATTTACATATCCCACGTGCCATATATCTCTCTACTCCTCTTCAATGTGCATGTAGATTTTGTATGCCCACATTGCCAACCAAAGAAGAAAACAAATCCTTCCCTAGTGCATTGGTAAAAATGTCCGCAAGTTATGCTATGACAATATAAACATGGTCTAGATCAATTATTTAGATTAGACCGTGATGAAGTCCGTCGCACGGTTCTTAAATTTAAATTTAACAATTCCTATGTAGATAGGAAAAGTAAGGATCGTATCCATAGATATTTGCTAATTCTTAAACTAAAATAATTAATTGAAAAGGGTTTGGAGGTTTTGAATATATTTTTTTTATAAGAAAAAGATAACAATACTTAAAGGACATATTTTTGTGGTTTTGAAATTGTTAACAGAATTAAAAAGAACTTTAGAGTACAAATGATATAAAAAACGTTAGCAATGAATTATGATCAAGTTATATTTTCATGGGATTAATGATAGATAAATACATTATTAACTAGTTGGTTTTAGTTTTCAATAAGCTCAAACAGATTCATATCCTTACAAATTAAATTAATCCCGATCAGCTCAAACAAATTAATTTTTAATTTAATTAAACACCACACTACCAACCAACGTGTATAGGATGTTCAATCAAATTCTATTAAGTAAATAAGGCATCACCAACATTAAATTGTATATAACAATCAGCTTCAATTATATACAATTTAAATTATATAATTTCGCTACTAATTTAATTAAGCAAGAGCCGCAACTCAATTAAGCTAGTAGATGCTACTTGAATCATTAATACAAGATTAATAATCATAGTTATATAATCATATTTATTAAGTAAGAATATTTTTGTTAAATTGCTAAGATATTCAATTGATTTCTTTGAAAAATTTACACAAAGGGATACAGTTATAAAATGACTGAAAAATTTAACACAAAATTACCTATTATCTCAAAAAGTTATAATACTTGCACGATTTATTTAATAAAGCAAACAAACCATCAAAAACAATGTTTTTAAATGTACAGATCAAGAATCAAATGAGTTTAATCACATATCACCTCCCACACTTGAGAATCACATTGTCCTCAATGTAAAAATACACAAAGTTTTAAAAACAAAATGAAAAACAACATCATTCCACAACAATAAAAATTTATTTTTAAAAAGAAAGAGATAACACATATATATTTAAATAGAAGAAACTTACAACTTTAAGTTTAAGTTCACTTAATCTTTTTTTCGCTTGTTACTGGAAATTGATCAGCTAATTGGAGGTACCTCTGGATTTGTCTATAGTACAAAAACTACTAATTCACCCAATAGCTCATTGACCGTGGGTGCAGACACAATTATTCTTCGAGCTACTGGAGATAGAAGCTTATGTGTAACAAATTTGTCTCTAGTGATGAACATTTAAGAGACCAATTGTTTATTATGCATTTTCATGTTAAACCAAAATGTTAAATTGAACAAGCATTCTGAAACTTCATATCCTCATGGTATTATTATGAATGCATCAGAGTTGTGCAACATGAGTGTCATGCAATATGAGTATCATGTGTTCATAGAATGATCTTGTTTGTACTTCATAACCAATTGTTTTGCCATATACTTTTTTTAGAGGAGTGAGAAATACACTTACAGCTAGAACTTTGTTTTAATCTCTGCAAGTGTTTGGTACTCTCCAATTAATATATCATTTCTTCCTCTGTATACTAAACCAATCTTTTGATGAACTAGTACTCTTCCTAATTGGATAGTAGAAGTTAGATTAAAAATAGTAGCACCCACTGTTGTTCCTCCAAAAACTGTGCCGTTTGTCAGACTACTTATTGATGGATGACGAAGCCTGTCGTATGACTCTCAAATTTAAACCTAACAATTCATATATAGATAGGGAAAGTAGGGATTGAATACACAGAGATTTGTCAACTTTGAAATTAAAACAATTAATCGGAAAGGGTTTCAGGGGTTTTGGTATTTTGAGAACAAGAACATAACAATAATTAAAATAAATATTTTTGGGGTTTTATTCAATTTTTCTTAACCTAATTAAAACAATACTTTCTAAGACAACAAATATCAAACATTTGGTTCCCAATTAGTGTGTGAAATAATGTGTTAAAGTAGTTAGCAAAAATAAAGCAAAGAACACAACGATTTATCCAACAAAACTGAATCCACTACCTTGAGCTATTTACTCAAGGATTTCACAAAACCTTTCACTAATTTAGCACAATAGATTACAAAAGAGGCTCACTCAATTCACCTCAGGGTTTTACAACACAAACCTCTTACCCAATCAAGGTTCGCCCAACTTCTTGAGTTTTACAATACAACCTTGATTATACACATATCTCTAAGACAACAATTAATTAAATAGATACAGTTAAGATAATTACAATTATTTATAATTCAAGGCTCACTCTAACCCTTATTTTAAGCTCAATGTAACCTTGAATTAAACTTATAAGATGAGAATAAGAAGAGTTTGATATAGATATCACCTTAACGTGAAGATATATAAATTTTGAAGCACAAACACCTCATTGAGTAATATGTTCATCTAGATTGTTCAAGAACATCAATGATTTAGTAAATACCTTTCTTGGATGATTTTCACAGTGTAAATGTTATGAAAGGGTTTCAAAATATTTCTAAGATGTTCTATATTGAGTAAGAATAAGATTTTTTCTCAAAAAGTTGTTGTAATTAGTTTTTCAAACAATTGGGCATTTATATGTATGCTCCAACGGTTATAAAAATGACTATTTAAATCCCACTCAGGAGACGTGCGGTCGACCGCATATCAGGTTGGTCGTCTGCACCATCATCCGCAAGTGTACCAGAGAGATCTGGACATTCTGCGGACGATGAACTGAGTAGTCCGGTCGACCACATGATTTGTGGTGGATAGCACATGCATCCAAACCGTGCAACATAAGATTCCAATAAACTCTAAGAGTTGTGGAACGTATTTCATAAAATTTTAAGCATATGCATGTATTTTGAAAACCATTTCAAATACCCAACTCATGTTTTATCTTTATGAAGTGCATTTTGAAAAACGTTTTACTTTTATTAAGCAACCTATAGAATTTATTACTCATAGACCTAGAGATATCTAAGTGATATAAATATATAACACTACATCTCTAGATTCTATCTAATCCAGAAAACTCATATCTTCAACTCTTTATAGCATACGATCTTTTCTAAAGACTTGAAACTTCGATCCTGAATGAATTAGGCATTTAAATGCTAAAAGACCAATACTTATACAATTAAGACATTAGTCCTCATCAATGTTTGTCATTAATCAAAATTAAGACATTAAAAGCTTTAGGGGTTTCACTTACAAATTAGAATAATCTCGATAAGCTCAGACATATTAATATCTAATTTAATTAAACACCGTTACCAACCAGCATGTATAGGATGCACAATTAAATTTCATTAAGTAAATAAGGCATCACCAATATAAAATTGTATATAACAATTAGCCTAATTATATATAATTTAAATTATATAATTCCGCTACTAATTTAATTATGTAGGAGTTGCAACTCAATTAACTTAGCAGATACTACTTGAATCATTAATACAAGATTAATAATCCTAGCTACATAATCACATTTATTAACTACATTGTCAATCCAAATAATTCACGCAATTGTATTAATTAATACAAGAATTATATAAATACTCAATTAATATATATAAGTATATTAAATAAATACATATATATTTAATAAGTAAAAATTGGATTTATATTAACTAAACAAATTAGGAGTTTCAACCGGACATTGAAATAAATTAAATTAAAAGTATGGAGGCTCGGTCTTCCATAAAAAAGAATTAAAGATATAAAAATAAACTAAACTATTTAAGAGGTTCGATCTTCCATAAAAATAAATAAAAGACATAAAAGTAAATTAAACTAATTAGGTGGCTTGGCCTTCCATTTGCGATATTTAAAGTGCATAAAGTAAAAATAATAAAGTAGGTGGGTAAATCGACCATAAGTCTGATTAAATAAATCCAAAGATAAATTAAATACAAAGAAAATTATCTCATAATCCCATTTATTAATAACTTAATACATATCTTTGCTAGTAAAAGGAAATTACTCACAATACATATTTAATAAATATAAAATGAAATTTATAAACATTGGAAAGAGAAATTAAAAGATAAAACTCCCCGAAAATATTGAAATTATTCGGACATAATTTATTTTCTAAATATTACAAAAATACTTGAAACATTATTCTAAAAATTTTAGAAACTATATTAATAAGAAGATAATAATAAAGAAATAAGAAATGGAGAAGATTGGAGGTAAATTGGTATTGAAATGATAAAAATAAGCTTACTATTTATATGCACAAATATCATGGGCAAAATGATAATTTCGCATTCCAAAATCTTGAAAATTTGGCTATTGCCCTAATTTCTCACGTGGCGCCACTTGTTGTGTCCTCATTAGGCCACATCACGGCTTCTGGAAGCATTACTTGTCATCTTATTATTGAGTCACGTCATCAGGGATGTGGAAATGTTTTTATTTTTTAGTTCTCCAATTTTTTTTTTATTTCCAAAATTAACTAAAATACACTAAAAAACTTACAAACAAAGAAATAGGAAAGAAATGTGAAATATATCAATTAAATAACATAATTAACTTATTTCTAAACAAAATATAGTCATTAAATAGCATAAAAATAAGTTAATTTATGAGTATATCAAATTCCCTCACACTATCCATTTACTTGCCCTCAAGCAAAACACAAAATATACAAGTATAAATAATTTAAACAAGATTAATAAAGTAACAAAGTGCTATATTAATTCCAATACAACTTTCACAATTAACCCTTTTTTATTTGAAAAAACAAATTGTGCTTGTGTGACTTAAATATCATTTACAATGTTAACATTAATATTCAAAGTTAACAAAATGTGACTGTGAAAAACAAAAACCTTTAATAAAAATTTTATGTTTTAACATATTCTTAGTTTCTCAACACAACTTAAAAGCTTGTTAACTCACATACTCTCTATTTGCGTCAAATAGGACTTTTAAGCTTGTAACATTAAGTTCAGGATTTGACTACAAATGAAGGATAAGATTATATATAAAATATTTCAAAAGTTTAAATTGAGAATGAATTACATGTCTTGAAGAAAACCATAGCCATAATATCTCTTCTTTTTTTCACACTTTTCCATTTTCTTTTTCTTTTTTTTCTTTTTTTTGAAGAGATCATATATATGAGCTTTTACCTTTCGATTTTTGACAATATCTCGTAATCCTTTATCATCAGTGTTCATAACTTTTCAATACAGATTAACACATGTTAATACATTCTCAATAAAATATCTGGATAGGAATGTAATAAGCGAGGTTATTTATTAAAGAAATTAAATGCTAATGAAACCATTCATACATGTTAACTCAAAGTAGGATCGAGTTTAATGACTTAACTCTTTACTTAAACCACTCCCACACTTGCGAATTACATTGTTCTCGATGTAAATACACACAAAGTTTTAAAAACAACAATATTATTCCAAAACTTTTAACAAAAAGAAAAAGATAACACATATTTATTTTAAAAGAAAAACTTACAACTTTAATTCTAAATCCATTGAATCTATTTTTCGTTTGTTATTAGAAATTGACCAGTTAATTGGAAGTACTTCGTACAAAAGTTACTATTTCATCCAATAGCTCCTTGGTTGTGGTTGCAAATATAATTATTTTTCGTGCTACTGGAGATAGAAGCTTATGTGTAATAGCTATGTCAAGAAATGCTAACAAACCATCAAAGTAGTAATCAACATTTAAAAGACCAATTGTTTTAGTGTGCAATTTCATGTTAAATCAGAATGTTAAATTAAACAAGCATTCTAATACCTCATATTCTCCTGGTATGACTATGAAAGCATCACAGTTATGCAATATGAGTGTCATGTGTTCATTAAAAGATTTTGTTTTTACCTCATGTCAAATTGTTTTGTGATATTTTTTTTTCGAATGAGTGGGAATTACACCTATCGTGAGAACTTTATTTGGCTGATTTGTTTCAATCTAAACAAGTGTTTGGTATGACTGGTGTGCTCGAGGAACCTCTCCAATTAATCCAACATTTCCTCCTCCGTATACTAGACGGATCTTTCGATGAGCTAGTACTCTTCCCAATTGGATAGTAACAGTTATATGCGAAACAGTAGCACCCATGGTCATTCCTCCAAACACTGCGATGTTTGTTAGACTTCTGATTGATGGACCTTCCATAGTAACGACTTCAAAAGTGATTCTGTTACACATTAAAAAGAAAACAAACAAATAAAACAAATCAAGGAAAAAAAACAAGTAGTTGTGATTGTGACTCACATCTTCATATGGTTTTACGTCCAGGAATGGTTTCAAACACCTTTTATGAGTCGGGGGTATGCTGCTCATCCAGCTTTCTTAAAAACTGGCAAACAGGATCGTTTAAATTCAAATACCGAAGATTGTACCGAAGTTGTTCAATTTTAAATTGTTTCCATAACACGAGAATTTTCATTTGAACGTATCCACTAGAATGCGAATCAAGAGTCAGTTTGATATCATCTAATGACTCTTTACTCAATCCATTCTTAATGAAAGCAATTTTGTCTTCCCAATTATCGGATAAATACCCAAGTAAACGACAACTGTGAAAAACCTAAGAGGGGGGGGGGTGAATTAGGTTTTAACCGATTTTTCCTCTTTAAATTAAACAAGCTTTCTAAGATAACAAATATCAAACACTTGGTGTTCAACCAAAGTATGAAATGATGAGTTCAAGAAAAGAAGCAATGAACACAAAGATTTATAGTGGTTCGGTTTATCCAACAAAACCTAATCCACTACCTTGAGCTATCTACTCAAGGATTTCACAAAACCTTTCACTAATATAGTAAGAGAGAATACAATAGAGGCTCACCCAATTCCCTTAGGGTTTTACAACATAAACCTCTTAACCAACCAAGGTTCACTCAACACTTTGAGTTTTACAATATAACCTTGTCTACACACCTATCTCTATTACAACAATTAATGAAAAAGAAGCTCTTAACACAAACACAGTTTTCTATGGTTCAAGGCTCACTCTAACCCTTAGAGTTTTAAGCTCAATGCAACCTTGAACAAATCAATCAAGATATGAATAAGAAGAGTTTGATATATGAAATCACCTTAATGTGAAGATATATCAATGTAAAGCATAAATACCTCTTTGAGTAATGTTTTCTTGTAAGTTGCTCAAGAACCCCAATGATTTTGTATAAATCTCACTTTGATGAATTTCACAATATGAATGTTAAGATTTGGTTTCAAAATAATCTCCAGAGGTTCTATGAAGTGTTAGGATCAGATTTTCGCTCAAAAAGTAGTTAGATGGAGTTGTTTAAACGATTGGGTATTTATAAGTATGCACCAACGGTCATAAAAATGGCTGTTTGAATCCCATTCAGGAGAAGTGCGGTCGACCGCAAATCAGGAGGGTCGTCCGCACCATCATCCGCAAATGTTCCAGAGAACTCTGGACAGTCTGTGGACGATGAGCTCAGAAGTCCGGTCGACCGCTCCATCATCCGCAAGTGTTCCAGAGAACTCTGGACAGCCTGCGGACGATACTCTGAGAAGTCTGGTCGACCGCATGATTTGTGGTCGTCCACACTTTTGTCAGGTCGACCACAAATGCATTAAAACTATGCAGAACAAGTTTCCAAACAACTCTAAGAGTTTGCAAACTATATTTTATGAATTTTGAAGTATGTGCATGTATTTTGAAAATCATTTCAAATACCGAACTCATGTTTTATCTAAATGAAATGCATTTTGAAAAATCATTTCACTTTTATTGAGCAACCTATAGAACTCATTACTCAAAGGGATAGACCTAGAGATAACCAAAGATAAATAAAGAATTAAAGCTACACCTCTAGATCCTATCTAATCCAGAAACTCTTATCTTTAAGGCTTGACATCAAAAGCTCTTTCTTGAAGATTTGAAACTTTGATCTTGTAAGGATTAGATATATGAATCCTAAAAGATCATCACTAATACAATAAAGTCATTAGTCCTTATCAATGTTTGTCATTTAATCAAAATTAAGATATTAAAAGCTTTAAGGCTTTCAAACTGGCATTACAATTCCATCTAGCACATTTATAACAAACTCTCATTATTTTACCTCTCCGTTTTTTTGCATAACTACTCTTTCCCAACCCAAGTGTACGTTTGGGAAAAACTGGATGTTCACCAGTAATTCGGACCTTAGCTTCAATTATCCACCTAATATCCTCATGTATTCCAATGGATACTAGTAATTTCATACTCTCCAATCTCATCATATAGATTTTTCTCAAATAATTAATAGGGAGCAATGAGTAATATCTTCTCATTTTCATTAACGAATCATCCATTATGTGACAAAGAGATAGAAAGAAAAAAGGGATGGAAAGACAAACTAAAATTTAAGAAAAGAAAGAAATACCTTGTAGATGGAATTACTCTTGAAAGGAAATTAATAGAAATCGTTTGGTGATTCTTTCAACAATTAAGCAAGCTATTTAAAGCCATGTTTAATCACTGTTAGACATTAAATTAACTTAAATATGCCATCTTTCAGTATCCGAAAAGACGCGTATTCAACAATTTATGCTAGGCCTACAAGCTAAAAGGTGAAAAAGGAAAATCAAACAATTCAAAAGTATTTAAGAAAGCAATGGGTTGCCTCCCACACATCGCCCTTGTTTAACGTCTTAGACTTGACGAGCACAAATTTCAACCTTTGTGGTAGTGAGTCTTCAAAAGCAACGAAATCAATAATTTTTCTGACAAATCCTTCATGAAAAGGTTTAAGGAGATGACCGTTCACTTTAAAAATTTTGCTCGTTTGAAGACTTTTTACCTCCACTAATCCGTGATTAAAGATATTAATTATAACAAATAGGCCAATCCACATTGACTTTAGTTTTCCTGGAAACAGTCTCAAACAAGAATTATGGAGTAGAACCTTATCACCAATATTAAATTTTTCCTTGAAATATTTTTGTCATGATAATATTTCATCTTTTTTTTGCAATTCCGGAATTAACATATGCATCATTTCTAATCTCTTTTAGTTTTTGAATCTGCAGTTTTCGATTAGATTGTGCATCATCAAGATTAAGATGACATTGTTTAATGGCCCAAAATGCCTTATGTTCTAATTACATAAGTAGATGACAAACTTTACCACAAACCAACCTAAATGTCAATATACCAATAGGGGTTTTGAATGCAGTTCTATATGTCCAAAAAATATCTTCCAATCGAAGGCTTTAGTATTTCTTATTAGGATTGATTACTTTAGCTAGAATATACTTAATTTCATCATTAGAGATTTCAACAAGTCCATTTGTTTGAGGATGATGAGCAGTAGAAACCTTATGAGGAACATTATATTTTTTAAACAGAGTTTCTACTACCTTTTTGCAAAAATGCGTACCTTTGTCACTGATGATGGCCTTTGGAATTCCAAATCTATAGAATATGTTGTCCTTGATAAATATCACAACTGTTTTGGAATCATTCGTTCGAGTGGCCTTAGCTTCAATCCATTTTGATACATAATCCACTGCAAGTAAGATGTAAGTATTTCTAAAAGACAAAGGAAAATGTCTCATTTTTCTTGGATATATTACCAAATCCAATAAAATCCACTTTCTAGAATTTTTCTAGCAGTTCGTTTCGGACCAAAATCACCTCCACATTCAAAAGTATGACAAAAATTTAATATGGATTGAATTTCATTATTTGGAACACATCTACATATGACATTGTCTGTGCAACTTTTGAAAAGGTAGGGATCATCCCAAAGGTAGTGTTTTGAGTCATTTCTAATTTGATCCTTTTGAGGCCTAGATGAATGACATGGAAATAGTTTGGTAACAATATAATTAGCCATATTAGCATACCAAGGTATAATTCCATGGAATGGATAAAGATGCTCATTAGGAAATAAATCAGAGATAGGAGATACTTCCTTGTCATATGTTAGTCGACTCAAATGATCAGCAACAAGATTCTCTGCTCCTTTCTTATTTCGGATTTCAAGCTCAAATTCTTGGAGTAAGAGAATCAATCTCAGTAGTCTTGGTTAACTTACAGGTACTTTAGAGCTACTTAATCTGAATAAACAATCACTTTTGTTCCCAACAGATAAGATTTAAATTTTTCTAAAGCAAAAATAACATAGTAGAGCTCATTTTCAATTGTGGTATAATTGCATTGGGAATCATTAAGTAATTTAGATGCATAATATATCACATGAGGAACTTTATCTATTTTCTTATTTAGAACAGCTCTAACCGCTTTGTCACTAGCATCACATATTATCTCTAAAGAAAAATTCCAATTAGGGGGTTGAATGATAGGTGATGAAATCAATTTCTCTTTCAACAATTTAAATGATTGTTTACAACTTTCATCAAAATTGAATTTATGTTCTTTTTATAATAACTTGCATAAATATTGAACAGTTTTAGATAAATCCTTAATAAACCTTTTACAGAATCCAGCATGGCCTAAGAAGGATCTTACCTCTCTTACCGTAAAAGGATAAGGAATAGATTCACATCAATCTTGGCTTTGTCAGCAGCCAGTCCTTTTGGTGAAACTACGTGCCCTAAAACAATTCCTTATTCTACCATAAAATGACACTTTTCATAATTGAGAACAAGGTTAGTTTCAACATACCGTTTAAGCACAATTTCCAAATTTTTTAAATAGGAATCAAATGAATTTCCATAGACAGTAAAATCATCCATGAAAATTTCAATGATATTCGTGACAAAATCAAAAAATAAGGACATCATGCATCTTTGGAAGGTGGTGGGTGCATTGCATAAACCAAATGCAATCTAAAAGGTAGATTGCATAAACTATCTTTGAAAGGTACTGAATGGGCATGTAAAAGTAGTCTTACCTTGGTCTTCTGGGGCAATAGCAATATGAAAATAACAAGAATAACCATCAAGGAAACAATAATGAGAATCACCAGATAGACGTTCTAACATTTGATCCATGAAAGGAATGGGAAAATGGTCTTTCCCAGTTGTGCATTAAGTTTCCTGTAGTCTATGGAAACTCTCCAACCATTTTTCACTCTAATAGGAATTTTCTCACCTTTAGAGTTCTCCACAATAGTTATTCCACTTTTCTTTGGAACAACATGTACATGACTTACCCAATGTAAATTTGTGATTGAGTAGATAACACCAGCATCAATAAGCTTTAGAATTTCAGCTTTTATTGCTTCCATCATAGAAGGGTTTAGTCTCATTTGTGACTTTCTGGTTGGTTTAGCTCCATCTTTTGACAATATACGGTGCATGCATATTGATGGACTAATACCTTTAATGTTGACTAAAGTTCAGCCGATGGCAGTTTTGTTGTCCCTAAACACAGAAACTAACCTTTCTTTTTGAGAAGATGAGAGATTGTTAGCAATAATAACAGGTAAAACATTACCTTCATTCAAATATGCATATTTTAAATGAGAAGGTAAAACTTTAAGCTCAAGTGAAGGGGGACAAACAACAGATGGTAAAATTTTATCATGTGAGCTAGGTAATACAATTTAAGAATTACTAACAAGGCATGCAGATAAATCATTGACAGCTTGTTTAAGTTCATTGTCACATTCCAAAGATAAAGTGTCAAGAACATCTTCATCTATACTCAAGTTCATAATGGATTGCATCCTTTCAGTGTAACTCAAATCAAATACATCTTCAATAAGTGGATCTATAATATCCACAGTAGAAACTGTAGAGCATTCATCAGAACGGTACTTCATGGCATTAAATATGTTAAAATAAATTTTATCACCATCAAATTTCATTCATAAAGTACCATCATTTACATCAATCTTAGTTCTAGCCATTTTAAAAAATGGTCTACCTAACAAAATAGGTGACTATGATGAACAAGTATTTTGGCTATCCTCAGTTTTCAAAATATAGAAATCTGCAGGGAATACTAAATCATTGACTTTAACCAATACATCTTCTATTACTCATTTTGGATACGCCACAGACCTATCAGCTAATTGAGTAGCAATTCTAGTAGGCTTCATTGGTCCCAAATTTAAGGAGTTATAGATTGTATAAGGTATAAAATTAATAGAGGCTCCTAAATCTAGCATACAACCTGAGACTACCTTATCACCAATTGTACAAGGGATAGCGAACAGCAGACACACATTCCCCCACATTGATTCTCTTGTTACCTTTAAGCTTCTTTTTGTTGGTACAAAGTTCTTTTAAAAACTTAGCATAACGAGGAATCTGTCTTATTGCATCCAAAAGAGGAATATTGACTTCATCTTTCTTGAAGATCTCCAGAACATCTTTTTCTTTCTTATCTTTTTTATTTTTAGTTAACCTATTAGGGAAATGAGGACTTACCTTGGGAATAGAAGAAGAAGATTATCTTATTTGAGAAACTTTGTCGAAAATTGTTGGGCTTGAAATAGGTGTTTTCTCTGTGTCTTTATTTTTCTCTGGTCTCTTGGATTCTTCCAACACTTTACCACTTCTCAATGTTTTGACACTAGCATTCTCTCTGGGATTGAGTGGTTGCAATGAAGTTTATTGAAAAGTTGTGTTTTCAATTGACCTATCTCAGAAGTCATTTGTCCTACCTGATTCTACAAATTGTGAATGCTAGACTTTGTATCATTTTGGAAAGACATGGTATTTCTCTGAAAAGATATAGAACTTGAATCTAGAGATTTCATCATATCTTCTAAAGACATAATCTGTTGTTGGTTCTGAGGAGGTTGAAGAGGATTTTGGTGTTGATTAGGAAAAAAACATGGTAGGTTCATTGGTGGGCTAACCCCTTGGTTACTTTATCTAAAGTTAGAATGGTCTCTCCACCCTTCATTGTATGTGTTGGAGAATAGATTGTGTCTTCTCTGAGGTTGGTTTTGAAAATTACCCATGGCATTGACTTGTTCCTCTTGAAAAAGTGTAGGACGAGAATCTGTAAGGTGGTCATTACCTAAACAAATTTCACATGTTTTTACTGGTGTATTGATTATTTTCATAACTAATTAACCAACTAAATTGGTAAAATGATCTAATCTTTGCTCAATTTGTGTAGATGATGATGTATCTACTTTATTTACTTTCATAATAGTATCATTAATGATCTTAAAAGATTATGAATTAGTAGCCATGTTAGCAATTAATTCACGTGCAGCTTGTGGGGTTTCATCTGAGAGAGCACCACCACTAGTTGCATCAATTGTCATCCTATTATAAGAAATCAATCCATCATAAAAATATTGAATTAATAATTGTCCTGGTATTTGATGATGAGGACAACTAGCACATAATCTTTTAAATCTTTCTCAATATTCATGCAATATTTCACCAGTTTGTTGTCTTATGCCACTTATATCATTTCGAACTGTTGCAGTTCTAGATGCAAAATAATATTTAGCAAGAAAATCATATGACCAATCTTTTTCACTATTTTGTAAGCTAAAAGGAAAAGAATGCAGTTTAATCACTTCATCTCTTGTACCTTCTTGTTTAAATTAGTGCAAATAACATGAAATTCCTTGATGTGCCTAAGTGGATATTCTCCAGGTAATCTATTAAAAGTTGACAAACATTGTATAAAATCAGTATGCATTTTAAAATTAGTATTAACTTGTGAAAAAATAATGCATAAAAGTTGTTCATCAAGAGTAGGAGAGTGAGTTCTTTTAGAGATTTTTTATTCAAAGCCATATTAAAAGATGACCATGAAGAATATCACCAAATATAAGTTGGGTATGCGATTGATTTTCTGTTTTGCGTTCTTCAAGATCCGTAGCTTGTTATATGATTTTAACTGGTATTTTACTCATTGGTTTTTCCGCGGTGATTTGACCTCTTCTAAAGTGCATACAAAAATGAATTTTTTAGTCACCAAAGAAATGAAATATGTATCTGAATATCACCAAATGAATTAAATATATAACAAAATAAAAATATTAACAATTTTAATAGAAGAAATTAAAACAAATCCCTAGCAATGGCGCCAAAATTTGATGAAGCCTGTCGTACGACTCTCAAATTTAAACCTAACAATTCCTATGTAAATAGGGAAAGTAGGGATTGAATCCACAGATATTTGTCAACTTTTAAATTAAAATCATTAATCGGAAAAGGTTTTGGGGGGTTTTGGGGTATTTTGAGAATAAGATAATGACAACAATTAAAATAAATATTTTTGGGATTTTGAAATTTGTAAGCAGAATTAAAACGAAATTTGTAATACAAATGATATAAAATGCAATATCAAGTTATATTTTTCATGGGATTAATCATAGATAAAAACATTATTAAGTAATTGATTTTAGAATTCCGATCAGCTCAGATAGATTTATATCCTTGCAAATTAGATTAATCTCGATCAGCTCAGACAAATTAATATGTAATTTAATTGAATAAATTAAACTAAAAAAGTATGGAGGATCGACCTTCCATAAAAAGGAATTAAAGATATAATAATAATTAAACTAGTTAAGAGACTCGTCATTCCATAATAAAGAAATTAAAAGACATAAAAGTATAATTATTCTAAAAATTATGTAAAATATACTAAGATGAAGAAAATAATTAAAAGAAAGAAATTGCAAAAGAAATGGAGGAGATTGGAACTAAATTGATGTTGAAATGATAAAAATAAGTTTCCTATTTATAGGCACAAAAATTAGGGGCAAAATAGTAATTTCGGATCCCAAAGTCTTGAAAATTTAGTTGGTGGCCTAATTTCTCCAAACTTCACAACGTGTAGCTTCCTCATTGGTCCACATTGCAGCTTCTAGAAGCGTCACTTGTTATCTTCTGATTGCGCCACGTGCCATTTGCTTATTGCTCCACATTATCAGATGACATTGATTTTTCTTTTTAAACTTCTCCAACAATTCTTTTTCTTCTTTTTATCCCCAAAATGAACTAAAATACAGTGAAATAAGTAAATAGAAATAGAAGGGAAAACGTGAAATATATCTATTAAATAACATAATTAACTAATTTTTAAACAAAATATAGTCATTAAATAACATAAAAATTAGTTAATTTATGAGTGTATCACCAACCCAAGCGGATGCTTGGGAAAGCTGGAGGTTCACCACTAATTTGGACATTAACTTCAATTATCCACATAATATCCTCAGACATTTCAATAGATACTAGTAATTTCATATGCTCCATTCTCATTAGATAGATTTTTTTTCAAATAATTATTAGTGAACAATGCATAATATCTTTTCATTTTCATTAATGAATCATCCATTTTTTCTTTCTATCTGTTTGTTACATAATGGATGGAAAGACAAACTAAAATGTAAAAGGCAAAGAAATATCTTTCAGATGAAATTATTCTTCAATGGAAATTAGCATAAATCGTTTGGTGATTCTATCAATAATTAAGCAAGTTATTTAAAGTTGTATTTAATCATTATTAAACATTTAATTAACTGAAATACGACATCTTTCAGTATTCGAGAAGACGCGTATTCAACAATTTATGCTAGGCCTATAAGCTAAAAAGTGAAAAAGGAAAATCAAACAATTCAAAAATATTAAAAAAAGTGATGGGTTATCTCCCACATAGCACCCTTGTTTAACGTTTTAGACTCGACGAGCACATATTTCAATTCCTTTCTGGTAGTCGGTCTTCAAAAGCAACAGAATTGATAATTTGTCCGACAAATCCTTCATGAAAAAGTTTAAGGAGATAACTGTTCACTTTGAAAATTTTGCTCGTTTGAAGACTTTTTACTTCCACTGACCCATGATTAAAGATATTAATGATAACAAATGTGCCAATACACTTTGACTTTAGCTTTCCTGGAAATATTCTCATGCGAGAATTATAGAGTTGAACCTTATCACAAATATTGAAATTTTTCCTTGAAAGATTTTTGTGATGGTGACATACGAATAGCGATTTTAAATGTAGTTTTGTGTGTCTAAAGAGCATCTCTCAATCGAAAGCTTCAGTCTTTCTTATTAGGATTGACTACTTTTGTTAGAATAGACTTAATTTCTTTATTAGAGATTTCAACAAGTCCATTTATTTGATGATGATAGGCAGTAAAAACCTTAAACAGAATTTCGACTATCTTGTTGCAAAAATGCGTACTTTTGTCATTTATGATGGCCTTTGGAATTTCAAATCTATGGAATATGTTGTCTTTGATAAATGTCACAACTGCTTTAGAATCATTTATTCGAGTCACCTTAGCTTCAATCTATTTAGATAGATAATCCACTACAAGTAAGATGTAAGTATTTCCAAAAGATGAAGGAAAATGTCCCATGAAATCAATGTCCCATACATAAAAAAGTTCACAAACTAAGATAGTTCCTGTGGATTTCAAAGGCATTTCATATCTCTTGGATATATTAACCAACTCATTGACATTCATTCCAAGATTTAACAAAGTAATATGTATATTTGTTAAGAGTAGGTCAATAAAATCCATTTTCAAGAATTTTCTAGCAGTTCTTTTTTGTTCAACATGACCTTCACATTCAAAAGTATGATAAAAATTCAATATGGATTGAATTTCATTATTTGGAGCACATCTATATATGACATTGTCTGCACAACTTTTGAAAAGGTAGGGATCATCCCCAAGGTAATGTTTCGAGTTATGATGTACTCATAAATTAATTGATTTTTATGTTATTTATTGACTATATTTTGTTTAAAAATCAGTTAATTATGTTATTTAATGGATATATTTCATGTTTCCGTTCTATTTCTTTGTTTATAAGTTTTCCAGTGTATTTTAATTCATTATGGAGATAAAAAGAAGAAGAAGAAAAAGAAAAAAAAATTCATGTCATTCGATGACGTGGAGCAATAAGAAGATGACAAGTGGAATAATCAGAAAATGACAAATGGCTCTTTAGAAACCGCAATGTGGACCAATGAGAATGCGACACGTGGTGAAATTGGGGAAATTAGGCCACCAACTAAATTTTCAAGACTTTGGGGTACAAAATGACCATTTTGCCCTGATTTTTGTGTCTGTAAATATGAAGCTTATTTTTATGATTTCAACACCAATTTAGCTCCAATCTTCTCCATTTCTTTTGAAATTTCTTTCTTTTATTATTTTCCTCGTCTTAGTATATTTTCCAGCTTTTTTAGAATAATATTTCAAGTCTTTTTGTAATATTTAGTAAAATAATTCTCTCCGGATAATTTCAATATTTTCGAAGAGTTTTATCTTTCAAATTTTCTTTTCTAATGTTTATAAATTCCATCTTATATTTATTAAATATGTATTGTGAGTAATTTTATTTTGTTAGCAAGGATATGTGTTATGTTATTAATAAATGGGATTATGAGATAATTTTCTTTGTACTTAATTTCTATTTGGATTTATTTAACTGGACTTATGGTCGGTTTACCCGCTTAGTCTTTATTTATTTTGCTTTATGCACTTTAAATATCGCAAATGGATGGCCAAGCCACCTAATTAGTTTAATTTATTTTTATGTATTTTATTTTCTTTATTATGGAAGGCCGAGCCTCCTAACTAGTTTAATTTCTTTTTATATCTTTAATTCTTTTTTTATGGAAGGCTGAGCCTCCATACTTTTAATTTAATTTATTTAAATGAATCGCCTACTTTGTTTAGTTAATATAAATCCAATCATTCTTTATATATATATATATATATATATATTCATTGAGCATTTATATAATTTCTGTTTTAACCAATATAATTGTGTGAATTAATTGAATTGACAATCTAGTTAATGCATGTGATTATATAGCCAGAATTATTAATCTTGTATTAATGATTCAAATAGCATCTACTAGTTTAATTGAGTTGCAACTCTTGGCTTAATTAAATTAGTAGCGAAATTATATAATTAAGCTGATTAATCTAATTTGTAAGGATAAAAATCTGTCTGAGCTGATCGGGATTCTAAAACCAATTATTTAATAATGTATTAATCCATTATTAATCCAATGAAAAAAATAACTTGATATTAGTTCCTTGCTAACGCCTTTTTATATCATTTATATTCTAAATTCCTGTTTAATTCTATTCACAAATCCAAAACCCCAAAAATATTTATTTTAATTGTTGTTATTTTCTTGTTCTCAAAATACCAATACCCCAAAAACCTTTTCCAACTAATGATTTTAATTTAAGAGTTGACAAATCTCTGTGGATTCGATCCCTACTTTCCCTATCTACATAGGAATTGTTAGGTTTAAATTTGAGAGCCGTACGACAGACTTCATCAAGTCATGACTAATTTTATTCTTTTGAGGCTTAGATAAATTATTTGAGAATAGAAGAAGAAGATTCTCCTATCTAAGGAACTATGTCGGAAGGTGTTTGGCTTGGAACAGGTGTTTTTTGTATGCTTTTATTCTCTTCTGGCTTTTTAGTTTCTTCCAACACTTTACCACTTCTTAAGGTTATGGCACTAGCATTCTCTGTAGGATTGAATGGTTGTGATGGAAGTTTATTGAAAAACTGTGTTTTCAATTTACCTAACTTAAAAGCTATTTGTCCTACCCGATTCGCCAAATTATAAATGTTAGACTTTATATCCTTTTGGAAGGACATGGTATCTCTCTGAAAAGATATAAGCTCGAAGCTAGAGATTTCACCATATCTTCTAAAGACATACTCTATTGCAGGTTCTGAGGAGGTTGAAGAGGATTTTGGTGTTGATTAGGAACAAAACCTTGTGGGTTCATTGGTGGCCTAACCAGTTGGTTACCCTATCTAAAGTTAGGATGGTGTCTCCACCCTTGATTGTATGTGTTAGAGAATGGATTGTGTCTTTTCTGATATGGGCTTGTTCCTCTTGAAAATGTGTAAGACAAGAATCTATAGGGTGGTCATTGCCTAAACAAATTCCACATTTTTTTACTGGTGCATTGATTATTTTCTCAACTAATTGACCAACTAAATTGGTAAGGTGATCAAATCTTTGCTCAATTTGTATAAATAATGATGATGATGTATCTATTTCATTTATCTTTCTGGCAGTGTTATTCATGATGTTAAAAGATTGCAAATTAGCAGTCATATTAGCAATTAACTCAGATGCAGATTGTGGGGTTTTATCTGAAAGAACACCACCATTAGTTGTATCAGTTGTCATCCTGTTATAAGAAATCAAACCCTCATAAAAATATTAAATTAATAATTGTTCAAGTATTTGATGATGAGGACAACTAGCACATAATCTTTTAAACCTTTCCCAATATTTATACAATTTTTCACTAGTTTGTTGTCTTATACCACTTACATCTTTTCGAGCTGTTGCAATTCTAGATTCAAAATAATATTTATCTAGAAAATTTCAATGCATTCGAGTCCAATTTTGAATAAATCCCAAAGGCAAATCATATAATCAATCTTTTGCATTATTTTGTAAACGAAAAGGAAAAGAATGCAACTTAATCATTTCATCTCTTGTACCTTATTGTTTCAAATTAATGCAAATAACATGAAATTCCTTAATGTGACTAAGTGTATCTTCTCCAGAAAATCCATTAAAATTTGGTAAACATTGTATAAAATCAGTATGCATTTTAAAATTAGCATAAATTTATGAAAAAATAAATGCATAATAGTTGTTCATCAAGAGTAGGAACAGTGAGTTATTTAACAAATCTTTGATTCAAGCCATATTAAAAAGATGACCAGAAAGAATATCACAAAATATAAGATGGGTATCTGATTGATTTTCAGTTTTGCCTTCTTCAAGATCTGTAGCTTGTTCTCTGATCTTAATTGGTGTTTTACTCCCTTGTTCGTCCTCGATGATCTTACCACTTCGTAACAGCATATAACAATGAACTTGTTGCCTGGCATCACCAAAGCAATTAAATCTGTTTTTGAATATCATCAAATGAATGAAATCTGTAACAAAAGAAAAAGATTAACAATTTTAATAGAAGAAATTAAAATAAATCCCCAGCAATGGTGCCAAAATTTGACAAAGCCTTTCACACGACTCTTAAATTTAAACCTAAAATTTAATATGTAGATAGGGAAAGTAGGAATCATATCCACATATATTTGTCAATTCTTAAACTAAAATAATTAATCAAAAAGGGTTTAGGGGAGTTTTGGATATATATTTTTTTATAAGAAAAAGATAGCAATACTTAAAATAAATATTTTTGTGGTTATGAAATTGTTAACGAAATTTAAAAGAACTTTAAAGTACAAATTATATAAAAAGCTTTAGCAATGAATTAATATCAAGTTATATTTTCATGGAATTAATCATAAATAAATACATTATTCAATAATTGGTTTTAGAATCTTGATCAGCTGAAAAAAATTAATCATTAATTTTATTCAACACCAGTACCAACCAATGTGTATAACATGTTCAATCAAATTCTATTAGGTTACCAACATTAAATTGTATATAATAATCAATTTCAATTATATACAATTTAAATTATATAATTCCGCTACTAATTTAATTAAATTAAGAGCTGCAACTCAATTAAACTAGTAGATGTTACTTGAATCATTAATACAAGATTAATAATCCTAGCTATATAATCATATTTATTAACTAGATTGTCAATTTCATTAATTCTCACAATTATATTAATTAAAATAGGAATTATATAAATATACAATTAATATATATATATATAAGTATATTAAATAAATACACAAATATATATATATATATAATAAAGAAAGATTGGATTTATATTAATTAAACAAATTAGGCGGTTCAATCGCCCAATTAAATAAATTAATCTAAAACTATGGAGGCTCGACCTTCCAATAAAAAGAAATAAGTAAATAAATGACATAAAAGTAAATTAAACTAATTAGACAGTTTGACCAATCATTTGTGATATATAAAAATACATAAAACAAAATAAATAAATATTAGGCGGATATCCGACCATATGCCCAGTTAAGTAAATCCAAATAAAAATGAAGTACAAAAAAAATTATCTCAGAATCTCATTTATTAATAATTTAACACATATGTTTGCTAACAAAAGGAAATTACTCACAATACATATTTAATAAATATAAGATGAAATTTATGACATTAGAAATATTTAAATTATTCGGACATAATTTTCTTTACTCAATATTAAAAAAACCTTGAAATATTATTCTAAAAATTTTGAAAATATACTAAGATGAAGACAATAATTAAATAAAGAAATTTCACTATTTACCATAATTATTGTTCATTGATTTTTTTTATTTTTCTTTTTCTTCATCATTTTCCATATTTATTCTTCTTCTTTTTATCTCCAAAATGTACTAAAATACACTGAAAACTTATAAACAAAGAAATAGAAAGGAAATGTGAAATATATCTATTAAATAATATAATTAACTGATTTTTTTTAAAAAAAATATCATCATTAAATATCGTAATAATCAGTTAAATTATGAGTATACCAGATTGAATTGGATTTCGAAATTTGATTTGATTTTTCGATCTCACAATCCAATCAAATCCAATTCGGTTTGTAAGGGAGGAAATGATTTTGGTTCGGTCTTCAATTTTAGAGACCGAACCGGAGAGAAGACAGAATTTCTATTTTTATAATCATAATAATTAATAATTTTAGTTTCTAATTTTATGTTTTTTTCTTTTCTTGATAAAAATCTTGCTAAATGATACAAAAACTTTATACAATAAAAGTACTTTTTACTTTTATTTTTATGAATGATATATAAACTTCATGTTATGAATGATATATAAACTTCATGTAGACATTACAAAATAGATAAAAATGAACTAGTGTATCATTTTTTTAATAAGAAACTAGTATTTTACTATATATATATATATATATATATAGTGGAAGTTTGATCTTAACTTAACCAAATTTGACCAAATTGAAATATTTTCGTCTTCGATTTTTCAACCTCATAGATATTACAATTTCATTCGATCTTTATCAAGAAAAGACCAAAGAATGAATTAATCAAATTTTCAAACCGAAGATCTAATTGAAAACCGGATAGCTCACCCCAACAAGTAGGGGCGGCTATCGTTTCGTGTCGTGTCGGGTTGACGGGTTGCTAACACGTGAACTCGAACACGACACGATTAATATTCGTGTCCAATTTGTGAACACGAAAACGACATGATCATAATCTTGTCAACTCGATACGACACGTTAACTCGCAAAAAAATAAACAGTACGTAATAAAACGCTTAACCTGCCAACCTGTCAACTCGACACGACACGCTAACTCGCAAAACAATAAACAAGTACTTAATAACCCGCTTAACCCGCCAGCCCATATACATAACACGATTACACGTACTTCTGTGAGAAAATCACACATATTTCCATATAAAATGCAGTAATCCTATTTAAATGATCAAAGCAACATAAAAGTCTCAAACACACTTAAACTGAAAGTCTCAAATACAACCAATATTTAATACATTAAACAAACTAAACTGAAATTGAAAGTCTCAAACATAAATATCTTAATAAACTAAACAAACTGAACTAACTTAAAGTCTTAAACCCAACAAACTGAAACTGAAAGTATCAAATTCCTTTTATCAAATATTTGAACCATCAAGAGGTGTCTCTTTATCATTCATGCCAAAACTCATAATGTCTTCAATAAATTCATTTAGATTTAACTTCTTAGCAAATGCCTCTGTAATAAACATTAAACATTAAACAAACTAATATTATAAATTTAATCTAAAAAATATTAAATCGAATAATAGAAATAATCTAATAAATATCTTACCTCCATAAAGCCAGTCTTTAACACAAATTAAAGACTCAACAATATCATAAGATAAAGAGCTTCTAAATTTGTCAAGGACTCTACTACCATTACTGAATGCTGATTCAGAAGCAACAGTGGAAACTGGAACGATGAGTACATCTCGAACCATTTGAGCTAACATAGGATATCTATATTGATGAGCCCTCCAATGAACAAGAATATCAAGTTTAGCTGTTCTTTCAACTCTAGGTTCATCAAGATATAATTCTAACTCAGTTTTTTGCATATGTTGTAAAGTTTCTTCATTTTCAAAATCATCAAATTCCTAATTTAAGAAAAAAAAAACAAAAAAGATATGTTAGATATATATAACAATATAATAACAGTTATAAAGAGAATTTAACTTGAAAACAATTTTTAATAAATAAAAAGAATTAACCTGAAATACACTTGATTTTTGTGTGCCAATTTCCTCTACCACCATTCTAGAAACTGTTCTTGATTGTCCTTGGTACCTACTACAAGAACTTGATTCTCCACTAGTAGAAATATTACTTTTGTATACTTCAAACATAGATGACAACTTTGATCTAAGTTTTGTACACTCTAATGCACCACCACTACCATAAAGTTTCTTATAACAAAATTTAACAAACTGCATTTTATATCGAGGATCGAATACAACAGCAATGCCCAAAAGTGGACTGTACTCATTCCAATATTTCTCAAACTTTAAATGCATATCAATTGCAAGTTTATTTATGTATGTAAGAATCAGAACTTTTCATGCCTTCTGTCAACTTCAATTGAATCATAAACACATTTGGAAAATACAAATTGGTAGTAGGATACCTCACACCAGAAAATGCATTTGTTGCTTCATAAAATAATTCCAAGAAATTGGATATTTTCTCCATTTTATCCCATTCCTCTTTAGAAGGATTGTGCTTAAAATTAGAGTCACTCAACTCTAAATGACAAAAGGAAAGTTTATAATATAATGCACTATTAAGCATCAAATATATAGAGTTCCATTGTGTAGGGACATCTTGCTTTAAAGATCTCTTGGATTCAAGGAAGTTGTGTACCACACACTCTAAAAATTTATGCTTTCTTGATGGTGAACCTTTCACATACTTTACACATTCCCTCACTTTGTCAATTGACTCATCAATTTCTTTAAGTCCTTCCTTAACAATTAAATTGAGAATATGTGCACAACATTTTACATGGAACAAAGAACCAAAATCCACTAAACATCTTTGCAAATTCAGCTGACTCTTTAATATCTCAACACATGAATTATTTGCAGAAGCATTATCCAGAGTTATTGAGAATAACTTCTTTTCAATTCCCCAACCAGCAATCAAATTATAGATCTTTTCGGCCAATGCAACACCAGAATGAGGTGGGGCATGTATGAGAAATTCAGAATCCTTTTATGCAATACCCAATTCTTGTCCAAATAATGTGCAGTTAAACTCATGTACCCATCTGTAGCTATCGAAGTCCAACAATCGGAAGTCAAACAAATTCTACCAGGACATTGTCTAAGCTGAAGATTGATTTTAGAAATAAAATCAGCATGCAACTTTTTTATATCCAACTTGCTAGTATTCCTACTTATATGAGTCACATTAGGTTCTAAGTAGGAAAATACAGCCCTAACACCCTTACAATCAACAAAAGATAGTGGCAAATCATGTTTAATCACAACATTAATCAACAACTCTCTAAACTTAGTTTGGTCAAAACTCCTAGATTTTGCAACTAAATTTCCAGCAATAGATTGTTCAAGAATATATTGTCCTATATCCTTTGTATCAATTCTAGGACATTTGTCAATATGCTTTTTCATGTTACCAGTTCCATATCTACTATCACAAATATAAGTTTGGCCACATCTCTTACATTTGCTTCTTTCTTTCCCATCTTCAGATAGTGGCATTATATCAAAGTAATTCCAAACCTTACTTGTAAGTTTTCTCTTTTTTTTCTTGCAAGATTTAGTAGTAGAAGAGCTTTGCAAGTTTTCATTCTCTCCAACTCCATGAACATTTTCACCATTAGATTCAGATTCATCTTCCACTTCTTCATTAGTTGGAAGTAATGGCACATCCATATCTACAATAACATGTTAAAAAATACACCATTAATAGAATTCACATAAAGCCTATATAACATAACAGAATTTCAGCCTACATGCTATATCACATAAAGCTTATATCACATACAACCTGTTAATCACAATTCAACAGAAGCACAAAACATAATATCATCATCATTTATCTCAGCATTTATCACAAAACATAATATCATGAAAAGAAAAAGGCTGCAGTTATATGTTATTAGGAAAGAAATGTCATGGAAGATGCAAACACAATAGGAAAATGAATGGTTGAAAGATTTATATCTCTTAATTAACTCAACTAATCCGGACAATTTTCAGCAAAAAAATGTCAAATTAACTAAGCATTTTTAATCTCACTTTTATGTTGTTTCTTAGATTGTAAAACACTCTTTCGTGAAATGCTAACTTGAGCTAATATATACTGCAAAAACAAATTTAGTACTAATTAATTTCTTGATGCAAACCAAATTTAATTTCCCAATTCTTGTATTTGAAATGTTATTCAGGAACTTCCTTACTTTTTTGATACATTCAAGTGGATATAAATTATCTATTAGGAACAGCAGGCAAAATTTAACTTCAAATCCATGAGGAACTTCTATCTCCCACTATTTTAACCCTCAGATACAAAATATGCAAGAAAGACAAGAGTTAACCACTGCTTTATGCCTTTACCTTTAGGAAGCCAACATTAGCAAAATTAAACCCAAACTCATCCATAAATTAATGCCAAGAAGGCTAGAAAGACTTTTATGGCAGAAAGATTTTAGCCTTTCCCTCAAGGGATTGTCCTAACAGGTTTGATGGCAGAAAGATGTTAGCAAGACTGAGAGGAAAACACATAATGTTTGTTGGAGATTCACTGAGTTTGAATCAATGGCAGTCCCTCATATGCATGCTTCATAAAGTAGTTCCACATGCTAGGTATGTTAGGTATGCCATATATGTTAATTTTTTACTTTATATAAAGATTAAACTTATAAACATGCACAATTTATATATTTATCAATACTTTGGATTCTTGAATAAAGGAATCTTCAATGAACATGTATGATGATGCATCACAGAATTGACTGTACTGAAACTGAAGATTGCAAAATCAAGAAGTTGGAAAAAAATTAAAAGAAAAAAGAAAAGAATGCGAGTAATCTTTTCACTGTCATTGTTTGCAATTTTGCAGAACATCCTCAGTAAGCCTATTTTCAGAAGCAAAACTTTGGCAAACTCAAACCATATGAACTTTCAAACTAACAAAATTCAGATATTATCTGTTTCCTTCTTATTACTCATTCCCCCACCACAGCTTCCATAGTATGAAAAAGAATGATGAAGCATGTAAAAGCCATACAAGGTATAGTTCTAAAAGCCAAACATGTGAAAATACTGCTATTGCAATCAAGTGCTATGTCATTCAACCCCAATGGGAACATTTTCCATTAAGAAACAGATACAAGATACTTGAGCATGAAGCTGGAACGATAATTTAGATCAAACTGCTAAAATGCAATTAGATGATGGAAAAGGAAGGTTCCAAAGTCTAGTATCAGTCCTATTAGTTGATAAAATCTGTGGAATCCCCCACTGAGTGATGTATTTAAACACTTGGGAGCCCAATTGGTTGTTTCTATGTTGCTCACTTCTTTAAATGAAAACAAGGAAAGAGTTTCCAAGGATCCCATAGTTGCATGGTCTACAAACACAAAACAGTTCAGTTCCAAGTTCGACATATCTTTAACATGTTCACTTTTCCTTCGACATATAATGAGATGAGGCATGCTATTCGTTCTCAAGTTTTATAACAACATGTATATGATTTTGCAACTCAATTATTCATAACATCTTTTTTTTAGTTAAGCAAGAATATGAATGCCTCCACATTCCTACATTAGAAAGCACATCAAATGTGAAAAATGGTTTAGAGTAAGACCAATGGACCTATTTACTCAAGCAAGCATGCTGCCCCTACAATTCAGGACCAAAGAACTTCAAATCAACAACAAAACCAGACATTACTGGAAGAGAAAATCCACCAGGATTTTGCTCGTTATCATCTTGAGGGGCCATGTGTAAACATATTTCTTCATGCCATTTATGCTCCAAATAAATGGAAACTTCAGCATATTGAGCATTTCCCATTAGTAATAAATACACTCAATAGAACCATGACTGATCAACAGATATAGAGAATCTGTAAAATTATCTACTAGACAAAAAGTTTCATGAAGCACAAATATAATATCATTTTAAATCCACCCCAGGTCTCCAAAGTTAGGAGAAACGGCAGCATTGTTCCAATATCCATTTGCACCCCAACTAGCTAGTAGAAAAGCCTCCACATACAAATTTCAAGGACAGAGAGAAATATATTCCCGTACAATCATGTATTGAGAACTTGACATAGAAATGGCAACAATGTTTTACCTATATAACCAAGTAAAATGGTTTTCACTTTTTGCCTAAACTTAGAAAATAACCAAAAGAAACATCATCTTTTTTTCTATGATATTACACTAAACTATTACTCTTCAGAAAACACCCAACAAAAAAAATTGAGAGAACGCTTAAGAATCGGTAAAAGAAAAATGAGCAAAACCGGATAGCATTATCAGAATTGAGAATTGAACAGCCATTTGATTACTTGGAGTTGGGGATGTGAAGCAGTGTCTCTACAAAATCGAAGAAATGTCTAAACCACGAGGATAGCTCCAACAACTACTGGGATTATTGATTAACAAAGAATTCAAGGCCCTTGAGGTAAGAGATAGCCAGACTCTTTTAGCACACATGAGGAACAAATGGGTATAATATAAACCTCCCCCAATGTATCATATAAAAGTTTTGAAAAAAATGATTCTCTCAAATAAACAATTCTTCTGAAAATTTTAAAAAATAAGATTCCAGACCACCATATCATTTAATATGATTAATTAACATTAACTGTTCTGCAGTCTAGCAGCATCACGACAAAGATTCAAGAAAAAATAGATAAACAAATGTTCATAGTTCATACCAAAAATCGAAACCTCTATAACCAATTAAGCAGCGGCACCGGCCAAGTACGACGACTACTGAAGCAGCACCGGTACCGGCGGGCGACGACGACTGAAGCAGAACAAGCAACCGACTTCGGCTGAAGAGAATCTGGCGACACCGATATCGAGACAGATATGACGATTGAAGCAGTAGCAGCAACGAAGTCGGATGATGACTGGAATAGAATGGGCAAGCGACTTCAGAGTTCAGATAGATTGAGATTTGAGAGTCTGAGACAGAGGGAGTTGAAAGTTGAAACTTGAAGAAAATGTACTGCGGCTGAGAATGAGAAGATTAGGCAATTAGGCGATTAGCCGATTAGGTATTCTTTTTCTCATTTGTTAGTGTATATGCAATTTTTCTTTTTTTTTAAAAAAATAGTAAACGGCTTTGCGGTGATTGAACCATAATTAGCTTAGTTTTCTATGGGTTATTATGATGTTTATTAAGTTTAAATCTAGCTATTTATGTGTTTTGGTGATTTTAATGATTCTTTACACTATTACTTTTGTTTTCAGGTCTTTAGAAGATTTAGAAAATGTTGGAATGAAATTGGAAGAAATCGGGAATTTGAGGATGGATATTTAGAAGAACAGAGAAGTGGACGCGCAGGACAGTCAAGTGGACGCGCAAGGCCAGGAAGTGGACGCGTCCACCCTCAGAAGTTGGACAGGAAAGTGGACGCGCAGGGAGACCAAGTGGACGCGCAAGGCAAGAAAGTGGACGCGTCCACCAAATTTCACGCGTCCACTCTCAGAAGATTGACAGTCAAGTGGACGCGTCTCATCTACTCAGGCGTCCACTTTGAAGACTCGGGCGTCCACTTTCCGAATTCAAAGTTTTAAGATTGTTTTAAGTAGTTTCTAATTAGGATTCTTGTATAAACTACCCTAGGACCTTTTTCTAACTATATATAGGCCTTAATAGCTTAGTTTAGGGTGTCAAGCACCTTAGATATTTTCTTCCCGAGCATTGTAGGAGATCAATGATTGGAGCTTCTCGGGAAATCGGATTTTCTTCTAATGAGTTTCTCTCTTTCCCTTAATCTTTCTTTGATGTTTTCCTTTATGGATTGTGAGTAAACGTTTTTAGTTGTCAAGGACATGTATTAGGTTTACTTTATTCGGGAATATGAGATTTACGTTTTGTAATTAAAAACCCGATCTTTTCAAGGGATCATTATTTCTATTTGAGTATTTGAACAATTCTTGGTTTTATTCTATCAATTGTGTTATTTCAATTATTATTGGCCATCTTAATTGTTTTGCATAATTGATTAACTAGGGTTATGCAGAATCGGTTTTCGGTAACCAAAAGTAGTAACTATTGATTAATTTAAATCTGTGTTTGATTAATTGATAGGGAATTGTTTGAAACGAATTGCATGATTTTAATCGGCCATTAATTTTATGTAATTTGTGTTGATGTTGTCCTCGAGCTGAATAACTTAATTGACTATTTTATGCGAGCGATTCGGTAATTTAGTTTAATTAGGTTAAAGTTAATTTGCCGTGCTTTTTCAGAAATTAACCTAACTTTATAGGAATCAGAATTTGCTGCGCTACGCGAAATTCTAAGTCACTACTCAAATAGGTTATTATCAATGATTAATGCCGAATAAGTAAAACCGAAATACAAAGTCCTTGCTAACGTTTTTCTTTTCTTTGATTCTTAATTAATTTGTGAGTAAATTTATTTAAAGTTTATTCTTTTAAAATAAAAATCAAATCTTTTCCCCCTAATCTTGATTAGTTTACTTGTTCTAAAATTTTACAAATCCCTGTGGGTTCGACCCTTACTTGCCCTAACTGCATAAGTTGGTTGAGTTTGGTATTAATTTGATAGCGCAACGACACGCTCGTCAAATTTTGGCGCCGTTGCCGGGGATTTGTTTAAAAATTTTAAAATCAAGTTTACTAATCCTTATCCTTTGTTTTCAGGTCTTATTCCTTTGGTGACAAAGTAAAAGATTGACAATTGTTTATGCGCCTTCGTAGTGGAAAGACTCTTGGTGTTAGCTCGAAAGAATTGGAGTCTTCAAATCCTGTGGACGAAAACGGGAGAGATACAAGAGAAGGAACCATTAATCATTCAAATCTACAAGGCGATTTCGGTGAAATCATTCCTACCCCCTCTTGCATTATGGATAACAATAATAACAATGTGGTGGTTAGGAGAACTTTAAGGGAACTAGCTGCACCCACTATTAGCAATCAACCGCTTTGCATTGTTTTTCCTGAAGTCAATGAAAATTTTAAACTTCACACAGGTTTTGTGCAAAATATCCCTACTTTCCATGGCATGGCCGGAGATAACCCATATAGGTTTCTTCAGGAATTTCATACGCATTGCACTAATTTGAAACCCTCTAATGTCACTTGATGAGATTATAAAGCTAAGAGCTTTTCCATTTAGTCTGCAAGGTAATGCTAAAGATTGGCTTTACGAACTACCTTCGGGGTCAATAACTGAATGGGCTGATATGGAAAAGATATTTTTAAGAAAATATTTTCCTGCTTCTAAAATCTCTAACATTAGAAAGGAAATTAGTGGCATACGCCAAGGTTTTGGGGAATCATTATATGACTACTGGGAAAGATTTAAAAGATTGATTGCCAGCTGTCCTAATCATCAAATTTCAGATCATTTACTTATCCAATATTTTTATGAAGGAATGGTGCCTACTGACAGGACTACAGTTGATGCAGCTAGTGGTGGAGTATTTATGGACCAATCACCGGAAGAAGCAAGAAATTTGATTGCGAACATGATAGATAATGCTCAATCATTCAATACAAGGAACGAACCTCCTAGGAAGGTAAATGAGGTAAGTTCTTCCAATCTTGAAGTTCAAGTTAAAAATCTTACTAACATGGTTGGACAGATGATGGGAAAACAAATAAACACCCAAGTTAAGATGTGTGGATTTTGTTCAAGTATTGAACATTCAACGGACAGTTGCCCCACGCTTTTTGAAGATGAACAGGTTAATGCTGTCGGAAATTTTCAGAATCCACAAAGGAAGTATAACCCCTACTCTAATACCTATAATGAGGGATGGAAGGATCATCCAAATTTTAGGTGGGGAAATTCAGGAGCCAGACCGAATAATCTTCAACATCCACACCCACCTGGCATTCTTCCCGTTCAACCATTAAATCAATCACCTCAACAAGCTCAATCTCAAGGTATGTCTTTAGAGGATATGGTTAAATCAATTGCTGCTAACACAATGACTTTTCAGAAGGAGACTAAATCCAGTATACAGAATCTTGAAAATCAAGTAGGACAATTGGCCTCCGATGTCTGTCAAATTAAATCTCATTTATTCACAAAACTCCCTTCTCAACCCATTAACCCTCGAGAAAATGCTAATGCCATTATTCTACGGAGTGGAAAGGAGTTAATAGAGCCTAGGCAGTTGCACGATGCTGAGGAAGAATTGGAGATTAAATCAAGCAGGGGTCCAAATGTATCAAGTGGAAGTGAACCCCCAAAATTTGAACCCAATTCTCAATCTAAAGTACCTCCTCATTTTCCTTTAAGATTAGCTAAAAACCGGAAAGAAGAGGAGGAGAAAGATGTTCTCGATATCTTTAAGAAAGTAGAGGTAAACATACCTCTTCTTGATGCTATCCGCCAGATTCCTTGATATGCTAAATTTCTCAAAGAATTATGCACAAATAAAAGGAAGCTCAAGGGTAATGAAAAGGTAAGTGTGGGGGAGTGTGTTTCTGCAGTTCTTCAGCAGAAACTTCCACCCAAGCAAAAGGACCCAGGTATGTTTGCCATCCCTTGTGTTATTGGTGATAAAGTTATTTCAGGGTGCATGTTAGATTTAGGAGCATCTATTAACGTTATGCCATATTCTCTCTATGCTTCATTAAATCTTGGACCCTTAAAATCTACTCGAGTTATTGTGCAATTAGCGGATAGGTCCATTGCATATCCCGAAGGGGTAATTGAGGATGTATTGGTCAAAGTTAATAACTTGATATTTCCTGCAGATTTTTATATTTTAAAAACTGAAGATGGAAATAATTCATCTACATCTCATTCCCCAATTTTGCTTGGCAGACCATTCTTGAAAACCGCAAGAACTAAAATTGATGTTAACGAAGGAACATTGTCAATGGAATTTGATGGGGAAATTATATCATTTAACATCTTTGATGCTATGAAATATCCATGTGATGAGTTCTCTTCGGTTTCGGTGGTTGATATAATTGATCCTCTTGTTCAAGATGTTTATGATTTGAGTTATGTTGATATGATGCAAACAATTATGAGCATGAGTATTGATGAGCATAAACTTGACAAATTATCTGTAGAATGTGATCATGATTTAAAGATGGCTGTAAAAGAATTGTCTGCATGTCCAAAAGTAGAATCTACAATTGCATTACCCATTTTTCATGATAAGATGCTTCCATCGGTTATATGTCCACCTTCCCTTGAGCTTAAACCTCTGTCTTCACATTTAAAATACGCATATTTAGGTAATGGCGAGGAATTGCCTGTTATAATTGCTAATAATCTTACTTCCAAACAAGAGGAAAGGTTAATTGCTGTGTTACGAGCACATAAAACTGTCATAGGTTGGACTTTAGCTGATATAAAAGGAATTATTCCTTCTACATGCATGCATCGCATTTTATTAGAAGATGGCACTCGTGCAACTAGGGAATCACAAAGGAGATTAAACCCTCCTATGATGGATATTGTGAAAAAAGAAATCTTGAAATTGTTAGATGCAGGTATAATATTCCCTGTTACTGATTCCCAATGGGTTAGCCCAGTTCATGTCGTTCCTAAGAAAACTGGAATTACTGTCATTGAAAACAAGGAAGGAGAAAAAGTACCTATAAGAGTTCAAAATGGTTGGCGTGTTTGCATTGATTACCGAAAATTGAATTCAGCTACTAGAAAAGATCATTTTCCCCTTCCATTTATGGATCAAATGCTTGAACGTTTATCGGGTAGGTCTAACTATTGTTTTCTTGATGGTTTTTCTGGTTATTTTCAAATTGCTATTGCCACTGAGGATCAAGATAAAACCACGTTCACATGTCCTTTTGGAACTTATGCATATAGGCGCATGCCTTTTGGGTTATGTAATGCACCTGCTACTTTTCAAAGATGCATGATGTCTGTATTCTCTGATTATGTGACTAATATAATTGAAATCTTCATGGATGACTTCACAGTGTATGGAGATTCTTTTGATGAATGTTTGGATAATTTAGAACTCATTCTTAAAAGGTGCATTGATTTTAACCTTGTATTAAATTATGAAAAGTGTCATTTCATGGTTGAGCAAGGAATCGTACTGGGACATGTGGTCTCAGCAAAAGGCCTTCAGGTAGACAAAGCTAAAATTGATGTGGTAAAATCTCTTCCTTATCCTTCCTCTGTACGAGAGATACGAGCTTTCCTGGGGCATGCAGGTTTTTATAGAAGATTCATTAAAGATGTTTCCAAAATTTCTCAACCCTTGTGTATGTTGTTACAAAAAGATGTGCCATTTCATTTCAATGATGATTGTAAGAATGCTTTTGAAACTTTAAAAGAGAAATTGATTTCCGCCCCCATAATTCAAGCTCCTGATTGGAACCTACCTTTTGAAATCATGTGTGATGCTAGTGATCGAGCGGTTGGTGCCATATTAGGACAAAGTAGTAGATAAAGTGCCTCATGTTATTTACTATGCTTCTAAAACACTCGATGACTGCACAGTGTAACTACACAACAACGGAAAAGGAACTTTATGCTATCATTTTTGCTCTGGAAAAATTTCGTTCATATCTCCTAGGAACTAAAGTCATTGTTTTCTCTGATCATGCAGCTTTACGACATCTCTTGAAAAAGAAAGAGTCCAAACCAAGGTTATTAAGATGGATCCTGTTACTCCAGGAATTTGAGTAACGATGTGGCCGACTACCTGAGTAGGCTTACTTATGACGGTGAATTACTTCCTATCACTGAATTATTTCCTAATGAGCACTTATATGCTTTGCATGGTAGTTTGCCTTGGTATGCTGATATAGTAAATTATTTGGTTACAAGGGAATTGCCTAAAGTACTTTCTAGATCTCAGAAGGACAAAATTAAAAGTGATGCCAAATACTATTTATGGGATGACCCGTATTTGTTTAAGATATGTTCAGATAATATTATTCGTAGATGTGTACCGGGCACTGAAACTCACTCTATTCTAACTTTTTGTCATACCTATGAATGTGGAGGTCATTTTGGTCCTAGAAGAACTGTTCATAAAGTGCTCGAATGTGGGTTCTATTGGCCTAGTTTAAACAAGGATGCATATTTGTTCTCTAAGCAATGTAACGAATGCCAAAGAATTGGGAAAATAACTAAGAAGCATGAGATGCCCTCCAGTCTATCCTGGTAACTGAAATTTTTTATGTATGGGGGATTGATTTCATGGGTCCTTTCCCTTCTTCCCAAGGTAACAATTATATTTTGCTAGCAGTGGATTATGTGTCTAAGTGGGTGGAAGCTAAAGCTTCCAGAACTAATGATGCTAAAGTTGTTGTCTCTTTTGTCAAGGATAATATTTTTAACAGGTTTGGTTTTCCTAAAGCAATTATTAGTGACAGAGGTACGCATTTTTGTAACAAAATAGTTGGGGCTTTATTTGCAAAATACCATATAACCCACAGAGTTTCTACTGCATATCATCCCCAAACTAATGGTCAAGCAGAGGTTTCTAATAGGGAAATTAAATCAATCTTGGAAAAAGTGGTTAATCCTAATAGAAAAGATTGGAATGTGCGATTGGGGGATGCATTATGGGCATATAGAACAGCATATAAGACACCTATTGGAATGTCTCCATATCGATTGGTGTTCGGGAAAGCATGTCATCTTCCTGTAGAACTTGAACATAGAGCTTATTGGGCTATCAAGAAAACTCATTTGAATTTTCCTGATGCTTTAGTCAATAGAAAATTACAAATTCAGGAATTGGAAGAATTGCGGAATGACGCTTACCAAAATGCTTTAATTTGTAAAGAGAAAGCACGCAGCTATCATGATAAACATATTGTCCGGAAGAGTTTTAATCGGGGTGATAAGGTTTTATTGTACAATTCTAGATTGAAACTCTTTCCAGGCAAGTTGATGAGTAGATGGATAGGACCTTTTCTCGTTGTTAATGTTTTTTATCATGGAGCTGTAGAAATTCAAAGTCTTGATACAGGGAAAGTTTTTAAAGTCAATGGGCATCGCCTGAAGCTTTATTATGAAGAATTTGTCAACCACGAGGTGGAGGCCGTTCAGTTTCTTCAACCATCGTATTTCGAAATCTGAGCATGAACTATGTCGAGCCAACGACTTTAAACAAAGGCGCTTTTTTGGGAGGCAACCCAAATGAATATTCTTCTATTTTCTTTTATATTTTGTTTCTATTATTTAGTTGTTATTTTATTTTGTTTACAGGTATAGGGAAGGTTTAACATTGGTCCAAAGTCCAATTATTGTGAAATAAACAGAAAACATCAGATGACAGAAACTACTGAGAGTGGACGCGCGAACTTCCTCTCACGCGTCCAAGTGGACGCGTCAAGCTACTTCACGCGGCCACCTCTGGGAAGAATTACTGAGAGTGGATGCGTCATTCCCCTCTCACGCGTCCAAGTGGACGCGCCAATTACTTCATGCGGCCACTTTCCAGAAGAAAAAAAAAATGCAATTTCCAGATAAAATCCAACGAAGCTATGTCGTTTAAGTAAGTTACATTTTTTTTTAATACTCCTTTTTCTTCTTTAATTTCTTTTCTTTTCTTTTCTTCTCTTTTTCTTCTTCTGGTCGCACCTCTCTTTGTCGTTGCTGCGCTTCTTCCGCGTCCGTTCCTCTGCCTCAACAATCCACTTTCCACCATCATTGTGCACGTCTCCTTCACTCCCAAAATTAAGCCCGAGATTCCATTCACGGTTTGTTGTATTTGTAGCCTTCTTGGTGAGTTTTCTGGTGCAAAATTCGCAGCTTTCACAGGGAAGTTTCTCTAAACTTTCAATCAGTTGTTTTTGCACTATTACTTGTTGACTTTTGTGTGGGTTTTGTTTCTTTGTCATTACATTATTGGAATTTTTTTGTTAACATCATGGCTAGAACTAAGAATCTTGGTGTTAAACGTGGGAGAACTTCTAGAGCTGTTTATGATCAATCTCGGTTTACTAGTTTGGAAAATTCTGAGTGGTATGATTCCCACAAGGATCGTACATTGTTAATTGAGCATTCCTTGTCTCCTGATGCTGAATCTGTTTTTAATATTCGAGATACTTTCAGCACTTTGGGGTGGGAAGACATTCTTGATTTGGGTCAGGAATATTACCCTCAAATTATCTGTGAATTCTATGCTAATATAGATAATAAACATAATGAAGATAACAATAGGATCATTTCTTTCGTACGGGGTCATTTAGTTGATATTACATGTGCTTCTTTGTCTAATTTTCTGAATTCTCCTAACGACGGCCCTTTACCTGCGTTTCATTGGCAGCAAGTTACTACTGATCCGACATATAATTTTGAGGATGCATGCTCTGTTTTTGGTTTATACCAGAGAAAAACTGGAAGAGTGCGTGAAAAGTATAAGCTTATGGCTAAAGATCTTCAGGCTTTTCCACGCCTCATTGTGCATATTCTTGGTCATAATGTTATACCTAAGTCATCATCTCATAATGAAATGCGCTATTCAGATCTTTACTTTCTTTATCGTTTAACTAATGGCTTAGGTGATACATTGTCTGGTATTCCGTTGGTTCGGTTGATTATTGCTAATATACGAGAAGTGGTAAAACAAAAATCTCACAAGAAAACTTTTCCATATGTTTTGTTACTTTCTCGTTATTTTGAGCATCTCAGGATACCTATGACGGACACGGTTCGTTGGGAACGTATCTCTTCTTCTCGGGTTGTTTCCTTGGACCTCTTACGGTCGTTTGGTTATGAGTATCACCGGGGCGAGTGGATGCACCCTCAGGTTTGTCAAACAGAGCGGGAGCAAGGCCGTCTTCCACCAAAGAGTTCTAGTTCTAAGAGGCCGGTTTCTGAGCCGTCATCGGCAGAGGATTCTGATGATGATGAGGAGATAGAGCCAGGGATTCCGGAGGTGCCTACATCTTCTGCTGGACCGTCTATTTCTCGTGAGGATTTGATTCTTGATCAATTAAATCAGCTGCATATGAATCAGTCAAAAATTCTCGAGAATCAAGCGCGTCAAGACGCACAATTGATTGCTATTGAGGGACGACTTGTGTCTATTGAGGAACAAGTTTCTGCGCTTCGAGCTTCCCTTCCTAGACCTCCCCTCGGGTGACTTCTTTCTTTTTCTCTCTTTGTTTATTTTTCTTCTCTTACTTGTGTTGTGACATTGAGGACAATGTCTCGTTCCAGTGTGGGGGAGTCTTGTTTTTAATGTTTGTGTTTTTTTTGTTTTCGTTTATTGTTATTATTGTTTATTGTTGTTTATGAATATATATATATATATATTGTTTTTATGCATGTTTGTGTGTTTGTTATGCCTATGATGAAACTTATACAAGTCTATGTTAATTGATAGAATCTTGATATTATTTGTGCTTTAAATTCTCTATTTATTATGAGGAATCTTGACACTCTACGATTTGTTTTTGGTAAAAATTCATAGTTGTTATTTATGGATGATTTGTTGTAGTTAATTTGAATTGACATTGCTTATTTTTAATAAAAATCTTGATTTTTGAAATCACTTTTGACAAGTTTGAATGAGATTGAGTTTACTTTTGACTTAGATACATTCATGGTCAATTTAGACACTCTAGAACTTGTTTTCTCACACTCTTGAGGCAAAATATGATTGAATTTGGTTGACTTGGGGATGACATAAGACCTTCTTTGGACGTTTGAGCCTTTCTTGAGCCACCCTTTCTACATTATATCCCTCGATCCTATTTTGAACTTTAATGTTGTGATGGATGAATCCATTATTATCTTTCTTTGTAAGCCTTTGAGAATAACGTTTAAAACCTTTACATGTTATAATTGTCAAGAGATTTCTTTGAAATATCTTTAGATTGACACTTGTGAAGTTTATGATTATGATAAAAAGGTGTTGAAAGGTTTTGCAAAGTGTGTTGAGGGTTGATGGAACGTATCTTGGAATTTTTAAAAGAGAAAAGGAGTTTGTCTTCTATACTAAAGAAAAGAGAGACATTTGATGAAAAAGAGTGAAGTGCTTAAAAAGAAAGAAAGAAAAAAAAAAGAGCACTTGAGAAATAGAAAAAAAAAAAAAGAGTTCCAAGACTGTCCAAAGTATATGAGTTGGTTGATATGGTTGAATGTAAATAAGGAAGAGAAGTGTCAATTGAAGAACTTTGGTTTCAAAAGTCTTTTATCCTTTTGTGTAATTCTCTTGACTACTTTGTTTACCTTACCTTTCTTTGTTAACCAACACCCAAGCCTAACGTTACGTGCTTCAAGTCCAATTTGACTCAAGTCGACTTTATTCTTTCCATTAGTGGAGAGACGTGTGAGATTTCAAGCCTATGGTAGTATGAATATTACTTATGGTATGACTATGATGTGTTTAAGTTAATTGTGACTTGATTGAATTTGTCTTTGTTACTTGTGAACGATTTTAATTCTAAAATGGATTTTTTATGGGTTTCTAAAGTTTTTCAGCCATGTTAAGGATAGTTAACTTTGACAATGAGTTTGTGAGTAATGATGCTTCACACTTGCACGATTCATTTTTAAAATGTAGAGTTGATAGATGACTTTGAGAATTATTGAAGAGAATTCGGTACAAGTGTATTGAAGTTCTTGAAATTGATCGATTTGTCCTGAGGCATTTAGTTGTTATTCTATTTTCTTTGATTTATAAGTTTGCTTTGAGGGCAAGCAAAGGTGTAGTGTGGGGGAATTTGATTGAACCATAATTAGCTTAGTTTTCTATGGGTTATTATGATGTTTATTAAGTTTAAATCTAGCTAATTATGTGTTTTGGTGATTTTAATGATTCTTTTCACTATTACTTTTGTTTTCAGGTCTTTAGAAGATTTAGAAGATGTTGGAATGAAATTGGAAGAAATCAGGGAATTTGAGGATGGATATTTAGAAGAACAGAGAAGTGGACGCGCAGGACAGTCAAGTGGACGCGCAAGGCCAGGAAGTGGACGCGTCCACCAAATTTCACGCGTCCACCCTCAGAAGTTGGACAGGAAAGTGGACGCGCAGGGAGACCAAGTGGACGCGCAAGGCAAGAAAGTGGACGCGTCCACCAAATTTCACGCGTCCACTTTCAGAAGATTGACAGTCAAGTGGACGCGTCTCATCTAGTCAGGCGTCCACTTTCCGAATTCAAAGTTTTAAGATTGTTTTAAATAGTTTCTAATTAGGATTCTTGTATAAACTACCCTAGGACCTTTTTCTAACTATATATAGGCCTTAATAGCTTAGTTTAGGGTGTCAAGCACCTTTCTTCCCGAGCATTGTAGGAGATCAAGGGTTGGAGCTTCTCGGGAAATCGGATTTTCGTCTAATGAGTTTCTCTCTTTCCCTTAATCTTTCTTTGATGTTTTCCTTTATGGATTGTGAGTAAACGTTTTTAGTTGGCAAGGACATGTATTAGATTTACTTTATTCGGGAATATGAGATTTATGTTTTGTAATTAAAAACCCGATCTTTTCAAGGGATCATTATTTCTATTTGAGTATTTGAACAATTCTTGGTTTTATTCTATCAATTGTGTTATTTCAATTATTATTGGCCATCTTAATTGTTTTGCATAATTGATTAACTAGGGTTATGCAGAATCGGTTTTCGGTAACCAAAAGTAGTAACTATTGATTAATTTAAATCTGTGTTTGATTAATTGATAGGGAATTGTTTGAAACGAATTGCATGATTTTAATCGGCCACTAATTTTATGTAATTTGTGTTGATGTTGTCCTCGAGCTAAATAACTTAATTGACTATTTTATGCGAGCGATTCGGTAATTTAGTTTAATTAGGTTAAAGTTAATTTGCCGTGCTTTTCAGAAATTAACCTAACTTTATAGAAATCAGAATTTGCTGCGCTACGCGAAATTCTAAGTCACTACTCAAATAGGTTATTATCAATGATTAATGCCGAATAAGTAAAACCGAAATACAAAGTCCTTGCTAACGTTTTTCTTTTCTTTGATTCTTAATTAATTTGTGAGTAAATTTATTTAAAGTTTATTCTTTTAAAATAAAAATCAAATCTTTTCCCCCTAATCTTGATTAGTTTACTTGTTCTAAAATTTTACAAATCCCTGTGGGTTCGACCCTTACTTGCCCTAACTGCATAAGTTGGTTGAGTTTGGTATTAATTTGATAGCGCAACGACACGCTCGTCATGCGGGTTGACCCATTTACAACCCGAACACGATTATCTTCAAACGGGTTGACCCGCAAACCCATTAACTTGCAAAAGTGCTACCCTAAACCGTTTATATCGTGTCGTGTTGGCGAATCATGTCCGATATTGCCACCCCTACCTACAAGTATCAGGGGTCACAATGGAAAAAATATTTAAAGGAATAAAAATACATGAATAATAACATACTTATAGTTAATATTAAGTTGCTTGAGATTCTCGATTTTTTTAATTCCAACAAAAAATAATACTAATATATAGTTATTATATAGTATTGTTTCCCCTTTCTCGAGGTTTGTTGTTTAATTAGTCATAGTAGTTTGCGCATTGCACAGACTTACCCTTTGAAATTAGACAACTTGAATAAAAATTTTGAGCTCAATAACGTGAATAAATGTACTTTCACAAAATATTATACCAATATCCATAATGCTTAAACGGTGTCATTTTATGGTAGAATAAGAAATTGTTTTAGGGCACATCGTTTCACTAAAAGGACTAGTTGTTGGTAAGACCAAAATTGATGTGATTAAATCTATTCCTTATCTTTCTACAGTAAGAGAGTTTAGATTCTTCTTAGGTCATGTTGGATTATAGAAGGTTTATTTAGAATTTCTCTAAAATTGTGCAACCGTTATGAAATTTATTACAAAAAGAATATAAATTCAATTTTGATGAAGGTTGTGAACAAGTATCTAAGTTGTTGAAAGAGAAATTGTTTCATCACCCATCATTCAACTCCTCTAATTGGAATTTTTCTTTTGAGATAATGTGTGATTCTAGTGACAAAGTGGTTGGAGCTATTTTAGGTCAGAAAATAGATAATGTTCATCATGTGATATATTATGCATATAAACTACTTGATGATACCTAATGTAATTATACCACAACTGAGAACTCTACTATGGTATTTGTGTTCTAGAAAAATTTAGATCTTATGTGTTGGGAACAAAAGTTTATTCAGATCATTCAGCTCTAAAATATCTGTTAAAGGAGTCTAAATTACACGTTGTGCAATCAGAAGATGACAAGTGGCACTTCTAAAAGCCGCAATGTGGACCAATGAGGATGTGACGCGTGGTGAAGTTTGGGGAAATTAGGCCATTAACTAAATTTTCAAGACTTTGGGATGCGAAATGACCATTTTGCCCCTAATTTTTGTGCCTATAAATAGGAAGCTTATTTTTATGATTTCAACACCAATTTAGCTCCAATCTTCTCCATTTATTTTGCAATTTCTTTCTTTTATTATTTTCCTCATCTTAGTATATTTTTCATATTTTTTAGAATAATATTTCAAGTTTTTTTGTAATACTTAGTAAAGAAATTATGTCCGGATAATTTCAATATTTCCGGGGAGTTTTATCTTTCAAATTTTCTTTTCTAATGTTTATAAATTCCATCTTATATTTATTAAATATGTATTGTGAGTAATTTTATTTTGTTAGCAAGGATATGTGTTAAGTTATTAATAAATGGGATTATGAAATAATTTTCTTTGTACTTAATTTCTATTTGGATTTATTTAACTAGACTTATGGTCGGTTTACCCGCTTAGTCTTTATTTATTTTGTTTTATGCACTTTAAATATTGCAAATGGATGGTCGAGCCACCTAATTAGTTCAATTTACTTTTATGTGTTTTTTTTTTCTTTATTATGGAAGGCCGAGCCTCCTAACTAGTTTAATTTATTTTTATATCTTTAATTATTTTTTTATGGAAGGCAGAGCCTCCATACTTTTAATTTAATTTATTTAAATGGCTAGTTGAACGGCCTAATTTGTTTAGTTAATATAAATCCAATCTTTCTTTCTATATATATATTTGTGTATTTATTTAATATTCTTATATATATATATATATATATTAATTGAGTATTTATATAATTCCTGTTTTAACCAATGTAATTGTGTGAATTAATTGGATTGATAATCTAGTTAATGAATGTGATTATATAGCTAGAATTATTAATCTTGTATTAATTATTCAAGTAGCATCTCTAATTCAATTGAGTTGCAGCTCTTGGTTTAATTAAATTAGTAGCAAAATTATATAATTTAAATTATATATAATTAAGCTAATTGTTATATACAATTTAATGTTGGTGATGCCTTATTTGTTTAATGCAATTTGATTGAGCATCCTATACACGCTGGTTGGGAGTGATGTTTAATTAAATTAGAGATTAATTTGTCTGAGTTGATCGGGATTAATCTAATTTGTAAGGATAAAAATCTATCCGAGCTGATCGGGATTGTAAAACCAATTATTTAATAATGTATTAATCCATTATTAATCCAATGAAAAAAATAACTTGATACAAGTTCCTTGTTAAAGCCATTTTATATAATTTATATTCTAAATTCCCTTTTGATTCTATTCAAAAATCTAAAAACCTCAAAAATATTTATTTTAAATTGTTGTTATTTTCTTGTTCTCAAAATACCAAAACCCCCAAAACCTTTTCCAATTAATGATTTTAATTTAAGAGTTGAGAAATATATGTGGATTTGATCCTTACTTTCCCTATCTATATAGGAATTGTTAGGTTTAAATTGAGAATCGTACGACAGGTTTCGTCAAATTTTGGCGCCATTGCCAGGGATCTATTTTAATTTCTTCTATCAAAGTTGTTAATCTTTTTATTTTGTTACAGATTTCAATCCTTTGGTGATATTGAGATCAAAAGTGTGAGAAAATAATTTCTAGAGTGTCTAAATTGACCATGAATGTATCTAAGTCAAAAGTAAACTCAATCTTATTCAAACTTGTCAAAAATGATTTCAAAAATCAAATTTTTTACTAAAAATAAGCCATGTCAATTCAAATTAACTATAACAAATCATCCATAAATGACAATTTTGACATTTCACAAAAACTTGTAGAGTGTCAAGATGCCTCATAATAAATAGAGAATTTAAAACACAAACATTATTGAAACTCTATCAATTAACAAAGACTTGTATAAGTTTCATCATAGGCATAACAAACACACAAACATGCATAAATTTTTTTTGTTTATATATTTTAATACAAAAAATTCAGGAAATAAAAAATTCATAAAAACAATTTTTTTAAAAAAAAACAAAAACAACATAAAAGACAACAAGAATAAACAAAAAGAAAAAAAAACACAAACACTAAAGACAAGACTCCCCCACATTGGAACAAGATATTGTGCTCAATGTGACAAACATGCAAACAAATAAAATGAAAAATGAAAATAAAAGAAAAAGGAGGAATGTCACCCGTCTCAAGGCTGATGAAGATATAATTGCTAATTAAGGGCTATGGGTGACCGACAACTTTCAGAAATATATTCCCTTTGAAAATCAATTGTCGTTTGCAATTAATTCATTTTTGAACTCTTTCGCTGTTAGTACATTTTGTAAACAACCTAGAACATATAAAAATAATAAATAAATAAATAAACTGTAAACTAACAAGAAAAAGGAAAGTAATACTCTATTGGGTTGCCTCCCAAAAATCGCCTTTGTTTAAGGTCTTTGGCTCGACCTCCAAAGCCAAATTATCCAATGCCTTCCCTCTCATAGAATAAAGGAGCATCAATTTTTACTTCTTTAAGCTTTATGACTTCATACTTCCAAAATTTATTTATTTCATATAGAATATCTACCATGAAATCCTCAAACAAACAATTAGTAGAAGTCAAATAAAAATTTAGCAAATTAGTACAACTCAACCCATCAAAATTATATGGCATGATAAAATCAATATGTTCAATGTTGCATACATCATGACACAAAGAAGAATGTAAGGCACTAGGATTGGTTTCAACTTCTACTTTGTTAGGTTTTTTTATGGTTTCAATATTTGATTCCTCAAACTTACATTGGATGACAAAATAAGGAGATTGTGGGTTATCAATGGAAATAAGAGATTCTTCAAACTCAAGAATGCTAGGAACTGCCTTATTACGAAAAATATGCTCATTCTCTAATATACTTATATATATATATATATATTAATTAAGTATTTATATAATTCCTGTTTTAATTAATATACTTATGTGAATTAATTGGATTTAAAATATAGTTAATAAACGTGATTATATAGCTATGATTATTAATCTTGTATTAATTATTCAAGTAGCATCTATTAGTTTAATTGACTTGCAGCTCTTGGTTTAATTAAATTAGTAGCGGAATTATATAATTTAAATTGTATATAATTAAGTTGATTATTATATACAATTTAACGTTGGTGATGTCTTATTTACTTAATGCAATTTGATTGAGAATCCTATACACGCTGGTTGGTAGTGGTGTTTAATTAAATTACTGATTAATCTATCTGAGCTGATCGGGTGACGAGCCTGTCGTGTGACTATCAAATTTAACCTTTAATACTCCTATATAGATAGGGCAAATAAGGATCGTATCCACGGAGATTTGTAAAAAATTCTTAAATTCAAATTTATTAATCAAATATTAAATTTTGGGGGAGTTTTAAAATTATATAAAGACAAAACTAAATTAAACAAACTTAAAAGAAATAAATTTGTTTTTATATTTTTTTTTAATAATTAATTATACAAATGATTTTTTTAATGAAAAGGAATTAATAAAAGACGTTAGCAAGGAACTTGTATCAAATTATTTATTTAATGGGATAAATCATTGATATAGAACTTATTGAGTAGTTGATTTTAAAATCTCGATCAGCTCAGACAGATTCCTATCCTTACTAATTAGATTAATCCCGATTAGCTCAGACAGATTAATCATTAATTCAATTAAATATCACTACCAACCAGCGTGAATAGAATATTTAATTAAATTACATTAAGTTTATAAGGCATCACCAACATTAAATTATATATAATAATGAGCTTCAATTAAACATAATTTAAATCATATAATTCCCTGTTAAATTAATTAAGCCAAGAGCTGCAACTTAATTAAACTAACACATGCTACTATGATTATCAATCAAAGATTAATAATCCTAGCTAATTAATCATGCAATTAAAAAGAATTTCTAATTAATTAAACATGATTATTTAATAATAACAACTGGAATTATATAAATACTCAAATTATTAAATAACAGGACTAAAATAATTAAACAAATTTGGACAATTAAAACTGAAAAATACAAGAAAATGGTTACACAATTATATATTTACAAAACTACAAATATTAAAGAAAACATAAATTTGGCGGTTTTACCGGCCATAAAAAGTAAAAATAGGGAGATTTTAACTCCCACAATAAAAAGTACAAAAGAATAAAAGATGAAGATATTACTCTCCACATTTACGGAATTTAAAGTACGAAAAGTAAATTTGGTGATTTTACTCACCAATAGTACAATAAAATAAAGGATAGAAAATAAATACAGAAAATAAATACGAAAAGTAAATACAAAAATTAAATAACATAAAAGTAAAAGTTAAAAGTTAGAAGTTAGAAAGTTAGTAGTTAAAAGTTAGAAGTTAGAGCGGTAAAATCGGCCATTGTTTAAATTAATTTAGTCCTGGTCCTAAATAAACTACAGTGTTCTATGCAACGGTAATTATCTCAAAATCTCATTCATTAATAACTTTAATACATGTCTAACAGTAATTAAACTACTCACAATACATGACTCAAATGAAGAATTTTAAGCATTGAAATCAAGAATAAGAATGATAACTTTACTTGGATTTTTCTCGGTAGTAGTTCTTTGGTATTCTTGAAATCTCATCCAAAAATCTTCCAAAATAAACTCTAAAAATTCCTAAAAATACCTAAGATATATTACAAAATATTGGTAAGAAAATTTGGCAGAGTTTATTGGTTGTAGAAAAATAGTAAATTTCGTGCCCAATTTATAGAAATTTACAGGGGCAAATTTGGAATAAAAATAAATAAAATATGACAAAAAAATAAAAGTAGTAGGGGACAAAGTGGAGTTTCTGGAAAGTTGAGGCATAACACGTGAAGTGGAAAAATTGCATTAGCCGCCACGTGTCGCCATCTGATTGGTTGCGCCCTTCTTCAGCCGCCGCCCTTGCCACGTGTCACCCTTTGATTGGTCCGAAGTTTAACCCACGGATCACCATCCGTTTTGCGCGTGCTGGCACGTGTCTCGTCTTTGGCAAAGGCGAGATGCGTCCAGATTCAGCCACGTCGCCAACGTCTACGTGTGACACGTGTCCTCTTATTTGTTTCTCGCCACTGTGAAAGCCGAGTTCCACGTATCGTTCTCTGGTTCGCTCCCTTTGCTGACGCAGCGGTTGACGTGGCACTGCCACGTGTCAAAAAATATTAGTAGGAAATGTCAAATAATTATAAAATGATGTAACTTAAATGAAATTAAACACAAATAACATAATAAAATAAATAAAAATGCATCTATTTTTTTGTTTAATCATCGGGATTAATCTAATTTATAAGGATAGAAATCTGTCTAAGCTGATCAGGATTCTAAAACCAATTACTTAATAATGTCTTTATCTATGATTAATCCTATGAAAAATATAACTTGATACTAGTTCCTTACTAACGCCTTTTTATATAATTTGTATTGCAAATTTCTTTTTAATTATGTTCTCAAAATACCAAATCCTCCAAAACCTTTTCTGATTAATTGTTTTAATTTAAGAGTTGACAAATTTCTGTGGATTCGATCCCTACTTTCTCCATTTACATAGGAATTGTTAAGTTTAAATTTGAGAGTCGTACAACAGGCTTCGTCACGGGTCAACCATGTAGGTTGGATTTTGACCCGCAGATGGAGGAACCTAGTATATAATGTCTATTTCGTTTCATTTACCCTAGGTGAGTTAGGGTTCTTTGATTGTTTTCTCTGCAATCTCTATCGTGTCTTTCCTAAACCTAGTTGTTGCTCATATATTGTAATCTTCCTTGATCCCTTGTATCGGTGAGCTTGAAAGAAGTCATTAGAGGCCTTTATTGAGGGTCTAATAAATTGATTGAGCACCGTGAAGTAAATATAGTCAAACCACGTAATTTTGTGATGTTTTTTACTACTTTCCGTTGCGTTTATATCACTTTAGTGTTAGCCATCTATCCCTAACAATATTGATTTTTGTAGATGGGATGTACTAATTAATATAGTAGTATTAATTTAATTTAACATTTACTAGTAGAAAGTATCTTAATTATGCATGCACTTGCATGGGTACATGGGATTTACTGCTTCTCAAGATTGCACGTTTAAACGTTATTGAATTTTTACAAATATCATTGACAATGACTGTAATATACGTTGCCATACTTGTTTTGGCGGTGGTGGGCGGCCACTATCACTGCACCAATCTAGGCTTCAGTTAGGATTTAGGAAGAAAAAGAAAGACCGGAAAAAAAAAGATTTTTTATAACGACAAAAGCCCTTTAAGAGTTGCCATGTGAAAGTCACGTGCTTGACAGAAAATAGGAATTAATGACAAGAGTTAAAACTAAATAGAAGTCCATGTTAGCCACTCTAACTGGGCCAATGTATGCTTATAAAGTTAGGAAGAAGAAGAAGAAAATGAAGGGGAAAAATTAAATGAGTTTTTTTGTAAGGACAAAAATACCCCTTGATAGTTGTCCTGTTAACATAAGTGCATGTTGTGTGATTTTTAGGACTTTTAAAAAGTTTAAGTGTTAAATTTGACAATTCTTTTAAACTTTAGGTGTATTTTGTTGTATTTGGGTAAAATTTAAGAGTGTGTTTGCATAAAAAAGTTTAAGAGATATTTTTTTATTTTAATCCAGTATTTGTAAAATTCACATTATAAAAATCTTGATTGGATAATTTGATGAGGTATTCTAAAATTTTAGGCTTTTTTATAAGAATTTTAAACCACTCAAAGCCCTTACTGAAAAACCTCTTAAATAGGCATTTTGTTTTCTAAATTTCACTACTTAATATGGGTAAGCACTATCTTCATATCTTTTTTATGATCACTCCGTTTGGGACATCTTGTATTGCAACGTTCCTTTCGAAATTGAGATGAGTAATGGTACTTTACCAATAAAATATAAATTATTGGATCCATTTTTATATAGATTAAAAAAATTTATTTTTTTAAAATATTCTTAATTATTGTATTTTGAAAATAAAAAAGATAGTGACAGAAAATATGAAAATAAATAATAGTCATATTTAAAATTAACAATAAAATATTTATAAAATTTCACAAAACGATTTATATTTCTATACGAATATAATATTAATAAGATCTCGGTCACCACTAGACCATTTCCTATATGTTTTGATAAATCCTACAGGGAAGACCTATAACTGTATAAATATCGTGCCTCGGAATTTTTAATGTTGTAGCCTTAGTGAAATTTGCTCAATAACATGACATATCTCGTGCGTGACTCCACTCTGTACCTCCACCTATTTCTTTTCATATTGATTGAATTTCCCCTTTTCCTTAAAAAAATATAAATAAATAAAGGCTTGCATTAGATTAGGAAACCGTTTGATGTCTAGTGCATATAGTTTGTATTTGTACTTTATTAATTATGAAATCTCAGTAACAGAGTAATTTCTATTGCAATATATTATTCTCTCCATTCATGTTTTAAACAAAATTACACACATAAAAAAATTCTTTTAATTCTCATTATACTCTTATTTATTTTTGTTTTTATTGAAAAAATAAGTATTTATTATCATTTTTTCCCTCTCAATAAAATAAGAGTGAATTTTAAAATAATATATACAATAACCCTAAAATGTAACAAAACATCTTATAATTATGAACAAGAGAATTTATTTGATACATTTTATAAAAAATAATGGGGAAGTATGTTTTAGAAAATCTCATAAAAAACATTTTTTTTCTCGAGATAACTCACCAATTGTCACCGACTAACCAAAGACCACCTTATAGTACTTGAGAACATTGAACAACTACCTTATGTCATCACCATAGCACATGTGCGAGATGAGAGAAGGTCCCCATGCAATTACTACATCATCGGATATTGAGAGAACTTATGCTTGAGAAGTCTGGATAAATAATCAACTCTAATGATAAATAGGGACAAAGATATCAAGTCATCGGGACAGAGATATCGAGTCATCATGACAGAAACCCCTAGTCGAAGGAAAGAAACTACTGGGTTGACTTCTTAATTATGTCATGTTTTGAGTAAGAGTTTTCAAATATACAAATCTCTAAAATCATTTAACAATTATATATATGGAGTTTCAAATATTAAGATCAGTATGAAATCATGTTTATCTTTAAATTATAGGGATACCTTTCCTTTTGTTTTTTTTCTGGTAAGATTGGAAATTCTCTAATTTGCATGATCATAAGTTTGGATTCTTAAGGTTTCGAAATAGTGAAAAATCACAAAAAGAATACTTAATAATTATTTATTATTTTATTTTGACCTATTTTTTCAAGAAAGGTTTTAGTGAAATTGATTTTCATGAATTATATAGATTAAATAAAAAAGGTATTCTACATACATTATATATAACCCTTAAGGTTTGTGCGGCTAAAAACTTCAAGTTGTTGTTAATAATGGGCAGGTGGTGTTGGAGACCCCTTCAATTCGAAATAATGTACCTGTCCCCTCATCCATCCCTGAAAGAACTTTGTCGAGTATACCTGTTACCATTTCCTTGGGTATTCAGCAAAATCCATCCTTGTCCGTAACAAAGTATATCCTAGTTTTAGTCATATACACAACCGATTATCAATTTGTACTCGTCCAATTTATTTAATTTTAATTTTTTTAAAATGATGATGAATTATATAAGATGCCTTTGATTAGGTTTGTCAGGTGGTGTGATATGGTGTGATTATCTGATAATTCTACATCCTCATTATTGGAGGCTGCTAAACTTCACTTTCTCTTTGTTTTTTTTCCCTCAATTCTACTACATTCTTCTATTTTTATTGTTCAAACTTTCATTATTCACTATGTAATTCTTGATTTTTTTTTCATTTCCATTATAATGTTTTTTGTAATATAATAATTTATATTTATATATATATATATATATCAAAATACATGAATAAAAAAATATACAACTCCATTGCATAAATTACAAAATACATTCAGGATAATAAATAAAGTAACAAAATACATTCAGAATATTAATAAAATAAAAAATACATCCATAAATATGGAAAATAAAAAATACATAAAAAAAATAATCATATTCGGAATTGTGACCAAAATTACAATTGTAAATCCAAATCAAGGTCATTTGTTTCCTTTTTGCATTTTTTACTTTGAATTGATCAGTTAATTATAGGGACTTCAGGATCCACGATAAGAACAAATATATCTAATTTGAACATCATTTCATACAAGAGTTTGTTGAAATAAAAAGTCTTCTTGAAAATGGAGATAGAAATCTATTCTCAATGTCCTTATCAAGAAATATCAATTGGGGATGAAAAAAATTGTTTATATTAAACAAACATATAGGTTTATTATGTAAATTCAACTTCAACCAAGAAAGTATGTTGAATATTTGCTCTAACATGTCGTAACCCCTAGGTAATACTATGAATGCATCGGATTTTTACATCATTATACCTATGTATTCATACATTTACTTCACTTGTATCTCAATTCTCAATGTCCTTCCGTATAATGGTTTTAACGGAGTAGGAATAACACCTACCATTCTAACTTCTTTTTTGTGTGTAGTATGAGAAACTACACCTACTAATCCAATATTTTTTCCTCCATATTATGACTTCCTAATATCATCCCCAATTCAATTTAAGATTCGATATATGGTTTATTGAAAAACCTAATGGGGTGAATTAGGTTTTATCCAATTTTTTTAACTGTAATTTTAACAATGTTTTCTAAAACAACAAATAACAAACGTTTGGTGCTCAAACATTGTATGAAATAATGTGTTCAAGAAATTAGCAAAGAACACAACGATTTATAGTGGTTTGGTTTATCCAACAAAACCTAATAGGATTTCACAAAACATTTCACTAATTTAGCACAAGAGATTACAAAAGAGGCTCACTCAATTCACTTTAGGGTTTTACAATACATTTCAAGGTTCACCCAACTCTTTGAGTTTTTCAATACAACCTTGATTATACACTAATCTCTAATACAACAATTAATGAAATAGATACACTTAAGATAATCACAATTATCTATAATTCAAGGCTCACTCTAACCCTTAGAGTTTTAAGCTCAATGCAATCTTGATTAAAACTTACAAGATAATAATAATAAGAGTTTGATATAGATATCACCTTAATGTAAAGATATATCAATTTAAATCATGAACACCTCCTTGAGTAATATGTTCATCTAGATTGCTTCAAGAACACCAATGATTTAGTAAATACCTTTCTTGGATGATTTTCACAATGTAAATGTTATTAAAGGGTTTCAAAATAATTTCAAGATGTTCTATATAAAGTAAGAATCAGATTTTTGCTAAAAAAGTCGTGATATAGAGTTTTTTAAACAATTAGGTTTTTATATGTATGCACCAACGGTCATAAAAATGGTTGTTTGAATCTCACTCAAGAGAAGTGCGGTCGACCGCATATCAGACGGGTTGTCTGAACCATCATCCGCAAGTGTTCCAAAGAACTCTGAACATTTTGTGAACGATGAGATGAGTAGTCCAGTCGACCGCACTATCATTCGCAAGTGTACTAGAGAGCTCTGGATATTTTGCAGACCATGAGTTGAGTAGTCTAGTCGACCGCATGATCTGAGGTCGATCACACATGCAATCAGGTGGACCGCACATGCATCCAAATCATGCAATACAAGATTCCAATCAACTCTAAGTGTTTGTGGAATATATTTTATAGAATTTTAAATAAATGCATGTATTTTGAAAATCATTTCAAATACCCAACTCATGTTTTATCTTTATGAAGTGCATTTTGAAAAATGTTTCACTTTAATTGAGCAACCTATATAAATTATTACTCATAAAGCTAGAGATATCTAAGTGAAAAATAACACTACACCTCTATATTCTATCTAATGCAGAAACCACTTATCTTCAACGCTTGACAACATACAATATTTCCTGAAGACTTCAAATTTCGATTTTGCATGGATTAAACATATGGATCCTAAAAGACCAACACTTATACAATTAAGACATTAGTCTTCATCAATGTTTGTCATTAATCAAAATTAAGACATTAAAACCTTTAGGGTTTTCATTTATCATTCCCGAGATTTGTCCCACCAAACAACCCAATGTTTTTAATTATTCTTGCTGATAAAATGCTCTTTAAATTACCTTCAATTGGTGGTGTAGAAATATCTTCCTTTCTTGGTGTTGATGTACTTTCTTTTCGTGGTGTTGATATGCATTCTTTTCTTTGTGATGATAAACCTTCTATTTTATGATGACGATATTGTAGGTTATAAGAAAGTACTTGCTGATGTATATAATATGTTCATTTGAAGAAAATAAGTTTTAAAATTGAGAATAAACTAATCTACTTACAGATGTACATGATTAAATATAATAATCTATTATTAATAATATTAATTTCAATAGAATGTAACATAAAAGGCCATATCAAAATCGTATTCCAATTCCATCATCCATAATTCACATTTTATCATTTCATGTTCATTTTAAAAATATTTGTCAAATTTGGACACTTATACACGGATTCCAAATCCAAAAATATTTTTTATGTTTTGTCATCTTATATTAAATTCAACATAATTTGACAAAAAAATCAACTCTTAAAAATCGGATTCTGATCCCATGGCCTTTCAACGTTAATGGGATAGAAATTCGATTTCCAAGAGTTTATTTTTTGTCAAACCATGTTGAATTTAATATAAGATGACCAAACATGAACAAGAAAGATATATTTTATATATATCTACTATAAACGACCATGCTTACGAGTTTATCAGAAAACTGGAAAAGAAGTCACTTGGATGGAGGATGTGAGCAAACTACGCAAAATATGGATGATGTCTTTCATTTTGGAAGCATAAATGTAATTTATTTTTAAATATTATATGCATTGTATATTTTGTTGTTTAATATTATGGGAGAATAAATGTAATATATTTGGAGGAAAATTGTGTGTTATAATTAATAATATTGATGATTTTTGTTTCAAACAAAAAATTGAGAATAGTTTATATAACATTTTCATATATAAAACAATTATATATATAACTAAATTTTTATTTTTATTTTAGTGTTACGAAATTATTAACAATAATAATTTATTATATATATAATCACAACAAATTTATACATGTATCTATATATATATATATATATATATAAATGTTAAAAAATATATCGAGTACAAAGCGGGTGTAGGTGCGGGTGTAGATCCATTAGATACAACTCATTTTCCATCCCCATCCCCATCCACATGCTTGCAAAAACCCTAATTGAACCGCTATCTCCATTTCTTTCCCCACTTATATCAAGTAATCTCCGTACCCACCGAACCGGCTATGGCTCGGGACCTAACTTAACCCACCTCCGTCCCATCCCTTGTTATGTGTGAAATTATTACGTAGAGTTGCATTTATATAAAATTATTGTTGCATTTTTTAACATTTTCCCACTCTATTTCATGTCTAAATTAATTGTATTCTCCCAAGTGCACAACTTAGAAAAAATTGACTGTTTTTATTTAGTTCAATCAACTGGCCCATCCACAAAAGTTCATAACTATAGACGAATGATGTATACTTAGGACGAATCAATTTATTTAACCTAAAAAAGTGGAAAAAGGACTTCTAATAAGTTCTCCCATAAAATCAGAGTATTAAAAACTTTTGTTGTTGTAAAACTTTCTCTTTCTAACCTTTCTTATCTACCAAACCTTCTGGGCAAGCTCACCTTCTCTGTGCCTGCAACACTCCGGCCAGATCAAAGCTATAGCTTTTGCTGGAGTTTTGGTCTTGGCTGGATCTCTTTTATTTTTTCCTTTAAGTATTTTAATCTTTTGTTCAATAAATTTGAGCACTTCTCTCTTTACGAGAGGTTTTATTTCTCTCTTGATAGTTCAAGAATTTATTCTTCCTTTTCTCTTCTTATTAGTCATCATTTGGACACAAGAAGAAGGGAGTTCATGTTCTACAAGAAACATATGGAATCAATGTTGCAAATGAGTTTGATTTTCAAGACCAAGATCTTTAATTTCATATCCACTCATTTAGTTATTGTCTAGATAAAACAGGGTTCCTAAATAACAATATTTTCTAATTAGAACAAGTATAAATAAAATCAAAATGTTGAATAAATAGGAAAGTGTATCTCAACTTGAATCTTATTTTAATTATGACTAAAATTCAAGACACATTGTGAGTTTTACCATTTTTGTTTTTAGCTTTCAATTCATTTGTGTACTTTTATCATTGCACTGCATTCAGGTTCTTTTCTTTTTTCTTTCAATTTCTTTTTTGTATGTCATGTTGTTTATATGTTATATGTGTGATAATTTTAAATGCTGTTTATATTTTGTATTTGTGCTTTGTTAGGTGTTATTATTAGTTTAATATTTATTTATGGTTTTCTAGAATGAAATATTTAAGTTACTAGTTTGTCATTTTTTTGTTTTATAATAAATTTGATGTATGCCTACATATCTAGTTTGATATCTTGTTACTAGTTTGATATCTTTATATTCCATTATTGAATATAATTTTATATAAGTAATTAATTTACTGGTTTGGTTTTTAGATAGATTGTTAATTATTGAATATGATATCTTCATCTTTTTTGTTCTTTTGTAATTTGAAATTCTTCATTATCCTAACATTAACTTCTTCTTCTTCTTTTTAATTCTTCATTAGATAGATCGTAAGTTTTTTTGTAATTTTAAAACAATTTCATAATTAGAAAATAGCATTAACTTTATCTATTATAAATAGTTTTTTGAAACCTAACAAATATCTATAATCAATACCATTTACATACTTGTTTTCCACAAAAAAAAAAAAGGGGCAAAAATAGACAATGGTGACTGCCATTTCCAAAACGTGCTCCGTTACTACCAACAATGATTAGGATGTGATGTTAGAGTATGATTATGAATAAGGGACGTATTTGATCAAATCCTCTGATTTTCTATTCACCCTTTCCATTTTTATTCATTTTAATTGCATTCTAAAGAAACTCAAACTTGCTAAGTTTTTTTTAGAGTCCTTTAAGGATCCTTTGTTGTTTCTAGACACATAATTGTGAAAAGTATTTAAGAAGTGTTGAAGATTTTTTTTTTTTTAGTATGGCCAAGTTTATTCCAGTTTAAAATCTTCGTCACTACTGCTTCACAAATGAAAACATCTCTAAATGCCACTGGCAAACTGTTGTTAAAAAACCCCACTAGTACTATTGTTAATGGAATTTACTAAGGTCTTGCTTTGGTCCCGTTTGGTAAATTGGACAATATATATCTGAAAGGGAAAAATTCGAAATGTCACTTTAATTATTGCAGACCTGATTAAAAAGAAAAATGAAAAATGTAATTGGATTCGTAATAATTGAGTTTTTCTAAATATGATCACAGCCCAAAAAGCTTTCATTTTAGGAGTCCAAAATCATCTCATACATGTTCTTCAATAAATAGGCCCCGCCCATAAGTTACAAGTTCGTAACCTGTAGGGTTAGTTCAGTCTTTTCCTTTCAAACTCAATAAAATTTATAAATTTTTTAAAGGATATGTATTTCTAAATTGTAACAAGTATTTGCAATCAAAGGGAGAAGAAGAGGAGTTAGATTAGTAACATTACATATTGAATCACTAAGGTATACTAAATAATTTTAATGTATTCTAAGTTAGTAGAAATACATGCGGATGTAAGGTAAATTAGGATAATATTGACAAAGGAATTTTACATCACTATTAGGATGCTCTTACCTCTTAGAATTCTAAGTATTCTGTCCACTTTTCTAAAATAAGTGGACAGAAATTTCATTAATTTACTAACAAAATCATTAATTTAAAATATTTACATTTCATTAATTAAAAGTTTCACTATTAACCAAATTAATAATAAGAATAATGTGATAATATTTTTAAAATCAAAGACTTTTATTAATTTTCAAATTAAGTTAAAATATGAATATTCAATTATAAACTGAGCAACTGAGCAAGTATGTAGAATCATCCATGTATTCACTTTGTTTTTGCTTCCCACAAGACTTCTTGAATTAAAATTAAATTTAACCTTTAAAGTATTGGCACAAATGGTGAAAACCTTACTCGTAAAAAGAAAAGAACAATTGATTGGTTAAACTATTGCACACTATTGTCAAATAATTAAGAGCCACATGAAATTTCTCCCAAAAGTAGTACAAATGGATCAAGAACCTGATCCTTCTAAGTTTATCTATAATCCATGAATTCTTTGATACTAACAAAGTAATGTTTATTTAGCAAAAATAAAAATAAAAGTAATGTTGACTTAACTCGAACCTTTAAACAATAATAGGCAACCCTTTAATCCATAATTGAAGACTTTACTTAGCCAATAAGAGAATCTAAGCGAGATAAAATTTAAATCTCGTGAAACCCTAATCGATTCTTGTGATTCTGATCCATGAAAGTCAAGAAAAGAAGGCCATCACATGCAAACCGAAAGCGAGGGCCCCTTTGCATGATTAATCTGCTCGTTAGGTACTCTATATAAGACAATTTTTCAACGCTTTCTCTTGCATGGCATGGGGAGTAAGTAGGCTGATATTTGGGCCTTAGCCTTATCGTGTGGTCATTTCTGGTAGATTTTCATAATCTTGTCTTCTTGATTTCTAAGTAAAAAGAGTTGCTCAGTATCATATATATATATATATATATATATATATATATATATTTCTGGTAGATTTTCATAATCTTGTCTTCTTGATTTCTAAGTAAAAAGAGTTGCTCAGTATCATATATATATATATATATATATATATATATATATATATAATTATCGTCTAGTAAATACATTTTAATTAATTAAATTACTATATTGTCACACCCTAAAATTGTCAAGAAGCGAATCAGATGGGTTGAATGAACAAGGTTGATGAATAAAGATTTATTTTATATAAGCCATAATGATGCATTAGTAATTTCCAGTTAACACACACACACACACATAAAAGATATGAAGACTTAACTTGTAATAAAAGATATGTTTAATTTATTAAGTTGTCACTATATCACAATCATAATATATAATTCATCTTTATACCATTTTGGTGTCAAAATTATTTCAAGAAAATATATAAATTGATAAAACATATTGCCAAAGCTGGTTAGTGAACGGCGTGGATTAAATTGGTTTCAAACCATTATCTAGAGATGCTCTATGCAAATACGTATCAACATGCTCTTCACGAATTGTCTCACATGCAAATGGTGACTTTTGAGCATTATGACTTAGAAAATAAATAATAAGAAAGAGTTTTGTTTTGGTAGGAAAATTAAAGAAATTTGATTTATTCTTCTATCATTTTCCTTCATTCAAAAAAGAAAGAAAAAAAATAAAAATTTGTTTTTCTTTTGTTGGGTTTGTTGATGACAAAGAAAAAATTAGAGAAGTCTAGAAGATGAAAAGGAAGAAGAGGGATTTAAAAATATTTGATAGATTTTAAAAATATATTTTTAAGGAAAATAAATTTAAATGATTAATTGATAGAATAGAAGTTTTTCTAGATTTTCGATAAATTTGGATTGTCATAAATATTTTATTTTATTCGCATTCATGTGTTTCGAGTTGAACGGTTATATGTATATACTATTAGATCACTCAAGCAAATTATGTTCTTGCTTAACGGATGAGTTTTCCACTCAAGCGATCCCTTCTACGTTTGAACCCAATGGCAGTCTCCATTCAGCCAAAGTACACCCTCAATTATCATTTGTTTCACTTGTTTCATTTGGTAGGTGTGTAAACGAGTTGAGCTGCATAAATTCAAATTAAACTTAATTTTGATTCTTATTATATCTTTAAAGTGAGTTTGAGGCTCAAAATATAATTTGATTTTGAGCTCGGATCTTATTATGTTTTCAAGCCGAATTTGAGCATGAAAAATTTAGTTTGAGATTGAACTTGAAAATATTTTACTTGCTAGTTAGTTGAGCCTCTACATATACACATATATATATATATATATATATATATATATATATTAATGTTTTTTTTTCAATTTAAAATTAAAATATTAAGAAAACAACTCAAGCTATAACTCAAAAACTAGCCTTCTTTTCCAACTCAAACCTATTAAACATTTAGCAAGTCAATCCGAAACTTCATTTTTTAAACTCAATTGAGCTTGAAGTGTAATAATATACCCTCAGTCTTATTAATATAGACAAATAAAAATTTTACACATATTAAGAAAATATATTTAATGTTATTGAAATTGTAAAATATTTTCTTATTCCTCCTATTTTGTCATTTTACCTTACATTTAAAATTTGATCAAATTTAAATTTAATTGTGTGAAGATGTGTACATATTTGGTTTAAAGTGTATGAAATATTATACACCTATCTTTGAAAAGTTAAATCTTTAACTTAATGTGTACTACTCCAAAAGTTTGAAAATAAGTTTTATACTTCGTATATCCCACTAAGATAGACTACTCCCATTTTTAACACAAATTAAAAAGACATATTTAATATTGTTAAAATTATAGAAACTTTTATACATTTTTCCTACTTTTTCCTTACAGTAGAATTGACTCAAGAATTACCTTTTTATTGAAATACTAATTACATTTATTATAAAAAAAAATTATCCACCATAAACGCATGAAATATTTTTATATGAAATGATTAATTATATTATGAAAAAAAGAATTAATTGTGATGAAATTATATTTAGATTTCCAAAATTACTCTTAAAAATAAATGATCAAGTTAATGTATTAATATTGATAATTTTGTAAATTGAAAAATTAACTATACTCTAAATAAAGAAATTGAAGTATAATTTCAGACAAATGAAAATATAAATTAAGTATATTTTAATGAAACCAAATGAGTAATAACAAAGTTTGTTAAATATGAGTATTTTAAATATTAAAAATATGAATATTAAACTTCCTTAGAATTTGAAACGGATGAAATAGAAAAATAAGTGTACTTTAAAAAATATTTAATTTTAAACTCAAACTTGAGGCCACGATGTCATTACAACCCTACCTTTTTCAGAGTTCTAAACCTTATATAAAATATATACCCGAAATAGTCCCTTAGTATACAATTCTTGGTACAATATTAGAATCTTAGTGGCATTTCAGTTGTGGCCAATTGGCCATCCCCTTCCCATCCGGGAAGGCGCTCTCCACTCAAGTTGCACACAAAACTCCCAATCCCAAAGCCACTCGGAAGGAATAGCGAAGTTTTATAAAGTCTTTGTGTCCTCTATATGGTGATCATATTGCCAAACTCTTCTCTTTAAATTTTGGTTATGGCTAAAGCGGTAGAAACCTTCACCATGTAAAGCCAAATTCAGAAGATCAATCAACCACTAAGAAATCATTTAGTGCTATATAGGTCATATAAGCAATCCATTACAATCAATGTTGACATATGAAAAGACCTACCAAAGAAGTCGCCCAAAAGAGTCCTAAATTGACTTGAACACTCTAGAAAGTGAGATGATAATTTATGTTTGGCACCTTCTACTCAATCCAATGTACGCAACTCCTCTGAACTTCACATACAATGAATCGAAATTCCACCATAGCTACATGAAAATGGGCTTATCTATTTCCCATCTCAAAAGGCAATACCTAAAGGACTGTACTATATATATGGGTTTGGCTATCAATTGGACGACATCTAATAAATGAAAAGAAATCGCCACCTTTCGCTTCATAATAATGTCTTTTTAAAATCAACTTCTATTCTTAAAATATATATTTATTCCATCCAAAAATATATATAGCTAGATCAATTTGTATTTGTCTCAAAATATAAGTCATTTTATGACTTTTAAAGAACATTTTACTCATTCTTTCTTATAATACCCTAATTTATTCATATATTTTCTTTGATATCTCTTATCCTTGTAAAAGAACAAATATAAATTCTAATAAAACACAACTCTAATAATTAAGACATTTTAAAACAAAAAAAAAAACTTTGATCTTTATAAAAGTGAGTTTAAATACGTATATCTTTTGACGGAATAAGTAAAAATTATTATATAGTAGATGATAATGAGTATTACTTATATATAAAAAAAAATATTATAATGAGTATTTATTATTATTATTATTATTGTTGTTGTTGTTGTTATTTTTGTCATCATACTCCATAATTTGACAGAAAGCTTTTAAATATTTCAACTTACTATTTTTAGAATTATCAAATAAAATATTAAAGAATTTGTATTTCGAATGCATTATTTACATCTGTATTATATGCTAGAATTTTATGTGTTCATATTCCATATTTGTATTCGTTTGTGTTGTGCTTAATTATATCTTTCTTGTTAAGGTATATACATTTCAAAACAATAAATTCATAAAAAAAATGAGTTTTTAAATCTAATCTTTGTTACTTCTTTTTTTAAACAAGTTTAGTTTCCTTTTCAATTAAGTAACATTAGACATGAAAAAATAATGAAGATGATATATCTTTTTAAAAAAATAAATATATTATCTCTATCTTATTGAGATATATTCGCTTTTATTTTTTCATACCTTCAAAATTATAGTCAAATTTCTTCATTAAGATTTTGATTTATTTTTTAACTACTTAAAATATCCATATTTAATATATTTTGTTATTATAAAACTCATTTTTGAACTAATTGAAATGTTAAACATTAAGTTAAAAAAATTCACACAATTTAGAATAAATATGTACACATTTTCATATTTCTCCCTCCATCTCATTTAAATTGTTCACTTTGCATTTGCATAAGAATTAAGATAAGTATTATAAATAATAATTATACAATTAAATTTCTTAAATTGTCCTTATTTAATAGCTAGTGTAGAAATATTAATCATCTTAAAAAAATATGTTCTCTAATAAATAGTGAACAACTCCTTCAAATTTTCATTAATAACAAGAGTAAAGTTGTAAAAGTACGTATTAAAATTAAAAAGTGAATAATCGGAATGAGATAACACAAAAAAATGTGAACAATTAAAATGAGATTGTAGGAGCATTAGATTTAACTTTGATCAATTTGTATAAGGTGAAAGAGCAAAATAGTATTAACAAATAAATAATTTACAATTTCAACTACATTTTTTCCAAATATGTGTGAAAAAAATTATTTATCTATTTTAATGAATCGCAAAAATTACATGACAATTATAAATAGTATGATTTGAACATTTTCAATTAAGTTTCACTCAATTAGTAACTTTAAAATACTCGAATATTTTCATTTAAGCAATTCCCGACCTGACCCAACTGGTCAAACGATGTAATTAGGCCAAATAGGGCCGGGTTAAAATTGTACGGGCTTGGAATATTGAGACTAAGCCCAGCCTCTATATGAGCCACAAGCCAACGGGTCAAAATGACTCGAAAATTTTTAATTTTTTTTAAAGTTATGATTTTATGTTGACTGAAAAAACAAATCTATTAAACCATTTACAATACAAACAATACATTTATAGTCTTATTTTGACTCAAAAAACACTAAAACAACCAATTATGTCATCTCAAATTTAACAAATTTAAATCATAAAAAATAAAACAAAATGTTAAATAATGTTTATATTTATAGCATGTAGTACATTTACAATTTTACACCAAAAACTTCTAAAACAAACCAACCATTTTCAAGCAAACAAAAAAAATATTTAAACCATCAAATATATGTTCATTCATTTACTATATATAAAAAAAATAATTTAAACCATCAAACATAATATAAGAAAGAGGAGTTTAGGGCTAACCATGTAACAAAAGTTACATAACATAACCAATTGCTAATGTGAGAATGACTTCAATTTTTTTTTAAAAAACCGAGCCGACTTGTCAGCCCATGGGCTAAAATTACCTGATCTTATTTGGCCTGCAGGCCAACGAGCCAGACCATTTAGGCCCAATTTTTTTCAGACCAAGAAAAATGAAACCCAACCCAATATAAATTATGGACTTTTCGGGTTGACCCAACAAGTTGAGTAGACTTGACTACGGTTCATGAACTGCCGGTTTCGATTCATGAACCGCCGGTTCACGATTTATCAAAATGAAAAACCTAAACCGAAACCTTAAAGTAACGGTTTAGAACGGTTCATGAACCGCCGGTTTACGGTTTCGATAAGGTTCGTTTCCGACAAGGTTACGATTTCAGACGGTTTCGGTTACGATTTCGATTTTTATTTTTAAAAAAAAAATAAAAAATTCAAAATAATTTCTTTTAGTTAAATAAATGAAAGTTTGTTATTAAAATAGATTTGAACTTAATTTTTGTTTTCAAAAATTAAACTGTTTACGTATCATCCGATAGTATAGAGGAATCAAAACCCTCGTAGTTCTCTTACCAGTAAGTCTTCTCTTACTTTAATGGATTATTCATGGGCTTCTGTCTTCAATACTAGTATCAGTACCCTCAGTGTCAACATCAAACAAATTTATGAAGTAGGGACGAAGATTTTCTTGTTGACGTCTTTCAGCTTTAACCTAATCATCAAGACAAGATTGAGCCTCTAAAGAATCAGGACTCAAAGATAATCGATCTTCTGATAATATATTTACCCCACCACTAAAAGCTTGTTTTACTGTAACTCTTGATACTGGAATTGCAAGTATATCCCTAGCAATCAAAGATAAGACTGAAATTTTTTTCCTTTTTTCACTCCACCAATGGATGATGTTAAGGTTTTCAACATCATCACCTGCATCTTCAAACTCAAAACAAGTTGTTAGATAATTTTCGAGTTCCGGAATGGAACTCGATTCGGATGATGAAGATAAGGGACTTGATTTTTTGTTCCGTTGTCGCATTAATAGATATGCATGACCTTTTTGTTTACCACTAACAGCAGAAAAAGACTCCTCAATTTGAATTTGTATACCATAAGTTGAAATATATTTCAAATACAAATCATATATATTTCTCTTAACATTATTAATTATTCTTAAAACATTAGGTTTTATCATAATTTCATCACATATAAAATCATAATATATATCTAAATATTCTTGTAAACCTTCTATTTTAATTCGAGGATAAAAAACAGTTACAATTAGATTTATTTTAGGTATTTCAAAATAATATTTAGCCCACTTTATTTTCATTGCATTAACACAATCATTTAAAACATCTATATCAACCCACTCTTTTAAAGCTACAACAATATTAAGACATTCATAAACAATTAAATGATAAGTTAGATAATAAACACCAGACAAAGTATAATTAGCATCATTAAAATTTTTAACAATTTCAAAACTTTTTCACAAATATCCCAAGTAGTCAGAAATAAATACATATTTTGCACATTGTAGTTGAAAAAATCACATAAAAGTTATTTATATTGAAAAGATTCATTTAATAAATCATAAATTGAATTTCAACGAATTAGAACATCATGGGAAAATTTTTTTGGTCTCATTTTATTTGCTCTACAAAATCTAAACCACTCATTCATTACTTGTGGGTGTGATTAAAGATAAGATAAAGTTGTTTTGATAGGTTGAATATGAGCTTCAAGATTTCTTAAGCCATCTTGTACACATAAATTCAAAACATGACATGCATACATAACATGAAAATATTTGCCCTCCTCCGATACTGAGTTCTTGTTTTGTGAAGTGATCTTTGAAAATATCATATTTGAGCGCTTTAATTTTCTTTGTACCTAGAACACAACTTTCTTGGGTGTGTGATACTAATTCTGGCTGTCCAATACTTTTTCCTTCATTATCTTCATCAACTTCAAATACGTCGTTACCAGTGCTAGTGTCGACGCCGGCGCCGGTGCCAGTGATAGGAATGGAAAAATCAATTATTTGTGGATATTCAAAATGAGTCGGTGGTTGAAAATCACTTGGAGTGGTAAATTGATATGTGTAAAGACATTGATAAGGTGAACGCAATGGAAATTCCGTTGAAGTCTTATCATTGTTCCTCGACTTATTTGAATCTGACATTTTTTTTTTCGTATTTGAAGAGAAAATATAAAATAACAAACTAAAAATTCAATAGGAGGCTGGAGAGAATTTGAGAAATATAACTTAGAAGAATGCTAGTGTTGAGAGTAAATAAGACTGATATTTGATAAATGTGAAAATATAATTGATTTGAAAGAGAGAATTTATAGGAGATTTTTTTTAAATCGTTAGATTTTCAACCATTTTATTTTCGTTTTTTTTTCTTTCTTTGAGAAAAAATAATTTAAAAGGACAAAAAGAAAAAAAATACAACATGCTAGTTTGAGCACTTCTTATTTAAGAAAATAATGTGCACAAATCACAAGACACAAATTGTCATACCATTAGTGAATATAAATGATTAAAATAAATTAAACATGACATGTATCACATAAAAAAATATTATATTATATTAGGGAATAGGAATTGTTTCTTTAGCATTAACCAAAGAAATTAAAAGTTGACGTTATGCGTAGGTTTGAGGGGGAAAATTAGAAAAATATAAAATAAATAAATAAATAATGTGCATAAGTTACAAAACACAACTTAGGAATGATTCTATTGATTCAAAAATAAGACAATGGTGTATGTCTATTTCTATAGGCTACTTGACACAAGACACTATTTATATTTTTTTTGTCCTTTTTTTATTTTGAGGGAAAAAAATAAAAGAAATCAATAAGTCATGTAATTAATTTGAGAGAAAAAAAATGGTTGAGATTTATTTGAAATTTGAAATTTAAAAAGATTAAAAATTTATTTTTTATTTTACATAAACCGGAGAGTTAATGATAAGATTAATGTATAAAAAAATAAATATAACTTATCAAATAAAATTATATATATAATTTTTTTAAAAGATTTGAATCGCCGATTCAATGGTATTCATAAAAAGTCGATTCATGATTCATCAAAATGAAAAATTTAAATCAAAATAAAAAAATATCGATTAATGAACCTTTATAAACAATAAACATTATAACCACGATCCGATTCTGATTTAATTTGCGGATTAAAATTCAATCGTGATCAGCTCTAAAGTCGAGCTTATTAGGAGCCACAAAATCCACTCCACTAGCATTTGTCAAGCTTTAATTACTCTATTAAAAGCAGGAAGAAATGATTATTTTTGAGGCATGCGTAATTCTCCTTTTACTGTATTGTGTAATGTCGAGCCACGCCTTTGTTTCCCACGTAACACGTCTTTGATTCTTTTATGGTCAGTTTTCAATGCCGTTTGCATCTAATTAATCTTCTGTTTTTTTTTTCCAAAAACGCGCTTGGAAAAGGGGGTTTTTTCAAGATTTTCAAAAACTACATAGACTCTCTGAAGAAAATTTGGCCATTTCGAGAACAAACAGAAATAGGAATCCTTTTCCAACAAACCATAGAAAACGAACTTGCTATCTTTCTTCTGTTATTTTAGAGAAAAATTTAGAAATTTCATTAAGATAAATCAGCTGAAGATGAAGTTATATCGGTGGGAAAATTTGAGAACCACTCTAAAGAAACAATAGAAGAGAGTCCTACTGCAGCTAAATAATGAGCAATCTTATTACTATCTCTACGAACAAAAGAAACTTGATAAAATTCAAAGACACAACATAGCTCCTTAATTAAATCTAAAATACATCCAATAGAAGAAAAATTAGCACCATAACTATTGAATTGATCAATAATTCCAAAACAGTCTCCTTCGAAAATCAATTGAATTGAACTTACTATCTTTCTTGACAAAATTAATTAAAGTTGTTTCTATGGAAAATGATTTTCTAGGGGAAATTGGTGGATTTAATCCCTAATTTTTTTTTAAGTTGCCAACTTGAGTATCTAATCTTTATTTTTAAATTTTTAAATCATTGATATTTTTTATTTTGATGAAATAAATCATTCCGTTAATATTTTTGTTAATTTTAACCCGTTCAACATTTGGTGAAAGGTATTTTTGAAAACTCACTATTTATATTTTTCTTTATTTAAAGAACTTAGACATGTTTAATTCTTTACTTTTTTACGCTTGGTAAAATTTATCCCTAATATTTTTTAATTATTTTTTTAAGTCTCTTATTTTTTTTCATTTGATGAACTAGGTCATTTTCTTAATTTATTTTATATATTAAATTTGACCAATTTAATGTTTGATGGCCTTTTTTTTTCTTCAAATGTTTAGGTATTTTTGAAAAGTCACTATTTACATTTTTATTTTTATTTATTTATTAAATAAAAGAACAAATTTTTCCCTTGTATTAATAAATGAAATCAAAATAATAAATGTCATGATTACTCATTTAGTGTGACTAGTAAAAATTTAAAATGAACTATCCATTATTATTATTATTATTATTGAAATGAAAAAATTAAGGGCAATAATTGTATTATTTTCAACTTTAAATAACTATTTTTTAGTATAATTTCTAATATTTTAGGAAAAATTGTGAAATACTATAATAGAGAGATAAATCTTTTGATTTTTTTTAAAAATTAAATAAAAATAAATTTATAAAAAGCCACTTTTCAAAAATACCTAAACATTTGAAGATAAAAGGCTACCAAGCATTAACTTTGTCAAATTTAATATAAAAAAATTAAGGAAATGGAACCTAGTTCAAAAATAAAAAAAAGGAACTTTAAAAATTTAAAAAGATTAATGACTCATTTTACCGATCGTAAAATAATAAGGAACTAAACATGCTAAGTTATCTAAATAAAGGAAATGTAAAAAATGAGTTTTCAAAAATATAATTCATCAAATGTTAACCGAGCTAAAATTAACAAAATAATTAACAGAAGATTAGAGATGAAAAAATTTGAAAATAAAGAATAGAAACTTAAATTGTCAATCGAAAAAAGTTTAGAAATTAAATCCGTCAATTTACCTTTTTTAGTAGATAATATCTGTTCTACGTTGTCATTTTGTTATGTCTTCTAATTCCATGACACTTTATAAATTACCGGGATATCCATTTATATCCTTTTTTGGACATTTTCTTTACAGGTTGGTTATGAATCTTCGCCAGTCTGGATAGAAGAATATTGGGATTGTACTCTCCACCTTTATTACAATCAGATTTCTTGTGCTTTTGCTAGGTTGCGTGCATATCTATCTTTCTTCTCTTTGGTGTAGAATTTTAAAGATAAACGCTGTTTTAACTTTAATCGTAAATTGTAATGAACTAATTTTGCCGATAAAAATAGTAATAGCTCAGACCAATTCGGAGTTCGGTCAAAACAAATTGGTAGAGTCTGATTCTTACGCAAGAGTGACTCAAACTGAACTACATATGAAACATATTTGAAGTATTGGTGAGTTGATCTTCATTCATAAAACTAGAAAAACATTTAAAATCAAACAGTTTTTTCATGATTTAACCATATTTGAAATGCATGTTTGAAATCGTGAAAAGAGTGCTTTGTATTAGTTTTCAATCAACAAAATTGATCTTATATTCAACAACTTATTAGATACTATTTAGAAAATAATTACTTTCATCAGTTCAACTATCTTATGTCATTAGGTGATTTTCAATCATCTTAACGATTAACTGATATTATTGACTGTAAATTTTATTGGCTATTTATGAAAAAATGATATATTTTTATGCCAACAAATAGCAATGTTTATTTCAAGGAGAACTTTTAATTTTCAACCTACTTTTCAATTTTAAATACCAAAATGAAAATAATAACACACGCTATTAATTAATATAGTAACATCTTTTGTGGAGATTTTACTATTTTATTAATTAATTTGTTCAAATACTAGTAAGAATTGAAGAATTTCGGAAAACCTAGGATGCTATAAGATGGAAATGGTAAAGAGATAATTTAAGAAGTACTCCACCAGCTACTAAGGAAACTTGTTTTTTCTTTAGGAAATGAGCTATTAATGAAACTTAATCAAAAGGCTTATGGTTATGGTCAAAAGCATCATATGTTTGTTGGAGCTAGTCGATACTCCAAAAGAGGAACCTATTACCCATCTAATCTTCCACGGACCTATTAGAATTATTAGAAGTATTTATTGCTGCTGTCTGTAATCTACATTTGCACTACTTTATTATTCTTTTAATTTAGTAAAATTGTCCCAATTTCTTCATAACTTTTGAACGATTGTTCAATATTGTTCCAATTTTTTCTTTTTAATCTCTATTTTTTAATTCATTTGTCTAATGTAGTCTTTTTCCAGATTTGTCTTTAATAAAACGATTCCTCAATATTTAGATGTAATGATCTCCTTGATTAAATATGTCAAAGAATATAGATTAAAAATAATAATAATATAAATAACATTGAACAAAGGTTAGGGACAAATGGAGTGAATTTTCCTATAATTTATTAGAGTACAAATGTGGATCGAACTTCAATTCCGTCATTACTTATTAGTACGTAAGTATGTTTTCATTACAATACAAATCAATTAAATCAAATTCAGAGTCAATCATTTGACAAAACATATTTCTTCTAAGTAATTGAGCTAGTATTACCTTATTTTGAAATCTTGAAGTAGTTAATTAATCAATAAATGAATTATTTAAGTTGGGCTTCTTGTATAATTTTTTATTTTGAGAATGAAAAGTAAATGATATATTGAATTTTGTAATTTTATTTTTGAAAATTTTATGTGAGTTAAAATGTACCACATAATTGATATGATTATAAAATAGGTAAAGTATTATAAATTAATGATTTAAGAGAGTAATTTTAATAAAAAGAACAAAAATATTTGAGACTCATGTGAGTAGACAAAAAAATTCTAATTTAAACTGAACAAAATTTTTAAAAATAAATGATTGGTGTATTTAGCTCTAATGTTTTTTTGTTTGCTAGCATTGGTCCTTAACTTTTTATTTTGATATGTTTGAACCTTAATAATTAATTTTTTTTGGCAACTTTGGTCTCTAATATTTAATTTTGATAAGTTTAGTCTCTAATAATTAAATTTTTTTGTCAGTTTTGATGCCTTTGTTAAAGGCTAAATACATAATTTCCCTTATTTTGCTACGACCAAAGTTGCCACAAAAAGTTATTGCTATGAATCAAACTTATCAAAATTAAATATTATGAACCAAAGCTATCACAAAAATTAAAATTAATTATTAAATATCAAACCTATCTAAATTAGAAGTTAGGGACCAAAATTATCAAACAAAAAAATTAAAAGGCTAAATACACCAATTTTTCTTTTCAAATATTTGGCAAGATTGTACCGAAGTTTTTTTTTCTCCATTTAGTGTATACTTGAAAAACCTAAGAGCTATCTACTCATGGATTTCACAAAACCTTTTACTAATTTAGTACAAGAAATTACAATAGAGGCTTACCCAATTCACCTTAGGGTTTTACAACAAAAATCTCTTACCCAATCAAGATTCATCAAACTTTTTGAGTTTTACAATATAACCTTGATTATACACTTATCTCTAATACAACAATTAATGAAATAAATTTACTTAAGACAATCACAATTATCTATAATTCAAGGCTCACTCTAACCCTTAGAGTTTTAAGCTCAATGCAACCTTGAATAAAACTTACAAGATAAGAATAGAGAGAGTTTGATATAGATATCACTTTAATGTGAAGATGTATCAATTTGAAGCATAAACTTCTCATTGAATAATATGTTTATCTAGATTGATCAAGAACACCAATGATTTAGTAAAGATCCTTCTTGGACGATTTTCATAATATAAATCTTATGAAAGGGTTTCAAAATGATTTCAAGATGTTCTATAAAGAGTAAGAATCAAATTTTTGCTCAAAAAGTCGTAATTCTCAGTTTTTTAAACAATTGCGTATTTATATGTATACATCAACGGTAATAAAAATGGCTGTTTGAATCTCACTCATGAGAAGTGCGGTTCGTCCACACCATCATTCGCAAGTGTTTCAGAGAACTCTGGACATTCTACGGACAATGAGTTGAGTAGTCCGGTCGACCGCACCATTATCCGCAAGTGTATCAAAGAGCTCTGGATATTCTACAAACGATGAGCTAAGTAGTCTGGTCGACTGAATGATCTGCGGTCGACCACACATGTATCCAAATCATGTAATACAAGATTTCAATCAACTCTAAGAGTTTGTGGAATATATTTTATAGAATTTTAAGTATATACATGAATTTTGAAAATCATTTCAAATACCCAACTCATGTTTTATCTTTATGAAATGCATTTTGAAAAACGTTTCATTTTAATTGACCAACCTATAGAAATGATTACTCATATATGTAGACCTAGAGATATCTAAGTGAAAAATAATACTACACCTCTAGATTCTATCTAATCTAGAAAGCGCTTATCTTCAACGCTTGACAACATATGATCTTTCCTGAAGACTGGAAATTTCGATCTTGTATGAATTAAGCGTATGAATCCTAAAAGACCGACACTTATATAATTAAGACATTAGTCCTCATCAATGCTTGTCATTAATCAAAATTAAGACATTAAAAGATTTAAGGCTTTCAATACTTAATCATCTCTATTTTTACAGTATTTTCCTTTTCTTTTTTCTTTTTTGTTTTTACTTCAAGAACTACCCTAAAATGTGTCCACGACATCATTTTGGAACTTTTGGAAAACAAATCGATAGGCGAGAGTAGATATGAAAGAGGCTTGAAGATAGCACACCGAAAAAAATTGTATTTTGTAAATTGTTTGAGCTGAAGAAGGAAAAAAAAAAAAAAAAAGACTGATTAGCCAAAAGTTTGGAATGTCCTCTTCTTCCGTGTAATGTAAGTCAATTAATTAACATTAGATTAGAATTAACTGAGACATGTACACAATATTTTGGAGTCAAGTATTTAATTTTTAATTTATAAATATAAAACTTATACTACTTGACTATAGATAAAGAAGAATTATTTTAAGATCATTTTCAATTTTCTACGTTTGACCGGTCAGTCAAATATCTGGCATGATTTTAGGCTGTATGTGTATGCCTATTGCTAAAGACGATTTTGTGATCAAGAAGTGGAAAAGAGGACACCACCTCAAGCAATACTAGTCTCCGGGGGATATCCCACCGGAAATCAAACTAAGATAAAGGGGAACTATAAATACTTAAAATTAACTATCTTAATTTGATAATGACATTTCTCTCGTCCATAATCCTTATATACACAATATACAACTACATAGACACATACAAAACAACATCATAGACAATCACAATAAAGCAAATAACGAATATAAACTCATTTCATCTAAAAATATAACTCGTTAGATGTATTTTTACATAAATCAATGAATTTTTTTATTCTTAAAATATCATTAATTATAGTGTATTAGAAATAAGAAAGAGAAAATAAAATTTGTTTTGAGAAAAAGAAAATATAAAGACTTTGTCTTGAAAATAAGAAATAGGTAAAATGAGAGATGAAAATAAATAACGATAATATTGAAAATCAATGGTAAAGTATGTATAAAATTTTGTAAAACAACTTATATTTTTTTTAAAAAAATATCATCAAACGATCTAACATAGTCTTTAATCCATTTCTCTCACACTCCTACTCTCTAAGTCTTCAAATGACTTAAGCATCAGACTAGATACAAGAATATCCACTTCAAAGCGTTTTCCAAATCTGCATGTCATCTCTTTCCTCTTTATATATCTTTGTATAAGGAGCTCATCTAACATAATCCGAAAGTGTAAAACTTTTAATGTTTTAATTTTAATTATTGATAAATATTTATGAGGACTAATTATCATATTTTCATCGCACCTTTTTCAATTTTTCTTAAGTTTTTCACAATGCCTTTCATGGACAGACACTCTCATTTGCCAAACATCCGCCTATCCAAGCCGCTAAACCAACAAGTGGTCTGGTTCAATTCTGTTCCAAGCACTATCAAGAACCAAAAAGTTATATAAAAAAAAACTTGGAAAATAAGGAAAACTCTTAAAAAATATAAGAATTTTCTTATAAATTTTGAAAGTCCTATAAAATTTTAATGTATATATATATATAAAGTATTTACAAATTAAATAAAAGTAAACTGGTGCCTTAAAAATAACAAATTTAGAACAATTGGTAAATTTTTGGAAATATGCAGGAAGGATAGGGCAACGATTAGGCTGGACAATTTAGCAAGAGTCAATCCCAAACCTGGTAAAAAAATAGACGTTTGTATTATTAAAGAGTTTAAAGAAAATCAAATAAGTAAGCTTGAGTAATATAATTAATGGAACATGCAATTTATTACAAAATGCGCTATACTAAATGTCATAGTTATATGAAAAATAAATACTTATGATTTGAGTACATGATATGGTTGATTTGAATTAAACGTTTCTATTGATCACACTTGTAAAGACAAACAATTTTGTCATGTCTTGATGATTATTAGATTAGATGAATTAATCCACAAAGAAAAATATAAGGAAAACGGATATTTGGCTTGGATGTCAAACATCAAAATTATGTTACTAATTTCATTTAAATCTCTTGTGATTAACCCTTAGAGATTCCGATCTTGGCAAAATGAATAAGGATTACAATTCAACAATTGAAACTTTAACTCTCATGTAGAAAAAAATACATTTCTAATTAATTTTTTCCCTTTTAGAGATTATCTAATATTTGTTGTCGAATTTATACACATAAACTTTGACTCTTATTTGAAAAAAAGGAGAATCAAGTAAGTAATCTTGTTTGGAAATTAAAATTAGCAACAACTGCTCTAAATTAATGAGTTAAAACAATGCCAAAAAATCTTAGTACTATATGAACTTTCTCTATATTAAAATGTCATACTAAAAATTAAAAACCATTTAAGATTGACTGTTGAATTTTTAAAATGTTTTGACCTTTTCACTTATATTAACTTGGACCATTAAATAATGATCACTACTATAACAATAATAATAAGAAAGTAATGTAATAATTTTGTTATAATAAAATGATATTCTTAAATAATCATATTAAGTAAAAAATGAACATTTGGAAAATGTAATTCACATTTTCATTCTTTTATGTCTATAAAAAATTATATCATTGTCAGAGCCTGTATCACCAATAATACTAGTATTGAAGTTAAAAGCATAAGCATATGTAATCAAATAATAATAATAATAATAAAGCAAAAGAATATACCATTGCATATATTATTATAGTATTTCATTATCTACTTCATCAACATCAGGAAAAATTTGTATTTTAATTGATCAAGCAGGATAGGAGAGGCAAATCAAAGTTGAAAGATTTATACTAATGTCAACATAGAATTTCTTTTAGTTAAGTATTACTTGAGTATTACCATAATAATAATAATAATAAAGGAGGAGACCTCGTGGGTCAGTATACACACGTTGTCTTCAGGCAATTCCATGTGCCCACAACATGCCACTCTGCTCTCTCCATAATAATACTCTCTTCTCCTCCCTCCCCTTCTCTACCAGTCTTCTTCTCTTCCACCATCCCCATTCTTCACATCCCTTCAGATTTTAACTCCCCATTTCAATTATTCAAGAGAAATATTTCCCATAAGATTGGCTTATAAACCCACAGTTGCAGGAAGGAAAGAAACAAGAAAGATCCAGAGTCAAACAGAGTCGAGAAATTTTCTTCGTTTTTTTGTGGCAAGAATTGGAGGTGAAAGAGGTGAGGAATGGAGAAGAGTAGTGATGGGTTTGTGAGAGCAGATCAGATTGACTTGAAGAGTTTAGATGAGCAGCTGGAAAGGCACTTGAACAGAGCATGGACTATGGAGAAGAACAAGAAGAAGGATGATTTCACTACCACCACTGCCACCGCCACAATCACCAGTCATGGCGTCAGCAATTCATTGGCTGCTGTGGCCGCCACTCCCATCCCCACCACTACTTCTAGGAGAAGATATGAGTGGGAAATTGACCCCTCTAAGCTAATAATTAAAGGTATCATTGCTCGGGGCACTTTTGGAACTGTTCACCGCGGCGTTTACGACGGTCAAGATGTTGCCGGTCAGTGAGGAAAATGAAAAAGTTTCAGTCTTTATTTGCTTTTCTTTGCAGGAGATTAAGCATTTTAGTTCTACCCTTTTCCATTTTTACAGTCTTGATTACTGAATTTACACTCTTGCTTTTGTGGTTGAAGAACAATTTCCTACTATAATTACAGGAAATTAAAAGAAAAAAGAGGTAATGCCCTTTGAAATTTTGGTTTATCATGATATGGTCCTTGAGAATTTCTCTCTTTCTATCTATTTTTGTGGCAGAGATTGCAATTTTTTTTAAAAAATAAATTCCATTTTAACAAATTTGTTTTTTGAGGAAAACAAAATAAATTTTAGAACCGTGGAATTTATGGTGGAGCCAATCATGTTCAGTCCTGTCTTGATTTTGTCGGTCCAACTCCAATATGCCTTAGGTGGGCCTTCCTCGGTAGTAGCTTTATTGTTCTAGGGCTCTACCATGGGAAGTGCTGAAAATGAACTAAATGTATTTAGTTTGGGCAGTGAAGAAATAAATTGATTGTTGCCTTTTATTTTTGTTTATTATATGTGTTCTGTTGTTCCTTTTTGTTGGTGTCCCCCCCCCCCTTCTTTTTCTGAAGTCTGGAGGGTCAGTTTTGGTAGAAGATTGTCTTGTTGGTTTTAGCTGCAATTATGAGTGTGTTCTTATGGAATCCGTGACTTGCGGCACGGGTATGGATCGAATTTCTGGTGACTTCAATAACTTGACTGATGTTGCTGTATTTCTGAACTTTCATGTGATCCTATCTTTTATTTATTACTACTTGTAAAGTAATGCAATGCATTAATTAATGTCAACATGTACCCAGAACGTAGGATCTCAACTTAAATCCTGTCCTCATTTTTCTTTCTTTTACTGTTTCATTTTGTCCTCCAAGATTTTAATTACTCGTCATGTGTCAAGGGAAAAAAATCATTTTTTAATATATATATATATATATATATATATATATAGTTTATGGCATTAACCTGGTAAAAGTCCAAAGACTGGTCAAGCAAGTGGAAAAAGAAAGGTGTAAATAAAGGAATGTAGCAAAGATGAGGAGATAATAGGCAAAAAGAATAGTTTATTGGTACCTTTGCAATTTTCGTATATCGTACAACTTTTAAGTTGCATTTGTTTTTAATGGTAATACATTTAAATAACTGAATATTTTTCTTTCCTACTACTTGTTGACCTTCAGTTAAATTGCTGGATTGGGGAGAAGAAGGTCATCGGACAGAGGCCGAAATACAATCATTAAGAGCTGCTTTTACCCAAGAAGTTGCAGTGTGGCATAAACTTGACCATCCTAATGTTACTAAGGTCATACTCTTCCTAGTAATCTAGGACTTTTGACTGAACTTGAATATGTAATATACTAAATGATGGTGTTTGGTTGGGGGAAAAACATGATCTCTTTTGTCTCCTATTATCTACTACTTTTGTTAGTAATGCCTGAAGCTTTTGTTGCTTTCAAATTTATCAAAATTTTGAAACTCTTGATGGCCTCTTATTTTACTTTGGGCCATCTAACCTAGCTTTAAGTGGCTTAATATACCTGGACAGTGCTGTTATTAGTTCATGTATCCTTTAGAAGTTCTTGAAGTCATTTTTAAGTTTATATGTTAAGTTTACCTGATAAATGAAAAAATGATGTGTATGAATAATTTGTGTATCACATCATGACTTCTTATATGAGGAATATTCATGAATTATAGGTTCGTAAATATGGAACTTTCTTTGTTTCTTCCACTTTGATGACAAAGAATGATACTTTTCAGATTGGAACTGCCTTTTGGTCATTTTGCTTATAACATAGATAGGGTCAAGAATATTGTATCTTGTGGTACATGTTGAAATGCAATATTTTCTTCTTCAATAGGATTTTTCACTTTGTCTTCTGGTTTTTGAATTTTGAACTCTACAGTATGTGATAAAGTCATAAGTAAATGGCAGATGAATTTCCGTTGTTCTTGATACTTGTACTCTTTGAAAAGTTCACATATGTCATTGTCAGAAATGTAAAGATCTATCATAGGACAATTGGTAAGGATATGTGCTCATGTGAGTGTCATGTACAGTGGTGGAAACTTTTGTAGTCAATATGTTAGTGCTGAGAAACAAGAAAAGGCATAAAATGACATAGAATACCATTAACCGCATTACTAGAAAACCCTCCAGTATAAAACCCTAGTTTGATTGTTTAGAAAATCCGCTATCAATTTTCCTACAAATTTTTTTTTGTTTTTATTTTAAAGGATCAAAGTGTATTATAAAGAGCAAAAAGCTGACACTTATTCAAGTACAAACTATAGTTTGGCTGTCCTGTGCTACATCAACTTTCCTACATTAACATGCTATGCCAAAGCATTTGGCATGGGAAAGTATTAGATTTGCTACTACTAAGCTCTAGCTCTTGAGGCATATTACTCAAGAGAGTTTTTTCTTTCCTTTTTCCCCCAGTCACAATGAAACTTTTATTTAGCTTGTGGAAATATGGTTTACAGCAAAGAAATAGGATGGCCTTCTGTTAACTTTACCAGGTATAGAAAATTAACAAACTATACATCAGTGAAAATAACTGGAGGAAAACTACAGCTTGATAGGGTTTTGGAACACCTGGCTAACCAATAATATATCTAATTCAATTATTATATCTTAAAAAAGGTGTAGCACATATCAAGATTCCATGGAAAACTCTTTTATTTCTTGCTTTCCAAATAAGAAGGGAAGGCGAAACCTTTAACTCTTTTTATTTATTTTTTAATGCCTGACTTACCAAAGAAAGAAATCAAAATCTACTTCCCACTACTCTGATATTTGTCTAGTGTAACAGATATCAATTTCACTATCCAATTACAGAATTATTAGCTTTTTTCTGGTCAACGTGAGTTTTATCTTTTACTTGGTCAGAAGACCATTTTATTTATTTTTCCTTTCTCCTCAATGGAAACAAGTTCAACTTAAGCTTGATCTACAGGCACTCAAAAAAGTTTTCCCTTGCAATACCCCATTCCTAGTTCCTTAACATGCCAAAAGGATCTTTATTTGCTGTTGGTGGGAATACGTTTTTAGTGGATTGCTGACTTTGTTCACAATCCCTATATGACCGTGTATTTGATGGACATCACTTATGCATGTATCATACCTTCCAACATCATCTCATTGAGATAATCACTGCAGTTCTGGCATCTTGTATGGTGTTTTCTGTTGGAAAAAGTCAATGTTTAATAATAGGCTAACAAGCCCACAGTATTGCTGCAGAGGAGGAAATTGAGATTCAAGTAGTTCAATATCAACTATCTTTAAGCTTCATATTCATAATAGTAGTGTTGAAGTTCCTGAAGCTGAGCATAGTTAATCTAGAGCCCTTCTTTACAAAGCTTAAATTCCCTGTTTCCAGTGACGAAAAGATTTGAACGTGCGTGCTATATGCTTAGTTTATTGAGGCTTAGATATTTTCCTATCTGTCTGATTTGAATTTTTATTTGATTCTATCAAATTTTTTATTCTTGAGATGTAACCTAGCTATTTTGAACACTCACTGACCACTGACAATAGTTTATTTTGCCTCAAGAATGCGGAAAAAGTTATTGTTGTGAGTGTTCTCAATTTGCTTAACTACATGATGAATTTCAACATCATGATAATATGTTGATATAGAACAAGAAGTATATGCCTTTTTCTGGCTTATCTGAAGGTATAGATACGATATGATGCTGTCTGCTTAGAATGTTGGTTTTGAGGTTCAACCCATTCTATGGTGCCTTTGCTTTTTTTTTTTGTATGGCCATTTTACTTAAACAGCAGTCAAATTTATGGATTGCCACATCCTTTTACATTTTCTCCGCTCTGTGATTCACATTATTAACTAAATTTTCTTTACTCTCGTGACATCTAAAATGTTCATAAATGGATCTAATCCTAATAGTTTGAGGTTATAAATAGAAGAATGAGTTTTTTCTTCATTCCTAGTGCATCTTTAGTCTAGACTAGAAGGCTGTATGTGACCCTGACTGGGCAAAACAAGTTCTGATTAGTATATAACCTAACAAAGCTCAAACTATTCTTAATCTTGATAATGGAGGATTCACGCTGTCACCAGGTTCTTTCCCTATGAGTTAAAATAAGTAAGGACGTTTGCAGTTAGCAGCTTCATTTCATTTTTCTGGTTGCTTATCTGAAGTAGCTTTTCTGAAATATTCAAATTTTGGACATTTTGATATATTTGAGATTTCATATTCATTACAAAGCCGTTCTTATTTGGTTCTTACATTTTCCTCTTATGACATTGCAGTTCATAGGTGCAACGATGGGCTCTTCAGATCTTAACATACAAACAGAAAACGGTCATATGGGCATGCCTAATAATGTTTGTTGTGTTGTGGTTGAGTATCTTCCTGGAGGAGCCTTAAAAAATTACCTTATTAAGAACAGGAGAAAAAAGTTAGCTTTCAAAGTGGTTGTTCAGATGGCACTTGATCTTGCCAGAGGGTACATTCTGGAAACCTGTTGTCTTTGTAATATTTTATTCATAATTAAGTTCTTTTGTATATTAGTCTCTTATATTTTGAAGGAAAATTTTGAAGGTTCATGTATTAAATGATGCAGGTTGAGTTACCTCCATTCTCAGAAGATTGTTCACAGGGATGTCAAAACGGAGAATATGTTGTTGGATAAATCACGCACAGTAAAAATAGCAGATTTTGGGGTTGCTCGAGTTGAGGCCTCAAATCCAAATGACATGACTGGGGAGACTGGAACTCTTGGTTACATGGCTCCTGAGGTATGCTATCTGTACCTAGATAGGGATCCCTTTTGTATAATTTCTAGTCATTCATGTTTTCACTTTTTCACGTTTCTTTTGTGTTGACATTTTTTAAACATATTTTTGAACTAGACTGACCAAAAAGCTGGTCCTAAGAGTGAGGTAAAAAATTACCAATAATTCTTGAACTTTCTACAACCAACAGCTTTGGAGAAATCTTGTACTAAGTGGTCCTCACGGTTCTAAAATAGGTCATGCAAAATATTTTCTACTAAGTTTTTGGTTGCTTCATCATGTTAAGGCAGAACAAGTTCCCTAATACTAAACATGAACTTGAAAGGAGATCCAAAATTTGTTTAAACAGGGACATCAAGCTTGGGACGTACTGGGAAATTATAGATCATATTCTTTACTGTTGAATCCCACTGACATTTAGAATGGTACTTGCAGGTTCTGAATGGTAATCCATACAATAGGAAATGTGATGTGTACAGTTTTGGCATCTGTTTATGGGAGATATATTGCTGTGACATGCCATATCCCGACCTTAGCTTTTCTGAAGTCACTTCAGCTGTGGTTCGCCAGGTACAACATCCATTTTAAGAACTTTGCTTGTGTCTTTCATGCTTTTGGCTCATCGGAAAGAAAAAAGAATCTTCCCTCAGCATCTTTTTCATTGAATCATTTTTCCTATAGCTAATTGATCAGTACAACTCTGTGTTTCCCTCAGAACCTTCGGCCTGAGATACCAAGGTGTTGTCCGAGTTCTCTAGTAAATGTGATGAAGCGATGCTGGGATGCAAACCCAGACAAGCGACCTGAGATGGATGAGGTAGTTACACTGTTAGAGGCAATTGATACTTCGAAAGGTGGAGGAATGATCCCTGTAGATCAGCAGCAAAGCTGCTTGTGTTTCCGGAGGTACCGAGGACCATGAACCACCATCGCCTGAACAGATGCCAAGGTAGCATATCTATATCTTACACACCTCAAAGCTCAGGAAGATTTTATTTCTGAACCAGAATGAACTGGAATTCCAGTTTAATATGTTGATGGATACAGAGAAAGAGCAGTTCTACATCTTTTTCAGGTGTTGTAAAGCTTTTGTTCTGCTTCTTCTCTACATCATTTTTCCCCCCTTATTTTTTCTGTCTTAGCAAATTTGTGTATTTGATTGACTTGCCAATCTCTGGAATCTTTGCAGTTTATGTAAGATTGAACATATGTATCTGCTAATATTATGAGGCCTACAACATTTGATTGAATGATCACTGTTTTATACATTCATAAAGGCATTTTATTGAATATTAAACCTGTTGGGTATGCTTTTGGCTGAGAGAATGCATTTATTTAATCTATGGTCTTTAGAAGCTTGTTTACAAATTTTACTCTTTGTATATAATGTTTTCACAGTATTGTGAGGTTTTCATATTTGTTGAGAGACTATTTCTGTTACTGAGGCTGCAAATTAAATTAAATTTGTTAAGATACATACTTTGTGAAAGTCTTTGGTATCTATGTTCGTCTGTCTACCTATGCGACAAAGCGATAATAATAATAAGTATAATTTTGGACTTTCAATTGAGACACGATCGGTTATAAGCATGTTATTATACTTCCCGTTCCAAAGCCATTAAATTATTTTATTTTTAGTCGTTAAAAAAATATAGTTCTATTTTTATATAAATTTTATATTAAAATTTTTATTTTTACATTTATTTATAATTAATATTTTTTGTTATCAATAATAAATTAATTTTATATTAAATTCACACTTTAAAATTAAATTATAAAATAAGTTTATAAAATTAACTATTAATATTTGTGACATTCAGTCACAAAAGTAAATTAAAATTATATTTTTAAGAAAAAAATATTAGATTATTTGTTTTGAAATAATATAAGTAATTAAGGATTAATAAAAAGTATATGTATATATTTAAAGTGTATATAAAATTTACATTTTAACTAAACTAAGTATCATTTCTTAATATGTGTGAAAAATAAAATTTGATTATTTTGTGGGACGGAAGGAGTAGTATTTTTATTATTAATATAATTAATTATATTATGTGAGATTTATGTGGTAGTATAAATTTCATATCAAGAAGGTGTTTATGTAAAGGATAAAACTTAAATGAAAATATGTTTAATTGGAAAAAAGTTCTCCATCAATCCTCTTTATCTTTTAAAGTTATATTATGTCTTGAGTTTCTGTTAAAGTAATTGTCATTTTAAAACTTCTATCTAAATTCATTAAAAAATTATGAGAGACGAATTATCACTTTAATATATTATTTTTTAAATGATAGATGACTTTTGAAAACTAGAAACTTGATTTAAATTTTTTTAGAAATTTACATTTGACCCTTATTATTATAGTACGTGTGCTTTGATCTTGGGATCTTCTAACAATAATCTCTAAAAATACAGATTATATGACCTTTTTCCATTTGGTCATATTTTAATGTTGATTCTTGAACTACTTAGTCCTTTTTGAATTTTATGTATCTTCATCTTTAAATATATCAACAAATCGGCTCACTTACTTGCTAAACCCTTTTTTATGGTTTTCAGATTTTGCATACCATGTACTCTTAGCTATTTTAGTTGATATTTCTTAATGAATTCATTTCATTTTTCTCTCAAAAAAAAAAAAAAAAGTCCAAAGTTCTCTGATATGCAGAACATAGGGAAATACTTAAGTATACCTAGTCCTTAAATTATATGTATAAAAAACATTCGTATTCTTCTAACGTGGTGATCAATAAAATATTTTCCAAACGGAAAGGGTGACATGATTGTCAATTGGCATTAATATCTAGAGAAGCAACACCTACTAGAGTTCCTGTTGATGCTCAAAGAAAATTTCAATTTTCACGAGACAAATCCTCTTATTACAAAGAAGTAAAGAAAAGATCAGAATTTCATATATAGAATTTGCAGCAAAAAGATAGATAACCAAGTCTCGATTTTGTCTCCCAGATATCTAATGGTTCTCTCTGAAATGTTATACGTGAGAAGAATCTTTGTTGGAGAGCTGAACTTCAGAAGGAGCCTCATCCTCGTCCCATTTTGTTGTCCTATAATATGTGCCATAAAGAATGAGCTGAACTAAGCCTGAGAGTGCACCAAGACCATTTGGAATCTGCACACACACAGATATATATATATATATATATATAGTACATAGAAAATAAAATTTAGTTAGAGTTATAATGAGGGGATGGACAAAGATAATCTTATATCTTCTTACTTTTGACTATTTTAAATTACATAAATTGCTAGAAAAGATATGTTTCGAACAATTCATATATAGAATTTTCTTTTCTATAATAAAATAACCCGAGGATGGTTGAATATTTATTTTCTTACCAAGACGAAGGGATCAAACTTGAGGAGAGCATATACAAACCAAATGCAACCATTGGCAAAATTAGCAAGTGATAGGGTAAATGGCATGAATTTCACGCTCTTTGTCTTGATAACTCGGCGCTGTAAAAAAAAAATAATTTAATTTAATTGATGAATAAATTATCCCTTTGATGAAATCATCATGTAAAATTAGAAGCATTAAACATACCATGATAGTTAATGGTGAAGCATACATCATGATATTAAGAGCGATACAAAGTACTCCAATGAGCGCCGACCTTTGCTTGGTGCTATGGAGACCGAGCATGGCGATAATAAAGATGATCGCCCAAAATATCATTTCCCCGAGAAGAAATAGGAGGATCTTCTTCTGAAATTTGATAAAATATAAAAAAATATAAGATGGTAATGGAACAATAATAATAATAATATAACTACTAGGTTCATTTTATTTTATTTTTGGAACATAATATTCTTATGAAAGTGTGATTCGAACTAATAATCTTTATAATTATAAGTAGAACTGTTTTACAAATTAAATTTTTGTTCAAAAAACATGATTTAATTTTTAAAACAATTCTTTTTAAACTAAAAGTCAAATAATTAACTTTTCAATTAGCCTGTTGCTAGATATATAATATTCGAAGAAAAAAACGTGTTATATACACATTTACCAAAAAACAAAATTAGAGCTAGATGAATTTTAAATTATGAGTCAAATAATTTTATTTCGAATTAGCTAGTTATTGGTTTAACAATAATGATATTCATATAAAATTTTAAAAAATTAAAAACATACTTACACGTTTAGAAGAATCAGAGTAGATAAAGAAGATGGTAACATAGATTAATTCTATAACTAATCCAATGGCATTGATAGTAAGCACAAGAGTGCTGTCCGGATGTACAATTGGGAGACCATAGACTGTCCACATTGCACAATTCAATACGGTTACAACATAAGGATCTGGCTTGAATGATTGAACTGATTTCGCTCTCCATATGGCTGCAAAAGTAGGGCTGCATTTTACACATTATAAGAAGTAAAAACCCTCTCTCTATATATAGTTAGATAAATTAAATTAATCTAAGGTAAAATTTGAATGTTAAAGGAAAGAAAGATTACAGGGGAGAAAGAAACAGGAAAAATGAAATGACATTTCCTGCAAAAACATAGTACAAAATAATTAAGTTAGAATTGCAAGACAAGAATGATTCTAAAAATATACGTCGTGAATTAATGATTTCTTTGGAGAAATGAAAAGAAACTAATGATGAACTGAAATCACTAATAGTTTAGGGACTAACCAATAATCCCTACGCCGGTCCTGATCTCTTCTCTGCTCATCTTTTGTAACGTAGGTTAATTAGATAAAACAAAATGCAAGAAGGAGAAAAAACCCTTTTTTTTTTGTTTTAATATAAATATTTTTTTTCTAGAGTGGGAATCTCTTGATGTTTTTTTTTCTTTGCTAGCAATCTAGTGATTTGTTGGATAACGAATGAGTTAGGAGGAGCAATTCTACAGCTTATATATGTATACAAGTATATTTAGTGACTGAAGCTATGTATGGAGTGAGAGTGACAAATGCACTGCTTTAGGTAATGTCCATACAAAAGGAGAAGATTATGCCGAAATTTGAAACCACATGTCTTTGAGAATTGAACTCCTCTTGAGGTAAACAAATTTTCATGGTAATAAATTTGACCAAATCATCACCAGATCTCCTGAGTTCTAGCTCATGTATACTTCTATGTTGAAGACGAGTCTTGTGATGTTTTAGGAAGCAATGAAATGGAGAAGTTGGGAAAAGGGCAAAGTATCTAAATTGTATCTATTTTTTTTTGAAAATTCATGGTTTGTATTTGAACTTTTTTTTTTCACAACTTGCACAAAATTATGATTTTTGTCTCAATATTGCACTTATGATATTATCCTCCATTATCCATCTCTTTCTTTCATTCATGTACATCTTATTAAAATTTTTCGAAATACAAAGAAAATTATTTATGAACAATTTATAACCATTTTATCTATCTACTCTCCCATCCTAAAAATATTCATTATATTTTTCTTTTTCCTCTAGAATTATTTCATTTATCTTTTTTTTGTATATATATATATATATATTTTAAAAAATCCAAAAAATATTATTTAAAAATACTTTTGGAAGTTTTTAAAATTATTAATAATTTGATATTGTTTAAAATTTTATATCATGGTTTAAAATAATATTTAAATTCACTTTTTTCAATAACTAAAACAAGTTTTTCTAACAAAGAACAAACACCAAATTAATATTAGTTTGATCTTAAACCTCTTCAATAATGTTTTTGCTTAACTTAAAAGTAATTTACTTTGATAGGTAATATACTTAATATTTTACCCACTAATTCTCCATCTTTAATTTACTCATGAGATGAATTTTATTGAATAGTTTTCTTCCTTATTTCAAAAACAATTGATAAGATATAAGATATACAAAAAATTCCTTGTTATGTCATGTGCACTACACATAGATGATGAAAAAATGTGTGGATAATGGAAAATAGTAACAAAAGTGCAATGTCGGGATAAAAAACATGATTTTGTGCAAGTTATGAACAAAAAAAAGTTTAAGTGCGAATTATGAATTTTTGAAAAGTTTAAGTATGATTTAGATACTTTGTTCGGATAAAAATTATTAGAAATATGTGTAATACTTAATTAAAACCAACAGCACCAAAGTTACAATAAATGCCGACTAACTAAATCGTTGTTATCTCATGGCGTATTTGTATTTATAGATCATCAAGAATATGACTCCATCTAATAATTAGTTTTATATTTGTTTACTATTTCTAAGAAACGTATGTAATGTTTTCTTGATCTCTTTATTGTAATGTTGAACTTGTTTATTTTGAAATTCAAATTAAACGTTTCACTTGTTTTAAAACTACCAAAACAAAATTGATGTTGATGAATGTACTTTATTTATGAAATTTGATGGTGATAGAATTTCATTTAATATTTTTTATGCCATGAAGCACCCTTGTTATATGTATCTTTAGCTTGTGTTGTAAATGTTATTGATCCATTTGTAGGTAATTTGTTTAATTTAACATTAACTGACAACAATGCAAATATTATTGAGATTGATCTTAAAGAGTTAACTGTAGAATGTGAGGATGAATTGCATAATTCATGTACCATTTTTTAATCAAAAGTTGCATTTTTCATTTTAGAAGATAAGATTTTACCACATGTTGCTTACTTTGAAACCCCTAGTTTCACATTTTAAATATGCATTTTTAAGAGAAGGAAAATCGCCAATTATCATTATTGCTAACAATCTTTCTTCTAAACAAGAAGATAGATTAGTTTCTATACTTAGGAACCATAAATCTACTATAATGTGAACATTAGTAGACATTGAAGACATTTGTCCATAAGTCATATAGAGACCCACAAAAGGAGATTAAATCCTCCTATGATAGAAGTAGTGAAAAAAGAAATTTTAATATTACTTGATGCGAGTATCATTTATCCAATTACGAATTGTCAATGGGTGAGTTCAATGTATGTAATTCCTAAGAAAACTGAGATAATTGTAATACAAAATGAGAAAGTATTCACACATGTATAAAATGGGTGCAAATAGGGATGTGATTGGGACCGGAGTCCCCAACCCCTTACCCCACCTTAACTCTAAATACTAATCTCCATCCCCGCCCCTCCTCCATTTCAAAAATTTGAAACGAGCCCTGTACCTGCCCCGCTTTATATCATCTGCCTCCACCCCATCCCCGCCTCTGTTTGACCTCTATTATGACTTTGATTTCGCTTTGATCCCGTTTTGACCTCTATTTGACTTATCCTATCAATATCAATAAGTACTTAATCAATAATATAAACTCATTCTAATCTACAAAAATTAATAATATAAATTCATAATTAGATAAGCACATAGTTAATAAAATAAACTAATTTAAATTATATATTTAATAATATAACTTATAGTTACATTTTTTTAAAATGTTCATTAATATAGTTAATAATATGACTAACGATTACTTACTTAATAATATAAACTCAATTTAATCAATATATTTAATAATATAATTCAATTGGTTTTACTTAGTTAATAATATAGACTTATTTTATTTATTTTTTTAAGTAACAAAATAGATAAGATGATTTCTAAAAAAAATAATAATAGAGATAAAATAATAATTTTATTAAAGATAAAATCGAAGCTAAACTCGGAAATTTGCGAGAACAGATCCCTGCAGAGCTTCAATGGAAAAAATCAATCTTCGCCCTAATCCTCGCCCTTATCTCCATCCCTGTTAATTCTTACTTTTTAGAACACATTCCCGACCCCATTCCCATTAAATTTGGAAAATCCCCAGCTCCAAATGGGTGCAACAAAACAAATCCCCGCTAATTAACATTTCATTGACATCCCCAGTGTATGGACTATAGTAAGCTTAATTATGCCACTAGAAAAGACTATTTTTCCATATCTTTCATGGACCAAAAGTCAAAATGCCTTGTAAGTCGTTCTCATTTTTCTATATGATTTTTCCATTTATTTTCAAATCGTAATAACACTAGAGGACCATTCCATTTATTTTCAAATTGCAATAATGCTAGAGGACCAAGATAAGACCAAATTCATTTACATATTTGGAGCATATGCATATTAGAGAATAGTTTTTGGTCTGTGTCATACATCAGAGATTTTTCAAAGATATATAATGCCTATTTTTTCAACCTATGTGGCTAACATTATAAAGCTTTCAGTAATGATTTCACCATTTATGGAGACTCATTTGAAAAATGTCAATTTATGGTACACCAACATACAGTTTTGGGTCATATCATTTCTGCTAAGGTCTTGAGATTTACAAAACCAATGTTGATGTTATCAAATCTCTTTTTTTTATGCCAGTAATGTTAGGGGAATAAGGGCATTTTTGGGACATGATGATTTTTACAGAAGATTTATCAAAGATTTTTCTAAACAGTCAAAATTGCCGGAGTGACCCGTTTTTGTAAGGTGACATTTCTTAAAAAGAAATTAAAGTGACATTTTGTGGAATAATGTGAAAGTATGGTTACCTTTTTATACCATTTAGACTTCTCAAACTTGTTTATACATATGGGGCAGTAGTCTATGGATGATTGTGCTTTCAAGTAAACTAAACTTTCAGCTTGCAGTTGAAGAAAGAATCAACAAATCCTCATTTGGTCCTTATCTACTTGTTCCTTCTTAGAGTTCATATTATCACCTCCAGTTGAATCCTTCAAGCACTCATTCAAGAAATCACATTCAACTTCCAAAAGCTCACTACCCTTGCCAATATAAAGTGTTTACTTCTCAAGTCGAACTTAAAATTTCACATTACCTTTAAATTTTCCCATTCTCGTATGCAGCCAAGTAAACATTATTTTTTAGAAGAAAGTACCTTCCTCTTCTTCCATCCGCCCCCCCCAAAAAAAAAAAAAGATTATTCGCCGATGGTATTGAGAATCAATTTCATTACTTTGGCAAAGAAATATCCTTGAAAACATACCTTTAGAGGAAAGAACATGTTTTTGGTGATGCCACTGCACCTCAACAGTAAACTGTCCAGGTATAGTGTCGATTGTAGGGATCTTGTATGTCCATGTGCCATCCGTGTGCCATCCGTCCACCGTTCCCTCAGCATTAGTCAGGTATTCGTCAAGCATAAAGAATTCAATACCTTGGACAAAAGCTCCTTCTATGTAAGAAATATTTCAAGAAATGTTATTCATATGGTGTACTAGCTTGGCATGCTTCAAAATAAAAGTTGAGCATAAGTTCTATCAAAAATATAAAATGATATAAAATCCAGAATCCACATTTTCAACAAAAGTTAATGAACCTGTCCTAAATCCACTGCAGGATTCATGCTCTGTCCACAATCATAGCAGTATCTGCCTGCAAAATTTTGGTTCCTCCAGTCAGTATATTTACCTCTACCTGCAAACACCACAGCTGGATCATCTTTGAGCATTACTATGATAATTCAAACAATCTGCATATCTAACATATGAAGAAAATACATCAGGTGAAGGCACAAAGTTGAATTAAGCACATTATGCATCACTAACTGCAGTACCATAGTTCAGATACTTCATGAACTGAAAGCAGGCACATAGTAAGAATTTGCAGCCAAGTTTACAGCTTGCAGATGAACGTATGATCAGAAAAAACACCAAGAAAGGAGGGCAGGACAGGGCTTATATCTGCAGTTATCCCAGCATTAAGTAATACTTCAAGATGCAGAGCTGTAATTTTCCCATTTGATTGAAGCCATAAGTTATTTTCATGGGATGTCTTACTACAGTTGTTATCAAGTCAGTCTTGCGATTGAGATAGATCCTCACTAGGCAGTGTAACTTGTGTGCTGCAAGTGTACATGCTGTAGCAACCTAATATGCATTGAAAAAAAAATGTTTTATGGAAAACACAGGTAACTTTTTTAGACAATAGATTAATAAATAAAAAAAAATCAGGATTCAAGGATGTATGAACCTATACAAATATATGCATACGAACATCACAAATAGAAGCACATGTTCAATGAGATTTGAACATTGTATGCTCATTTATTTAAGGGAAGAAACTATAGAACTTGTGCTTGATTGGATTCCTTATTTCAATTCTATAACCACAAACAGCAAGTGAGTTCTCTCCACTTCAAAAGAAATTTTTATTAAGACTAACAATATTCATTACATACAATATCACTAACGATCTAAGATTAACTTCTATCGAAGGGCATAATAGGGCTGACTCCAACAACATATTTAAAATTGACAGTAGATGATGTCAAGTTGGCCAAAAACAAAACGTTGAATTATTAAGAACATTAAATAAAATAAACAATTAGGGATCTAAAGATATCCTGAAATTAAGGTCACGAACAGAATTGTTATTTCCTCCTTGCTGAACTCCCAGTAATCTACTATCCCACTGAGATTATAGAAAAAGTTCATCACCATCCACGATAGTTTAGTATGTGGTTCAAACAAAGTGAAATTCAAGCGTGAGCATCTGCTACACTTCCCTGACATAATGTAATGCGAGTGCAATTTTCTGCAGTAAAGACCATTTTCCCATATAATAAACAACCTATCAACTGTGATTTTCTGTTCTCCTAGTCCTCTTCTATAAATTTTAGGAAGATCAACAATACTCTGCATGCACCCTCCGACAGTGGCCCTACACCATGCAACAACCCTGCCCATCTTAAACTACATGCAATAAAAGTTAATACTCGTTCAAAAGGAAGCAACTTTTAATGTATAATAGTTTTGGTCTCAGAAAAATTCTATAGGATTGTATAAAAAGAAAAAAAAGTAAGCTTTAATCACTGGCATTGCTCTTATTGGCTTTACACCGAAGCCACCTCCAACCCATCTTATAACCACACAGATATTATATTCTGGAATGCCTAGACAGTTTGCTATCACACTGTGCAAACTCTGGGCACTGAATCGAACTATAAACCACCATGCATTGTCTTCATCTGGCACTGCAAGGGCTATTTGAGACTCCATATAGAAATGATAGCATAAATAAGTTTATTCTGGTTCAGGAACATAGAAGATCAATATTTTAACAAACATGAGACGTGGCAATTAATAAATGGATAACAAATACAGACTTAGCAATTGACAGATAAGTTAAACAGAACACTTTTCAGATACCTCAGAAGAAAGGAGTTTCTGATCCACTTCAGCCATTCATCTTAAGAAATCACCAACTTGTCTAGAAGCCAAGAAAGGAGGCACTTCAAAGAAACTTGAGCGTGCAACAGCCTCTTCAACAGTTAAAATGGGTAGCACAAAGTTTTCAGTATCATAGTCGATGAGGGCCATATTTTCTCCAGCACACCATTGTTGTTCCCAGAAAAATCAAAGAGTCCTTAGCATATCCTGAACTTTGCAGAATATGTACTGGGTTAACTCTTTGAACCAAGTTATGTCAAATTAGTCAAAACAAGTTTCCAACACTTACATGCATGTTGAGTTTGCAAAGCGTAGTAAACTTTGTTTAAAAATGACTGGCCTTTAATAATATCTGTTTTTCTCAGCTTAACCAGGAGAAATGATAAAAGGATTACCGCTGTAGGAAACTTTGTAGCAGACATGTCAACCCAATAAGCAATTCATTTTTGTAGACTGTCAAACGTCCTTTTTGGAGGCAGTTGCAATTCTATGACTATTAAAATTGCTGAAATTGGAAATCTTAGGATAATAGATTCTTCATGTATCAACGGAAACAGCAAAATAAAACCTGAGGCTTGGAGGGCAGCACCAAACTTTGGCAATGGATCTCCAACTAGATAGTATTTTCTACTCAATTCCAGGTCCTGCTTTCCAGATTATAACAACGTTGTGCTTGATGCTTGACCAGAGTAACCTTCACAGTGGCTCTTGGAAGCCTCCTCTGGCATACAATTCACAACTCCATAGAGCAAACCATCCGGAATAATAGAATCATGGTTGATGAGAGGGAAAAGAAACTGAAATAGGAAACTAACACCCAAACTCTTCCTATATGGAGGACATGAAGTGCCATATTCAGGTATCACAACTTCTTTAACTAAGTCTACAGCTTTACTGAGAACATCTACACTTAGTATTTTTCCTGAAAGATATTTCTCAACCTTGTGCACCTGTTGCTCGCAAAAGTTACATAATCTATTATTCAGTGATTCAATTGTGGATTGTTTGTTGAATTCAATTTATTGATGGAGCTAAAATAATACAAAGGACAGAAGATAGGTAAAATGCACAGAGGTAACTCATCATACTTTTATAGCTAAACTATATTGGAAATTAAAATACAGAAGATAATAAAGAGTAACTTAATTAGTAAACCCGAGTACATTCAAATAGTTTGAAGGATCGGAAGATTGTGGAAAGTTGCATGCATTATGATGAAAATGAATTTTCAGTCTTCCTTGACCTGAGTTTAGTAATCTTATTATTCTTAAAATCTACAAGGAGAAATTTTTTAAAATTCTTATGAGTTCAGTAACCTTATGATTCTTAATTCTTCAAGTAGTGAAACCTATTTAACACAAACTGTGTCTTAAATCTTTAACAAGAAGAAAAAAAATACTAAACATGCATGTTACAGTTAAGATATTCAAATGTCTAAACATGAAGGACGGCATCCGTGACACAGACACTGATTTTATATACAATTTGTTTCTCAGCTAAAAGGTTAAACCAAGATAAATATTGAAATGAATACAACTAAAAATAACTTGATTAAAATCCAGAGTTCATTTTTCATTTATATATTAGGTAATTTTCCCTTGTAACAAGCAGTAGTTAAACTAGTGGAATATGGAAAGATTGCAGACAAATAAATTAATACACAAGTTAGTGAAACAAAGCCAAGTATAAATCGTATAAAAACCATAAAGAGATGGCAAAATAAACCTGTGGTTTGGACAGCAGCCAAGTAGTTTGGCAATGGTTCTCACTTTAATACATAATATCAACCAACTGAAACAGCCAAGCCGACAAACTCATCTGAGCTTGAAATGCTAACATCTTCAGCTTTTACATTGTCGTTTCTATGTGCAAGAACAGCAGTAGCATCATGACCAAGTTCACTCAATAAACCACACATCTTCTCAGGTAGAAGTCTAAAATTCCATAAATCAACAAATAGGCTTAATACTAGAGACGAATTGTGTGATTTATACAAGAATCCTTTGATCAGCTTATATGTATTCTTATCCATCTCCACCCTGAGATCAGACATTTCTTTTAGGATTTCCTTAATCATTTCAACATCTCCATCCTTGCAGAAAGTAGAGAGCATCGTATTATAGGTATGTATATTGGGAGAAATTCCAATGTCCTTCATTTGGCTAAATAAATTATATGCTTCTCCAGTTCGACCACCCTTTAGAAGTCCATTGATTGCTACTGTAAAGGAAACAACATCTAGAGGGACATTCTCTGAAATAGCTTGCCTGAAGAATTTGATTGCACTGCGAAAGTTACCGCTTTTTATGAGCCCATCCATGATAATGGTATGGACATGAGCATCTACACCAAATTGACCCTTAACAATTCCACAATACACACTAACTGCATCATGAATCTTACCTGACTTGCATAATCCACTGAGTAACTCGGCATAACTATATTTATCGGGTATGAATCCTTTGTCTACCATGTCATTGTAGAACTCAATAGCGCCACTTGGGTTGCCTGCCTTGCAGAAATATCGCAGAATGGTATTACACATGACTAAGTCTGGTTGTATGACAAGTCCACTAATTAATAAAGGTAAAAGAAGGAACTGTCTGGATGAACAGATAATTGACATAATAGAAGAGAAAGTGTAGGGATCAGGGATTAGTCTTCTTTCTTGCAAATCAAAGAAGGCATCAAGTGCATCATCAGATCTTCCCACCTTATACAAGCAATCTATCAATACATTAGAAAGGACCAAATCCGGGTAGCATCCCTTTAATTTCAGAACATCTACAATCTTATATGCCTCACTAAGTAGTCCAGACTCTATCAGTCCCTTGATTAAAGATGTGCATGAAACAATGTTTGGGGAACATCCACTATCAACCATTTTGCCCAGAAAATATCCAGCAATATCAAGCTGGCCTGATTTACAGAAGCCATCAATTAGGATACCCCAAACATTCACAGAAAGGGGAACACCTAAAGTTTTCATAAGACCTAATAGCTGTAATGCCTCTTCCAGCCTACCCAATTTGCAACAAGAATTCAAAACCATAACAAATGTCTCAGGATTAAGACAAAAACCACTTCTCAATGCTTTCCTAAGTACAGTCTGTAGATTAGTCAGATCATTGAGATTGCACAAATTACACACAGCAATACTGAATGTTAAAAAATTTGGCATCTTTGTCTCCTCCAAAACTTTAAGTGCAACATCAACATGCCCAACTTTAAAAAGAACATCAATAACTATATTATGTGCAAATGTATTTGGAGTGTAACCACATCTAAGCATCTGCTCAAAAGCTTCAAAAACCAAATCATACATTCTTCCACACCAGAAAATTCTCAGCAAAAGCAGTAAAGTCTGTGGCTTTATCACACAACCAACATTCTTTAATTCCTCAAGAATTCCCCTCACTGTGGAGAACTTGTGAATTAACCGAGAAAGCACGTGAACCATCACTTCAAACGCCACCCTCTCATGAAAGTAATTAGGTTGCCGAGCACACCACAAGAAAAAACTGAGAGAAACTATATCGGATGGGCAGTTAACAAGGGTAGTTTGCACAATTTGAGAGGTGAGTATAACAGCTGTTGAATTATCCTGAATACGATGTCTCTGTTTAGATGCAAAAGATTGTAAATTTTGGTATTCATCAATTCTTGAACTTTCAGTTGGGGAAGCAAGATTACAAATTGATGCTAAGTATTGCCTCTTTACACAAAAAGATGAAGCGGGTTTCAACTCCAAAATTCCCCAAAATATATTTTTCCACCTCATGTTATCTACAAAATATGTTTCATAATAATATTAATCAATTTCAGCAACTCCCAATGCAGCATCAAGAACACTTCTGGTAGAAGAATACATGTATAACTAAATATTTGAATTACTCCTCAAGAAAAGATGGAGTGAACTTACTGTTCTTTGAAGTTAGAAATTAAAGATGCTGGCATCTCTCAGGGAGAAGATCGCTTTGCTTGTTTTTCGTTCTATTCTTCCCCGGCCGAACTTGTCTGGAATCAATCAGTAGTACAGATTCTTCTTAATACTTTGATGGATTTGAAACTACAGCCTCAGCCCTTGCTCGGACGCTGCTTCCGGTTCACTGAATAACTTTCTATCCAAAAGCTTCACGGCACCTGTATTGACTGTCCTTCTAAGAATGTGTTCCCACAGTTGAAGTTCAAGATGAGTTTCCTATCGATCGCCACTGAATCGTCATTTCGGGAGATAGAACAGATGTAGACAACCTGGTGAAAGACAAAGAAAAAACCTTGGTGTAATTGAATCGGGCAAGTTCGTAAATTGACCCTTAGAGTAGTAGCCGCAGTGCCTTTGTTGATAGAATAGATTGTTTTGAAAAAATTGAGTTTGTTTCTGTTATAACTTTTTCTTTTAAATTTTTCAATAAATTAAATTTCTTGAGAGAATTCTTATAGAAGTTCTACCAAATCGAAATGAAATTTAGGCTATATTTATATTGGATTACTAGGAGTTGGTCACCCACCGCACCTGAGGTTGAAAGCAGGTACTGCATGATTGAAAAAATGTCTTATTCATAATTCAATGCATAAATAAATTTAGTGCAGATAATATTAATATTACTATAGTGTTAATTTATTGAGATTATTAGAGGACTCTAAAAATAGCAAAAGTAAAGAAAAACATTGAAATTATGATAGGGACTTTTAATTAGTTTAATTCAACTATGTGGATCTTAGATGTATAATGAATTTGAAATATTTGGATATTTGTATTGCTGGTTATACTTATTTTTAGCTAATTGTGTTTCATATGATATGATTTTCTCTAATTGTATTGTTGATTGTTTTTTATCATTTAAATGAAATTTCTCTATTTCAGATGATATGATTTTCCCACATTAAATAGGTGATTGAATCGCAATTTATTAGATTTTTAGGTATTTATTGTGTTTATATTTGATATTAAATCTAATTAATTACGTGTTTAGTGATTTTAAGTTATTCATCATGTTAAAATCTTTATTTGTAGTGAAATAAATGATTTTGGCTGAAAAAATGAAGCACGGTTGAAATTGTCACTCAGACGGCAAGTTCAATGCCAATTGCCGCTGAGGCGGCAATATCAATAACTAAAGCGCCAAACTCAATGTAAATTGCCACTTATGCAGCAAATTCATTTCTCAAACGGTAACTTCATTTATTATTTGATTTTAGTATGTTAACTTAGTTTTTTTATGTACTGTATCTCTAAAAATGTGTTGTACTTATTTATACAGTCTTTTGACAGTGTTTTATAGACCTAGTCTCCTTAGACTCTCTTTAGAACTTTATAGTCACATAAAAACACTTGTGAACTCTTATTTTGACATTGAAGAAGATTAAATTAGTGGATTTGTCCATATTTAAATTATGCAATTAAATGAGTTCTTTTCTATCATTTGCTCTCTTTTTATGTATTTATCTATGAATTGTGAGTAAATTATAAGTTAGCAAGGGCATGTATTAAGTTGAGTTATTAAGAGATTTTGAGATAAAATCTAGTCATAGATTTAGATTTAACTACTTGATTAATATCTTTAAGATCTATATCTTCAAGAATTGATCTTAAACTATAATAATTTAATATTTGATTAGTTAATATTAAATTGATCTTGAGTATTTGAACAATTTCATAATTCATTCCATCAATTGTATATTTTCAATTAAGACTAGCCATTTTAATTGATTTGCATGGTTGATTAAATAGAAATTGAGAACCAGATGTTTGATTTTTCATTGTAGTATCATTAATTGATTAAATTAGTTTGATTAATTAATGTGGGATTGTTTTAAATAAATTACATGAATTTAATTAATTATCATTTTTGTAATATTTATGTTGATGATGTTCTCAGTCTTTTTGCAACTTGTTTGATAATTTTATTCAAATGATTTGGTAAAGTTATTAATTAAATTAGTGATTAATTTGATGCGCTACTCGAAATTGATCTATTCTAATTAGAACAAGAATTGATGTGCTACACAATATTCCAAGTCAACTTCTCAAAAATATTTTTATCAATGATTATCTTATATTAACAAGACTAAATATATTACTTACCAAAGTCTTCCTTTTTATCATAGAATTTTCATAAGTGTTTTGAAGTGTTTTATTGTAATCTTTTTAAGTTTTCAATCCTTGAATTAGTTTCCAAATCCAAAACCTCCCTCTTTTGTTTATTTGTTTTCTTAAATTAGTACGTTGAATATTTGGAATTAAATCAAGTTCTCTGTGGGATTGACTCGACTTGCCCTATCTACCTAGTTAGGAGTTAAGTTATGAATTTTAATTTCACAACGCAATAGGTATATAATCGTGTCATTTATATTGGCTAGTGGGTTGGGCAAGTTCTAAGTACCTGTTTAATTTTCTCGGGTTGACGAGTTGGACGGGTTACTAAGTATCTGTTTAATTTTTGTAGGTTCATGTGTCATGCCATGTTAACATGAGTATTAGCGTATTGTGTTCGAGTTCACAAATTAGACACAATTAATAATCGTGTCTTAGTAACATTCCAACCCACGAACCCAACGTGATAGAAGGGAACTTTATATTGTATCATAATATTTTTTTGATTGCTTATTTATAATAGAATGGTACTTACAAATAAGTTTTTTTTTTTCAAGATTAAGTGTTGCAAAATAATTTGGTTTTATGTTGTTATCTAAAATACTCCCTCTATCCGGAATTCAATGTTTACATTTCTATTTTATTTTGTCTGGAATTGAATGTTTACTTTTTTTAAATAAAAATATTTTTTATCTAAAGATCCATTAATAACCTCATTAATTTAATATGTTTATGTCTAACTAACTTATGGTCTCCATTACTCATCTCCTTAATTTAAATAATTTACATTTTACTAACTTATGAGTCTCATAATCCATCATTAATATGAATGATAAATTGGTAAATTAATTAAAGTCGAAGATATTTCTTACTTTTAACCAAAATAAAAAATAAGCATTCAATTTCGGACGGAGGGAGTATAATTATTTATATCATAGTGTGGAAATGGTCATTAGATAATACTTCTTTATGTCCGGTATTGAATGCCAATATTTTTCTTAATTTTTAACCAGGGGAAAAGTTAACATTCAATTTCAGATGGAAAGATTAGAATAAAAATAAAATGTCTTCACTAAAGCTATTTCATGTCATTTTCACATTTTACAAAGCTTTCTCAAAAAATAATAAGTTCCTGCATAATAATTTATGCTTTGGTTTGTGATATAAGAACTTTTTTATTTTTTGGAGGAGCTATACACAATATCATAAAACATATAATGTAACTAAAGATTGATGTAAACTGCATAAAGGAAACAACAAAAATTGGAAAAAAAAAAAGCGAAGACAAACTGAAGAATGAAATTCGATGGAAAAAAAAAAGCTTGGTAAATGGTAAGAAAGGGAAAAAGAAATGGACAAACCCGGGAAGTGTATAAAATTAAAAAAAGACAACCAAGTTGCTCATCTATCACTCATCAATAGTTTGTGCCCCGCGGGCCGTGCCTGGTCCTATATATAACAATGTTATATTGTGTAATTATTTATTTATAGTAAAAAATTGTAATTAGTCGTGCATAATGACTAATGAGGGGCTTATTTCAAATAAGTAAGGAAAGAGAGAAAATAAAAAGTGGAAATAACACAATAGTGTTATAAATTTTATTAATTTGTGAATTTTTATTTCATGAATGATGTAATTAGCAATATTATGTAATCAATGATGTAATTAGTCATATTATGTAATCAATTATATAATTAGTAATAATATGTCATTAATGATGTCAAAATTAATATTATGTCATTTGTGGCATAATCAATTTTATGCCTATAATATAGGTTTTTTGTGATCATTTGTTGATATATGAAAGAAAGAAATTACTATAAATTCTCTAATACTTCTTGTTTTCTATATCTATTATTTAGTTATTCTTTAGAGTATTCTTATTATTATTTTACAATCAAAGTCTTGTTCCTATAAATTTTACAACACGTATCAACATGAATCTTTATTGCTTGGACTTTGAAGTTTACAATTAAGAGACAAAATGTACTTTCTTATTAATTTTATATTATCATGGAAAATTCTTCATATTCACAAGATCGATCTAAAGCTATGAATTTTTTCCGTCATCATCTTCATGAGGATTTGAAAAATGAATATCTCAGTGTAAAAGATCTACTTATTTTGTAGAATAATTTTAATGATAGATATGACCACCAGAAGTTTGTGGTTCTTCCAAAAGCACGATATGATTGGATGCACTTGAGATTGTTGGATTTTAAATATGCCAATGAATAAAATTATATTAATTCAAAATTGTTTACAATTAAAATTATGTGAATAAAATATCACTGACGAGTACATTGATGTACTCATAAATTAATTAATTTTTATGTTATTTAATAACTATATTTTATTTTAAAATAAGTTAATTATGTTATTTAATGGATATATTTCACATTTCCTTTCTATTTCTTTATTGTAAGTTTTTAAATATATTTTAATTTAATTTAGAGATAAAAAGAAGAATAAGAAATGTTGGAGAAGTAAAAAATAATAAAAATAAAAAATAAAAAATAAAATTCACATAATCTGATGATGTGACACAACTAGAAGATGATAAAATGACGCTTCTAGAAGCCACGACGTGGCCTAGGGAGGAAGCAACAAGTGAATTTCAAGATTTTGGGATGCGAAATTACCATTTTGCCCTTGATTTTTGTATCTATAAATAACAAGCTTGTTTTTATTATTTGAAGACCAATTTAGCTCCAATCTTCTGAATTTCTTTTGCAATTTCTTTCTTTAATTATTGTCTTCATCTTAATGCATTTTCCATAATTTTTAGAATAATATTTCAAGATTTTTTGTAATATTTAGTAAATAAATTATGTCCAGATAATTTTAATATTTTCCGGGAGTTTATCTTTCAAATTTTCTTTCTAATGTTTATAAATTTCATCTTATATTTATTAAATATGTATTGTGAATAATTTTATTTTGTTAGTAAGGATATGCGTTATGTTATTAATAAATGAGATTATGAGACAATTTTCTTTGTACTTAATTTCTATTTGGATTTATTTAATTGGACTTATGGTCGGTTTACCCGCCTAGTCTTTATTATTTTTACTTTATACACTATATATATCGAAAATGGAAGGTCGAACCACCTAATTAGTTTAATTTATTTATATATCTTTTATTTTCTTTTTTATAGAAAGCTGAGCTTCCTAACTAATTTAATTTATTTTTATGAAAGGTCGAGCCTCTATACTTTTAGTTTAATTTATTTAAATGGTCGGTTGAACCACCTAATTTGTTAAGTTAATATAAATCCTATATATATATATATATTTGTATATTTATTTAATATACTTATGCATATATATTAATTGATTATTTATACAATTCTCCTTTTAATCAATATAAATGTGTGAATTAATTGGATTGACAATTTAGTTAATAAATGTGATTATATAGTTAGGATTATTAATCTTGTATTAATGATTCCAGTAGTATCTACAAGTTTAATTGAGTTGCACCTCTTAGTTTAATTAAATTAGTAACGAAATTATATAATTTAAATTGTATATAATTAAACTAATTGTTATGTACAATTTAATGTTAGTGATGCCTTATTTAATTAATATAATTTGATTGAGCATCATATACACACTGGTTGATAGCGGTGTTTCTAAGGATAGGAATCTGTTTGAGTTTATTGATATTAATCTAATTTGTAAGGATATGAATCTGTATGAGCTGATCGGGATTCTAAAACCAATTACTTAATAAAGTTTTTATCTATGATTAATCCCATGAAAAATATAATTTGATATTAGTTTCTTGCTTATGCATTTTTATATCATTTGTATTCCAGATTTCTTTTTAATTCTATTTATAAATCCCAAAAACCATAAAAATATTTATTTTAATTATTTTTATTTTCTTATTCTCAAAATACCAAAACCCCCAAATCATTTTTCAATTAATTTTTTTAATTTAAGAGTTGACAAATCTTAGTGGATTCGATCCTACTTTCCCTATCTACATAGGAATTATTTGGTTTAAATTTGAAAGTCATACGACAAGCTTCGTCATACATATTAGAAAAAAAATCATTCTCTACATTTCATGCTTCAAATATTGTTTTGCAACAATAATACCATGAAAGGTTTCAAGAAATACTTTCAATTGATATCTTGTCTTCTTGTGGCAGAGCAAAATAATGAACTGTTAATGAAAAATCATGAAGTTTGGCCAACTAGTTCTACTCCATTCCCTGAAGTGAATATTACTAGATCTTATGACCTTAGAAGAGGTCAAGGTCATAGTTATGGTCGTGGTCCTTATCGTGGGCGTAAGTTTACACACACACACACACACACACACACACATATATATATATATATGTTATCATGATATAAATGCTCCTTACAATCAAGCTGGTTTAGTAGCTCAAACAACACATTTAGATAATACTCGTAGATAGGTATTATTTCAACCCATCTTAAATAGTTATATAGCAGAACATATGGATCTGAAATACAAGTAAATTCAATTTATGAACGTATTACTATTATGATGTCAAAATTTGATGCATTCATTGTTTTACCATGAGGTTATGATATGATGGAACAACTTTCTTGGTTAAATATGAATTTACATAATAAACCTATCAGCTTGTTTAATGTTAATAATTTATTTAAATTTTTATTAGCATTTCTGGATAAGACAGTTGAACATAAATTAATTACTATCTCTGATTTCAAGAGGACATCTTATTTCAGCAATTACTTTGGAGAAATTAATGCATAAATTAGAAAATTTTGTTCATGCTGTGGATCCAGACATATCTCTTATCAACTAGCCAACTTCTAGTAACAAACGCAAAAGAGGTTCTGATATTTATTTAAATTTGAAAATGAAAGTATTTTTTTCGACAATTATCTATTTTCCTTAATTAATAATTTATTATGTCCTTCCTATACTTTTAAATTGTTGGGATTTAAAAATGAGTAAACGATGGTAGAATAATATTATTTTTTTTTAAATTTTGTTTTTGTGTGTTTTTACATTGAGGACAATGTAATTTTCTAGTGTGGGGGATGAATCATTGTTCTTAATATTTTTGTAAATATATTATTTTAGTTTTGTAATATTATGTAATTTTGTGTTAAAAATTTTCAAATATTATACAATTCTACCTTTCTCTGTTAAAATTTTTCAAAAATTCACAAGAATATTTTTGCAATTTGAGTAAAATTTTCTTAGATAACTTTATGTGAATAAATCTTTTTTTTATGAAATCCAAATATTAAAAACATTAGTATTTTGATTAGATGATAGTTTAAATATTTTGCATGATTTTAATGCATTTATTAATCAATCTAAATATTTTAGAACTTGTCTTTCCACATTCTTGAGACAAAAATAATGATTTTGGTTGATTTGGGGATAATATAAGGCATTCTTTGTGCGATTGAGCCTTTCTAAATTTACCAATATTCAAAATATATCCCTTGGTCCTATTTTGAGCCTAATGTACAAATGGTTTATTACCATTTAATTTTCGTTGTTATTAGCCTCGTTTATTACTTTTCTACCAAAATAAATACATGAACATGTATTTATAAGATTTATGTTGCCGTGAGAAGTTCTAAATATTGTTGTAAAAGGATTATGAGATATTGTAAACATCAAAAGGTAAAAATCTTGTAGATATTCTTGATAAAAAAAAAAGGTGGAAAAGTTTTTTAAAAAAAAAAAAGAGAATTCATGGCTATTACATTTTCAAGAAGATGATTTGTTTTTTTGAAATTTTTATTCTTATATCAAACTCTTGATAAATTTGTATATATGACCTTTCATTTGTAGTCAATTTCCAAGTTTTACATTACCAAGCTAAAAAGTCCTATTTGACTCAAATTGACCAAATGTATTAAGAAATGTGGATTTTCAAGACTATAAATGTATTAAGAAATTAGAGTGTATTTTTATTATATAGTAATTTCTATTGTTATCTTTTCATAATACTAATGTCATTTTCCTAAATATGGTTTCATGTTTTTACAGTTACATTTTGTTAAATTTGAATATATATGTTAAGTTGTGAATAATATTCTAACACAAGTGCACATTGTTTTGTAAAATAGGAAATGATTTATTGTAAAAGTAGTTTGAAATAATTTTAATACTTTATTACTATATTTTCATATTATGAAGTTATTTTTACATTTTGATTTTCCGTGTTTTTGTTTCAGGGCAAACAAATGTTTAGTGTGGGGGAATTTGATTAAGCAAAAATTAAATAAATTTTTTTACGATTTTATTATGTTATTTGTGTTTAACTTCATTTATGATTATTTTACATTTCCAATGAAATTTTTTTTGTAAGTGTTTTAAGATATTTATTATGTTTTTGTAAAAAAAAAATATTCGTTACTTTTGTGGATGCTACGTGGACAGTGGAAGAGTAAGCTGCTTTGTAAGTAGAAGGAGCGAATCAAATGCTAATAAGTGGCGATGACACGTGTCGTATGGAGAAGAAAGAGATGTGGTTGAATCTAGACGAGGGCGAGACATGTGCACAGCCTACTTGGTGATCCAAAAGTCAAACAACGAACCAATCAAGTGGCGACAAATGGCAGCTTGGGCTAAAGAAGAAACGAAAGACGAATCAAATGACGACATGTGGCGGCTGATGCAATATTTTTGTCTTTACGCATTTTGCTCCAATTTTTCAAAAACTTCACTTTTTCTCCCACTATTTTTAATTTGGTCATATTTTATTTATTTTTATTTCAATTTTGCATTTGTAAATTTGTATAAATTGGGCATGAAATTTACTAGTTTGGTACAACCTTCTACAACAAAAAATTATGCAAAACTTTCTTCCCAATATTTTTTAATAGATCTTAGGTATTTTTAGAAATTTTTAGAGTTTATTTTCGAAGGTTTTTGGATCAGATTTCAAGAATATCAAGGAACTACTACGGGAAGAAATCCAAGTAAAGTTATCATTCATTTTCTTGATTTCAATTATTAAAATTCTTCATTTCAGTTATGTATTATGAATAATTTATTTATTGTTATCAAGGATATGTATTAGAGTTATTAATTAATTGAATTTTGAGATAATTATTGTTAAATGGAACACTGGAGTTTATTTTGGATTGAGACTAAAATAATTTAAATAATGGACGATTTTAATGTTCTAACTCCTAACTTTTAACTACTAATTTTTTAATTTCTAATTTCTAACTTCTAACTTTTGGTATTTTTTATTTAATTTTTGTATTTACTTTTTTATTTACTTTATGTCATTTATTTTATCGTACTAATAATGGATAAAACCACCAAATTTACTTTTTTTTACTTTAAATTCTGTAATTGTGGAGAGTAATATATTCATCTTATATTCGGTTGTACTTTTATTGTGTGAAGGTAAAATCTTCTTATTTTTACTTTATATGGTCGGTAAAATCACCAAATTTATGTTTTCTTTAATATTTATAATTTTGTAAATTTTCTAATTGTGTAACCATTTTATTTTATTTTGCAAGTTTAATTTGTTTAATTATTTTAGTCATGTTATTTAATAATTTGAGTATTTATATAATTCCAATTGTTATTATTAAATAATCATGTTTATTAATCTTAATTGATAATCACAACAACATATGTTAATTTAATTAAGTTGAAACTTTTGGCTTAATTAATTTAACAAGGAATTATATAATTTAAATTATGTTTAATTGAAGCTTATTATTATTATATAATTTAATGTTGGTGATGACTTATAAACTTAATGCAATTTAATTAAGTATTTTATTTATGTTAGTTGGTAATGATATTTAATTGAATATTTAATCGGTAGTGGAATTAAAGATTAATGTTTGAGTTGATTAGAATTAATCTAATTAGTAAGTATAAAAATATGTTTGAGCTGATTGAGATTATAAAATCAACTACTTATTAAGTTCTTTATCAATGATTTATCCCATTAAATAAATAATTTGATACAAGTTCCTTGGTAACATATTTATTAATTAAAAATATAAAATAAAAAAAATTTCTTTTAAGTTTTTAAAATTATTTTTTATTTTTATATAATTTTAAAACTCCCTCAAAAATTAATATTTCATTAATAAATTTTAGAATTTTTACAAATTTTTGTGGATATGAATTTACAAATCTATATAGTAATATTAAATGTTAAATTTGATAGTCACACGACAAGTTCGTTAATATGCATGGCCTTTTTGTTTGCAAGTAATAGTAGAAGATGACTCATCAATTTAAATTTGTATACCATAAGTACAATTATACTCAAAGTACATATCATATATTAATATCAGGTTTTATCATAATTTCATCACATATAGAATCATAATACACATATAAATATTCTCGTAAATTTTCGATTTTAATTCAAAGATAAAAAATAGTTGCAATTAGATTTATTTAAGGTATTTCAAAATAATATTTAGCCCACTTTATTTTCATTGCTTTAACACAATCACTAAAAGCATCTGTATCAACCCACTCTTTTTAAACTACAACAATATTAAGACATTCATAAACAATTAAATGACAAGTTGGATAATAAACACCAGACAAATTATAACTAGCATCATTAAAAAGTTTTAACAATTTCAATACGTTTTCACAAGTATTCCAACTAGTCGGAAATAAACATATATTTCTCACATTATAATTGAAAAAATCACATAAAGTTCTCTATCTTTGAAAAGACTCATGCAATAAATCATAAGTTAAATTTCGACAAGTTGGAACATCACGAGGGAATTTTTTTGATTTCATTTTATTTTGTCTATAAAATCTAACCATTCATGCATTAGTTGTGGATGTAATCAAAGAAAAGATAAAATTATTTTGATAGGCAAAATATAAGTTTCGAGATTTTTTAAACCATCTTGTACACATAAATTCAAAACATGACTTGCACATTTAACATGAAAATATTTATCACCAAATTGTGGTTCACAATATTTTTTAAGATTAGGAATCGAAGTAGTGTTAGAACTAGCATTTTCAAAACTAACACAAAATTCTCTTTTTGCAAGATTATATTCTTCCAAAATTTGTAAAATTAATTTTGATATATTGACACCGTATGAGAATCATCAAATACACTATCTAAAAGTATTCTCTTTTGTATTATCCAACTATCATTTAGCCAAGTAACAACCACGCAAGAATAAGTTTGTCAATGATCACTCCAAATAGAAACTTCAAATATTTTTTTTGCCTTTTTTATATAATTTATAGACAATACGTGTCAATGTGGTATGTTGAATACGTTTAGGAGGAGGATTTCATGCTATTTAATAATAAGTTACAAAATTTAATTTTTCTCCAAAATTAAAATGTAAGTGTTCAACAACAACCAATTTAGCTAATTCATCTATATTTTTTCTATCACTATACTTAAACAAAGAACTGGGATTAGTGGTAGTAGTATACCCTATTATTTGTGTTTGTGAAGATTTTATACCAATGTTTTCTTTGTGGTTCTTTGAAAATGTTCACACAGAGTCCCATACACTCCTTCTGTTTTCCATTTGTATGTAGATTTGCAATAATTACAGTACACAAGATATTGTTTGCCTCCGATGCTAAGTTTTTGTTTTGTGAAGTGCTTTTTGAAAATATCAAATTTGAGCTATTTACCTTTTTTTGTACTAGGAAAAAAACTTTCTTGGATGGGTGGTACTAATACCGATTGTCCATCACCTTTTTCTCTATCATCTTCATCAGCTTCAAATGCATCATTATTGGTGCTAGTGCAAACACCGATGACTGGAATAAAAAAATCAATTATTTATGGATACTAAAAATGAGTTGGTGATTGAAAATCACTCGGAATGGTAAATTGCTCTATATAAATATATTGAAAAGGTATCAGCAATGAAAATTCCATTGGAGTCTTTTCATTGTTTCTTGACTTGCTTGAATATGCTATTTTTTTCTATTTAAAGAGGAAATATAAATTGACTAATTGAGAATTCAAGAAAAAAAAAGAGAGAACTTGAGAAATATAATTGAAAATATTGATAATATAGAGAGAAAATAATATTGAGATTTGAGAAACATGTGAATAAAATTGAATTGAAAGAGAATTTATATTGAATTTCAATGACTGTATTATTGCAACTATTTTTTATTTTTTTATTTCTTTGAATTTTTTTTAAAAAGGATAAAAAATTTTTTCATCATATTCATAATGAGACAACATTTATCAACAATATTTATTTGATAATAAAATAATAGTAGAAATGACATTACTACTTGATAGACCTTGACTAGATTATGGAACAAAAATGATAGAAAATAAAAGAAAACAACAACACATGGCATAGTTTTGTCATTTGTGTGAAAAAAATATAACAACTTTGAGCTTGATAAGTTTGACTTAGATTAGGGGACAAAAAGAACAAAAAAAAGAGTAAAGGCATGGCAATGGTTGTCTTGGTTCATGTGAAGAAAAACAATAAAAAATAAATGATTAGTACTTTGAGAGCTAAAAGAGATGTGTGAAAAGTTGCAATGAATTTTTTGAGAAAAATATATATTTTTGCTCAATTTTTTTGAGGATATTTTTTATAAAAAAAAGTGCATGATGAGTACTTTGAGAGGAAAAATATACATAGCAAATTGACATTGATTTATTTGAGGAATTATATTTTTCAAAAAGTACAAGATAAGTTTAATTACGAAACAAAAATGGAAAAAAAGAAACACAAGATGTATGGCAATGATTTCTTTGGAAAAAAACTAAAAAAGAAAAAAAATAAATTTAAATATATTAAAAATTAATTATATTTAATATTTTTAATGTTTGAACCATTGGTTCAAACAGTTAATGAACCTTCGGTTCCGGTTCATGAACTGCCGATTCACGATTCATCAAAATAAAAAACCTAAATCGGAACCGAAAATAGATGGTTCATGATGAACCTTAATGAATCGTAAACCTAGTGAATTGCTTTTGAACCATTGACCACGATTTGGTTCCGATCCGGTTCAGGTTCAACTTTGGTTAGGCCTAAAGTTTGACATGAAAGACATGGGTCTAGCTGATGTGATTTTAGGAGTGAAATCTCAAGGACTTCAAATGGTCTTATTCTTAGTTAATCACATTATGTTGACAAAATACTTGAGAAATTCAGTAAAGAAAATACTGGTATAGCTAGAACTTCCTTAGATGTAAATCTTTGTCTTTCTAAATATATAGGAGATAGTGTATCTCAATTGGAACATTCTATGGTGATTGAAAGACTCATGTATGATTTGTACAAGCTTACACAATTAGTAACTGAGTAGGTATACAAGTAATCCAAGTGCAAATCATTGAAAATGGATAGTAAGAGTATTAAGATACTTACGCTATATTTGTAATTATGGACTGCGTTACACTAGATATCTTGCTGTTCTTGAAAGTTACAGTGATGCAAATTGGATATCCGATGTTAAAGATTCTAAATCGACAAGTGGATATGCATTCACTTTAGATGGAACAGCCGTATCATGGAAGTCCTCCAAAGAGACTGTAATAGCCCAATCCATAATGGAATCTGAGTTCATTGCCTTAGATAAGTGTGGTGAAGAGGCAAAACGATTACTCCAATTTTTAGAGGACATTCTAAGGTGGCCTAAGCTGGTGCCTTCAATAAGCGTTCATTGTGATAGTCAATCTATTTACTGGTAGAGCACATAATATTATGTATAATGGTAAATCTAGACATATTCGTCGTAGACATAATACCATTAGAGAGTTAATCTCAACTAGAGTAATTTCTATTGACTACCTAAAGTCAAAGGAAAATATTGCGGATCTGCTAACCAAAGGGTTAAATAGAGAACTAGTTGAGAAGTCATCAAGGGGAATGGGACTAAAGTCCATGAAATAAAATGGTTGATACAATGGAAATCCAACCTAATTGATAAGAGATCCCACGATCTAGGTTCAAAGGGACAACTAAGTTGTAAAGACTAGTTTGGATAATTGTGGGAGTTATCCTCCTGTTCATTCCTATGATGAAACAATGATAATTATTAGAATTGAGGTTAAACAATGCTTTTAATGATTCTTATTCTTCAAAGAGTCCGAACTGAGTAATACAATTTACTCTTAGATAAGAAATCGTCTATGTGAGAGAGAAGATGGCTCGCTTCAAAGGAGAACTGTATGGGCACAATTATTTAGAAACTCTTGGAGAATCAGGAAGATGTTCATGGTCAAAATGAACATAACAGTGAGAATTGAACTGTACCATGAAGGAGCCTGTCTGATGTATATTATCATTTACACGAACGATATAATGATTAAAAGACATCGCATTTACCATTTAGCTAATAAAGTAAATATATTCTTGTAACCCTTTTTTTTGTAACCTCTTTTTTAATCCTTTCTTTTTGTAACTCATAGTAACCTATGCAATTTCCTTCGTTTTAATTGTGTAACTCTTGTAATCTATATAACTTCTTAGATTTTAATTGTTTAACTCATTTTTGTATTTAGTGTTTTAGCTCTCACCTTGTCTATATATATAGGTAGAGGCTCTTGTGCTTGAGTGTAGAAAAAAAAATCTCTCTCATATTCTTCTTAGCAAATTCAAGTGTGATAGAATGATATATTTCAAGTTTGTAGAGAAAGTTTTAAAGGTGTCTAGTTCAAAACTTTGTTAATTCATTGTATCCTGAGAGAAACAATTAGGAGTTGCATGCACCAAGTGGGGTAAAAATAAATAACTCGCTTTGTTAAAGAGTTGGTATTTCTTTATATTTATTTTTAAATTTCCAAGCTACTATAATTATTTTCTCAATTATTATTCCATAACATGTGGAACCAATACCACTTAATGGCCGAATGCTCAAAGTTTAAAGCAAAAAGAGAATACCTTTAACTTGTCTCATATCTTCGTCTGTGAAGTCTCTTTCAACACCGTGACTTTAATTTGCAGGGACAGTACTGACTGAATTGTAGTAATTGCTCTCGTTTTAATTATACCTCAATCGAATGTTTATAATCTTTGTTTGTTTTTCATCATACAATTAATGAATAATCATGACCTTGTTGCACTAGATAATCTAGAATTGTGCATAACCATAATTATGCGAAATCGATCTTTCTATCAAACAATGGAGATGGAATATCATTTGATAATCACTCTAACTACTAAAGTTGATGGGGATGCTGACTAGATTGCATTTGATTGTGTGACTCTAACTAGGTTGCTCTATAACTTCCTACCTCTCATCCCTAGACTAAACCAAGCACTGTGATATAAGTTGATGGGAAAGTGTAGTGGAAGGAAAGAAAAATAAAATAATAATGAAAAATAAATTTAATGTAATTTTGTCTTTCAATAAAAATTAAACCTACATTCATAACCAAAAGGATGACAACCCTGCCATGCAAATTTTCTATGGACAAAATTATAAAGATTCCTTAACACTAGTTCCCAAATCTAAACAAACTCTCTTATTAAAGCACATCATACAATTAACAGAAGTGCGCGCGAGTCATGATAGTCCATGTCTCCCACTTTTATTCCTATGCAATATGAGACTTTAGTGAAATAAAAGAACCCACCATATGTTGGGAAATATAAAGATCGTTTTATATTAAAATAGTTGTCACACAACTAAAGTAAAATTGAGAATAATGAAAATAAATTGGACACAAATATTTTACGTGGAAAACCCTCAAACAAATCGGGGTAAAAACCACGGGCAAATGAAAGGATTTCTTTAACTATAATTTGAGCTTAAAAGCTCTTGAGATACAAAACTCTTTCTCTACAAGATAGCTACTAAAGCTATATCTATATTGAGAGCTAGAGAAAGAAATGAGATTGAAGAAATATTTATTTTGGAATGGGATGAAAAATCAAAGTGATAGAGTTGGCTATTTATAGTGAAAATAGCCCACATATTAAGAAAAAATTCATCCCTTGTTTGAGTGAAAATTAGGCAAATTTAGGTAACCTAATTTTCACACCAAATGACTAATTTGATTTAGTCAAGGTAGCCAACTAAAATGATATGGTATTTTCCCAACAAGGGACTTTACCATCAACATTTTCCCACTTAAAGTTACTTGTATAATCCTTCCATTTTTGCCAAACCATGCTTGCTTACGTTTCTGCTAGGCCACACGAGGATCTACTCCATTGAAACTTGTTAGTATTGATTGGCTTAGTCATAACATCTGCTAGGTTCTCATATGTGTGAATTTTATGCATATTCACACTACCTTCTTCTACTACTTCTCGAACAAAGTGATACTGAACCCTTATGTGCTTTGTCCGTGAATGAAAAGCTGGATTCTTTGCAATGTGTAAAGCATTTTGACTGTCACAATATAGATCAATCATTTTCTGCTTATGTCCAAGCTCCTCCAATAACTTTTGTATCCAGACTGCTTCCTTGCAAGCTTCTGTAGCTGTCATGTATTCTGCTTCTGTTGTGGATAAAGCCACAACTGACTGTAGTTTAGAAACCCAGCTTACAACTCCTCCTGCAAGTGTAAACACATAACCAGTAGTAGACTTACTTTTATTGAGATCTCCTGCAAAATCTGAATCAACATAGCCTCTGACAGTTAAATCTGATCATTCGTAACATAATGCAACATTTGAGGTTCCTCTAATGTATCTCAGAATCCTCTTCACAGTACTCCAATGCTCTTCATCAGGATTTACCATGAAACGATTGACAACTCCCACTGCATGTGTAATGTCTGGTCTTATACATGTCATGGCATACATTAAACTTCCCACTGTTGATGCATACGGTACTTGAGACATTTTTCTCCTCAATACTTCACTGCTAAGATACATACTTGAGGTTAACCTTAAATTAACAGGAAGTGGGGTAGAAATTGACTTACTGTCTTGCATATTGAAGCGTTGCAAAATCCTTTTAAAGTAGTTCTTCTGTGAAAGCCAAATCTTCATGTTATTTCTGTCTCGGTGAATTTGCATCCCTAGAATTTTGTTTGCTGGTCCCAAGTCCTTCATTTCAAACTCCCTAGCCAACTGTGCCTTCAATTTTTGGATTTGAACTTTGTTGTGGCCTGCTACCAACATGTCATCCACATACAACAATAAGATAATAAAGTTATCTCCATCAAACCTTTTGTAATACGTACAATGGTTTGAACTAAGTCTGTTGTATCCAAGGCTAATAATGAAGGAATCAAATCTCTTGTACCAACATCTCGGCACCTGTTTGAGACCATACAGAGATTTGTTCAACCTGCAAACCAAGTTCTCCTTACCTATTTCAGTAAAACCTTCTGGTTGAAGCATATATATTTCTTCTTCAAGCTCTCCATGAAGAAATGCAGTTTTCACATCCAACTGCTCTAGATATAAGTCAAACGTAGCATACATAGCTATGATTATTCTGATTGTTGTAAGTTGAACAACAGGAGAAAATATCTCGTTGAAGTCAATACCTTCTTTCTGAGCAAATCCTTTGACTACCAATCTAGCACGATACCGCTCCACTTGGTCATTGCTATCTTTCTTAATCTTGTACACCCATTTGTTCCCGATAGGTTTCCTCCCATGTGGTAGTGAAACAAGATTCCAAGTCTTGTTTTTATGAAGGACTTCAATTTCTTCTTGCATTGCTGTCATTCACAGAGAATAATCTTGGGCTTTTATAGCTTCGTGGAAAGTTGAAGGCTCTCCATCCTCCGTTAATAGACAATATGCAACATTACCCTCCATAATGTAGTCTAAGTGCCAACCTGGCGTGTGTTTCTTCTGGAGGTGCAGACTCAGCTTGCTCATGTTCATCGTGCTTTGGTGCAGCTTCAAAAGAATCTGGAACTTCTTCTTGTTTATCTTCAACTTGAACTGCAATAGTCTCTGACTTCTCCTTTAAAGTGCTATCATTTTGTACTTTATCTTCTACAAATACAACGTCTCTGCTGATAATTACCTTGTGGGTGGTGGGATCCCACAAGCGATACCCCTTAACTCCATCAGCATACCCTAAGAACAAACACTTCTTGGATTTTGGATCCAACTTTGATGTTTCTTGGGTGTTGTACATAACATAAACATGACTCCCAAAAGTATGTAAGTGAGAATAACTAGTTGGATTACCAGTCCACATCTCCATTGGCCTTTTTAGATCAATTGCGGTTGATGGTGACCGATTGATCACATAACAGGCAGTTTTGACTATTTCAGCCCAAAATGATTTAGCCAACCTTGCAGTTCTTAACATTGCTCTCGTTCGTTCTAATAAGGTTCTGTTCATCCGCTCTACCACTCCATTTTGTTGTGGAGTGTATACCACCGTGAACTGTCTTTTGATTCCTTCTCGCTGACAAAAATTATCAAATTCATCACTAGTATATTCTCATCTATTGTCTGTCCTTAAACACTTGATCTTCTTTTCAGATTCAAGTTCCACCCGCACTTTGAAAGTTTTGAAAACTTCAAACAGATCTGACTTTTTCTTAATTGGATACACCCAACATCTCCTGGAGTGGTCATCAATAAAAGATACAAAAGTATCTTGCACCTCCTTGGGACATAATCGATGCTTGCCAAACATCAGAGTGAATCAACTCCAATATAGTTTTACTTCTAACATTTGTACTGCTAAAATTTAATCTGTATGCTTACTGATAACACAATGCTCACAAAAGGGTAATGAAACATTTTTGAGTCCTGGAAGAAGCTTTTGGTCAGCGAGAATTTTCAAACCTCGTTCTGACATGTGACTAAGTTTACGATGCCACATTATTGTTGATTCTTCGTCTGATCTTGCAATTGCAACAAATGTTTCTTCTTTTGGTTGTGTTTCTCTTTTAAGCATGTACAAATTTGCTGCTATCTTTTCTCCTTTCATCACCACAAGTGCGCATTTAATAATTTTCATGATCCCATCTTGAACATGGGTTTTACACCCATTACCATCTAATTGTCCCAATGACAAAGATTTTTCTTCAGGCCTTTCACATGCCGTACCTCCTGGATTGTGTGAACTGTACCATCATACATTTTTAATTTGGTGGTGCAAATACCATCAATTTCCAAGGTATGATAATTTCCCATGAACACAGAGCCTCCAGAAATAGGTTCATAATAATGAAACCATTCTCTCCGTGGGGTCATGTGCCAAGTAGCTCCTGAGTCTATAAGCCAGACATCAGTGAAACTTTTTCTACCTTCAGCAACTATGGTTGCCTCGCTGTATAGAATTTTGCCATTTTTCGAGTGCTTGCAATATTCCCTTGAGCATTTGATGACGTAGGGAACCTACTCTTCATTTTACTCCAACAATCTTTCTTGGCGTGCCCTTTCTTGCCACAATTGTAGCACTTGATATTCTTCCTACTTTTTGATTTTGATCTACCATAATTGTAACTCCCACTAGGACCACGTTCCATTGATGTTCCTCTTGTCATCGTCAAAGCTTCAGCTTCCTGCGAACTTACTTGTCTGTTTTCCTTATTTTTGCGTCTGGTTTCTTCTTCGAAAACAGAGGACGCAACATCATCGAAGACTAGAAGATCCGTAAGGATATTGTTCGTCAGATTGATAACAAGTTGATCATATGAATCAGGTAGACTTTGTAGTAGAATCTCCGCACGTTCAGATGTCTCTATTTTGTAACCCATAGATGTAAGTTGCGAAAATAGAGTATTCAAAGCGTTGATATGGTCAGTTACCAGAGTGAATTCTGCCATTCGAAGAGTATAAAGTCTTTTCTTTAAGAAGATCTTGTTGTGCAATGACTTAGCCTCGTACAATTTTGTTAGAGTATCCCAAATTTCTTTCGCAGTTTTCTTTTGCCACACTAGATAACACTCCGTCAGCTAGTGCTAAATGTAGATCAGCAATTGCATCGCCGCCCATTTGGTTCCACTTACTTTCATCGATGATTTCTGCGAGCCTACCTCCAATTGCAGCTAGACAATTATCTTTTCTCAAAAGTGCCTTTATCTTCATTTTTCATAACGAGAAATTATTCCCGTTAAATTTCTCAATGTCGAACTTTGTCGTTGACATGATCCTCTCTTAACTTGGCTCTGATACCACTGTTGGGAAATATAAGGATCGTTTTATATTAAAATAGTTGTCACACAACTAAAGTAAAATTGAAAATAGTGAAAATAAATTGGATACAAATATTTTACGTGGAAAACCCCCAAACAAATCGGGGTAAAAACCACGGGTAAATGAAATGATTTCTTTATTATAATTTGAGCTTAAAAGCTCTTGAGATACAAAACTCTTTCTCTACAAGATAACTACTAAAGCTATATCTATATTGAGAGCTAGAGAAAGAAATGAGATTGAAAAAAGATTTATCTTGGGATGGGATGAAAAATCAAAGTGATAGAGTTGGCTATTTATAGTGAAAATAGCTCACATATTAAGAAAAAATTCATCCCTTGTTTGAGTGAAAATTAGGCAAATTTAGATAGTCTAATTTTAACACCAAATGACTAAATTGATTTAGTCAAGGTAGTCAACCAAAATGATACGGTATTTTCCCAACAAGGGACTTTACCATCAACACCATAATCAACCTTGCTTCCTATTACTTCTCATAAGGGTGATGCACCAAATAATTCTTTTAATGACCTTATAGCTGAAGAAGAATCTAAGAATAAAGGCTAAGGAGGGATTTGTAGAGACCGAATACTCCCATCCAACATTTCTATAACCTTACTCATAGATGGTTAGTTAAATGGTTTAGTCTGGATAAACTGTAGTGCCACTATTGTTAGCTCCCTTGCAGTCTCTTCTTCCTCGGCGTTCATGATACCTTGAAGTCCTAGGTCCTTCCCAAGGTGAAGACACTCAAATATCCATTATGGAAAGCACGTTTCACTGTTTTCCCTCTGTTTCAACTTGGATTTTACTCTTTAAACCAACCATTTCAAGAACCATCATATCATAATTATAAACGTCGGATTTATGAGACACACCTCCAAGGCTCCTAAAATAAAAAAATACTTCTGGGCATAAACTCTATTTCTTGCATAATTTTGCTAGTTCAAAATCAGATATTTTTGGGCATAAATATTTGTCCAAAAGAATGTTATGAGATTTTATATCAAAGTGAAGAATTCTTGTATTGCGGTGCAAGTACTATAGTTCCTTAGCAGTGGCCAGTGAAATTCGGTATAATACTTATTACTCTAGGCGACAATCTGCATCATGCAACTGATCTTTCTTACATATGAACTTGTCTAAAGATCCATCAGGCCTGAAATCATAGAGCAATGCTCTTTTATTAATAGCAAAATCCTAAAAGGGTGACAACATTGACGCGGGATGTTCTGCTAATGCTGGCAACCTCATTGATAAATTCCTCTCCGTTACCCTTGTTTGTTATCCCTCAAGACTTTGACAACTAGTTGGTGACCATTACATAGGTCACCCTTGTAAACAAAACCATAACCACCCTGTCCTAATTCATGAGCAAATGCATTTGTCATTGTCCTTATTTGCGAGAATCTATAATACTTTGGAACAAGGCATGCATAATTTCTTATGAAGGCCTCAATATTTTTGTTGATTTCCTCACATGATGAGCACCCTTTCAAGGAGTAATACACTGCTGCTACAGATAATATTATCCCAATTGTGCCTAATGAAAGGCCTGCATAATGAGGACATTGCTGTGACTTTATTGCATTAATTAATAGATAGTGTAACATAATATATAGCAGGCTTCTCTACACACTCATTATCTTTTAGTTTTGTTATTAACTATTATCAATTTTTCTCATTTCCTATGTTTATATGAAGCGTATAGGCCTTGAAGGTAGAGGTTTATTTTACCAAATGCCTGTCCACTTATACCATCGAATATGGGCGCCCACTTGGTTCTGGAATTTGTAACATCTCCAAATGTAAAATGCAGTGACATAAAACAAAGTAAAAAACGGAAATAATTTTCTGCATAATTTGTGGCAGAAGTCCTCGAAGTGACATGATTGACTGAAATAGTTGACTTAAGTTTGTTCAGATCACATTGGAATCATTTTTTCCTATCTTCTATGAATCAAAACCAATTATGTAATTTTCTTTTGTGTGAACTAAATGAAAGTAAGAACATTTGTTAAGAAAAATTTATGTCATATAAGAAATTTTATTGACGGTGTCATGAAAACCGTCAAATTATAACTATATTATAGATTGATTCAACAAAACAAAGATAAAAAAATTAAAAAATCTAGAAGAAAAAAATCAAAAAGATAAATGTACCAAGTAAGTGTTAGCGTGTTACATGTATTGGGAGTAAATTTTAAAGTTTGATAGTGTAATTGTTTGATATTCATATGACTTGACATTTTATTCATTAAATGCCATTTGTCATTGTTTTTTCTCGATGAGAGACACCAAATCTCTGAGACTCTGTTCTTTTTCTCTTTGGCCAGCTGAACAATAAGAAAAATCAAATTCACTCTCATCAATAATTTCTTCCATTCTGCATTGATCAAAAACTTGAAGAACAAATTCAAGCAATGAGCAAGAATTACTTTTTGCCAGACCAACTCGAGCATTTGGCTGGAAACAAAAATTTCCAAAGAATACAGGCTTATTAGGAATGCCCCAGAAAATGTAAACCTTGATATTTGTCTGTCGTTGGAGGTTAAACATGTGAATTGGAGAGCTCAACAGTAGGAGTAGGATTGTTTTCATCGTTCCATTTCGTTGTTCGATAATAGGTAGCATAGAGGATGAGCTGAACTACTCCTGAAAATGCACCAAGAGCATTTGGGATCTGTCACATAAAAGAAGACAAAAACACAAGGGATTTTAATGATATTTAACAAAATGAGTTGAAATAGAAAATTATCTAACATTTCTTTTCTTTTTCTTTTTTTGGGTTTATGAAACTGATGAAATTATGGATTGGGAAAAGAATAAGGATTTTTTATGAGCCATGTTTGTCTCCTTTTTCGTTTTTTTCTTAGGGAAATAAGAAATTTCATTGAAGCTATACATTTGGAGGGTAATTAGAATACCACTCTAGAGGGATTTGATTATTGTTTTAAACGCAAATAATTGATGCGTCATGTCTTTGATACTCCCTCCAAACTATATGCTGAGAAAATATTTGCACAAACTAATGAAATCTGTTATGGTTAGTAAAATGCTATTATTTATTTTGTATTAGAAATAAGAAAGAAGGAAAAAATAGATGAATGGAGAAGGAATTTTTTGTCTTTGGAAAAAGAAAGAGCGAATATCCAAAAAGACCAAGAAATTACACCTTTAAATTCCTAAAATTCCTTATTTATTTTGTCTTGGATAGATAAAAGAAAGAAAAAATAGATGAGCGAGAAGAAAATTTCTAGTTTGGGGAAAGAAGGGAGCAAGAGATGAAGAGATAACATTTTTTTTTATCTTTAAAATAAAAAAGATGCGAGAGTTGAGATAAAAATAATATTGAGAAGAAATGATAAATTAAAAAGTAATATAATGAGTTATAATTTAGGAGAACAGTAATATACCTTCCAAGCTAATTTCATTTGAGATTGAGTGAAAAGAACATCAGGGAAAATAGGGTTGCATACCAGGATAAAGAGATCAAACTTGAGAAGAGCATATGTAGTCCAAGCAATACCATTGGCAAGATTAGCAAGTGATAGAGGAAATGGCATGTACTTCACGCTTTTTGTCCTGATGACTAGCATCTGTAAAAGTTTTTAAAAAAAAAGAGTTATTTTTCTTTTTTGCTATAAAAAATCAGTTAAAAGTAATATAATTATTAAAAATCAATACTAACCCCATCAAAAGGGTAAGGTAGGTCAAGGATAATCAAACAAAATTTTCATACCCACCTCTAAAATGTTGCAGCCTAATATAATTTTATTTAAAATGGAACTATATCTTTCAAAAAAAAAAAAAATTCTACACTTATGATGCAAATTAGATAAAAGATTTATTTCCATATTGATTAAATTCTAAAACTATACTAGTAAAAAAGTATCGAACATACCATGATAGTTAATGGTGAAGCATACATAAATATGGTCAAAACAATGCAACACGTTCCAACGAGCAGCGACCTTGACTTGGTGCCATGGAGAGCAACCAAGGTGATAACAAACACAATGGCCCAGATGATGAATTCAACGAGGAGAATAAGGAAGATTTTCTTCTGAAATTAGGTAAAAGTGAAGAATGAGTTAGATATGTATTTCCTATTTTTGCCTCGGAAAACCTTCAATAAACTCTAAGAGGGTGCAAAAATGTCATTCAAGAAAAAGTATTTGATAAATTTTTAAATGATTTAAAAGAAAACTAGAAACCTATACATTATGTAAAAGTTCTCACCCGATTGAAAGTATCAGAATATATTATGAAAATTATAATAAAGATGATTTCTATCCCCAATCCAATGGCATTGATTGTGAGCACAAGAATGCTGTCTTCTTTGACAAGTGGCAAGCCATAGACTACCCACATTGCACAGTTCAATATCGTTGCAAGGTAAGGGTCAGGCTTGAATGCCTGAACTGATTTTGCTTTGTATATTTTTATAAATGTATGGCTGCATTTCACACATTAAAAACTAGGATTAACATTATTATCCATAGAATGTATATATATATATATATATATATATATTCTGTGTGTAAAAATATATGTTTTATGAATAAAGAAAGAAACGTTACGTTGGGGAGACAAATAGGAAGAAGGAAATAATATTTCCTGCAGAATATATAGAATACAGTTAGAAGGAATAACAATAGAAAATGGATATAAAGAACAGTGAATCACAAATCAAAATTTCAATTTATTTATCACTAATTTGTTAATTAAGAATCATTATCACTCATTAATGTTGTTCTTGATTATTGAAACTTTTTAACTTTATAAAAAATATTGTGCTCTTCAAAAATTTTGTTTTTAAAATCTAATGTAATATTTTTTATTTTTTAATAGAATTTTGGAATCTAGCTCGCAAGATGAACTCCCAGGAAACTGATCTCTCTTCCATAGGCCATTTTATTGCTGTTCCAAGAAGAAATGTAATGTTTTTCCTTCCAAAAAGGGAAAAAAATATGGAAAAACACTTCTAGAGAAATTAAATTTCACATTTTTCAACTTCTTTTATTTAAATTTAAAGTAAAAAAATCTATAAACAATCAAATTCTATAAAACTATTTGTATTAAACAGAAGTGATAAACATAAAGTAAAATAAAATGAGGATGCGAAATTTGTTATTAAGCAAATGAATATGCAGTAAAATAGAGATATTAAGCACAAACCAATTATTCCTACAGCAGTCCTGATTGCTTCTCTGTCCACCATTTCTTTTGAAACTTAACTATTCAAATCTATTGATGTCTGATTAACAACTTCTGTGGATGTGTCCTATTTCTTTTTTCTTCTATGGAATTTTTTTAAAATATATTTTTTTTCCTAATGAAATGAAAGTCTACTAAAAATATAAAACTCGGAAATTCAGAGAAGAAAGGAGAATATCAAGCTGAGAACTCGAAATCTCAATAGGAAGTGGCGCCTCACATCCTTTCATTTGAAAAAATTAAGGAGTGAATCATTTGGATGACAAATTCACGAGGTGGATAATAAACGAATTATAAGGAGTGGATGCATACTAATAACTTTGCAACCACAATTTATCTAAAATCCTACTTTAAATTTATCTAAAAAATTCAAGCATAGAAAGTATAAGTCCTTATGTCAAATAATAGTAGTGTCTTATTTTCCCAATATTGTCAAGTTGAATTCTTGTATTAATCCCCTTGTTTCCTTTTGTGATTGCATTTCATGCTCATGCCAACACCTTCCAACCAAACATATGATAATTCTTTAGGACTTTCACTAACAAAGAAAAAAACAAAGAATTTATTTTTTCTCTCTAATTATCATTGCATCGAACACGATAGACTTTATATATTATACCTCAGAAATGGTTTTGGTAATGAGACAATTAAAATAGAGAAAAAGGGATTGGAACATATTCATAAAATTCAACCCTTCTTCTGTGAAGCTAATAAATTGGCAAAAGAGGGGACTGAAAGAGATGAGAGTTTCATGTTGTTGTTCCAGTAGTTTCTTGCTGGTCCCCTGGATGGTGTCTTGAGTTTTTATTTTTGTTGGGTTTACGTTCTGATGGGTCCATGTTTTTGCCTACTCGGAAGGATGGAGAGTTGGGTTTGTCTCTGCGCTGTTGTTTTTTTCCCTCTTTTACTGCAGGTTGAGGTTTTCTGGAGGTTTCTTGCTTCTTGAACATTGTAGTTTGCAGGGATTTATTCTGTTTCTTTTTTCTGTTTAATGGTTTTTGCCTTGGTTTTGGAGTGATTCCGGATATGGAGAAATTTCGATAAAGAAAAGATTGCTTGTTCTCTGTTGTTACTTGTTAGGGGAGGTACCATTAACTAGTTTTCTTGTTTTGTCAATTTCCTGATTGTATTTAGTTGTCTTCGAATAGGAGCTTTGTATACCTTGGCCGTGGGTAGCTCAACCCCTTTGTTGTTTGTACAGTGACTTTTTTTTTTTTTTTTTTCTTTAGGCTACACTTCAATTTCTGTTCAACCCTTCTTAAACGATTGATTTGGTATTCATGCCCGTTTTATGATTTTAATGAGTATATATTCAGAAGCAGTGTTTTCCACCATATGGACTTTTCCAAGTTCGTTCTTGACACTTTGAAACTTCATGAAAGGTACTCCAGGAATTCCAAGATTCAACTTTCGAGATTAAGTATGTTGCCCTTCCCAAATTTTGAATTACATGTTCTAGAGCGTTCATTGATACTTCGTCGAAAAATGGATGTGAAGGAATTGCATCGGGTATGTGCCGGAGTCTTGCGTCGCCAGTTTTTGATTAGTCAATCAATTACAGTCTTGAACTTAAATCGTTGTAAAATTGAATCTTCATATCCTATTAAGATGCCGACTCTGAAAACTCTTGATCTATATATGGTGGATGTGTCCGATGGTGGCCTTGAGAAACTTCTCTCTAATTGTCCTTCAATTGAAAACTTGAGTCTTAATAACTTGTCGATAATCTTATGTCTGAACATCAGTTGTCGCAAACTTAAGTATCTCACGTTGAGAAGCATGATATTTTCCCAAGGGCAAGCATTGAAGCACCAAATCTTGAAAAAAATTATTTATGGATGGTTAACCCCGATTTACAGCTTGAGATTGCAAGTTTTACAAGACTCAGGTTACTAATTCTTAGTACAATTGATTGTTTGTGCGATGATATGCTGGAAAATCTAATTCGCCAAAATCCTCACCTAGAAAAATTGGAGTTGGGAGCCTGTTTTGGATTGCACCGTACTTGCATTCAATCACAGAGCCTTAGGCACTTAATCTTGGATTATTGCAAGAGCATAGTTGAGCTGAATATTGATGCTCCGCAGATGCAAACTTTGGGTTTGTTTTCCAGTTTAGAATTGCTTGACATGAGTATTAATGCTCCAAATCTTGGCAGATTCACATATGAAGGAAACTTGATGAGCTTGTCAAAGTTAAACACGTCTCATCTATTTGAGAGTGAAATAAATTTTTGTTGCTTGAAATCTTACGGACGATGGTACAATAAATTGAAACAACTTCTTGAAAAGTTTGAACAATGCAGAGGTTTGACACTGAAATCTTTGGAGGACAAACAGTTGGCCGTTCCTCGGGAAATCAGAGAAAACTTGCCACTCCGGTTATATGGAGTTGAGAATTTGAAGGTCAAGATACTAAAATCCACAATGAATTATTTGGAGCCGTTGGATGGACTGCATTGGTGTTTTCTTTGTCTTAAAACTCTGGAAATTGAGATTAGTAATCCTGTTGGGTCTATAACAAATATTGGCAGACAGCCAGTGATGTTGGTACTGAGTATATGGAGATATATGGGCTTTGTCTGAATCCAGGATCTCCAATTGTGGTAGGTAGCAAATTAAGTTGGAGAGAACTTGAGATCTTGTAAAGAAGTTGTGGGAAAGCATGCTACGGTTAAAGCAGAATGGGGAAATAATCTTCTTCCAATATCTTTTTGTCAATATGCCTTGTCCAAAGGATTGATTTGATTGTCATACCAGTGTCATTCTACTGTACTGGCATCTATATTAGTTGTACCCTGAGAATTATGTATGTGGTTTGGTTTGCTTATCTTGCCAATATCTCTAATATATCTTTTGAGCTTTGGCCCATAAAGAGCTGTGAATACTTTTATATATCAGAGGACCATAATTTCTTTTTCCTGAAGTAGAGATTCTCTCTATTTCTTACATCTTAACTAACCTGAAATTCTGCATGGATGGTTGTTGGTTCTTCTTTGTTTTTTTTTCTTTTGTTTTTTCCCTTTACTAGACTAAACTATTATTTGAAGCACCGCATGTCAAGCAATTCTAACAGCTGATAAGATGGAGGCCAGGAGGATATGGAGTTAGATCTGTAAGCTCATCTCATTCCTCCCAGAAAAAGATAAGGATGGGCAAATAAATCTCTTGTAACGTTCATATTGACCATGAGATATACAGGAGATGGAAACTTCATATTTCTATAGAAATTCAATAGTTTCAATTGAATGAGTAGTTTTGTAAGTTTCAGGTTGTCAAAGGTTTTTAGTTTTCAAGATACCAATGGGAAAGTAAAACTAGAAAGAATTTGTGACTTTACTGTGACCATTCACCTAGTTACCTATTTCCACTCAAATTGTATCAGCGGTTTAAGGAGGAAAAATCATGAATGAGGACTCCCGCAATTATACAAGAGCTATCACTTTCCGGCATTTCTCGGTATGATATCTCCACAGCTTCAAACGCATGGAAGTTGTTAAAGGGATTTGCTTAATTATAATTTTCCAGTATAGCAAAAAAAGAAAGTGGAAAAAAAAGCTGGCTATTAATACTTTTTTCTGGGCACTAAATATAAATCATCATATTGTTTGCATTGATAATTAAACACTATGGCCGTACATAAAGAAACTTGATCCTTTTTTTTTTTGTTCAGCCGGCTTAATACATGGCATTTTACTTTGTAAATTTAAAATTTTCTAACTGGAAATCCAGATCTTTGATGCCATGAATGTCTAGCAAGAAAATACGCTGCATGCCATGACAGAAATTGTCGTAATAAAGTCACACAACCAAAGATCCTCGAGGTGTAATAATTATCATTCTTTGATCTCAGAAGATACTTTGGGAGCAGGAATAAAAAAGCTAAACACAAAACAGCAGAAACACATGTAAATTATAGAAAACATAGAACAGCAGAAACATGTTCCGCATGAATGACAAATGATATCAAAGTGTTGATGCAACAGCTTCCAGCAGGGCTAATGTGAATTGCATTTGTTTTTCCTCGTCGATTTTAGAGAAGAGAGGAACATGAACAAAGAGAGACTTGTGACCTTTTTGCTCTGCAAACCGGAGAGAATGATAGTATACATAATTGCAAACAAATCGGCCTGCATCATCAGACGTTATCACATCATGACCCTTATTCTTCAACTGCCGCAGGATTGCCTCAACAGAGCAAGAAGTCTTTTCAACAACCAAACAATTCATGTTAGGAAAAAGCAGAGGGGCATATATGTTAAAAGCAAAGTACTATTGGAGAATGCAATGCAAACCAAGAAATGGAATCGTTCAAAAAATCTCGAAGTGCTAGAAAATGCAGAGACTACCAAGGATCCCAAGACCAACATCATCTATACAAAACTGCAGTATCCATCAGATACTTTCATAGTAAACTGGGAATATCTTGCACTTTTTCTGACCAGTTGAAGGTAATGCAATAATGCAGATTAAATGTAAAGAAGGCATAAATCCCATTGCTTCAACAAAAAAAGCATATGTGGATCCTCGAGCGCATTGTATTCATAAAAAGAACTACAAGCCATAAGCAGACCAATTGAAGCGGAGAATAAATTTTAAAAAGTCATATGGCAGCATAAACGCTGTAGAAACAAGCATAAGTATCTTCCCCCGTGGATATAGAACAGTCTCAAGCCCAACCTATACAAGCACACCACAAGACCATGGCTTCATTACGTTCTCTGAACAAGAGTTGGAGGACATTGGCAGTTCTCTTTATATTTTATTCATCTTCATGAGTACTATAACATACTGATAATCATAGTTTAAGGTTTGGACTTTTGGGGTCATATGATGCCAAGTATTTTGTACGTCAAAATTTTTAAGACAATGCCATATATAAAAGTTGGAGCTGGATGCAGAATGGATAATAGTATGTTCTGATTTAAATCTACTTGTCAAGGAAAGATCTTATGTAATGTCTCTAATAAAAATTCTTGAAGATTAGCGGTTGCACAGATGATTCTTGCCACAATTCCAGGAGATGGAGATTGATTTGGTATTCATGAATAAATTAATCTACACTTCAATATAATTAATCTAAATAAATATAAGTAATTAATAAAAATTAATTAAAAATATAAAACGGATATGAAACGAATGTAAATGGATACTCATTGAATAAAACACCTCTTCCATCCCCATCCACTTCCTCGCTCTAGTAAGTAGATTGAGTATATTTGTTATAAACATTAAGTCTATCGCAATGATCATTTCTTCATGACGTTCTTTTTATAGTGAATTTTTTTCAAAATTCAAATTTTAAATTTGAATGTCCTACACGCAACAATTTGAATGTCCTCTACACAACAAATTAAGAAACTTTTAGGATTAGACCCGCATTTGATAATGCAGTGAAACGCTTGCGTACGCGGTATACCCATGCATATAGGAAAAAAGTACTAAGAATTAGTTTCCCTCAGGCAAATAATAATACTTATTTCATCTAGAATTGAATTAAATATTTATTTTTTAAAAATAAATATATTTTTATCTCAAATTCTATTAATAATTTACTTAATTTTTAAAATATTTAACTCACTAACTCATAGGTCACTAATCCTTGGTTACCCTCTAAGGCTGGTGGTGGATTTATTATGTGTGACTCATCAAGTAGAGTTCTCTGGGTCAATTAACATCTTCCCTTCATGTTGAAATTTTAAGTGCAATTGAAAGCTTGCGTATCATTAGTACTCATGGTTATAAAAACATTATTCTTAAAGGTGATTGCTTGGAAATGATCAATGGTATTAAGAAGAACTCCTTGCTCTATACTCTACTCGGACATATTCTTCAGCAGATTTCAAATCATTTAGGAAGTATTTTTTATTCTATTTCATATGCTCCTAGATTAGCCAATAAGGTTGCAGACAAACTAGGTGAATTTGGTTTGAATTGTACTGAAACTCATGTTTAGATTCATTCTTATCCTCCTTTTGTAGCTTCATTATTAAATTAATGAAATTATTTTTTCTAAAAAAAATTTTATGGTTTCATCATTCACTACTTTAATTTAAAGTAGCGTTTAGTTCAAAAGTGGAGAGGGGAGGGAAAGGGAGGTAAAATAATTTTACCCTATTTTGTTTGGATATATAAAAAGGAGGGAAGGGAAGATAAAATTTTCTTATTTGGTTTGTGTGAGGGGAGGGAAATTAGAATTAAATTGAAAGGGATAAATAGAAAAGGAGTGAAGGGAAGACAAAATATCCTCCATGATGGTCATTCTTTCTTTGTTTAATTTTTTTGATAAATTTTATTTTTTCTTGTGGATATAACATTTTTTTAGTAGGTAAGAAGACTTGGTAGAGATTACAAGAAGAGAAAATAAGTAGAAGATGAAGTTGAAGAAGAAAAATTATAGAAAAAGAAGTGAAATTATTAAAATGTAACAAGGATAATTTTGAAAATGTAAGACTTATATTTTCTCTTCCTCCAAATCCCTCCACTTTTTGAGGTATGGAAACGAGGGGAGTGAAGGGATTTTAATCCCAAATTTTCCTTCTCCTCCCTTCAAAACAAGTGAACCAAATAAGGGATTTTTAAAAAATCTCTTCCTTCCGCTCCCCTTCCTTCCAAATCCTCCCAACTAAATAGACCGTAAGAGATTTATATCACACTAACTCATATGTCTCATCATCCATTACATGAATATAATTTGGTAATTTAATTAAAGTCAAATATCTTTCTTAATTTTTAATCAATGTCAAAAGTAAATATTCAATTCTAGATGAATGAAGTAATAATAATAATTAGTAAATATGGTTTACCACTATAATATTAGTAAATATCATTCAATGATCCAAGCTAAATGATATTTACTAATATTATAGTGGTAAACCATATTTACTAATTATTATTATTACTTCATTCATCTAGAATTGAATATTTACTTTTGACATTGATTAAAAATTAAGAAAGATATTTGACTTTAATTAAATTACCAAATTATATTTATGTAATGGATGATGAGATTAAAAGGAAATTCCAACAAAATTAAAGAAATTGATAGTGCGTGGATTATGCATTTTCTAGATAGGTCTTTTCCACCGAATATGCCTTTCTTCAAAAGGTATTAAAAGCATCCAATACTTCCCTAAAAAATGATATTATTGAGGGCAAAATATCCCCAATACACTTGAACATTGCAACCGTACCACATAATGCACTCGAACTATAAAAATGACTTTTTTTGCACCTGACTTTCAGATTGACTCAAGGGATGCACTTCCGTTATCTACTGTAATTAAAGCCTCTAATCCGTTAGACACGTGACTTTCATGTGGTAATTTAAAAGGGAATTTTTGCCATCACAAAATGTTATCATTTTATTTGGAAAATCAAGAGAAGAATGATAAAATACATATACACTTCATCTCATAAACCTTTCTAAGTAACTAGGATTCTGTGATTTTTTCAACAAAGTTTGAAGTTGTAGAGTGCAGTGTGAGGCTCAATCAAGTAAGACTGATTAGTGCGGGACAATGTCTATGAGGGAAAAGAAGAAGAAGAGGGATGACATCCAGTCGAAAATTAGACACGAATGTGAGCAACAGATCGATCCCTGCTCGCTATATGGTAAAGATTCAACATTTTTGCTCTCTCTCATTCTAAAGAATATTTTGTTTTGGTGTTGTTTTGTGAAATTTATGTTGTTCTAGTGAGCTAAACCCTGGGTGCACTGAAAATGGGTTTCCCACCATGTATTCATTATGTGGGATGAAATCTGGTTACAGTGAAGAAATTGGTAGTAGTGATGCCAAAAAATGAAAGGAAAAGAATAAAGTGTCCATTATCCTTTTAGTGTTGCATTTTTTTATTACTTTTCATTACAGAAAAAACCATTATTTTCAACAGATATATCCGTCGTTAATTCGTCTCTAACCACGATTTTAGACGGATTACCGACCGAATATTCCGTCGGAGATTAGCCAGCGGTACTGTCAATGACCTAAGTAATCCATCGTTATTTACGTACAGCTTTCCGACGGATATTATTAAATTTTTAATTTTTAACATCATAAAAATAAATAAATACGTAGGGAAATTGTCGCAGTTATGAAATTTTTTTTTACAAAATTAAAATATGTCCGCCGGGAATCTGTTGCCAATATTTATTAATTTTAAAAATAATTATACGTCCGTCGAAAATCCATCGATAATATTTATTAATTTTTAAAATAATTAATCACATTTCCGTCGGAAATCCGTTGTCAATATTTATTAATTTTAAAAATAATTATACGTCCGTCGAAAATCCGTGACTAATATATATTAATTTTTAAAATAATTAATCACATTTCCGTTAGGAATCTGTGGGCAATAGTTATTAATTTTCAATAAATAATTACATTTTTGTCGAGAATATGTGGCCAATATCTATTAAGTTATTAAAAATAATTTAATTTCCGTCGGCAATCCGTTGCCAATATATATTAATTCAATTTCCGTCGAGAATCCATAGCCAAAATTTATTATCTTTAAAAATAATTTCATTTTCCGTTGGTAATCCATTGCTAATATTTAATTAATGTTTTTAAAAAGTTAAATTCCGTCAAGAAATTGTCGAATAAATTTATTAAATTCTTAAAATTAAACAAATTTTGTAAGGAATCCGTGGAAAATATTGCTATGATAAATTAATTTCCGTAGGAAATCAGTCGAAAATTTTTAATTTTTGGATTAGTGAATAAAACTTGTATTTTGTATTAAAAACACCCAATTAATAATTAAATCTATAAAATAATATAAATTTAATAAATAAAAATAAAATAATATATATTCAAAATTAATTTATCAAATAAAACTAAAATAATATGTATGTCTGATAAGTATATGAAGATAGTACATAAATATCAACTAACAACAACGGAACGTGTCTGTCCAGGGGCAGGGGTAAGGGGAAGAGGAGGGGAGGGGGATCAAAATGACTTGACGGACCGGGATGATGACCAGGTGGTGACACAGTGAAATCCTCATCCTCCGCAACATACGCATTCTCAAAAACATGTCATCCTCGGGTACAGAAGGTAGTACTGGTGGAGCTTGAAATCCCATATGGATAGCCAAGTTTTTGAGGCCTCTCGGGACTTCATCGCTCTAAACTTGTCTTCGAACTTCCTCCGTATAATACCCACCTACATGCTTAGCTGTTGACTCACACATTCCCGGATCCGAGCCTTTATATCTACTGGCTCCGAACAAGCAGATGGTGTAGACTACGTACTTGATGAATCCTACTTCAGACGTCGTCTCACTCTAAGTGCTTCAGACCCCAACCCCGAAACACGGCCCTTCTTGAAGCCACCTGCTACCTCAACAAATAGTTCCTTATCATCAGTCACAAAAGGATGAGTGGAGTTAGTGGACTCCATCTGAAAGTACTGCTCACACAATGCATTGACATCGTTCTGCAATTAAATTAAAATTGTAAGCAAATGATATCATAAAACTCACGCTAATAATGGAATGTGCACATACCATAGTCTGCTGTGATTTTTCGCTATTGAATTAGCCCTTACTAGGCCCAGACTGGAATGTGTGAGTCTTCTTATACAAATTTTTGTACCTAAACTAAGAACCTTTCTTCTTCCGCTACAAAATATTACAAAAGATTAAATAATTATAATAATATAATTATAATCATAAAATTAATAAATGGATTTAAATATATGTATTAGAATGACTAACCATCCTCCTCTCGTGCTCTGAGAATGAAATCGACCCGCCAGTATAAGTCAAGAAAGGAGCTGTAACTCTGTTGCTCTTACCTGATCTAGAAGAGCACAACCACTTCTCAGTTCTCCAATAAACATGTAGTTGTTTTCAATCATCTTTTGTTATCCTATATGGAGGGATAGTCAAACTCTTCTCCTTACGGGCACGACACATCTCATTCTTGAATCTGCCCCTAGCAACCTTCATCCAATTCTTCTGTATAAGGTCGTCGTGCTCGGAACACCATCTATACAATTTCTGCAAATAAAACAAGAAAAAAATTAAATCAAAGGCATTTAAAATTAAAATATATAATTTAACAACAAATTTATTCCAAGTTCGTGTTAAACTTACGCTCCACTCTGTAAACCACATATCTTGAACTTGTGCAGGAACTTGGGAGAATTTGGAAAATGAACCAATAAAGTGTTGCTTAATAGTATCAGTAACCTTCCTAACAGGCTCCACAAACGAATCAAATCTATTTAAATTATTCATATTGGCAAAATAAATTAAAATTTTAACAAAATTTCGGTAGCATCTCCCCTATAAATTGAACATTTTCCAAGCACTCAGGCCACACAATTTATTTTCAAATATATCACAAATTTCAATAGCAATGCCAACAAACTCCCTGTTCAAATGCCATCTAATATTATAATAATTCATATGAACCAATAAACTTCACATCTCCAAGAATAATATATTATCTAACATTTAAGAAATCATATCAACCAAAAAATGCAATGTCTCCCTAGAATACTATATACACGTGTTATAATGTCTCATCTAAATGACAACAATAACATCTAGATGCAACTAGACTTGGATCTGGTCCTTGACAACTGTCTTGATCAGGATTAAACCTTGCCATGGTCTTCAACAAGAAAATGAGATAGAAGTTGGGATAGAGGGTCCCCAAAATAAGCGCTAGAGAGCCAGAAAAATGTAAGACTCCCTAATTATCTACCATGCCGACTTGATAGTGAACTTATCAACTGACGTAAAAGGATAAGGCCAATTGACAATATGGAAGGAAAACGTGTTCATAAAATGTGATGTCTCTAGTGATTAAGATTTTATGTGTTTGTAAATTATAAACCTTATACCCTTTTTGATTTGCTGGGTAGCCAACAAATATGCAATGGTGTACCCGTTTATCCATTTTATTTTGAATGTGAGTGTTGCGTGCAAAACAGAGGCATCCAAATACTCTAAGATAACCATAATTATGGACTTTATTATGAAGGACTTCATAAGGAGTTTTACCTTTGAGAACAATGGTGGGGATTCTATTAATTAAGTATGCAACAGTTAAAATGCAATCCTCCCAAAACTTTTCATGTAAATTAGCTTGGAAATGAAGGGCACGTCTAGTATTTAAAATATGTCTATGTTTGCGTTCCATAACAACATTTTGTTGAAGAGTGTCAATGCAAGTGAGTTTGTGTTCAATGCCTAAAGATGAAAATAAATCTCTAGCATCACGTTATACAAATTTCAGACCATTATCACTACGTATACGTTTAATAGCTTTATCATATTGTGTTTTAGCCATGAAAATAAATTATTTTAAGAAAGACAATGCTTGAGATTTCTTTTGCATCAAATAGACCCAAATGAAACATGAATAATCATCCACAATTGTCAGAAAATATTTTGCACCAGAAATAGAAACAACATAAAAAGGACCCCATATATCAACGTGTATAAGCTCAAAAATATCATGAATAAAACTGGAATTAAAAGAAAGTCTAGTTTGTTTTGCTAACGGGCAAACAACACAATCACATTTATTGAAGGAAATATTTGAATCTAATTTAATGATTTTGGGATTGAGAGACACACTAGGGTGACCCATGCGCTAGTGCTAGAGATCGAAATCTTGGGTAGATAAAGCACTCATGGACAGCAAATCGACGAGGGTCAGAATACACAACCACATATAAACCATTATGCTTTCGTCCTCATCCAATTAGTTTTCCCGTTGAACGGTCTTGCAAATAACAATAATGAGAATGAAAATGCACTGAACAGTTTAAATCTTTTGTTCATTTTGATATAAGATTAGACTGGAAATGAGGTACGTAGATCACATTTTTTAATTGAATATGGTTAGGCAACATAGCAGTACCACTTTTGTTGACTTTACATGTAGTACCATTTGGAATTGTAATGCTTTTGTTACATAAAGGACTCGGGTTTCGTAAATTTGATTTTGAGCAAACAATATGCTCATTATTACTTGAGTCAAAAAACCAATGGTGAGATATATGAGAAGAACGGATAAGAAATAAGTTACCATCAATGGGAGTAAGTGTTGCGGATAGTCTGGGAATTAAAGACAATAGTTGTTGCACTTGTTCGGATATGAAAGGAAAAGATTGGGAAGGAGGTGGTTGCGACTCACTACCATGTGAACTCAACACCGAAAAAAGCTACAAAAGCTTGAAAACGATTGCTTCTTTCTCCACGACGCTGACCAGATCCACGACCTTCTCTAGAAGCAAATTGTTTCTTCCAACATTGTGCCTTTTCATGGCCATGAATACCACAGTAAGTGCAATTGATTTGTAATTTATTGGGACAATTTCTAGAAATATGGCCTTTCTGGTTGCACTAGTGACAAGTGGTGTTTGCCTCCCATCTAGGTTGGACTCCCACAGAAGTAGCATTATCGGTTAGTAATGGCAGACTATAAGTAATTTGCCTCTGATTCTCATCTTGTGATGCCAAGGAATAAGCTTCAGCGACAAAAGGTATAGGCTTCATAAGAAGAACATTACTTCGGAATTGAGCAAAAAAATCATTGAGACCAATCAAAAATTCGAGGAAGCAATCTCTCTCAAAAATTTTGGCATTGTTAAGTGGTTTGATAGAACCGAATCTCATCCCATAGTGCCTTGAGAGTAGTATAATACGCAGCCACTGTTAGATTTTACTACCTAGTGTTTGAAATTGCTCAACGCAACTCATATATACAAGAAGCACTTCCAGCAGCATATCGACGATTGAGTTCGTCCCAGATTTCTTTAGCAGTCTCAGCGAACATGAGACTTGTGGCGACATTAGGGGAGACCGAGTTAATAAGGCATGATTTTATAAGGCTATTGACTCATCGCTATTGCATATATTCAGGTGTGCTCATGGCATGTGAAGTGGTCGTGCCATCCAAGAAACCGAATTTTTTCTTGGCATCTAAAACCATGACGATTGCTTGTTTCCAAACATAAAAATTGTCACCATTACTTGAGAGTAACTAAGAGACAAGAGAAGTGTGAGTGGCTTCGGTGCCATGTATATAGTATGGGGAGAAACATGAATTTCAACAGAGGTAGTGGTTGTAGCTCAAGCCATGAATATGGAGGATGAATTAATTGCAGAGTTATTGTTGGATGCCATGAATACAAGAATAAAAAGGGAAGAAGTATTTAGGACTAAAGCTCTGATACTATATTAGATAATATGACAACCACTGTTTAGGCCTGAAGACTAAGAGTATTGATCTACAAAGGTGATAATGTCTCATTGTTTCGATAGCATACAATATATAATTGCAATCAGTGAAGTTTAAAATATATCTCTAAGTTATTAGATATATCTAAGCTACAAGATAAAATATAAGATATGCATATACAAAGATAAATATTATCTTTCCTAATCTATTGATACAATATAAATATAAGATAATGTAATTGAATATCCGAGTATATCTACTACTTTCCATTTTAGACGTATTCTTGAAAACTTTCGAAAAAATGAACCTATTTTTGGTCAAACTTGTAGATAACATATTCGTTAAATGCATAGTCAAAAGATATTTCGTTGAATAACCGTGATGAAAATGTTTAACCGCCACAATAGTAGTGAGTACCTTGTATGGACCACCAATAGCATGTGTATATATATATATATTCAAGGGATCATTTGGGCCTCATCATTCAGAAATCACAAACAATATCATGGATAAGGATATTACAAACGCCAACCAACAAAAAAAACATTTTGTTCTAGTACATGGTGCATGCCTTGGAGCTTGGAACTGGTTCAAACTGAAGCCTTTGTTGGAGTCTGCTGGGCATAGAGCAACGGCAGTTGACCTATCGGCCAGTGGGATCAACAAGAAAAGCATCCATGAGCTTCATACTCTTAAGGATTACAGTGCACCATTGTTGGAGCTCATGGCTACAATTCCTCACGATGAAAAGGTTGTTATTGTTGGCCATAGCTTTGGTGGCCTCAGCTTAGGCCTTGCCATGGAAAATTACCCAGAGAAGATTTCAGTTGCTGTGTTTTTAACAGCCTTCATTCCCGATTTTGATGATGCACCATCTTATCCAATTGAAAAGGTAAACACTTGATACTATTAAATTTTTACTTTAAACTAATAAAAATGGATTAAATTTAAGTATTATTTAACGGATACAATATTTTTTGTTCTAACTGTATATTTTCATCTGTCCAAACCTGCATTACAACTTGATCCGAGAAATTATTGTGAACTTTTATGAATACATGTTACAATTATATGTAAAATATTACATAAATACATGCATAAATGCAAAAAACGTCATTTTTTCATTAACAAGCCAATTTGATGGATTACTTTTTACTATTGAACCGCCTTAATTTTCATTCACAGCTATAAATTGTGAGATAATTTGAAGCCTCAAATTGCAACCCCCTACCACAAAAGCCCTCTCCCTCGTTTTGCATGTGAGGACAAATGACACATTTACATGTGAGGAGTCACATCTTTGTTAAAAGTTGGCACATTGTGACAAAATTCTCTGACTTGAATATTCGTTTCTGTCAAAAACCCACGACATTTCCACAAAGGTGGCTTAGTCATAAACATTTCCTTCGCATATTCTTGAAGATTCTAGCTTTCATCATTTAAAGAAAAAAACAATCCATGTCTCTGTTTTTCTCTTATTTAATTTGACTTTTCTTAATTATATACAGAATATTTGGATAGATTCTTAAAAATATTTTTCTTTTCTTTATAATGGGGAGCAAACTCAAGAAGTATAGCTACTTTGAAAGAATCAATTTGAGACATGAGAGAAGTAGAAAACAAAAATCCAAGTTCAGAAAAACTGGAGCCAAGCATATGGCACGCCGTAGACTTGACAAAGAGATGCAAGGGAGAGAGGTGCAACTTTAAGTTAAGAAGAATCAAGATTATGGGTGTTAAGTTTGTACTTGTTCTCAGAGACATAGTTGAGTGGTAAGACATGTGGTGATGTGGGGAGAAATCCTCCGACAACGTAGATTCGAATATCGTGTGAAACAATTTTCACTGAAATATTGTGAAAGTTTGTCTTGAAATTTAAATCTCATTTGATCAAGAAAATGGCGCCAGTGAACAGTACTTTTCCACATGCGGGTCTTCTCAGGTGGAGTTCGTTATCTGACAATTAATTCTCAACCATTAACCTCTACTTATATGTACTAAAAAGAAGTTTGTACATTTAATTAAAAATTAAAACCTCAATATAATTTTATTTTTAAAAAAACAGTAATATTTTTTCAACAAAAATTGAAACAATCTGGCATCTACCTCCAAAAACTTTAAAAAAAAGAAAAAAGAAAAAGAAGCAGTCAACAAGCTCACACCAAAAACAATGACAATATCTTCTCAATGTTCGTTCTCTAACAATTAATTTCCAACAACTAACCTCCACTTAACATGTACTAAAAAAAAGTTTGTACTTTTAGTTAAAAATTAAAATCTCAATATAATTTTATTTTTTTAAAAAAAAGAAGTAGCCAGCAAGCCCACACCAGAAGCAATGACAATATCTTCTCAATATTTCGACAAAACAAGATTTTTCTGAAAAAAAAATATTCTTTTAAAAAAAAAGAAAAACACATATGGAGCCCCTTGAAGTGGGGGCTAAGACGGTTACTTGTTCAAACTTCCCTCATGGCCAGCCTTGACTACATCTCAGTACTTCAGTGCCATTTATGTAGGAACATAATAGCGGATCACAAATCTAGAACGAAAGAAATAGTGGGATGGTGTGCATTACCGCTGTTGTTTGTTTTACCGAATCCGCCTGCATTGGCAAATCAGTTTACAAATTTTCTTGTATTTCTACATTTTCCATTTATATACGAGAAGGGATGTTATTTTTAAGAAGTTTTTATTGTATGTATTGCAACCTCCCTCGTTCAGGGGATTTCTCATGCTATCATTAATTTTTTTAATTGCACTAGTGTTGTCCTTGTTGTGAGTCTCACTTGCACCTGTTCACCTTGGAGTTCTTCTTGTGCATCGATTTTTACTAGTGGTGATTGTATTAAGTTTTCTTGTATTAATTTTATGCCATCATTAGTATTAGGAAACGGATCGGACAAAAAAACTTGAAAGTTATATGGTCCTCTATTATAATAGCACAACACGACTCACTATAGACTACAAGTTTAAACGAACTTAAATGGAAGCAAAAAATAATTAAAAAGTAATAGAATATATTAAGATAATGATTTGATTATTTAAAAATATAACAAAACTAACAATTTCTCATACCAAATACTAATAAATGTATAATCTTTATCATCTAAAATGAAAATTAAAATAAGTTAATAAGTATGTAAAACAAATATAAAAATAAACAAGCAAAAAAATAAATTCAACTTGTATAGTAATTCTAAAGATAAAATATAAAAATTATTTTAAAAAATAGTTTATGAACAAAATTAACTAATTTTTCCTGAAGAAATTATGTAAGAAGAATAATATTATTACTAAAATTTATTAAAAAAGTAATATAACAATAATAAAATAGAGGTAAGATTTATCAATAAAATGTTAAAAAGTTTGGATGATTCTTTGAAGGAAAAAAAAAGAAAAAACCAGCCAACTCACGGTCCTAAATGGGTTGGGTCAAAGAAGCCCGATTTTATATAAGCATAAATTTTAATAGTCTAGTTTATATTTTTTTCAAACCACACCAGATCGGGTCGGCTCATATTTTCACCAATAGCTATCATTACTCATCCTCTTCTCTCCTTAGGTAATTTTTGTACCTGTCAGGCTGAATACGACTCGAGACCTGTTTCTTTCCCTCTTAATGTCCGGATGAACCCAACTTAATTTCATTCGTAACCAACTTAATTTCATTCGTAAATTATTACTTTCCCCCTTTCTTCCAAAAAAAAATAATAATAAAGAAAGAAGTAGCAAACATGTCTAACTTTTCTGGCCCTAGGTCCAGGTTCTTCTTAGGTGGGTCGAGCAAATGGTTGCTATAATTTCGTTGACATTCTAAGAAAAATTAGTCAATAAAATAAAATTTAGAATGAAAAAAGTTTCGATTTATGTTCTAAAAGTTACAAAAAAGAAAAACCAAATTATTAGAGATATTTAAACTTATAGATTGTTAATGAGATAAAACAATTAATACGTAACCATGTTTTGCTATTTTGATGCTTATTATTCATTCCATAAACATTTAATTTAAACCTAATATATGTATGAATAAAAAATTTTAATTTAATTTTGGAATATCCACATACATTGAAATGCTAATCTAACTAGATTAGGTACTGCTTAAGTTTGAACAATGTGGAGAAATTTTGATCTTGGGTAGAGGTAATCTTAAAATATATTAGGTTCATCTTAAATTAAATGTTCGTGCTTTTTATTTTTAAATATTTAGAATTGATTGTCTAATTTCTTATTTAAAATTTATCTAACGATCTTAATTTATTTAGACCTCACTCTGTAATGGTTCTCACTATTAAATTAATTGATAACGAGAAACCCTTTTTAATGTAAACACTATTTTTATTAATTTATATATTAAAACAACTATGAATATTTAATTTCGTATAGAAGGAATAACCATTTTGTAAGTATATATAATTTGGACTTAATATAGTAATGCAATTAAAAAAATTCTTTAAAAAAAAAGGAAATTGAAATTTAATTATAATATGCATATTATTCTCAATTTTTATACTTGTAATAATTTTGAAATTTAAATCCTTTTAAATTTTGTAAAAAATACTACTATAGAAGAATAATATATCATTTTTATTAGATTTCCAGAGCATTAAAATATTTTATTTTTATAAATAATGGTGCAAGTATATCTTGGAAATAATAAAAATAATAATGTAAGAATTAAATAAGGTAAAAATATAGTGAGGAAAATATACTAAATGCTATATATTTACATAAAATGGACAATACTCATAGAAAAATCTTAAATTGTAATTAGTAAAAAAACAGAGAAAGTACCATTTTAAATCTTTTGTAGTATATAATACGATCAATAATCGATGGGATTAAATATAATTTCCAGATTTTTACGTTTTTTTTCTAAAAAAAATCTACTAACTGAAATGTTTTTTTTTTAAAAAAATGTTTACATAAAAATTTTTCCTAGAAGAATCTACATACTTCTTGAAGAATTTGAAATGTGAAATACTGTGTCACCGTTGTGTGATGACGTTCTCAATTCCAATACAATGGTCCAATGGATAATAGTAATATGCATTATGATACCACTTGTTTGACCCCAATTGGATGGAATATAAAGGTCCCTATTTAAACAGAATGAAAGAAAGGACAATTTTCTATGGGGAAAATAAAAAGCTAGAAAAGGAGTTGTTGAATTCTTTGTCTCAGGTCAGGACACCTGCGCGTTTCTTCCCTTCCAAGAATCCCATCCCCAGTGTCTCTTTAGATTTTTTTTTTTTTTTTTTAAAGAAATCTTTCTACGTTAACATAGTATAATTTTTTAAAGACCATTAATTGTAAAATGATCCATGTATTCAAATAAATCTAGTACTATTACAACTCTTGGCAAGAAAAAATAGATATCTTAATTTAGAAAGGATAATTAGCATAATTCGAAAATTTCTTGTAGATCTAAAATGATAACATTTTATGATTTTAAATTTTTTTTTTCATTACGAATATAAGATATGAATATAAGATGTTATCGTTTTACTAATTAAAATATATTTACTAGTGAGAATTTTTAAGTTTTAGTTATCATTTAATTCAATCATTATTTATTTTCAATTGTAGATAAAATGTTAATTAAATCCATCATATTATTGATCCTTTTTAATTATTTTTGAAGTATTAACTGTATTTTAAAAAAAATACTAACTATATTACTAATATCTTACATATCTATTTTAAAAATAAATTTTAAAATAAAAATTTTCACCTTGATATTTTTTTTTAAAAAAAAGGTTCCTCCTTGATTTAACTATTTTAAAAAAAATTAAAATTTAATATCTTGCGTTTCATTTTTTTCCTCCTTGATTTAATTTATAATTAAGATTTTATTACTCAAGAAAAATATATAATTATAGATTTCAACATAAGAACTTTCTCTTGGATTATTTAGTACCAATAAAATATTTTTAAATATTATTACTTCAATATTTCTATAATAAGTCGAAAAAGTATTAGAAATATATAAATTTTTAAAAAGTAGCAAAAATGTTGATATAAAAAGTTTTAAAAATATTTGATATTTTAAAATAAAATGAAATGAAAATTACAAAACACATAAAATTTCCAAATTATCACGCTCTGATTTTAATTTTCTATAGTTAGACTATAAAGGTATATATATATATATATATATATATATATATATATTATGCAAACATCTACATACTTTTACTCTATGAAATTGGGGAATGTGCGATCGCAATTCCAATTGGGGTCCATTTCCCGAAAGTACTGTATCTGGAAAGAGATTTGTAACGAACTTTGACTCTGGGAGACTGACTGGGGAAAATTGTTAGAGCATTCACACTAACCTATCATCACTGATAAGGAAGGCATTGTACTATTCCACTGCTTCTTGAAAGTATTCCAACTTTTTCTACAGAATTTCCTTGATGGGCAAGCAAAAAGAGCTTCATATACTCCTACTAACTGATCAGTCTCTGCGTCTCTCAGAAGAACTGTGTAGTGTGTTTGTGAGTAATTTTTGCAGTTATTTTGGATAGTTCGTTTGAATTTGATAAGAAATGTTCTTATTTCAGGTACTAATTATAATGTCTTGTCTAAATTTGTTTTTTATAAAACTTTTCATACTACAGGCGAAAGTTCGAGTACTGCCGAATCCTCAGGGTGTAATTAGAGTCGGTGAGTGTACTTTCAACTCTGGTTCTCAAATTAGAAAGTCTCTTCTTTTTCTCTTCTTGGTTTGATTACATTGATTTTTCTTTCTGGTGTTTGATGGGTTGATGAACTTTGGATGTATTGTGGAATTTTCGCTTGCTTGAGGAAGAAAGTAGATGCCATTTTCTGCAATAGGATGATATTTCAATTCATTCTTGAACTTTTTCTGGTTTCTGATTGAACCCCAATTCATATTTTTCTGGAAATAGGAAACAAGAAAGAAGTCAGATGGAGCCAATGGACGTGGAATTCACTGAAGGAACTCAAGAGCTCTCAGCTGATCCTCTCCCTTTTGCTAGAGAGTAGTCTTTTTGTCCTCAACAATTCCATTTACAATGAAGATCGTCTAAAATTTCCCTCTGACTATTTCACTTTTATTTTTATGCTTTTTCGGGCGTTTTTTATAGGTATCAGTTGGAGGCACTGGAGGCAGCAATTAAGCAGAACACAATTGTGTTCTTAGAGACTGGTTCTGGAAAGACTCTTATAGCCATCATGCTTCTGCGCAGCTATGCAAATTTCCTTAGAAAGCCTTCTCCTTTCTTTGCTGTTTTTTTGGTTCCAACCGCTGTTTTGGTCCAACAGGTATGAAAAAACAATTGCTTCCTTTTATTCTTTCACCCCTCTGTCCCTTGAAAAAATGCGAAACTTGTTTTCCTCTTCTTTCCTTCACTTCCAATTTTTCAATTCAAACATAGTCTTCAAGATTTCAGGTTCTGCTTTCGAAAGCTTCATCTTCATTCATATATGTAACTAGACTGCTAGAGCATACCTAGTTAAATTTGTTTTATATGTCTGATCATTCTCATTAACTGCTGCACCAGCAAAGCAAAGCTCTGATGATGCACACTGACCTGAAAGTGGGAAAGTACCGGGGACGAAAAGGCGTTGCTTATTCAGATGCGGCATCATGGAGAAAAGAAGTGGATGAACATGAGGTTTGCATTTGTAAAAGTTACTTTCCTTGTGGTTGCTTCCTAGTGATACTTGTTAGGACTGAAAATTTGTGATGGACTGTGCACGTGCTCTTGTGCATTTGTGCTTCTGAGACTTTCTTGCCACATTTTTGGATATGTTAAATTTTATGTATCAAGTGACTATTTTTTTTCTTTTTCTCAAATGAATAGCTCTGATTAGTGAGAACACTATTTTATGCATGCTCATGCGACTAATTGAGGGGAATTTTTCTATCACTTCAAAGTTATTATAATCAAATAGATCTTGAAACTCGTAGGGCATTAACTTGTGGCACATGTGTTCAGGTGCTTGTTATGACTCCAGCGATTCTGCTTGCTGCCTTGAGGCATGGCTTTCTGAAAATTGACATGATTAAAGTTCTGATATTTGATGAATGCCAACATGCAAGAGGCAAAGATCCCTATGCCTGCATTATGACGGTAAATTATCTTTATGCTGTTATCTATAATGCCTAAACTATCAGAATATCACATACACTGCATGAATATCAAGGGCTTGTGTCCTTAGGGCCTAATCACTGAAAGCAGATACTTCTTTCTGATCTTTTATTGTCTACCTAGACGGCAGTTTATTTTCCCTTTATATATATATACACACACACATATATTGCATTGGAATGGTCATCATGCATTTGTTCCAATCTTTCCTTAGGAATTCTACCATCAAGAGTTGAACTCAAAGAATTCAAACCTTCCTCGAATTCTTGGGATGACTGCTTCCCCTATTAAAGCAAAAGGTAGCTTTTTATATATTTTCAAGATAAAAAATTTTATGGATCGCAATTTAGTTTCCCACAGATTTAATCTGCTCAGGTTTTCTTTGGTTTATGTAGTTTGTCGCTCAGACTCAGCCTATTGGCAAGAGATTCGGGAGCTTGAGAATCTTATGCATTCAAAGGTTGCTTGCTTTTTCCCCTTGCCTTCTTTGGAATTTAGAACTTATCTAACTTCTCAAATACAAGCAACAATATCTTATGAATACAACTCTGAAATTGAATAAATTCACGCAGAGAAGTATGAAATTCTACTCTTGTTCAGTAGTTTTCTTTTTACCACATGAAGAAATGGATGAAAAATAACCGGTTTCAGTTATTCCTACAATTAATTTTCTTGTGCTATTTATATCTATCTATGTACTTACATGACTTTCTTGTCTAGTTTCTCTCTCTTTCTATGGAATTTGGAGGCAACTTCTGCTATTTATGACATTATAGGATTACATTTGCATTTATGCATCTTGTTTCACATAACCTCTTTATCCTTCTAGTTCTCATATAGAGAAATTCATAAATTGATATAGCATGTAAGGAGAGTTAAAAATGATGGCTGTCTGCCTTACTAGACATGATTGTTACCAAGTGTATGTGGAAAAATAGATTAAGCATCATATTTTTCCTTTTTCACATTTTTATAACTACTTTGTTATTTTTCCACCATCTTGGGGAAATTTAAATTCAAACTTGAGCCTCACGGTATTGTTATCTTTCCTATATTGTTCTACTGGAAGGAGAAAAAAAAGTGTAGGAAGGGAGTAAATTCCCTAATTTTCTAGATTCCTCTAGTGATTTTAGCTCTTTATTATCTATTTATCTGTTCATTTCTTCTTGATGTTATAATTTGCTTCTTATGCATACTTTTTTGTGAATGAAGATATTTACATGTGCCAGTGAATCTGTCCTAGCAAAGTATATTCCATTCCCAACTCCAAAGCTGAAGTCTTATGAACACAGAGATATCCCCTACCATCTGTTTGTAGGTGTAGCAAATGAACTGAAGATGCTGCGAAATAAGGTAGCCACAAATTTTGGACAGCTTTTGTCTTGCTACTAGATCATTCACTTTAGCCTGTTCTTTTGTCTTCTCTTGCTTTTTTCTGATTGTGTTTTTACAACTGAGATTTTTCCATCTCTTTAGCTAAAGTGGATGTAATAAGGTTCTCTGACTGTTCTTTTGAGCGCATTTCTTACAATTTCTTTTACCCAGTCGATTGTTAGCTTCCAGTGTTATGCTAGAATTCTTGTAGTTACATAGGATTTTCCTGAATGTCGCGATAATTATGAAATTGGATTTCCTAGTTGTATTTATGCTAGGCAAAGTATTATTCCCTTCCTGGTGCTCCCTTTCCTTTCCTATAGAGTATAACATGTTTGATGTTAATTGTCCACCTGTCCAAGTTTTGACTGTCTATGGGTTCATGTCAGCCTGAGTATTCTTTGGGAGAAACATTGCTTTCAGAATCCATGGCTGAATCTACAATGAAAAAATTAGATGAGATTTTTTCAACATTGTTATTCTGTTTGAGCGAGCTGGGAATTTGGTTGGCTTTAAAGGTACTTATTTCCACCATTTTTGCATGCATGTTTATGAAACATTTCTTCCTTGATGAAATTAGACTCCTATAACTTTCTACTTAATCAATTATTTTTGTAAAATAGGCAGCAGAGCACTTATCTTCAGATAGAGAATTTCTATTGGAGAAAGTGGATATTTGTGGTAAGACAATAGTAAAAAATTTCTGCTTGGAGGCTTCCAAGGTCTTCTCAGCATCGATACAATCCGGTATTTATTTTCTTTAAAATGCTCATTGCTGTGCCTTTCATTTTTTTACCCTTACAATGAGTTATTTTGTACTGTAAATGTAGGTCCATCCTGGAATGCAGAGGCTGATATCGATGCTGGTTACCTTACTTCAAAAGTGATCTGCCTTATTGAATCACTTCTTGAATACAGGTTAGTATAATGTTTGGATAATGTAAACAGTAAAAGTAAATAAACAAATCTGGTAAGCCATGCTTTAATGTTTCTCTACTTATATATAGCCTATAATAGTTTTAAAAGTATCTTTATTTGACATTAAATGTTGAGGAACTGTGCCTTAGATACAGGAAAGCAGTGAAATTTCCTGTATGGTGCTTATAATGGCACAAGATGTATTACCCCACAATACCTCAGTCCTATTTGCATAAATGATTACCTGGTCTTTCAAATATTGTCCTATTACTGGTTTCAAGTTTGCCTATTATTGCTGTATTCTGCAACTCTTAATGATAAAATTGTGTGATGTTTTAGTGGCTTTTGGTCTCCAATTAACTTTTAGATATTTGCATTCTCATAGAAATTAACCACTCCATTCTGTCTTAAAACTTGTTTGAGTACAATGGAATGATAACCATTGGTATTGATATCCATCAATATGCGTACTATCTGTTAACTGTTCAAGATTTCCAAAATTTGGTAGATAAACTGTTGTCACGTGCTTTCTATGCCAGGGAGGTGAAGGATTTGAGATGTATAATTTTTGTTGAGAGGATTATCACGGCAATGGTTCTTAAAATTCAGTTGAATGAGTTGTTTATGGAATTAAATGGATGGAGGACAGCATACACTGTGGGGTCCCAAAGCAGGAATGAACAAAACAGAACTGTTGAAGAATTCCGGAATGGCAGAGTGAGTTTCTGCTTCCATGATTTAATTTTTTTTTTATTGTCTTTTTATTTCCTTTTTTTTTGGTCATTTGAAAAACATTTTTTGGAAAATAATGCACTGCAGGTAAACATCATTGTGGCAACCTCGATGCTAGAAGAAGGCTTAGATGTTCAAAGTTGCAATCTTGTAATTACATTTGATCCCTCAACAAATGTTTCTAGCTTTATTCAGTCTCGTGGCCGTGCTAGAATGCAAAACTCACATTTGCTGATAATGTTGAAGAGGTAATTTACATTGTTTTAGCTTTGCTCACCTTTTTGTAAAATTGCTGGATGAATTGTTTGTTTATCTTTTATATCCCCGAGTTCATCTCTCTTTATCCTTAACCATGAAATGAATATATTATGTTAGTCATTTCTCCTTGTCTTTGATATTTCAATGTATCATTTGCTTGATTTGGCTCATATTGCTTGCTTCTTCAGGATTAGCAGCAGATTTCTAAGATGAGTAACATTGATTTCTTTATTTTTTTCTTTCTATCCATTTTGTACTTTGTGCCACACTAGCAATAACCAAAATTGGGAATTGATAGAAATAGTTTCAAGATTTATTACCACTTCCTTGTCGTTGTTGCTAAAATTCTGTTCTTTTTAGTGGGGATACTTCCACTCTTGCTCGAGTAGAAAACTTTTTGGCTAGTGGAGAGACAATGAGACAGCAGTCCCTCATCCATGCTTCTGTTCCATGTGCACCGCTGGATGACTTGTGTGTGGAAGCCTTTTACAAAGTTGAAGCCACAGGAGCTGTTGTGAACCTGAGTTCAAGTGTGCAATTGCTTTCTTTCTATTGCTCGAAGCTTCCGAGTGATGGGTTCGTTCTAGATCTTTATTATTTTATGGTGTATCATTGTGCTAGTTGCATTATTAGCTTTTTAAGGAGCAGTCTGGAAGTTGTTTTATAATTACATGCTTCATTTTATGTATAGGTATTTCAAACCCACTCCTAAGTTTGTTATTGACAAGGATTCAGAGATCTGCACTCTCCATCTTCCCAGAGGCTGCCCGATTCAAACTATTGTTGTCCAGGGCAAACCTAAAAAACTGAAGCAACGGGCTTGCCTTGAAGCGTGCAAGAAGCTTCATCAGATTGGAGCCTTGTCAGATAATCTTGTCCCAGATATAGTTGAGGAAAAAAAAGAAGCTCAGCAAAATGGTAGTATGGGTATCATTCTCCCATTTTCATTTTTTGGGAATTTTAAACTGTTTTTAATTAACCTTTTCCTCTAAAATTGTGTTTTCTTCCTGTTGTCTCTATAACTATATGTATTTGCAGGTATAGGATTTGGAAAATATATTGACAAACAAGTAAAATATGTTCCACCCGAACTGATTGGCTGTGCGAGCAATGACCCAAGAACATTGTACCATTGCTACTTAATTGAGCTGGATCCAGACTACAATTATGATATAAAACCTCATGATATTATGCTTGCTCTAAGGACTAGGCTCGAATTTGATCATGAGACTTTGAATTTTGATTTAGATGTTGACAGGGGAAGCTTAATGGTAACACTGAGATATCATGAAGATATTGAACTCAATCCTGAACAGGTAAAATCCTGGAAAATCAGAGAAAAAACTGTCTCATCGCACTGAGTCCTATTGAAATGCAAATTTCAGTTGGTTATCTTCTAATCATGGAACTTTTATGTTCAGGTTCTTCTTTGTCAGGAGTTTCAACGAACAGCTCTTAGGGTTCTTATTGATCAGACTTTGGATAAGCAACATGGAGTTCTTGGTGAATCAGGTCTAAGGGATGAATGTGCTGTCTTTGATTACCTTCTTCTCCCAACTACCGGATCACATCAAGATCCATTGATTAATTGGGAATGTGTTAATTCTGTGCGGTTTCCATGTGGAAGTGAGAAGCATGTGGATCGTTCTCATGCTAGATGTCATGGTCGTCTCCTGCATACATTTATGGATCCTGTATGCAGTTGCATGCTGGAAAACTGTTTGGTAGTTACTCCACATAACGGTTTCCTGTACTGCATCTCAGGAATTTTCAATATGTTAGATGGAAACTCTTTGATGAAAGGTGGAGGATCTATTACTTACAGATCACATTTTAAACGACGGTTCGTAAATTTATTTCAACATCCTTGGATTGTTGGAAAAAAGATTATTTGCACACCTGTTTCACTTGCTTTTCTATGATTGTATATATTTACTCAGGGAAGTCTTACTGTAGCTTTATTACAGCCATAATATCACATTGAGAGCTGTGGAACAACCACTGCTAAGTGGGAAGCGGGTCTTCTCTGCGAAAAATTTTCTTCACCGGTGTAGAAATCAGAAGGCAAAAGGTTGGTTAATCTTCAGTTTTTGTATGAAAATAACGTGCTTCTTTTGTCAGTTGTTAGGAGTAGGCATTAGTGATTACAAAAGTAAATAAGTTTGTTGCTGTCTGAGTTATATCATTTAGCTAAGAGTCTTGGTCTATTCTACTTCAAAATCCTGTTAGTTCTCTTTCCTGTCTTAGTTTAATAGGATTTAGAACTAAGCAATAGCAGATGCACAATTTTCCTGTTGGAGGTTGAAATTTATATAAAAATGCAATTTAAGGGTGCTACCATAGAAGTCAGAATTTTTTTGATAGGGAAAGCATTCTCAATAATTGAATCTAGTTATCACTTCTTTTAGTTGAAAATATCTGTCACTTTGTGAAATCAAGAATTCATTTATTCTCTAGATCATTACTTGAACAATTTACGGCATCTTTCTTAGTTACTTCCAATGAATTGCCACGACGATGTTCTAATCGTGTCTGAAAACACATGCAATATGGTATCTATAGGATAGGGATTTAATTGTTAGATGCATAAATCAATTAGTCACTACACGGACTCATTTCAGAAATCAAGATTGAGTTTTACCTTTCATAGATGTCTATAACATCTGATTTTCTTTTACTAGAATTTTAAATGTCAGATTAGGTGAGATTTTGATGAATATTATTCTCAGGCTGGCAGAACAATGATCTTCTGTCTGTCAGATTTGCAGTCAGAAAATATTGCTGTGTGATTTGGCTTGGTTTCCATCATTGTTCTTTCTTCTACTGACGTAGTCATATGATTATTTAGCCAGTTATGCACGTGTTTCAGATTATACTCATAAGACTCCTTGTAACATCCTCTTTGGATTTTTATTTTCTTTTCTTTTGAAATAAATGATTATTCTCATCTGATCTCTCAAGCCATCAGATGAGATGGTAATTCAAATTGTATTAATGACTATTATTTTCTCATTTTGTCAATTTTCTTATAGAATCAAGCAACACATCAGTTGAACTGCCTCCAGAACTGTGTCTTGTAATCATGTCTCCTATTTCTGTTGCTTCGTTTTATACGTTCAGTTATGCTCCATCTATCATGCATCGGGTTGAATCCATGCTATTGGCTGTGAATCTGAAAAGAATGCTTGTGGACCACTGCATGCAAAATGATGTAATTCCAACCGTCAAGGTATGCTTCTCACCTTGGGTTGTATTTGCAGGGATTAATGCCTGTACCCTGATGGACCCACCTTTAGTTCTGTCATGTGGTTGTTGCTTTTTGGGCATTGGCTAAGAACTGAGATATTAGGGGACCTCATACCTGGATAAATGATGAACGTTGATATTGATGGACTATCTTTGTTGAACTTTTATTTTACTTCTACTGTGAAGACATGCAAATTAGTTTTGGTTTAGCAAAGGATTGCCTCTACTCTCTTTCTTCCCAGAACCATTTCGTGCAATCAGTGAATAACAATTTTCTCTCTCTTTCATATTTTCCATGGTTTCGGCCTCATATTTATATGTTTTAATAACCTGTACACTGCTGCCCTTGTTCAATTACATTGACAAATTAGAGAAAGGTAGCAAAATATGAAAATACAGTGATGAACTCTCTCATTACACTAGTCCTTTGTTGTTCTGCGTGCACTAACTAAGAAAACAGCTAGCATAACATTTGCAAGCTGTTTTGATAGGATACTTTCTTGACCTGGTTGAAGGCCAAACTGCTTTAAAGCATGTAGTTGCATGGAGAAATTGTTTCCTTCTCTGGCAGTGATGTTGGTGCCTAGAGGAACAAGAAAGATCATTAGATCTTTTGCTGTTTACTTTTATCAGCCATGCTCTACGGTTAACTTTTGGCAATTGTTGATGCTACAATTTTCTTAATAAGTGTTAATCTTCAAATCTGCCAAAGTAGAAATGGAAAAAATATAGGAAGTGTGCCACAAATGTACGATTTAATTAAATTGACTTGTCCAAGATGCTCAATTAGCATTAAAGTTGCATTATAGTGATGTTTTCATCATGACTTTGTCTCTTTCCTTCTTTCTTTTTTGCTTTTGTGTTTTTTTTTTTTTTGGGCGGTTTATGTCTAAGTTTGTATGGTTTTAGCCCATCTATAGTTCAGCATCCTTATAAGCTAAGTTGTGAAACTATATAACATTGAATTTTGAGGTGGTTTTTAATTGATTAGGCAATTATGTTAACCTTTTCAAATTCTAGGTTTTGGAAGCAATTACAACTAAACATTGTCAAGAGAATTTTCATCTTGAGTCATTGGAGATCCTAGGAGACTCCTTTTTGAAATATGCTGTCAGTCAACAGCTCTTTAAGACATATGAGGATTACCATGAAGGTCTTCTTAGTATCAATAAAGAAAAGCTCATCTCTAATGTTTCGTTGTGCAAGTTGGGATGTTACTGCAAAATCCAGGTATGGTTTATATTATTTTGTGGGTTTTTTTAATTAGAATTTGAATATTTGAGTTTGGAATTAAATAAATTGGGTGGAATTAATCTATATGAGGAGTTTTAATAATAGTTTTGATGAATTCCAAAATTGTCAAAAGGAAAAATATAATAACTGCTTGGAATATTATCCAAACATTTTTTGAGACGAGAAAGAGAGAAAGGTAGAAGATGCCCAAATATGAGATTTGTAAGGCCTCTAGCTCCCTCATCCTTCTACTACTTGGATGATATTTCCTGTTTGACAGTCAATCTTCAGAATTGTATGTCACCCCTCGAAATGTAAATGGATTATGCTTTATTCACTGGATATGCAACTTTTATAGTCATCTTCTTTGACACTTCATGCTTGACTTCCTCTCGAGTCTCTTGCAAGTTTTTTCTAGTTTCTAATTTACTATTTAAGTCATCATTTTGTTTTACTTATCTTCTCTTATCCCCATCTCACATTGAAATAGCTTTTGTACCTTTCTTCTTCTTCATTGTTTCTTTTTGAAGAAAAAAACATACAATTCTCATGTGTTCTATTGCTTCAAAACTGATGTATAGCTTACATTAAGCTTTGTTTCGATTTAGTTGCATTGGTTACATGTGCTAATTGTAGAAGTGACATAGTAGTGTTGAGGTGATTTTTGTTTTTTTTTTGTCACACCTAAACTAATCATTGTTCTTGTTTTCTTTGCTTTAGTATCCTTCCCTTTATCTTCTTTACTGAAATCTCTCTCTGCTATCTTTTCTCCTCTTGTGGAGTACAGTCAAAACAACTGAAGAAAAGATTTCATTTCTTTGTTTCGAACAAGAATATATTCCTTTCACGGCTGGGTGTACTCATTTTCACCTCTTACAAAAATATTCTGTAATAAACAGTGAAAGATAAGTTCAAAGTATTTATTTCCCAAATTAAGTGGACCTGAAATGAACTTATTAGCAACTTTGATCATGTTCTGTATTTAAAACTGATTGTGATTTGAAATGATGGGCGATTTTCTTTTGTGTCAATCATGTTTCTGCTTTTCCAAAATTGTCTGGTTTCCTGTCTCAAGTAATTTGGTTCTCAATTACAGGGCTTCATTCGCAATGAACCCTTTGATCCCAAAGCATGGATTATACCTGGGGATAACACTGGAGCTTGTACACTGGAGGGAGAATTGCTTTCATCTAGAAGAATATTTTATTATAGTGAGAGAAGGAAGATTAAAAGTAAGAGAGTGGCTGATGTAGTTGAGGCCTTAATTGGTGGGTTCCTTGTGTCAGGAGGTGAATTAGCAGCCTTATCTTTCATGGAATGGATTGGTATTAAGGCTGATTTGATATGTCCTCCTTATGCTATGCCTATGCAGCTGAGTCCAGAGAGGCTGGTGAATGTCAAATATTTGGAGTCTTTGTTAAACTATAAGTTCCATGATGCTTCTCTTCTTGTTGAAGCACTTACACATGGTTCTTCTATGGTACCAGAGATCCCAAGATGTTTCCAGGTAGCATTCCTAATCATTCTTGTGATCTTTACTCATCTCCTTTGTCCACTTTCTTTCATTACCTCAACTTTGATCTTCTCTAACTGAACAGCTTTTCCTTCTTTGGTGAGTCTAAAGCACTTAAAAATTCATGTGTCCAGCATTCTTGTTACCCCAATGTGTGCCTTTAGTATGTTTCCTTCTATGAGAATGGATGTCTAAAATGCATGTACTACCATAATCCATTTTAGAAAAATTCTCTCCTTACATGTAGAAAATATTTTCAGCCATGATCTGCAGATACTTGTTACATAGTGTTGTACTGCAGATTTTGTTATATGGTGTTGAATTGTCGTACTGCAGGGCTAGGGTTGCTGTTTTTTTACTTGTGTTGAATGCTCAGCCATGAACTGCGGATACTTGTGTTACATAGTGTTAAATAGGTGTACTGTAGGCATAGGGTTACTGTATTTTGATTGTCTTATGAACTATTGTTCCCTTCTTTACCTGTATATTCCTGGAGATATGGATTTTCCTTCACAGCATTATTACAAAAGACAAGTTGGTTAAATTTCTGCAAAGACATATTTATAAGATTTTCCAACTACTACATTTTCAATCACCAATGCCTAAATGTACTAGAAATATAGATATATGTATTTGAACCTTAATAATTTTGATATATTTTTATGCATTTTGCAATCAAAAGACATTACTATCCATTCATAAATTCTGAACAGCCACTAGAAGGATGCTTTCTTGTTTTGAATTCTAATATTCATTATCATTTTAATTTGCAGCGGCTAGAATTTCTTGGGGATGCTGTGCTGGATTATCTTATCACAATGTACCTATACTATGAAAATCCTGGGCTGTTGCCTGGATTATTAACTGATCTGAGGTCAGCATTAGTGAATAATGATTGCTATGCACAGTCTGCAGTTAAAGCTGGAATACATACACACGTTATCCATGCTTCCCAAGAACTTCAAAGTCAAATTGCCACCAGTGTCCGAAAGTTTGAGAAATCATCAGTCTCAACTTCTGTGTGGGAATCCGAGATAATATTCCCCAAGGTAAAATTCTTGGTTAACTGCAATCCTTTTAATGAGATATTGAATTAAAGTAATAGTGTAGCATTATGAATTGGCTGCAGAACTGCATTAAGATATAGAATTCAATTCTGTAAAGTTGGTCTTTAACGCAATATTGTAGCAGAAATAACATGCCAGCATGTTGTACTGAAACAATTTGTTGGGGAGAGGGAGAGAGAGTTATCTTTTGGATTTCTAGATGAAGCAGAAACTTCATGCCATTAAATTTTCCTCTTTGATGTTGTAGAACATATTTATTACCGTATGCCAAAACGATTTCTTTCTTTATGATTTTTTTAATAGAATGATTTCTAACAGCCACTAGTATGAAGTATTTATTACCTTATCCTCGTGTTTAACCAATACAGTGTGCATAAGGGTGTGACAAGTGTAAACTGTGCATCATTTAATTATATTTAAAGAATGAGACTTTGGCTTGAACTCTAGGGAAGTTTTCCTCTAACCTTTGTGCATCATCAGAAATTAAAAAATAAGATGATCAAGGGTGCTCTTCTGATTCCTAAGGTAATATTACAAGTTCTTTATGTTTCGCAACATAATCATTTTCCGCACTATTGATATTGTGTAGGTTCTTGGAGATATTATTGAATCTCTGGCCGGGGCCATATTTCTTGATTCTGGATACTGCAAGGAGATTGTGTTTCAAAGCATAAGGCCTCTTCTGGAGCCTATGATTACACCAGAGACATTAAAGCTCCACCCCGTGAGGGAGTTGATTGAATTATGTCATAAGGAGCATTATGTTATGAGTGTGACTCGTAGCAATGGACCCACCACGGTAGAGGTTGAAGCAAATGGTGTTATTCACAAACATTCATCCTCTGTTACAAATAAAAGGACAGCAAAGAGATCAGCATGCAACGCTGTGCTGAAATCACTGAAGAAAAGCATGTCTAGTACACAGATGGAACCACATACAGGTTCTTCCTCCTACGGTGACCATCAGTCAACTAGTATCTCAGTACTTTAGTGCCATTCTGCAGGAACAGAATAGAGGATCACAAATCTGGAGCAAAAGAGATAGTGGGTCAGTGTGCATTGTCACTGTTGTTTTAGAGGGCAACCTGTAATGGAGATGCCTGCATTGGCAAATAATTTTACAAATTTTATTGTATTTCTACATTTTCCATGAATATGTGTCAAGGGATGTTGGTTCCTAAGAAGTCTTTATTGTATTGTATTGCAATCTCATGCTATCATTAATTTTTGTGATTGTACTAGTGTTGTTGGTCTCGGTTCACCTTGGAGTTAAGTAGAATATGTTGTATGAAGCAGCAGATAGGTAAACTTTTTTGGGCTTCTGGCCGTAGACCCAGGTTCTTCATTGGTGAGGTCACTGGCGCAATGGTTGCTATAATTTCTCAGATATTCTACGATAGAAGAGTAAATGAAATAAAATTTAGAATGAAGAAAGATCCGATTTATGTTGTAAAAGTTAAAAGAAAGAAAAACGAGATTATTGGTCTCATACTCATAGATCGTTATGAGATAAAACAATTAATATGTGATGATATTTAGTCGTTTTGATGCTCATCATTCATTACACAAACATTTAAATTAAACCTAGTATATGTAAGCATGAATGGTTTAGATTTAGTTTTGGAATATCCGCGTACTTTGAAGATGCTATGGGATACTAGATTAGGTACTACTAAGTTTGAAACAATATGGAGAAATACTTCTCATGTGTATTCATAATGTTAAAAAAAAAAATTTAGTTTGAAATTTAATATTTTTATTTTTAAAAAAAATATTTAGTTTGAAATTTAATATTTTTATTTTTAAAAAAAATATTTAGAATTGAATGTACATTTTCTTTAAATAAAGTTATACTAATAATTCTTATTATGCAATAGTTTTAACGATTAACCTAATTAATAATAAAAATAAGGAGATAATTTTTTTAATATCAAAGATTATTATCACATCTGTCTCAATATACAAGTCCTTAGATAATTTTATTTTTATTTTAAAATTTAAATTATTTTTGTAAAATTTTATAGATATATATCATTATTAACTTCTGATATTTTTCTTATATATTTTCATCTTTTCTCTTTTTAAGACAAAATCTCTATATTTTCTTCTCAAAACAGACTTTATTTTTCTTTCTTATTTTCATGACATAATAAATAAGGGAAACTTTTTTTTAACTTTAAATAAGGACAACTTATAAAGCAAAATTTTTTTTAGTATTGTAAAAATTATTCTAACGACTTATATTTTGTGACAAAAATATAAGTTATTGAGCCTACGTTTACACAAACCAAATAAAAATTTTTATTCATAAAATATCCTTAATTATTATGTTTTAGAAATAATAAAATTAAAAGAAATTTTGTTTTAAAAAGAAAAAAAACATAAATGCTTTGTTTTGTAAATGAGAAATAGGTGAGAAGAGAGATAAAAATAAATAATGATAATATTTCAAATCACTTGTGAAATATCTTTAGAATTCTATATAATGTTTTATATTTTGGGATAAAAAAATAATTCAACCATTTATATTTTTTATGGAGAAAGTAATTTTTAGATTAAGTCAAATATAAACATTTAATTTCGAGTAAAGGAAATAGTCATTTTGTAAGTATATATAATCTTGACTAAATATAGTAGTGTAATAATTTTTCCTACTTGAAATTGAAATGCAATTATAGTATGCATATTATGCTCCATTTTTTATACTTGTTATAATTTGAAAATTTAAATCCTTTAAAAAAAACTTTTAAATGAGAATAAGATACTATCATTTTCTTTATAAGATTTTCAAAGCATTAAATATTTTATTTTTATAAACAGTGGTACAAGTATATCATGGAAATAAGAAGAATATAATAAATGCTATTTAAAAAAATGATAAATATTTATAGAAAAATCTTAAATTGTAATTAGTGAATTTTTTTATAGAAACTACCATTTAAAATATTTTGTAGTATATAATACAATCAATAATTGATGGGATTAAATATAGTTTCCGGACTTTGCTTTTTTTATAAAAAAAAAACTACTAACTGAATTGATTTTTTTAAAAATGTTTACATCAAATTTTCTCTAGATTTTCTCTAGAAGGATCTACATGGCTATATTTAAACAAGATTTTAAAAACATTTTTTCAATTTCCCATAAAATTATCTCTCAAAACATTTTTTTTTCTAACCCCATCTACATGTCTCACTCAATCACATAAACAATATTTTTTCATTACTTTTTAATTAAAATTATAATTTCAAACAATTTATTAATTTTATTTTTTACATTTTATATTATTATCAATTGTGTGAGACCCAAAATATATCAATTAATTTTCAATTATCAATAAAAAATGAGTTAATTTCACTAAACATCTTCCATCTTTTATCTAAAAATACTAAACCCCATTCTATTTCTAATTAAAATAATATGCCCCTATCAATTCAATTTTATCAAAATAATATAATTTTTAGGCTTAATTTTATTAAGTTCCCTTAAACTTTTCATGGAAAATAAACTCCTCCATCAATTGTTTGAATTGTCTCAATATGCCTCTTTCATCTTTTGAATTATTTTAGTTAATTATAATTTTTATTACAATTCATCATTTTTTTTATCAATTAACATTTTTATTAACTCTTATAAATTAAGATAAAATATTACTAAAAAGAGAAAATTCTATGAACTTTTTATTTATTTGAACATGTAAAAAAATCTTGATTTAATGCATTAAAAAATTAAAAACAGTTGAGAAAAGAAAAAAATTGTTTTATAAAATGTTTAAAATGTTTGAATTTCTATATTGGATGTTTTTATATATTTGGATGAATTAGTATGATTTTTAATATTTATTTGATATATAAGGACTTTATTTTTCTTTATGAAAATCTTATTAAAATTTTTATATTTATAAAACAGTTTTTCCTTTTTTTTCAACTGTTTTTAATTTTCTAATGCTCTAAATCAATATTTTTTTCATCACATGTTTAAGCAAATAAAAATGTTTATAAAATTTTATGTATTTTAGTAATATTTGATTTTAATTTATGAGAGTTAATAAAAAAATTAAAAAGGTTAATGGACAAAAATATGATAAATTGTAATAAAATTATACTTAACTAAAATAATTTAAAAAATAATTAAAAGATTGAGTGGAGAGTTTTTTTTTGTGAGATTTTTAATAGGTTTAATGAAATTAAATCTACTAATTATACTATTTTGATAAAATTGAATAGATTAGTGGACATATATTGCTTGATAAAATAAATATAGTATTTTTTTATAGAAAATAGAGGGATTAACTAAAATTAATCTTAAAAATAATATTATAAAAACATAACTCTATTTGAAGAATTTAAAATGTGGAATCTACTATGTTACCGTTGTGTCATGACGTTCTCAATTCCAATACTCCCATGGAAAATAATATGCATATGATATATCTGATGCCATTTCCCAAAAATGTACTGTAACTGAGAAAGAGGTTTATAGCAAACGGACTTGGGAGAGCGGGGAATGAACGTAGAAAGTCTCCACTTTACAGAATCTCTTTGAAAAATAGACAAAAGCAATCATGTCATGTCCAACCTCAGAAATAAGTCTCTTGTGACTCTCATTATTTCTTTACTAAGAAATAAGAATCTATGTGACTCAGTCTGTACTTTTTTAATTTCTGAATTTTTTAAGGCATAAATTTGTTACTACTAATGTTTTTTTTTCCTTCAAAAAAATAAAATGTAGTAAAGTAGTAGTAGTATTAGTAGTATTTTTTTTAAGTAATTTTACTTTTTGAATAATATTTGTAGGTTCTTGTACATAATTAGTATAAGTTCAAATTAATTCTCAGAGGAGAATCATAATTAATTAAATAATGTATACATTTTATTGGCAATGTTACATTCAATAAATGTCTTGTTTATTAACTATGCATTTAAATTTGTCCTGTCAATGAGTTCGAATTGATTATTATTTCATTTCGTTCTACGAAGATAATCATATTTTTTTCACATAAATTAATAAATGATGATTAATTTAGTTAATATGTAATTTTTTTAATGTATTTTTCTATATATACCCTTACTCATCCTTAATTATTTCAATTATTTTAAAACAAGCAAAACTAATAGCTTTTTTTTTACTAACAATTTTCAAGTAACTTTGTAGATGAATATTAATGGTTAGTTAATAGTTCTAAGTGAACTAGTTATTAGGGGTAAATATTTAATGAAAAATTAAATATGATATTTATATAAAAAATAGAGTATATTTACTGGACAACTAAAAGTAGAATAATGAACTATTTTTATAGAACATATGGAGTAATATATTATTTTTTCTCCATTTTAAAATAAGTGACATTTAGTCAAAGTAACTGATAGGATTATGAGTTAGTGCTCCTCACTCGACACCTAAAAATATTAGGTTTGACACTCATTATCTCCTTATAATAAAAAAATGTGCCAATTTTATTAAAAATATTGAAAATAATAGAAGTACAAATTTAGTATTAAGTTTCAAATTTAACTTAAAAAAATTCTAAATTAATATATTATTGTATCTCTTTCTAAATTAATTACTTTCATTCTCTTTCCATTTAAATAAAGATAAAATTGAAAAAATATTAATTATTGATATTAGAAAAACATTTATTGTAAAACAAAAATAAAACTTTTAAAATGGCACTTATTTTAAAACAAATAAGTAAAAATTAAGTTTTAATGCTATGGACTTTTTCTAATCATTAAAATGACTTATTTTGATTCAAATAACGTATTTTATCTATTTAGAAATATAAGATAATGGACTCATTTTTACACAAATCAATAAAAAAAATTTATTCATAAAATATCCCTAATTATTATATATGGAAATAAGAAAGAGAAAAGAAAGTTTGTTTTTAAAAGAAAAAAAATATATAAAAGGCGACTTGGAAATAAGAAAGAGAGAAGATACGAAAATAAATAAGGTTAATATTGAAAGTTAATGATAAACTATAAAATTATATAAAATGATTTATATTTTGAGATAAAGAAGATAAGAAGAAAGTCATACGACAATATATAAGGGTAACTCTTTATTCGAATGGTCAATCCGTACGAAAGGAGTTTGTTCGGACGGTCAATTCGGACTAAGTAGGTCGGGCGAGGTAAAAAACAAATCCATTTTTTTCATAATTTTTATTCATTTTATTATACATTAATTAATTAAGTATGCATATTATATTTTTAACAAAATTAAATTAAATTTCATATTCGTTTAAATTAAATTTAAGTAATATAATAGAATATATCAAACTCAAATATAAAAATAAAAAGAAAAATCCAGACAGACTGAGTTCATCCGACCGGATCTGTCGGATATCAAGAATTTATAATTAAATTTTTTTCCCATTTTTCATCAATTTTATACCAAATTTAATTCATATAAACATAAAATATATCATATACCAATAATATATATTCATTAAAACAAAGTTTTATGTATCAAATTATAAGATTTTTTGTAGAGAGAAAGTTTTGTATTGAAGAAGAAAATGTTTAAAAGTAAAATTGAAATTTGAAGTATGTATTTATGTATTTAATAAAAAGAATATGCATTTAACCATCTTGAATTAATCTTGAATTAATCAATCTTGTACCAAAGTTGTTAAAATATTTGTGGGGCAAGAGCCCAACAAAGCAGAGCAGGAGTATAATACTAAGTGGCCTTTTCAATTTCACTATCGATCAGCGAGGCATTGTCCTATAGGCACTTTCTTGGAAGTATTCCTAGCTTTTTCTACAGTAGTTCCTTGATGGGCAAGCATAAGATCCTTATATACTCGTTATTTTCACTCTCTAAATCCTCACTGATCACACTCTGTTTCTTAGAAGAATAGTCTAGTGTTATTGTGAGCATTTCTTGCTGTTATTATGGGTCGTTTGTTTGAATTTGATATTAAAAAAAAAATGTTCTTGGTTTAGGTAGTTATTATGTGTTGTCTGAATTAGTTTTTGATAAAATTGTTCATGGTTCAGGCGATTTCCAGTGGTTACTTCGAATAGTGCAGAACCTTCAGTCTCTTGTCGTAATTGCGGAATTTGAGTCGGTGAGGATTACTTTCTAACTCTGAAACTCCGGCATTTGTGGGTTTTCGAATTTGAAAGTTGTTTTTTTTCTCTTCTTCATTTGATTGATTTGGTGGTATATATATAAAAAATTGTGATTGAATAAGAACTTTTGTGAGAAAAATTAAGAGTTTGATATGATATATTTTTTGTGTTAGAGTTGAGAGGGAGAGAACTTAAAATTTAGGTTTATTGGTAGAAAAAGAAAAATTTGAGTTACTGAAGAAATACATATTGCTTTTCTCGTGATGATTTATGACTGGATTTTTCGTCCAACTGAAATGATTTTTTTTTTCCCTTTTTGGGCCTCTTGTAAAAGTATTTTGAGCAGTATAAAATGGAGTTTATGCTAGACACAGAGTTCTTAAGCTATGGGAGCCCAGAAGAGCCAGGAACATCAATGCTCTTTGGTCCTCAATTTATCTCATTTAAACTGTTCCAGAATTGCTCCCCAGAGGTAAGTCCATCTCTAATTTTTGACCAAGTTAAAGAGCCAAAATGTGCATTAATCTGTTTTTTTTTAAAAGAAAGGTGCATTAATCTAATTTGAATTACAAAAATTGCTCTTCAGGATCTTGCATTAGCCAAGATGTTGATGAGGCCAGGTTCATTATTTCTTGAAGATTTGACTAAGGCCAGAAAGTTCTCAACTGAAAGGTTTGGATCAGTAAAACGAGCTTATATTTTGTGCAATGAAGATAAAGCAATTCCAATTGAGTTTCAGCATTGGTTAATTCAAGAAATTGGAACGGCATATGTAGAAGAGATCAAGGATGCGGATCATATGGCCATGCTTTCAAAGACAGAAGAAGTTTTTCAATGCCTCTTGGACTTAGCTCATAGATGAAGCAAGTTACATATTGGCTTGTTCAATATATTTTGGTATGAGATAGCAATTATCTACAGAGAGTGTGATAAATAAAATTTTAGTTTCTCATAATCTGAAAAAGAAAAAAAAAAGAAGTTTTTTAAAAGTAAATTATCTATTAAGTCTCTGTTTGTTCTTACGGACCATTTTAATCTTTAATGATTATCTTGAACTTTTTTAGTCCTTGGTGTTTTTTTTTTTGTTTGGACTATTTTGGTCATTATGATTATTTTAAACTCTTTTATCCTTCATTTTTTTGTGTGTGAATTACAATTCCGAAGAATGTAATAATATTTGTAAAAAAGTCCGAATAAGTGTAATAAAAAGAATTTAATAATTTATATCATAAAGCATCAAGGACAATAAAATATGAAAATTATCGTTGAGGAATAAAATATAAAAAAATTAAAATAATATAAAAATATATCAGGGACTAAATAAGAAATTTACTCAACATGGAACAAGATAAGCAATAATAGATGTTGTAACATCAAAATAGCATCTCTATTTTCGTCATAAACAATAGGCAATTTCGGTTCTTTTGTTTCGACGTCTCATAGCCCAACTCATATATGCTTGTGTGCTTGAAATTGGAGGCCTCATAACGATTTGTGATAGAATCTCTTGTTTCTTTTATTTTTACACTATATATATAAGAAAATAGCACCAAATTGTCACTAAAATTTAATTTTATCTTTAGTAGATTATTCAAAGAGTACGTGATTAATTTTATCTATGCGAAACTTATTTGTAAAAAGTATATTTTGAAGATATGGGTATTGTCATTAAAAATACAAATGTAGTATGTTATAATCTAAAAGATATGATTCACAACATGATCTTATATGACAGGACATGACTAAGGTTTTATTGTTTCTATCAAACTGTTAGAAAAAGATGGGCAAAATGATGAACTACAATGGCTATAAATTTGAGATGATGAAGACTGGTTATTAGTGTTCTTCATGGTAATATACTTGCATATCTTGTCCAACTACGTTATAAATGGATGGCAACAAGAAGGGACTCCAATCTCTATCCCCATTCCCGCTTTTAAAGACAATAGGGATCTCGACTCCCTCCTTGTAGAGATAAATCATTTTCCTCTCGCTCCAATCATCACTTATTCCCGTTTTAATTAAAAATTATACACATCTAATAAATAAACTAATATAAATCCAATAAATAAACAAAACTCACAATAATTCCATAAAATACATAATAAACTAGCTCTGAAATCTATAATACCCTATGCATCATTTTTTCTAAAAAAAATCTATTTTTAAACTTATGATTCTCTTTTTGAGTATAAGTAATCATGAACCGAATTAAGATTATGCTTCTAACTTATGTGAAATTCATAATATTTTTTTCCTTCTTTTGGAAATTTCTGGGGATTTTTATTACTAATTTGGTAGGGAAGTAAATCAAGTGAAAAAATTGTTGTTTAATTAAACTCATAAAATTGAATTAAATTTTTACTTTGGAGAATTTAGGAGAACTTTTAATTCAAAGAAGTTATTATAGTGTCTTTGATATTAATGTTGTTAAGGATAAGATTACATTTGCTAGTGGAATACAAATCACTTAAATGTTTAAGAAAATTGTGAATGAAACTTTAAATAAAAAATTATATTTATTATTTAAAAAATAAATATTTATTTTTAAACATTTATCAATAAAATATAAATGAAAGGCAAATATTCAATTTCAATCCAAAAGAGTAATTTATAATAATGTCCATCTCAATTCCGATATAAAAGAGTAATTTATTGTAATGTCCGTCTCAAATTGGCACAAACGATTGAATACTTAATTATAATAGTAAACACTTTAAAAATTATATACCATGAGAATACAAAACAAAACCATGGCTCCCCACTTGTTACAAGAAAAAGCCTTCTCTGGGTTCTGTTTAACCCGCCAAACTATTGACATTTCTCCCATTATTCAAAATCCCACCTGCAAAGTGTGAAACATCTCTGTTTTCATCCATAGAAAGAATCATTTCATAACTCATCGATCTCATATGTATAATTCAAATTCCACCTCTTCATCCATGAATTTGTAGCTGAAATTTTCTGTACTTTCTTGCTCTTCTGTGACAACTCAGCTCTAGCAAATTCAGTTCCCAAGCAAGAAAAAGTACAAGAAGAAGAATAAGAAGATGGAGATCACGGTGGGGAAGGAAATCATCATTTGTGTGTTAATTTTCGTACTGGGAATTGCTGTTCTTGTGATCATTAGAGCTTTTAGTAGAAACGATGTTGTAATTGTTTTACCCAGACCTATCCACAGAAATTCAAGAATGTCTCAAGATGATATCAAGAAATTGCCTAGTTTTAATTACATGGTTGAAGAGCAAGAGAAGGAAAAAGAGATCAGTAGTGGTGGCGACGGCAGTGGCAGTAGCAGCCCTCTGGAAATGGAGTGTGCTGTGTGTCTAGAAAACTTCAAGGTAGGTGAAATGTGCAGATTGTTGCCAAAATGTAATCACTGTTTCCATGCTGAATGCATTGATTCTTGGTTGTTGAAAACTGCTGTTTGTCCAATTTGTAGAACTGAGGCAATCTCACCATCACTTGGTGGATATGATAGAAATCAGTTTGAAATTGGAGTTGAATTGGTGTAAGACATTGTCAAAGAATTCTTGTTTTTTATCTGGGGTGTTAGATGCATATACTATTCCTTTTTTTTTCCCCATAAACTGAATCAATTCTCAAAATAGGTAGCCAATTCTAAGCGAGTTTGGAATTGTTTGTCTTTTTCTTTGTATATTGTTATATTGTATAGTAAGTCTCTCCATATTTTTTTCACTTACCATAATTTATTTTTTTATATATTGTCACTTTATGGATCATAATAACATTTTTTATATTTTTTTTCTCATTATACATTATGTTACTCTTTTTTATCATTTTCAAGAGAAACTAATATCTATAAACTAAAATTAAAAAAAATTATGCACTAATATTTTACATATCCATGTGTATGATTGAGCCCTTATATTTTGAAAGTAGCATGCATTTTTCCGAGGCCCAAGCATTGCCATTCCACGTACGTTTTAAGAAAGTCCATATACTTCGAACTGTTTATTGACAAAGACAGAGGAACCTCTTCTTGGGATCATCCAAGGCACAATAGTATGTTAATCTTTTATTTACAATATTTATAGAATTTGAAAGTTTTTTTATTTATGATAAGGTGCATTTCAAATGATGATTATTGAAACCAAACTAAACAATTCTAATATTTTGTTTGGGTGTTACTAAATCACATTAGTTTATAGAATCAAATAATAATATTTTTTAATTAAATCTTTGATGGAGTTTTTTTCCATCAAAACCTTCAAAAAGTAAAAAATGTATGTTTTTTTTCACATTTTGACAGAGTTCTTTGTGGAAGAACACATAATCCCTTCATAAGATCTATGACATGCTCACAAAATTCATGGAGTTACATGCCAGATTACCCAAAACTATTGAAGGAGTTCCATAAGCTAGAGATTAGTTAATAAATTCTCCCATGATATTATTTGATTGATTAGCTAATAAATTTTCTTGTAGATTAGGATTCGATTCTCAAGAAATTGAATTGGAGATTTCAATTAGAATTACTCGCTTCATCCAAAATATAGGTCGCTCGATAACTTTCTTCTTATTTCAAAATATAAGTTGTTTTATTAAATTTTATGAATATTTTATCATTGACTTCCAATATTACCATTATTTATTATCATCCTCATCTCACCTCTTTCTTATTTTCAAAATTTCTTTATATTTTTTTCTTATAAAAACAATCTTTATTTTATCTTTTTTATTTTGCAAAACATAATAAATAAGGGCAATTTAGGAAGCAAAATGTTTTATTGGTTCGTATAAAAAGTCTTTCAAAAACTTATATTTTGAGACGAATAGAGTATCTTATTAATTTTTAGATGAACTATGGTTTGCTAGGAGTCAAGGCATAATGTGACTAAAGATTAGTTAAGTTAATTGAAGATTTATGTAATTGAGGTAAGTAGTTTTCATGCCTCAACTTTTATTGAAAATATTTTCCAAAATCATGGTTTTGTTTATCTAATTATTTTTCTATATAAAATATGAAATGAGTTTGGGTAATTTATATTTTGAAAATTGATCCATATATTGATCTCAATTTGTGTACTAGGAAATTTGAATGATTTTTTGAAACTCATTAGGCATCATTTGAAATTGAAGGGGATGGGGGGGGGGACATGGTTGTGTTCATATAAATTACCCAAACTCTTTGTGTGTATATATATATATATATATATATATATAAACATAGTCATGGATTTCTACTGTTTAACTCATCATTGGGCCCAAGGATATCTTTTTATATATAGAGAGAGACGAGTTATATCAAATCACTCGTATTCCTCTCCATGATTCATTTTATATTTAACTATAACCTTTATAATCATTCAAAGTAAAGATGACGTTTAGTTATATCAAGATATAGAAATTCTCATGTATAAATCTATTTTGCTATCAAGTTGAAGTATTCAAATATGACTACAATAACGAAAAATTCTTATGACATAATTTCATGCAGAATGTTTAGAGTGGGTTAAGTCCAATACAAGTGCATTTTTCAAACAGATTGTCATCATATGAGTTCTCTTAAATAGTATATGAATGAATTGATGATATAGGAATGATTTGAGTGACTGTTAATTTTAAGTCTTGTGAATAATTGAATATTTTACTTACTATATGAAGTTTTTGAAATCATATAATGCTTAAATTTTGAAGGAAATTTCAATTCTCTATTTAATACTTTGTTTTCTACGGTAATTTTTCTATAGAATTTTTTTTTCTCTAGAAAATTTCTACACAATTTCTCTCTATTTTCTGCATAGTTTTTTCCTATACATTTTTTAGCAATTTCCAACAATAATTCCAATAAATTTCTTCATTAATTTACATATTTTTTTGCACAACTTTTGTAGTATTTATACACAATTTTAGTTTATAGAATCTAGAGTATTTGTACAAGTTTTCCACCATTTTTTCCATAGTTTCTGCAAGTGGTTTTTTGGTATTTTAAAAATGTGTACACTGTTTGTCGCAATTTTCTTGAATCTTTTTTTATTAGAAAAAGGGTTTTGTTTTCTAATTTCTTCATGATATTTAAAATAAAATTTTGTGAAAAATTATTATATTAAATAGCTTTCTTATTAAACATAAAAAGTTTTACAAGCCTTTCCAAAAAGTGTTGAAGTTTCAAGAAAATATGTATGTATGTAATGGCTTATTTTATAGAGGTATCATGACTACTTAGTAAGCATGTGTATGTTTGATATTTTATCATGGTTACATTTCAAAAACTTGGGGAAGACTCTTGGTAGACATGATGCAAGGATGACTCCTAGTGAATTTCTAAAATTTATGTTATTTTTGTTGTAGAGGGTGATTTGAAAGTTTAATTTTAATAGTTATATCAGATTTAGTTTTGCAGTTTTGTAAGGAATTTAATTAAATTATCTTTGCAATTTGAACAATGTAAGAATGTTATGCTTATTCTGCATGGTTTATTATTTATTTTCTTTACATAATGTGATTTGTATTTTTGGTAGCCTTGTTTTTATAGAGGAAACTCCATGGTCATGACATATTGTGATCCGGTGCATGGCATGACAATGAGGATATCTCTAAGCCCTCTACCTCAACTGCTACTTTGCATTTGGTTTTACAGTCCTTCCAAAATTATGGTTGTCAATGCTGTTTTTGGCCACCATTGCAATGGCCATTTATGATTTGTGTCCAACATGATCACCTCAACATTAAGCGCACGCTTCTCCTTGACCTTTCCATCTCCACAACTAGAAGTGAGCACAGTTTGGTCCAGACCGAAATACTAGAATAAACCAAATTGTATTTTATCAATTGTATAAATACTAGAATGAAATACTACAATCCAGTCTTCAACCCATAAAAAAATTACAGTTTGGTTTTCGTTTTCATTTTTAAAACTTAAAACATTAGTTATAATATTAAATAAAAATATTTAATATATTTATCTTTTTTTAGAGATGTTTAATATATTCGTAAGTAAATAAAGAAGCTCTTCCTTTCAAAAAAAAAAAAGAAGAAGAAAAAATAAACCTATGTCTCATAAATCATTCTCTTAAGTTTTCAGTTCACTTTAGTCTTATAATTTTAATATGAAGTTAGTTTATTAGTTGAGATATGACTTTATATTTTTATTGTTGGTGAATGGATTGACGGTTTTGAGAATGACCACTCTTACGACAACGCTTTTTTTATTGGTTTGGTGCATTTATTGGGCAAGCACAAATTTTTTTTTAATAAAACTACAGTGTGGACTGAATTTTATTAATTTGGCTTGATCAAATCTGGTCTTCATTAGAAAAAGACTGAAGACCGTATGACTGAACATTTAGATTGCAGTTCAGACCATAGAACCATATGCACACCCCTATTACCACAACCATATTTATCCAAGAAAAGTTTTGACATCATTGCAATTGCTCTTGAGTTCAAGAACAATAAGATTGGGTCCAAACTAAGTTGTTGCCTTTCTACACTCAATCCTTGTCTAGATCTTGGGGTCATTTGCCATTGACGAGGGAAAAAAAAGTAGGTTTCTTCCTCAAATATCAACATAGTATGTCGAAATATCTTTTCTTGTTTTATGTACCCAAAATTGTGTTATTTTGGAATGTGTAGTTTGGTTATTACTGAAATTTCATTTTTAAGAATTGATTCATATGCATTTGGTTATTTTGGGAGGAGAGGGAATGAATTACCATTTTTACACTTCATAAAATTATTAAAGTCTGAACCTTAGTAAATTATTTTCAAAAACTGCAACAACAATTACCAGAAGGATAAAAAAAAAGATAAAAAATAGTTTAATGACAAAAAAAATTGCTCAAAAATAATTAATTATGTTATTTTGATTAAAATTTCACTTAATTATGTTATTTTATCGATATTTTTGCATTTTCAGCTAATCTCTTTGCTTGTAGGATTTTTAAGAAATATTTAGGTATTAATTGAGAATACGAGGAGAAGAATAATAGTTGTGGAAAAAAAGACAAAAGAAAAAAATCGATCAAAGTCAATTGTACCACGTCAGCCGCCAGCTAGTCACGTCAACAACAAAGCCTAGTCAACTGCCAACATCAACACAAGAATTATCGTCGTTTTGAGCTCTAACTAGTAATAAAAAAATGAAGTTGAAAGCATTTTGAAAATGCATTCAAAACGAACGCTTCAGATGCAAGTAATGGACGAACCATATCGTGTACTGTTGCCTCTTTTTTAGATTTTCAAGAGCGATAGTGGCACCACACTTCAAATGCATTGTCGCATCTCTTTTAGATTTTTAAAACGTGTCGAGTAATAAATCTTGCAGCCATGTCCAGAACTTATGTTTCTATCATTTTCACCCCCCAAAACTTTGTATTTTTTTTATTTTTGCTCAGAATTTTTCCTATAAGCACCTAAGTATTTCTTATTCATTTTATTCTTGTAATTTCACTGGTTTTTCTCTCTAAATATCATATTATTAGTTGAGGTTAGTTAGAGTTAGATGTTGAAGAACTTTTATAGGAAAAATCAAGGATACCAAATATATGTCAACCAAAAGGATATTAAGAAAAGTTTCTCTTTCATTCTTGATTTTAATTCTTAAATTCTTCATTTTAGTTATGTAAATTAAGATGTATTTGTAACTAACTCGCATTGGCAAGTATATGGACTAAGGACTTAATATATATGGGATTATGAGATTTGTTTTATGAAGACATAATTAACTAGATTTTTGGGAGGTTCTACCACTCTTTTTTTTTTCTTCTGTTTATTTAATTTATAATTAGGAGGTTGTACTGCCCAAAGTAGTTTATATTTCTAATTTAATTGTGAGGTTTTACCGCCTAATCTAGTTAGTTTTCATTTCTTTTATGGCCGAAAACCCACCTCATTTTATCTGTTTTAATATAGTCTTTAATATAGATATTTAACTATTTATATAAGTCTAGTTTTATTGATATAATCTATGCTAAATTAATCGGATTAACAACTTAATTGTTTAGCATGATTATATAACTAAAATTATTAATCTTGACTTAATAATTATAGTTGCAAATATTGATTTGATTAAGTTATCCGCTCAAGTCTTATTTAATAAGGAATTAAATATAAGGAATTTAAGTTGTATAAAATGAATATCATTCGTTGATGCACAAGATGTTTTATGTGTCTTTTAAATTTAATTGTGAATTTCATACACAATCAATTATTAGGATTTTTTGATAAAATTAATGGCTGATTCTCAAACTCATCGGCATTAATCTAATTTTTAAGGAATATTTGAGCTTATTGGAATTCTAAAACCAACTACTTAATAACTTTCTTTATATGTGATTAATCAATGTAAATAGAATTTAGTACTATTCCCTTGGCATATCTTTTTACTAACATAGTTTCTTTTTAATTGCCTAATTTAGTTAGGAATTTATTTGCTTAGTTTGGATTTCATCTTTTTATTTAGTTGTGATTAGTTTAAAAAAAAAACCAAACCCTCCCCCTCCCAAAAACAACCCTTATTTTAATTAATAAATTTAAATAAAAAATATACAAGTTTTTGTATGATCGACCCAACTTACCCTATCTACTAGATTAAGTTAGGAGTCTAATTTGTAGCAAAGTGACGACAAACGCCTATCAACAAAGCATCCCAAGCAAAAGCTTTCATTCCAAACATTCTCAAGCATATTGAGAGCAAAGTGAAAAGAATAGAGCTAGAAAGACGAGAAGCTCTCTATATAAGAATAAGGACAAATTTTTAGATAGTGCAATTGGGAAATTATTCCAAATGTGTGAGTGACAAAATAGTGAGAAATATTGGGGTATTTTTGGGAAAGTTTTTTGAGTGCTACTATTTTGTAGTATCTCATTTTGTATTGCCTATAAAATCAATCTAGAAAAGACTCTCTTTGTACCTATTATTTAAATAGTGGAAGAATGTTAGGAGTTTGTCTTGTGAACATAACTTAATTCAAATGATGAACCACGTTAAATCCTAAATGTCATTTTTATTCTTATTTTTCATTTATCGATCAATTATATATGTTGTAGCCAACAATAATTTAATTACCCCAAACCATTAATTAAACAACTAAACCATCTAATTGAACCATTAAACCACAAAAAGATTGATTTTTGATGATTTAACCATTCTTGGGTGACCTAGGGGCAATTTGGTCATTTTTCATCAGAAAAATTATTTTTGCAGTGTTTTGCTCACAAAAAACTTGAGAAATGGTTTAACCTACTTAAATCAACTAGTTTTTTATAAAAATAATTCCATTAAATAATATGAAAATTAGTCAATTAAATAGTTATATCAACTCTTAATTGGACCAAAGAACAAGAACATAGATTGAAACAAGTTTATGGACAAAAGAATTAAAAAAAATTATTGAACCAATTTCATCAAAAATAAAATGTTTAAATTACCAATTTTTCAAATTGTTATATAATGGACAAAGTGGAGGGATGAAATGCCGCTCAAATTTTTTGAGTCAAACGTTGACTTAACAGAAAAATTAGAAAATGACTTAATTCACATTTTGAAAAATATGAGTGACCTAATAGTGTAAAAATGATAAATTATTTTTTTAATTAAAAAATATTTTTTATTTGAATTAGTGTGATACACAAACACATGAAGAGTTGAGAGGGAGAGAACTTAAAATTTAGGTTTATTGGTAGAAGAAAAAAAATTGAGTTACAGAACAAATGCATATTGCTTTTCTCGTGATGAGTGATGCTGAATTTTTCGTCCAAATGAAATGATATATTTTTTTCCTTTTTTGGCCTCTTATAAAATGGAGTTTACGCTAGACACAATGTTCTTAAGCTATGGGAGCCCAGAAGAGCCAGGAACATCAATGCCTTTTGGTCCTCAATTTATCTCATTTAAACTGTTCCAGACTTGCTCCCCAGAGATAAATCCATCTCTAATTTTTGACCAAGTTAAAGAGCCAAAATGTACATTAATCTAATTTGAATTACAAAAATTGCTCCTCAGGATCTTGCATTAGCCAAGATGTTGATTAGACCATTTTCATTATTTCTTGAAGATTTGACTAAGGCCAGAAAGTTCTCAACTGAAAGGTTTGGTTTAGTAAAATGAGCTTATATTTTGTGCAATGAAGATTAAGCAATTCCAATTGAATTTCAGCATTGGTTAATTCAAGAAATTGGAATGACATATGTTGAAGAGATCAAAGATGCGGATCATATGGCCATGCTTTCAAAGAGAAGTTTTTCTATGCCTCTTGGACTTAGCTCATAGATGAAGCAAGTTACATATTGGCTGGCTGAATATATTTTAGTATCAGATAGCAAATATCTCCAGAGAGTTTAATAAATAAAATTTTAGTTTTTCTTGTAATGTCAAAAAGAAAAAAAAGAGTTTTTAAAATAAATTCTCTATTAAGTCTTTTTTTTTCTAGACCATATTAATCTTTATGATTATCTTGAACTTTTTAGTCCATGGTGTTTTTTTTTTTTGGACTATTTTGATCATTATGATTATTTTAAATGTTTTTATCCTTCATTTTTTTGTGTGAATTACAAATCCAAGAATATAATAATATATGTGAAAAAATCAAAGATCAAGCAAGTGTAATAAAAGAATCTAAGAATTTATATGATAAAAAACATAAAAGACAATAAAATATAAAAATAATCAAGTGAGGAATAAAATAAACATAAAAAATTTAATAATATAAATTAATATAAGAAAACAAATATCAGGGACTAAATAGGAAATTTACTCATCATGGAACAAGATAAGCAATAACAGGTGTTGGTAACAACAAAATAATGTGTTTGTTTACAAAATAAACAATAAGCTCATTTTGTTTTGATATTTGTAGAGTATTGAACATTTGGGCTCATATATGCTTGAATTTGGAGGCCTTGTAACAATTTATGAGAGACTCTCATGTTTATTTTATATTTACACTATATATAGGAAAATATCACCAAATTGTCACTAAAAATTAATTTTATCTTAGTTAGATTACTCAAAAAGTATGTGATTAACTTTATCTGTACGAAATTTATTTGTAAAAAGTATATTTTGAAGATATGAGTATTGTCAATAAAAATACCAATGTAGTATGTCATAATCTAAAAGATATGATTTTTAATATGATCTTAAGAGATAGGACATGATTAAGGTTTCATTGTTTCCCTCAAACATTTGAAAAAGATGGGCCAAATGATGAACTACAATGGCTATAAATTTGAGATGATGAAGACGGGTTTGATTATTGAGAATTAATTGGGAGAATTTTTTTCTTTGTCCTTAATGCATAAAAGTTTATTAGTGGTTTTCATGGTAATATACTTGCACATCTTGTCCAACTACATTATAAATGGATGGCAAGGGACTGGGTGGGGCAAGGACTCCAATCTCTGTCCCCGTCCTCGCTTTTAAAAACAACATGATCTCAATCCCCATTTGTCTCCACTTTGATGAAAAATTGTACACATCTAATAAATAAACTAATATAAATCTAATAAATAAACAAAAATCACAATACCTTCATAAGATACATAATAAATTAACTTCGTAAAATCTATAATACCATGTGTGTCTTTTTTTCTAAAATAAAAAATCTATTTTTAAACTTATGGTTTTCTTTTCAAGTATAAGTAAGCATGAACCGAAATAGGATCAAGATTCTACTTCTAAATTATGTGAAATTCATAATATTTCTCTTCTTCTTTTTTTTGGAAATTAATGGAGATTTTGATTACTAATTTGCTAGGGAAGTAAATCAAGTGAAATTTTGTCATTTAAACTCATAAAATCGAAATAATATGTACTAAAGATAATATAGAATACAAATATAAATTGTATGTATATTATATAGATATAAAATAAATAAAGAATATAAAAGATTGTATATTCAAGCAAAGTCTTTTTAACAAATTGAAATACGATAAAGAAAAGAAGAAAAATAAAAAATATTGAATCTTTTTCATTCCATTCATGAAAAATAGAAAAATAAGAATACAAAGAGACATAATATTGTAATATAAATTATAAGAATGTTGATATGTGCTCTTAGTTATAACTCATAGAAAGTTATAACTTGTATCATAAAGATAGTAAATCAAAATAAACACCGGAACGCAAAAGATATTAGGTAACGTAGTTTGCCACTTTCTTATTTAAGTCTACGGAACCCTCACCCAAATTATTTTATTTTAAATTAACAAAAGAATTAGAACAAATGCCCTATAAACATTGCTGATCTCCTTATATAGGCTTGTAATATATACTTCTTCTACGTGGATTGGACTTTCTTTAAACTTAAACATAAATCTTGATAAGATTTTGTTTCCTTATTGTACATTGATTAAACAAAAATTAGATGTATTTTTATGTGATTTTATTATGTTATTTGTGTTTTAATTTTATTTAAGTTATGTTATTTTATGATTATTTTACATTTCCTATTAATATTTTTGTTTGTAATATTTTTAGATATTTATTGTGTTTTTGTAAATAAAAAAAATCGGTGTTATAGTGGATGAAACATGGACAAAGTAAATCTAGTCAGCTGTTTCGTCAACACAAGAAGCAAATCAGACGATGACATATGGCACTTGGCTTTCAGAGACGTGAGAAACAAATGGCGAGGACACGTGTTACGCGCAGAGGATGACAACTGAATCTGGAAGCATCTCGTCTTTGGCAATGGCGAGACGCGTGCCAGCATGCGCAAAACGGATGGTGATCTAGGTATCAAACATCGGGTCAATCAGATGGCGACACGTGGCATTAACGACAGCTAAAGAAATGTGCAACCAATGAGAACGGTACACGTGGCGACTGATGCAATTTTTTGCACTTCACGCATTTTGCTCCAACTTTCCAGAAACTCCACTTTATGTCCCACTACTTTTATTTTGGTCATATATTTATTTATTTTTATTCCAATTTTTCCTATGTAAATTTCTATAAATTAGGCACGAAATTTACTATGTTAGTACAACTTTCTACAACCAAAAGTTTTGCAAAAATTTTTTACCAAGATTTTGTAATAGATTTTAGGTATTTTTAGAGTTTATTTTGGAAGGTTTTTGTATGAGATTTCAAGAATACCAAGGAACTACTACCAGGAGTTATCATTCTTATTCTTGATTTCAATTTTTAAAATTCTTCATTTGAATTATGTATTTTGAGTAGTTTATTTATCGTTAGTAAGAACATGTATTAAAATTATTAATCAATGAAATTTTGAGATAATTACCGTTACATAGAATAGTGGAGTTTATTTTGAACTAGAACTAAATTAATTTAAACAATGACCGGTTCTACCGTTCTAACTTCTAACTTTTAACTATTAACTTTCTAACTTCTAAATTTTAACTTTTACTTTTTTGTTATTTAATTTTTGTATTTATTTTTTGCTATTTATTTTCTGCCATTTATTTTATCGTACTATTGGCGAGTAAAATCATCAAATTTACTTTTCGTACTTTAAATTCCACAAATGTGGAGAGTAATATATTTATCTTTTATTCTTTTATACTTTTATTATGGTCGGTAAAATCGTCAAATTTATGTTTTCTTTACTATTTGTAGTTTTGTAAATATATAATTATGTAACCATTTTTTTTATTTTGCAGGTTTAATTGTCCAAATTTATTTAATTATTTTATTCATTATTTAATAATTTGAGTATTTATATAATTCCAGTTATTATTAAATAATCATGTTTAATTAATTAGAAATTATTTTTAATTTTCATGATTAATCGGCTAGGATTATTAATCTTTGATTGATAATCGTAGTAGCATCTGTTAGTTAAATTAAGTTGCAGTTCTTGGCTTCATTAATTTAACAGGAAATTATATGATTTAAATTATGTTTAATTGAAGCTCATTATTATATAAAATTTAATGTTGGTGATAGTCTTATAAATTTAATGTAATTTAATTAAGTATTCTATTAACAATGGTTGGTAGTGATATTTAATTGAATTAAAGATTAATTTATGTGAACTGATTGAGATTAATTTAATTAGTAATGATAGAATTGGTCTAAACTGATCGAGATTCTAAAATAAACTACTTAATAAATTCTTTATCAATGATCTATCCCATTAAATAAATAATTTGATACAAGTTCCTTGCTAACGTCTTTTATATTCTTTATGTTAAAAATCATTTGTCATATCTATATAGAAGTATGAAAAGTTAAATTTGATAGTCACGTGACAAACTCTTCATACATTCTCACATATTTACTACTACAACTTCGATACCAAGATTTTTCAATATCCATCTGATATACACATAAATTAACTGATTTTTATACTACTTAATGACTATATTTTGTTTAAAAATCGGTTAATTGTGTCATTTAATTGATATATTTCACATTTCCTTTCTATTTCTTTGTTTATAAGTTTTTCAGTGTATTTTAGTATATTTTGGAGATAAAAAGAAGAAGAAGAAGTGAAGATGCAAAAAAAAAAAAAATCGATGAACAGTAACTCCGGTGAACAGTACCACCGTCGATGATGACATCACTGCTTACGTCATGAACAGTATCCGTCGGCTGGTCAAAGTCAACAAGTCAACATGCTACTGAGATGGATTCTCTTACTCCAGGAATTTGACCTTGAAATCCGAGATAAGAAGGGAGCAGAGAATCTTGTTGCTGATCATTTGAGTCGACTGACATATGATGGGGAAGTATCTCCTATCTCTGATTTATTTCCTGATGAGCATCTTTATGCATTGCATGGAATTATACCTTGGTATGCTGATATGGTTAATTATATTGTTACCAAAGTATTTCCAAATCATTTATCTAAGCCTCAAAAGGATAAAATTAGGAATGACTCAAAATACTACCTTTGGGATGACCCCTACCTTTTCAAAAGCTGCGCAGACAATGTCATACGCAGATGTGTTCCAAATAACGAAATTCAATCCATATTGAATTTTTGTCATACTTTTGAATGTGGAGGTCATTTTGGACCAAAACGAACTGCTAGAAAAATTCTGGAAAGTGGATTTTATTGGCCTACTCTTAACAAAGATGCATATTACTTTGTTAAATCTTGCAATGAATGTCAAAGAGTTGGTAATATATCCAAGAGAGATGAAATGCCTTTGAAAACTATCTTAGTTTGTGAACTTTTTGATGTATGGGGTATTGATTTCATGGGACCTTTTCCTTCGTCTTTTGGAAATACTTACACCTTGCTTGCAGTGGATTATGTGTCCAAATGGATTGAAGCTAAGGCCACTCGAACGAATGATTCCAAAGCAGTTGTGACATTTATCAAAGACAACATATTCCATAGATTTGGAATTCCAAAGGCCATCATCAGTGACAGAGGTACGCATTTTTGCAACAAGGTAGTGGAAACTCTGTTTAAAAAATATCATGTTTCTCATAAGGTTTCTACTGTCTATCATCCTCAAACAAATGGACTTGCTGAAATCTCTAACAGGGAAATTAAGTCTATTCTAGCTAAAGTAGTCAATCCTAATAGGAAAGACTGGAGCCTTCGATTGGGAGATGCTCTTTGGGCATATAGAACTGCATTCAAAACCCCTATTGGTATGTCACCATTTAGATTGGTTTATGGTAAAGCCTGTCATCTACCTGTGGAATTAGAACATAAGGCATTTTGGGCCATTAAACAATGTCATCTTAATCTTGATGATGCACAATCTAATCGAAAACTGCAGATTCAAGAACTAGAAGAGATTAGAAATGATGCATATGTTAATTCCTGGATTGCAAAAGAAAAGATGAAATATTACCATGACAAAAATCTTTCAAGGAAAAATTTCAATATTGGTGATAAGGTTCTACTCTATAATTCTCGTCTGAGACTGTTTCCAGGAAAGCTAAAGTCAAGGTGGATTGGCCCATTTGTTATCATTAATATCTTTAATCACGGGTCAGTGGAGATAAAAAGTCTTCAAACGAGCAAAATTTTCAAAGTGAACGGTCATCTCCTTAAACCTTTTCATGAAGGTTTTGTCGGACAAATTATCGATTCCGTTGCTTTTGAAGACCCACCACAAGAAAGGAATTGAAATCTGTGCTCGTCGAGTCTAAGACGTTAAACAAGGGCGCTGTGTGGGAGGCAACCTATCGTTTTTTTTAATACTTTTGAATTGTTTGATTTTCCTTTTTCACTTTTTAGCTTGCAGGCCTAGCAGAAATTGTTGAATACGCGTCTTCTCGGATACTGAAAGACGGCGTATTTAAGTTAATTAAATGTCCAACAGTGATTAAACACGGCTTTAAATAGCCTGCTTAATTGTTGAACGAATCACCAAACGATTTCTGCTAATTTCCTTTCAAGAGTAAATTTCATCTGCAAGGTATTTCTTTCCTTTTTACATTTTAGTTTGTCTTTCCATCCCTTCTTTCTTTCTATCTCTTTGTTACATAATAGATGATTCTTTAATGAAAATGAGAAGATACTATCCATTGCTCCCTATTAATTATTTGAGAAAAATATATCTGATGAGATTGTAGCGTATCAAATTACTAGTATCCATTGGAATGCCTGAGGATATTAGGTGGGGATAATTGAAGCTAATGTCCGAATTAGTGGTGAACATCCAGCTTTTCCCAAACGTCCACCTGGGTTGGGGAAGAGTAGTTATGCAAAGAAACGGAGAGGTAAAAGAATGAGAGTCTGTTATAAATGTGCTAGATGGAACTGTGATACCAATTGTCGTTCACTTGGGTATTTATCCGATAATCGGGAAGACAAAATTGCTTTCATTAAGAATGGACTGAGTAAAGAGTCATTAGATGATATCAAACTGACTCTTGATACGCATTCTAGTGGATACGTTCAAATGGAAATTCTCGGGTTATGGAAACAATTCAAAATTGAACAACTCCGGTACACTCTTCGGTATCTGAATTTAAAAGATCCCGTTTGCCAGTTTTTAAGAAAGCTGGATGAGCAGCATACCCCCGACTCATAAAAGGTGTTTGAAACCGTTACTGGACGTAAAACCAGAGGAAGATGTGAGCCACAATCACAACTACTTGTTTTTATTTGTTTCTTCCTTGATTTGTTTTATTTGTTTGTTTTCTTTTTAGTGTGTAACAGAATCACTTTTGAAGTCGTTACTATGGAAGGTTCACCAATCAGAAGTCTAACAAACATCGCAGTGTTTGGAGGAACGACCGTGGGTACTACTGTTTCGCATCTAACTGCTGCTATCCAATTGGGAAGAGTACTAGCTCATCGAAAGATCGGTCTAGTATACGGAGGAGGAAATGCTGGATTAATTGGAGAGGTTGCTCAAGCACACCAGTCATACCAAACACTTGTTCAGATTGAAACAAATCAACCAAACAAAGTTCTCGCGGTAGGTGTAATTCCTACTCCTCTGAAAGAAGTATATGGCAGAACAATTGGATATGAGGTACAAACAAAATCATTTATGAACGCATGACACTCATGTTATGAACGCATGACACTCATGTTGCATAACTCTGATGCTTTCATAGTCATACCAGGAGGATATGAGGTTTTAGAATGCTTGTTCAATTTAACATTCTGGTTTAACATGAAATTGCACACTAAACCAATTGGTCTTTTAAATGTTGATCACTACTTTGATGGTTTATTAGCATTTCTTGACATAGCTGTTACACATAAGCTTCTATCTCCAGTAGCACGAAGAATAATTGTATCTGCACCCACAACTAAGGAGCTATTGGATGAATTAGTAGCTTTTGTACCAGAGACAGATCCAGAAGTACCTCCAATTAACTGGTCAATTTCCGGTAACAAGCGAAAAAGAGATTCAATGGATTTAGAGTTAAAGTTGTAAGTTTTTCTTTTTAAATAAATGTGTGTTATTTTCTTTTTATTAAAAGCTGTGGAATAATGTTGTTGTTTTTAAAACTTTGTGTGTTTTTACATTGAGGACAATGTAATTCCCAAGTGTGGGGGGTGGTTTGAGTAAAGAGTCAAGTGATTAAACTCATTTGATTCTTGATCCGCACCTTTAAAAACATTGTTTTTAATAATTTGTTGTTTTGTTAAATAAATAATGCATGTATTATAACTTTTTAAGATGTTAGGTAATTTTGTGTTAAATTTTTCAGTCCTTTTATAATTGTACCCCTTTCTGTAAAAATTTTTCGAATAAATCAATTGAATATCTTAGCAATTTGACAAAAATATTCTTATTTAACTAATGTGGCTAAATCTTTTATGTTATGAAACCCAGAGTTAAAAATATTAGTATTGTGATTTGATGATAATGTAAGTTTACTGTGTGTTTTAGTACATTTAAGGCCACTCTCTAGACACTAGAGCTTGTTCTTTCACATGCTTGAGACGAAATTTAAATAAAATCTTGGTTGATTTGGGAATGACATAAGGCATTCTTTGATAGTTTGAGCCTTTCTGAACGAACCATACTTATATATATCCCTCGATCCTACTTTGAGCCAACAAGTATGAATGGTTTCATTACCATTTAATTTCTTTGATAAATAGCCTCGTTTATTACTTTTCTATCCAGATACTTTATTGAGAATGTATTAAACATGTGTTAATCTGTATTGAAAAGTTATGAACACTGTTGATAAAGGATTACGAGATATTGTCAAAAACCGAAAGGTAAAAAAATCTCGTAGATATGATCTCTTCAAAAAAAAAAAAAAAGAAGAAGAAGAAAAGAAAAGAAAAAGAAGAAAATAGAAAAGTATGAAAAATGAAGAGATATCATGGCTAATTTTTCTTCAAGAGGTAGTAATTCATTCTCAATATAAACTCTTGAAATATTTTGAATATTCTTATCCTTCGTTTGTTGCCAAATCCTGAGCTTAACATTACAAGCTTAAAAGTCCTATTTGACCCAGATCGACCAAAATTTTCATCATTAGTGGAGAGTATGTGAGTTTACAAACTTATAAGTTGTGTTGAGAAACTAAGAATGTATTTTCATTTACATAGTGACTTTGTTGTTATCTTTTCATTATACTGATAGCATGTTTTAAAAAAAATATATATATATATTATTATTATGGGTTTTATGCTTTTCACAGTCACATTTTGTTAACTTTGAATATTAATGTTAAACTTGTAAGTGATATTCAAGCACACGAGCACAAGTACTTTTCAAATAAAAAGGGGTTAATTGTGAAAGTTGTATTGAAATTAATATAACACTTTGTTACCTTATTAATCTTATTTAAGTTATTTATACTTGTATATTTTGTGTTTATATTTTGCTTGAGGACAAGCAAAGAGATAGTGTGGGGGAATTTGATGTACACATAAATTAACTGATTTTTATACTACTTAATGACTATATTTTGTTTAAAAATCGGTTAATTGTGTCATTTAATTGATATATTTCACATTTCCTTTCTATTTCTTTGTTTATAAGTTTTTCAGTGTATTTTAGTATATTTTGGAGATAAAAAGAAGAAGAAGAAGAAGTGAAGATGCAAAAAAAAAAAAAAAAAAAAATCGATGAACAGTAACTCCGGTGAACAGTACCACCGTCGATGATGACATCACTGCTTACGTCATGAACAGTATCCGTCGGCTGGTCAAAGTCAACAAGTCAACCTGCTACAGTACCCGGAAGTCAAAATGACCATTTTACCCCTAGAAATTTCCCTATAAATATGCTAGCTTCATTTCTCATTTGAGACACCAATTTAGCTCCAATCTTCTTCATTTCTTTTGTAATTTCTTTCTTTTATTATTATCTTCATATTAATATAATTTTTAGAATTTTTAGAATAGTTTTTCAAGTCTTTTTGTAAAATTTAGTAAAGAAATTCTGTCCGAATAATTTCAATATTTTCGGGGAGTATTTCTTTCAAATTTTCGTTCTAATGTTTATAAATTTCATCTTATATTTATTAAATATGGATTGTGAGTAATTTCCTTTTGTTAGTAAGGATATGTGTTAAGTTATTAATAAATGGGATTATGAGATAATTTTCTTTGTACTTAATTTCTATTTGGATTTATTTAACTGGACTTATAGTCGGTTTACCCGCCTAGTCTTTATTTATTTTGCTTTATGCACTTTAAACATCGCAAATGGATGGCCGAGCCACCTATTAGTTTAATTTACTTTTATGTCTTTTATTTTCTTTTTTATGGAAGGCCGAGCCTCCATACTTTTAGTTTAATTTATTTAAATGGCCGGTTGAACCGCCTAATTTGTTTAGTTAATATAAATCCAATCTTTCTTTATATATATATATATATATATATATATTTGTATATTTATTTAATATACTTATATCTATATATTAATTAAGTATTTATGTAATTCCTGTTTTAATTAATATAATTATGTGAATTAATTGGATTGACAATCCAATTAATAAACGTGATTATATAGTTAGGATTATTAATCTTGTATTAATGATTCAAGTGGCATATACTAATTTAATTAAGTTGCAGCTCTTGGCTTAATTAAATTAGTAGTGGAATTATATAATTTAAATTGTATATAATTAAGCTGATTGTTATATACAATTTAATGTTGGTGATGCCTTATTTACTTAATGCAATTTGATTGAACATCCTATACACGCTAGTTGGTAGTGGTGTTTAATTAAATTAGAGATTAATATGTTTGAGCTGATCGGGATTAATCTAATTTGTAAGGATAGGAATCTGTTTGAGCTGATCGGGATTCTAAAACCAATTACTTAATAATGTCTTGATCTATGATTAATCCCATGAAAAATATAACTTGATACTAATTCCTTGCTAACGTTTTTTTTTATATATCATTTATATTCCAAATTCCTTTTTAATTCTATTCTCAAAATACCAAAAACCCCCCAAAACCCTTTCCGATTAATGATTTTAATTTAAGAGTTGACAAATCTCTGTGGATTCGATCCCTACTTTCCCTATCTACATAGGAATTGTTAGGTTTAAATTTGAGAGACGCACGACAGGCTTCGTCACCATCCCAATTTAATTTTGATATGGTAAATTCCAAATTTCCTAATACAAATTGTCAAAGATCTTCTTTTTATGATTTTAACAATATCCACAAAGTGGAATCCAAAATCAGCTTGACATGTACAAAATAAATTGTCATATCCAAATGGGACAATACTTCTAAGGATGTAAATAACAAAAAGAAAAAGCTTTAAGGATGTAAATGACTATTAAACAATAATTTAAAGAATACAAAATGAACTTTAACAATAAATTGGCTAATTTCCCTGAAAGACTCCTTAATTAGTCACTTTTGGATATTTGAAATGTTTAAAATATTGAGGGATAATTTTTTAAAATAATTTTTCCTTGTAAAATATCACAAGTAACCCAATTCAAGAGATTCACTCTCACGAAGACAATAACACATTTTACTACTAAACACTATTTTTTTTTCTAATACTAAATTTAAAATAAAAATTTATTTTAAATAACTGAGAATCAACCGATCAACTACGAATCATAGATTTACTTTCTCCAACAACACACAGGCCAAAGCAAAGTTCAGCCACGAAGCTCATGGTCATCAACTAATAATATATATTGTCTGGCAAAGAAGTTTGTTTCAACTTTGCTCAGAAGCTGCAAAAATAGAATTCAACACCAAATCAGTTGTATTATTGATGATATTGATCTTCAACAACCTTTTCACCACAAAATGTGTAGATTATCATTGAAGAGAAGAGAAACACTTGATTTAAATATTAATGTTTTTGTCTTTTTCTTGTAGAAGATGTCTTTAGAAGAATATGATTATTGCTGCCTACTGATTCACTTCAATGACACCATGAAACACAAAGCAAATTCAAAAACACTTTTATGCTTGAACATTTGTGTTCAATATGGGAATCTTCTTTATTATGTGAAGAATGCTACTCTAATGAGCAGACAAAAACCCTGTCATTGTCGTTCATAAATTGCAGTTTGAATTATTCACTAATTCTAGTTTAGCCATGCAAAGTAAAAAGTAAGCTCTAGCTAGTGCATAAATTGCCTGCATAAATAGCACTTTTGAATGATTCGTTACACTTTATTCCATATTATGATATTTTATACCCTCTTCGTTTTTTTTGTCATTCTCTCCGAATATTATATCAAAATTTCTTCTTTCTTTTTTTTTTCCAAGTCACATATTCGAATCAATTTTATTCAATATAATATGACTCAAAGGTACGTAGAAATATTATAAAGGATAATAAAATTCTAGTACAAAAGTGTAACAAAAATCCCAATCGTATTTTACTGTCAAAAGAAAAGGAGTATATTGTGGGGTTTATTGTCCAATATGCAGCAAGAACTCCTCCTCCAAAAAAGTAGTATTATTTTTATTCAAAATTAAATGTCTATCTTGAGATTTTAGGAGAACTTTTAATTTAAAAAATTTATAATAGTGTCTTTGATATTAATGTTGTTAGTGGTATGATTAAATGCAAATTAATTAAATATTTAAATAAATTATTAATAAAATTTTAAATAAAAATTATATTTATTTTGAAAAATAAATATTTAATAATATAATATAAAGATAAATATTCAATTTTGACTTAAAAGAGTAATTTATAGCAACGTGCATCTCAACTTTTAGTACAAACGATTGAATACTTAATTATTATAGTAAACGCTTTAAAAATATTATATATACCATGAGAATACAAAACAAAACCATGACTCCCCCCCCACTTGTTACAAGAAACGCCGCCTTTGGGTTCTGTTTAACCCACCAACCTATTGACATTTCTCCCATTATTCAAAGCCCCACTTGCAAAGTGTGAAACATCTCTGTTTTCATCCATGGAAAGAATCATTTCATGACTCATCGATCTCATATGTATAATTCAAATTCCACCTCTTCATCCATGAATTTGCACCTGAAGTTTTCTGTATTTTCTTGCTCTTCTGTGACAACTCAGCTCTAGAAAAATCAGTTCCCAAATAAAGAAAAAGTACAAGAAAAAGAAGAAGAAGATGATGGGGATGGAAATCATCATTTCTGTGTTACTTTTATTAGTGGGAATTGCTGTTCTAGTGATCATTCATATTTGCATAGTGGGTAGAGCTTTCAGTAGAAACGATAGTGGTGTAATTGTTTTACAGAGAACTATCAACAAAAGTTCAAGCATGTCTCAAGATGATATCAAGAAATTGCCTAGTTTTAATTACATGGTTGAAGAACAAGAGAGGGAAAAAGAGATCAGTAGGAGCGGCGGCGGCAGTAGCAGCCGTCTGGAAATGGAGTGTGCTGTGTGTCTAGAGAACTTCAAGGTAGGTGAAATGTGCAGATTGTTACCAAAATGCAAGCACTGTTTCCATGCGGAATGCATAGATTCTTGGTTGTTGAAAACTGCTGTTTGTCCAATTTGTAGAACTGGGGCAATCTCACCATCACTTGGTGGATATGATAGAAATTAGATTGAAATTGGAGTTGAATTGGTGTAAGATATTTGTCAAAGAAGTCTTGTTTTTTATCTGGGGTTTTAGATGCATATACTATTCTCTTTTTTTTTTCCCCCATAAACAGAATCAATTCTCAAGATAGGTAGCCAATTCTAAGTGAATTTGGAATTGTTTAAGGGTTTTGTTTTTTTTTTGTTTTTTGTGTATTGTTATATTGCATAGTAAGTCTCTCCAAAAAAATTTTACTTACCATTATTATTTTTATATATATTGTCACTTTATGGATCATAATAACATTTGTTATATTTTTTTTCATTCTACCTTATGTTACTCTTTTTTATCATTTTCAAGAGAAACTCATATCTATAAACTAAAATAAAAAAATTATGCACTAATATTTTATATATCCATGTGTATGATTGAGCCCTTATATTTTGAAAGTAGCATGCTTTTTTCCAAGGCCCAAGCATTGCCATTCAACTTACATTGTAAGAAAGTCCATATGCTTCGAATTGTTTATTGACAAATACAAAGGGAAACCTCTTCGTGGGATTATCCAAGGCGTATGGGCAATGACCATGCTCGTATGTGGAACGAAGGTTTTGAAATTAACTTATCCGTGGGAAGATAGATGAGACAATTGAATGATACTCCATGCACCGCTTCTAATTGAATTTTCATTTTATTTACTTTAATTTATTTAAAAGTAAGTCTTTATTTTTCTTAAATAATTTTTTTAATAAAAAGTTACATTAATAACATCTTTAATTCAAAATATTTATATATCTCTACTCACCACTTTAATTTAAAGAATTTACATATTACTAATTTATGTGTTTCATTGACCATTTTATTAATATGAATGATAAATTGGTAAGTTAATTAAAATCAAAACATTCATTAATTTTAAACTAAAGTTAAAAGTGAACATTCAATTTCGAATGTAGAGAGTAATAAATGGGAATTGTTAAAAAATAGTGTGTTAATCTTTTCTTTAAAATATTTATAAACTTTGAAACTTTTTTATTTTTAATAAGGTGCATTTCAAATTATGATTATTGAAACCAATCTAAACCATTCCAATATTTTGTTTGGGTGTTACTTAAAATACATTAGTTTATGGCATCAAACAATAATATTTGTTTAGTTAAATCTTGAAGGAGTTTTTTTTCCATCAAAACCTTAAAAAAAAAGTTTTTTTTCACGTTTTGATGCAATTTTATGTAGAAGAACACACAACTCCTTCATGAGATTTATGACACACTCACATAAATCAGGAAAGAGTTCCATCTAGAGATTGGTTAATAAATTATCCCATGATATTATTTGATTCATTAGCTAATAAATTTTCTTGTATATTAGGATTTGATTCTCAAGAAATTGAATCGGAGATTCTAATGTTCGGAAGACTCTTGGTAGACATGATGCAAGTAGGACTCTTAGTGGATTAATAAAATTTATGTTATTTTTGTCGCGGGGTGATTTGAAAGTTTAATTTTAATAATTATATCAGATTTAGTTTTGCAATTTTGTAAGGAATTTAATGAAATTATCTTTGCAATTTGAACAATGTATGAATGTTATGCCATTTGGAAGGAGATGGAGTGAAATACCATTTTTACACCTCATAAAATCATTGAAGTCAAAGCCTTAGTATAATCCTGTAAAAAATCGCCACAACAATTGTCATAAGGATAAAAAAATAGATAAAAAATAGTTTAATAGCAAAAAAAGTAGCAAAAAAATAGTTTAGGGATGAAATAGATTAAAAATAAAGAGTAGGTACCAAAACTAAGAAATGAAAAAAGTTTGGAAACTAAATTTATAAATTGTTCATGTGAAATAGAATTTTTGCCCTTCATTAAAATGCTAAAATCCATGCCCTTAGAATTGTTGTGAAAAGATGGCGCTTTAATAGTTGGAAGAATTAGAATTAAAATTGTAGATAAAAAATGGTTGAACGATAAAAATAATTTAAAAAAGATAGGGGGCCAACGTTGAGAATCAGAAAGGTTTGGGGATTAAATTTATTAATTTTCCAAAAATATAAAAAACAAAGGGAAAATCACGGTAAGAAAGAAACCGCCGCTTTCAGTCCGTCTCTCGTTCAGTCTTTGCCGCCGCTCTCTCTTTGCCGCTGCTGTCTCTCATTTCTCTCCGTCGTCAAGCTCATTCTCTCATCTCTACCTCTGCTCTCTCTCTCTCTGCCGTCAAGGTTTGTTATCGGAGATTCGGAGATTTGAGTTTTCTTTTTGCACATTGTAGTAGAAAGCCAGCAAAAAAACTTCTTTTTCTGATAAAAATAAGAAACTTTTTATGATTGAAATTGAAAGGGTTGGATGAGTTTTAGGGCTTTCTATGGAATCGAAAATGGAATTATGTTTTCCATTTTTTTTCTTCTTTTTTCTCTTTGCTGATCTTATTATGTACTCCCACCTTCCCCTACCCATTATCTCTAAATATTTTTGTAGCTATTTTGATGAATAAGGCTGTGAACTTTTAAGCAGGAGGTTAAGCTGTTTTACATTCATGTGGTACTGCCTAAGCTAAAATGTTTATTTATTTAGCTATTTGAGCTTTGATGTAACTGCTCTTCTAGTGATTTTAGATGGAAATAACTCCATCAATTTAGAACTTTTTGGTTTTTATGTATTAGTATTAATTTTTTAGTTTAGTAACGGTTGGTTGATATTTAGAGTTTGAATTAGTGAGGCCTTAGGAATTAGGTTAGCTTCTTTTGGTTCAAAACATTAGAGATCTTAGATACTAATAATATATATGGTTATTAGCAAGCTTAGTTTTCGGTATAGAGATTCTTAGTTATAACTTGGAAGCTTATACCACTGTGTTCTACCGGTTGAAGTCTACTGCTTGCTGTTAAGTCAATTTCTCAATGAAAATGAACATTATGGAAGAATTTTATTTTATGGTATTATAACTCTTTATGTATTATTTAATTTTTGAAGCTCTTCATAACTCGTAGAGAAGTTTGACACATATCTCTTTGATTTACTTTCTGATTTCCAACTTAAAAATGAAGCAAAAATTTTCAGCTGTGAGTTTCTCGAATATGTAACTTTAAACCTGAAGCTTCTGATAGTTGCAGGACTGAATGGATAATTTGTGCATTGTCCCAGATTCTAGAAGCAATAATTTATATTATTGGTGTAAGGTATTTCATGCTTGTAAAAGTGGTTGTATTATGATAGTTAATAGTTGTATTAAAAATGGTGTAAGGTATTTTATGTTGATAATTGTATAATTGATGCTATGTACTTTGTTTTTCTTATGATTGTTGTATTAAATGTTGGAATTGGATGATGTATAGTTAGACATATTATATAGTTAGATATTTATACTTTTAGGTTTAGTAAAAACTAAAAAAAATTAAAGTGGGGAAAAGTGGGGATGGGAATCCTCGATACTTTTAAGGTGGGGATTGGGGTCCCTGGTCCAGTCCGGTTTCGTTGCCATTGCTACTTTTTAAAGGGTGGCTTGTGTAAGAAATCTAAAAAATAAGAATGAAAACAATTTGGTTATTCAATATTGGAATTATTGTACCGAACCTATATAATTAGAGAATTATTGATTTAAGTATTTACCAATTCTATTAGTATTGTGTTTTTCTCAATAATTTTCTATTTATTATTTAGAGTAATTTTTAATTTACTATTATTATTGTAGTTAAGAGTAATACTAAATTCTTGTAGATTTTATAATTTTCTGTCCTGACCAGGATAGTGTCATGATGGACAAATGGGAGGACATAGAAAACCCACATTGCACAATTCAATATAAACTCTAAACCCATAATTCTGGGTTTTGGGTGTTGCAACTTCATTCACTTGCTTATCTTCAGTCATAATGGGTACTAAAAGGAAAGGTTTGTTGAATTTTTTTTTTCCTACTATCTTTTTGCAATTGGGGTTGCCACTTAGTGTAGAAAAATTGCTAGATTGACAAATAATTTTGAACGATCTGAGCAGGAAAGAAATCGAAACAAGAGGATGAGACCCTCGTCAATGAGGAAGAGGAAGCACAGAAGAAGTGTGCAGATAAAGATTTTTCAACATCGAAAAAGAAGAAAGCCCAAGAACATATGAATCAGTTACAGAGGCTTCAAGAGAAGGTCGTATTCTAGCTTGTTTATGTAAATGAGTTAAAAAGGAATAAAATTCTAAGGGAAATTGAGGTTTAGTTGCCATGGGGAACATTTTTTTTTAAAACTGGTTTTAGTTGTTTTTGTGTAAATGAGCATAATTTATTGTATGGAAATCATGTGGGCTGAAGACAGTTTCTTTATATTGACCCATTTTTTAAATTTTTGGCTGAAGTTTGTGCCAAATGCAATCTCATATTCAATCAAATGTAGTTTTGAAGAACTTTGAATTATTTATGAGAACGGGGAAAATATTTTGTTCATCGTCTTGAAATGTTTTTGGTTGGATATCTTTGTATTAACAATGCTTTCCTGCAGGATCCAGAGTTCTATGAATTCTTGAAAGAACATGATAAGGAGCTTTTGGACTTTAATGATGAAGACATTGATGTAAGCTTAAAGCTTCCCATATGCTTGTGGTTCTTATTTCTGAATTGAAAATGATTGTTATTTTTTCTTTTTTTAAAAAATAAAACTATTGCAGGAAGATGCAGAAACCGATGTTGATGGCGAAGAAATAGAAGGTGAAGAAGTAGAAGAATATGAAGAAACAGATGGACACCATATGGAACACATTTCAAATGTATTGGGAGCAGAAGAGAAGTCCTCTAAAAATGTCATTACTAGTGCAATGGTTGATTCTTGGTGTAAGTCCATTCAAGACAGTACTAGTTTAGGAGCTGTACGTTCTCTTATGAGAGGTTTTAGAACTGCTTGCCACTATGGCGACGATGTTGGGGATGAATCTACTGACAAGTTTAGCAGCATGTCTAGCAGTGTCTTCAATAAGATAATGTTGTTTACTTTGAGTGAAATGGATGGAATTCTTCGAGGAATATTGAAGCTACCCCCTTCTGGAGGAAACAGAATGATTATAATGGATCTGATGAATACACGACAATGGAAAAACTACCACCACTTAGTGAAGTCGTATCTTGGAAATGCTCTGCATGTTTTGAACCAAATGACAGATACAAAAATGGTATCCTTTACTTTGCGCAGGCTAAGCTACTCATGTGTATTTTTGGCTGCATTTCCTGCTCTTCTGAGGAAGTATGTGAAGGTATGGAACTTATGTTTTCTTCCTATCCATCTGCATAAATCCTCTTTAAGCTTTCTATACTGGAAAACATGACAACTTTAAGGAGTTATGCTGTGGTCTCTTCCGCATCCTATCTCATTTGATGTCCCTTCCTCTGAGCTCCCCAAGAAATGAGTAGAAAATATTATAAGAGGAAGTTAGAAATGTTGCAAGGAGAAAAAAAAGGATAAGTACTGTATCATGCGGTAGAAGTTGCAATCTATTGTCTAAGAAGTCCAATAAGATTTATACAGTTCCATTGCTGGAAACTAGATGATCTGTTCTGCCCTGTACTTGACCCGTGGTCTTGGCCTTGACAACAATAGTCAAAACTCTAATATTAACTACTACTTAAGATTAGTTACTTCTCTATCATCTATAAATTTCAAGGGATAACCTTTTTTCTGTGTCTCACTGTATTGCAAGCAAGTTCTGATTGTAATAACTAATTGGTGATAGCATATACAAAGGATATGAAAGACTAAATCAACAATAGTTATTGTCCAAGAAGAGTTCTATTTTGTCATTTAAAATTTTTATTTTTTATTTTATAACGCGGTTTGAAAATGTACATGAGAAGAAAGAAATAAAAATTTGCACAAGTAGAGCACATGACTATTACTGCTTTAAAATTGGGATTGCATTATTTTTTAATATAAGTTTCTGGGCTTCTGGTAGGAGATCTGTTGGCTTCTAGTAAAAGTTTTTGAATGCCAGCTTAGATTGATTTTTTTTCCATTTTTGTTTCGAGATGATTTTTTGTACAAACGATTATTTGGCTTGTTGTTTTGAAACTGAAAGAAAAAGGAATTGGAGGAAGGGGAAGTGTGTTCTTTTTTTTTTTTTTCTGTTAGTTTCATTGGAGATTATTGCTAGAAGTTTATTTTTATGTTGTTCTTTTTGTTGATTTCCCAATCAAGTTGTTGTATAACAACACTGTGATGCTTTCAGGTTGTTCTTCATTTCTGGGGCACTGGGGGAGGTGCTCTGCCAGTTGTTTCCTTCTTATTTTTAAGAGATTTGTGCATGCAGCTTGGTTCTGAGTGCTTTGATGATTGCATCAAGGGAATGTATAAAGCTTATGTGTTAAATTCTCAGTATGTTACAGCCTCAAAGCTCCAGCACATCCATTTTCTTGGTAATTGTTTCATTGAATTGCTCAGAGTGGACCTTGCTGCCGCATATCAACATGCTTTTCTTTTCATTCGGCAGTTAGCGACAATTCTGCGTGAGACTATTTCCAGCAAAAAGATGGTACATGTTTTTTATGTTACAAACACCTCTTTTTGCTTATTATGTCTACAGAAATTCTTAATCCCAGATTTGGAGGGTTAGTTATCTCCTCCTAATTGTATACCATATAGTTCCAGTATATTACAACATGGACACTCAACTTGCAGACTATCCCAAATACACGTAATTCGTAAAGTTGTTTTTTTTACCTGTTTTTCATTTCTTTCATGATTCATCCTAGTGGAATTTTCTATGTTGAACTATATACTTTCCATTTAAAAACACTTTTGAGTGAAACACCTGTCTTAGTAAATTGCGTCAATTGGTGTGAACACCTGCCATGACATGTAGAAAGAAAGAGTCTTACCCAACAGTTGATCTGTGAACTTGGCCTTCTATCACTTACTACCAACCTAGACATTGGTATTCAATAAATACATTGAATTCAATGAATTCCATGTATATTCTCACAACTTTGTTGCTGTTTTTTTGGAAATATTGAATTTGCAACTTTCAAGCTCATCATTATGAGAGTTACACAATTCAATAATACATTCATATGAATTTGTTCTGTATTATACCCATTGATGTACGAGAACTCATTCTGTTTGTATGGATGCTCATTCTGGTTCATCTTTGGATATATGGGTTCTGAATTATGTTTTGCTCGAAAGATCAGGAGGATAGCAATGTGTATTTTGATAATTCATTCAGTATATGTTTCGGTATCTAAAAATGCTATTTTGGTCTTATAACCAGGCCCCCTATCTCAGTTTTAAACAAAATATTTTGAGAGTCTGAAATTCTTACCAACTTTTTTATAAATTAGAAACTTTCCATTTTTAGATGTTTCATAAAATGTATGATTAACATTCGGAAAAATCATTTCAAATGCTTGGAGAAACCCCTTCCTTTCTTCCAAAATTATTTCCCACTCATACTGCTTGGTGTAGAGTGGGAAATCGTTTCAAGATGGTTTCAGGCTTAAAAGGAGACTGCCAATGTTCAAACAGAAGAGTGCTATAAAAGGGACATGAAAGGCTAGAAAAATAAGAAGAGTTATGGACTTGTCTGTTTGGCAGGAATGTGCACCTCATTCTGGATACTAGAAACTTGGTTTATCTTAATAAACCATTCTAGAATAAATTTAATGGGGGAATAATTATCTTATTGTGACATGCATTTTTTTTTTGACATAATGTATAGTTCCCTAAGATAACTACCAGAATCTAGCTTTCAGATCCCTATTATAATGTTAAAATGATCCTCTTAGTATTCAGATACTCTTATCGTGTTTTATGATTTTCTGAACCAAACGAAGTTAAGAAGATGGGAGATGGATGTCCATCCCAATATATGATTCCTATCAAACGAATCTGCTCTAAAGCATTGTGGAGCAAGGCAATGAAAACATGTTATAGGGCCATATAAAGTTTGGCTAATATGATAATGAAAAAAGAGTACTTAACCCCTAGAAATTCTAGGTGAAGTCCTTTTCTAAGTATACTTGGGATATCATGTGTTTGTTTGGAAATGGAGACTCTAACTCAAAAGAAAATAGGAGTACAGAACAATCTACTTCTTCTTAGTAGTGTTGCAGGAGTTTCTAACTTCCCATTATCCTTGGCAAGTGCTGAAGGCTCAAAATATATTCTGATTGGACATCTAGTATGATTATTTTCTTTAAATATTGTTGTCAAGCATATGGTTAGAAATGGCAAAGCTAGCTGCTGCCGAATTTGCTCCTGGAGTAAAATGCACTTAGCACATCTCAGCTTTAGTGCAAAATGCACAAAGAGAGCTCCGCTAAGAATGAGCAACGAAGTCCAGTTCGTTGAATATTTTGAATGCATTTGTTTTGTATCCTTTGTGCTTTGATTATCCTTTTTGCTGTTTGATAACTGATCGGCAACTTGATATACAAAGGCATGACAAGAAAAAGATTAGGTTTCTGACCTAAACCTGATCATTAGTTAATAATCTTGATTATCTTCCACTAAAGTCAGCCATTCTTTCTGTTCTAGTTCCCTTCTGTATTTTTCCTGTTTTCTTCTTCTCTATCCTTTACTTTTCCTATTGAGACACTTGATCTAGGACATTTTTGAATAACATTTTTATTGGACTGCATTGAAACTTGAATTGGTGATGTGTTAAAGTGTTCTGACATTAGGATGCTAACTGCTTTCTACTTAGCTTGTTGCTCTTGTAGTATCTGCTTGCCTAATTTAATATTTCTTACTATATGTCTATGGAGTTCCCTGTCTTACATGACAGTCTAATTTTCACATTTACATCTACCATGCTATAGGTATTTTACATGTAGTTCTCCTGTGAATTTGCATGAATGTACTAGGTGTTATTTTGATGCAATTTTTTATTTTTGCTCCAATGGAACTTGTGTCTCAGTATCTGTTTTAGGCCCCGAAGGATGTTGAATTTCATCACCTAAAATAGGAGACACTACTTTCCTTTTAAAATTAAAAAGTACAATTGTTTCATGTGGTTGTGCTGCTTTGATATTATGTCTTGCTGCAAATGATTTGGATCTGACGGTGGTTCTTATGTAAAATGTTGATTCTTGAAGCTGCTACTGAGAAAGGTTTATGGCTGGAAGTTTATCAACTGTCTTGAACTTTGGACTGGTGCTATCTGTGCATATAGTTCAGAAGCAGATCTCAAACATCTTGCTTATCCACTGACCCAGATCATTACTGGGGCAGCTCGTTTAGTTCCAACTGCTCAGTATTTCCCACTCAGATTGCGCTGTATCCTGATGCTAAATAGAATTGCCATTTCTACTGGTGCCTTTATTCCTGTTTCTCTGCTCTTGTTGGACATGCTTGAGATTAAAGAATTGAGCAGACCACCTACTGGAGGAGTTGGTGAAGCTATTGACTTTCGTTCTGTACTGAAGGTAATTTAATGGGTTGATCTTTCATTAACTCCTGATTTTGATTGCAGTCAATTGTTCAGATCTGGGTTTTCTTATGATATAGGTCAGTAAGTTGGCCTTAAAAACAAAAACATTCCAAGAGACGTGTGTTTTCTCTGTGATTGAAGAGCTGACAGAGCACCTAGCCCAATGGAGCTACTCTGTGGCTTTCTATGAGTTATCTTTCATTCCTGCTGTTCGGCTCCGTAAATTTTGTAAATCTACAAAAGTTGACAGGTTCCGTCGCGAGATGAGACAACTCATTTGTCAGGTAAAGCATTGTTGAAATTGGCATTAGGTTTCCTATATCAAGATAGTATAAAATTTAATATAGCATTTTCTATTCCTTTGTCACTTTAAAAATCACCTAATTTTTTTTTTTTTAAGTATATAAGAAGGAACTTGTGCTAGGATGAGCTAATGTTGCTTCCATTATGTAAACAGATTGAAGCCAATTGTGAGTTTGCAAATAAGAATCGTATGACAGTTTCATTTCTACCTAATGATCCGGAAGCAGCATCTTTTCTTCAGGTTTGGATATTGAGCTTTCTCCATTTGTCTTTGCCAGGATATTTTGTTGTTTCTTATCTAGTATTTACTCTTTGTCAAGAACTATGTTGCATGATTGGATGAATGTTAATTGTGCACTTCGAATTTCATTATTTAGGATGAAAAGAAATTAGGGTCTAGCCCCTTGGCCCAATATGCAGCCATGTTACGTCAGAGAACACAACAAAGACATGGCTTGATAAAAGAATCCAGGTTTAGTATATTTATATTCATGGCCCATTTTCTCCCTATTGTATAACGTTTATATTAGAGCTGAAGTTTATCATGAATAATATCTCCAGTCTACTCGTGGGTAAGCACGCATCAATCTCTGGGAATAAGATCGATAAAGATGAAGATGGTCTTGCTGGGAATGAGGAAGGTGTAGTTGTCTTTAATTCATCATGGCTTCCAGGAAGTGATCCCAAGTATCTCTCTCTCTCTATCATTCTCAAATTTGAACAGGCTCAAATATAGACTCCTATATTGCCCCTGCTTACATATCCCTACCTAGTCATGACGACCTGGAAATTGTATTGTGAGCTAACACAGTTACTCTTTCACAGGCCTTTGCTTCCTGTAGAGAAGAAAAAGAAGAGAAAGGAGCTTCAAGGGGCGGTTGCTCTAGAAGAAGATATTGTGGAGGATTTTGTCCTTAGTTCTGATGACGAGGATGAGGATTCAACGATCGACACTCATGCCCGAGATATGGGAGCTGATGAACCAGAACCAGCAGTTCAAAAATCACATAGGCAAAAACAGAAAAAATCTTCAAAGTTCTCAGGGCAATCAAAGGGAAAAAACAACTCAACTGCAAAGAAATCGAAGAAAAGAAAAAGGAGAAATTGAGAAGCCCTTCTTACTTATTGCTTTGAACCAACCAAGCAATCAACAATGAGAGACCTTTTTATTCTGTATAAGTTTTGCAGAGAAACCACATGTTTTAAGCGCATTATAAAAAACATTGTTAGACTTGACAAAAGTTACTATTTTCTTGTTGGAAATTATTTTGTCAAATTAGTTATCCAGGAAATATGCCGAAAAAATCAATATTAAATTAATTTTGTCAAATTCTTTTTGTCGGAGACTGCAACTGAGGGAGTGGGGAGGGATTAAGAGATCCAAAAGCATCATCCATATTAAAAAGCTTTCAAATCCCAAATACTGTTGTAGTCCTTGAATCATGTAAGAGTCCCATCTCTTCTATTAACTGCTGCCTCTGTTGCTGATGACCAGAGAGGAAACTCATTCCATTTTTAGATATCCCATCACTTCAATCCTTGTGACAGAAGAAGGAAGCTCATTCTATCTACTCCTTGAAAATTGAAAAAGAAATTTATGGATTTGTCATCAAGAAAATCCATAGCCACATCATCAAATCATGAGAGGAAGGAGAAGATGGGGAGAAAGATCTAAAGAGCCAAAGAGGGAGGTAAGAGGAAAATTTAGAAAAGATGGAATATAGGGTTTTTATTATCATTTTGGATTTCTTTTGAAATTCATTTGGTAAATAGATTAGACTTTAGTGGGGTTGCAAAAATAGATAGGCGAATAGGGGTGTGCACTATCCTGTTTCGGGCGCCAAAATTCTAAATTGGATTCAATTATAGTTTTAGAAATTAATGTAGTCTACTATAAATATTTATCTTTCCCCTTTATGTATTATGAGAATATAATATTAATTCGGCTTAAAATTTTATAAATTAGTTATTAATTTTAGGAAAAAGTGACAATTAACTATTACTAAACATGCATCAATATGATAAAAATAAATAGACAAAAATAAATTAGTTCGGTACTTTCATTGCCTGAGGTTTTATACAATGTAGGATGCCACTTAGGACCTTGCACCTCCTCTGAGTACCAAACTGAACCATTTTGGTCAAACACTCCGAGAGGCCATTTTGAAAAGCGGACTATTTTGAGCAAAAGCTCTATAGGAATACCAAGTGGATCATTTAAGGATGACTAAATCTCCGATTTAGCAAGGCCCCCATCTCGCTCTGCCCCGGTGGGTATAGAAATTTTCGGAAGGTAAGTCTGAGTATGAATGATTTCGTGGTGGAGACTAGCATACTCATTGTAGTTAAACGGAGGCGGAGGGAGGGGGGGGGGTGGCGAGGGCAGATAAGATATTTGAATGGGAGGGGGTAAAAGACCCCCTAGTTCTCATTCCTACTTTCGTAGGACCATTTCGAGGTTTGATAATAAATTGTACTTGAATAACATGCAAAGCCAGCTAATAACTGTGATTCAAAATTTTTAACCACTAATGTTAAGTCCAACAACCTTTATTACAATTGTACGATTGGTGCCTCAGACATGCGCATGATAATAATGCATTGAACCCTAATATAATGACAGAAGCAATGGAAGTATTCACACAGTACAGTGTAGAGACCTGTGGCTGCTAACATTTAATTGAAAAGAAAATACCAATGGCTGTCTGCCCACAAGCTGCAAAATATGAGAGAATTATTAAATGGACACCAGAAATTAATAAAAGCACATTTTGTCTATCAATTTTGTCCTTTATTTTTCTCTCCCAGTTTCTTATTCTTTCTCAACACATTGAAAAGAAATGAAAGATCTAAAAATTGATTTTGATTTTGATTCATACATCGATTATAATAATGTATATTTTTCATATTTTATCTTGAATTTATACATTTGGAGAAAATGATTTCGTTCAAAGAGTCAACCCAAATAAATTAAATTTGTCCAGAAAATCAACTTGAACAAAGTAGATTTGTTCGAATGATCATGCTTCGACGATCAATGTGAACGAAGTAGGTCGAGTTGGGTAAAATAAATTTCATTTTTTCTTAAATTTTAGTAATATATTATTCGTATTAAGTTAATATTTTATGTAATTAAAATAAACTAAACTTAAACAAATAATAAACTAATAAAATTTTAAAAAATAGAAATACCTACTCATTACTATACTAATTAAACTCATATTTGTTTTCATTAAACTTAAATAATTAAAATAAAATATTATAAACTTAATTATATGAATTTAAAATTTGTTTAAGTAAATTAAACTTAACTAATTAGCATTAAATAATTAAATTTAAAAAATCAAATGCAAGTATTAGAATAAATGAAAGAATCAATTAAATGAATAGAGACATTTAAATTAACTAAAAGAAAAAGAAAAAAAAAACATGCACAACTTGCTCAAATGAACTAGGCCTGTTTGCTCGAGCGATCAAGCTAGTCTTAGTGGCTCACACAGACAAACTAAATTAATCTGATCCTATCTGTCGAATACTAATAATTTCGAACCAAATTTTTTTTTCCATTTTCATCAAATTTACATCAAATTTAATCCATATAAACATAAATATATCATATACAAATAATTTTTATTCATTAAAACAAAGTTTCAATATATTAAATTATAAAATTTTTTATAGAGATTTGATAAAATTTTATCTAAAGAGAGAAAGTGTTGAAATGTAAAATTGAAATTTGGAAGATACATTTAACAATAATCAAATATGAATACAGAAACTTCAAGTAGGGGGTGGGTGCCTACATTTAATTATTTTATTATCATTATTGTTATTATTCATGGCGGGGGGATTTTGGAGGAAAAACAGAGCTATTCCCTGGCTGAAAAAGTCAAAATTGCACTCATAATATCTAAACCAAATTTGCCCTCTTCAACTTGAAATGATGAAATCAAGTTGGAAGTAATTTTTCTTTTTTGGACATAAAAGAAAACTTCGTTAAAGAAATAAAGAAAGTACTTCAGGGGATAATGGTCCAAGTCATACATGAGCTATATAAACCTATTGGAGCTCAAAAACATTTTCATATGAATGATAGAAAATTTTAAGCAAAAAAAAAAAAGAAAAAAAAAGAAAAAAGAAGAAGTTATAGAGTGGTTTGTGACCTCTAAAACCAAATCCATAGAATCAGATTCAATCAACACATGCCCATGACCAGATTCCTTAGAAATCTTAAGCCTTAGTCCTGCTTGTGAATGCTGATACTAAGTGCCATAACTGAAGATACTAAAATGAATTTTTTCCCCTTGTAAATTAAATTAAATGAAGAAACTAAATTAATTTACTTAAATAAAGAAATTTTGATTTTTTTCCCTTTTGCCGAGGCTTCCTTGTAGTAGATGGGACCTGTAAATTGATAAAATCCCTCTGAATTTTTATTCACCAGAAAAAAGAAGAAGACAAAAATACTATATGAGGACCAAATAGTACTTCTTGCTTAATAAATTAATGTAATTTGACATGGACACGTATAAGAAGCCTTTAATAATTTAATAAATTTTGAGCAGCCAAAACTCAATTCATTTCATCCGAAATATGATTTCTTCAGTCTAATGTCTTTCTTGCTCGAGTAAAAATTAAAGATTTAGTGATATCATCGAGAGAGAACTACTGCTCACTTTTTATTCTAATTAATTCGGTAGTTTTTTAAATTCTTTATTTTTTTTATCGAAAGGGATAGCAAAGGTTTATTATAGCATGAGTAAAAGATGTACAACAATCCGGTAGAAATTTAAAGAGGAAGAACATCACAATAAATATACTATCATTATAACTTTCTAATTATAAGATTAAAATAAATTTGAATCAATTTAAAGAATTTCCAATTGTTGTTTGTTTGGTGAAATTATGAAGAAACTAAAGTAACTTTACACAACAGTTTAACGCGATTAATTTTTTATTAAAAATTTGTTAAGTGTAATTTTATTTTTCTTTTTTCACTTGAACAAGAGTTAAGTGTACTCGCACTCAAATTACAATGACTACTATAAGAAATGACTTAATTCCATATTTAGCCCCTAATGTTTATTTAGTCAATTTTGGTCTTTTTTTTTAAAAATAAAATAAAATACAGAATATGATGTGAACGTATGTGACAATTCGGTCTTTCATAAATTATATTGAATTGTTTTTGTCCTTAATAATTTTTTGTAGAAGTTCTTAGATTCTTTTGTTTCATTTGTTTAGTATTTGATATATTTTTGTGTGAACTATAAGATCTTTATGAATTTGTAAGGAAGGATTTAATAATTTACAAGAAAAAACATCAGGACCAAAATGGTCTTGAAACAACATCAGGAACTATAATATATATATATATATATATATATATATATATATCATCGATGATGAAAATAATTCAAAAAATAATCAGGACTAAATAGGGAATTTTTGCCTAGAATAACTCTTATTTTATTTTAAAAACTTTTCTCTCATATCAATTTGATTCGGAAGATCTTGTTATTGCATGACAGTTTTATCTTGTAAATATAAAAACAGATAAATATGTTAATATTTGGTCCAAAGTTCAAAATTATAATACTGCCTCAATATTATTTTATAAAATGTTTTAAATGATGTTACACAAATCAATAAATTATTTTACTTCTTATTATATTTTATTTATTTTATTTTATTTTTTAAAATAAAATATTTATTATCACTTTCTCTCAATAAAATAAAGATAAATTTTAAAATAATATATATAATAATTATATAAAATAAAAAAATCTTATAATTAAAAATAAAATAATTTGTTTAAAATGTTATAAAAAGGACGTTATAAATTAGAGTAATAATTAATAAATAAAGTCAAACTGTCACTTTGATGCATCAATGGCTATTGATGTGACATTGTGACTCGGGATACGTAACTCGTGCAATTACATGCTTTATGGGTTATTCTGAAACTTCCCCTACATCACCCCAAATGGCTTTCTAGTTATATTACAAAGCTTTTGTTTCAAAGACACTTCACTAAGTTTAGAAATTAAAACCAAACACTTTTATTTTCATTTAGATAAGAGAAATCTTGACATTTTGTAGTCATTAATTTCTTTCATCCATCCTTAACCGTGTGAATTGAGTCATTCTTAAACTTGAAATTCAAACTCTCGAACATCATATTATTGAAAAGGTGTTTCATTTTTGGCTTTTGCATGTATTGTATGGCCTTCCAATTACTTTAGCTTTCATTCAAGCAAAGACATCAACTAGACAAATTGGCAGAGAGATGACGTTCCATTATTATAGACATTACTAAGATTTGATTGACATTTATTTTAGCGAAATATGATTTATCACAGAGATTTGATGATATATCTTCACATGATGGTACAATTTACATATCCAACCGAGTTGGAGGACATTCGAATGCTATACATGATGAAGATGATCAAGATTGCTAATGTATTCATCTTGGTGTTTTCACTTTGATAAGGATTGCCTTAGGGATTCCAACAAGGTATCACTACACAAAGGGACATTGCTGTGATTCACTAGGCGAGAATTATCATTGTAAATACAACTCGTAAGGACTTCACATGAACGATGCTTAAAACATAGAAGAAATGTAATGAAAGTATTGGTTAATTAAATCGAATAACTGATTTCTCGTCTTCTTTGTACACAGCCAAATTTAGTAGTAATAAATTGCAGTTTTTGTTTTGTCAACCCTTACAACTTCTTGCAACTCATGCCTCTTCTATCAATAAACTACACACTCAATTTGATTGCATATTTCTATTATGTCAATGCTATTAATTAATGAATCTCTTGTTCTGACTTAGGATTTTTTTTTTTCCAGCAGTAAGAAATAAATTATTTCTTTGAATGTTGTCCTTGTTTTAGAGCTAGAGCAATGGGGGTGGGAAAGAAAAAATCTAGTTGTAAGTTTCCATTACTCTGATCACACCAAGATACAGCATCATGTTTCTGTGTGTGTGTTAAACGAAGTGTGAATGAGAAAAAACACAGTTTACAACCCTTTATTTTTTTTTTAAAAAAACATATGGTCTAATAAATTGTTTTCAATTTTTTTTTAAAAATTAGGAACTCAAAGTTTAACTGGTTACTGAGACAAAAAAAAAAAAAAAAAAAAGAAGTTTAACAGGTTACCACAAAATAAAGGTAGACTAATTCGGAAAAGTTATATTTGAACGTTGTAGTACTTACCTCCCAACCAACTTGGAAATCATCATTGCTATGATCAAATCAAAACATCTCAAAGTTAACATTAGATACTTGTGAGATTGAGACTATTACACATTATCTTAAAGTTAAAAATTCACACTTAGAAGAAGAAGAAGAAGAAGAAGAAGAAGAAGACAACACTCAGACATAATTAACAAGACATATAATAAAGAATTCTAATATGTACATCACACACAAAATAAATAAATATTACCGACAGGAAAATTTCTCTCAATAATTTTATTTATCGACCAATTAACCACGATTAACGCGGTATCGAAAGTCAAACAGTTTCTTTGTAGTGTATTGCATGATAACCTTGTTAATTCTCCAAATAAAAATCAGTTCATGTCCGAACATATTTCCACATGGTGGCTGCTTTGGAGTTTATTCCACATGGTTCCATATAAATATATATATATATATATATATATATATATATATCTGGGAAGGATACAAAATCAGTTAAAGTATACGTTACAGATTCAAAAGCTTTTAAGTTTAGTCTTGAATTTTTCTTGTGCAATCAAACATGATATTATGGATGTTTCCGTTTGCATGTACAACGAACAAATGCTTATAAGATGCAATGTCCTCCAATCAAATATTTTTATATATATATTTTTTCCATAGATCACTACTCTAGGGGTATCCACATTTAGATACAAAAAAAAAATTCGAGGGATGGAACATCACCTATGAAAGCTTTTATATAGTCTGTAACAATATTTAAATAGGATTGTAGTTTTGTTTTCTTGTAATGTATTTTTTTATAAAAAGCACATATTTTAATTTCTTAGAACGCATCTGTGAAATACGATCCTTTATATTCTATTTTTTTATTTTTAAAACTTTTCCTTTATTTAATGAAATAGTTTGTCAATTTGTCTTAAAAAAAAGCGTTAGACATCTAAAAAAAAATTAATAATATTTATTTATTATATAAATTTTGGAATACAAATTTTTAAAAATATTTTTACACTAATATTGAAATTTATTTGACACTAATATTAAAATATTATTTTTACATTAATAGTAGTAAAAGTTGATTTTCTTTTTTTTTTTTAAAAAAAATTGCCTTTATTTAATTAAATAGTTAGTTATTTTTTCTTTAAAAAAAAATTTAGACATCTAAGTCTAATGTGACAAAAATTTTATTTATTTTTAGGTGGCTAACTTTTTTTTTAAAGAAATTTAGTCACTATTTCATTAAAAAAAGGAAAAATTTCTAAATTTTTTTTTGATATTTAATGACTAAGTAAAAAATTAAACAAAACTTAAGCATTATTCACAATCACGTCTAAGTTTTGTTTTATTATTTTTACTTTACTCTTTATTTCATTTTATTAAAAAAACATAGACGTGATTCTGAATCACATCTATGTTTTTTTATTTGTTTTTATTTTTTTCACTCACTATTTCCAAAAAAAAAAGTCTTATGATTTTTTAAAAAAAACAAAAATTAATCACTTTAAAAAAACTAATGAAAAGTAAAAAAAAAAAAAAATTATAACTAAGAAGACTTGATTGTGAATCACGTTACGTCTATCCCTTTGCATATTGTCGACCTAACTCTAACTAAAGACGTGTTTGAAAAACATATCGTTTTGTTTAAATACGTTTTGAATTATTTTGGTACACATAATTATTTTTTGGATCAAAGGTTAAAAATATGGTTATTTCGGTTAAATTCTAAGTTTCTGAATTCTAGGAATTCATCTAATCCTGCCTTTGACTAATGGTTTATGATTCAATTTTACACAATACCGCATGCCTGAGTCAATTTGTTCACATTTTTAATGTAAGTGAAGAGAGGAACCGGCACCAATGGAAGTGTTTGCCCAACATCCCAGCCAGATATATATCTATATATATATATATATATATCTGGGAAGGATACAAAATCAGTTAAAGTATACGTTACAGATTCAAAAGCTTTTAAGTTTAGTCTTGCATTTTTCTTGTGCAATCAAACATGATATTATGGATGTTTCCGTTTGCATGTACAACGAACAAATGCTTATAAGATGCAATGTCCTCCAATCAAATATTTTTATATATATATTTTTTCCATAGATCACTACTCTAGGGGTATCCACATTTAGATACAAAAAAAAAATTCGAGGGATGGAACATCACCTATGAAAGCTTTTATATAGTCTGTAACAATATTTAAATAGGATTGTAGTTTTGTTTTCTTGTAATGTATTTTTTTATAAAAAGCACATATTTTAATTTCTTAGAACGCATCTGTGAAATACGATCCTTTATATTCTATTTTTTTATTTTTAAAACTTTTCCTTTATTTAATGAAATAGTTTGTCATTTGTCTTAAAAAAACGTTAGACATCTAAAAAAAAATTAATAATATTTATTTATTATATAAATTTTGGAATACAAATTTTTAAAAATATTTTTACACTAATATTGAAATTTATTTTGACACTAATATTAAAAATATTATTTTTACATTAATAGTAGTAAAGTTGATTTTCTTTTTTTTTTTTAAAAAAATTGCCTTTATTTAATTAAATAGTTAGTTATTTTTTCTTTTAAAAAAATTTAGACATCTAAGTCTAATGTGACAAAAATTTTATTTATTTTTAGGTGGCTAACTTTTTTTTTTAAAGAAATTTAGTCACTATTTCATTAAAAAAGGAAAAATTTCTAAATTTTTTTTTGATATTTAATGACTAAGTAAAAAATTAAACAAAACTTAAGCATTATTCACAATCACGTCTAAGTTTTGTTTTATTATTTTTTACTTTACTCTTTATTTCATTTTATTAAAAAAACATAGACGTGATTCTGAATCACATCTATGTTTTTTATTTGTTTTATTTTTTTCACTCACTATTTCCAAAAAAAAAAGTCTTATGATTTTTTAAAAAAAACAAAAATTAATCACTTTAAAAAAACTAATGAAAGTAAAAAAAAAAAAAAATTATAACTAAGAAGACTTGATTGTGAATCACGTTACGTCTATCCCTTTGCATATTGTCGACCTAACTCTAACTAAAGACGTGTTTGAAAAACATATCGTTTTGTTTAAATACGTTTTGAATTATTTTGGTACACATAATTATTTTTTGGATCAAAGGTTAAAAATATGGTTATTTCGGTTAAATTCTAAGTTCTGAATTCTAGGAATTCATCTAATCCTGCCTTGACTAATGGTTTATGATTCAATTTTACACAATACCGCATGCCTGAGTCAATTTGTTCACATTTTTAATGTAAGTGAAGAGAGGAACCGGCACCAATGAAGTGTTTGCCCAACATCCCAGCCAGATATATATCTATATATATATATATATATATATATCTGGGAAGGATACAAAATCAGTTAAAGTATACGTTACAGATTCAAAAGCTTTTAAGTTTAGTCTTGCATTTTTCTTGTGCAATCAAACATGATATTATGGATGTTTCCGTTTGCATGTACAACGAACAAATGCTTATAAGATGCAATGTCCTCCAATCAAATATTTTTTATATATATTTTTTCCATAGATCACTCTACTCTAGGGGTATCCACGCTTAGATATAAAATAATTTCGAGGGATGGAACATCACCTATGAAAGCTTTTATATAGTCTGTAACAATATTTAAATAGGATTGTAGTTTTGTTTTCTTGTAATGTATTTTTTTTATAAAAAGCACATATACAAAATATGTTAATTTCTTAGAACCAATACGATCCTTTATATTCTATTTTTTTTATTTTTAAACTTTTCCTTTATTTAATGAAATAGTTAGTCAATTTGTCTAAAAAAAAAACGTTAAACATCTAAAAATAAATTAATAATATTTATTTATTATATAAATTTTGGAATACAAATTTTAAAAAATATTTTTACATTAATATTGAAATTTATTTTGACACAAAATTTTACACTAATATTAAAAATATTATTTTTACACTAATAGTAGTAAAAGCTGATCTTCTTTTTTTTTTTTAAAAAAATTTGCCTTTATTTAATTAAATAGTTAGTCATTTTTTCTTAAAAAAAAAATTTAGACATCTAAAACTAATGTGGTAAAAATTTTATTTATTTTTAGGTGTCTAACTTTTTTTTTAAAGAAATTTAGTCACTATTTCATTAAAAAAAAGGAAAAATTTCTAATTTTTTTTTTGATATTTAATGACAAGTAAAAAAAAAAATTTAAACAAAACTTAGGCACTCTTTATTTCATTTTAAAAAAAACATAGACGTGTAAATTAGATCTAAGTTTTTTATTTTATTTTATATTTTTTTCACTCACTATTTTACAAAAAAAAAGTCTTCAAATTTTTTTTTTAAAAAACAAAAATTACTCACTATAAAAAAAACTGTAACTAAGAAGACATTGTGAATTCCAGCGGCTTTACTATTTGATCATTTCCACAGGACGATTTCGTCAACGGGTTGTAAAAACAAATTAAAAAAAAATCTCTGCCCTATATTCATGCATTTTGATTCAACATTACTTTCATCTGCATATTTTAATATTGTTTGAAAAACTTAAACTAATATCAATTTCTAGAAGAGAGCCACGCCTATAAAAGGCACATCTGTTGACCATCTTAGCAGCAAGTAAAGAATAGCCTTTCAACAGCAAGAAAAAATGGTGGCTAAATCCTCCCCACATTTTGTGATATTCCCTTTTATGTCACAAGGCCACACCATTCCTCTTCTCTACTTAGCTCGTATCCTTTGGCAACGCAATATCACTGTCACTGTGTTCACCACCCCAGCTAATTCTCCGGCTGTTCATGCCGTCCTTGATGATGCTGATGTCTCTGTTATTGAAATTCCCTTTCCAAAATATGTTGATGGCATCCCTCCCGGAGTCGAAAACACTGATAATCTTCCTTCCATGTCTTTGTTTCCCCAATTTGCAACGGCCACAGAACTCATGCAGGAAATGTTTGAACAAGAACTTGAGGAACTTAAGGAACTTGGACATGTTAGTTGCATAATCTCTGATACATTTCTTGGTTGGACTCAAGATTCTGCTCAAAAGCTAGGAATTCCAAGAATAGGATTCTATGGCATAAGCAGCTTTGCCCTGACCATGTATGAAATCCTCGGTCGAGAAAGGCCGCATGAAAGTACTACTTCTCTCGATGAGCCCTTCTCCATTCCCAACTTTCCTAAGCTCAAGTTAACAAGAAATGATTTTGATCCACCATTCAACCAACTCCAACCGAAAGGTGAATTCGTGGATTTTATGATGAAGCAACTCATTGCACTATCACGAAGTTTTGGCCTAATTATTAACAGCTTCGACGAGCTGGAATCAAGCTACATAGAATACTGGAACAGGTGTATTACACCTAAAGCTTGGTGCATTGGACCTTTCTCTATGGCTAAGCCAGTGAAGAAAGAGACCAAAGCCCCAAAATGGATCCAGTGGCTGGACACAAAGTTGAAGATAGGAGAATCAGTTCTATATGTTTCATTTGGTACTCAAGCAGAAGTCTCGTCTGAGGAGTTGCAGGAGATTGCCAAGGGCTTAGAAAACTCCATGGTGAATTTCTTGTGGGTGTCAAGATCAAAAGGAATGGATTTCTTGGATGGTTTTGAAGCGAGGGTAGGGGATAGAGGAATGGTGGTGAGAGACTGGGTTGATCAACAGGAGATACTTGAGCACAAGAGCATCAACGGGTTCTTGAGTCACTGTGGATGGAACTCAGTCTTGGAGAGCATTTGTGCTGGCGTGCCAATCTTGGCACTGCCGTTTATGGCTGACCAACACCTGAATGCAAGACTGGTGTCGGAGGAAATCGGCATAGGACTGAGAATTAGACCGAGCAATGGATCGGTGAGAGGGTTTGCTGAAGCAGCAGAAGTGGAGAAGAAGGTGAGAGAGTTAATGGAAGGGAAAAGAGGTCAAATGATGAGGAAGAAAGTGAAGAAGGTGGCAGAAGCTGCCGGTGGTGCAATGAAAGAAGGTGGTTCCTCATGGCAGACTTTGGACACATTTATCCAAGATGTGTGTAATTATCAAGCAATCAGTTTCAACCAGAGTTGATAACTCTCTTGCTGGAGTAGAAGTATATTGAAAACCCATGTTAAAACTTAGTACTATGTATACAATAAGGCCTTTATTGCTGCCGTATGTTCCAAATTTGCTATGGTTGAGATATTAAGGCAATTAAACTTGATGTTCGTATAAAAACAATATTCAAATCTTCTATTCATTTGCTGCAGCTTGCACACCGTCTTAAAATCATCCAAACACTGATAGTATATGTAAAAGCAAAAAAAAATTCAAAAGGGCATATAGTGTTTATACCCTTTTGAAAATATATATTATTCCTTAATATCTACTTTAGATATAATTTTTATTCATTTATCAAAAATATTATTCCTTAATATTCCTTAATATTTGCATTGTTTTGAAGCCCTTCAAACTATGACGGTAAACGATTCGAGTCGTTCGTGAGTCTTAATTTAGAACTCTAGTTAACTCATTAAAAAATTGAGTTGAGCTCAAATTTAAAATTAGTTGGTTCGTGATTTGTCTAGTTGAGCTCAAACTTAAAATTAGTTGGTTCGTGATTTGTCGAGCTATTCACGAGCCACTTAAATATATATATATATATATATATTCAAATTTTAAGTTAATTTTTTTTTAAAATAATTCAAACACGAACTTATTAAAAATTTGAAGAGTTAATTCAAACTTGAACTAATAAAATATAATTTAACTCGAACTCAAACTCAACTCAAACTCATTTACGACCCTATATTAAACAAGCAAAATGATATGCAACATCAACTATAAATCATTCTTTACATGCCCTAAATATAACCCTATAGTGGGCATATTCACCTGAATGGCCTAACAAGCATTTTGGAAACTCCATGAGATTCACATGGAGAATTTATGATACTTGCACAGTTAAAGAGACACAACATTTATTAAGATAGATTTGCATATCTTTTTACCAGTCTCTCCATCTCTCCCTGCTTGTAACTACTTTGACCAAATTTTAAAAAAATGAAAGAAACTTTTTCTTTTTTTCTTTTTTCCAAAATTAAAGAATATTTTTATTATTCTAAATAATAACTTAAAGTTAGTGTTATCTAATTTACATAAACTCATTTACTCCATTTATATTCTCCATTATCCTCCATTTATGTATGCTTTCTTTCTAAATTATTTCATTATATCATATTCTTTACCTTGTATTAATTATTTTCTTTTTAATAAAATCTTTTGTGTTAAAAAAAATTCCAGAATTCCTCATAAACTCAATGTTGCCTTTCAAAATGAACTAGAAAATGATAATTAGAATTTAAATGCATCGATAAAATGACACTATAAATTGGTTAGGTATTGAAAAGAAACTCACTAAAAATAATAAATTTATGTTTTGGTTGAGAATGACAAAAATATATATTTTTTTAGAGTTTTGTAAAATTTAAATGTATTTATTAAAAAAAATATTTGATTGCACTTTATGATAGTTTTAGAAAATTTGAATTTGTTGATAAAAAAAAAATTTAATTTTAAAATCAAAATTTGTAAAAGTTTAAGTGGCCAATGTAACACTTTTTACCATTTTTTTTATTAAACTCTTTTTATTAAACTTTTCTTTTCGGTTATTAATCTTCTTATTATTGGATAAAGGGATAAACATCAATAAGAATAATGTATAAAAAAAAATCTTAAAATATTGTAAAACGACTAGGACTAGTATTTGACAAGTTCAGCGGACTCGAAGCAGGATCCGACAACATCTGCTGACATTGTTTGACTCTGGATAATCATTCAATAAACGCTATCACATGACACTTCTATACTCTTAGATATATTCAATTTGGTACTGTGAAGGCACACCGGTTAGGACTATTTCTACATTCTAAGCAATCGGGGTTTGACTACATGATATCTACAAACTACCCAGAAGCAGTTTGTGTCAGTGTCATGATGATCAACTCTATACACCCCAAAGTCCCTGTCAGTGCACAACTTACGGTAACCCATTCGCCATTAGCGGGTATTGCACACCGCCTATGAATCAATCAACCAAAAGTAGTTGCTTCATTCTTGGGGCTTTGAACCCCAGACAGGCAAAAGTAAACACGAAAGACTCTAATAGAAAGATACTACCGCTGGCGGTGGATCAGGGGCTCCTATTGTTGATTTTATAAACCATAAAGTATGAGTAAATTATATATACTTCGTTTCCCTTTCACTCTCATATAATTTTTTTTTTTAAAAAAACAAAAACAAAATATCCTTTGTAAATAGACCAATAAATTAGCATTGAAAGCTTTAATTAGACATAAAATTGAGAATATAAAGAGAAAAACAAGATAGTCAAAAGTCAAATGTTACGCTGATTTCATAAGATCTCTAAGTTAAAAATATATATATTGAAATCTTCATTTTGTAATAAATTTTTATTAATTCATTAAAAAAGTACTTTGTCAAACTTACCCAAAATATAAATGATTGTAAAAAAGCCATTTTATAATTTTTTAAGAATATTTTATAATTATTTACAATATTGTTTGTTTTTATAATTTCAAAACTCTTGTTAAATAGAAAAAGAGTAATAGTTTGATAGAGAGTAAGATAATTTTAAATAAAATAAAATAAAGAAATAATAAATATATTAGAGATAATTATTTTTTCTTGATATATATAATTAATAGTCAAATAACCTATATTTTGAAATCAACGTTCTAATATTTAATCGTGCATCCAATACATTCAATACTGCTATAACACCCAGTATTCATATACTGTATCCCTATGTGAAAAGCCTACTGGGGACTATAGCCCTAATCCGCCTAGTGAGTGTAAACTCGACTTGGCTAAAGAAAGTGCCAAAGCTGCTTTTGGTGCAACGGACGAAGGAAGTTTCTTCATGGTTGAGCATTTGACAAACTTAAACGAGATGTAGGCTATTATAAAGCAATTAATTTCATTTAGAAAGTACAATAAATCTATCTAAAATCCACATTTTTACTATTCTGTTTAATGCCCTTTGTTGTTAAGGTCGGGTCGTTGTGTAGTTTGCTTCTGAGTGTTATCGTCTGACAATGTTACCAACCAAAGTAAGATTGTTTCAATATTCAACAGTACAGATATTCTGCAAGTATCCTTATGATGATGTCTGGAGGGGGTGGGGGGGGGGGGGGGTTAGCAGCTAATTCTAATATTTTATTTCTGTGGTTTATTTTCAGCAGCCAACATTGCAGAAACATAAACTTGATATTTTAGAAGCACAAGATCTGAACTACATAGCACGCAAGAAAATATCAGAGTTTGCCAGATCTCCAGAAATGAAATTTAATAGTCTACATTAAGGTAAAGAAAATCTCTGAAGATCGTATAATAACATCTCAGGTTTGAAAAGCAAAGCTAAGATGCAAAAGCCAGAGCACAATAATCATTGTTAGACTTAGCTCAGTTCTGTGCATCCAGAGGACAATAATCATTGTCAGACTTAGCTCAGTTCTTCTCAGCATTGCTCTCTAGCTCCTTCCTAAGCTGCAGAGAGAAGTCATCATTCACATCATCATCATCCCAATCATCTTCCCATTGCTGAGTTACTTCTTTTCCCTCCTCTTTGTCCTCCCACTCTATCAATTCAGAATGCAAATAAATAGGTAAGAACATCCAAAAACTGACAAGAATAACAACTGCTGTAGGAAATAAATAGTAGATAATAAAAATTATACAATGAAAGAATAAAGTGGTCAAACAATGAGAACATCAACACTTGTAACAAACAATCAGGAAAATAACAACCATGTTAACCTACAATCACCTGTCGGAACTACATTTGCTTTTGATGATGGCTACATGCATTTGCAATAGAACGATGAACTTACAGTAGGACAGCAATGCCAATAACATGAAAAAGAATGATTCTCAGAGACAAAATAAAAGGTAAAAGGAGCCCTCTACAAGTTCCATTAGAAGAAATACGGATCCATATAAGGTTTTCAGTCAAATGCAGAAAGACTGCCGCTTCACATTTCATTCATGTTTCTGCAAAGGGCATGCTTTATGAACATGAAAACACCAACATTTTCAAGTCGTCAACAGATGTATGCATTAGTTATGTTCTTCCAACCATTCTCTCCTATATAACCAGCTTATCAGTGCATATATGAAAGCAAACTAGAGAATGATTTATCATACAGTTTTATCTAATGAGAGAAGACTAATGACAGAAGTCACAGTTATCCTCAAATCCGTGACGAGAGATAGCAAGAACATCATGTGAATCGTGCATACATTAAAATACCTTTACACCAGTTTGTAAACATGAATCTTTAATGCATAATGACTAGATAATTTAGGGGTACGATCAATATCCAAGTATACCAATTTTGTAAAATACTGCATCTCTACAAATATCACAAGTCACATTTTAGCCAACAAAAGACTTAGACATACACCTGTTATGTCACACAATAGCTGCATTTCCAACAAAGAAAAACTTGAACTTTATATGATCTAATGCATGAAAAAATTCACTAGAACATAGATTCCCACTCTCAAGCCTTGTCAAATGGTTAAAAGCATACTTAATTAATCAAGATTTATCTGATTTCCAGTCAATTATTCTCTGCATTTTCTACTTTAATGCACACAGAAACACCTTTTCCAATAACATGTTCATATTAGTGACATTTGTCAATAATGTTCATCCCATGCGGTTGCAATCAACTAGAGACCCATTGACCAGTCAATATACCTTTTCCAGATAACATAATCATATTTCCAAATGACATGTCAATAATGCTCATCCTAAGCTCAGGATTTCCCATGTCAAGGTTTACACAGCATATCAAAATCTTCTCTAAACAAGCATTTACTTATTTCAGTTATCATTCATCCAAATCAATTAAAATATTGCCAGAACAAAAATTCCTCCCAAATGGATTAAATCAAAGGGCAACCAACAATTTTCAGGAAAAGAAGACCAAACAACAGTCTAGTTCAGTTCTCTATTACCATAGTCTGTTAAAAGTGAACCATGCATGCCTTCAACTCTAGCACTTTACCTGCACTCATCTTAAGCCCCATATGCTTCTCTTTTCACCTGTTTACACTTCTTATCACTATTACCCAATCTTACTCTGTGTTTCAGAATCTAACTTTTGCACCAACATTGTAGAAGTCACAAGAGACAAATGCCAAGGAATGAGGTTAACTGAAGAATAATCAATCCAACTTGTAAGAAATGTTAACCTCTTATGTGCACAGGCTTGGGAATACATATTAACTATTAAGGCCTGTACTTGTCTTAAGCCCCAAAGCCTCTGCTTCTCCTTTCCCCCTTCCAACAACACCCTCCCCCCCACCCCCGCGGGTATTTCAAATTAGCTGATTACAACTATCATCACCACAATCATTTTGCATTACAAAGTATGCAAAAATACAATGTGAGCTTTTATATATCTGAATGATGACCAAATGATCACACTCCATGATGATAGAGTCAGCAACAAGATTTTATCCTATTTTATTAGCTCTTAGAGGGGCAACCTACAGCAGAAATAAAGATATCTGTTCTTAATCACCTACAATGGCACGAATCATCAAAAATGAAAAGAAATAACTCAAATTAAGAAACACCGTTCCCCAATTCCTAGTTCTAGGATTTAAAAGCTTTAGCTACTATTATATATAGCAAACCTTCTCACAGAAGCTGTACCCCACAAAACTATGGCTTTAACCCCCAAAATTATTAAAATAGCTAGAATAAGATTAAATAATTAATCTAATCACCCTTCATATGTGCATAACCAAAAAATTCACATTATCCGTAAAGAAAATTGCTTTAAGGGGGAGGAGATAAGTTGATATAACCTTTTAGGAAAAATGGGTGCACTCAACTAAGCAAAATAAAAACTAAATTAATGCAATTCTAAGGCCATGATCTAGGACAAGATGGGTACACTCAACTGAGCAGAACAATTCACTAACATAAAACAATTCTTATCCCATGACTACTAGACACTATACCAAAGAAGTATTGTCCATCTGCTTAGAAACTAAGCAGATCAAATGCAACTTACCACTTGAGGAATGTATAGTTCTCTATGATTTATATCATCAGTTTCTATTTCCTAGTTCAATGTCACAAGAGCTCAAAATTATCAATTACATCTACTAAAAATATGAATTATTTACATGTTCACCTAATAATGACAGGCCATTACTACAAGCAGACATATAAATCAAATTAGCAAACACATGATCACATTTTGCACAATCATAATCTGAAAAATGAGATGCGTATGTATCACATTTATGTTCTCCCTGTGTTTAAGATCAAAATGCAACTGTATATAGAATATGACATATTAAAATTTCCATATCAGATTTATGAAAGAATTCTAAAAAAAGTAAGCAAACTCTGAACAAATATAATCACGTCAAAGCTTGCTGCTCTCTTAAGAAACACAAATGGAAAAATCGTGAGACATTGACTAAGCAAATTAGCAATTAAATTACCTATGCAAATAACTGTCTTAATATTTGAATTGCTAAACAAAATGCATAATAACAAGTTAGGGAATATATATAAAAGAAACACAAACTATTAACCAAGATAGTCCCAAAAATCTCAATAACAAATTAGGGAAGAAATCAATACAAAAAATTAGAATGTCTGATACATTAAACTATTAACTAAGATAATCCGAAAACCTATCACAATGACAAATTAGGATGAAAATCGCAAGAAACAATTAGAACGACTGAAACATAAACAACTAACTAAGATAATCAGAAAAGTGAAAACCTATCTGAGTAATAAAGTAGGAAGAAAATCGTGCAAACCTTGATCAATTTCGAACTCCTCGAACTCGTCATCATCTTCAAAAAGATCGATCTTTGCGTCCTCAGTACCCGGCCTAGGTTGCTCAGTTGCCATTCTCAATCTCTGGACACGGAAACAAACAAAGAATGCATTTAATATTAAAAAAATTAAATTCGCATTACAAAAATATGCACCAAAACCCTAGATTATGAGTTTGTAATCGGAGAGATTAACTTACAGATCCAGTGGATGAATCTGAGAGAAAATAGAATTAGCTTTTAGATTTAGAAGGAAGAATTGGTTACTCGACGAAGCAGTTGTGAGATTTGAGTAGGGATTTATAGTCGCCTATGTGAATAATGACGGAGCAATAAGAACAAGCAAGAGACTTGACGGCGTCGTTTACGCAATAGCTTGCTTCTTTATCCTCCGCTTTCCCGACTCTAATTGGGTTGTTTCTATTTTCTATTTTCTTTTTAACTATACGTCACGAATATAATCTTTTTTTCAAAATAAAGGAATAGGAGTTCTCAAAAAATAAATAAAGGAATATGAATATGTCCTATCATGTCCCTCCTCCGAAATTTGACTAAAAATTAAAAGTGGCTTATTCAATTATTTTGATAGTAATATAATAGAAAGTTATTGAAATGTAAATTTTTTAAATTAAGGTAATGAGTGATGAAGATTATGAGTTAGTGAGATATAAATTTTTTAAATAAATGAGATTATTAATAAAATTTTAAATAAAAAATATATTTATTTAAAGAAAATAAATATTTAATTATGAATAAAATAAAATAGAAATATAGATATATATGACACTGGTGAATCCATGTTTCCCAACCATAACTAAAAGTCCCTAAAGCCTTCTTCAAAAATTGCATAAATAGTTGTACGGAATGTACATATATTTTGTAATGAGTTATTAGTTGCCTAAACATGGAAAGAATCAAGATCTTACAAGCAACTAACATTATATATGATTTTATTGACCAAGTTAAATTAATAGATGCAAAACATGCCAACTTCTACAGTTGAAATCCTGCATTTTAGTGATCAATTGTCTGCACCGTTCAATACTAGCTATATAAAAGGTTTGGCCTCATCTTCAAAAAATTCAACTTAAACATAATAAACACCTACATTTTTTTCTTCAAGTACATTAGGGGATGCCAGAAATGGGAAGCCCAGAACACAAAGACAATATTCCTTTAATTCTTTATGCTTTTGCATTTTGCCTCATAGCCACTATAGTTGCTCGATATAAGCAAGAGCAATATGATTCTTACAAATACCCTCAACCAACAAGTTAAGAAGAATGATTTACTACCAAAACGTGGGTTGCATCTACCCTATGCTTACATAAAAAACATGCCAAGAACCTCTCATATCTCAGACACTCTCCAAATTACTCAAAATCTGTGTCTCCTCCAAAGTATGTTAAGCAACTTCCACAGTACTCCAAATATTTACCTCATCCAAGGTATGCCAAGCACCTGCCTTACTACAAATCTTTGCATGCTCCAAAGTATGACAAAACTGAACATAATAGTTGAACTTTGTCAGCATGAAAATTGCACTGAACCCATTGAAGTAAATCCTTGAATTTTGCAAATCTGCATTGGAGAATTATGTAACCAAAATGAATTTGTTACCAAATTTTCTGGACATTAGGATATCTAAAGAAACAATGCATAACATATTCAATGCCTGTTTTACAAATACTGTATTGTGGAGAGACTTCAAATCGTCTAGCTCTTGTAGCATTAGTAGGAAGAATGTCCTGACAGATGCGCCATATGAAATGTTGTATTTTCGGTGGAATGTTAAATGCCCAAACAAATTTTCAAAAATTTTTCAATTGTGAAGGTGATGAAGAGGATGTTGTATCAAAGTTTAAACACTTATCTTTTATGAGTGCCTGATATCCACTTTTAACCATATAAATTCCATCTTTGGAGTAGTGCCATATTAGTTTATCTGGTATTGCATTCGGGCAAAGAGGAATGGACTGAATAGCTTCAATTTCATATTCAAGAAATAGAGTTCGAATCAAATATTCCAATAACCAGAAGAGAGATCAATGAGATAATGGTATGTCTAAAAGGGAACACTGAGACTATCATTTAGAATAGGTTTGAAATTGCCATTTTCAGGTATCCAAGGATCATGTCATATATTAACATATTTTCCACCTCCAATGTGCCAACGAATACTTTGAGAAAGACAATGTCTACCTTTGATCAAACTTCTCCAAAGGAAGCTAGGATTTCTCCCAAGTTTTGCTGGCATAAAACTAGTGGAAGAAAAGTACTTTGCTTGTAGAACTTTGGACAGAAAACCTTCCGAATTAGAGAGAATTCTTCATCCTTGTTTAGCAAGCAAAGCTACATTAAAACAAGTAATATCTCTAAATCCCAATCCACATTGATTTTTTGGCAAGCAAAGATCAGACCATTTCCTCCAATATATAGTTCTTTTATTGCACTAGAAATTTCGTATCATAGATAAAATTTCATTGCAAAGGCCTTTAGTAAATTCAAAACACTGCATTGCATATAAAGGAATGACTTGCACCACAGATTTGATTAAAACCTCTTTGCCAGCTTTAGTAAGGAATTTTATCTTCCAACCTTTAAGCTTTTTCCAAATGCGGATCTTTAATATATATATTGGTAATCCCAAATATTTCCCATTTTCATTTTCAAAAGATACTCCAAGTTGGTTTTACAAAGAATCTCTCAAAATAAAATCAACTCATTTACTAAAGTAAAGAGAAGATTTATGAAGATTCACTATTTGAGCTGATAAATTTTCATAATCCAGCAATACACTCTTAATAGTCTCCACATTAGATGCGTTTGCTCGAGCAAATAACAAACTATCATCTGCAAAGAACAAATGTGACACACAGTTCAGGACGATCAAATTTCATGCCTTAAATAGCTCTAATTTCCTCCTTGGCTCTCAATATAGCAAAAAGTCCTTCAGTACAAATGATAAAAAGGAATGGGCAAAAAGGATCTCCCTGTCTAATGCCTCGTGAAGGTGTAAAATGAGGGGATGGTTCACCATTTATTAGCATAGAGAATGAGACTAAAGTAACACAAGCCTTGATTTTTCTAATAAATGAGTTAGGGAAATTCATATGAGTCATCATGCCCTTCCAAGAAATTCCATTCCACTCTATCATGTATGTCAAGCTTTAGAGCAAGAAAATCTTCCCGGCAATGTGAAGAAGCTTTTAAATTGTGAAAAGCCTCAAAAGCAACAATAACATTATCGGTTATGAGGCGTCCAAGAACAAAAATAGATTGACTCTCATGAATTACGTAAGGTAAAACAACCTTCAGCCTATTTGAGAGAATCCTAGATATTAACTTATACACAATGTTACAAAGACTAATAGGGTGGAAGTATTGCATGCGACTAGCCTTTTTAATCTTTGGAATCATCACAATATAAGTATAATTTAAACCCCCAATATCAATATCTCCTACCAAAAATTTAAGGAAAAAAGAAGATATTTCATTCCCAATAATATGCCATAAGTTTTTACAAAGATACTTTGCATTCTGTCTGGTCTTGAAGACTTATTATTGGGTCCAATATAGACCTAAGAACTTTTTATTTTTTTTCTTTCTTTTGATGTATGTTTTTGTTGTATCAATTTCTTATCTTGACATTCAATCTATTTTCATTTATGATTTTTTTCCCTCTTTAACCTTTTAATAGAAGTCCACCAAGAAAATTAAACATGAAAACTTTGGGTTTCTTGCTATCTCAGGCTTGTGTATTCTTTTCTAGTAGTGGGGGCTTTTCTACCCTCTCTACTATTATATACATTTTTTGTTCTTAAAAAAAACCATGAAAATTGCATATATTTATACAATCCATAAGCTCATTTAGTAAAGGTACCATACAAGGACAAACGATCTTATTTATGAAGAAACATACTATAAAACAAATAACATTCTATTTAAAAATAGAAAAGGGAAAATATGTAGGAACATAGTGTAATCTCAGCTATATAGTAGCTTACTTTGTTATTACTAAGCTACCTGCTATCACAACCTACAAATGGATGCTAATTTCAATCACTACAAACATGATACTAGAGTTGCGAAAATTCCAAATTCAAACATCCACAGCCAAAGCTAGCTAATTAATATATTTGGCAAGAAATCACAACTAAATGGTTTTCTACCTTAATAGATTCTTATAATAAACTAATTCCTCACAAGAAAAACATAAATTTCCTTAGATTTTAAGTAGATTTTCCAATTACAGAAAAAAAAACTTGAAAATAATTGGCCACAACAAATAGGAATTATTAATAGTGCAATAATATATTGATAGATATATATCATCTTATAGAATTTTGAAGAGAAAAACTTCCATATATGTGTTTTTTTGTGTGTACATGTGATGAGTGGATATTTTATTCACTAAATTAAATACTTTTAATCTTAATATTGAGTTAATTCTCAAATTTTCTTGTGGATTTGACTTGTTTTCGTGTTGTTTTTGGTAGATGATGGGGAGTTTCTAAAAAAGGCGATTGGAGTCCCAATTTTATGACAATTTTTAAGATTTAGTAGAAGACATAATTTTTCCCTTTTTAAGAAAAGAAAAAAAAACTGAAAATAAGAAAATATATATATAGAAATATTTTTCTTAAAAGGAAAAAGATGAGGCACTTATTATTAAAGGAAAAGAGGGAAATTGGCTTGAGATGAGGAAGTTGAGACTGACTAGGGCTAGAAATAGGAACAAAAGAAGGGTATTTCACAGAGATCAAATGAAGAAGCTCTTGGAGATAAGATCGAATCTTTTGGCTAGGGTTTTTCTAAGGATTAGTTTATCTTCTTTATATTTTATATGTCTATGTCTAAAACTCTTGTTAAAAATTTATTGACGAATCAGGAATTGTAGTTAAGAGTTCCTATGTAGTTAGAGAAAGTAGGAATTGTATCTATAGAGATTTGTTAACTCTTAAATCAAAATAATTAATCGGAAACAGTTTTGGGAGTTTTGATATTATTTAAAAAACTAATTTAAACAATGTTAAAACAAATAATTTTAGGGTTTTGGATTTGTGAACATAATTAAAAAGGATTTTGGAATACAACATTTATCAAAAACGTTAGAAAGGAACTAGTATTAAGTTATATTTTTATGGGATTAATCATAGATAAAAACATTATTGAGTAGTTGGTTTTAGACTCCTGATCAACTCAGGAATAAGATGCTTAGTCAAATTGCATTAAGTAAATAAGATATCATCAATATTAAATTATATATCATATTCAATTATACACAATTTTAATTATATATTTTTGCTACTAATTTAATTAAGTTAAGAGTTGTAACTCAATTAAATTAGTAGATGCATGCTATCTGAATTATTAATACAAGCTCAATAATCCTAGCTATATAACTAGGTTGTCAATCCAATTAATTCTCACAATTATATTAATTAACACATGTATTATATATATCCTCAGTTATATATATGTATATATTAAATAAATACACACACACACATATATATATATATATATTTCTATAAATAAAATATAATTATATTAATTAAACAAATTAGGAGGCTCGGTTTGCCAAAAAACAAATTAAGCTAGTTAAGCGACTTGGCGGTCCATTTATTATATTTAAAGTTGCATAAAGTAAAATTGATGATTTTTACCCAGTACTATATGATAAATAAATACTAGGTAGATAAATCGACCATTAGTCCAATTAATTAAATCCAGAAAAAAATTAAGTATGAAGAAAATTATCTTAAAATCCCATTTATTAATAACTTAGCAAATGTCCTTACTAACAAAAGTTAACTACTCACAACACATATAATAAATATAAGATGAAATAGACATATTTGAATTTATTCGGACAACATTTCCTTCTTATTATTACAAAAAGACTTCAAAAGATATTCTAAAAATTCTAAAAACTATATTTCTATAAAGATGATATTTAGATAAAGAAATTACAATAGAAATGAAGAAAATTGGAACTAAATTGATTGTGTAAAATGAGAAGAAAAACCTAGGTATTTATAGCAAAAAAAAAGGAAAATTCTTGTCCAAAACGATGTAAGTTTTGAGTATAGTTGGTGCACTATTCATTAGTCAAAACGATATAGTTTTGATCACGGAACTGTAGTGCATTTGACTTTGACTTTGACTTTGTTCAGCTAACGGTACTGACATTAACCGTGACGTTCTCATCGATGGTAATATTGTTTACCAGAGTTACTGTTCATGATTTTTTTTAACTTCTCTTATCCAACATTTTTTTTCTATTCTTTTTATTTCCAAAATGAACGTAATAACTATAAAAAACTTACAAACAAAAAAATAAGTGAGAAATGTGAATATCAATAAAATGACATAATTAACTCAATTTTAATATGAATATCTTCATTAAATAGTATAGAAATTGGTTAATATTATGAATCTTCTGGGTTTAATAAATTTTGATGGGTTTAATTTATCATAAAGGTGTAGAGAAATTGCCCATTAGAATGATTTGTTAATTATTGAGAAAGATTAATAAATAAATTATAAAGATTCAGTGGCATAATAGGAATAATTCATTAGTTTATTGAATTGGAGAACTTTAATAGGATTTATCTTGTTGAAATTAAAACCCTAGGTTTAATCAGATTGATTTATCATTGCCTGATTTAAGTTTTTTATTTTTCTGTTTTAATTCTAGTTAGTAAAAACCACCCTTTGAGATATTTGTTCAGATAAAATTAAGATTAATTTAATTACAATAGTTAATACAATTAGTTTTCGTGGGACAATACTTGAATATTCACTCCATATTACTTTTTGATAACATGATCTTACGTTTAGAATTCTCACAACAACATGCAACATGGAAGTAATATATATCAGTAGGTTGCTTTTAAAAATAAAAAAATTAAGTAGGTTTAATACTTCTATGTATTTGCAATTCCGTTGACAGCCAAAATTCTACATTAAGTTCCATGTTTATCATCTTAATTTGAACTACTATGACATTTGAAATTTTGAAGTAAAGTTTCTACAATATAGTGCCTTAAAAATGGATAGGTTCCATTACTTTTTATGGGGGAAAAGAAAGAAACGGAAAGCGATAGGCCCTCAATTTGTAAATATGAATATGGCAGCATAACTACAACTTTCAGTCCCTGCGGTTTATCCTTCTACTTACAGTATCATCCATTAAATATTTGAAAAGTTGAATGTAGCACATATTAACACTCTTTTGTTCTTAAGAGATTTACATGGAAGTAGGGAGTGAGTAAAATATTCAGTTATCATAAACAAGAAAGTGTGGGCTTAGTCATTCCTTGTGAACGTACATTAGTACTTATTTCCCATTCCCATCATGAAGTATGAAAATAGAATCTAAGCCCTTATTTCTAAGCAAAGTTTGAAACTCTTATGTATTTTAAGGAAGCATATTTTCAGAGTTACGCGAGATAGTTTCTCTCCAGGAGACTTAAAGGCCATGGGTACTTTTTCTGGTGAAGAAAACCAGGGTGGCCTCATCTATCCTTTTCTTAGCTTTTCTTTAAAAAAAAAAAACAAAAATTGATCTTGCAGTTGTATGTTAGGGCTATTAAATGTGTTTCTTCTTGCAACAAAACTAAATTTCAGATGAAGGATATTTTTTTATTTAGAAACATTCAATTTCTCTTCATTCATGATTTTGTTTTCCTTTTTACAACTTTTTCTCCCCTTTCTCCAGTACACAACCTCTTCCCTTTGAAACACTAGAATTGTTCAGAGCCCTGATCCATCACTCAAATCTATGTACTGTATATAACGTTTAAAATATCTTAATAGTAAACAATTAAGGAATGTGTTCAACTCCATAGTAGATTACAAAAGAGATACAAAAGAATATTAACCTCATATGTCTTGCCAAGCACCCTGCTGCTAAAGCACTGCTAAGACAACTCATGTTTTGTCATGTTTGGATTGTATTACTGCAACAAAATTCATTCATTGGAAAGATCCCATATGCGGTCACTGGATATCATTCTTCTTTGAATAATCAGGTTCAACCAAAGACCCAAGAATATTTTTTTTTCTCTTTTTATGTATATCTTTGTTGTATCCATTTGTTCTAGTGAATTACTAACTGTTATCATTTATGAAAAGTTTTTTATTTCCTCTTTAACCTATCAGAAACGATGAACTCCCATCATGGATAATTTTACATGCATACACACGAGTTCGATTTCTAAATTAGCAAGTTTTATGTGTCCTAATGATTATGGAAACCTTTATATATGAACTAATGAGAAATATTTCAAACTGATTTTTCTTAAAATGACTCTAAAGAATGAATTCGCGAAAAAAAGAAGATAGACAACATTAAATAAATATAAGAAAGTGAGTATATCAGTACTAACCTTTGACACTGTTGTGCCTAAGTATTTAGGGGTTGGGGTTTGGGGGGGGGGGGGGGCGGGGCGGAGAGGGGGTTCAGGGAAGAAGAGTAAAGTCATTTTCAAGGTTGTTTCAAAACCAACTCAAGTGTGTTCCCTATGACACGACCTGATCTTCCTTCTTGTATGAATTTCTCATTTTTATCAGTATTTTCAACAAAAAAGGGGCTCTCAAGCTAAATCTGTCAAGGATTCTAATTATGATGCAAAGAAGAAAAGGATATAATTAATGGAAGATTTAAGAACATAAAGATGAGTTTTTTATTTGTTTTTTCAAATTTTTTCCCTGGACTTTATGCTCTACCTATCTTTTACTTGTATTGTTTAGTTATGATAAGCTAGATTATTGTATATCTAGGTATGGCTTTCATGCTAGATCTTAATTGTATAATGTATATCTCTTGTTATATATAATTGAGTTTTCTTCTTCATTTAGACTATTGTAAATCATGTAATCGGATGAATTTGTGGTTCATGAAACTTGTTAAATGATGGCAATTGATTGACCTATCCTATTTTCAAAATACATTATAATGGTTAGTCTACTATTGGATTTGCTCTAATTGAAGTGGAACTATATATGCGATTCTCTATCTAGATAGGTTTCATAATTCTTAATTATATATAATTAAATTGACGCATAATCATCCCCCTTCCCTTGTTTCATAGACTTACTATGGCCCATTAATTGGAAAACTGTAATATTCGAAAACTACAAGATAGATTTTGTCAATTTCAGCTTCATTGGTTGTTCAATTTAAACTTGGTTCAAAACAGATTTGATTGTCAATTTCAGCTTTTCTTATGTAATGTAAGTCTTATCTAGACAATTGCTAATGTTAAAATGTTATACAGTTAGTTACCAACATTTTAACACTTTCATCTGATGAATTGTTTTTCAGATTGAATGCGATTTTCAGATTGATTTCTCTAGTGAGCCATGTATTGCTGGAAATATTCGGCATACTTGGTGGTTAATAACTGTCATTTTTTTGAAACTGAATATCTTTTTGAATTTTCTATGTACCAATGAGAACTTAATTATCTCAGGCTTTATTATCAAGAGGCCTTGCCAAAGCCTTAATTTCATCATACAGAAGAATAGAGTAGGCTCCCGTAGAATTGTTTCAAGGGTTTAATTGGCAGCGAGATGGGAAGATCGATAAACAGTGTGGAATCTTTTTCAGGGAAAAATTATAGAAATGGTTTGGATAAATCCTTCATAATTTAACTCTCAAAATGGTAAAGATAAAAGGGTTATTATTCGTATTATTATTTTGGCTATTTTATGGAGCATATACATTTGAGTAAACAATTGTAGATACCTTTTTTTTTTTTTTCATATAGTCGTGAAATTTAATTTAGTTTCGGCATTCAATTCAAAATAATATCTAATCCAACAAATTTTATATGTTCGAAAAGGAAGTATATTTTTAGGTAAAATAGTTGATCCTATGCTTCTTCCATCTACATCCTTAATGAACCTAACTTGGCCTTGCGAAAATAAAGTACCAAAACGACACATTGCTAATAATCTTTTATAAAGATTTATGCTTTCCCGATCGGAAATAATGATTTAATATATATATATATATATATATATATATATTAAGGACATTTATTTATAGCTTATAACTAAGGATTTATGATATCATTTCTCTTTGGTTTTGAGAAAATAAGCCACTGTCTCTACGCATGGCTGTAGCACCACTCTGTTCCATGCATCATTAGCCTCCTGTCCCGTATTCATGAACACAGGTGTAGCATCAATGTGGTGAATTGGCCACCGATGCTCGTCTCTCAGTCGTTTAATCTTTGCAACTTGGCAACAGACTAATTCACAAGTATTATCCTTGATCTTATCAATGGCTGATTTAAGTAAAACCTTCTTGCTTTTGTCATCGAGGCTTGACTCTAAAGAAAAATAGTTATGCAATTCCGGCACACCAATTGCCCTTCTAATGCCCTTGCTGTAATCTGCCTCCACATCAAATATCCCACGTACTTCATCAACAAGCCCTGCATGTTGAATATACATGTATAACACGTGAATGCAATAATATATACAATTACACAACACATAGACGCGGACACAAATATTTATGTAGAGTGAATAAAACCTGCATCCACCATTTGATCGACTCTTTTTGAGACATAGGAATGCAGAATAGGCAAAGAGACATCCATCCAAATGAAGCAACACTCGTAGGTGGACTTGAAATTGTAAACAGGGTCTTCCACCAAAGCTTCAAGAAAAGAATTTGAACCACCAACAATGATTGGCACCTTATCAGAATCTAGAATTTTCTTGATGACTGATATTGACTCGCAACAAAAGTCATGAGCATTAAAGTCAAAATCGGGCTCAACGAATCCTAGTAAATGGTGTTGTATGCCTTTTTTTTCAAATTCAGGAATCTTATTGGCAACAATGTCAAGTCCCTTGTAGACTTGAATTTTGTCAGAGTTAATAATTTCTGCCGGAAAATGGTTTGCAAGATCAACGGAAAGACGTGACTTTCCTACTCCGGTTGCACCCATTATGAAGATGACCTTAGTTTTAGAGCTTGCACACGAAGTCATGATGCTGTACTACGAAAGTAAATGATAAATCAAGTTAGAAAGTAACAATTTAGCACACAAAACATAAATAAATAAACTAGACCCTTTTAAAAGGAAATCTCTTTTCTTTTTTTGTTGAAGTGAAAACTGACCTTGAAGAGAGGAATGGAGGTTCACAGACTCGGAGACTTGCAGGAAATTTCAGATTTTTATTGGATGAATATAGTGCTGAACTTCACTTCACTTTATAGGAAAGAAGGTTACTTCGATTTGTATAAGATAATTAAGTAGTGGACTCACAATATATGGTAAGTTGTTCTTGTGGACTTGACCGATATTTAAAATATTTACTACTTTCCATTTAAATTGAAATGCGAGACAATTGAAATAATTATTTAACCACGTGGACCCTTAATAAAGTTTTATTTTAATTTAAGCTAATTTCTACTTTTGTCTTTTTTTGTAAGTTTGTTGAAATTTTTTTGTCATGTACTTATACGTTATTTTACTATATCTCTTTTCTCTCCTTTCATCACATAATAAGGGAATGCTAGGAAAAAAAATACCTTTTGGTATATGTAAATATTTTTCGAATCATTTATAAAATAGAGACAGAGAATGTACTAGTTTTTAGTTTCATGCTATTTTTAAGTTGTTCTCTATTTTTTATTTTAATTTTAAAAGACTAAAAAATCATTTTGGCAGAACTATTTTGTAGGTGCTCTTCATAACAATACTTGCTTATTGTAATACTATTAAGAACAATGACACTAATATATATATAGAGAAATCAGAAAACATTTTTCTCAATAGCTTATATATGGCATAACCACTTAACTTTGTAACGTTTTTTTATTATCACCATTGAAATAGAAATTACATTTTGAGCAAAACATTCTAGACAAATGAATTTTAAATCAAGAAAACTTCAAATGTATAGTAAATCCTCTGGCGATCATGAAGTATTAATTAGAGATTTTTTATTCAACAAATAAATTTAATTACATAGAAAATCATTGGGTATATCATATATAATTTATATCTATCATATTTCATGATTTAATTTATATATTTAAAAAACATTGCACATATATATATATATATATATTTATATTTATATAAAAAGTAAATGGTATTGTATTTCTTTTTTCTAATACTTAAACAATATTTATTGTATTAACTAATTAAGTAAATTTCAGTACAAGTTACTTGCATCTATGATTTATTGTACTGGAAGTAAATACACATTAATGATTTATTCTGTAAAATTTGTACTATTACCCACAAAAAGGGGTAAAACTGCATTCCACCTACTACTCTTGTAATTGTAATACATATGATTCTACCCATTTACACTTCAAATGTAATTTAAGTACTCCTTCCATCCCACATCCCAAATTGATAAGCTTGTTTAGTTTTTTACATCATTTAATAAAATATAATTAATGTTGTTGAAAATGCATATTTTTATAGAATATTCCTAAAATACCCTTTTCACCTTGGGAGGCTTGAGTATTAAAAACACTATTAAATTGTTTGAAAAATACTTTCTCATTAACTAGATGCATTTTTCCAATAATCTATTTATCAATTGTTATTCAAAGTGTACTTAATATTCACTTTAAATAAGGATATTTTAGTCATCTAAGAAATATATTATCTTAAACAAATCTATAATTTGAGACAATAAGAAAAAACAAAAATAAGCATATCAAATTGGGAGGAGGAGTAATTGAATCTTCACTGTCGATATATCACATGGTTTAACTTTGCCTATCATATAATTGATAGTAATGACAAAGTATCAACATTTATTGGAAATTTCCATTATGTCAAAACTTATAAAAACAATGGACCATTTACCAAAGTGGGAATATCATAATGCTCCTTTTATGTGTGAGTGAAACTCATTCCTCCCTAAACCATTTTCATCTATTTTGAATTTTACTTTCTATTGTTTTCACTTGAAAACCATCCACACACTATCTTGTTAATCGAAATGTAAACTTTTGAAGAAATTCTAAAACTTCCTACCCCAAATATAAGACCACCAAGTATCTGAAGCATATCTCAAAGGCTAGAGATCCTAAGCGTTCTGAGAAGTGGTGAAAATGCTATAGGAACTCAAAATCCTCGAGATGAAAACTCTCCCCTGGCTATAATGTATACGGCATCCACTCCACCTTTAATTCTTTTGTTGAAACTACAGCGCAACCACCTAAGATAAATAGTAAAGAAATGTTGAGAATTAGGAATCCCCTTAATGAAGAACAAAGGGAAAAGGCAAGACAATTTATGGAATCCCATGTCCGGAAGGAACTTAGAACAAAAATTGCAAGAGAAGAAGCCTAAACATTTTGTGCAGAAAATTTAATTCAATCGAATCAATTCAAACATTGGTTTGAGTATAGCAAGAGCATACGTAGAAGCAAAGGATTTCCAACAAAACGAGTTTAAAATATGGATAGTTCTATGGTTCTGAAATGACAAATTCGATGTCGTTGTTTCCTTTAATAGATGCCTAGTTATTTGTGAATTTTATTATGGAATTGATTGCAAGATAGCATAATAGAAAATTTTGTATTTTCAATTAGTTGTCACCATTTTTTAACCTTTTTTTTCACTTCAGTTCCTTAATGAATAACGTCTTTATTTTATATTGCAATGGTATTCATCCGGAAAAATATAGTAAAAAACTATCAATTAATTAGTTTTTTTAAAAAAAACTTTCTAAAGGTATTGTAAGGAAGGCAAGATGAATAAAAAGTGACATTATTTAGATATTATATTCTAAAGAAGCAGATACACGCATATCAAGTGTTAACTTCTCCATTGCCTCAAACATTGCAGTATTCGTACATTGTTTTGTTGATTTACTATAAGATTTTAAACCCTAGCATTTGTTTGTGTATAAATAAGTACCTGTGGGACAAAATGAATATACAATTGCAATACATATTCAAGCTGAAAATTTGACAACAATCTAGTCTTTTATTAACCTACAATACAATAGTAATTGAGAAAGAACATTTTCTTTGTTTTGCAGAACAATATGAAAATTCAAATCTAACAAAGCAGTTAGGATGATCTAGAAGTCCCTCATGATATAGTTTCCTCATTGGGTACTAATTGATATTATTCGGCATATGGGAGAAATGATTTCTAATATATTTTGACATCTTATAAGTATTGTGAAGCAAAAAGCTCCCTGAGAGTTTTTGGGATTTTAGTTTATCTTGGGAAATTGCATTTCTCATGTTACAATATGATTCTTACCAACACCCCTCAAAACATGGGTTGCAGCTACCCCATGCTTACAAGCACCTTCCAAACTATTCCAATTTTTTAGCTCCCCAAAGTATATATTTCAAGAACTTGCCAAATTATTATAAATCTCCATAACATGTAAAGAATGTAACTTAATTCTAACAAATGATCTCCACCACCTCCTCCATCTCCTTACTACATCTATATTACTATAAGTCCACTCCACCTCCCTCTCCATCTCCAACCTCTCCCCTTTACTAAAAGTAGTTTCCTCCAGCATCATCCTACATCTCTGAGAACGTAACTCCTTTTACAAAACACTACTAAGACAATTGTTTTGTCATATATGGATTCTATTAATCCAAGAAAATTCTCCATTTGAAGGAGCCCATGTGTGGTCGCTGAATTTCATTCTTCTTTAAATAATTAGGGTCTAGTAAAGGCCAGAGAACATCTTGCCCTTTTTATGAATATTTTTCTTGTAATAATTTATTCAGGTGAAATACTAACTATTGTCATTTTCGAAAAGCTCAAAAAGATGAAATTTTGCATGAATAAACCTGCTTTATTTCTAAACGAGCAAGTTTTTAGTGTCCTAATGAATATGGAAATCAAAAGCTCGATCAAGTACTCATGGAAAATATTTCGAACTTATTTTCTTAAAGTAACTCTAAATAATGAACATTAAATATTAAATATAGGAGAATGAGTACATATGTATCCAAGCACTAATAAGATGAGTGCCTAAGCATTGTTTAGTGTTTATAAGAGACAGAGTATGTATGTATCCAAGCATTAATAGGACGAGGGTCTAAGCATTGTTCAATTATAAGCTAGATTAATTATTGTATATCTAGGTGTAAGAATAATTAGAGATGCAAGAAAAGAGTTCATCCAAAGAGATGATTCTCATTATGTCAATCAACAGATACATATATACACGATAGTTCAGAAAGCCTAGAAAGGTAAAATACCTATACTATTCTTATCAAGAATACACGTATAATTAGAGATATACAAAAAATAAGGAAATGATATCAACACAATATTTAGTTGCCTAATACCCCTTCTCAAGCTGGTGTGGAGGTATGCGAACACCCAATTTGTTCATCCAAAAATAAGTATGTTCTCCTAGTAGTACTTTGGTGAGACTATTAGCCAATTGAAGATGAAAAGAAATAGACATAGGAACAATAACTTTCTTACAAAACTTATCAGGAAGATATGACAGTCAATTTCAATATATTTAGTACGTTGATGAAAAACAGAATTGGTAGCAATATGTTTGGCAGAATTATTATCAAAATACAAAGAAATGGGACATTAATGAATGCCAAAAATATTTGAGGAGTTGAATCAACCACAATAATTCTCGAGTAACCATAGACATGGCTTGATATTCCGCTTCGGCAGAAGAATGAGAAACAGTGTTTTGTTTCTTACTCTTCCAAGAAACTAAATTAGACCCAAGAGAAATACAATAGCCAGTAGAGACTTTTGGGCCATAGGACAACTAGCTCAATCTGAATCAGAGTAAGCAATAAGTTGTAATGAGCTAGTGTTGGAATAGAACAACCCATAATCCAATGTTCCTCTTAAGTAACAAATAATTTTTTCAGCTGCATGCCAATGGAGAGCTCAAGGACAGGAAGCAAATTGACTAAGTAAATTAACAACAAAATTTATATCTGGACAAGTTCTTGTTAGATAGATCAATTTACCCACCATTCGGCGGTATGTATGCTGATCACTCAAGAGGGTGCTTTTGTCTGCTTCGAGCTTAAGATTGAGCTCAATGAAGGGTATTGACTGTCTAAGAAGTAGTCATTTTTGTTTCCTTCAACAAATCTAGAATATTCTTTCTTTGAGTAAGATGAAAACCATCTGAAGCTCGAATGATTTTGATACCCAAAAAATATTTCAATGGTCCAAGATCTTTGATCTTAAATTACCGCAACAAAAGTTGTTTAACATGTGCAATAAATGTCTCATTGTTACTTGTTAATACTATGTCATCCACGTAAACAAGAAAATAGATACATGAAGTACCTTGATGAAGCACAAAAAAGACAGTTAGTTATCCGCAGATGATTGTTTGAAACCAAGAAGAAATAAGGACTTTGCTAGCGTATGACACCAAGTCCAACCAGCTTGTTTAGGTTCATAAATGGACTTCAACAATTTGAAGATTTACCGTGAAGAGGATGACCTGGTGGGAGATCCATTTATACTTCTTCGGTAAGATGTCTATGAAGGTAAGCATTTGAACATCAAGCTGATGTAATGCCCACTTTAGAGTGCATGCAACACTAAGAAGCATCCGTAAGGATACTAGTTTCGCAACAGGTGCAAAAGTATGTTGATAATAAACACCTACAACTTGAGAATACCCACGAGCGACCAAGCAAGCTTTATAAAGAACAAATACAGAATTGTCTCCAAATATCCACATGAATAAGTTCAAATATATCATAAGTTTTGATAAAACTTGAATTAAATGGTAAACAAGTATGTTTGGCAAGGGAACAAATTGAACCATCACATTTATTTTGGAAAGAAATATGCGAATCTAACTTAGCAAATTTTGAATAAATAATGGAATTAAGATAGCCCATGCGCCAGTGCCAAATATCAAAGTTTGGGTTTGAAGAACTCGAACTCATAGTCATGGCAATTTTACGTGGGTCTGATTTTTTCGAAACGTATAGCCCATCGCATTCCCCTCCCCATCCAATTTCTCTCCTCGTCAAACGATCTTGTAAATAGCAAAGCGATGATGGAAGTTGATAGAACAATTTAAATCTTTAGTCAATTTTGAAATTGAAATAAGATTACATTGAGAATTGGGGACATGAAGCACATTGTGAGGAATAATTCCATTTGGCAGAGTAGTAGAGCCACGTGCTTTAACAAAACAAGTATCACCATATGGAATAGTGATGGTACCATGACTATGATCTCTAACAGATGACGGTAAAAGAAAACCAGTAACATGTTCGTTACTACCCGAGTCAAAAAGTCAAGGTTTAGAGTGAGATAAAGAGGTGAGAGTCTAACATTTCAGATTGCCAAAAATACTCAAAATAAAAAATATAATATAATAGTCAAGCTAAAAAAATAATCCAAATTTAAAATAGTTAAAATTTCCAAATAGTGAATCAAAATCTCAAATTCCAAATAAGTTTCAAATTATAAATGTAAAACAAAAATAAAAACTTACCACAATAAAATATTTATAATCCAAATGAACTAAATATAAACAATAATATTCTTAGTTCGAAAACGAGAACATAACTTAAACTAAATCAAATTCAAAATTCTTAAATGATTGGTCATCCTCCGTCCCCGCATCGCAATCTCATAAGTCTGTAAACGATTTTAGAAAAACATAATACATGGGTTAACTATAAAGTACTTAGTGGGAGTAAGTGTGACATTTTAAAGGAATTACACATTGCATATATCATGTAAACATAAATGGTCAATGTATGTCATCGAGTCAAAAACTCTTGTTTAATTGGGCTAAAACCCCTGTTCAATTGGACATAAGTCCCTGTTTTATTAGGCCTAAGCCCCTATTGTTTGATGACATATACAATAGACATTTATATGCGTATTTATAAAATCATTGTATACATATCATAATATAATTTAAAAGTGCACAATTAATTATTAAATAAATAGCACATATAACATGTAAATATAAAGAATTAAATAAGGTTAAAACTCTCACTTCAAATGCAGATATAAATGTGTGCTAAGTCGCGAGGAAAATCTAGCTCCCTAAGTCCTTATTTCCCACATTGGAAGTATACAATGAATTAGAACCTTGAAAAGCTAAACTAAATAATTAGTCTTAATTAAATAAATAAATAATCTAATAAAAAGAAAAAGAATGGCTTTTTGAAAAGTTAAAGGAAATATTTGGCATTTTAAAAAGGTTTGGGAACACTTTTGGAATATGAGAACGGTAATTTTTGAGTTTGGAAAAGTTTGGGGTCAAATTGTAATTTTAGAAAAATTCAGGGGTCAAATCGTAATTTTTGAAAAGTTTGGAGACTAAAAACGAAATTTTTTAAAATATGGGTTGAAAGAGAATTTAAATAAGTCTTGTGGTATAAAAAGGGAATTCCTAAAATAATTGGGTAAAAATATAATTTTGAAGAAGTTTGTGGTCAAATTGAAAATTCTAGAAAGATTTCAGGACTAATTTGGAAATTCTAAAATATTTGTGGGTAAATCTGTAAATTCGTATTTGAAATTGGGAGAATTTTAAGGTTTTTAAATCCTAAGGACCTATTTGCAAAAAAGGATAAATTTTTAAAAAAATTACTAAAATACCCCTCAAGACCCTAACCCTAGTCGCCACCTCCCCCTCTTCCTACTCCAATCGCCGCCGCTGCCTCCCCTCTTCCCACTACCTGCCGCCGCCACTGCCCCCCTTCTTCCCCTCAACCGCCGCCGCCCCCTTCTTCATTTCTTCTCCCTTTTTCTTCTCTTCTCCTTTTCTTCTCTCCCATCTCCTTCGTCCCTCTACCGCCCCCCCTTCCCCCTCTCTTCCTCCCCTCCCTCTGCTGCTCCCCTTCCCCCATCTTCTTCTCGATTTCTCTGTTTTTTTAAAAAATACTATGGATTGTGGAAGGCTACATGATGGGAGAAATAAATGTTTTTAGGCTTATTGCCACCGTCAGCGGCCAGCCATATGGCGGCACCGGTGGTGGCTGCCATACCTAAGAAGATAGAGAAATTTACCTATATTGGGATTCGTGATTAAAGGGGGAAAATGATTAATTGTTTTAACCCTTGTCTATATAAGTTGGGTATTACATAGAGACATACCATCCAAATAAGGGGATTGAGAGGACTCGTAGTAGTACGGGGCAGGTGGTGATAGAGAGAGAAGATGAGGGGATCTATAGCAATATGGTGGAGGTGGCAAGAGAGATAGAGGAGGAATGAGTGATTTATAGTAGTAAGGTACTGGTGGAGATGGTGATGGGGGGTTGATGTGGTTATTAATTAACTGATTTTTATACTATTTGATTAAAATTCAGTTAATTATGCTATTTTATACATATTTTCACATTTTTCACTTATTTATTTGTTTAGAATTTTTTTAGTTTATTTACATTCATTTTGAAGACAAAAATAAGAAGAATAAATATGTAAGAAGATAATTTTTTAAAAAAATCCAATGATCAATACCGCCGTTCATGTTGACATCAGCAATAGTGAAGTCAGCTAGTCAAAATCAAAGTTAGACATGACATAGTGTCGATGACAAAACTACGTCATTTTGAATTATGAATAATGCAACAACCATACTAAAACTATGCCGTTTTGGGCTAGAATTTTGCAATTTTTTTCTATAAATATCTAGAATTCTCTTCTCATATTGCATAATCAATTTAACTTCAATTTTCTTCATTTCTTTTGCACTTTATTTCTCTAAATATCAGCTTTATAGAAATATATTTTAAAGTATTTTTATAATAATTAATGGGACTGATGGTCGTTTAACTGCTCAATCTTTATTTTATCTTATAGTGGTGGGTAAAAACGTCAATTTTACTTTATGCAATTTTAATATAACAAATGGTTGGCCAAGTCGCCTAACTAATTTAATTTCTTTTTATGTAAGGCCGAGTCTCCTAATTTTTAGATTTGTTTCTTAAAATGACAAGTTGAACCCCTTAATTTATTTAGTTAATATAATCCTATTTTCTTCATATAAATATATATATTTGTTTATTTATTTAATGTACATATATGTATATCATTGAGTATTTATATAATTATGTGAATTAATTGGATTGACAACCTAGTTGATAATATGATTATATAGCTATGATTATTGATTTTATATTATTAATTCAAGTAAGAGCTACTAGTTTAATTGAATTGCAACTTTTGGCTGAATTAAATTAGTAGTAGAATTATCTAATTTAAATTGTATATAATTGAAGATGATTTTTATATTCAATTTAATGTTTGTGATTATTTATTGCTTAATGCAATTTGATTGAGCATTATATTCACGTTGGTTGGTAGTAGTGTTTAATTAAATTATAGATTAATTTGTCTGAATTGATCGAAATTAGTATAATTATTAAGTATATGAATCTATTTGAGCTTATCGGGATTTTAAAACTAATTACTCAATAACGTCTTTATCTATGATTAATTCAATAAAAATATAACTAGTTCATTACTAATGTTTTTTTATAAACTTTATATTCTCAAATCCAAAACTCCAAAAATATTTATTTTAATATTGTATTAATGATTTAAGTAGCATCTACTAGTAGGCTTCATTAGTCTTAAAACCTTTTATGACTAATTATTTTGATTTAAGAGTTGACAAATCTCAATAAATACGATATATACTTTCTGTAGGAATTGTTAAGTTAAATTTGAGAGTTGTGCAATAAGCTTAGTAAAATTTTTACATTGTTATTGGGGATTTGTTTTAATATCTTCAATTGAAATTATTATTCTTTTTCAATTTCTTTTACAAATTTCATTTCTTTAGTGAAATAGACTTGCAGATTTCATTTCTTTTGCGACATTGATAACAAGTTCATTGTTGTATGAATTTACGAAGTGCTAAAATCACCAAGGAACAACAAAAAGGATAATAACTAGTTGAGATCAGAAAACAAATTACAGATCTGGAAGAAGACAAAGTTGAAGATCAACTGGATACTCAACTTATATCTAATAATATTCTTCATGTTCTTCTTTTAGATATGACTCTAAATCAAAGATCTCTTAAGAAACTCATTACTCCTACTTTAGATGAACAACCTTTATGCATAATGTTTTCACAAGTTGATCCAAATTGTAAAATGCATACTGGTTATATACAATGTTTGCTTACTTTTAATGATTTACATGTAGTAGATCCACTTAGACATATCAAAGGATTGCATGTTATTTTCACTAATCTAAAACGAAAAGATAGAGTAGACGAAGTTATCAAATTGTGTGCCTTTCCATTTGTCTTCTAGATCTATTTAAGATTGGACTAGTATGCAACAAGCTTTTCTTGTTAAATATTATCTTACATTTAGAACTGCAACAATTCGAAATGATGTAAATGACATTAGACAACAAAATAGATAAGCGTTGTATAAATATTGAGAGAGATTTAAAAGATTGTGTGCTAGTTGTCCTCATAATCAAATACCTGAACAATTCTTAATTCAATATTTTTAAGAGGCCTACTTTCATATGATAGAATGACAATTGATGATGCTAGTGGTAGTGCTCTATTAGATAAAACTCAATAAGTTGCACGAGAGTTAATTGCTAATATGAATGCTAATTCAGCTCTTTCAATAATCTACACATAATGAGTAAAGATTGAATCACCTTACAAACTTAGTTAGGCAATTAATGGGGAAACGAATCAATGCATATAATTGTTGCTATTCAATTAGGAATGGTCCATCAATTAGAAGTATGAAAAATATTGTAGTTTTTGGTGAGGTTGCTCAAGCACACAAATCATACCAAACACTTACAACAGAGATTGATCTAGCAGATCAGTCAAACAAAATTCTAGTGGTATATGTGATTTTCACTCATCTGAAACAATTCTATGGACAAATAGTTAGATACGAAGTACATACAAGATTATTCTATGAACGCATGACACTCATGTTGCATAACTCTGATGCCTTCATAATGCTACCAGGAGGATATGAAGTATTAAAATGTTTATTCAATTTAACATTATTGTTTAACATGAAACTGCATAATAAACCAATTGGCTTCTTAAATGTTAATCATTACTTTTATGGTTTATTAGTATTTCTTGACATAACTTGTACATAAGCTTCTATCTCCAACTGCGCAGAGAATTATTGTGTTTGCACCCATGATTAATGCACTATTGGATGAATTAGCAACTTATGTACTAGAGATGGATTAAGAAGTACCTCTAATAAACTAATTACTTTCCTCTTGGTAGCACTTAGAGTCAAAGTTGTATGTTTTTTTAAAAAATAAACATGTGTTATTTCTTTCTCTGTTAAATAATTATTTATGTTGTGGATTTTAAATGTGTATATATGATGGTTGGATAAGGAGTACTATGCACTTTTTAATACTCTTGAAACGCATCTTGTATGTAATTTATTATTTTTTAAAAAACTTTGTATGTCTTTATATTGAAGGCAATGCAATATCCAAGTGTGTGGGGGTAGTCTTAGTAAGGAATCTGATAATTAAACTCATTTGATTCTTGATTCACATATTTAAAAACATTATTTTCAATGATTTGTGTATTTTGTGTTGAATAAACCATGCAATTATTATAATTTTTCTAGATGATAGGTAATCTTGTGTTAAACGTTTTTAGTCATTTTATGATTGTACCATTTTGTGTAAATGTTTTCAAAAATTCAAATGAATATCTTAACAATTTAACAAAAGTATTCTTATTTAGCTGATGTGGCTAAATCATTTTCGTATGAAATTCAGAGTTTAAAACAATAGTATTATGACTTGATTAAATTGCAAGTTTATTATGTGTTTTAGTACAATTAAGATCATTCTCTACACATTAGAACTTGTTCTCTCACATGTTTGAGACGAAGTTAAAAATACCTCGGTTGATTTGGAGATGATATAAGACCTTATATGGTAGTTTGAGTCTCTCTGAACTAACCCTACTTATCTATCCATCGGTCTTATTTTGAGGCTACATGTATAAATGATTTTATTATCATTTAATTTTCCTTGATAATTAGCCCTATTTATTATTCTTCTATCCAGATACTATATTGAGAATGTATTAACATGTGCATAATTGTATTATTAAAAATTGAAAGGTAAAAAATTTGTAGGTATAATCTCTCTTCAAAAACAAAATTGTGAAAAAAAAGTGTAAAAATAAAGAGGTATATCGGCTAAAATTTTCTTCAAGAGATGGTTTTGTTTGTAAAAATTCTTTCACATTTTAGACTCTTAAAATATTCTATATATCCTTATTCTTCAATTGCAGTCAAATTTCGAACTTAACATTTCAAGCATAAAATTCCTATTTTACCCAGATCGATCAAAACTTTTATCATTATGTTGTTGAGAATATGTGATTTTATAAGCTTATAGTTATGTTGAGAAACTGATAATGTATTTTTGTTATATAGTGACTTTATTATTATTTTTTCATTATATTGTTACCATATTTTCAAAACTAAAATTTGTATTGAGGATTTTATGTTTTTTATAGCCATTAACTTTGAATATTAATATTAAACTTGTAAATGATATTTACGCATGCAAGCATAAATGTTTTTCAAATAGAAAGGGGTTAACATTTTATTACTTTATTAATCTTATTTAGTTATTTATACTTGGTGTATTTTGTATTTTATTTTTCTTGAGAACAAGAAAAGGGATAGTATGGGATCATTTCAATTATTGATGTATATTTGAGGACACACAAAGAGAAACTTTATTATTATCTTTTCATTATGATGTTACCATATTTTCAAAACTAAAATTTGTATTGAGGATTTTATATTTTCCATAATCACATTTTGTTAACTTTGAATATTAATGTTGAACTTATAAATGATACAACACGCGAGCACAACTGTTTTTCAAGTAGAAATGGTTTAACATTTTATAACTTTATTAATCTTGTTTAGTTATTTGCACTTGGTATATTTTGTATTTGATTTTTCTTGAGGACAAATAAAGGGATAGTGGGGGAATTTGATGTGATCATTTAATACAGATATTTTGATTAAAATGCAGTTAATTATGTTATTTTATGGATATTTTTACGTTTTCTCATTTATTTGTTTGTTTGCAGATTTTTAGTTACTTTTAGCTCATTTTAACAATAAAAGAAGAAGAATAGATGTTGGAGAAGAAATGATGACATCATTTTGCTCACATTAGCAACAGTAACTGTTAATAGTCAACTGAATACTCAACTTATATTTGGTGATATTTTTCCTACTCCTTTTTTAGATATGACTTTAAATAAAAAAATCTTTTAAGAAATTCACTACTCCTACTTTAGATTAACAATCTTTATGCATAATTTTTCTACAAGTTGATGCAAATTTTAAAATGCATATTGGTTTTATACAATATTTGTTTCCTTTTAATGGATTGACTAAAGAAGAACCACTTAAGCATATTAAATAAATTCATGTCATTTGCACTAATCTAAAATAAAAAGGTACAAGATATGAAGTTATCAAATTGCATTCATTTCCATTTAGTTTACAAAATAATTCAAAAGATTAGTTGTATGATTTGTCTTTTGGATCTATTCAAGATTGAACTGGTATTCAATGAGTTTTTCTAGCTATATATTATCTTACATCTACAACTACAACAATCCAAAATGATATAAGTGATATTAGACAGCAAATGGGGAAATATTGTATGAATATTAGAAGAGATTTAAAATATTGTGTGCTAGTTATTATCATCATCAAATACATTAACAATTCTTAATTCCATATTTTTATGAGGGTTTTACTTTCATATGATAGTATGTTAATTAATGTTGCAAGTGGTGGTGCTATTTCAGATAAAGTCCTACAAACTGTGCAAAAAATTACTAATATGGATGCTAATTCACAATATTTTAACATAAAGAAGGTAAATGAAGTGGATACATCATCATCATCTACACATATTGAGCAAAGATTGAATCACCTTACAAACTTAGTTGGGCAATTAGTAGGGAAAAGAATGAATGCACCAGTGAAACCATGTGGAATTTTTTTAGGCAATGACCAACATACAAATTATTATCCAACATTGAGCAAGTCAATGCCATAGGGAATTTTCAAAACTAGCCTTCGAGAAGACACAATTCATATTCCAATACATACAATAAATGATAGAGAGATCATCTTAACTTTAGATAGGGTAATCCCAGGGGCTAGACCACCTATTAACCCACCAAGCTTTGTTCCTAAACATTACCCAAATCCTTATCATTTTCAGAAACAACAACCAAGCATGTCTTTTGAAGATTTGGTTAAATCTCTTGCTTCTAGTTCTACATCATTTTTGAAAAATACTATATCTTTCTAGAAAGACATATAGTCTACCATTCACAATCTAAAGAACTAGGAAGGATAGATAGCTTTTGAGATCGGTCAATTGAAAACCTAGTTTTTCAACAAAATTTCATCATAACCACTCAGTCTTAGAGAGAATGGTAATGCCATAAGTTCTTGAAAAACCTAAGAGGGGAAGAATTAGATTTTATCTGATTTTTCAACCTTAATTCAAACAATGTTTTCTAAAACAACAAATAACAAACACTTAGTGCTCAAACAGTGTGTGAAATAATATGTTCAAGAAATTAGCAAAGAACACAACGATTTATAGTGGATCGGTTTATCCAACAAAACCTAATCCACTACCTTGAACTATCTACTCAAAGATTTCACAAAACCTTTCACTACTTCAGCACAAGAGATTACAAAAGAGACTCACCCAATTCACCTTAGGGTTTTATAACACAAACCTCTTACCCAATCAAGGTTCACCCAACTCTTTGAGTTTTATAATACAACCTTGATTATACACTAAACTCTAATACAACAATTAATGAAATAGATACACTAAAGATAATCACAATTATCTATAATTCAAAGCTCATCCTAACCCTTAGAGTTTTAAGCTCAATGCAACCTTGATTAAAATTTACAAGATAAGAATAAGAAGAGTTTGACATAGATATCACCTTAATATGAAGATATATCAATTTGAAGCATAAACACCTCCTTGAGTAATATGTTCCTCTAGATTACTTCAAGAACACCAATGATTTAGTAAAGACCTTTCTTGGATGATTTTCACAATGTAAATGTTATGAAAGAGTTTCAAAATGATTGCAAGATGTTATATATAGAGTAAGAATAAGATTTTTACTCAAAAAGTCATGATTTTGAGTTTCTTAAACAATTGGGTATTTATATGTATGCACCAACAACCATAAAAATGACTATTTGAATCCCACTCAGGAGAAGTGCGATCGACCGCATATAAGATGGGTCGTCCGCACCATCATCCGCAAGTGTTCCATAGAGCTCTGGACAGTTTGCGAATGATAAGTTGAGTAGTCCGGTCAACCGCATGATTCTGCAGTCCACCATATATGCAGTCAGGTCGACCGCACATGCATCCAAACTAAGCAATACAAGATTCCAATCAACTCTAATACTTGTGGAATATATTTTATAGAATTTTAAGTATATTTACATATTTTAAGTATATCTACGTATTTTATCTTTATGAAGTGCATTATGAAAAACGTTTCAATTTTACTGAGCAACCTATAGAAATTCTTACTCATAGGGTAGATTTAGAGATATCTAAGGATATATTTAAGGCTTTCAGTTCACATTTTCCTAATAGATTGACAAAGAACAAGAAAAATAATGAAGAGAAAGATATTCTAAACGTTCTCAAAAATGTTGAAGTCAATTGAAAACACTTTAATTCTAACAATGCTTTCTAAGACAACAAATAATAAACACTTAGTGGTCAAACAGTGTGAAATAATGTGTTCAAAAAAATTAGCAAAGAACACAATGATTTATTATGATTTGGTTTATCCAACAAAACCTAATCCACTACCTTGAACTATCTACTCAAAGATTTCACAAAACCTTTCACTAATTCAGCATAAGAGATTACAAAAGAGACTCACCCAATTCACCTTAGGATTTTACAACACAAATCTCTTACCCAATTAAGGTTCACCCAACTCTTTGAGTTTTACAATACAACCTTGATTATACACTAAACTCTAATACAACAATTAATAAAAAAGATACACTTAAGATAATCACAATTATCTATAATTCAAGGCTCACTCTAACCCTTAGAGTTTTAAGCTCAATGCAACCTTGATTAAAACTTACAAGATAAAAATAAGAAGAGTTTGACATAGATATCACCTTAATATGAAGATATATCAACTTGAAGCATAAACACCTCCTTGAGTAATATGTTCCTCTAGATTACTTCAAGAACACCAATGATTTAGTAAAGACCTTTCTTGGATGATTTTCACAATGTAAATGTTATGAAAGGGTTTCAAAATGATTTCAAAATGTTCTATATAGAGTAAGTAAAAAACACATTTTTGCTAAAAAAGTCTTGATTTTGAGTTTTTTAAACAATTGGATATTTATATGTATGCACCAACAGCTATAAAAATGGCTGTTTGAATCCCACTAAGGAGAAGTGCGGTCGACTGCATATCAGACGGGTCGTCTGCACCATCATCCGCAAATTTTCCAAAGAACTCTGGACATTTTGCAGACGATGAGCTAAGTAGTCCAGTCGACTGTACCATCATCCGCAAGTGTACCAGAGACATCTGGACATTCTGGGGACAATGAGCTGAGTAGTCTGGTCGACCGCATGATCTGGGGTCGACCACACATGCATCCAAATCATGCAAAACAAGATTCCAATCAAGTCTAAGAGTTTGTGAAATATATTTTATAGAATTTTAAGTAAATGCATGTATTTTGAAAATCATTTCAAATACCCAACTCATGTTTTATCTTTTTGAAGTGCATTTTGAAAAACGTTTCATTGAGCAACTTATAAAAATTATTACTCATAGAGGTAGACCTAGAGATATCTAAGTGAAAAATAACACTGCACTTCTAGATCCTATCTAATTCAGAAACCGTTTATTTTCAACGCTTGACAACATACGATCTTTCTTGAAGACTTAAAATTTCGATATTGCATGGATTAGACATATGAATCCTAAAAGACCAACACTTATACAATTAAGACATTAGTCATCATCAATATTTGTCATTAATCAAAATTAAGACATTAAAAACTTTAGGGCTTTCATCAATATTCCTCTTTTGAATGGAATAAGATAAATCCCTCATTACGATAAGTTCTTGAAAGAAATGTGTACTAACAAGAAGAAACTTAGAGGTAATCAGATAATCAGTGTGGGGAAATGTGTCTTTACTGTTCTCCAACATCAACTTCTTCCAAAGTAAAAAGATTCAGGTATGTTTGCTATCCCTTACACAATTAGTGATCAAGTAGTCTTAGGTTGTATGTTAGACTTAGAAGCGTCTATCAATGACATGTTTTATACCATTTATAAATTTGGGACCAATGAAACTTACTAGAATTGTTATTCAGTTAGTTGACACATTTGTGGCTTATCCTAAAAGGTAATAAAAGATGTACTAATTAAGGTAAATTATTTAGTATTCTTCGCAGACTTTTATATTTTGAAAATTGAGGATAGTCAAAATTCTTATTCATCTTATTCACATATTCTGTTAGGTAGACCATCTCTTAAAATTGCAAGAACCAAAATTGATGTTAATGAATGTACTTTATCTATGGAATTTGATGGTGATATAATGGTTTTCAATATATTGATGCCATGAAATATCCTTCTGAACGTTGTTCTACAGTTTCTGTTGTTGATATTATTGATCCTATTGTTAATGAAATGTTTGGTTTAAGCTACACTAATATGACGCATTCAATTATGAATTTGAGCATAGATGAAAATATTATTGACACTTTATATGTGGAATGTGACAATGAGCTTAAACTAGTTGTCAAGGATTTATCTGCATGCCCTATTAATAATTCAAAGATATTATTATCTATCTCTCATGATAAGATATTACAATATGTTGTTTGTCCCTATTCACTTGAGCTAAAGCATATGTCTTCTCATATGAAATATGCATATCTATGTGAATGTAAAGTTTTACCTGTGATCATTGCTAACAATATGTCATCTTTTCAGGACGATAGATTTGTTTATGTACTTATGAACAATAAAATTGTATTGGCTGGACACTAGCCAACATAAAGAGAATTAATCCATCAACATACATGCACAAAATACTTTTGGAAGAAAACGCTAAACTAACTAGAGAGTCACAAAGGATATTAAACCCTTCTATGATTGTCGTAAAAGGTGAAATTTTGAAACTTCTTGATGTTGGTGTACATGTAGTCCCAAAGAAAAATGAAATAACAATTGTGAAAAATTCTGAATGTGAGAAAGTTCCTAGTAGAGTGCAAAATGGTTGGAGAGTTTGCATAGACTATAGAAAACTAAATGCATCAACAAGGAAAAATCAATTTCCCTCTCCCTTCAAGGATTAAATGTTAGAGCGCCTATCTAATCATTTTCATTACTATTTCTTATCTGATGATTCTGGTTATTTTCAAATTAGAATTGCCATTGAAGACCAAGGTAAGGAAACATTTACTTACCCACTTGGTGCTTATGAATATAGAATAAAGCATTTTGGTGTTTGCAATGCACTTGCAACTTTTCATAGAAGCATGATGTTCTAATTTTTTGATTTTGTCACTAATATCATTGAAATTTTCATGGATGATTTCACTGTTTGTAGAAATTCATTCGATTCATGTTTTGAAAATCTAGAATTTGGAGGCTCAACTTTGCAGAAAAGAAATTAAACTAGTTTGGCAGCTTGACCAACAATTTGTTGTTTTAAAATAACATAAAATAAAATTTATGTTTTTACCCACCACTATACGATAAAATAAAAACTATGTGGGTAAATCAACCATTGGTTCAGTTAATTAAATCCATATATAAATTAAATACGAGAAAAATTATCTCATAATCTCATTTATTAATAACTTAACGCATGTCATTACTAACAAAAGTTAACTACTTACAACACATATTTAATAAATATGAGATGTAATATATAAAAATTAGAAATAAAACTTGTAAGAAAAAACTCTCCTGAAATATTGAATTTATTCGGACAGTATTTCCTTATTGATCTTTACAAAAAGACTTTAAAAGCTAATCTAAAAATTTCAAACACTATATTTTTGTAAGGCTAATATTTAGAAAAATAAATTGAGAAGATTAGAGTTAAATTGCTTGTTAAAATGAGAAAAAAAGTTAGCGTATTTATAGGGAAACTTATAGGGGCAAAATAGTCATTTTATAACAAATAATAGGTTACTATTAACTGTCAGACACTATATTGAAGTTGAATGTTGACAGCACTATTCATGATGTCATTAGTGACATCATCATTTATGGTACTTTCACTTAAGTTACTGTTCTATCATTATTTTAATTTTTTACTTCTCTTCTTTCACATTTCTTTTTCTTCTTTTTTTGTTATTTCTAAAATGAACGTAAATAAACTAAAAAACATACAAACAAATAAATAAGTGGAAAATGTGAAAATATCAATAAAATAACATAATTAATTTAATTGTAATCAAAATATCTTCATTAAATAGCATAAAAATCAATTAATTAATTAGCACATCAAATTCCCCACACTACCCTTTGTTTTCTCTCAAGTAAAATCAAATACAACAGATAAAAGTGTAAATAACTAAATAAGATTAATAAGGTAATAAAGAGTTACAATCATTTCAATATAACTTTTACAATTAACCCATTTCTTTTTGAAAAAAAAATAATTGTGCTCGTGTACTTCAATATCATTTACAAGTTTAACATTAATATTCAAATTTAATAAACTATGATTGTGAAAAACTTGAAATCCTATCAATAAAAATTTTATTTTTGAAAACATGTCATCAGCATAATGAAAAGGTGATGCAGGCAAAATTAAGCAAAATCATACAAGAATTCTTAGTTCCTAAAGAGTTTAGAAATATTCTATTTAGTATTCTATTTCCTTAATATATTATGATTAAATTCAGGGAAAACTTCCACTAATATAATTCTAACCTATTAAGAAATAGAATACTAAATAGAATATTTCTAAACTATTAAGAACTCTTTTAGAAAATAGGAATCCTAGTAGGATTTGGACTGCATCAGTTGTCCCTGGGTTTGAAAAAGACTCGACTCCGACAAGTATGCTCTGATGAACTCTTCGTAAATAGATGGATCAACTTGTTTTAGCTCTTGTTTTGCAATCTAACTGTTTTATGTTGTTGCTTACCTAACCATTTTACTAGAAATCTTCACTTGATGTAGCGGAAAGGTGTTGAGACAATATAACTAAACAATTAGGGCTAGATTAAGGTTGATTGAAGTTAGAATATAGAATAAAATTCAAGGAAAACATTTGATATTACTAGTCTTCTAGCCTGTTTATAATGCTGAAAATATAAACTAATAAGGATTTTTTGTCCTTCAAGACTAAACTTACTAAAAACAATGTAAGATTCTAAATTTTAATCCTAATATATTAAGGAAATAGAATACTAAATAGAATATTCCTAAACTCTTTAGGAACTAAGAATTCTTGTAGGATTTTGCTTAACTTTGTCTGCATCAAAAGATAACAATAAAGTTACTATGTAATAAAAATACATTTTTAGTTTATCAACATAACTATAAGTTTGTAAAACCATATACTATCCACTAATGATGAAAATTTTGGTTAATTGGAGTCAAATAGGACTTTGAAACATATAATGTTAAATTTGAGATTTGGTAACAATCGAATGATATGGATATAAAAATATTTCAAAAGTCTAAAATAAGAATGAATTTTTACAAATAAAACAATTTCTTGAAGAAAACTTTAGCCAAGATACCTCTTAATGTTTGCACTTTTTTTCACAATTTTTTTTTGAAGAGAGATCATATCTATGAATTTTTTACCTTTCGACTTTTGGCAATATCTCGTAGTCCTTTATTATCATCATTTATAACTTTTCTCAATAGAACTTAGCACATGTTAATATATTCTCAATAGAGTATCTGGGTAGAAAAGTAATAAACGAAACTAATTATCAAGGAAAATTAAATGGTAATATAAACATTTATGTAGGCTCAAAATAAGATTGATGGATATTATGTAGGCTCGTAAGTATGACTAATTCAGAAAGGCTCAAACTACAAAAAAATGCCTTAAGTCATTCCCAAATCAACCAATATTTTTTTAAAAAAAAAAATCGTCTCAAACATGTGAAAAAACAAGTTCTAATGGGTAAAGAGTAACCTTAAATGTACTATAACACATAATAAACTTACATTTTCATGAAGTCATAATACTAATGTTTTAAACTATGTGTTTAATAACAAAATAATTTAGCCGCATCAATTAAATAAGAATATTTGTCAAATTGCTAAGATATATTCATTTCAATTTTTTGAAATTTGTTTTACAAAAAAAGATACAATCATACAAGGATGAAAAATTTTAGCACTAGATTATCTATCGTTCTCAAAATATACACAAAATAATCAAAATGTGAATCTAATTTACATATGGCAAGTTAACTACAAATGTCACCTTTCTAATCGGTTCTTATCTGTGTACTTAACTACTTCCAACACAGCATGCCTTTTGCATTCTCAATTAAAAAATTAATAACCAACATTTGTATTTCCAAATAAAAAATAAAAAAGAATAAATCCTAAATTGAGAAATATTGTTGTCACGATCCTTCAAAAAAGTAAAAAAATAAAAAACAAATCCACATAGAAATACCTATCTCCATGTACCTCTATGTTTCTTCTAAGAGAACTTTAAAACAAAATTAAGATTTGCAGCAGAGTCATAATGAGTCACACTGTTATTCATATCTTACAAAAGGAATGAAGTTGTTTTACAACTGTGTGTAATGCTATTGTTGTACTTTGAAAAGTACTATGTCTGAACTCATGTAAAAATTTGAGCCAGTTTCTTAATCTAAGTCTAAAAGAACTAAAATTGAACCATCCCTCCGACAATGCGTATTTACAAGAGTATAAGATCAAAAGAATCAAAAACTTTATCATCCTCTATCGGACATCAACAAATTGGTCTGGCAGAACCTCCCTCTCAAGCCTAGAGGAGCTTGATTCAGCAAAATTATGTAGGATCTTCATCAGTGAACGTGCCTTCTTGTTACCATGACTTGTCCCTTCTGTCAAGAGTGAGTAAAGTGCAGGCATTAGTGCAGAATCCTTTGCTAAAGCCGCGACAACGTCTACTCCTCCATTGATGCTTATGGACAGCAAGATTGAGACGCAGTATTCTTTGGCTGCTCTAGATGATATTTTTCGCAATAGGTTTAGAATCAGAGGTAGAGCTGAAGATTTGAGAATTGAAAATGAGCCATCAATGCTTTCTGCTAATGTAGCTAGAACTGCCAATGCATCTGCTGAAAGATCAGCTTTTTCTGAGGAAGCTAATAGATTGAGAAGAGCTGGAACTGTTCCTGCTGCAAGCACTTTCTGATGGTTCTTGTGATCAAGAAGCAGCCCGAAAATTGCAACGACTGCATTCTTTTTACCACATGTTGTTCCATCTTTGATGAGCTCCACTAAAGCTGGAATTGCCTCGTGTGTTTCTCCGATCAATTTGCGATATTCTTGAACTGAAGAGAGGTAAAATATTGTGGCTGCTGCAATCTGCCGAGCTTCCATTTTCATTTCGGTTCTAAGAACCCGAAGAATCGGTTTCAAGCCCCCGTGATCAATGATTTCTTTCTTCCCACTTGAATGCTTTGCTAGCTTCAATATGCCAGAAATTGCATTTTCTTGTATAGATGAATCTGTAGAAGTAAGCAGCCCCAAGAGTGGTGGGATTGTTCCTGCATTGATCAAACAGTACCTGTTGTAAATGTTGGATTTTGCCAGCAACCGAATTTCATAGGCAGCCTTGTTCTTCTGCTCTTTTGTCCCAAAACATAGTCTGCAGGCCAAATATTCAGCAAGAAATCTCATAGCTTCAGCAGCAGCAGCACTTCCTGGTACAATAGTCCTAGAAATATCCCGATTCTGTTTTCTTGATTTCGCCAGAGAAATCCCATTATCGGCACAAAATTGTTGGATGAGCTTTCGAAGAGTTGAATTAGGAACCAATTCTGTGCTAGTCAGTTTCTCCCCTGTTTTGGGACAGATAAGATTTCCCGACTTTAGCCATTTCTGTATGGAAATTCGATCATAAGTCTGGCCAGTTGATACTGTGACAGGATCAGTCATCAGCTCCAGAGAAATTGGACACCGAAAATCTTCAGGATTCAAGCAAGTAAGCGTCTCTAAATTCGATTTTGCCTCGGATTGATCGATGTTTCCATAACTAGAATCCTCAAATAGAACTCCCCTGGAATAGCACAAGAATCCAACTAAACTGCTCAACAAAGGCAGCTCTTTTTCATTACCATCAGAGCATTCCAGACTTATTTCTTCATCCAAATATTTAACCTCCTTGTGGCAATCACTCCAATTCCTAATCTCCAGATAATCAAGAATTTTCTTGATGATAATTGGGTCGGGCTTGAATTGATTCTCGAACTGATTTAAAACCACAATCACTCTTTTCATACAATCTTCATCTTCTGGATCTGACACCACTTTAGCCTTCTGTGATTGCTTAGCAACTAAGGCAACAAGCTCTTTAATTTCACAAGAAACATCGATGGACTTGAATGGAAGAATATCAAGTGCTGTTGCTAATCCCCTTGTCAAAACACGAAATTGGGATGTCACAAAATGAGACTTCATTAGAATCCATATTCTTGCTCCTTCACGGGCGCAATCTTCTAACAAGAATAGGATTTTCTGAAAGGTAAGATGGAGCTCGGAGAAACAGAGAACTACAGAATCCGAAATATATGCTACTTGATCTTGAATTTCCTCGAAGAACATCAGAAGAATCCCGATTTGTCGAATTGCTTCCCGGGCATTTTTTCTTTGGCTTGCGAAGAATTTGTATTGAAAATTGCAGATACTGCGAGAAATACTAATCAAAGATTCCAAAAGGGTTCCTGGAGAAATACCCTCACAGGGATGAACCGCCGGAAAAGTCAGAATCCGGCGACCATTCCGATCGAACTTTTGAATCATTGAATGAATTGAAGTTCGTTCAAATTGCGAAAGAATAAATTTGGATTTGCTCTCTTTATTTGTACTCTGTTTTTGTCCCTGATTCTTTTCACCCTTTCGAAACTAAGATTGGAAAGTGAGATGTTTCAGTTGGTCTATTTATAGAAAGATTCCGACTGGAGGATATATTGTAGACACGTGGCACGAAACTACCTATTCTTTGACTTTCTGATTTCTGCGTGGACTAATGCATGAGAATTGAGAGGCGGTGTCCAAAGTTTAATTTTAAAATAAGAAAAGAAGATAGATTTATACGTGTTTGGTTGAATTAGTCGTTTTAGGAAACAAGATGAAAAGTGCATTTGAAGGGAAAAGGATTTGCGAAGAAAGTAAAACAAAAGAAGTGAAAAGTGAATTTGGAGGGATTTCTTTCTGTCCATATTAGACCAACTCCAATGGTGCAATTCTAATGAATTTCACTTTCTCCACTTTTTATGTAACTCTTATTCCATTTCATTTTTTCATTTTTTACAATAAATAAAATTAATATAAAAAACCCAACTTTCATATACAAAATTATAAAAATAATAGTGGATCACATATTTTCTCAAATGAAACTTTCAATTTGAATTACTTCCCAAAGGAACTTCTCTATCCTGGTTGATAAATTTGAATTGCATTCCAATGGTATGCAACTCTCAATTGAGTTGCAAAAAAAAAATGCAATTCTCATTGGAGTTGCTCTAAGTACATCAATCTCTCCAAAAATGATATAGATTGCTCATTTACAAGGATAACTCAGCCTAACAAAACTAACCTAATTCATTTAATTATATTGGTATTGATATGAAGATCCTTGTATCTTCACGGTTTTAGAATATAAGAGTGATTGTTTATATGAAGTTTATATGTCTTTACCACCGGGTCATCCACAGTATGATAAGTCTATTACATTAATGAAAAGGTTGCAACTTTCTCCCATACTCTTGGATGCTATCAGTGATCCTACACTAAATGTGGACTAGGTATAGGAATGTCGTGAGACTAGTTTCCTTCAAGAGTAACTTATGCTAGAGAAGATGACTATTTGAGATTATATAACTGCAAGTGAGAAATATCTACAAGTAAGACAAAAAGATGAAGATGAAATAGCGGGAGTTCCCTACATAACTACTTCAAAGCTTAATTCAATATAGAGCACTTGAAACGATAGACGTTTTCCTATGAGAAAGAATACCTTGTGCATAGGTTAAGTAGGGTTTATATAGTGAGATGAACATTTGACCTTAAGAACAACAAGTGTCCCCAAGCCATTTGATGGCATGCATATGGATCAAGAACACTCAAGGATCTTAGAGATTGTTCCCTCTATTGTCCACAACCTAGCGGTTGCTTGACTATCAAATTGTCAAAGGTGATCCTTGTTTGTACTTCTAGGTGAAATCCTTTTCAATAGGGGTTTTGATCATATAAAAGGAAAAGTGATCTCATTTAAGGTACATTGTATTAGGTCTAATTCTTTTGGTTATACTACATCAGACTTAACACCTTTTTGATGCAATGTTCATGGTGAAAGTCAATCTCATGTTCTCAAAGAGAAGGAGGAAGAGCTCGATGCCCTAGTTGTCTTGTTGTTGGCAAGTCAGTCCAAGCTCTACCTTTCTCAATCTCTATTTTTTTAAGAAGAGCCTAAGATGAGCTTCTCCACCTAGTAATCCAGAACATCGTTTCCCAGGAGATGATGAGAAAAAGAAAAGCTTATCCACAGTTTATCTTTTATCCTCATAGCATTTCAAATGGTACTACTATCAATGTCAATAAAAAATCATGTCATATAAACAAAATTGAAAGTATAATCAATATTTTCACTCCAATGCACAAAGTCTTGGATGCTTGCCATGATAATATGGCAAAAAATTTTATTAACAGTGTCATGAAAATTATCAAATGATGATTGCCTGTATTACAGGCTGACTCGGCAAAACAAAGAGAAATTTTGGAGCAAACATAAACACGCTAGAAAATTTTGGAGAAAAAAGCCATGAAAATTCATTAATTCAACTAGATTTACTGGAACACACACATCAAACACAAACTCAGTAGCCAAGAATTGACCCTCAAACACACCGATGTCATTGCCACCACAATAGAAACCTCAAAACCCTAACCAATGCAACAAGTATTTATCTTGATTCCATAAATTCAACTGCAAATTCATATTTAATCAATAAATAGAGCAACAACAAAAAATTCAAATCCACAACAGCTATATGCAAGCGAAATGACGTCTTTCGCCGTTGGTGCAACCATCGTCGATGTCTTCACCATGGAAAGGCCATAGTTGGATGGTTATTTGAAAATTTTTCAAGTGAATACTTCGGATGGGTTTGTTCCAAAGTCACCACCCAAATCGAAGAGCTAATGAGATTGATTTGGAGATAGAGTCCTCCGTTGTTAAAGATCCCAAGAAAATTCTTCAGATAAAGCCCTATGAAGTATCAAGAGCCTGATATAATTTATGTGGGAGAGCCGATGAGAGATCTTGGAGATCAAACCTGCAAAAACAAATTATCAATCGTGAAGTGGTGATCCTTCTTGCAATTCTTTTTTTTTTCTTTTTTTCTGATGGCCATTCTTCTTCCAGCCTTTGAACAATAGAATAATATTATATTTGAAAGCTCTAAAGTTTTTAATGTATTAATTTTGATTAATGACAAACATTGATGAGAACTAATTGTTTAAGTGTACGAGTGATAGCATTTAAGGATTCAATTGTCTGATCTATAAAAGCTCAAAGTTTCAAGTCTTCAAGGAAGATTACGCGATATCAAGTGTTGAAGACAAGCGTTTCCAGATTAGATAGGAACTAGAGGTTTAATTATAGATGTTGATATCATTTATATATCTCTAGTTTATCTCTATGAATAATAATTATATGGGTTGCTTGATGATCTGAAAACGTTTTTCAAAATGAGTTTCATAAGTTAAAATATGACTTGGGTATTTGAAATATTTTTTAAAATACATTCACATGCTTAAAAGTTTTATGAAATCGATTCCACGACTTTTAGAGTTAATTGAAATCTTGGATTGCATGATTGGTGTGTTGTGCGATCGACCTGAATGCATGTGCAATCGACCAAATAGTTCATACGGTCGTTCAGAGACTCAACTCATCGTCTGTAGATTATCCAGAGCACTTCGATATACTTGCGGATGATAGTGCTGATCACTAGCTTTTAGTGCTATTGATCGTATGACTCTTGAGTGAAATTTTAATAATCATTTTATGACTGTTGTAACACACATATAAATATCCATATGATTGAGCAAAAACTTCGAAAAAATATCCTGCTAAAAGTTGAGTAAGCCTTATTTGAGTGAGAGATTTTGTGAAAAAATCCTAAGGTGAATTGAGTGAGTCTCTTTTGTAATATCTTATACTTGATTAGTAAAAGACTTTGTAAAATCCTTAAGTAGATAACTTTAAGATAATGGATTAGATTTTGTTGGATAAATCTAACAACTATAAATCATTGTGTTCCTTGTTTTATATTTGCATTTTACTTGAACACATTATTACACACGAACTGCACCCCAAGTGTTTTATTTTTGTTATCTTAGAAGTGTATAATTGAATTAGATTGTAAAATCGGATAAAATCTAATTGACCCCTCTTAAGTTTTTCAATATTTATTGCTACAAAAAGGATGCATATATACATGATACTTTTTTGATGTTAGAAAGAATTGAGTTATATGAAAAATTCATAACAAATAAATATTACAATGATCCTTGATATTCATATATTGAAATTAATTTTAAAGTTTGACTAGTATTATATATGAGTTTGACATTTCATTCATTAAATGTTATTTCATATAAATTTTTTTTTTTACTTTGACAATACTATTAAAAATACAATCAACAGTACAATCTGGTTAAGAATTTGAGTTGTTGAAAGAGGTAAAATACTAAATGGACAAAATGAAGAAATTCAAACTATGTTGACACTTAATTTCCCTCAACCCTTTCTAACGTCACGAGCTCAGTCAGGTCGTCAACTCGTCATCCAAGTAGGATTTCATCCTAGGAATTATCTTTGTCCATAAAACTCAATTTTTTATTAACATAAAATATCCGGTAACAAACGAGAGAAGAGAATTTGATGGAGAAAAATCCAGCTTTGGCATGAAGTACAATGTCGACTCCCAAGTTAGGACACGTAGTGACACGAGTGATCAGAATATTGGAAGAGGTACTTTCTTGGATCGTGGTAACTAAAAAATATAGGCAAAATACCCTGGAGGCGGTGTACGTAAATGAGTGGTTGAAATGATGGCTGATGGGACCCATCCGACGCCGACTTTCCGCGGGCACGTGGACTTTGAATATTGAGTGACTTGTGGCTTTAGGCATGGGGAAAGTGAGGCGTAGGTTCTCAAGTAACCAAGGTAGTGAACCGGCCGACAATGACTAAAGATTTTGGTCATGATGACAAAATAATAATAATAATAAAAACAAAATGGAATAATTATTGAGATTTATAACTAATGCATGAGAAAAATGTCATCTTTTGAGAGGTTAATGGGGAATTAAATATTAAAAGATAGATTAATAGTAATAAAAAAATTATAGGATTAAGAAGTTGATATAAATGATTACTTCATAAACTTTTATATATCTTTAAAATGAAAGATAAAAACAGTAATTTTTTAAAATTTGTATATCTTGTTTCTTTATATAATAAACTATGAAATACACTAATGAGTGAATTTACTCAGAAATTTTTTCATTGTATAGATCACAAAAGATTAATATGAACCTTGAGGTTTTCAATTGTTAATTGCAAAAAAAAAAAAAAAAAAACCGGAAGAGTGAGAGAGAAGACAATTCAATGATTCAAGAAAGATTGTAGATGTTTAAATATTGTTCATTATTTTCAGGGGAAAGGATAAAAATCTTGAAAAGTGATTTGCCCGAGAAGGAACATACTTACCACAAACTAGAAGAAAGATATTATGGCTATATTTGGATCCAAATAAGTTTTTTAATTCTCTAAAAACATCTCTCTCAAAATATATTTTATATTTTTTCCTACACGTGTTTCACTCAATCAAGTAAATAATATTTTTTTATTTTAATTAAAATTACAATATCTAACAATTTATTAATTATATTTTATAATATTATCAATAATGTGAGACTTAAAACATATCAATCAGTTTTCAGTTCACAATAGAAAAATTCTTATTCAAATATAACTTCATTTCAAAACTCAATTCAAATATACCCAATTATTGTTACAATGCTGATCTTCTTTCTTTGCTTTCTTTTTTTGTGCAAATGGATAATGTTGCTTGGTTGGATATATATATTTTTTCTATGAGAAAATGAAATAAGTATTTATTTACTTTATGTTCAAGTTTACATCTAGTTGAGCGATCCTCCTTAATTTGATTCACACGCTTTGAAATAAAAGCTGACTTTTAATTCATTCTACTTCTCCCAGAGTATGCACCACAAATTCGCCCTTATTAAACTCCCCATTAATTCAAATTGCTAAACTCTCAATTAATATTTCTGATGTTTTACCGTTATAATACCACACAACATTGGTGCTGCTTTAGAAAGGTCTTTAGTTATACATATATTGTCTTGGCCAAAGAGGATACATTGATATGAATAAACAAAATGAAATGGCTGGAGTCGTATTGCTATGTTTCCTCGTTTTCAATCGTCAGGTGATGGCAATAATTTAGCATATATATATATATATATAAACAATTAAAAATCCACCTGTCTTCCCCGTGATGGAGTGATAGATACTGATAACGAACTAAAGTAACAACACGCTTTCATCCTATTTTTTAAGTTGGTTTTTCAGTTTTCAATCTTTCTCTACAGCACCAACATAAAAAAACTAATAAGAGTTGTCTCAATGAAATAATAAAAGAGTATTTCAAAGAGAGCATTTTAAAGATAATTACTAAATGCACTTTTTTTTTCTCAATTTTATCCTTTGATATTTCTATTTCTAGTTTATCGCTCTAAAAAACTATCTCAATTCATTCAAGTATTTTTCAATTTTACCCTTTAATATTTCTCTTTCTACTTTATCACTCTAAAAAAATTATCTTAATACATTCAAGAAAAATGAAATATGTAAAAGCCAATTTTGATTCTGATTTATGTATCGATGATAATAAGGTATATTTTATGTCTTTTATCTTCAATTTACGTATATTTTTCAAAATTTATGAAATTTTTCATGATCTGAAAAAAAAATTAAATTCGTCTGAATGGTCGATCCGGACGAGTTGGATTAAAATTTTCTAGTTTTCAAGCTATTTTATTTATTTTAATATACATTTAACTAATTAATTATATATGTTATATTTTTTAAGAATCAGTTGTTTTAGAAGATTTTCCATATGTGCCTATAGATGTCTCTGCATATTTTGTAACCAACCATGTATTTTCTTCTAAAGATGAAATCATTCAATGAGCTTGGGATGAAACTTTATTATGCAACTATTATCTTATAATAGAGAGATCGAAGGCAGAAAAAAAAATTGTATATTGGTTGTGAGCGTTCAGGATGCTATAAGAATAGTGGTATACATATTACACATGATAGTAAGAGCAAAAAAGGAATTGGGATGAAGAAGATTAATTGTCCATTTGATCTCAAGGCATCAATGATAAGACATGGGCATTGAGTTATAAAGGTTCATAATGGTACACAACCATTATCTTGGAGTTTATTCTTGTGGACAGTCAACAAAGCTGAACGATGAGGAACTAAAAATTGTAAGGGAGTTGTCCAAAAGTAATATGAAACCAAAATATATTCTCATATACTTGAAATATAAATTCCCAAAGAATAAGAGTGGTATTGTAAATGTGTATAATGCTAGAAATAAGTTCAAGAAGTAAGATATAGATTGCAGATCTGTAATCCAGCAGTTGTGTCACATGGCTTCTAAGGCTCATTGGTTAGTGTGACATAGGGTGGAGGCTGGTACAAATATAGTGAGTGACATATTGATTTGTCATTCTAGATCTTTGGACCTATTGCGTGTATATCATTATGTATTGGTTATGGATTGCACCTACAAGACTAACAGGTACAAGATGCCTTGCTTTGAGATCATTGGAGTGACCCCTACACATATGAGCATTTTAGTAGTTTTGGCATTTATGGATGATGAAAAGAAGGATTCATACACATGGGCTTTAGAGACATTTATGCATATGCTTCAATTTTCACCATACAGTGGAGTCATAGTCACTGATAGAGAACTTAGTTTAATGAATGCGATTAATGTTGTATTTCCAGAGGCTACACATCTGTTATGTGAGAGGGGAATTTTGAAGAATGTGAAAAGTTACACATGACAAAAAATGGAGAAATGTCGTTTACGTTCCCATGAACCTTGGGAAAACAATGTTCTCCACTTTTCGTTCACTTTAGAGTAATACAACTGAGTGTAATACTTGAGTTGTGGCGTTCGATGGCTCGCTCTACTTGAGTGTAATACAACTCCAGCTCCATCGAACACCACACACCCTTCTTATAAGGGTAAAAGTCTCTTTAATCTATTAAGCGCCGGTTATAATTTAACAAAATATCAAACTATAGAAAATGTTTAATATATAACAACAACGAAATATTCACTAAAATAAATCATAAATGGAAAATGATTACATACCTTTGGGTCAGATAATGTGTGTGTTCTAGGAACAGCTACTCCTGTAGATATGATTCTCGGGTTTTGCACCTGATGATGTGTACGAGTGATGAACTATTGCAAGTAGTCATCCTTCTGAACATCTGGCTCTCTAGGAGGACATCGTACCACAATAGGAGATGAGTCCTAGGAGTCCACCAGTATCTCCTAATCAGACTATATTTGATGACGTTACATCGAGGATCCCGATGTCTAGTGGCCTATAATGGTGGAATCGGTGCACATGGTGCAGTCTGGACATAATCGAATTGTCTCATGACAAGCATAGGCATGTATGACTCCACTGTATTTAGAAAACAAATGCATCAATGAAACCTACTTATCCAGCAAGGCTCAACAGCTTGTGAAGGATACGGCATCCAAATCACCTAAAACAAAAAAAAGTTATAAATGATTTCATATGCCACAAAACAATTGTGATAAATTCAAATGCAATCATTTCATATAATAATTATGTACCTGGGACAATGTGAGTGTGTCTAACTCCATTCGATAACCACGAATATAATTAGATGATTGTAGTCTATGTGACATCCACCTCATGGCCCATGGATCTATCAAGGTCCAAGTACAGAGAGGTTCTGAAGGTGTAAACATCGAAAAATGCTTTTATATTCATGCCTCCAACAATGTCAAACACCTAGCTAGCTGATTGCAGTCCATCGTCGATGCTATTTCCAGTTGTCTATATATGTGAACAAGTATTGCAGCTATCCATGTGTGGTGTGGGATAGCCAGAAGAGACATAAGAGTGGGTAAAATAAAACCATGGACAATTGTATAATATAATAAAGTTATAAACAATTGTATCTTTTTCTCTATAACACTAATATCCAATCCCAATATGAAATGGACATCATGTAATGTCAAAGACATCTCGTTGAATGGTCAATGAAAACCATTAGTCTCAGGATGCCACATTTCCACAAAAGTTGATCTTAGTGCAGCGTTTACTTGAATAACTGGCATCGACCAAGGTGACCCAATCCAGTGGCTGCCACTATCTCCTAAGCCCTGAGTAATCGAGGCCCCTGCTAACCTAACAAATACAACGGATAAATATGAACTCATAATGGAGCTCTCTCCTACAAATACAAAAGCCATAATCAAATTAACAAAATAAATGTATACATTTTGAAATAATGTGTCAATTAATTAAACAATACTATTAATATAGTACCACATACCTTACTATGCCACATGACCTTTAAATCCATTCAATAAGTCTATGATAGAAGTTCCACCATGTGACAGGAACCCTATACTCTTACATGCTCCATGGCGAGGAGTAGGTGTCTCTACGGGTGCCTCTAGGGGCAAGTGCTCTATTCGAGGAGTCTTCATCTCATTCTCGTCATCCGAGATAGAGTATGAAGAATCATCATCCAATTCATCATCATCTGGGACCACATATGCAATAGGTGTCACCGGCTCCTGTATTTGGAGTCTAGGAGTCAGTATAAATATTATCCAATGGATGCTAGAAGGTCCAACAAGGGGAGAATTTCACTCATCAGCCTCAACCTCTGCCAATAACTACGCATAATCAGTCATCTTCCTCCTTATATCCTTACTCGTCTTATCTTATAGTGATCTATTGATCAAACGGCCTTTGACACGCCCCTTACACTCATCTATTGATTTCCTAACATTATCTGGTAAAGATCTCTTGCTCCCATTTTGTGTTTTTAAATCACAATTAATATAAATAATAAATTTATTATTGTAATTAAAATTAACACTATTTCAAATTAAAATAAATTAAATTAATATTTTATAATTAAAGTTAACTAATTCAAATTAAATAATCAAATTTTAAAATTAAATACAAATATTAAAAAAGGAAGAACCTGACTCGTTATTAACCTAATTAAACTAAATTATTCTTAATAAAATAAAAATAATTCATATTTATTTAAATTAAAGTTAACTAATTCAAAGAAAATAATATAAATAAAATATCAAATTAAAATATAAAAAAACAATTACATTACTAAATAATTAATTAATTAATTGAATATATATATATATTAAATTAACTAAAGTAAAAAATAAAAAAAATAAAAATAAAATAAAAACAAGAAATTGAGTATGGTCCTTTTGATGGCCCGATGGGTTGGGCGTGGCCCGTTGAGACGGATTAAGCCCGTCTGAGCGGGCCGACTGCATGGAATGTTCCTAGTCGGTCGGGCCGCCGCACCGCCATGGACCAAATTCGATTTTTTTTTTCTTCAAATTTCATCAATGTTACACCAAAATATATCTATATAAACATAAAAATATCATATACAAACAATATCCATTCATTAAAACAAACTTCGTGCATTAAATTACAATATTTTATCAATTCAAACCATATATAAATGAAATCCATTTTTTCCAATTTTAACAGAATAATACCAAGAAATTTTATATAATAAACAAATAAAAGTAGTTAGGTAATAGAAAATTAACTTTTTTAGGCATTTATTTCGTTGAAAACGACTCCGATTTAATAAGTTTTGGTAGAGATTTGAGAGAGCTCAGTGAAGAGAGATAAAATAGAGAGATAATGTAGAAAGATAAAAATGAAATTTTGGAGTGTGCGTTTAGTAATAAGAGTGTGCATTTTGTACATGCATTTTAAAAATAAGCTCTTCAGTATATATATATATATATAAATCTTCATAAATGAACACATTACAAATAGGCAAAATGGCTAATTTAGTCCTTTTATCTTTTTTATTTTAGTCACTTTGGTCTTTTATTTTTTATTTTTAGCCATTTATATCCCTTGTGTATTATTTTTAAGCTATTTTGGTTACTTTTACTCATGAGTAAACAGAACAAAAAATGTTGAAAAACAATGCATAGGGGATTAAATGGCTAAAAAAAAGAAGACAAAATGATTGAAAATTAATATATAGAATATCTAAATGATTATATATATATATATATATATATATAAAGATAATGTCCAAAATGACCAAAATTACAAAAATAAGAGATCGAAACGACCATTTCACCCATTACAAAAATATATTTATGTTATAGTAGTATATCTTTGCTTCGAAAAAAAATGTTCTTAACGTGTTTTTTTGAACAGTTAAAAAGTGAATGACCAATATTATTACAGTGTCGATGAAATACTTATGTACATAGTAAATTCTCCATTTAGGTTCAAATTTTTCTTTCTTTTTATTTTTTTATAATAATATTGCACTCCATTTTATCTAAAATTAATGTTCATATTTATTTTTGTTAAGGATTTTATTGGAGTTTTTATTGCCAAGAAATTTTCATCAAAACCATCCAAGATTTGATTGAAGATTATTTAGTGATTTATGAAGCAATTATAAAAAGATAAATATAAAGAAGATATTGATTCTTGAAGATTTTATTATGTTTGATCTCTATCTTCTTCATTAAATTTTATCTCAAACTTGCAAGGCTTGACAAAATCAATCAGGTCTTAATGGCGGTAACTTGTATCTATTTAAGGAGGTGATCTTCACTCAATAAGACACACCTTTGAAAACCTTTCTTGAGCCTCTTGCAAGGATTAAGATACAATATGTTAAGAAAGTTTCAATTGTTTAAGTATATATTTCTCCAAATGCAATATTGTTGAATAATTTTCTTGAAAGACATTCGCTATTCATCTTACATTATTCCTGCATTGAGTTGTTGTGCATCAATGAAACATTGAATGTTGAAGGGATTCTAACATAGCAATATTAACAAAATAAATGGAGTTTGTTGTGATTCACTAGATAGATGTAAGCATTGTAAATGTAAGGTTGTACACTTGTAAGGAACATTAAATCAAGTGGATTGGACATTAGGGTAGATCACGCAGACATACGTTGGTGGCCAAACTGTGTAAACAATTTCTTGTGTTGTGTAACACATATCTATACTGCACTTTTGATTTGGCTTTGTTAATTTACACAATTCTACAATTTTACAATTTTATTTTTTTTTATATAAATGTATTTTTACTACAATATATTTATATTAGTGTAGCTTGTAGCAGGATAATACCTTTGCAGCATATGAATTGACTCATAGAAAAAATTGAATCACATTAAAGATATGTGATATATCCTATTCGTCAACTTGCTTATTCATTCAACTTATAAATTAAAGAGTTATTTCGTTCAACTTGGCTTACTAACTGAAATTTTAAATAATGAGCTACAGAAAAATAAAATTTGTCTCCCTAATTGATTGTTCATTTAAGAGAAAAACTCTAACCTAAACTTTTTTTCTTGAATATGAGTCAGATTATGAGTGCAATTTAAGTTGAGCCAAATTAGTCTCGTCAAGAATGAAGAATACCAAGTGATTTAAGCAAGATTACACTACACGAAAATCATGTTTTTTCGACCCAATTTTCCGACGGATATTTCGGTCTGAAATTTGAGACGGATCTTAGACAGAATACCGACGGAAAGTACGTTTGACCGGACGTCTAAAATCAGTTGCTATGTTTCGACCACTTTCCGACTAAAACGTGTTAGTTGATAATTAATCGGTAGATTTTCCACGTATTTCCGACTGAAATTTAAAATGTAATATATATTAGTTAGGAAAAAAAATTAAAAATATCCGTAGGTAATTCGTCACAATTTAGCGATGGATTTCCGACGGAAATTATTTAAAAAAATTTTAATTTTTTTGTCATGTTCGTCCAATTTCCGTCTATAATTAGTTGATAATCAAAGACCGATTGCCGACGGATGTTGCATTTTTCCTTTTAAAAAAAATTATGAAAAATGAAAAATATTCAGTAGCAAATCCGTCTGTAATCCGTCTCCAATACAAATATTTTTTCCTAAGCTTTTCCCTCTAATCTAAATAATTGTAGTTTTTTATTATTTCTTATACAGTTAGTTTATTAATACCTCAATTTAGGCTTATAACATTTAAAAACCAATCATAGTTAAAAATATAATTTTCAAAGTTTATTAATTAATTTGGTATATACAATATGTATATATGAATGTGTGTGACAACATGACTGTTATAATTTGGTATATACAATATAACATGACTGTAATTCTTATTTATTTGACTTATATTCTATTAAATTGAAAAAACTATAAATTCGATTATATATAGAAATTTCAAAATGGAGCGCAAGAGCGTTATCCATTTGGACTGTTCATATAATTTGAAGACAACGAATATTTTTGTGAAAATAAATGATTCATTTAGTAGATATATATCTTGCGAAATAATTATCATAAATCTCGTACGATTATATTTACTACTTTAGCTTAATGTTTTTATTATGTTAACATTTCGGTATCAAGTTAGTAAACATTTCTATTTATGTGCATATTTTAACCTCGAATAACAAGATATCGATAAAATATAATGTGTATAACATGTAAATATAATTTTAATCAAATGTATAATCTAAAAGTGTGTTTAGATGTTTACAAAGAAGAAACTTATTTAAAAATCAAAATTTATGCTCTTGTTTTAGGATGTTTATTGGTTTTGTTTAAAATGTTTTTTTGAAAGAATTATTTTGATTCTTAAATGTGTCAGTATCATAAACAGATTCCCTACGGAAATTTAATTATTTAAAAAATTAATAGTGTATTTATTTATAAAATTAATTAATATTATCGACGGATTACCGACGGAAAGTTAAAATTTTAAAAAATTAATAAATATTGGCGACGGATTCTAGACGGAAATGTGATTTTATTATTTTAAAAAATTAATAAATATTCCCGACGGATTTTCGACGGAATTGTGATTAATTATTTATAAAATTAATTAATATTATCGACGGATTACCGACGGAAAGTTAAAATTTTAAAAAATTAATAAATCTAATCGACGGATTCCCGACGGAAATGTGATTTTATTAATTTAAAAATTAATAAATATTCCCGACGGAGTTTCGACGGAATAGTGTATTTATTTATAAAATTAATTAATATTATCGACGGATTACCGACGGAAAGTTAAAATTTTAAAAAATTAATAAATATTGGCGATGGATTCTAGACGGAAATGTGATTTTATTATTTTAAAAATTAATAAATATTCCCGACGGATTTTCGACGGAATTGTGATTAATTATTTATAAAATTAATTAATATTATCGACGGATTACCGACGGAAAGTTAAAATTTTAAAAAATTAATAAATCTAATCGACGGATTCCCGACGGAAATGTGATTTATTAATTTAAAAATTAATAAATATTCCCGACGGAGTTTCGACGGAATAGTGTATTTATTTTAAAAATTAATAAATAGTTTCGACGGATTAACGACGGAAAGTTAAAATTTATAAAAATTAATAAATATTGGCGACGGATTCTCGACAGAAATGTGATTTTATTTTTTAAAAATTAATAAATATTCCCGACGGATTTTCGACGGAATTGTGATTAATTATTTATAAAATTAATTAATATTATCGACGGATTACCGACGGAAAGTTAAAATTTTAAAAAATTAATAAATCTAATCGACGGATTCCCAACGGAAATGTGATTTTATTAATTTAAAAATTAATAAATATTCTCGACGGAGTTTCGACGGAATAGTGTATTTATTTTAAAAATTAATAAATAGGTTCGACGGATTACCGACGGAAAGTTAAAATTTATAAAAATTAATAAATATTGGCGACGGATTCTCGACGGAAATGTGATATTATTATTTTGAAAATTATTAAATAATACCGACGGATTACCGACGGAAAGTTAAAATTTATAAAAATTATTAAATATTCCCGACGGATTTTCGACGGAACTGTGATTAATTATTTATAAAATTAATAAATATTATCGACGGATTACCGACGGAAAGTTAAAATTTTTAAAAATTAATAAATATTGACGACGGATTCCCGACGGAAATGTACTTAATTATTTAAAAATAATAAAAATAGGCGGATAAATTTAAAATGGGCCTCTTCCCTAATTTTCCTTTCTTCCTCATTTCCCCTCTTTTCTTTCTCACCTTTGTTCTCTGTCTAACCACTCACTGTCTGTTCTTCCTCATTTCGTCGCTGCTACCTCTGATCGTCCCTCACTGTCGCGCCGTTGCTGCCTCTACCCATCGATCTCGTCGCCTCGCTGTTGCCGCTGCCCGTCAATCTCGTCTCGTTCCCTCGCTGCTGTCGCTGCCACCGTCGAGCTCGTCCCTGCTGCCGGAACCCAATGAACTTGGAAGATTCAATCTTTTCCCCTTTTCTTTTACCTGCATTGTAATGAATTGAAATTATTCAATTGTTTTACTTAATGCTTTATATAACTTTTTCCCAATGAACTTCAATATCAAATATGAGGGCTTTACTTTCTTGCTTCTGTGCCACATAAATATAATTCCAGTAAAAAAATATCATTTAACTTCTACTTCAAGTGTACCTAGAGGTGCAAATGAAGCAGTCCATAGCTTAGAAATGATATTTCATTCTTTTTAAAAAATAAAAAAAAGAAAGAAAAATATAAAGATACTTTCGAAAGAAATAAGACTTCTGCTTTTGTTGTTATTTACCCCTAATATGGTAGGGGATAAAGAAAAGTATCACTTATTTTTTTGCCTTACCATATTTTCTATCAGCTTAGAGCAGCTCCTCAGAGGAGGGGGAAGAAGAAGAGAAAGAGGAAGATAAGGAAAAGCCCAAGACAAAGAAGGTGAGGGAGACAACTTATGAATGGGAGATTTTGAATGATGCGAAGGCTATTTGGTTGAGGAGTCCAAAGGAGGTCACTGATGAAGAGTACACTAAATTTTATCACTCTCTAGCGAAGGTATGTTTCTTTCAATGCCCCTCAGAGGATTTGTGAGGTAGGAAAATTTTGTCTTAGATCTGATCATTTTGTGTAATTTGTGTTCAAGGATGTACTCTTTGTGCCTCCTAAGGCACCACAGGATTTGTATGAGAGCTACTATAACGCAAACAAGTCAAACTTAAAGACAAAAAACAAGGGGTTTCCACCCTAAACTAAGCTATTAAGGCCTATATATAGTTAGAAAAAGGTCCTAGGATAGTTATACAAGAATCCTAATTAGAAACTACTTAAAACAATCTTAAAACTTTAAATTCGGAAAGTGGACGCCCGAGTCTTCAAAGTGGACGCCTGAGTAGATGAGACGCGTCCACTTGACCTTCAATCTTCTGAGAGTGGACGCGTGAGATTTGCCTTGCGCGTCCACTTCCTTGCCTTGCGCGTCCACTTGGTCTCCCTGCGCGTCCACTTTACTGTCCAACTTCTGAGGGTGGACGCGTGAGATTTGGTGGACGCGTCCACTTCCTTGCCTTGCGCGTCCACTTGGTCTCCCTGCGCGTCCACTTTACTGTCCAACTTCTGAGGGTGGACGCGTGAAATTTGGTGGACGCGTTCACTTCCTGGCCTTGCGCGTCCACTTGACTGTCCTGCGCGTCCACTTCTCCATTCTTCTAAATATCCATCCTCAAATTCCCGATTTCTTCCAATTTCATTCCAACATCTTCTAAATCTTCTAAAGACCTGAAAACAAAAGTAATAGTGTAAAGAATCATTATCATTGTTTTTTTTGACTTTATCATTGTTTTTTTTTTCATATTGCAGCCATGGATAGTTCTGGACATGGTACACCGCCCCCTAGGTTACCAGGAGTTATGGAGGATCCTAGTCCAGACATAGTTGGGTCAGACACTAGCACACCTGCCTCCACCTCAGGGCCTGTCCCTTCTAGTCCACCAGTTCCCGATTCTGCTATACCATCTACTCAGTCACAGTCACGGAGTGAAGATGACCGTCCACTCATTTCTCCTGACGGTGATTCGTAAGTAAATAATTAAGTTTGACTTGCAAACTGTTTTGTCACGGTGTTTATCAATCGTATAGTATTCTGGGGAGACGTTACATTTATTGGTTGATATGATTTCTTAAATGTTAGATGATATATTATTCTTGGAGATGTGGAGTTTATTGGTTCATATGAATTACTATAATATTATATGGCATTTGAACAGGGAGTTTGTTGGCATTATTGTTATTCAGATTTGTGGTATATTTGAAAATAAATTGTGTGGCCTGTGTGCCTGGAAAATGTTCAATTTATAGGGGAGATGCTGCCGAAATTTTTTAAATTTTAATTTATTTTGCTAATATGGATAATTTAAACAGATTTGATCCGTCTGTGGAGCCTGTTAGGAAGGTTACTGATACTATTAAGCAACACTTTATTGGTCCATTTGCCAAATTCTCCCAAGTTCCTGCACATGTTCGAGATATGTGGTTTACAGAGTGGAGCGTAAGTTTAACCCGAACTTGGAATAAATTTGTTGTTAAATTATATATTTTAATTTTAAATGCCTTTGATTTAAATTTTTTTCTTGTTTTATTTGCAGAAATTGTATAGATGGCGTCCCGAGCACGAGGCCTTATACGGAAGAATTGGATTAAGGTTGCTAGGAGCAGGTTCAAGGATGAGATGTGTCGTGCCCGTAGGGAGAAGAGTTTGACTATCCCTCCATATTGGATAACGAAAGATGACTGGAAACAACTACATGTTTATTGGAGAACTGAGAAGTGGTTGTGCTCTTCTAGATCAGGTAAGAGCAACAGAGCTGCAGCTCCTTCCTCGACTCATACTGGCGGGTCGATTTCGTTCTCAGAGCACGAGAGGAGGATGGTTAGTCATTCTAATGCATATATTTAAATACTTTAGCTGAATTATATGATTATAATTATATTTTTATAATTATTTAATTTTTTGTAATATTTTGTAGCGGAAGAGGGAAGGTTCCCAGTTTAGGTACAAAGATTTGTATAAGAAGACTCACACATTCCAGTCTGGGCCTAGTAAGGGCGAATTCAATAGCGAGAAATCACAACAAACTATGGTATGTGTACATTCTATTATTAACGTCAATTTAATTATATCGTTTGCTTACAATTTTAATTTAATTGCAGAACGAGGTCAATGCATTGTGTGAGCAGTACTCTCAGATGGAGTCCACTGACTCCACTCATCCTTCAGTGCCTGATGATAAGCAACTATTTGTTGAGGTAGCAGGTGGCTTCAAGAAGGGCCGTGTTTCGGGGTTGGGGTCTGAAGCGCCTAGAGTGAGACGACGTCTGGATCAGGATTCGTCCAGTACGCAGTCTACACCATCTGCCTGTTCGGAGCCAGTAGATATAGAGGCTCGGATTTAGGAGCGTGTGAGGCAACAGGTAGGCTTGCAGGTGGGCTTGCAGGTAGGCATGGAGGTGGGTATTATACGGAGGAAGTTCGAAGACAAATTTAGAGCGATGAAGTCCCGAGAGGATAGTTTGCAGGCATACCTCAAAAACTTGGCTATCCAGATGGGATTTCCGGCTCCACCAGTATTACCTTCTGTACCCGAGGATGACATGTTTTTTGAGGATGAATATGTTGCGGAGGATGAGGATTTCACTGTGTCACCACCTGGTGATCATCCCGGTCCGTCAAGTCATTTTGATCCCCCTCCCCCTCCTCCTCCTCCTGCCCCTGCCCCTGGACAGGCACATTCCGTTGTTGTTAATTGATGTTTATGTACTATCTTCATATACTTATCACACATACATATTATTTTAGTTTTATTTGATAAATTAATTTCGGATATATATTATTTTAGTTTTATTCAATAAATTTATATTATTTTACAGATTTAATTATTAATTGGGTGTTTTTAATCCAAAATATAGGTTTTATTCACTAATACAGATTTTATTCACTAATCCAAAAATTTAAAATTTTTGACAGATTTCCTACGGAAATTAATTCATCATAGTAATAATTTCGACGGATTCCCTACGGAATTTAATTTTTTAAAAAAATTAATAAATATTAGCAACGGATTACCGACGGAAAATGAATATTTTTTAAAGATAATAAATGTTGGCTACGGATTACCGACGGAAATTAAATTAATTTATATTGGCAACGGATTGCCGACGGAAATTAAATTGTTTTTAATAACTTAATGGATATTGGCGACATATTCCCGACGAAAATGTAAATTTATTGAAAATTAATTTATATTGGCAACGGATTCCCGACGAAATTGTAATTCATTATTTTACAAATTAATATATTACCGACGGATTTTCGACGGACGTATAATTATTTTAAATTTAATAATTATTGGCAACAGATTCCCGACGGAATTGTGATTAATTATTTTAAAAATTAATATAGATTACCGACGGATTTCCGACGGACGTATAATTATTTTTAAATTTAATAAATATTGGCAACGGATTCCCGACGGAATTGTGATTAATTATTTTAAAAATTAATATAGATTACCGACGGATTTCCGACGGACGTATAATTATTTTTAAATTTAATAAATATTGGCAACGGATTCCCGACGGAATTGTGATTAATTATTTTAAAAATTAATATATATTACCGACGGATTTCCGACGGAAGTATAATTATTTTTAAATTTAATAAATATTGGCAACGGATTCCCGACAGAATTGTAATTCATTATTTTACAAATTAATATATATTACCGACGGATTTGCGACGGACATATAATTATTTTAAATTTAATAAATATTGGCAACGGATTCCCGACGGAAATATTAAAATTTTGTAAAAAAAATTCCATAATTGCGACAGTTTCCCTACGGATTGACTTATTTTTATGATGCTAAAAATTAAAAATTTAATAATATCCGTCTGAAAGCGGTCTGTAAGATCGACGGATCCGAGACGAAATCTTTTGTCGTTGACCAATTCTCGTCGTTTACGTTGCCGTCGAAATTCGGTCGTAAATAACAACGGATTACTTAGGCCGTTGGTGTTACCGACTGCCTAATTGCCGACGGAATATTCGGTCGGTAATCCGTCTAAAACTGTGGTCACAGACGGATTACCGACGGAAATGTCCGTTGAAAAAAATGGTTTTTCCTGTAGTGTTAAACATTCAGAATATATATTTATTTGTTATTTAGTCACATAACCAAAATTCAAACAAATAAGGGCAAACATAAATAAGTTAGAATGGAATTAATTCATGAATAATAGAAGAACAAATAATTAGGGGAAAATGTGTTAAAAGAGAGTCGGCTAAATTAGTGATATGTTAAATTTTTTATTTTAACTTGTATTTAAATCTCTCACAAGATATAAGCTTGTATAATTAATTTGTTTAGTAGTATAAACCACGTATGAAAGGAGCTTCGCTCAATTAACAAACTGAACATTTTACAAATAATCTTGTTTGTATTCATTATTTAACAATTGGTTTGAATTAGAATAAGAATTTTAGTTCGATTAGTATTGAAACGAACACAAACTTGTTTACAAACAAATTAAAGTACAAAGAATAATATAATTAATATAATATTTTTTATTTATGCTATAAATATATATATATTACATTAATTACTATATATAATAAACAATTTTTGAGTTCAACGAATAACTTGAACTCATTCATGAAACTAAATGAATCGCATGTAAATAAAATTTCAACTTCACAAAATAGTGATTGAACAAATTCGAATTAAAATTTTAATTCTAATTAGCAATCGAAAAATGAACGACCTAAGAATTCAAAATCTCAAAGTCTTATCACAGGCTCATGATTGAATGCTGAATGCGACTTCTTAAGATCACATATGGAATTGGCAGGCAATGAGCATTAAAAGCGTGTTTTCCAGAATTCTCTCTTGATTTTGGCCAACTTAGGTGACACGTCATTTCTGCTCGATTGAGTCCTTCATGCTCATGCAATTTTCTATATATTTATTTAGTATTTCTTTTAGTATCGCGTCATTATTACGGTACTAACTAATTCATATTTGTGGTTATAATTAATTCCTTTTTATTTGGGCAATTGAATTTAGTATCCAAGGGGGTTCCACTACAATACATTCACCGGTGCCTTAGGGGAAAAAAAAGTTCAGATAAAAATGCTTATTTAAAAAAAGTAAAATTTTCTTTTTGGACAAATCAAGATAGAATAAATTTTAAATGTAGAAATTTAATTATAGAAAAATGAGTATAAAAGAAGAAATTGCTGTGCTCATAACATCTTTCTCATAGTTAGAGGGTTTAGATTCGATTTTTAGTTCATTTTTCCAAATGAAAAAGAAAATAACATCACAATTTTTTTTACTTTGATAGAAAGTTAGCATTAGTTTTAACTTGGTTATAACTTCTTAATGAGTTAAAGCAGAAAACAAAGGCTTGTTAATGCAGTTCAGCCAACTCATCGTCTAGTCTATGGAGTTATCCAAAATTAATTTACTAGTAATATACATATAATTACGTCAACAACATCTTTGTACAATATCTAGTGAATCTGTTATATACCAATTTAACTCAACTTGAGTTATAACTAACACTACAGTTGACTTCCAAAATCAATTTTCAGCAGCTTCAACACTCCCACTCAATCGGTTAGTGTGTTTGAGTAGAATTTTAATTTCACTTTCTCTAGCAAAGAGACTTTCAAAGTGTGAGGGTGATAGTAGTCACCAATCGGTCCAAGTCCCACAATAAAGCTCTCCAAAGAAATATGGTTTGAACTAAGCAATTCACAACTTAGGATAGTTGATCATTGCATAAGAAGACTCACTAAAACATTCAAGAATAAGCTCACTCCAATTTTTATTCAGTAGGTAGATTCAATAATCTCTGAACTCGTAAGTCTTCCAGTGTCACTCGGTTGTTCTTATATAAGGTTGAGGATATGAAATAAATCTTTCTCCATGATTTTAGGACAGAAATGACACTATCAATCCAGGATTTGTATATTATCATTCTTGCCATATTTATGAAGATGATGTACCAAGTGATAAACTTCATGACTTATGGAATTGATAATCATATATCTTCAATCAACATTAAGGATTTTCTACAAATCTTATAGATAGACTTTCCAAAATAAATTGTCATTTATATTTATAGAAATATTTCCAAGAAATTCACAACAATCTCCTCATTGCCATTTTATTTTGGACAAAACTTTGCTTCATCATTTTACAAAAACAAGTTGCTCAGAAATTTTGCAGATCTCAATCAAAACTGTCATAGTTGCAACTAAGAATGAACACCATTAAGAACAGTTGCAACAACAAATTCCATCTGTCTTCATCATAATTAATATTATCATAAAAACTTCAAAAATATCCAATAATTATCCAAAACAAATGCTTCTGCTTAAAGACTTAAACACCATAAAAACCACACAAAAGTTTGCAAAAACAACAGTTAATACTGCAATAAGCAAAAGAAACCAAAAGCAACCAGCCTTGATCTCCCCCTTTTTTGCCATAACAAAATGCCTCACTTCTTCTTTAGCTTAGGAAGAGCTTGTAGAATAAATGCCTTGAGCTTAGAAATGTCTCCCTACAATTCAATCTTCAAATCAGCCATACGGGAGTCAACCATAGTTTCAACTGAGTCACCAGTTGAATTGCCAACCTCAGCCTTAGAACCACCACCATAAAAATCGGAAAAATTTCGACTGAAAATACACAAAAGATTACCTAGGTTGAAAGTTTCAACATCTGTAGTAGTTCTAGAAACCTCATTGCCAACAAGAATATCAAAATTCAAGCAAGGAAAACACATGGATGAAGTATCAGGGGTCATGTAACCATAAAAACAAATACTATCAAACACCACATGACCTAGATTTATGGGTTTGACAAATCCCAAGACATACAACAATTGTGTCATGTCCTTCTCCATCCAACTATTATTACCTGTTGGCATCAAGTTTGACCGAGAAAACCGATTGAGCACCACATACTTACCATCCAAAAATGATGCCTTAGTCTGATTAGAGGCAGACCATTTATCAAGCTGACCTTTGGTAATTTCCTTGACAATTTCATCCATATTAGTCAACATATTTAAACCACTGCACTCAAGTTCATCATGAATAGGAAATACCAATTATTCAGCAATCACAATAGGTGAGAACTCAACAAATTTGCCACGCACAGATACTTCATAAAAATGAAAACTTGACTCATCACCAATAGCAGGATCAAAATTTGTATAAAATTCAACCACAAGAGGATGAATATAACTCTTAGCAAAAGTTCTAACTTCAATCAAATTCGCCATTTTAAACACTTGATCCATCATAGTGTTTTCAAAGTGTGTTTTATGTGCAATCAGTTCAGCAAGTATCAGACAATTTACAAATTTCTTCCTTCTTTCAACTTTAGCATCAGTCAAAACCCATTACAGTTTTACCTTTTACTTCAATCATAACAGGCAAATCAGATTTCTGGTTTTTCATTGGTTCATCAGAAATTAATACCAGTCAATTTTCTTCTACTAACCCTAGATTCCCCCTGAGTACTAACACTAATATTAACATCATCAATTGCAGCAAAAAATGCCTCCTTATCAGAACATTTAAAAAATTCATATTGAAAAGATTCATACCAAGTAAAAATTAGATATATTTTTATGTGATTTTATTATATTATTTATGTTTAATTTCATTTAAATTATTGCATTTTATGATTATTTTACATTTTCAATTAATATTTTTGTTTGTAAGTGTTTTTAGATTTTTATTATGTTTTAATCGTCACTATACTAACGGCACAGGGTAGTGCCATGTACACAGTGGAAGCCTAGTCAGCCACAAAAGGAGTAAATACAAATGTTGACATGTGCCTTTTAGAGCCGCAAGTTTCATTTTGCGATGAGAGCGTGTTGCACTAAGAAGGCAATGATGTGGCTGATTCATGTGGAATCTTGTTTCGGGTAGTGGCGAGATATATGCTAGCATGCGTAGTCTACCAATTGATCCAAAAGTCAAACGGCGAACCAATAAAATTGTGACACGGGGTGACATCATCTAAATAAGAAACACACGACCAATGGGATTTCAACACGTGGCGGTTGATGCAAGTTCTTGTCTTCATGCATTTGGCTCGAAACTTCCAAAAATCCCACTTTGGCCCCTAATGTTTTTAATTTGGTCATATTTGATTTATTTTTATTTCGATTTTGCCCCAATATATTTCTATAAATTGGGCACGAAATTTACTATTTTTGTACAAACTTTTACAACCCAAAATTATCTCTCATATTTTGTAATAGATCTTAGGTATTTTTAGGAATTTTTAATATTTATTTTGAAAGGTTTTTGGATAAGATTTCAATAATGCTGATGAACTACTATTGGGAGAAATCTAAGGACAATTGTCATTCTTATTATTGATTTCAATTCTTAAAATTCTTTATTTGAGTTATGTATTGTGAGTAGTCTATTTACCATTAACAAGGACATGTATTAAAGTCATTAATTAATGAGATTTTGAGATAATTACCGTTACATAGAACACTGAGTTTATATTGGAGTATGACTAAATTAATTTAAACAATGCCCGGTTTTACCGCTCTAACTTCTAACTACTAACTTTTACCTTTTCTGTTATTTAATTTTTGTATTTACTTTTTTAAATTTATTTTATCATACCATTGGTGAGTAAAAACCACCAAATTTACTTTTTGTATTTTAAATTTCGTTAATGTGGAGAGTAATATCTTCATCTTTTATTATTTTTTACTTTTTATTGTGGGAGGTAAAATCTCCCTATTTTTACTTTTTGTGGCCGGTATAGCCGTCAAATTATTATTTTATTTAATATTTATATTTTTGTAAATATATTTAATTAAATTAGAGATTAATTTGTCTGAACTGATTAGGAATAATTTAATTAGTAAGGATATGAATATGTCTGAGTTGATCATAATTCTAAAATTAACTATTCAATAAGTTCTTTATCAATGATTTATTCTTCAGACTCGATGGAGATGAACTTTGAGGAGTAAGATTTAGATCTTGACTCGGAGGATTCACCATCAAATTTTTGTAGTCTTCAAATCTTCATTTTTATTACCATAATCAGACTCTTTTAGAACAAGGGTTAAATATGTGTCTATTTTAATGCTTGAGCAAGGTTTTGGAGAAACATTTTTCTTTGATTAGGGTTTTATAGTCAAAACCATTGTGGTTGAGGTTACCGCGGTCAAACCTCCACCATATTTGAGCAACTGATGATGAGTACCCTTAATTTGGGTGTTCTCCTTTCGAGTGGATGGTAAACTCTGTTCCAAATCATCAGGTACAACAGGAACAATGGGCATCATAATAGGTTGCTCTAGAATTGATTAAGGCTCTTTTGTAGAACTTTGTCCCTTTGACTCCTCCTTTCTTTTTTTTAATTTTGCTTCATTGTATCAGACTTTGAGGATTCTTTGTGAGAGGATTTTCGGGTATTCACCAAAGAAACAAATTAGGGCTTTGAGAAAGAGATAAAATTGAATCGGTCTTTAAGAGAGAAAATAGGAAGTTGGATAACTACACAATTACTCAAAGACTCTTTTTAGACTTCAACTTCAAAAAATAAAGGGTGCATAACTCCAAAGATTTTGATTGGGCTCAATATCCAACTGGCATAATTAAACTGCCAAAAATCTCTCCATCATATAATTTGAATTTATCTAGAAATAAATCATATATATACCATATGTACAAAAAATATTCATACCAAAATTAAATTTGACAAATGGCCAAAGAATTTCGTAATTCCTCAAATCTCCCCCAATCAAGTTGTTATGTCATGATGTCTGCCAAGTGCTTCTCAATTGAAACATGTTCTACAATTATAATATTTTGTTCCACCATATCATAGTTAGAGTGATGGCTAATATCAATGTGATTTGTTCTTAAATGCTGCACATGATTCTTAGAAATGTCAATAACACTTTTATTATCAAAATATAAGATTAATACCTATTGTTTAATGGCGTAATCTTCCAATATATGTTTCATCCAAAAAGGTTGTGTACAACAACTTCTTGCTGCTATTTACTCAGCTTTAGCAGTTGAAAGGAATATGAAATTTTGTTTCTTGCTAAACCAATACAACAAATTCTTATCAAGATAAAAACATTCACTAGATGTGTACTATTTCGATCATCTTCGTTACTAGCCCAATTAGCATCAAAATATGATTGCAAAATAGTACTAGTATAATTAGTAAAGTAAATTCCATAATTTGCAGTAAAATTTACATACCTTAATATCCTTTTCATAGCCTTTAGATAAGACTCCTTAGGATTTGATTGATAACGAGCACAAATTACAACACGTACTTGAATATCTGATCTTATGGCTATATCATGCTTCGATATATATATATATATATATATATATATATGTTGATCCACACTTTTGTCTTTTCCATCTTTTGTTAATTTTTCATTTATGCATATCGGTGTTCTGACTAACTTGTTCTGTTCAAACCAAAGCTTCTTAACCAAATTGACTGCATATTTTGTTTGAGAAACAAAAATACCATCATCCATTTGCTTGACTAACAAACTAATGAAATATGTTAGATCTCCATCCTTACTCATCTCGAACTCAGTCTACATAGCATCAGCAAAATCAGCCAAGAACTTGTTAGAAGTAGATTCGAACACAATATCATCTATATAAATTTGAGCTACAAGTTGATCAAGTCCTTATTTTATGATAAATAGAGTTCGATCAACTCCCCCTCTTTTGTAACATTTCTACAAAAGATGTTTTTTGAGTCTTTCGTATCAAGCCCTGGGTGCTTGTTTAAGCCCATATAATGCTTTTTTTAACTTGAAAATATGATTAGGAAATTCTAGATTTATAAATTCATTTAGCTGCTCAACATATGCTTCGTCATTGAAATACCTATTTAAAAGGCACTTGTTACATTCATTTGTTTCAATTTGAATCCCTTAGCACAAGTCCCAACAATGAGTAATCGAATAGACTCCAATCTTGCCACCGGTGCAAATATCTCATCAAAACATATTCCATCTACTTGAGTGTGTCCTTGAGCAACTAATCTTACTTTGTTCCAAGTGATATTCTCAATCTCACTAGTCTTGTTTCTAAATCTCCACTTTGTGCCAATCACATTTGTATCAACTGGTTTTAGAACCAATTTGCACACTTCATTCCTCTCAAATTGTTCTAGTTCTTCTTGCATGGATGCAATCCAAAATTCATCTTTTATGAAATCATCAACGTTTTTTTGTTCAATTGTGGATGCGTAGCAAGCAAACTGCACCATCTCTTTGTATTATCTTTGGTTCGAAACTTGTCATCCAAGTTTCCAATTATTGCATCTTGAAGATGATTTTGCTTAATTGTGGTTGAAAGTTTAGCTCCAGTTGTCCCTGATAGAGTGTTAACTGATGTTGGTTGAGACTCAGTTGAGAACTTATCTTTAGATCCATTCTGAAACTGATCAACATCTTCCTCATATAAATTTGCTGTCTTTTTTTCAAAATCCTTAAAAACCATATTAATACTTTTCTTCACACATCTTTTTCTCTTGTTAAATACTCTAAAAGCTTTATTTAGAGTGGAATAACCCAAGAAAATTCCAAAATAATCTCTATCATCTAGTATATAACAAGTGCTTCCAAAGACATAAAAGTGATAGAGATTTAGTTTCTTACATTTCCAAATTTCATAAAAAAACTTATTTGTATGGGGGTGAATGTATACTCTATTGATGATAAACAACTATGTTAACAACTTCTGCCCAAAATTGTTGAGGTACCTCTTTTAAATTCAATAAAACTCTTGTCATATCTTGTATGGTTCGATTCTTCTTTTTAGCTACTCTGTTTTGCTGTGGAGTTTTTGCAGCTGCAAACTCATGTTTTATACCATTCTCTTCACAAAAATTACTGAAATACTTGTTCTCAAATTCTCGTCCATGGTCGCTTCAAATCTATTCTATTTTCACTGAAAGCCCTAAAGCTTTTAATGTCTTAATTTTGATTAATGACAAACATTGATGAGGACTAATGTCTTATTTGTACAAGTGATAGAGTTTTTGGATTCATGATCTAATCCATGCAACAACAAGATTTCAAGTCTTCAAGGAAGTATACAAGTCAAGACTATCAAGATTTGAAGACTAGCTTTTATTGGATTAGATAGGAACTAGAGGTATAGTCTTAGAGTTATATATTTTGATATCTCTAGTTCTACCTCTAATTGAGTAATGGTTTCTAAAGGTTGCTCTATGAACTTAAAACGTTATTTCAAAATGTTTTTAATATGTTAAAATATGTTTTGGTATTTCGAAAACCATGCATCGTAATTTCAAAACTTATATGGTTCATAAACTCTTGTTGGATTGATACCATAACTTATATGGTTGATTGAAATCATCATTTGTGTGTTAGAGTATTGTTGATACACAAATGAACATGTTTCAGTCGACCTAAAGTGGTCCAGGTATCATCCATAAGTTAGTTTATCTTGTGGATGCATGTGCTGTCAAATTTGTTCATCTGCCAACCTGTGGACGACCATAAGGTCGACCGCAGGTGAAGTGAGGTCGACCGCAGATGAAGTCCGGTCGACCGGAGGATGAAAAATCATCATCCGGTGGTTGTCCAGTGAACTTGAGGATGATGGTGCGGACGACCAAGTCTGATTTGCGGTCGACCGCACTTCCTGAGTGGGTTTCCAACAGCTTTATTTTTTACCGTTGGGAACAAACCTTTAAATACCAAAACCTTTGAAATTCTTTCTAAGAAGATCTTTTGAGCAAAAACATTGTATATCTTGATCCTATAACATCTTAGAAACATTCCAAAACCCTTTCTAAACATCAATCTTGTTAAAATCATTAAAGAAGGGTTTTTACATTCAAAGGTGAATTTTGAGCAATCTTGACAAGCCATTACTCAAAGAGGTGATTGTGATTCAAATTGATATATCTTCACATTAAGGTGATATCTATCAAACTCTCTCTTATTATTATTGATTGTAATTGTATCAAGGTTGCAAGTAGCATAAAACCCTAAGTGTTAGGGTGAGCCTTGTATAGGTTGTTTTGTATTCAAGGTTTGTTTGTAAAACCTTTGGGTGAACCTTGAATTGAATTGTTGTGTTAGGATTCACTAAGGAGAGTGGTGGGATTATTGTATAATCAAGGTTGTGTTGTAAAACTCAAGGGTTGAGTGAGCCTTGATTGGTTTGAGAGGTTATTTGTAAAACACTAAGGTGAATTGGGTGAACCTCTTTTGTAATCTCATTTATTTGATTAGTGAAGGGATTTGATAAATCCTTGAGTAGGTAACTCAAGGTAGTGGATTAGGTTTTGTTGGATAAACCGAACCACTATAAATCATTGTGTTCATTGCTCTAATTTCTGCATTTTACTTGAACACATTATTTCTCACACAACTAGCACACCAAGTGTTTGATATTTGTTGTCAAAGAGGTGTTTTATTGAATTAAGTTTAAAAATCGGATAAAAACCTAATTCACCCCCCCCCCTCTTAGGTTTTTCATTCACATCTTTCTCAACTTAAAATTTGATACATAATTTCTTGAAAACCTCAAAAGGCTCTAAGTTTTCCTTGAGAAAATCCACCCAAGTATACCGTGAGAAGTCATCAACCAAAATATACACATATATTTTACCATATATACTTTCAATTTGTATCGGTCCAAACAAATCCATATGAATAAGCCGTAATATACACTTAGTTGAAATTGTATGAGTTTTCTTATATGAATCTTTTGATTGTTTTCCGATATATCTGACATGGTCCACACACTTCCTTAGAGTCACTTCTAATTTCAGGAAGTCCTCAAACAACTTCAATATTTAACAGTTGATAAAGATGATTGTAATTCACATGTCCAGTCTTTCATGTCACAATTCAGGTTCACCTTATTTAAATATCAACCTCTTGAGAATAATACCAGCCCTGTAACAATTATCTATAGATCTAATTCCAGTGATCACATTCTCATTATTTTGATTAGCTATAATACATTTGTCTTTACCAAATTTGCAACAAAATTTTGATCACAAAACTGACTAATAATGATAAGATTAAGTTTCATACCTTCAACATGCAACTCTCCTTCCAGAAGTGGTAAACCATTCATATTTACAGTGCATCGGCCAAGAATCTTTCCTTTCGACCTATCTTCACAAGTCACATGACCAATAATCTTGGACTGATAATTGGTCATTGCATTTCTATTTCTTGTCATATGGCGTGAGCAACCACTATCCAAATACCATACAATATTAGAACCATATTTAGCACTAAGAGAAACATGCACAACAAATGCCCTTAACTTTTGTTTTATGACTCACATTTTCTTCATTTTAGGATTCAATTTTTTAGGATCTTTCTTAGGATATGAAAGACTAATTCCAGTTATCAAATCTATATATCTCATTTTTCATGTATTTTGAATGTGATCAAGCATAGAATTATATGACAAATGAGTTTAGATTGCACATGCTGTTTGAATTCCACATTCTATCCACTAGTGTCTTTTAGTCTATACTGAGTGCGAACAACTTTCTGAGCTACAACTGGCTTTCGACCCTTTTCTAACTGATAATTCTATCCAATGTAACCCAAACCAGATTTGATATGTGTTGGGCTTCCAAATGACATTGCCTCCTCTAATGTAGTTTTTCCACTATTCTGGCGATAGAAACTCTTCTCTCTCATTTTGTTTTTCTTCAATTTCTTTTAATTTCTCCAAGGATTGATTGACTTCAATCATTAATTATTATTTTGCTTGCTCAAGAACTACAATTTTGTTCTTCAAACTTTGATTTTCATCATTGAGAAAAGTATATCTATCACTCAAAAACACATATTCTTTGCCAAGTTTGTCATACTTTTCTTGTAGATTTCCAACATCATCTATTTCGTCAATGTTTGCTTCATTCTCATATTCAACCACAATATTAGTCACAACTTGTAAGGTAAAACTAACAAAATTACTTGTCCTTCATATTCTTCTTCCCCTCACATTCATTATCACTCCAAAACGAATTGTAAGATGTCTTTTTTTGCTTATTTTTCTTCAAAGTGTTTGCACAATCTAATTGTATGTGACCTAAACCATAGCATTCATAACATTAAAAACCACTAGACTTCTTATTTTTATCAGCTGGCTTTTATTCCTTGGTTTTTCATATTTGCTCTATTTTTGGATCCTTCTCCTTTATTGAATTTTCCCTTTTTTAGGAACATTGTTTTCATATTACAAGTGATAAGAGCAATACGTTCTTCAGCATCCATGTCAGATTCATTTTTTCTTTATGTTAATTCATATTTTAGTGCAACACATTTGCTGCTTCTGTGACTATAGAACTAGTTCTCAATATTTTTAAAAGAACCAACCAATTCATCCCAATTAATTTCATCAGTTCTCTTGATTTCTTGAAGAGCTTCAATTTCGAAAAGAAACTTATCAAGTAAAAATCTTAGCAATTTCTTGACTAGTTCCACTTCTTACTTCTCCAAGTCAAGCAGCTTGATTGGATAACCCCTTCAACTTTATAGTGAACTCATGTATGTATTCATCTTCTCGCATCTTAACTTATTCAAATATGGTGCTAAGTCGTTGAAGTTTGGCATCACAAACAAAGACAGTTCCTTCATGAATAATCTTCAATTTCTCTCAAGCATCTTTGGCAACTTTACATCCTTGAATATGTTAGAGCCATTTACAAAACTAAAAATAACATTTAAAGCCATGTTAGTTTCCATAGCAATACTATGATCCATCTCATTCCATTTGAGAATAGGTTTTGGCTTTTAAACAATAACTTCAATTGAGTTGGTTTCTTTCTTCCATAGCATATGACCATCCAGTATTTACTGAAGTCATGCCAAACTTGTCGTGTGCACTAATATATGCTTCCATACGAGCTTTCCAAAAGGGTTAATTTGTGTCATTCAAGAGGGGAGGTTTCAATGAAGCATCACAAGACTCCATGTTGTAAACTCACAATTTGCCCATAGATCTTGCTGATCTTGCAAAACGGCAATTCTAGTGATATACTCTGCTACCACTTGATAAAAACATTAAGTTAGTTTTAAGCCGGTTATAGCTTCTTAATGAGCTAAAAGAGAAAAAACCAATTGATAAAACAATAAAAAACACAAAGAAATTTGTTAATGCAGTTTGGCCAACTAATTACTTAGTGTGCGAGGCCCTCATCTAAATTAATTCACTAATAACATACACAATATTACATCAAGGACATCCTTGAACAACACCTAGTTAATCTATTACACACCTATTTTAACTCGGCGTTAGTTAAAATCAATACTAAAATTGATTCCCTAAATCAATTTTCAACAAGACTAGCACTTTCACTCAATCGATCAGCATGATTGAGTAGAACTTCAATTTTCTTTTATCCAACAAAGGGACTTTCAAAGTATGAAGGCAATAGTAGTCATGAACCTATCCAAATCCCACAATAAATCTCTCGAAAGAAATATGATTTGGACTAAGCAATTCACAATTTAGAATAGTTGATCATTACATAAGAAGACTCACTTAGTATTCAACAAGAAACTCATTTCAATTTTCATTCAAGTGGTATACTCAATAATCACTAAACTCGTAAGTCTTCCAATGGCACTCGGTTGATCTTATAGAAGGTTGACGATATGCATTAAATATTTCTCCTTCATTTTAAGATAGATATGACACCGTCAATCCAAGATTTGTGTATATTTATAAAGATGCACCGAGTGATAATCTGCATGACTTATGGGATTGGCAATCATATATCTTAAAAATGCACCATTAAGGATTTTCTGTAAATCTTATAGATAGACTTTCCAAAATAAATTTTCATTTATCTTTATGGAAATATCTCCAAGAAATCCGCAACATACTTAATTTGTAGTTCAAACATGTTAGAATATTCAATATTGTAATTTAAATGAATGTATAAACTAAAATATATTATTCATAGAATTTTACATACTAATTGATGAGAAAAGGTTCAAAGGATTAAATTGCTAATTTTTGAAGAATTTTAGTGCGTAGAGACACTCAAGACAAATCCAAGTCAAGTTGGAGGTCAAACAATCAACTATCTTAAAGTTCTTGATTCTTAGAGTAAATGTTGAAACCAAGTCTAATTCTTTTTTGAAGGGGCACGAAATTCTTGGATATTTTTTAAGTTTTCCTATCTTAAATAGGGTTTGAAAGATTTTATAAGATAAATTTTTATAGCTTCCAAATACTCTCAGTAATATGATTTCTGAAAAACCTAAGAGGGGGGGTGAATTAGGTTTTAACCGATTTTTCCTCTTTAAATTAAACAAGCTTTCTAAGATAACAAATATCAAACACTTGGTGTTCAACCAAAGTATGAAATGATGAGTTCAAGAAAAGAAGCAATGAACACAAAGATTTATAGTGGTTCGGTTTATCCAACAAAACCTAATCCACTACCTTGAGCTATCTACTCAAGGATTTCACAAAACCTTTCACTAATATAGTAAGAGAGAATACAATAGAGGCTCACCCAATTCCCTTAGGGTTTTACAACACAAACCTCTTAACCAACCAAGGTTCACTCAACACTTTGAGTTTTACAATATAACCTTGTCTACACACCTATCTCTATTACAACAATTAATGAAAAAGAAGCTCTTAACACAAACACAGTTTTCTATGGTTCAAGGCTCACTCTAACCCTTAGAGTTTTAAGCTCAATGCAACCTTGAACAAATCAATCAAGATATGAATAAGAAGAGTTTGATATATGAAATCACCTTAATGTGAAGATATATCAATGTAAAGCATAAATACCTCTTTGAGTAATGTTTTCTTGTAAGTTGCTCAAGAACCCCAATGATTTTGTATAAATCTCACTTTGATGAATTTCACAATATGAATGTTAAGATTTGGTTTCAAACTAATCTCCAGAGGTTCTATGAAGTGTTAGGATCAGATTTTCGCTCAAAAAGTAGTTTTTTTAGTTGTTTAAACGATTGGGTATTTATAAGTATGCACCAACGGTCATAAAAATGGCTGTTTGAATCCCACTCAGGAGAAGTGCGGTCGACCGCAAATCAGGAGGGTCGTCCGCACCATCATCCGCAAATGTTCCAGAGAACTCTTGACAACCTGCGGACGATGACCTCAAAAGTCCGGTCGACCGCTCCATCATCCGCAAGTGTTCCAGAGAACTCTTGACAATCTGCGGACGATACTCTGAGAAGTCTGGTCGACCGCATGATTTGTGGTCGTCCACACTTTTGTCAGGTCGACCACAAATGCATTAAAACTATGCAGAACAAGTTTCCAAACAACTCTAAGATTTTGCAAACTATATTTTATGAATTTTGAAGTATGTGCATGTATTTTGAAAATCATTTCAAAAACCCAACTCATGTTTTATCCAAATGAAATGCATTTTGAAAATCATTTCACTTTTATTGAGCAACCTATGGAACTCATTACTCAAAGGGATAGACCTAGAGATAACCAAAGATAAATAAAGAATTAAATCTACACCTCTAGATCCTATCTAATCCAGAAACTCTTATCTTCAAGGCTTGACATCAAAAGCTCTTTTCTGAAGAATTGAAACTTTGATCTTGCAAGGATTAGATATATGAATCCTAAGAGATCATCATTAATACAATAAAACCATTAGTCATTGTCAATGTTTGTCATTTAATCAAAATTAAGATATTAAAAGCTTTAAGGCTTTCAATTTCCAAATACTATTTGCTTTCTTAATTCACTATGGTTTTACTATTATAAATACCTTTCATACAAAACTTTGTAATGATGATGAGAATATCAGTTTATCAATAAAGATGTAGAGATTATTTCTTTTTAGTTCTTGAAGAACTTTTGTTCTTCAACTTATCCAGTCTTGTACTTATGGCGTATGTTCCTGACTTATCAATTAATGCTTAGTGGGTTGATTGCGGCATCTTTCTTATACCAAGGTTCTTGCTTGTCATAAAAGTGATAAGTCGCAATTTTTCACCATAACAATCACCTAAAAATGATCATTGGATGACTTTATTGATTCGGGTATCATTTGGTATTAAAGCTAGTTTCTAGTTAGGTTTGCATATCCTTCTTTTTATTTTATTTTACTCTTATTTCGGATTTCTTGAAATATAGATTCAAGGTCTTCCTTGAGGGGAGTTCAAATAAGCAATCGCCTTGGGCCCCAAATGTGTTATTTTTAAAAAATTCTTTTTTCAGAAAAGTATTGTTTTGTCTGAAAAAGGAGAAGACGTTGTTGTTGCTTTTGTTGTGAACTTGCTAGCTGCCTTTTTTTTTCTTCTAGTTTTTGGGAATGGATGCCAAATGGTTTAAGCTTTTGTTGAAAAACTATTAGTGTTCTTTTAATAAAATTATGTTGAGGTTTTAATTTTTACTAAAAGTCCAAATCTAATACTCCATTCAAAAACTTGCCTTGGGCTCCCAAACTCTCAAAGCCGACCCTGAATAGATTCCACACTATTGGTACTGTGTTCTGTCACATGTTGTCAACGTTCTTATCAAACTGTTGGTAATGTATTGTGTTATAAGTTGCCAAGGTTTTTATCAATAGTACTCAAAATTAAGTAATTTTCTTATCATTTTATTTTTTGCTTTTGGTTATCTTGTCTTCTTTAGACCTTTCAAAAGGAAAAAAATAAAGGAAGAAAATATCTAGAAAAAAAGAGGCTAGAATTTTTGTTTAGTTTTGAAGAAGAATTTTTTAATTCTTTTATTGACATGATCTTATTTCAAGTTGCGAAAAGGATGATCGAAAGCCAATGCTACAATTATGAAGATACTAAGTATTTGAGGACACATTCTTTTCAAGAAGGGGAGAATGATGAGAAAAGGTTCAAAGTATTTAAATTGCTGATTTTTGAAGAATTTTCATACATGGAGACACCCAAAACAAATTCAAGTCAAGATGGAGGTTAAAAATAGTCAACTATCTTAAATTCCTTGATTCTTTGAGTAAATGTCAAAGCTAAGTCTGATTCTTTTTTGAAGGGGCACGAAATTCTTGATATTTTTTAAGCTTTCAGATCATAAAGAATGATTTGGAAATATTGCCTACAGATTATTTCGTATTTTATAGGAAAGTCAGTAGTAGTTTCCAATTATACTTTGTATTATGATTTTGTTGAAATATTAGATTTATTAGATTTCTTTTATTGCAAGTTATTTGATTTCTTAATTCTTTAGGATTTTATTATTATAAATATTTTTTAGACTTTGTATAAATAATAAGATGCAGATATTATTTCTATTTGATTTTTTGAAGAACTTTTTTTTTAACTTATCAAGTCTTGTACTTGTGGCCTTCGTTCTTGACTTATCAATCAATGTTTAGTGGGTTGATTGTGTCGTCTTTCTTATACCAATGTTCTTACTTGTGATATAAGCAATTGGTCGCAGTTTCCACCATAGCAACCACCTAAAAACAATCTCTGAACTAATTTATTGATTCAGGTTTCATTCTACATGTTATGATGGGATTCATATCACTAATAAAAATATAATTTTTCATCAAGTTCTCTAAAAGTCAATTAAGAAAATTGAAAGAAAAAAATAGTCCTTATAAATCTTGTTAATGCATGTTGACATAATTTGTTTTCTTTGGGGCTAAGTATAAATACTACCTGGTTTAGGACATATTAATTGCATACTTAATATTTTGATTGTGGCAATTATGTACCTAATTGAATAGAAATTATTAACTATGAAGGGAAAATTTTAAGGTTAATTCTAAAAGGTACCTTAGAGTTGAGAAGATTTGTCAATAAGTACTTTTTTACCAATTCTAAATTTCTTACCAAAATTTCTAAAGTAGACAAAAATAATCAAAATATTTTATATTTATATCAAAACTTTTTTTTGTCCCATATGTTTGCTATTTTAGCCACATTAGTCCCTTATGTTTGTTTTAAAACTTTTTGTGTCCCTTATGTTTAATATTTCTACTAGTTTGGTCAAATTTTGTTTCAAAATCATCAGAAAGTTGTCGAAAAATCATCAAACTTGTCATTTGGTGTTTAGATGTAAATTTTTGAAGAGCATATTTAGTGTTGTACCGTTCAAAAGAAATATAACTGGTTTAAACACTAAAAACACTTCTTTTAAAACCATTGAAATTATTTTTTCTACCAAATTTAGCATGTTATTGGAATTATTTTGGCTACCAATGGCTTTAAAATAGATATTTTTAGTGTTTAAACTAGTTATATTTCTTTTGAACCCTGAAGTACCAAATATGTGCTTAAAAAATTTACTTCTAAAAGCCAAATGACAAAGTCTAGTGACTTTTCGGCAACTTTTTGGCCATTTTTTGGTGAAATTTAACCAAATCGGTAGAGATATTTAACATAAGGGACAAAAGAAGTTTTAAGAAAAAACTTAAGAGATAAAAGTGAGAAAATTAGCAAACATGAGGGACTATTCCCATAAATGAATAATGTTTTATCCAAAAGACCGAGCCAAAATTTTGGTATGCATTAAAAAATCAATCAAATTGAAATTCAGTGATATCAAACTAATTTTGTATTATAAAATCAAATAAAAAGAGATACTTCCTTCGTCTAGAAATATAAGTCATTGGAACACTTTTTCTTATATCAAAATATAAGTCATTTTATGGAATTTTATTGATATTTCATTGTTGACTTCTAATATTATATTTTTTTCTCAAAACAATTTTTTTCTCTTTCTAATTTCCAAAATATTAAAAATAAGGGTATTTTAGGAACAAAATTTTTTTCTTGATTTGTGTAAAAATAGGTCTAGCTGACTTGTATTTTTTTGGCTAATATTTTAACTAGAACTAAATTCTTATGAAATCAAATCAAGGTAATTTAATTTTTCAATTTTTATATAAAATAATAAATAGATAGTACTTTAACCCTAAAATAGAGCCAAATTTCCATATAATTTAAAAACAAAATCAGAGAAGAAACATTTTTAATGTGATTTAAGGAACATTCCTTTTAAGGTTAAATTATTTCAAAGGGCATTTTTGAAAAAAAATTAAAAAATTTGTATATTTGATATGTTTCAAAATATTGTACTGTATATGACTTAATTTGACCATCTTAAAAATTTTCTTTTCTTAGCTAATGTATTAGGTACTTATTTGTCAATATCAAAACATGAAGTATGCAATTGACAAGATACTTAAACTTCAAGGGGGGTTTTGTACTTAAAGCTCTCTCTCTCGATTTGGTATCCCCAGAAAAGAAATTCCAAGAAATCTAAAAGATTTATCTTCATTTTTTTCACTAAATTTTGAATATCTCAAATTGAATTTCTTTGTTTTTTTTTTGGTGTTAGAATTTGAGATTGATGTATGAGAATATTTCGGCTTTTCACACTGAAAATTACACCAAAATTGACCATGGGTAGGGGTGTTCAAAAACCGAACCGATCCGAAAAACTAATCTATAATTTTAAATTGATTTGGTTTTTTGGTTTTTCGGTTTATTTGATTTGAATATCCAAAATTTTTTAAAAGTATGGTTTGATGTTCGGCTTCAATTTTAGAAATTTTGGATAACTGAAAATCCGAATTTAACATAATATATTATTATTATTATTAGGTTGAGATATTAATGAAAAAAATGTCAAACTCGAAACTCTAACACTACAATTCAACAACTATAGTTTAATTATTGGGAAAAATTAGATTCTTAATACAATTCAAGTTCTAATTTTATCTCCTTTTTCTTGACAAATATCTTTGATGAAGAAGTTTTGGAATTCATCAAATGACAAGTCTTGTTTTTACTAAAATGTTATGAATATTATACTGAATACGTTAACTTCAATTTTTCATGAGACTTTTAATTTTTTATGTATTTTTATTATAAGGACTTTTTGTGTTTTTTTGTAGTCATGAATTATTTCAAATGATTTACTATTAAACATTATATTAGTAATTTATAAAATGGAGAAATTTGGTTTAAACTAAACCAAACTGAACTAAACCGAAATATTTTGATCGTTTGGTTGTTTGGTTTTAGGATTAATATGGTTTGGTTTGGCTTGTCTAGAGATAAAATCAAAAATCGAAAAATCAAACCATAATTTTAAAAATCAAATCATTAAAATGAATGAACATCCCTAACCATGACCGGTATTTTTATTTGTTTAAATGGACATGTGCCCTGGCGACAGCTTGCTCTATGTCCGGACCTATAACTTAATAATTTATTTCTTAATGTTTTGGCTTTTCTTACTTTATGAATATGAACTTTTGTAATTATTATAAGAGACCTAAATAAGCATTTCATAGCCCAGCTCAGTGGCCAAACTAAACGCCATCTGGATTGTTGCTTTGAACTTTACTACATACATATAAAAGATAAAAGATGAAAGGGAGAACTACGAGATTGAAATGACTCAACTTCTTCTTTTTTTTATGACTCATATTGAGAGTCATGTGATGTGATAGTAGTTTGATTCTTCAAAAATTAATATTATATTAATTATGAATTATGTAGTAATTTAGTTAAGCTTTTCATTAACTCAGCAAGACTTTCATAATAATTAATATGTGTTAATTGCTTTATATTTCGGGACACTTATTCTTTTATTTTTGTTATTATATTTGGTAGACTATGCTTTTTTTAATTTCAATGATGTGACAGGAATTTAAATTTTTGTTGTTCTAATTTAATATTTATTAATTTCTTAAATCAATGTAATAATTAGGATTAATTTTTTAAAACCTCTTATAAAAAAAATACACACCTCGTATATGCCATTAACTTTTTCCTTTTAGAAAAAAATGAGGTAAGTTCCACTTTGAATATTGTCAAAAACCCACGTAAACACGAAGAAGAAAAAGGAAGAAAAGATAAATAAACATGAAGGTTGGGAAAAAAAGATGAATATTAGGCTGAATACCACTGTTATCTCCTTTTCTTTAATTTTTTAAATTGTGTTGATTCTTATTGGAATTTGAAGATTAAATTTGAGTTTCTATACAAGATTATTATGTCGTACTTCTGATTTCCTCCTATATAATAGCATTAAGAAAAGAAGATAATGTTTTGCATTTTCTCTCTATATATTTTTTCTTAATAAATGAGTTTTTTTAAAAAAATAAAAATAAAGAGTACAAGACAATGAGTTGATTAAGTAATGTTTCACCTCATTTAACGAGTTGATTAACCCGGAAAAAAATGAATTCATTTGTTTAGAATTGTACTCAAATGATACAATTGAAAAAAATTAATGTAATGTAACATTGATATAATTGATATAATTGAAAGATTAGAGAAAGTGTGTTTATTGAAATTAATTCAAATAATAATTATTTTTATTTTATCCTTTTTTTGGACGAGTATTTTTATTTAATTATTCTTATATTAAACTTTGAAAATTATCAAAATACACTTTCAATTCCAATGAACCATTAATTACTTTAAACAAATTTCAATAAACTCATTTTTTTAAGACTTCTTAGTTTTCACAATTCCATTAAAGGATGATGAAAGAGAAAAAAGAGAAAAGAGAAATAATTATCAACTTTTATGTACAAGTAATCATGGTGCTTTTTGTACGTTTTAGCAACTTGTAAATTCTAGTATGATGTTTTAAATTGACAAATATTTTATACTGAACGACATATAATACTATTAATAATTTTTTTCCTGATAAATGGTTTGATTTATTTTCCTCATATGTTATCGGCTATAACTAATTTATCTATCTAATTTAAACTTTACCTTTTTCCTCAAAGTTAAAAAAAAAAAACCATACAAATAAAGGTACATAAAGATAATAATTTATCGGGACAATGCAAAATGTGTCAAAGTAGTAATTTTCGTTTTTCGTATCCACCTTCATCCACCCTTCCACTGCAATGCTTGGATTAATATATTAAGAGATATTAGCTAATTTAGTCTCTAACTATTTTCTTTTACTTGCTTTGGTTCTTAATTTTTATTTTTAATCCTTTTAGTCCTTGAATTATTTTCAAACTATTTTTTTTTGTCCATTCAGCCAGTGATTTTTTGGTGAGTTGGTGTGCATGAAATGCATGTGATGCCTTTTTTAAGGGTATAATGAGTAAATTACGTGATTCTCTCAACTAAATAGTTAATATATACAAAACTATATTTTAAATTAGTAAGACTCATTTTTCCTTTCTAATAGTTATTTTGAGTGGAGAGAATCACCTGGCATACCTAGTTCGCCATTAAAAAAGGCATTACATGTGCATTAACTTGTAACCAATGTAATTTTAGTTGGAGGACCAAAAAAGTAATTTGAAAATAGTTCAAGAATTTTAAAAAATTATAGATAAAAATTAAGAACCAAAGTAGTTTAAAGAAGAATAATTTAGACACTAAAGTAGCTAATTTTTCAAAATATTACTAGGGGAGATGATCTTAACTTAAAGATTTTCATTTTTTTTTTGTGAATGAAAAGCTTTAAAATGTTTTTCTTGAGCTATGCATGCTTGAGTTTTTCCTTCAAGCTCCAAATTATCGAATTTCAAAAATCAAACTCAAACTTGGCTTAAAATGTGTCAATTATTTGTCATTTCGTCGAGTAAGTTCTTGGACAATATGTGAATTGAAGCGGTTGTTCTGCCAAAACTATCCCACTAAACCAAATGTTCATCTAGTTGTTTTAATTATATAAGAATTTCTTTAAATTTTCTGTCTGGCTTTTCAATTCATTGTAGTGGTCTTAGCAGAGGTTTATCTATTCTTTATGGAATAATGAGATTTTAGTATCCATTAAGTCTTATTCTAGAGGTCGCATGATGCCATTACGTTAGCTTAATTATACTACTCATTCATGTTGGCTTCAACCAAATTAAGCAATTTTGAATTTCTTTCATCCAAGCATTTTTTACATTACACAATCTATGTTTGATATCCATTCTCATCGTTTTACTAGGCATTTGAATTTTGAACAAGTAGTACTATTGGATGCTCCAATTACAAGAGATGAAATACATAAAGCTTTCAAAGTGCCAGCCCACCCGCCCTTGTCCCTACAAGAATGAAGATTCTCCTATTTAAGTGAAGATGTGGATGGGGATGCGGATTAGAAGGAATGGGGATGATGATTTGTTTTACGTCTTGGGTTCCCTTCCTCGCTTTCCCCTGCTTTATCCCCTCTTATCCCTATGTCATCCTCTCATTTTCTTTAGTTCTTTTTTTGAGAATTAAAAGATTTCACTAAAAAATCAAGAGAAAACATCTTCTAGAATATGATAAGCCCATACAAAAGATATAGAATGATCTTGAGCTCTAGCAGCATAATTGTGGCATAGATATTGGCCCCAAGATGAATGTAAAGAATAGAACTAAAAGAAACTCCTATGTCATCTATAATAAGCTAAATCAAATGGCCTAAAAGATACAAGTTCATATTCCTCAGTAGCCTAAAGAGTAGTATCAAATAAGGCATTGTAATATGAAGATACAACTTGTTTTCTTTCCTTTAATAAGAAATGGAGGCCTCCAAATTACCAAAATTGCATGTTGAAGATTGTCACTATTGTCGCATGGCCATACAGTTTGAAGAAATTCATTTGCAAATTTAATGGCTGTTTGAAGAATAAAATCCCGTCTGGATCCTTTGTCTTGAAAAGTACCTTAATAATGATTGAGCCAAAGGTTCCAATAATGATATAACCAAGCAAAGTAATAACATTTTGTTCCATTCGAAGAACAAGTTGCATAAGAGTAGTGAAAGAGGTATTTGCAAGATGTATTGGAGAAGATATTTCAAACAAATTCCAAACCTGAAAAGCAAGAGGACATTTTACCATGATATGGTATAGTGATTCATAATTATGACCACAAAGGTTGTGCTTAGTAGGTATGAACTCTTGGTAATAACGTCATAGAAAGTGAATGGAATGAAAGATTTTCAATTTTTTCTGAATGGAACTAAGGATTTTCAATTTATTTCTTTTCTTTATCTTATTTCAATTTATTAATAGAAATTAATTTAATAATACAATCGAAAAAATTCTCCCTTCCTAGGGTTTTTTTCTTTTTTTTCCCTTTCTCTAAACTTCTACCTCTCTAGCTAGGGCTTTCAACAATGATGTAAGGTGTTTTCAACTCTTAGTTCATTTATTTATTGAATCCCTTGATATGCCTTTCTTACTTATATTGAAGATTTTTTGGACAGTTTAAAGGAATGTAGTCATTTTTTACTGGGCAAATTCCTATTTGATAATGACGTTTCCATTAGAAATATTTGTCTAGCCATGGAGAAATTATGGCATTGTTCAGGTTTCACCTTCACGAAGGTCAAAACAAATGTATACCAGTTTCGTTTCACCTCCCATAATGATCGTGACCATGTAATCAATAACTGGTCATGGTGTTTTGATGGTATTTCACTTAAGCTTATCAACTGAGATTGTAAGGCTCTTATGATGAATCACTTCAATGTCTCTTTGTGGATTTATGTTTGTGGTCTCCCCAGAAGAATGTATGTCTGAATATGTGGGTAAAAAAATTACTTTCTATTTTAGAGAATGCTTTGAGGTGCAGTTTAGAGAATTCAAAGACACAAAAGAGCGATTCTTCCGCCTCAAAGAGTCAAAGTAGTTGTTGATGTTAGCTTTTCTCTTCTCTGAGGTTTAAACTTGAAGTTGCCTTTTTATGGGATGTTGTGACCACATTTTAATAAGAAATGCTCCCTGACTTGTGCTTTTCTTGTGGCTAAATCCCTCATGCATTCATGTCTTGTTTCTTGGTTAATAGTGAAGTTACAAACTCACAATCTAACTCTTTCCTATTTGGATAATTTCTTCATGCTTAAAATGAAAGGTACCCTTATTTCCTTTTTGAAATTTTTGGAACGCATGGAAGTAGAGGCGGTCAATTCTCAATATTTGGATGCACTATTGTTATTACTAAAACAGTCACCAAGAAAACTGGATACAACATATGCGGTCCTAGATTAGTGTTCAGTTGCATCGGGCACAACTTGCATTCCTTGCCATCATGCACAACAAACCTTTCAAGCTGTTTCTTTGGCTTCAAACCCAACCACTCTACATATGTTGTTGCTCACCACTTCAAGCTGCCAACCGAGTCCCATTACAAATTGCCAACAAACCACCCCTCTTATTTTCATCTAAAATAATACACATGACACAACCTCAAAAGACTTTTTATCTTTTTGTTCTTCTTTGCAAGTAAATCAACATCCCACAAGCTCATTTTATTTATCTCAAAGCAATATAAATGATAACTCTCCCTCACTGTTGTCCCAACCCACAAAAGCTATAAACCATCACACCACGCTCTTCCTTTTTTTATCCCAACCCATGAAACTAGCCAAGCCAAGAAAAAACAAAACCCCCATATTTCCACCTTAAGTTGTCATGGATTGTACATGTTTACCTTCTTCAAAGAATTTAGTCTGTGACACAACTTTGGCTCCAACAGAAGTTGAAAAAACTAAGAGGTGGGTTAATTAGGTTTTATCTGATTTTTGCAACCTAACTTGATTATGCACTTCTAAGATAACAAAAATAAAACACTTGGAGTGCAATTCGTGTGTGTAATAATGTATTCAAGTAAAATTCATAAATAAAAGAAAGGAACACAATTATTTATAGTAGTTCGATTTGTCCAACAAAACCTAATCCACTACCTTGATTTATCTACTCAAGGATTTCACAAAGCCTTTCACTAATCAGTTATAAAAATTACAAAAGAGACTCACCCAATTCACCTTAAGGTTTTATACAAAACCTCTTACCCAAATAAGGTTCACTCAACTCTTAGAGTTTTTCAACAAAACCTTGATTTTACTACAATCTCCAATACAATAATTAATTAAATGCACACAAACAAGATAATCACAATTATCTTCAATTCAAGGTTCACTCTAACCCTTAGAGTTTTAAGCTAAATGCAACCTTCAATAAGTTTACAAAAATGAATAAAAATGATTTGATATAAATATCACCTAGTTCAATGATCTCTTTAAGTAATTGCTTCACAAGATTACTCAAGAACACTTATAAATATATGAAACCCTTCTTGGATTATTTTTACAATGTAGATGTTTAGAAATGGTTTGAAAATGTTTCTAAAATGTTCTATAATGAATATGAATGAAATTTTTTCTTCGACAATCATATTGAAAGTTTTTCAAACATTTGGGTATTTATATGTGTATTTCAATGGTCATAAAAGTTACTATTAAAAATCTCATTCAACAGACTTGTGATCGACCTTTATGAAGCTTGGTCATCCCTTATATCGTTCGCTGGAACACCAAATTCCTTAGATGGTTAGGAGACGATGTATGGTATTTACTGGTCAACTGCTTGAGCATCCGTTGCATTACGAGAGAGTGGTTAGTGAATGATGTCTAGTATTTACGGGTCGACCCGCTTGAGCATCTGCTACATCATTAGACTCTTCTGAATAGTTAACGGACGATGCCTACTATCATAGTTTTAATTTATAAAACATATTTTGAAAAACGTTTTAAATTCACATAGCAATCTATATAATACTATGTTTTTACATATTCATTCACCATTGTTAGGAGAACAACTTAGCTTCTAATTTTTTGTTCTTTTGGCTGGTCTTTTTTGTGAACGATAAGATTTTTTACTTGACTAGGTGTCGATGCCTGCTGGTTGGTTCTTGGGTTCTTTCAAAAGATCTTTTTTTATAATACAATCTTTCATATTCTTTATTACCTATATATCTCTATATTATATACATACATTTTACTCCCTGTGTGTTTAGAAATATAACTCGCCGGATAAACATATACACAAATCAAGGAACATTTTTTGTTCTTAAAATACCCTTTTATTGTTTTTGGGAACAATTACTCGAGCAATGATTGAGAGACTTTTCTTTGAGACTGAGCAGTTTTTTTTTTTCGAACTTGCTTCATCTTTTAAGATTTCTTCAGCAATGGTTACTCTTCCTCTGAAATTTCAATTTTCCCACCTTGCGCCATCTAAATTTTTTTTTTTGCCAAATTTTCTTTCTCCAATTTCACACCCATCTTCAGAATGTTTCTCCAGATTCTGCTTTGCTTTCTTTCATTGGGTCTCTACATTCTCTTCCCCATTTCATCTCTCTTCTTCAGTTTTCATATTTGAAGCCCAAACTAGTTCGCTCCAAAATGCAGAATAAGAAAGGTTTCTTTTTTGATTTTTTTCTGATTAATTTAGTAGCCAACGACGCAGTATAAATCTGTCTAATGTGTTTTAATGGTGTTTGACCTTTCCACAATTTTGCGACATGGAGTATTCTTGTTCTGGCCTTTTTTTCAAATTGTTTGTAAGAGAAGTATATAACAGAGACATATGCTTGCAACTAAGCGCTTTTCATTAACATTTTTTTCCTATTTCTGATTTATCTGGCAGCATTGTGTCCCAATACAACATTAGTGGCTTCTGATAATTTCAAAATCACAATGAACAGGACGGTGATAAGGCACATTTGCATTCAATTTTCTTCTTCCTTGTGAGTTTTGCTATAAGCATTTTGATCTAGAATATGTGATTGCCAAGAAAATGCTTTCATTTGAAGTCTTTAAGACAACGATATTGCATTGTGGTGGCACATTCAGTAGTTCAATTCAATAGTGGGATTCTTCCTGAGCCTTTGGGGACTTTAAAATTGATATCTGCAATCCCTTCTCTCCATCTGTCTAAAGCCATCTAGATTGGAAGTTAATGGCTTCTTCATAAGGTGAGGCAAAAGCTTCAAGCATGTAATTTGGAGGGTTAATATTTAGAAGAGAAACAATGACATCTTTGTTCTTTTTCTATTTTAGATGGATTTTCAACCAAAAGTCTATTATCTCTGCCAATCCTGTGTATGAAATATGAAGATTGCTTCAAATTATTGCAATAGCTATTGAATGATTTTTCTCTGTTCTTTTGTTTGATGTTCATTTCTTTTAACTAATCTTGTTAAACTCATATATATCACTTCTAGGTGAAGAAGATGATGAATTGCAACAAGGAGTTGAACAAAGACGAAAGTTCTTTTCTAATAAGCAACGTAATGCTATTTATGAATTTTTATAAGAAAGAAGTAATAATAGAATATTAGACTCTGATATAATAAGAGAGGTGATTTCGTTGTTTTCACTTAATATTCGAACAATACAACAAATTTGAAAAAAAGAAATAAAATCTACAGTTGGTGAAGTATCTAATGTTTCTCATAGGAAGACGAAAGCTTGTGGGTGAAAGAGGATCGAAATTGATATTAATCGTCTTTAGGATATACCAATAAATCAGTGAATAACTATTCGATCTATAGATAATGCTTTAGGTTAGAACAAAAGTAAATTGTCACCACTTTGGCATAGGGTGAATTGCAGAGGCATTCAAATGCTATTAAGCCATATTTGAAAGAAGAAAACAAAATGGCTAGATTGAATTTTTGCATTTCGATGATTGAGCACAACTTAGATAATGATTCAAAGTTTGTGAGCATGTTTAATATGGTCCATATAGTTGAAAAATGGTTCTACATAATGAAGAAGATCCTTTGTGAATATGTAAAAGCAAGTCATTTATCTTTTATTTGAGTAATTTAATTCCCTATGTATTATTTTTTAACCATTTTGATCCTTTTTATTATTGTTTTTTAGCCATTTTGATAATTTTTTACTCATGAGTAAAATAAACAAAAGGGTTGAAAAACAATACATAGCTGATCTAATTGGCTAAAACAAAAGATAAGATGTCAAAATAACTATAATAGTGAAGTACTAAATGTTCTAAAAAAATCAGGTATCAAAATTGCTACAAAATTAAATTTAAAGTATTGAATTGACTAATTTTCGTATGAAATAATATGATGTATCTCTAGACATTTTATTAGTTTATAAAAAGAAAAGCTCCAATTGTATCAAAGTAGTATGAATGGCCTGGCCTAATTTTATATCTTGCAACAATTTTGGGCCCTTGATCCTCCTTTTGCAATTTTGGCAAAATTGACATTTTAAAATATTTTTAAGTAATTCATCCATTGTTTTATCTATGTTGAAACGATAAAAGACATGGAGGATTCAAAATCCTATCTTTCTCTAACCATATTTTTCACTAAAATCCCAAATAAACTAAAGCCACTACAATGTCAAATTTCTTGTTATCTTTTTAAATCAAACTAATTAAAGTACTAATTATACGTATGTGGTCATCGAAATCTTGTTCAAAAAATTTAAATAAAGAAAATGATAAAAATAAATAAAATATACAAAAAAAACCTGAAAAGGCCTTCTATTTTTCCACCTAATTCAAAATCACCGCCGGAAAATCTAATCCATTTCTTTAGTCCTTACTCGATAAACTGGCAAAAGCACCACCGCCATGACCACCGCACACCTCCTATGCTCTTCTCCTCCAACCACCGTGCCAAGGCTCCCCACCTTCTTTACTACAGCATCACCCCTTCCTATCTCCACCCTACACTGCAAGCCCATTGTTCATAGGCTCCTTTCTGTCGCTTCCAATCGGCCAGACTTTCGTGTTTGGGCCGACGATGGTGACGGAGATAGTGGAGGCCCTGATGACTATGACATGGACGAGGAAGAAGTGGAGGAGTTGGATAACAAGAAAGACTTCGACGTGGATTATGATACCACCGCCGCCATAGCCACTGGAGCAGCCACTTCCCACGGCGGAAATGGTGATGATGATATTGTAACGGTTCAGAGTAAGAGCTTTATTTCAACTCAGGGATGGGATTCTGAGAAGATTGTGGACTACAGAATAAACGAAGAGGAGTTTCACAAAATTTGTTTGCTTGATTGTGATTTCTTTATCCGCAAACCGCCCGACCCAGATGACGATGTTTATGATTTCCGTGAGGTAGTTTCTTTGCATTGTGATTTTTTAACCTTGCCATTAATGATTATACAATTTTGAAATATATTTCTGTTTTAGCCATTTTTCTCTAGAGAGTATTGTGATTTGAAATTGTATATGGATGATATGTGTTGAAGCAAAATGATGGCATGTGAATGCCTTTTGATTTTGTACTTTTCTAGAAATAATGTATAGTGCAGCTGATGTTTTTAGGTATGTCTTGGTGAAAATTACTGCTTCAGAAGTGTTCTAAATTGTATGATTTGCATGCGGTGCCAATGGATTGTGCATAGCGTTTCAGAACTGCAAATTTTGTTTTTCTGTCAATGTACTTGATATTGGCCTTACAGGGATGCCGAGACAGTTGCTGCAATCATTGATAGTTCTCATTTTTGTATTTTATATATTGCAGTTCTATAATGCATGAATGCTATTTAGATAAATATGTAAAACAGCATGGGTGAATAACTATTATAAAGGACTTATAATTAAGATAAATCTCAACTCCTTCTGTACAATATTGAATGTCTTTGGACTGTCAAAAAAATGAATGTCCAATTTCCCAATCACTTAAAGTTTCACAAATATCCTTCTTATATCCACTAACACAAGGAGCCTATCACTCATAATATATTACTCCTTAGTAATATTGAAAGTCAATGGGGAAATATGCATAAAACTCCATAAAATGACTTAAATTTTGAGAAAAGAAAGTCACCAAACGACTTATATTTTTGGACGAAGTGAGTAACTTATATATGATTTTTTTTTAAAAAAACTATTCCTTAGTTTATGCATCAAGCACAAAAGGAGGACATTTAATTTTGATTTTTGAACAGATGGGGTTTATTTTCATTTTTAAATGTTTTTTTACCACTTCATGCCAAACTATTTGCAGTTTTTGTTTTGCTGAGCCAAGGCATAGAATGAATACATGGATAACTAGAAAATTGTCAACATTAGAAACCTGCAATGAATGAGCACTTTTGCATCTTAAATAGGACATATATTCTATAGAATGAGAATTTTCTTTAAACTTCTACTAGTTTGGATTACAAGATGAGTGGATTTAATGGTGATTGTAGAGTCTTTTCCCCATTCAGGGTGATGATTTGCTCAAAACACTTTGGTAGGTAGTGTAAAGGCGTGGAGCTAGGATTTAGTGTGTTGTGGAAGGGAGGTAGACAACATAGAGACATAGATTATAGTTTTTGTGCTATTGGAGTTGGGGGGGGGGTAACCTTGCAATACTTCTTTTGTGTACATTCCTTTTTCTTCATATTTCCTGAAGTTTCAGAATATGGCTATTTTCTTACTTGTGGAATTGAGATGGTTGTGCTGCAGATGTATGTGACTCCTCCTGATACTGATGTATACGCAATTCCAAAAGTTCTTGCTCCAATGCCTGAAAAGGTTTGCATTTTGTCTCTCTATTGCCTCCATCATATATGCATAAATTTGTTGGAACTATAATAGACTCAATCATAGTACTGTTTAACATTGTTATCCTTTTAATTTTCTTCTAGAATAGGTGCTAATGTTGAATTTGTTAGGCACTAATGTCTCTATCTTTTCTTTTTCTTTTTTCTTTTATAGTACATTCGTTGTGCAAAGAGTGATTATGGATGCTACAATGTGACAGAGCCACCTATTGATGCACCTAGAGACCCTTTGTATAAGTCTGAGAGGGAAGTCTTCAAGGTATGTGCATTGTGTTGGTTCTATGAATTTCTTCTTTTCTTTGTCTTTATTTTTGCATTTTTTTTCTATGATCTAGTTCCCAGAAGAAAAAGCAGCAATTTTGTTATTCCTTTTCTTTCTTTCTTTGGCCTTTTGGGAAGTCAACAGCATGTAATGTAACCACCAACTTTCCAAACTTTAAAATCCTCAGCTTGTTTTAGTTTTCAAACACTGAAACATGTTGATACTTTCGTTTATCATCTACAATTTGTTTGCAAATTAGAACATCGTAATAACTCTCCCTTCTATTTTCTTTTTGTTTTTCTATTCTTCCTAAGGAAAGGAAAAATAATCTTATCCTTAGGTGTACTTTTTCTAGCTATAAGTATACATGTCAAACCATTTCATATCTTGATTCACATCATTTCTGAATTCATATCTATTTAGTGATTGGATCCTTTTCCATCTTTTTACTATCTTTCCTATTGAAGGCTTTTCAGCTATTTGTCAAATCTTAAGGAATTAGGATTTTTTTTTTCTTTTCTCTGGTAAAGGTACAAATTTTAAAATTATTCAAAACTTATGATATAATGAGATTCAAGACTAAAATTTACCCTATAATCCATTGAATCAGAATGACAACTTCTGAATTTTTTCTTCATTTTGTTATGTTTTTGTCTCAGATGCTATTCTTTTTGTGCAACAGTTGATAATAGTCAGTAAACATTGTTTATTGATTTAAAGATCCTCTTTGTACATCCTTGATAAAGACATGGTTACGAATGCTTTTAAATCCTCCTTAAATCACCTCTTAGAGAATCTTGTACCATGCACCCAGCTTTATGTGCAGGCCTTTTCTAACTCTGTATAAATCAAAACCATTGCTCATTATGAAATCTATCTTCTAGGTGCCGTTAAGACATTGCCAATTGAAAAAACCTAAGAGAGGGGTGAATTAGGTTTTTATTTAATTTTTCAACTTAATTCAATAAAATATCTCTTTGACAACAAATATCAAACACTTGATGTGTTAGTTGTGTGAGTAAAAATGTGTTCAAAGAAAATGCAGAAAGTAGAGCAATGAACACAATGATTTATAGTACTTTAGTTTATTCAACAAAACCTAATTCACTATTTTGAGTTATCTATTCAATGATTTTACCAAATTCCTTCATTAAATAAATGAGATTACAAAAGAGGCTCACTCAATTCACCTTAGAGTTTTACAAATAACTAATCAACCAATCAAGCTCACTCAACCTTTGAATTTTACAACACAACCTTGATTATACTAAAGTGAATGAGGTTGAGTGAGCTTGATTGGTTGATTAGTTATTTGTAAAACTCTAATAAATTATACTAAGTGAATTTCACTATCTCCTTAGTAAATCCTAACAGTTCACCCAAAGATTTTACAAACAAACTTGTTAACAAAACAATTTACGCAATGCTCACGCTAAAGTTTATACTAAAGTGAATTAGTTACTAAAGTGAATTGAGGTTGAGTGAGCTTGATTGGTTGATTAGTTATTTGTAAAACTCTAATAAATTATACTAAAGTGAATTTCACTATTCTCTTAGTAAATCCTAACAGTTCACCCAAAGATTTTACAAACAAACCTTGTTAACAAAAACATTTACGCAATGCTCACCCTAAAGTTTATGCTAAAGTGAATTTAGCTTGATTGATTATACTAAGTGAATTTCACCATTCTCCTTAGTAAATCCTAACAGTCACCCAAAGATTTTACAAACAACCTTGATTATACTAAGTGAATTGAGGTTGAGTGAGCTTGATTGGTTGATTAGTTATTTGTAAAACTCTAATAAATTATACTAAAGTGAATTTCACTATTCTCCTTAGTAAATCCTAACAGTTCACCCAAAGATTTTACAAACAAACCTTGTTAACAAAACAATTTACGCAATGCTCACGCTAAAGTTTATACTAAAGTGAATTAGTACTAAGTGAATTGAGGTTGAGTGAGCTTGATTGGTTGATTAGTTATTGTAAAACTCTAATAAATTATACTAAAGTGAATTTCACTATTCTCTTAGTAAATCCTAACAGTTCACCCAAGATTTTACAAACAAACTTGTTAACAAAACAATTTACGCAATGCTCACGCTAAAGTTTATACTAAAGTGAATTAGTTACTAAAGTGAATTGAGGTTGAGTGAGCTTGATTGGTTGATCGTTATTTGTAAACTCTAATAACTTATACTAAAGTGATTTCACTATTCTCCTTAGTAAATCCTAACAGTTCACCAAAGATTTTACAAACAAACCTTGTTAACAAACAATTTACGCAATGCTCACCCTTAAAGTTTATGCTAAAGTGAATTTAGCTTGATTGATTATACTAAGTGAATTTCACCATTCTCCTTAGTAATCCTAACAGTTCACCCAAAGATTTTACAAACAAACCTTGTTAACAAAACAATTTACGCAATGCTCACCCTAACACTTAGGATTTTATGTTATTGGCAACCTTTATACAATTATATTCAATAATAAGTGATAAAAAGTTTGATAAAGACTTTTATTGGATGATTTTCACAATGTAAATGAATGTTATGAAAGGATTTCAAGATGTTCTATCAAAAAGTTATAGTACTGAGTTTTTTAAACAATTGTGTATTTATATATATATGCACTAACGATCATAAAAATGCCTATTTGAATCTCCTTCAGGAGAAGTGCGGTCGACCGCATATGAAATGGGTCGTCCGCACCATTATTCGCAAATGTGCTAGAGAGATCTGAACATTCTACGGACGATGAGATGAGTAATCCGGTCGATCACACCATCATCCGCAAGTATACTAGAGAGCTTTGAACATTTTGCGGACGATGAGCTGAGTATTTTGGTCGATCGAATGATCTATAGTTGACCACAAATGCAATCAGATCGACCGCATATGCATCCAAACCATGTAATACAGGATTCCAATCAATTTTAAGTATATGTATGTATTTTAAAAATTATTTTAAATACACAACTTATGTTTTATCAGCATTTTAACAAAAATATTTTACTTTCATAGAGCAACTGTAAAATCATTACTCAATTAGAGGATATTAAAATATATTAAACTCTAAAATTATACCTCTAGTTCTTATCTAATCCAATAAAAACTTGTTTTCAAATCTTGATAGTCTTGATTTGTATATTTCTTTGAAAACTTAAAATCTTGTCCTTGCATCGATTAAATTATGAACCAAAAGCTCTATTACTTGTACAAACAAGACATTAATCCTCATCAATATTTTTCATTAATCAAAATTAAGACTTTCACCAACCAATATGCATGGTGTAGTCTATGAATCTGAAATTTATTAACTTTCTTAGGGAGAGTTTTTTTTTTTTGAAACAGTGTTTGATTTATAGAAGCTATCAAATCTTTTATATCTCCATTGTCTATCATTCCTTGTATGCACATATTTGCTGGCCTGTGAAGATATCTGAATGTCGAAGGATAAACCCAAAATCAAAATGTGGATACAATTTAAGTTTTGTATGCCTTGCAGGTTTTCTTAACGAAGCACTACAGAAATCGCAGAACAGGGGATCCAGAGTTTATGTTAGATTTTGAGGAGATTTATGTAATTGATTCAAAGACCAAATCAATTACCAGAGCAAAAGTTGTGGTAAGGAATTATTTTGATTTATAACTATTTGTTCTCTCCTTTAGTCTTTCGGAAATGCCTATTTCGTGTGTCCATGAGTTTATCTAGTCCACTCCTTTTAGTTGCTTTTTCATTGATAATATGTTGCTGCCTGTTACGAAAGGATTGTTTTTGTTTTTCAACTTCTTGAGGCATATCATCAGTTTCTCTATACTGGTGCAAAATTTGTTTTCCAATCAATATCTTTCTCAAAACTTGGAAAACGGAACAGAACAGAAAATGATAGAGTACTTTTATTCAGTAACTGCTTCTCCTTGAAAGCTTTATTAGTCTTGATAAATTAACCATTACTGATTACGTGCATTTTCTGATTTATGAAAGCATCTCTTTGTACATGTTTTGTCAATGTTCTAGGAAAATGAATTCTCATACACAAACTATAGCGTACTCATTATTCTACCTGTTGGTCAGATGCTGCTTAAAGCTTCTGTTTTTGCTAGTTTAGTGAGTTGATTCTTTTATGACTCTTTATTAATTTAGTATTTTATTTTTATTTTCTTTGTACCTGTCAATTAGGTGACTGTACTGGAAGGAAAGAAAAGGGATAGAAAAAATGATTTGCTTGTGATCCGTGATAATGGAAACTCCTTCAAAATAATTCCCTCGGTAATTGAGTATTCTAACAGAAATTATTTCCAATTATTTTGATTTTTTATCATAATTATTTATTAACTAATCTTCCTGTCTCTAATATACAGAACAAAAGAGAGGACCCGACCACTGTGATAGCGAAAGAAGAGTGGGCGAAAACTAGGCAAGATATGGAAAGACATCTCAGTAAACTAAGAGATTTCAGTGTTTCAAATTGGTTCTAGCCAATTGAAGAACTTGAATTAAAGATTTTTTAGACAACTTCGAGAGATCAAGTCATCTCACACTGACCGGTATCTATGCTCTAATGATCATTTCTTTGCTCCTCAGTGTGTACTGCCTGGCATGAGCTCATATGTATAACTCATATGCCCCAATCAGAAGCTTTGCTTTTTGCTACTTCCTAGTGTTTGTTGCTTGCAGCTTTTCTCTAAGCTAGCTCAAAGCTACTTGTCTAGGTGAAGGATATCTATTATACCCAGAAATGAGATACAGTTTGTATGCAAAAGAGTTTGGCCTTTTCTCTTCAATTGCATAGCAGATTTAATGAAAGCCATCTTGGCTATGACAATGTCTTAGGAGAATGTATGCATGTGATATGTATATGAACAAAAGGTTGGCTCAACGAAAACCCTCATTCCTCTTCCCTAAGTGTAAGAGTATGTTGTCTTAAGAATTCTTGGTATGCTATTCTCATTTCTTTGTTTGGTTAATTAGTGAAGATGTGTGCTGAAGTTCAAATGTTTTATTGTTTCCCATACTTGGTTTTCGTTGCATTAACCTCTAGATGTAGTGTTTGTACAAGCCGCCTTGTGTAGGCAGTAACATATCCAGACTTATAAAAAATGAGGAAAAACACGTGTGTACTAACTCAACTTTAGTTTTTTCAACTTAAGTTGCTACTTTTTTAAACTTCAATTTAATTTGTATTGGGGAACTTTTAGCTAACTTTTTTAAACTTGAAAGAAAAAGTTTACATTCAAAAATATCTTCTCCTTTTTTTTTCTTTCTTTTTTCTCCTGATTAACATGTAAAAATAGCTCTTCCTTTTGCATTCCTATAAATGAAATAAACTTGGGAAGAAACTCCCAAAAGTCCCCGCAAGCAGCTTGAACTTCTCCAATAGTTTAGAGGCTCATTTGTTTACTCATTGGGTGTAAAGAACTTGAGCAGCTGCAGAACTATCATGATTCTCATTGGCACACTAGGAAGTCGCATTAATTGGCTTAAGCCAAGAGACCACAACACCTCATACTTTCACAAGAAGGCTTCATCGAGAGAGCAGAAAAATTCAATGGAAAAATTGGAGACTGAGAGTGATGTACTTGTTACCTCTTAGCCCGGCTGTCAAAGAGGTAATTTAGGCTATCTCAACATATGTCATGTCCTATTTCAAACTCCCTTCTTTTTTTCTTTTTTTTTTTTATCAAAAGTATATATATATATATATATATATTATTATTCCAGTAAAAATTTTGTACTAAGTGTAATTACGTATGTTGTGAATTCCCAACTAAGCAAACGATGTTCCACCTGACTTATGATACTCCTATCTACAGAGGGCTCCTATGTCCTATTTCATACTCCAGTAAAAAATATGTACAAAGTGTAGTTACGTATGCTGTGGAATCTCAACTAAGCAAACGATAGGTTCCATTCATTCATTTATGCCTCACGTGACTCAATATGATTTTCATATATTTAAATTTTATATAAAAATATTACAAATATCCAATAATGTATAAAATATTAAAATAAATATTTCTAAATTCTTAAACATCATGTCCATAATATATATATATATATATATATATATATATATATGACATCTCCTCTAAATCTACAAGAAAGTTCTGGTGGGGAGATAACTAGGGCCATCATAAAATCTGTTGGAAAGCTTGATATTCTCTCTACTTGCCTAAACTTAAGGCTGGTTTGGGTTTCCGCAATTTGGAAATGTTCAATCTAGCTTTACAAGCCAAGCAAGGCTTGGAGAACATGCAACACTTTGGAGGCTAAAGATTCCGCCAAAAATTATCCATTTCTTGTGGTGTTGTTGCCATAATATCTTACCAACCAGGAAAAATCTTTATAAACTCTACTATCCCAGATTGCCCAGCTATGGTTATCCTTATGAGGATATGAAAATACATCCTACAAGGAAATTCAGTTTCATTCTCCTTTCCCTTGCACAAAATTAAGATTTTCTTTTACATCCAGTCTCCCATTCTTCATGATCATTTAAGTCATCACCAGCATTTTGCAACCAATGGGTTGAACATTTTCAGTAATGAAGTACTGCAGCAACCTCAAGAGTCCTTTGTCTTCAAACCTTAAAAAGATGCCTTTTTCTCCACAACCAATTTGGTTCCAATGGAGTGTTTTCAATTGAGTATTCCTAGATGGCGGCCACCACAATCGGGATTTCATAACCTTAATGTGGATGGGTCTTCGTTATCTCATAAATCTGGTGTAGGCTTCATCATTGAGGTATTCCAGCTATTGCTGGTTCTATCCCCTTAGGCAAAACTTCTAAACATATATAAAATCACAATTCAAGGTTTACAAAGTTTACTATACTGTTTAACAGAGGCTTAGACCACGTATGCATAAGACAAGGTCCCAACCGAATTGAGTTTCGAGTTGGATTCATATCACAGATCATGTAGCCATCTTTTCCAACTGAAACTTCTTTTGTTTCAAATAGTCAGTAAATTTTGGTTTTTTCTTTTATATTTTGACAGTGAGTCAGTGTTATACATAGATGATGGAGCTCCAAGGAATAAAAACAGAAAAAAAAAAATCAAGAGGAGAGAAATTGCTTGTAAGCAATCCTTCATTTGTTCCTTGTATGTATTAGTGATGAGCCAAATGTGAAAGCAGGTGATTTACATTTTTTACAGCCATGCTGGATTCTTCAAAGGACTAACAACAGCTTTCACCTGTAGATAGTTATTGAGGCTGTAAATTCCCTTCTCTCTTCCAATGCCACTCATCTTGTACCCACCAAATGGAATCCCAGCGTCAAATACATCAAAACAGTTAACCCAGACTGTTCCGGCCCTCAATCCTCGCACAATCCTGTTGGCTTTGTCAATGTTCTTGGTGAAAACTCCAGCTGCCAGGCCGTACCTGGTTGCGTTTGCCCTTTTAATGACTTCATCAATGTCCCTGGTAAAACATGAATGAAATGTGATGAGGAGGATGCAGAGGACAAAAGAGACTTGTATAATTGTTGTGAAATTTCTTACTTGAACTTTAAGATGCTCTGAACTGGGCCAAAAATCTCATCCTTTGCAATCAACATATTATCCTGATTTAAAGTAAACGTAAGGTTCTGTTTACTTCAATAAATGGTAAACAAGTTTTCATAGAGATTGTTTAATGTGCACTAGAGGTACCTGAACATTCGAGAAAACTGTGGGCTCGACAAAGAAGCCTTTGGAGCCAATTCTATTACCTCCACACTCCAGGGTAGCATCGCTATCAATGCCAGATTTGATATACCTAAGAACCTTCTCAAATTGCTCCATATCGATCTATAATTCGTAGTTCATCATAATCCAATGCCAAAAGTACTAGGTAAGTCCATCATTACATGAAAATTGTTGAGGATAAAAATGTGCTATGATCATTAGAGGAACTACCTGAGGCCCTTGTTCAATACCATTCTTGAAAGGGTCACCAACAGTACGTCTCAAAGCACGGGCTTTCGCTTTCTCCAGAAATTCATCATATACTCGTTCATGCACGAATGTACGAGAAGCAGCACAGCAACATTGGCCCTACATATAATGGATGCATTGAATTTATGCTTTCCCTAATTGAATATCACCTTTAGGAGGCCATGCTTGCACAAACCTGATTAAAGAACAGAGCAAAATGTGCTTGTTCTACAGCCTTATCAATATCAGCATCGTCGCACACAATGAAAGGTGATTTGCCTCCAAGTTCCAGCGTCACTGGTTTGAGATTGCTTTTTGCAGCCAATTCAAGCACAATTTTGCCAGTATCAGTTGATCCTGTAAAAGCAAGCTGCACACAGTAATAACAAAAGCTGTAAAAGACAAACCAATCTGAAGCTCCCTTTTTTTATTTCTCATTCATTTCCTCTCCACCTCTTGGCCTCTTTGGATGAAAAAAAATAAAAATTGTCATTGAGATATCAGGACAAACCATTCTAAGACTTGACTCAATTTTTTTCTGGCCTCCATTTAGAGGGTACAGGTTAGTTTTAGGATACTTCATGATCCTATGACTGGAAAAGCTCACATGGACTTGTAAAGTAATTTAAGTCAGATTTTGTTCCCTTAGTTTTGTCCTGCTAATAATTCTTATTTTGTATCATATAATGACTGAGAAAATACTTACTTCCAGAAAACACAAAAATTCTCAGGAATGTCAATCTGAACCTAAAGTAGCCATTCAAAGCTTAATCTTGCTTCTCTAATCCAGAGGATAAAATATATACACACCTTGTCCACATCCATATGACTAGCCAGAGCTGCACCAGCAGTTGGACCATATCCAGAAATTATGTTGAGAACACCAGGAGGAAGACCAGCCTGTTAAGACAAAAGAAAGAAAACGAAATTGGTAGCTTTCAAAACTCATGAAGAAACATGCATTCCACAGAAGATCATCTTACCAAAATTACATGGAATTTCATTTTTTGGTCCATTTGTACATTTCTTGAGTCCGTACTGGAGATGAATATATTTAGGCAGGTCAAAGTATTACGTATACATATATAGTCAATCATAAAATTATGCAACAACAATGCTTAGGATTAATTAAGGTCTTCATTTCTCAAATAACACAAATTTTAGCACATTTCAAATCTCAAACCCATCAGTAAGGTAAGGTGGACAATCTTCTGTAATTCTATCTTAAACTGCTTGAGCATTTGCACCAGAAGATAAGTTCCTTACATAATCACATCCAAGACAATTTGCAAAAGGCCAGTAGTTGATTATAATTAACAATATCAAGCACTTCCATCAAGATTATGATGCAACAACCATATTGAGAGGGCAAAGAAACATTAACTCCTAGAACCAACCTCATGGAATAATTTTGCAGCATAAAGAGCAGTTAATGGTGTTTGCTCTGCTGTCTTCAGAACAACAGTGTTACCACAAGTAAGTGCAGGGCCAATTTTCCAAGCAAGCATAAGAAGAGGAAAGTTCCAAGGAATAATTTGACCAGCAACACCAATTGGCTCGTGTAAAGTTTGTATATGATGTGGACTATCCGCTGGAACTGTCATACCATGGATTTTATCTGCCCAACCTGCAATGGTGAAACTACAACTTTAAGAAACTGTACACGCTATACTTATTTTTGGTCAACATTAGAAAATCCCAAAACTATTTTATACCAGCATAGTAGTGCATCAGACGGACAAACATGGGCAGTTCGGCTTTAGCTGCCTGCTCATAAGGTTTCCCGTTGTCCCATGTCTCAAGAGCTGCAAGTTCATCACTGTGCTTCTCCACCAAATCAGCAAACCGCAGTATTATCCTAGACCTTTCCTGAATCATTCATCATAAACACAAAAGATGAAAATACAATGTTGCAGCAAGAAACAATTTTTATGCAATCAAAAGAGTGACAAGTTTACATAGGCAGTCATTTTTGGCCACGGCCCCTCATCAAATGCCTTACGAGCAGCAGATACCGCACGGTCTATGTCTTCCTTATCCCCTTCAGCTACATGTGCAATGACTTCTCCAGTCCTTGGATCCAAGGTTGGAAATGTTTTCCCTTCACAAACATTAATCCCAATTCAATTTTTGTTTACAACATCGCATTCTCTCTCACACACATCCCAAGAAAATTGACAACGAAAAATCTAGCTCAAATGAAGAATGGTATACTAATTAATACCTGATGCTGAATCAATAAGTTGGCCATTGATTAGCAGCTTAGTATATTCAACACGAACAGGTGGAACGATGGGTTCTTCAAGCGCTACAGCAGTACTGAATCTCTGGATACCACTGCTCACACCAAAGATTCTTCCTGAAATCAGACAAAGGTTACCAATTATATTACCTTCCTGTACCTGTCAATTATACCAATTACTATTTTCATAGCATTTTCAATGTACATACATGTCAATTATATCAAGCATGCCTCCCATGGTCCCACTCTCTTCCGAAAATTTGGTTACAGTAAAGAAAGGAAACACATATTTCAATCCTCTTAAATTGACCACATTTTCCCTTTTTCCCTTTTCCCATGAATCAGTAAAAATTCATTCTCAGGCAAGCTACATATATTGTTCGATGAAAACTTCTGCCTTTTTAAATGCTAAATTAAGTTGATATTTGAAAGGCTAAACCGATTTCACGAGAACAAGAAAGTTCTGCCTTCCCACAATCCAGGAAGACTAAAAGGGTGCAGAAACTATTTCAAAAAGCAAGAAAACATGTAGCCAAACAGTAACCCAACCGATATCTGATAAAGTCCCAATCAATTCAACAATCAAGTGATAGACTTGAACAGTTGCCTTAGTGTTCACACACTCATTCCCACATCATAAAAAGGGATACAAACAAAAAAACACAAAAACCATAGGAAACCCATCATAGAAAGAGGTGAAGTGACTCACCTCTAAAGGCAGAAAAAACAGAGGAAGGATGAGAGAGCAAACAAGAAATTCTCCAAGCTGCCATAGCTACAAGGCTTCAACAACCCCGAGAAACCACAATATTCTAGCTCTTCCTCAAACTTTTAAACAGAAAGGCAAATAAAGATATAAGAGCAAGACATGAGAGTGACTAAGCACAACCAGTGATTCTTCGCCCTTCACTTTCACTTCACGTATGGTAAGCAAATAATGCTTGGAAAGTCACGATTTTAGCTAGTGGCAACTTTATCAAGATTGGATAGCTGACAATATTTTTATCCCACAAAGAGGGAAAAAAATCTTTAGCTACTTGGAGAGGTTATTATTATTATTTATTTATTTTGAGTACTAGAGAGGTTATTATTAATTAAAGAAAAATGATTATGCATTAGTCGAAGAATACAAGAAGAAAAGATGGCAGGAGTGTCTAATCCTCAGTAACCTCCCCTTCTCATAACACAAGTGTCCAGGCTCATGCAGATCTTCTCCCTTGTTTCTTCTTCTTTGATTTTTTCTCTTAATCATATGATTATGAGTTTCCATATTTATGTGAAATCTCCCAATAGGCTAAAAATCACGGGTACGAAATAAAAATTTCGTTATGAGAAAATAACATAAATTACACCGCATTCTCTCTCATTACGATGAGATAACAATTATAATCTCTATTGTGAACTCATTTATAAACTCTCTATATTTCTTTATTGAGATTTGTCACTTTTATCTCAAATTACTGTCAAGATACATGAGAAATGGAATGCTAAAATGCCTTCAGCTGCCATTTTATTAGCAGAATTTGAGTGCTAATGACATATGGTTTTTGATTACTCAAGAAGTGCAATCATTTTTTGTACTTTTTTATACTTTTTTTATAATATGTTTTAAATAATTTTAAATGAATTAAAAAATTATTTTACTCTTTCTCATGTATTAAAAATAATACATCCTTATTAAAAAATTAAAAAATTAAAAAATGAATTAAAATAATTTACATCCTTATTTATTTTAATCTTTCTTAAAAAATTAAATATTTATTCTCTTTCCCAATAAAATAAAAATAAATTTAAAAATAATATACATAATAATTTTTAATAAAATATCTTATAATTAAATATAATGTTTTTTAATTAACACATTTTATAATAAAAGGATTATTATAGCCGTCTGGCGCAACTTTCTTGTTCAATGATAAGCGCATTATTTGTTGAGTAGCCCACCAAATTTGTCTCACATTCTATTACCTTCATGAATAGACTAATTAAAGATTTTTTTTCTTCTTTTTAGAAAATGACAAGTAGAGCGGCTTTGTAAGCTGCTAGTGACTCCCTCCCTTATGTACCTCTTTTTTTCCTTTTTTGTTGTGCTAGGCTGCCTATAAGTAATGCCTTACTACATAATTCAAGAAAAAAAAACTCATAATAATAATAATAATAATAATAATAATAATAATAATAGATAATAGATAATAAACACTAGCATGAACGAGGTTTTTTATGACCAGCTTTACTTAATTTGCTTCTTTTTTTTTTCATCACTTCTTCAAATGAACCAAATTTAATTATGTAGAGGTTCAAAAATACTCTCAATACATTCATCAATTGTGTTAAGATTATATAATGCATTCTTAAGGATATATTAATATTTCTAAAATATTTAGTGAAAGTGCATACATTGATACTATTTCTATGCATACTCACAAGCATTGCTTGATATGTACAACTCAATTTAAAAACTTATACCCTTAAAAGATGTGTTTATACATGGTAGTTGGAGCATGCTGATATGGTGCATTCAAATATATCTTCATCAGGGAAACATTTCAAATAATTATACAAAACCAGGAAATAATTAAGGTAAGCAATGGGTATACCCACCACGTCTTCCCCTGTCAAGACAAAAGGAAGGTTGTCAATTGCATCCCCATCACGAAATGAAGTATGGAGATAATTTCAGTCTCTTTATTATGAATTTGCTTGAATAAAAGACAAAAAAGAGAATCATCCAAAATATTCCCTCTTATTAGAAATTACAGAGGAGATTAAAGTGACATCTTTTTACTATTTAAGTTCTGGGAATGACCATCAAGTAGGGTCGAACTTAGGATCAGCAACAGCAACCCTCCAAAATTGATTTAATTGTCTTTTTACCTTGTGAGAATGTTTAAATTCTTCAATATTAAATAGTAGTAATTTGTTTTTCTAATTGGGTTAGGTGGTTGGACATATACTCCCCTCAATTATTCTTCCTGCTATTACACCTAGCATTTAAAAATACTCATATTTTGCTTAAAACATATTCCTTTCATTCCATAAAGATACTCAAATAATTATACTTACATATATTAAGAAATAACTGATTAGTTTAGTTTAAATGTAAATTTTATATAATTTTTTTCATATATATTCTTACTAATAATTAATTATTTAAATTATTTTAAAATAAATAAATTAATATTTTTTCTTTGAAAGTATAATTTCAAATAACTTTATGACTAAATAATAATAGTTAATTTTAAAGACTTATTTCCTAATTACATTATAGTTTGGTTTGAATATATAAATTCAATATAAAATTAATTTGTAATGAATAATAAAAAGTAATTATTAGTGATAAAATATAAAAATTAAAAATTAAATATAAAATTTATATTGAAAGTAATCTAGGAATTAAAATTAAAATAGTTGACCATGTTGATGGGAAAGGAAAGAGCAATTAAAGGTAAAGTGACCTTTGTTATTGGGCCCTAAAAAAAAAGGGTGCAATAGATTTGGTGGTGGATGATAGAATTCCAAAATGCAGATTTTTCAAGAAAAGTTATGTGGACCACCATATGATGGGACTAGGGAGGAGGCTACAATTGAAAAAGACTAGAAGAAACAGATTTGGAATTCACTATTATCTTGATTTGGAACTTGGCAGACATTTATTGGCTACAGCTTTTATGTTCTTGATAATAACAAAATATCAATCATTTGATATTCTATTTCAAGGGATCTATGGAAAAAGTAATGATTTTTTAGAGAGAAAAAAAATCAGCTTAATCTCTTTTTTATCTCACTTTTAAAATAACATAAAAATCATCATTTTTTAAAAATATTTTTAAAAAGTCAACTACTCTAATGGTCTGTTTGTCATAACAAAAAAGGCTTTTTTCTTGAGGTATTTCGGTGTTCTACTAATTTAGTATTATTTTAAAAAAGTCAACTACTCTAATGGTCTGTTTGTCATAACAAAAAGGCTTTTTTCTTGAGGTATTTCGGTCTTCTACCAATTTAGTATTCTAAAATTGCAAAAGAAGTCATTGTAGTTTAAGGCTACAAATGAGGCGGAGGACACCTTACTCATATCTCGATTCCATTAGAGTTCAATCAAATTCGAGTCTGAGTTAATTTTGAATTCAAAATTAATTGGCTTATAGTTTGTCGAGTGTTCGCAAGTTAAATAAATAAATATATATATTTTTTAAAAAATAATTCTCGAACTGAAACTCGATTCAAAAGTTATATTTTACTCGAGCTCGAGTCGAACTCGAAATGATTAAAAATTTGATGAGCCAAACTCGAGCTCAAGCCCTCAAAATATATTTGAGGTCGGCTTGACTCGGCTTGTTTGCACTCCTAATTATACTTTTGTCGAATTTTAATTTTAGACTCTTTTTTTATTTTTATTTTATAAATTAGTCATCTTTTTTATATCACTTTTTTTTAAATATTAGATCACTTCTACTTTTTTTGTCTTTTTAAAGGCAACCTAAATTATTTTAAAAATTCTTCTTATTTTTTTGCCTTCTTTTCCTTCTTTTTAATCTATTTTCCAAAGTTCCTTCTTTCCTTCCCAAATTCAAGCCCCATAATTACAACTCCCCATTTGTAAGGGAAAAGCAAAAAGTTATCACTTTCTACTTTATAGCAATTTTACCTTTCATCTCTATTTATATATTAACCTAATATCACTTAATTCATATACGATTCCAATACAAATTTAATTAATAGTTTTGTAATCTTTTAGCTTTCAAATAGAATGACGGGCTAAATCCAACAAAAAATATTTTATTTTTTTATTCTCAAAACCTTATATAATCATTTTGAATGGAGTAAAAACTTGGCAAAGGCACACACTAAAGTCTAAAGGGTTGAAAATGACTGATATTTTGAGACGATAATATTATTTATGTTTAATTAAGTTATTTAGAATAATATAAATCCTAGGTGACATTCTCTCGGAAAGTTTGGTAGAATATTAAATAGTTAGTTTATATGAAGCATATATTTATATAATAAAAATAATAGAAGCAAACTTACTTCCTCTCTTTAATTTTTTTTTTACTTTATTAAGTAAAAAATGAACATTTTTTTTAGAAGAGAGAGAGTATATTGCTTTTAGTTTCACTCTCTACTATTGATTAGTTGAACTTTACAAATTGATTATTTCATTTATTAAGTTCAGCATGAGGAGAAATTTAATTATTTTTTATTATCTATTACTAATTAAAGCCATCTAATTAATTTCTTAATTCATATACAAGATTCAAATGAGACTATTATTAGGGGTATATATAAAAATTTGAAAATTATACAACCAAATGTTTGATTTTGAAAATTTTAAAAGTTCAATTCAAGTAAAACTGAAATTGAAATAGATAATTTATATAGATTAAAAGAATTAAGAGATATTTTTATTTTCTTTTACAATAGACTGACACACTCTCTCCAACATACAATACTAATTTTGAACATTTTATTGTAAATGTTTCGTGTATTTACTACTGTATTTGAAGATTGTTTAAGTATGTGCCAAATTTTAATCTTTTAGTTACATTAATAATAGTTTACATAATCTTTTTACAAATATGCCTTATACAATGTTGAGGGTTTTTGATAAGTCCAGCCCAACTATGCAAATAAGATGTGCCAAGATTAGATTGACGAAATAAGTATAGATGTCGTTACGCCTTGTTTACTTTAATGGCGGATGAGTACTATTAGAAGAGCTGAGGGTTGAATTTACGTTAATTCTTGTATAAAGTGCAATATGAACAATTCAATTTCAGGTGGAGGGAGAAGGATGCAATCAGAAAGGCTATTTTGGGCATGTGAAAGCTTCATTTAGTTGCCCCTCCAACAAGTAAAGAAGATGTTTCTTCGATTTGTTTCCTTTTATCTCTAGAAAAAAAACGCAGTCAATAGAATACGTTGTTTATATTCAATACAAAGAATTTACCATTCGAGATTTTAATGAAATTTGTAAGTGCAAGCGAAGCATGAGAACATGTTGCAGCTAGCAGTTTTTGTTTTGTTTTTGTTACATGCAGTTAAGGCTCTTCATCCCATTGATAGTCACTTTCATCAGTATACTTGTCCTCTTTGAATGTAGAAAAATCAGGCTCATTAGGCTTGAAAAGCTTTGGCATTCTTAAACTTGGGTGATCTGGATCAAGGACTGTGACCTTCTGTGTTGCTCCTCTTCTAGTATTAGCAGCAAATTTGGATGCTAAAATTGTAGCCCCAAGATGTTGGGCATTGTTGTCCACTGCTGTGTCACCAGAACTAGTGCCTTCATTGTCATGATCATCTTGGGTGAGTGAGTAATACAGGCTCTCTTGTTTTGCCAATTCTATAGCAAGCTTTCTCCGTTTATGCCGCCTCCATGCAGCTTGTATAAAGCAAGCTCCCCATGTCCTCCATTGGTGTGAGTAATAGCGGAAAGCATGCTGCAGTTTCTTGCTATGAAGGCGCTTGAATTGACTGGCAACAAATTTGAGATCTTCAGCTCGGAGTGCAAATGCTTCAACTTCAGTAAGTGATTTGACAGTGCGTGTTGAGGAAGGAAGATTTAGGTTTGATGAAGGCATTAAAGCCCATGTTAAGAGTTCTTCACCACAAAAGTCACCAGATTGAAGTGTAATGGAGTTGAAGAAACCTGACCGCCCGCCATTGGTCGTTGAGCTCTCCAGTTCACCTCTGATTATGAAAAGCATCTCATTCACTGGATCTCCTTCCCGGACAATGTATGTGTCTTTTGTGTTCAATGATGAAACAAGTCGTTCGCATATTGCATCTAAGAGTTGGTCATCCATTTGGGAGAAGAAAGGAACCTAAACAGGTGATAATGTTAAATAGGAAAGCCAAGCGAAGAAGGGTCTCTAGCATTAACGTAGCATAAAACTAAAGCCATAGGATAATTGACTTCAGAGGTTAGAATTAAAGCATGAAATCAAGTCAAGTTCATTATCCAGGAATTTTGCAGATTTAAATACCACAAGTAAACTGACTGACATTAAAAACTAGTTGCTAATTAATGAACATTATGTAATTGTATTTGCCCAATTTAGCAGCTGAGTAGCATGGGAGAAACACTTACTTGACGGACAAGGGTGAGGCAAAGGTGACTTTGTATTTGACGACGTATGTCCAATGGTAAGGACTGCAGAATTTCTTCTTCATCTACGCCTCTTGTAGCAATCCATTTGTACTGAACAAACCGACGAACGCGATCCTGCAATTCTGGAGGTAGCTGACGGTGCCTCATCCATTCTTCAGTATCTCTTCTCTTAACCCTCCATTCTTCAAGTCTTGCCGTCATAGATGCCATGTACGTCTTTCATTAAAATAAATCCAGATAATATTAAATGATATATCTAATAACAGATGAACTTTAATCAAGAATAAGCTGAAGAAATTTTAAATGTTCACAAAAACAAGTGAGAAGGGTAACAATTATTTACACATTCTATTAAGAGAAGTACTTAAAATTGAAATTCAAAATTAAACTTGTTTTTTCCAGTCATTGAATGGTGAAAGCAACTTCCTCCAAACTGTGGACCATTCTTAAAAGAAGTACCAATGACCATACTGTCTCCCAGTCTTCTTCACTGTAACTTAAAGACGCTTTGCTGCTTTGATCAGAGCTTCACCCCTAAAGACTAGTGATTTTGGTTGTGAAAATCCCCTCCTATTCTTCTAAAACTCAAGTAATTAAGCCTTAGCATCGTAACAAACAGCAGAATGCAACATTTTACAGCAAGCATCAAACTCTGAAGTAGATTTTAGCCTAAACAAACATTTGTTCTATGTTTTCATGATAATTTACTTTTCTATATATTTGGCATGTACAAGAGCATTTGGTTACTAAAGGATTAGGTGAAGGCTCAAAATCGAAGAAAAAAGGAAGAAGAAAGAAAGAAAGGTGATCCTTTCTCAAGCAGCAAATTTTAATCTAGGTATGGCAACTAGATTTGAATGTGCTTGATAATTTAATCAGATGATCCAGACAAGCTTCAAATATTAAATCATTTAAAATCTAAATTAAATAAAATTTAAGACAGAAACAAAGCTGTAGTTATTTTGATTCATCACCAATTAAAAGGAGCTACACTCGAAGGAACATAAGGACCTGGTCTTCCTAGATGGTGGTACCATGTCAAGAATTTCCATAATTGATATCAAACTAGAGTCTCATCTTTTTATGTTTCTCATCTTTGTTTATGATTGTGTTTTAACAAGGATAGTGACTCAAACTCTTGATTAAAACAGTTGAGAACCGTTGTACGAGTAATTAGTGAAGGACTCACGATAATAAGCATCAAGTGCTATTAAGTAAATGGTAGATAGTTAACACTCTTGTTGGAACAACCAAAAGAAGACCACTTATTATAAGGTGAAAAAGGAAATGAGAAAATCTATCTCTGTCATACTATGCTTCTGATGACTAATATTAAGATACATATGTTACTTTTAATCATACTAATAAATCTGTGGTCATAAAATAAAGTTTTAGCAATTGTAGGTGGAAAGACATTCTGGGGCTAGTGAGAAACTACATTAAGTGAAACAAATTTAAGTTTGTAGTCGCCTGTCATTCAGATAGAGAGAAAAATTAAACTTTCCTTAAATTTTATGGGTTGTTAGATTAGTGTTGATCCCTTACGCAAATATTTATTTTAACAATCCCTTATCTCTACCTCTGTGCACACATATGCACTCTAATATGTATACAGACACACACATGTATACAACCCCTTATCTCTATGCACATGCGTGTGTATGTGAGGGGGAGAGGGAGAGAGAGAGAGATAATTCCCTTGATACTTTATGGGAGTTATCCAATATCAGGAAAAACTTCATTCTACCAATGGATCTTAGAAAAATCTGACTCTTTGAGATCAATTTATAATGTTAAACTTCTCAATCTCAATAAAACTTTAAAATATTAAAAGAGGAAAGTTTATGCTCTTCTCTTAAATGAATCCCCTCCCATTCAAAAAGAAAGAGAAATTAATTAAAAATAAATGAAGAACTAAAGCTATTCATGCGCACTGGCCCTAGTAAAACTTAAAAGGGAGTCACTCGAGGCAGCCAAGTGAAAGTTAGAGAGCTGACATTAGTTATATTATTTGAATCCTGTATATGCATCATATAACTTTGATTAGTAAAAAGTGTTCAGGGATTTGGAGGCAATAGTGAACTCAACCTCAAAATATTTTGAGGACAAAATGCTCAATGTAAGTGAAATAAACGAGTTGTAATGGACTTCCAAAGCTTTTAAAACATTTTAGGGGTAGCTTTAAATATCATATTATTTTGCAACTTACCTGTGGATACATCTATGCATCCATTTTGAAACAAATGGAGTATGTTCTGCTAATTCTTTTGCTCAACATCTTGTCCACAGTGTGTACGTACATGTAACGTGTATAGACACTGGAGAACTGATTATTTTCTTAGTCAGGCTTCTCCCTACAGAGTACTCGTACCCAGTAATATGGTTTCCAGATTATGAAATTAGAGCATCTAGAGTACAATTTTCAACTGGGCCATCACTCTGGATTCTGAAATTTATCTTCAGAAGTGCAATTCTGTAATAATGGTTACATCACATGCACCTTCGACACTTGTCTAGTTGTTAGCTGTACTCCCATTTCTTTTTAACTACTTAAGGTAAATCTTGCATTCTTAACTCTGGCCGCTACGTCCTTATAATTGATTCAGCTTTTATGCTACAATCTTTGAACTTTTGAATTCCAATCTCTAGAGCTTATGGCTCCCACCAACTACTGATCACATTGCATATATATCTGTCCCATAGTTAGCATTGCCTAATAATAGTGAACTCTGTAATCTTACTCTTAACTTGTTTCAGGAGACAATCATCTGAACTCATTTCCTTTCTTGTAGCATTCTCATGTAGGGTGTCTCAATAGGGAGAGGCTGTAAACAGAGATGCATATGTGAGCTTTCCTCCATATTCTGTGTTAGAATATTTTGCCGTTGTAGTAGCCTTTTGTTTACAGCACTAAAGGTTACTTTTCTGCACTCTTCCAGACTCAAATTTCTTATTCCTTCAGGAAGTCTTAAAGTTCTAACTAAATTGCTTAAGGGGGATGTTAAAATATTTGGTAAGTTTATACTTCTAATACACTGAACTTGTACTAATGTATCCTAGGTAAGCTCTTTTCTACAGAAATCATATCAAGAAAATTACTTCCAAACTTGCAAGTGTTGTTCCACAAATACTGCACTTTTCTTCTTGTTATCGCTAATAGATAAACTAAAAAAATCATAGTAATCTCTGAGTATTTCAGTTTTTTTATCATAGATACCTAATAATACTACACAAATTTAAACATTGTGAATATGCAAATACTGCATCATAGTTTCTATCATCAATACCAACAACATCAGTGATAGGCTAAAGTTGACAAGTATAAAGCAGATGGAGTATATTTTACCTGCATGTTGCCAATTAGCAGAGCAAAGAAAACTAGACCCACAAGACAAATAAGACTGCAAAAAATTAGTTCCACTACTTGAGTACTTGCTGTCAAATTCTGGCCGTAGGAACTGTAAATTAAAAATAAAAAATGTCTTAATACGATGGCCAAAGAAAAAAAATACAGAATAATAGTAATAAAAGAAGTCTTTAATTCAGTTACTCAAAATTAAAAGGTCTCTGAAAATAGCTAAACTCTAGAACATAACTAACTTTTCACAGAATTTAGGCAAGGTGAAGCATAAGTTTATAAAGGCTTGCATAAATATTATGATGGTTACACCCAGAATCTAAGCAATAAGCCTGAGGAATGTAGAGTATAGTGTTTCTTCTTTGAAAACAATGATAACAGTCTATATTCCATAATGTTCATCAATATCTCTATTTCTGCTAACAATCTATTAAAGTTAATTCCAAAAAAGAGAAGAATTGAGGAATGTACACCAAGGAAAAAAAGCTTTTAGTATTTTTAATTCTTTGCAAATTTGAACTTTATAATGTATAATTCCTTAATTATACCATACCTAAGATTTTATAACTTCCAAAAGCATTTCTTATACCAGATACTATTAGAGCTTTCCCGAAATCAGATTTGTTCTATACAACTGGCTGAGACAAGACTTATTTTTAATGTTACAACCAAAAACTTAGTCAATGGAAAACAATCCACTACGAATATTTAGTTCACTACATGCATGCAGATTTGTGTCCTAGCTTCATTTTTTGTTTTAGAAACATAAGTCAGTTCTTTACCTAAAAGGTTCTACTTCAGTACAATGTGTGCCATGTACCTCTGGATGCTGTTGTCTATCATATTTTTACTTGTATGTCCTCTCTGATCGATAACAGTTGGTTTTTTGGCATTAGGCAATTGAAACAAGTAAATACTGACTCATGAACTTCATGCTGCTGGGCTAATAGCTTAGTGGTTAAGTACTAACTCGTTGTTCAAGAATACCAAGTTTGACTCCTGAAGGATGGAGGGGAAAAATTCATGTCCACTCACTTGTATTGGAGCTAAGAACGCAGCATACCACTCATTTCCATGGCTACCTATCTGCAATTCTGTTAGAGTTCACATCCCTTACAGCTACTGCAACCTTAAGTTTCAAAGGGAAGCAGGTTTATATTTCTCAAGCTTTTTTCTTTCTTAAATTTTTTTTTATTCAAGCTTTTAAGTATAGCTCTTATTTCTGGATGTAAAATTGCTTATTTTATTCTTTGGTTCTTTGAATTTTATCCTGCATAAGTGGGAACCGAAGGCCAACAATCAAGTCTAAGTAATCGCATTGACATCTATACATAGACTTTACACATTTCTGAGAATTACTAACAATAAAGCTATCATCATCCTATTGTGCATTGGCTAATGAATCTAAAGTAATAATCAAACCGGTAGATATTTTTGGATTTTTATAGCTTGACAAGAAGACACATAAAAGCTAAGAAATAAAAGCATAATTTTTCATAAAGCTCATTAACTAGAAACACTCGCCAACTTGTTGAAAAGTCATAAAGCTACATAAAAAAGGGAACTAAATTTGAATGCCTTTATTACGCTCTCTCCCCCCCCCCCCAGTGAAAATAAGGTGAAGTGAAGCACCTTCCTATTTGCTATAGAATTTTGTAGGATTTAAAAGTTTCCTAAAAACCTTCCCCTATAGTTGAATCTAAAAGTTTCTGAGGATTTCAAGATTTTCCATCAGAATAAACAGCTCAGAATCTTGGTTTTCCTTTATCATTTTCTTTCCGTTTTCAGGGGAGCACACAGATACGAGAATAAAAACAATATAATTTCCTTAAATTGTAAAATGAATAATTGCAACTTTGTTTTTGGTGCTCAGAAACGGAAACAAAAATGAGATGTTTATTCATTGTAGTGTGATATGTTGCATGTACAAATTATTGCTATCTTACTGAACTCAGTTCCTTTAATATTATTTATTAAAGAGTGTGTCATGGTATGAAAAGTAGAAAACCATATTGTCTACTATAAACAACCCACCGTTGTGCCTCACCTATGCTGTCTAGTCACACTTCTTGAAAAAGAAAGGTATAAGAAGACACCACAACGGATAGAAAGATTTTAAATGAGAACAGAGGTAGAAAGTTTGGAGTGAGCTTCAACCACACTGATACAATGGAATGTGAAGGAAAGATGAAAAAATTAATATTCAATATATCAACTATGGACAGTTAATATACCTCAGATTCCTCAACCCCCACCAAAGGCAGTAAAAGAATGTGCTTAGGAAGTCTGACGAAGAAACTTGATCCTGGAAGGCTTCACCGAACATCCCAAACTCAAAGTTATCAGGTGTACAAATAATAAATGCCTTTGTAATGTTTTTCCATCTTTTAGCTTCATCAGCATTGTACTGACAATCAAGATAATTAGCTTCGCAAGGATTTCGACCTTTAATCTCGTTTGCGCAAACATCTTTCCAGCATGAGAAGTGCCGCTCAAAGGACATGAGATACCATACAGCTCCCAAAACCTGAACTGACAATTTAAAAATAATAATAAGCACAAATGAACTATATCAATTTCAGTAACGTAGTAGCAGTTTCACCTATTTCTAAGTGTCATATTATGAAGTGAACAAATCAAAAGAAGAAAATACTCTTTAACAGTATGGCAGGAGAAACAAAGTCTTTGAACAGCGGGGAAAGTAGGAGTCTACTTACATGACTAACAAGCATATAGAGAAGTAGATTGTATGCTGCTCCCGACCATTCAGTCTTTGCCACAACGCCAGTATTTTTTATAATTTTAGAATTTAGAGGGAAAATAACACATAATCTTGGAATGTACTGAAGAATAATAACTAGAGAGATGGCATGGTTAGCACGAGCTGCTCCAGGGAGTTTATTGAGTGGCATTATAAATGAAACAAGAAACTGCCAGAATAAAACAGAAAAAGTTAAGACCGATTTAAAAAAAGAAAAGATAAAAGAAGGGAACATGAGAAGTAAATGGAACAAAAATAGTAACCAGATCTCCCAACACTACTTCAAAACTAGGAAACAAATAAATAAGAAATAAAAATGATAATCAACTTAGATGATAAGACGAATCAGAATACAATGGGTACGAATAATGAAACTCCTCAAGAAAGGTCATAAAGACATGTTTTTCTTTGCAAGCCCTGAAATCGCAAAAAGGATATTCAAGAGAAGGCCACACTTTCACCTCACTTCCACCTTTCTTAATTGCCTATAGATGCAATGTCTGACTGGTAGATTTCAAGGTCACATTGATAAATGCACTAAGTCCAATATGGAAGCAAATAAATGGACTTATGGACCTTGAAATGCTTCCTATCAGTTTTATTACAAAGGAACTCAAGATTTAGTAAAATAACAACTTAATCAGCATCACGGTAACTTATTTTCAGTCTAAACCAGTGAGGGATATTTTCCTTAATTTGAAATGGTCTGTCAAGTTTTAACATGGCCATTTGGATGATTAAGGTCTCACAATTCTGTTCTCCAAAATGAGACAACAGAATGCTTGTTGGCAAGTCATTGGTAACAGATAACACATGATTCTTCTGATTTTATGTTTCTAGTTCAGAGGATTCCTCATCCTCTTTCTTATAATACTTTTGCACAAAGATTCTTCTTTATATGGAAGCAAATCCCAAACTTCTGCTTTTTTACGACATTTTACAATAAACCCTCAAAGGATCCCTAACTGCTTACTTCACTCATTCACCTGTATTGAGATTCACTTGACAGGAAAAAACAAGTTAACCTAATCAAACTTTCTAAAGAGGAAAAGATAAGTTCTTCCATAATCTTAATATTCCAAATTCCGACATATTAAGTCAACTGTTTCTTGGAAGGTAACAAAGAACAGTTTATACAGTGATGAACCATTAAAGTAATAGGAGTTACACAACGGGAGACAAAGATAATTCTTCCAAATTCACAATAAGAACCATGCACATACTTTAAAATGACAAACCGTTTTATTTCTTATTTGTTCAAAACTACACATAAGAAAATAATATTCTTAAAATTCCATTTAGACATCTTTTTCCCACAAAACATTCCATTCTGGACTTCCTCGTCAGATTCGAATTCCCAATTATAAATAGTTATTGCTTACGCATAACCAGAGCTACACAATTTAATCTAATGCCAACAGAAATAACTATAAACAGAATGAAAAATCAATGACATAAAGACAGACCCAAATTCAAACAAGGACACTACAGAATTAAAGCCAGAAATAAAAATAACAGAACAGTTGGCACTTTTGAATGGAAGAAATTTTGCAGATAAACAAACTGAAATAATTTGAGAGAATTCAGGCAGGAAACAAAGGGTACCTACTTGAGGGAGAGGAAGAGCAGCGGTAAGATCAATGGCAAAATCACCTTTTAAGTATCTAGCAGCTATCTTCCGAGAATCCAAAACCAACTCTCCTTTCCCGAAAACCCTAGAGCTCGGTCTCACATATGCAGTGCGGAATTTCATGCTGATTTGAAGAATAGAAAAAAGATCCACAATTGTCCGCATGAATATAAGGGTTATGGCTAACGTGGTGTCAATTTCCATGCATTTTTCTTGCAGTTTTGGGAGATAGAAAAACAGAGGATCAAGAAACAGAGCAATAAGGGAAGTTACCAGGAAAACTCTGTTCCATTTGCTGACAAACTCCCCATTTGGGTCAAGAATTTGCTTCCACCATGGCTTCTCGTGGTCGTAGAAGAAAGATGCTGTTAGATTGATGATTTTGGAAGAATCAAAGTGCATATGGAGGTTATTCATCTTAGCCCATTTGACCATTACAAATGAAAATTCGCCACTAGGGAGGAGGAAGAGCACGGCGGCGATTGAGGGTTTTCCGGTGGATGATGGGGAAAGGGCAAGTGAGGGTTGCAGAGATCAAAATGTTGTGGAGAAGAAAATGGGCTTCCATCGGTAGTTGCAGAAGTTGGAGAGGGAGATGGAAGGTGGATTTGGTCGTTAATTCCGTTAGAACAGCGCGCCATATTTGAGTGGATAGCAGTGAAACTGCCAAATTGATAAAGGCTTTAAACTGGATTTTCACATTTCTTCATTTTTGTGTTTTCAAAGGAAACTTAACTTTTAAATGTCATTTTTAATTTCAATAATATATTTTATAGATGAATGAATAAATTTTAGTTCATAGTTGCTCTCTTGTGTTTTGTGTACTCTATTATTCATTGTTTGATAAAGTGAATTTCTAGGGAAATTATAATTATTTATCCAAATGGAAAAAATTCTAATACAAATGGTTCCACATAAACTTGGGATTGAATATCCACTTTTCTATTTTAATTTATCTAAAATTGAATATTCACTTTCCTTATATAAACATATTTTCCATCTAAAATTTCTTTAATAATATTTTTAATTTAACAGATTTATATTTTGCAAAGTCATAATCTTCACTACTCTATCACTTTAATTCAATGAATTTATATCTCATTAACTCATATATCTCACTATCAATTATATTAATATAAAAAATAATTTAATAACTTAATTAAAGTCAAACACATTTTTTAATTTCTAATTAAAGTCAAAAGTTGACATTCAATTCTAAACAAAGAAAATAATATATATTGAATTATATTCAATTCTATTTTTACTACTCCATACGTCTCATTAAAATAGACATGATTTCTATTTCATTTCTTCCAAATTATAATTCAATTTTTCTATTTAGAGTATAATTAATTTTTAAATAAACAAAATTACACATATTTAACACATTGGCTCAACTACTTATTTTCAAGACTAGTTTTGAAATTCTAAATATAATTACTCAGCACAACTAAATTTTTGATTCCCAATATGGAGTAATTAAACATTTCAAAATGACTATAAATTCTCTTATGGTGGTAAAGTGAAAAACAAATTTAAATGAGGCCAAATCTGAAATTCGTATACATGGTTGGGGGGGGGGGGGTTAGTTCTTTCTAGTAGTGGTGTTCAAAATTCAAGTTTTGTGATTAGATGGTGCCACTGAAATTTACTTTGAAATGAATAACCATGGCGGGAATAGTTTGATGCAGAGAAGAAGATAAATAGTTTTTTGAAAAAATAAAATTCCATCCATTTATGTTGGCCATAAAAAAAGTTTAATTGTTAGAGTTGTTTAATTGGTGGGTTATAAACGCAACATGGTGAAAATGCTTTGTTACATAGAGTAAATTTGATTAGTCTTCCAAAAAAAAAATTAATTGTTGGATCAATTTTAGTGAAAGGATAAATTAAGAAAATTGTAGAATTAATTCACAATTTAAACAATATTTAATGTCTACTTAACCTTAATCTATGTGAAAACTAAGGATTGTCTTAATGGGACAGAGGGAGTATTATGTTAGAATAAAAACTATATTACAACATGTTTAATGCTTAACAAGTTATTGAAATATTAGAAGGAATCTTGCCATTTGATACTAGTGTGGCAACATAGACATTTGGGAAACATAGACATTAGATGGTTTACGTACTCATACATGTGATGAATAACAGCGATCTAAACTCTGCACAACAGGCAAATGTTTTTAGTAATTTCCTACCACTAACTAAATTGAGGTCAAATGATAGTTCATTATTAGGTACTCAGCTCACCTGCATATGATATACACACACCCACCAACCAAGCCAATAGAGAAGAAGCTAATCACCACAACTGCATCGGGATTGACTAGTGCTTCACAATGCTCAGCATCCATACATAGTCACCTTGAAGACTGTCCATTTCCCTGTATATACAGAAAGCAAGGTTGAGCATGGGTTTGTGAGTTGAGAACCAAACATGGTAAGAATTTCAACCATCAAGTAGAAGCAAAGCTTGTTTAATCAGAAATGACATAATAAACATTCATGTCTTCAGATAGGTTCTGTCTCTATGGGCTTTTGGCAGCCTTTCAACACAAGACATGCCAAGCAAAAGGGCAATGAGCATATTGTCTACCATGGCCATTGAAATATTGCTTCTTTTCCATTTTGAAGGTTGTCCACTCAAGGTTACAAGTAAATCTGGAGCATGAAATCATATGCTCCATTTAAATTCAACTTTGCTTTTAGTTTCATATATGTTGACACTAACGTAAAACGACATAAAAGTTTGGTTATCACTTATCCATCTCCAGCTTCAATTCTTTAAACAGGATATGACCCAATAATTTATTGCTTAATACTTGTTGGGAACCTTCAATTTATTGCAGCAGACTCACCTTAAGTGTAAAGCATTACTTAATGGCTTCTGGACTATGTGGACAAATGTATGCAACAGAAGAGGTATATAAAGTGGCACTTGCGCAAAGCAATAAGAAACTATTAACAATCACAGATATATAACGAGTACTCATACTGAACTTCTTCCTCCACCTTTTGACAAGTGAATTTGCCAAACGTCCAACATGAAAATGAGTATCAAGAAAGCAGTTGTCGATTTGAGAAGTCAGAATGGAATCTGAAACTAGAATACCAAATTAACTTACTACTACCAGCCAAAATGAAGGTTCAACAGATGCTGTAGAATATAAGCTCAAACTGTATTGTTACAGCAAAAGTTGAGATTAGTTGGTTAAAGAAAATATTTACTTGCTTTGACCTCCTGGTTAAAGTGATTTGCGTTTCAGTTTTAGACTGATATCAAACTGACCAAAGTTGGATGATAGGATTCAATTTGCTTGGAAAATCAAGCAAGAAATTCATATGCTTTCATAACAATGATATTTTGAATACTCTAAAAAGTAATTTGATAGGACAATGGTAAAACAGAAGCACTATATTTAGGAAGAACTGTACAGTAATTTGATAAAGATACAGGTTTTATGAAAAACAGCTAGTTTTATCATTACTCAAATTTAATCACTTACTGCAACAAAATCAATGTGCATTATTAAATGGAAATTAAGTACTTCTACAACTATATAGACACCTGTTTGAATTAGAGACTTCTTCAAATGTACCATGTATGTCCACGAGGAGCATATACAATGTGTATTATTTCATGGGCAAAGCCTTAGGAGGAGCGCCAGTCTTTCATTTGAATCATTACCAATAGTATTAGATAATAGAGTAGCAAGAGATTACCCTAGAGCATGCTAGAAGAAATAATTGAAAACTTAATGTTTTTAGTCGAAGCTTAAGGTAGAAACTCAAAGATTCTTTGAATGACAAGATTATAGTAAAGTTAAAATTCTCTTCTAAACTTACAGGAAAAATCCAATCCATATCAGATAAGACCCTTTCATTTTATTTTTATTTTTCCTTTCTCTTTTTCTGAAAAGTGGGTAAAAATGAAACCTACCTGACCTCTACTGAAAATAGTTGCATACTCCATAACAAAATTATAATTAAAAAAAAAACGGTGAAGAGCAAGAATGAAACCAGTTTGGCTGAAAGTGAAGAATCTGATGGGTTTTTTTCTTTTAAAAAATTATTTTTGCTTGTTGCTTTCTAACATAATGATATACTACCCTTAGTCACAAATCAAAGCTTCTCCTCCAATCAAGATCAGAACTGTATATATTTTAAGACCAAACAATGAACCAAATCAAGATAATTGAGAAGAGTTGTAGCACAACAAAAAAAAGACAATAACATGTAAGCAAAGGAGAATCTATTGTGTAAATCTAGTAATACAAGAAAACTTTGGGCCTGTGAATCTCTGCAGTAAATCAGCATAAACTCTGATAAAGCAAGAGGAAAGTGTTGATCCTGATATGATGTAGTTGTGAGCATAAAACTTTCTCTTCTTAGAAATGAGGCCTTATTAAGCAATGCAGCATGCATTAACAGATACTAAACCTACACAAAACACAGTTCAGCAGTAAAATCAAGCTAAAACACAAGTATATAGGCATCTACAGAAAAGGCTTACCATCTAAGAATGGTGCAATACTCCTGCAACAATTCTGCAGCCTTATGCATGGCCAATATAAGCTTAATGATCAGGTCCTGTTGCCAGGCTAATTTCTTTGCCCATAACTTTGTCACGGTTGCAAAAGAAGTGATATTACTCCTCTTTTGATGTTTCTTCATGTCGTCTCATATCATCAACTGAAAATTGAACTAAAAACCAGTATGTCCACTTTTTCACATACTGAACCATTTTAAAGATAATGTGATGAGTAAAAACCACAAGTTATAAAAGGTGGCATTGAATACAGCATATAAGATCAGCAAAAATGACTAAAGATTGGCTCGACTCTCTGGGAGCTTTTGTGCTAGAGCTATTTGTAGCATATCTCAAAGATCTACACTAGCAGAGAGCTATTATGCCAAGAAATTACATTGAGAACAGTATTCACTTCATGATGAGGCAGTCCCAGTAATGCGGGATACCAACTCTTCTTCACCCAAATTTCCCAACTGCTTTACCATATTGTCCTTGTAAGATGCCTCTAGATGAACACCCCTTTTAACCATTAGACTCACCACCTTTGCGGCTTCTACTAAATGATGGTCTTGACAAAGTCCAGCCAAAAGAATTGAATAAATATCAGAATCCATGGTAGTTATGTTTCCCAACTTCTCAGTTCCATCGTACAAGCAAAATGCATCTAGACACCGTCCCTCCAAACAAAGCCACTTAATAATAGTACTCGAAGCCACACCATCGGGCCTCAATCCACGGGTTAACATCATCCTGAAAACCATCTCAGCATCTTTGAATTTGCCAATCTGCCAGAGGGAAACCACGAGAGAGCTGTAGCATTCATCAGAGCATACACTGTCTTCAGCAACTCTATCAATGACCTTATGAGCATCCTCTATGTGCCCATCCTTGCAAAGCCCCTTAATTAAAATGCTCATTGTGATCCTATTTGGCATGCAACCAAAACTCTTCATCCGATCCAAAATGGTCAAAGCCTCCAAGGATCGTCCCTTCTCACAGAAATTTTGAATCAGAGATGTATAGGTAACAACATTTGGCTTACAACCACCACTTTCTTTCTCCATCTCTGCTAACAACTCTAATGACCTCTCTAAACTCCCAAATTTACCAATCCCATCTATAATTGTAGAGTACACTACCGCATTAGGCAAGCAACCATGCCCCTTCATAGCCTTAATCAATCCGCAAGCATCTTCCAGCCTCCCAACATCACATAACCCCTTAATCATTGACATGTAAGTAATCACATCAGGATAAAGATCAATCAAACCCATCTCTCTCATCAATCCCAATGCGTCATCCATCTTCCCCTTCTGACAAAACAACCTAATAACCACATTATATGCAGTAGTGTCAGGCCTGCAGTTCAACTCCTTCATTTTTTTCAACACCCAGAATCCCAAGTTTGCATCTTTAGCCTCAGTACACAAATTCAGCACCACCTTGAGCATCTTAACAGTAACACCACAATTTTCAACCCTATAGGACTCAATAACATCCTTAACGATTTGAGGGTTTTCATCGATTTCAAGCAGTTTACAAGCTCTGCCATACACAATAGAGCTATGTCTATAGTTAGGTTGAATGCCAGCCCAAATGAAGAACCTCAGACCCATTTTGGGTTTAACGGAACATCTCTTTAACACTTCAACTATGCAAGAAGTATCAAGTTTAGTCTTAACCGTGGCCAGGGACTTTTCCACATTTGGCCCATTCTTCTGCAAATGGGTCAAGAATTTTTCGGCTGGAGATATCGATGTGGCGTAAAGGAAGAATTTTGTGAGCGATGAATTGATTCTTTTAGTTGAGAGAGGTGATGATGAAGGAGATCGACATGAAACAAACATTGATATTCTTTAGAAATTTTCACCATAAAAAACTATGGAGATTCTGGGACTGGATTAAAATGGCAATCACATTGGCATCAATTGGGGGATACGGGAATGGCAGTGTGAATTTTGGGTCCTAATACGCCCTTATCTCCAAATTCGTCCCCCTTTAGAAAATAATATTCTCGTCTACGTTCCTATCTCCATTGAAAAAATTGGCATAAAAGTCCAAAAAATATAATAAGAATTGAATTTTTTTGAAATAAATTTGAAAAAATGGTGATGTACACATAACTGATTTTTATACTACTTAATGACTATATTTTGTTTAAAAATCAGGTTAATTGTGTCATTTAATGGATATATTTCACATTTCCTTTCTATTTCTTTGCGTTATAAGTTTTTCAGTGTATTCTAGTACATTTTGGAGATAAAAAGAAGAGGAAGAAATGAAGATGAAGATGAAGAAGAAGAAAAAAAAAAAATAATAACAGTAACTCCGGTGAATAGTACAACCGTCGATGAAGACGTCATTGCTTACGTCATGAATAGTGTCCGTCCGCCGGTCAAAGTCAACAAGTCAACATGCTATAGTATCCGAATGTCAAAATGACCATTTTTACCCCTAGAAATTTCCCTATAAATATGCTAGCTTCATTTCTCATTTACGACACCAATTTAGCTCCAATCTTCTTCATTTATTTTGTAATTTCTTTCTTTTATTATTATCTTCATATTAATATAATTTTTAGAATTTTTAGAATAGTTTTTCAAGTCTTTTTGTAAAATTTAGTAAATAAATTATGTCCGGATAATTTCAATATTTTCGGGGAGTATTTCTTTCATATTTTCGTTCTAATGTTTATAAATTTCATCTTATATTTATTAAATATGGATTGTGAGTAATTTCCTTTTGTTAGTAAGGATATGTGTTAAGTTATTAATAAATGGGATTATGAGATAATTTTCTTTGTACTTAATTTCTATTTGGATTTATTTAACTGGACTTATGGTCGGTTTACCCGCCTAGTCTTTATTTATTTTGCTTTATGCACTTTAAATATCGCAAATGGATGGCCGAGCCACCTATTAGTTTAATTTACTTTTATGTCTTTTATTTTCTTTTTTTATGGAAGGCCGAACCTCCATACTTTTAGTTTAATTTATTTAAATGGCCGGTTGAACCGCCTAATTTGTTTAGTTAATATAAATCCAATCTTTCTTTATATATATATATATATATATATATTTGTATATTTATTTAATATACTTATATCTATATATTAATTAAGTATTTATGTAATTCCTGTTTTAATTAATATAATTATGTGAATTAATTGGATTGACAATCCAATTAATAAACGTGATTATATAGCTAGGATTATTAAGTCTTGTATTAATGATTAAAGTGGCATCTACTAATTTAATTGAGTTGCAGCTCTTGGCTTAATTAAATTAGTAGTGGAATTATATAATTTAAATTGTATATAATTAAACTGATTGTTATATACAATTTAATGTTGGTGATGCCTTATTTACTTAATGCAATTTGATTGAACATCCTATACACGCTGGTTGGTAGTGGTGTTTAATTAAATTAGAGATTAATCTGTCTGAGCTGATCGGGATTAATCTAATTTGTAAGGATAGGAATCTGTCTGAGCTGATCGGGATTCTAAAACCAATTACTTAATAATGTCTTTATCTATGATTAATCCCATGAAAAATATAACTTGATACTAATTCCTTGCTAACGTTTTTTTATATCATTTATATTCCAAATTCCTTTTTAATTCTATTCTCAAAATACCAAAAACCCCCCCAAAACTCTTTCCGATTAATGATTTTAATTTAAGAGTTGACAAATCTCTGTGGATTCGATCCCTACTTTCCCTATCTACATAGGAATTGTTAGGTTTAAATTTGAGAGCCGCACGACAGGCTTCGTCAAATGGCAAAATGATAAATGGATAAAAATGATGAGATTTAATATTTTATCGAAATTGAATTTATTAATTTGAAAAATTAGATAAAATGGAAAAATAGATGATATATTAATGTATATCTGTGTTATATCTCTATATATAGAGATTGTTATTAGGTAAAAATATTATTATTCTTTAAGTTGATAATTATTATTTCACTTCTTCTTCTTCTACACTTATTCAAATAATATATATATATATTTTTTCAATCCAAAGAATGGAAGACACTGCAATACCTAGAACAAAATATATTTTTACAAATATTTATGAGTAAAGATGTTGAAAATCATTGGTCTTTTTTGTGAGACTAACTTTGGAAATGATAAACATAATATTGAAGTTGCAATTAAATTAGGGAGGATGTTAACTTGTCAAAAGATTAATAAAATATATGGAGGAGGTGATACTGGATTAGTTAATATTATTGCTCAGACAGCACACAAAAATAAATCTAAAACGATAGGAGTTATTCTAATTCATTTAAAACTTTTATATGGTAGAATAGTTTGATCTAAGATATAAGTCAATTTTATGTATGAACGCACACGTATAATGATACAAAAATTTAATGCGATCATAGTATTACCAGGAGGATTTGATATGTTATAGCAAATGTTTAATATTGTTTATTAGTTAAATTTGAATTTTCATAACAAATCTATTTATCTATTTAATGTCAACAATTTCATTGATCCCTTATTGATATTAATTGATAAGACGGTTGAAAATAAGTTTTTATCACCATTTTCAAGAAGATTTATGCTTTTAACAATCAATTTGTTTGAACTGATGTTCAAATTAGAAATTTTTGTGCCTGTATTTAATCATAAAGTACCTCTAATTAATTTATCTATTTCCAGTACATCTATTCAAAGTAACAAACGCAAAAAAAAAAAAAATATATGAACTTGATTTGAACTTATGATTGTAGATATGTGCAATTTATGGAGTCAATATATTTTGTTTATCTTTATTAGATTCTTCTTTAAGTGAATGATATAATTTATTAATATATTGTGTATTTTATTTTATGAATGTATTGTGTAATGATGAAAATTATTTAATGTCATACTTTTTATTTTAATGTGTAATGTTTTATATTTTATTCTTAAAAGTCTTTATTTGGTGTGTAAAAATTAACAATATTAATGATTTATAACAATAATAATGTATGATATATATATATATATATATATTTCTTTTTCAACACATTAAATTTAATATGCGTTCATACATTTTAATATTATTTTTCAACAATATTAATATTATGAACTCATTAAATTTTTGTATCATTATATCTATACGTTCAAATATAAAATTGACTTGTATCTCAGATCAAGCTGTTCTACTATATAAAGATTTTAAATGAATTAGAATAACACCTATCGTTTTAGACTTGTTTTTATGTGTTGTTTGAGCAACAACACCGACTAATCCAACATTAACTACAAAATAACACTTGTGAAGTCTTGTATTGAGATTGAAGAAGATCAAAGGAGTAGAGTTGTCTATATTTCAATTTTCCAATTGAATGAGTTCTTTTCTCTCCTTTATTCTCTTTTTAATGATTTTACTTATGAATTTTGAGTAATTTTTTAGTTAGCAAGGATATGTATTGAGTTGAGTTTTATGGGATTTTGAGATAATTCTAGTCATAGATTAAAATTCAACTTATAGATTAAAATCTTTTAGATCTATATATTTAAGAATTAATCTTAAACTAGAAGAATCTAATCTTTTATTAGTTAATGTTAAATTGATCTTGAGTATTTGAACAATTTCATGAATTCATTCTATCAATTGTATGTTTTCAATTAAAACTAGCCATTTTAATTGATTTATATGGTTGATTTAATATGAATTGAGAACCGGATGTTTGATTTTTCATTGAAGTATCATTAATTGATTAAACTAGTTTGATGAATTAATGTGGAATTATTTTAAAATAAATTACATGAATTTAATTGGCTATTATTTTCGTGATATTTATGTTGATGATGTTCTCAGTCTTTTTGCAACTTGATTGATAATTTTATTCAAGCGATTTGGTAAAATTATTGATTAGATTAGTGATTAATTTGCTGTGCTATGCAAAATTGATCTATTCTAATTAGAATTGGAATTGCTGCTGCAACGCAATATTCCAAATCAACTTCTATAAAGTATTTTTATCAATGATTATCTCATATTAACGAGATTAAATTTATATATTCCTTGCTAATGCCTTTTATCATAGATTTACAAAAGTGTTTGAAGTGTTAAGTGTTTATTATTCTTAAATCTTTTCATCTTCTATTTTGTTTTTCAATACACAAATCCTCTCCAAATCTGATTAGATTTCTTTTCCAAAGAATTTAGAATTCTCTATGGGATCGAACTTTACTTACCACTACTATATAGTTGTGAGTTTAAAAATATATTAATTTAAAGGCGCAATGACACACTCATCATAGATCTGTCACTCTTCCACCTATATGATCTATTCATATGGGGGATAATTTGCTAGAGATGCATCTAGTCGACTCCAAACATGGAACATATATACCTATTCCAGTACGATTATCTTGTAGTAGGGCTTCTAGACATTCGATCGGGGTAGGATCTGATACTGAGATTGAGATTAATGCTGATAAGATGATACTAGATCAGAGTATGGCTAGAGATGATGTTCACACAGAGGAGGTTGGGGTAGCTAGTTGGGAGCCATAAGTGAGTGCAAAGGTCTTAGCAAAGCTAGAGGTAGTTAGCGGCACTAGCACTCGTCCTACAAACAGATGCTAGGACGCACATGAGGGTCTAGAACACTTACCACGTACCAACGAGCTTTGAGTTGGTTAGATTTGATCATGAATTGGAACGAGAGGTATATATGATTTATGTTAGTGATGTATTAATAAATTAATTGATTTTTATGTTATTTAATGACTATATTTTGTTTATAAATCGGTTAATTATGTTATTTAATTTATATATTTCACGTTTCCTTTATATTTCTTTGTTTTTAAGTTTTATAGTGTATTTTAGTTCATTTTGAAGATAAAAAGAAAAAGAGAAAATGTTGGAGAAATTAAAAAAAAAATTAATGTCATCCGTTAATGTGACGCAATCAGAAAATGACAAGTGGCGCTTCTAGAAGGCGTAACGTGGACCAATAAGGGCACGACAAGTGGTGATGTGTGGGGAAATTAGGCTACCAAATGAATTTTTAATATTTTAGAGTGCGAAATTACCATTTTACCTTTGATTTTTGTGCCTATAAATAGATAGTTTGTTTTTATCATTTCTTCATCAATTTAGCTCCACGCTTCTCCATTTCTTTTGCAATTTCTTTCTTTAATTATTTTCTTAATCTTAGTGTATTTTCCATAATTTTTAGAATAATATTTCAAGACTTTTCGTAATATTTGGGAAATAAATTATGTTCGGATAATTTCAAAATTTTCGAGGAGTTTATCTTTCAAATTTTCTTTCTAATATTTATAAATTTTATATTATATTTATTAAATATGTATTTTGAGTAATTTTCTTTTGTTAGTAAGGATATATGTTAAGTTATTAATAAATAAGATTATGAAATAATTTTCTTTGTACTTAATTTCTTTTTGGATTTATTTAATTGAACTTATGATTGGTTTATCCGCCTAATCTTTATTATTTTTAATTTATGAACTTTAAATATCGCAAATGGATGGTCGAGCCACCTAATTAGTTTAATTTAATTTTATGTCTTTTATTTTCTTTATTATGAAAGACCGAACATCCTAATTAGTTTAATTTATTTTTATGGAAGGCTGAGCCTCCATTCTTTTAGTTTAATTTATTTAAATGGCCGGTTAAACCACCTAATTTGTTTAGTTAATATAAATCAAATATTTATTTATCTATATGTATGTATTTATTTAATATACTTATATATATATATATATTAATTGAGTATTTATATAATAATGTTTTAATCAATATAATTGTGTGAATTAATTGGATTGACAATCTAGTTAATAAATATGATTATATAGCTAGGATTATTAATCTTGTATTGATGATTCAAGTATCATCTACTAGTTTAATTGAGTTGCAGCTCTTGGCTGAATTAAATTAGTAGCAGAATTATATAATTTAAATTGTATATAATTAAGCTGATTGTTATATACAATTTAATATTGGTGATGCTTTATTTACTTAATGCAATTTGATTGAACATCTTATACAAGCTGGTTGATAGTGGTGTTTAATTAAATTAGATATTAATGTGTGTAAGCTGATCGGGATTAATCTAATTTGTAAAGATAGGAATTGTTTGAGCTGATTGGGATTCTAAAACTAATTACTTAATAATGTCTTTATCTATGATTAATCCCATGAAATATATAACTTGATACTAGTTCCTTGTTAACTCCTTTTTATATCATTTGTATTCCAAATTCATTTTTTAATTATGTTTACAAATTCGAAAATCCCAAAAATATTTATTTTAATTATTACTATATTCTTGTTCTCAAAATACCAAAACCCCCAAACTTTTTTTGATTAATTGTTTTAATTTAAGAGTTGACAATCCTTATTTGCCCTAATTACATAGGTTAGTTGAGCTTGATATTAATTTGATAGTGGAATGACACGCTTGTCATTCATACATCGAGATAGATGTGAATATTTGTATTGCTATCATCTAAGAAAAATAGAAGGGGTAGGAAATCTTGAATGCATGATCAACCACAATTCATTAAAAAAAATTAACATGCAATGGCAAAAAAATGGAAAAATAAAAAGATAATAAAACTTCAAGAGAAACATGCGGCAACAAAGTGTGACCCCAATGCAAGAAAACAATTAGTCATCACTCAAGCATATACTGAATGAGGAGTGAGTTGACCACCAACTAGTGGTAGGCATGCATAATTGTTTATGGAAGAAAATGAGACAACATCGTAGTCATACCAAGTGGTGATGAAAAATTCGATATATGTGATACTTATCCATTTATCAAAGACCGCGGAACTAGTATCATGAGCTACAGACTTATCCTTCTGTCGTGCCACCCACTCATCCATCTCTGCATGATAATCATGAGTGTGATCCTCTGATACTCCAAGCACTGGATGCAACTCTATGTGGAGGGTCCTCCAAAAAGGGTGTATCTCTTCTAATCAGATCGACGTGTCCCTATCAATGGTCCTCTAGAATACATGCACATGGAACCCAATTAGTCATCCTCAAAACACAACCACATACTCTCTTTTGACTCAGGTCCAATCTATCTATCTGCTCATGCTTGTGGTACAAAATTCTAATGGCCCAGTGTGTGACCTGACCAGGTAGAGGCCGGAGGATATCTAGGTTACATACATGCAAATCACGAATTCCAGAAGTCTCAAATGCAAGTCTTAGCTTGTTTATTTAAGTCTTGATTACCTGACACAACCAAGGGAATATAGTGTCAAATGCTCTAGTGGATGCCCCCCAACATACATTTCAAAACAAAATGTTGATTCTCTACCCTGTTTGTAGTGTTATTTTCTAAGTGTAGACGAGTGTCTCTTCATGCTGCAACAAATCTGTCTCGATATGGAGTGAGTCATATATCATCAAGATACTTCAAGCAATACTTCTATTTCTGACAAGCATAGTACATAGATATATGCATTTCTTCATAAATATCTTGAATAGAAAATTCAACCAGATTATATTGTACATTCTGCAAGAACCATATGCCAATCTCATTGTCTTTTGATATAGTTGTGAGCTTACTTTCCACGTTTTTAGCAATATGTCTTGTACATAATAAATGTATAGATGTTGGAAAAACACTCTCAATAGCATTAAGAATGTCAAGCTCTCTGTCAGTCAATATCACTCATTCCGAACTCATACCATGTGGTAAAATATTCATAAACTACTAACGTACCCATGAATATGGGTACGTTAGGACAAAATTCATACTCGTAGGACACATACCAACTATCTCAAAACATGATATCTTGTATTTGCTTGTCTTGTAGGTGCTATCAATAATAAGTACATGATGAAAGACTCGTACTATATTAACAGGTTTTGGATGGCCAAACATAATGTCAATGACAATACCCATCTCTAATTGAAATCTGTACCAATACAACCACTCACTCTAGACGACTAGCTTCAACATTGTTGCATGACCAACTTACTTTCAGACTCTTCATCTCTTATATTGTTTTGCTAGTTATAAATATATTTTATGCTACCAACATTCTTGGGAAAATGTCGCTTCACACTATCCAATATTCCATTAGGCTCACAGCATTTTTTGTAAGATCAACGACAATCTTTATCTCTTCCTTCTCCAACTTAACAACCTGTAGAAGCCCATAAACATATATACCCAAACTATGATTGTGTGATCCATTCTTGGCTTGTAATCTCCAAAAATCATCAAAACCCTCATAACATCTGAGCAACATTAGATTGTGATTCCATAGATGTCCTCTTATATTTTCCTCACACTCCCAACAAAGTCACACCTTACCTTTCCCAAGTGTGTTATAAGATCAAGTAATGAAGAAAAATGTATTATGATCATATCTACTTTGCTTCACCCAATCAGGCAATACTTCTTTTGTAAGAAACAAAAAATGAAGTAGTAAACTGCTATGTTAAATATCTACTAATCTCATCAAAAACCTCAAAAGGATTATCATCATCTTAAACAATAAAATCACTTAATATAATTAAATTATAATAATTATTATATAAAAAACAAAATCATATAATAATAATTGTCCTATAACAATATAATCATTATTATATCAAACAAGTAAATTGTGTATGAAAAATACATACATAAAAAATAGAAAAAAAGAACATTGATCTATGGAAATATTAGCCGCACCTTTTGACAGAACACGTGGTCAGGTTACCCAAGATATTTGCAGACATACACGGCCAACACTATCACGACCTTTCATAGAGGACGTGAACAATACTTCCATGCATGTTTACAAGGTGCACGATTAGGGTTACCATGCAATAGGGCATAAATTATGGTCCGGGCACGTGCATAGAGGTATCAAAATATGTAGTGGCTAAACTACCTATGTACGTGGGACTGTCTACCAGTTGAGTTAACTGCATAGGGATATATAGTGTGCTTGTGCTGCATCAGGTAGTGATAGTATTGTGCATGGGTGGTCTAGTCGCAAGCATTGCTATTATGAGCAGCCTAGCCAACCGGGTGTAATTCAGAATGAAAAAAATCAAATTTTTTAACATAATGAAGTAGATATGATTGAAAAGTTTGGCTTTTACCTCCACATTGGAGCCTTGATATGCGTTTTCATCATCTATCGACTGGATTTCATGTAAAAAGTAGAGATTTAGCCATGATTTTTTGTAGAAAGAAGCTAGAACAAATATTTTAGAGAGAGAAAGTTACTTTTTACTCCAAAATAAAGACAAGGGTATTTTGGTCCTAGGAAACTAAAATGTGTTACATTTAGTAATTGAGGGTGTAACATTTAGTGCCCCTCAAAAACTAAGTCACATCATCAAAATTAAGAGTTTCATTATGTTTTCCTCTTCAATGTACATGTCTTGAAGTACTATCATATTGATATGCCAATGAGAGTGTGGATAAGGATATCATATTTTGACATCATGTTTAACATGCTCACTTAACAAATAGAGATTAACATGCATAAGTTTTTAATAAATTCATCAATTAGCAAATAACACATGAACAATGCAATTCACGTTGATATTATGCACTGGAGATAACTTTAAAATTTATTGTCAACTCATTTGATATTAATTTGATGTTGATTGACATTCCATTCATTGAATACCACTAGACAAAATTTATCCATTATTAGTAGTTGAGCATTAGAGACGCTCTTAAGAAGTTAGTCACTGTCCATGTTTGAAATGCCACATCACGAGCAGGACTAGTCTCTTATAGTTGAATTTATAAGTATAATAACAAAAACGTTAAATTATGACAAAAGTCTCATGCATGAAGTGTTTTGTGAGATCTCTCTTGTGATGCTTGAGTTCTATGTTCCTAACACTTTAATTGTGATTGACACAATATGGAAAACTAAGAGCAACTCCAACAAGGTTGCATTTTCACCAAAAGCAACTCTTAGTTGCAACTAAAACCATTGGACCAAAATATTTCATGTCCACGTGTATGCAATGACATCTCTTGGAAACAACTCAAAAATTGGGTAGCAATTGGTAGGCCCCAACCAATTTTTTCTTCTTCTAGTCGTTAAAACTAGTCATTCAAAACATGAATTATGTACTTTAATTCTATTCCTATCCGACTAAGATAGACAACCCCATATTTCACACAAGACATGTTTCGTGTTTTTTGAAATTGTGAATTTTTTCTACATTTTTCGTCCTTTACCCTTATACTAGAATTGAACCAACGATTAATTTTTCATTGAAATACAAATCTCATTTATTAAACCTTTTTTTGGTGACCTACCATAAACACGTGAAATTATTTTGATTTAACAAAAAAACCACTCATATTCTTCTCTACAACAAAATTATTCCCGCCATGCATATTCATTCCAATGTAAGGAAACAAAACAAGATGAAAATGACACTCCAATTGTTCTAGGATTTTGTTTGCTTGAGACGTCCAACTCTATCTTAGGTTGATGCCTCTTAGACTGCAGATAAAGGAGAACATGCTCGTCTAAATTATAGTCTATTTTCTCTAAGTATGTAAAAGACAACCCTAGTGCATTTTTAGCTTTTGCTCCTCTCTAGGCTTTTTTTTATAATTTTGGGTAGAAAATTTAGAGAAAAGAATAAGCATATATTTTTTGCATATTGTTGTTTGATTCTATAGGGTGTGCCTTTTTTTTATTTTCTCCGTTTCATTTTTGCAAGGTTAATTTACAGTATTTTCTAAACAAGTGGTGTGAAATGTTTAATTACTGCATATTGGGAGTCAGAAGAATTGGTTGTGTTGTAATTATGTTTAAAGTGTCAAAAGTACTATTGAAAATCAATGGTTGAACCAATGTGTTAAATAAGAGCAATTTTGTTCATTAAAAAAAAATTATAGTTTAAATAGGAAAATTGGATTATAATTTTGGACAAATGAAAATCGAAATCATGCCTATCTTAGTGGGATGAAGAGAGTATTTGATATTTTTAATAACTTCATTCAAAACATGGATAGATATATATTATATTTTAATAATATTATAATACTTTTTTCCTAGCATTAATTATTTTCTTTAAATTAAAATTTTAATAACATATAAATTGAGTAATATGTTGAATTTAGTATTGTATTAAAAATTTTAATGAAATACGAGTGTGATGTAATATGTGACTTTCATTTGTTATGATTTGTAGATTTATATGATTGAATTAAAAAATTGTAAAAGATAAGAAAATGATGTGGATTCACATGGTCCACAAAAGTGGGGAAAATGCAACTCCTAAAGAGATATCATGTGCTCTTTTCAAACTCAGTCACAATTTCATAAAGAGCAATTTTTTCAATTAACTCTTCCAAGCTTAATGTTTTATACTCGTTCTATCTATTAATTTAAGTCGTTGAAGTCATTGGTGTTTGTCTCTAAATATAAATTATTTTACGACTTTTTAATAATATTTTACTCCTCATTCCACATAATGCCCTTATTTATTTCTATTTTTTCATCACCTCTCTTATTCTTTCATGAGTTCCAATAAAATAAATCATACCCCTAATAATTAAGGGCATGTTAGAAACATAAAAAGTTATTTGAAATCTTTAAAAGTAAGTTCAGTGACTTAAATTTATAGGCGGAGGGAGTAATATTTTCATATCTTTTTTGTAAATGACTACATACACATTTTTGCAATCTCAAATTGCACCAAAATCCTAACATTTGCATCTAGTCATAACCCTAGTGATATTTTTAATCACTACTCAATTCGTCCTAAAATATAAGATGATGGAAATAAACTCTTTTGTCTCAAAATATATGATGCTTTGCTATTTTTATGTTATTTTGTGGTGTTTCCATTATTGCCCCTACTTATTTTATCTTTTAAAAATAAGTGTATTTTGTTTACAAGCAATAGAAGACACAATAAATAAGAGTATTTTAGGAACTAAAATACCTCCTTAATATACATGCAATTCTTTCCAACATCTTATATTGTGGGACGAATGCGGTATAAATAAAATTGTGTGTCCATTTTGACCTAATAAATTAATTAAGAAGATTTTTTAATCTTGAGTAATTTAATACTATATTATTCATTATTAATGTAATTAGTGGTGAGAGATATTAATCCCTAAAATTAAGAGAATATACGTGAAATTAATGTTAAATAGAAAAACATGTTTATTTTTGAAAAATAAAAATTTATTTATACAGACTAAAATAAATTTATTGTTACGTCATAAATAGAGAAAAACACTCTCATTAATATAGTAGAAGAAAATTAATGTATTTGCCTTGTGGATAGAGAAAATGCAATGCATCCAGGTCAAAATAATTTTGGCAACAAATCAAGTGATATTAATTGTAGATAACAAGTTGAATATTCATTTCAATTCAAGTATTAATTGGTGTTGAATCCATTCCACAACAATAAGTTAGTGATCTATGTTTTGTATCAACAACTAAACTTATTGAGAGAATCAAACGATTCATAATTTACCAATAAAACATATATATATATATATTTTAATAATATTATAATACTTTTTTCCTAGCATTAATTATTTTCTTTAAATTAAAATTTTAATAACATATAAATTGAGTAATATGTTGAATTTAGTATTGTATTAAAAATTTTAATGAAATACGAGTGTGATGTAATATGTGACTTTCATTTGTTATGATTTGTAGATTTATATGATTGAATTAAAAAATTGTAAAAGATAAGAAAATGATGTGGATTCACATGGTCCACAAAAGTGGGGAAAATGCAACTCCTAAAGAGATATCATGTGCTCTTTTCAAACTCAGTCACAATTTCATAAAGAGCAATTTTTTCAATTAACTCTTCCAAGCTTAATGTTTTATACTCGTTCTATCTATTAATTTAAGTCGTTGAAGTCATTGGTGTTTGTCTCTAAATATAAATTATTTTACGACTTTTTAATAATATTTTACTCCTCATTCCACATAATGCCCTTATTTATTTCTATTTTTTCATCACCTCTCTTATTCTTTCATGAGTTCCAATAAAATAAATCATACCCCTAATAATTAAGGGCATGTTAGAAACATAAAAAGTTATTTGAAATCTTTAAAAGTAAGTTCAGTGACTTAAATTTATAGGCGGAGGGAGTAATATTTTCATATCTTTTTTGTAAATGACTACATACACATTTTTGCAATCTCAAATTGCACCAAAATCCTAACATTTGCATCTAGTCATAACCCTAGTGATATTTTTAATCACTACTCAATTCGTCCTAAAATATAAGATGATGGAAATAAACTCTTTTGTCTCAAAATATATGATGCTTTGCTATTTTTATGTTATTTTGTGGTGTTTCCATATTTGCCCCTACTTATTTTATCTTTTAAAATAAGTGTATTTTGTTTACAAGCAATAGAAGACACAATAAATAAGAGTATTTTAGGAACTAAAATACCTCCTTAATATACGTGCAATTCTTTCCAAACATCTTATATTGTGGGACGAATGCGGTATAAATAAAATTGTGTGTCCATTTTGACCTAATAAATTAATTAAGAAGATTTTTTTAATCTGAGTAATTTAATACTATATTATTCATTATTAATGTAATTAGTGGTGAGAGATATTAATCCCTAAAATTAAGAGAATATACGTGAAATTAATGTTAAATAGAAAAACATGTTTATTTTTGAAAAATAAAAATTTATTTATACAGACTAAAATAAATTTATTGTTACTTCATAAATAGAGAAAAACACTCTCATTAAATATAGTAGAAGAAAATTAATGTATTTGCCTTTGTGGATAGAGAAAATGCAATGCATCCAGGTCAAAATAATTTTGGCAACAAATCAAGTGATATTAATTGTAGATAACAAGTTGAATATTCATTTCAATTCAAGTATTAATTGGTGTTGAATCCATTCCACAACAATAAGTTAGTAATCTATGTTTTGTATCAACAACTAAACTTATTGAGAGAATCAAACGATTCATAATTTACCAATAAAACATATATATATATATATATATATTTAATACCCATTTAATAAATTAATGGGCTTCATAAATTACTCTATTAGAATTATTTAACCCAGCCCATTAGGGTTTATTATTTCACACATATGGATAAACGAGGGGTTAAAGACTTTTAATCATTTTTCCCCCTTAATTACTGAATCTCGAAGTAGGTAAATCTCTCTACCTTCTCAGGAATGACAGTCACCACCAGCGTCGGCAATAAGCCTAAAAACATCAATTTTTCCCAACCTCTCACAAACTATACCATTTTTTTTCAATTAAAAAAAAGGGAAACCTAGAGAAGAGAGAGGGAGAATGAAGGGGGAGGGGCGGCAGAGAGGGAGGAAGGAAAAGAGAGAAGGGGAGGGGCCAGAGAGAGGGGAAGGAGAAGAGGGGGGGGGGGGAGGCAGGCTACCATGGAGAAGGGGGAAAGAGGAAGAGGAAGAAAAGAAGAAGAGAAAAAGAAGGGAGAAGAGGGAAGAGGGATAAGAAAGGAAGAAGGGGGGGGCGGTGAGGGAGAGGTGGGGGGAGAGAAGCGGCGACGGCGGTGGGAAGGAGGGGATGGGGGCAGCGGTGGCTGTGGGAAGAAAAGGGGGGGGCGGCGACTAGGGTTAGGGGAAGAAGAAGAAGAATAAAATTAGTGTTAGGGTTTTGGGGTTAGAGGGGCATTTTAGTAATTTATCTTAAAACTTATCTATTTTTACAAATAAGTCCTTAGGTTTTACAAACCTTAAAATTCCCCTAATTTCAGATATGAATTTACAGATTTACCCACAACTGTTTTAGAATTTTCAAACTAGTCCCCAAACCTTTCTAGAATTTTTAATTTGATCTCAAACTTCTTAAAAATTATATTTTTACCCAATTCTTTTAGAAATTTCATTTTATACCACAAGACTTATTTAAATTTTGTTTCAAGTCATATTTTCAAAAATTTCGTTTTTAGTCCCCAAACTTTCGAAAATTACAATTTGACCCCTAAACTTTTCTAAAATTACAGTTTAGCCTTAAACTTTTCCAAATTCGAAAATTACCTTTTTCTTATTCCAAAAGTGTTCCCAAAACTTTTCAAAATACCAAATATTTCCTTTAACTTTTCACAAAGCCTTTATTTTCTTTTTATTAGATTATTTATTTATTTATTTAAAATCAATTATTTAGTTTAGCTTTTGAAGGTTCTAATTCATTGAATACTTCCAATGTAGGAAATAAGGACTTAGGGAGCTAGTTATTCCACGAAACTTAGCACGCATTTATATCTGCATTTGAGGTGGGAGTTCTAATCTTATTTAATTATTTAATTCTTTATTATTTACATGTTATTTGTGCTATTTATTCCATGATTAATTGTGCAGTTTTAAATTCTATTATGATATGTGCACAATGATTTTATAAATGCCCATATAAATATCTATTGCATATGTCATCAAACAATAGGGGCTTAGGCCCGATAAAACAGGGACTTATATCCGATGAAACATGGGCTTTAGGTTGAATTAAACAGGAGTTTTTGACTCGATGACATAAATTGACTATTTATATTTATATGATATTTGCAATGTGTATATTCCTTGTAAAATGTCACACTTTACTCCCACTAAGTACTTTGTACTTAACCCATGTATTAGGTTTTTTTAAAATCATTTACAGGCTGATGGGTTGCGATGTGGGGACGGATGATGACCAATCATTTATGAATTTTGGTTTAGTTTAAATTATGTTATTGATCTCGAACTAAAAATATTATTATTTATATTTAGTTTCATTTGGATTATAAATATTTTATTTTGGTAAAATTTGTTTTTGGCTTTAAATTTATAACTTGAAACTTATTTAGAATTTGGGATTTTGATTAACTATTTGAAATTTTTTGACTGTTTTAAATTAGGATTATTCTTTTGACTTGGCTATTATATTATATTTTTCTATTTTGGATATTTTTGGAAATTTGGGATGTTACATATATATATATATATATATATATATATATATAAACTAAGATATTGATCGTGCTAAAAGTCCATATAATTGCAAATATAATAAAAAAGGGGTAGAAATTTTATTTAATAATATGCTAATGCTTGAATAACATGTTTTGTAATATTGATTCATGTTACATTTTATAGTTTTTCGTAAATGTCTCCCCCTTTATCAATAATGCTTCAAGTAACAACAATTTTGCCATCTTTAGCAAGAAATTGAAGCACCACTTCCAGGCAAGGCTGAAGCACAACTTCATTCCACGCAATGTCTGATTCCTCACATGATTTTTCTAACACTGGTGTGGCATCAATGCCATAAAGATCCCATCCAAACTTGTTTCTCAACCTCTTAATATTGTCATATTGGTAACGAACAAGCTCACAAGTATTGTCCTTAATTTTATTAAAGGCACTCACAAGTAAATCTTTCTTTCTCAAGCTTTGCCTCTTGTAGAAAATAATCATGCATTTCAAGTACCCCAATAGCCTTTCTAATGCCTTCGCTATAATTTGCCTTGATGTCGAAAAATTGTTGAACCTCATCAACAAGTCCCGTATATTTACACAAAGAATGTGATCCCATCCATCAACACATTAACAAAGTAAATAGCAGATAATCCTTAGGGAAATTTTATTTGGCGGTGTTAGATGACACTGTCACACTCCAGGCCCACGAACCCTGGCATAACTCACCACAATCGCCCTTGCTATATGTAGAAATGAATTCATATATACTACAGATACATATATATATATACACACATCTATCTATATATGCTTTTTTTATCATGCCACACAAAATTTACCAGGTAATAGAGGAAGATGAGGATATATGTATACCTGACTCAACCATTTTATCAACCCTTTTTGAGACGTAAGAATCGAGGACATGAAAAGAAACATCAATCCAAATAAACAATCATAGGTAGTCTTGAACTTGAAATTGGGGTTTTCCACAAGAGCTTCAAGAAATGAATTCGACCCACCAACAATGATTGGAACCTTACCAACACCAACAATAGTTTTCACGGCTAAAGTAGCCTGTTGACAGAAATCACCAGCACTAAAGACTTCATCACTGTCAACCACTCATAGCAGGTGGTGTGGCACACCTTTTCTCTCAGAGATAGGGACCTTGTTGCTGACAATGTCAAGTTCCTTGTACACTTGAATCTTGTCCGAGTTGATTAATCTCAGATGGGAAACTAGTTGCCAAGTCAATGGAAAGATGAGTCTTTCCTGTTCCTGTTGTCCCCGACAACAACCTTGTTCCTGAAGACAGTTTTTCACAATGGAAGCCATAACACCTACAACCTGATAGAAAATCAAAATGAGAAAATCAATTTGAAACACTTAATTTCAACCTCTTTGATTTATTTGCTTAAGCTTTTAGAATAGGCGAAAATTTAAAAAATCAACAAGTCAGATTAAAAGGATACCAAAAAAAAATTTGGTTAAAGAAAAAAAATGAAAAAAACATATTTGGTTTCTCCAAAGTTAATTAGAGTTGATCTTATAAACCATAATTATCTCTATATCTAGAACTACTTCGAAAAGTGGTGGCTATCAAACCTGATAGATAGAGAGCTACAAGATATTGTTGCAATCAGATACTTTGTTGAAGAAATGGATGAAAATCAAGCATAGAAGCAATTCTTATTTATAGATGAGAAAAATCATCCTATCGTAAGCAATTTTAGTAGTTAATAGGAATTTTTATTTCAGAGGATTTTAACTACGATAACCCTTTGAAATTCGAAAGGAAAATGAGATTTGTTTTCTAGAATTGAATGTCGTCATTTGACTTTAATTCAAAATTAAGAAAGACCTTTGAATTTTAATGCATTAAATTAAGGGTGTTATAAATGAAACTTTGGATAAAAAAACTCACAAGCAGTGATTTTAATTCAAAATTGGTAGGCAATATTGAAAATTCAATCATTTTAAGTAAGAAATAAAATTGAGATGTATTTTCATTATAGCTTGACTATTACTGTACAACATTTACATAAATTCCTTTGCAAGAATGGTGATAAAGGTGATGTACTGATGACTATGTTTCCATTTATTACATCACATTGTATAATTATTATATGTAGCACTACATTTGACACGTAAATGTTATTAATAATAAAGATTTCATCACAGAAAATTAAATAAACAAAGAGGAGAGATATTAAGATGCCAATGAATATTTCTCAAATATTTATTAATCTTTCTCAAGAATTAACAAATCTTCATAATCAACAATTTCTCTACTTCTTTCCATAAACAAGGACAAAATTGGTACTTTCGTTTAAATTCTAGATTTCGTTATGTTATGGAAGTTGAAAGCCCTAAAGCTTTTAATGTTTTAATTTTGATTAATGACAAACATTGATGAGAACTAATGTCTTGTTTGTACAAGTGATAGAGTTTTTGGATTCATGATTTAATCCATGCAAAAATCTTCAAGGAAGTATACAAGTCAAGACTATCAAGATTTGAGGACAAGTTTTTATTGGATTAGATAGGAACTAGAGGTATAGTTTTAGAGTTTAATATATTTTGATATTTCTAGTTTTACTTCTAATTGAGTAATGGCTTTTAAACGTTGCTATATGGACTTAAAACATTATTTCAAAATGTTTTTAATGTGTTAAAATATGTTTTGGTATTTCGAAAACCATGCATTGTGATTTCAAAACTTAAATGTTTCATAAACTCTTGTTGGATTGATACCATAACTTATATGGTTGATTGAAATAATCATTTGTATGTTAGAGTATTGTGGATGCACAAATGAATATGTTTCGGTCAATCTAAATTGCTCCAGGTATCGTCTACAAGTTAGTTTATCTTGTGGATACATGTGCTGCCAAATTTGTTCATCTGTCAACTTGTGGATGATCGTAAGCCAGGTCGACCGCAACTGATGTGAGATTGACTGCAAGATGAAAATCATCATCCGAAGGTTGTTCAGTGAGCTTGCGGATGATGTTGCGGACGATGCACCGGTCGACTGCAAATTGTTAGTGGGTTTCCAACAGTTTTATTTTTGATTGTTAGGAACAAACCTATAAATACCAAAACCATTGAAAGTCTTTCTAAGAATAATTTTTGAGCAAAAACATTGTATATCTTGATTCTATAATATCTTAGAAACATTCCAAAACCCTTTCTAAACATCAATCTTGTTAAAATCATTCAAGAAGGGTTTTTACATTCAAAGGTGAAATTTGAGCAATCTTGGCAAGCCATTACTCAAAGAGGTGATTGCGATTCAAATTGATATATCTTCACATTAAGGTGATATCTATTAAAAACTTTATCTCTTATTATTGATTGTAATTGTATCAAGGTTGCCAGTAGCATAAGACCCTAAATGTTAGGGTGAGCCTCATGTAGGTTGTTTTGTATTCAAGGTTTGTTTGTAAAACCTTTGGGTGAACCTTGAATTGAATTGTATTGTTATGATTCACTAAGGAGAGTGGTGGGATTATTGTATAATCAAGATTGTGTTGTAAAACTCAAGGGTTGAGTGAGCCTTGATTGGTTGAGAGGTTATTTGTAAAACCCTAAGGTGAATTGGATGAGCCTATTTTGTAATCTCATTTATTTGATTAGTGAAGGGATTTGGTAAATTCTTGAGTAGGTAACTCAAGGTAGTGGATTAGGTTTTGTTGGATAAACCGAACCACTATAAATCATTATGTTCATTGCTCTAATTTCTGCATTTTATTTGAACACATTATTTCTCACACAACTAGCACACCAAGTGTTTGATATTTATTGTCAAAGAGGTGTTTTATTGAATTAGGTTGAAAATTTGAGTAAAAACCTAATTCACTCCCTCTTAGGTTTTTCAATCTTCTTTGTAGGCAACTCAATATGATGATCATGAAGGAGCAATATATCATATCAAGAGAATTTGCTCAATCCACATTACCAAATATGATATACTAAGATTGGTAGTTCTGGTGAACTTGCGGACGACCCTTGAGAAGGTTCTGGTGGACCGCATGGAAAAATAGATCATCCACTAAGTGGACAGTAAGGTTGCGGACGACCCAAGGAAAAGTTTTAGTTGACCGCAAACTCAAGAATGATCATCTGCAAGTGTGAAGAAATGAAAATATGTATGATATTTATTTTGATGATTTAGTTGAACAAAATGTTACATGCCTTTCTTTGAAAGTTGATGATACATATCTTTGGCATTGTAAATTAGGACATGTTAGCATAGATACTTTGTATATTTTTTCAAAACTTTTGTATGTTAGAGGTTTGCCTAACATTAATTTTGAGAAAGATCATATTTGTGATGCATGTAAACAAGTCAAGAGCTCTTTCAAATCAAAGAAAATGTCTCTACTTCAAAACCTCTTGAATTTGTACATATGGATTTATTTGGTCTTATGAGAACTATGAGCATTGGTGGCAAACTATATATCTATGTGACTGTTGATGATTTTTTCTAAATTTGCTTGGATATTATTTTTGTTGAGTAAAAATGAAGTTTTTGAAGTTTTTGTCAAGCTCTTTAAACAAGTACAAAACACCATTGGTTGCAAACTTATCTTTATTGGAAGTGATAATGGTAGAGAGTTTTGCAATAGTATTTTTACAAAATTATGTGATGAGAATGATATATCTCACAATTTTTCAGTTGCAAAAGCTCATCAACAAAATGGTGTTGTTGAAAGGAAAAATCGTACTTTACAAGAAATGACATGTTCTATACTATTTGAAAATTATTTGCAAAAATATTTTTGGGTTGAATTTGTGAATACTTCTTGCTATATTGTGAATAGAGTGCTTCTTAGATCCTTTGTTAATAAAACCGCTTTTGAGCTTTTGTTTGACAAGACTCCTTTCATTTCCTACTCTAAAGTTTTTGGTTGTAAATGGTTTATTCTAAATGTCAAAGACAATATTTGTAAGTTTGGCAAGAAATCCAATGAAGGTATGTTCCTTGGCTACTCTTCAAATAGAAAAATTTATCGTGTTTACAATAAAAGAACTATGGTTATTGATGAAACTATTCATATTGTATTTGATAAGTCTAACATTTACTTGCCAAGAGATGAGAATGAAGGTGATTTTCAAGAGCTACCTATTGAGTCAACGAACAAAGATATTGTTCAATCAAATGAAGATCATTCAATACCTAAGGATGAAAGTGAAAAGATCATTGGCATTCAAGAATCAACCTGACATGAAGGAGAGACAAGTCATGATCTTCCATAATCATCGGAATGGAAATACGTCCATAATCATCCAAATGATCAAATCATTGGTAATCCCAATGAAGGGGTAAGAACATGAAGACACTTTATAAATTTTGCATTATTGTCTCATATAGAACCTAGGAACATTGATGAAGCTCTTAGTGATGATTATTGGATTATTGACATACAAGATGAATTAAATCAATTTGAAAGGAGCAGAGTTTGAGAACTTGTACCTAGTCCTTCAAAATCACACAATTATTGGTACAAAATGGGTTTCTAGAAACATAATTGATTAACATGGTTTTGTCACTAGAATTAAGGCTAGACTTGTTGCTCAAGGATATAATTAGGAAGAGGGCATTAATTATGATAAGACTTTTACCCCAGTTGCTAGATTAAATTTCATTAGAATGTTACTTGCATTTGCATATTTTAAAGGTCTTAAATTATTTCAAATGGATGTTAAAAGTGCATGATATTTTAATTGTTCAAATTTTTGTTGATATTTATTTGAGTGAACTTGTTATTAAAATTGGTGTGTTTATCCATTGGCCGAGAAAAGGTTCTATTTTAGAAAGCTATTGAGTGTTTATATACAATTACTAATGAGTTTGTCATTGTATAGCTTTTTTAATTATCAAAACAACGATTCTTGGTTGCTTATAAGTTGCTCAGAAAAAATTTCAAATGACACGTGAAGAAGATGCAGTTGACTGAATCTTACAAGAGTATCGTCTGAAGACTGATCAGTGGACTTGCAGAAAACCTTGAGAAAATCTTCGGTCGATCGCATGATACAAGCCATCGACCGCAAGAAAGACAGAGGACTTGCGGATGACCCATATCAAACCTTCGGTTGATCGCAAATTCAAATCATTGACTGCAAATGTTCTAGAGAAATAAAATTCAATGTGCAAATGACGATCCAGTCAACTAGACCTATAGGACCATTACAAAAATACCTCTTTAGAAGGTAGAGACCTTGTGGACGACCACAATCAAATTGTTCGGTCGACAGCGCAAACTGATTCTATCGTCCGAAAGAAGAAATAACAAGGGATAAGCAAATTGGATCAAATAGTTGTTCAACCATATCTCAAATAGTACCAAGAAGAAGAAAAACAACATTACATCTTTATTTCACAAGGAGAATGAAATATGATTCTATGACTATTTCGGGTATTGAAATGTACCATCAACTCCAGTAAGTTTCCTTTTGAAATTATCTTGAAGTATTTTGCTAATAAAGGATGATATGATATTATTGTGTATGATGAGTTTATGTACTATGACTATGTGCTTCAATGCTATGCTCATATAGAGAAAAATACTTTTGAAGAATATCAGGTTATATATTATGTATCTAAAGTATATGGTATTGATTTAAAATTCAATCACTATAACTTAGAATGATATTTTGAGTGTTCATCTTGATGAGATTACATTTTTTTTTATACTCACCAAATTGGCTATTATTATGCATTCTCCATTCAAGATTTTGAATATGCTTTTATAAATAAAGAATCATTTGTGAATCTTGCAAAAAGGGAATCTATTGTTTTTAGTCTTGAAAATAATATACTTTGTCATATGTGCACCACTATATTTGTACTCATAGATGGTCATAGGACATCTATTACTCATTTGCACATGTTTATTATGCTAATGATGTTCAAAAGAAAATAGGTAGAACTTGGTTATCTTGTGATAAATCACATGATATCTATCATTGATAAAAAAGTTAAGAAAATAGCAAAGAGACTACTTGATAAAAGGTTGCTTTAAAGAATGCTCAAACTTTTTTTGAGATACCTTTACTTGAGGTTGTTGACAAGAGATATCTTCATAAACATGATTTTGTTGCATACAAGAAGATGTATGACTTATGTTTCAATGATGATTGGGAGTTGAGAAAGAAAATATCTCAAGAATATTTACCCTAAGTCATTACCGAAACTGCAAGATTGATGGGTGAAAATGTAATCATTATTATTTAAAAGGACATTCATGAGAAAGGAATTGGTCAAGAAGAAGCTGATCACTTGATACTAGACATCAAGAGGTATAAAGAGAAAAGTTGATCAACTAGAGGAAGAAGAAAATATACCACTTGATACTTCCACTAGAGAAAGAATAAGGAAAGAGAAGACATCAACGGAAGAGGAAAAAGAAACTCCTTTTGGTATTTCTATTAGAAAGAAATTGAGTGATGGAAAATGATTGAGGCAAGAGGAATATAGGTTTTATTCCTTCTACAAAAGATGCCTTGTGGAATTATTTGGAGAATCTCTCAAACAAGATAGATATTATTCTTGAGAAGTTTGATACTAAAATCCAAGATGTGTTTGAAGAAGTTGTTCAACTTAAATCAAGAGTAAAGTTTCTTCATCACAATGTTGATAATATATCCACTCATCTTGAAGCATTATATGGAGTCCACATAGATAATTCCTCACATTTTGTTGAGAAGACTACATATATGACAAATTATCCTATTACTCCTATTGTTGTGTCATCAAGTAATATTGAGCCATCTATTGCTGCTGATGCATCCTCTACCATCATTTTAGATGATACCACTATAATGACTACTATTAATGATCTACCAGTTGAAGCTATTATCATTCCGGAGATCACTTTTTCAACATAATCATTTTTGTCGTTTAAGGTCTATGCTCCCAAGCCTAGGACTCTAGCTTTGGCTACTTGAGGATCATCTTTATACCTTTCATTTTCTTTTTATATCTATAATGCACTATTTTTATATGTTTTCTGCTACATTATGATCTTTTCATATAATAAAATTTTAAGTAATGTAGTTTATTGGTTTGATTATTCCACATGATGACTCCTTATTTTATTATATGCTTTTGACCTTATTTTAATCCTTTATACACATTCTTTTTGAATGATGACAAAGGGGGAGAAAAACTAAGTGTTGATAGCAATGTTTAGGAGTTATATTTGTATTGTGTTATTTTGAAAACTAACATTTTGCAAGAAAATGAAGATTAAGAACACTTACAACAAAATGGGAGAATTCAATGCAAAGAGGAGAAACCACCAAAAGAAAGATACTTGAAATTCAATATTTTTTGAGGAAAATCAAGAACAGGTACAAAAGGGAAGACACGTCCAAAAGGGGAGAATTTGAGGAACTTGAAGTATTTGAAGTGCACTTGAAGATCAAGCTCATCAAAATCAAGAAAAAGAAGAAGTAACTTTAAAAGGTTAAGTATAATTATCCTTGGTTTAAAATTTATGTATTTCTAAATTTTTGAGATATTGAGATTGAAAGAGAATGACAATTGTGTGTTGATCGCTGGGTTGGCCTTATGTGTGATTTTTTGTGATATATCTCATCTCTTTTTGCATTGTTGAGTTTGTGTTGTGAAATTGGATTTTATAAGTGAAAAATCTAAGAGGGGGGGGGGGTGAATTAGGTTTTAATCGATTTTTCCAACTTTAAATCAAACAATGCTTTCTAAGATAACAAATATCAAACACTTGGTGCTCAAACAGTGTGTGGAATAATGTGTTCAAAAATTTACAAAGAACACAACGATTTATAGTGGTTCGGTTTATCCGACAAAACCTAATCCACTAGAGTTTTAAGCTCAATGCAACCTTGAATAAAACTAACAAGATAAGAATATGAAGATTTGATATAGATATCACCTTAATGTGAAGATATATCAATTTGAAGCATAAGTACCTCATTGAGTAATATGTCTATCTAAATTGCTCAAAACACCAATGATTTTGTAAAGACCCTTTTTGGATGATTTTCACAATGTAAATGTTATGAAAGGATTTCAAAATGATTTCAAGATGTTCTATAAAGAGTAGGAATCAGATTTTTGCTCAAAAAGTCGTAGTAATGAGTTTTTTAAACAATTGGGTATTTATATGTATGTACCAACGGTCATAAAAATGACCGTTAGAATCCCATAAAGGAAAAGTGCGGTCGACCGTATATCAGACCGGTCGTCCGTACTATAATTCGCAAGTTTTTCAGAGAGCTTTGGACATACTGCAGACGATGATCTAAGTAGTCTGGTCGACCGCACCATCATCCGCAACTGTTCCAGAGAGCTCTGGACATTCTGCGGACGATGAGATGAGAAGTCTGGTCAACCGCACCATAATCCGCAAGTGTTCCAAAGAGCTCTGGACAATTTGCGGACGATGAGCTGAGAGGTCTGGTCTACCGCATGATCTGTGGTCGACCACATTGCAGTTAGGTCAACCGCACATGCATTCAAACTATGCAAAACAAGATTCTAATAAACTCCAAGAGTTTTTGGAATACATTTCATAGAAATTAAAGTATGTGCATGTATTTTGAAAGTCATTTCAAATACCCAACTCATGTTTTATCTATATGAAGTGCATTTTAAAAAATATTTCACTTTTATTGAGCAACCTATAGAAATTATTACTCAATTGGAGGTAAGACTAGAGATATCAAAATATATTAAACTCTAAAACTATACCTCTAGTTCCTATCTAATCCAATAAAAGTTTATTTTCAAAACTTGATAGTCTTGACTTGTATACTTCCTTGAAGACTTGAAATCTTGTCCTTGCATGGATTAAATCATGAATCCAAAAACTCTATCACTTGTACAAAGAAGACATTAGTCCTCATCAATGCTTGTCATTAATCAAAATTAAGACATTAGAAGCTTTAGGGCTTTCAATCTCCCCCTTTTTGATGTTGACAAATATTGATGCAATGTGATAGGTAAACAATTAAGTGCAAGGATTCAAAGTAAGGAAGAGTTTATAGAATATGTATCAAACAGTGTAAAATGCTCCCCCTTACAATATGCTAGGTATTTGTAAGATATCACATATAGCATATAGTCATTTAGTTTGATGATATCAAGAAATATATAGAATGTAACATTTTTCAAACAAATATTGAATCTCAAAATGAAAGTATTCATTGTAAGTATATGAGATCACTTCCTAGCTTATATAGGCTCAAAGAAGCCTATTTTTCCACCAACCTCTGTATCTTATTTCCTTCCAGAATTAAGAACAAATAGATAGTGAAAACCTAAGAGGGGGGGGGGGTGAATTAGGTTTTTAACCGATTTTTCCTCTTTTTGATAAACAGGCTTTCTAAGATAACTAATATCAAACACTTGGTGATCAAACAAAGTATGAAAAGATAAGTTCAAGAAAAAAGGCAAAGAACACAAAGATTTATAGTGGTTCGGTTTATCCAACAAAACCTAATCCACTACCTTGAGCTATCTACTCAAGGATTTCACAAAACCTTTCACTAATATAGTAAGAGAGAATACAATAGAGGCTCACCCAATTCCCTTAGGGTTTTACAACACAAACCTCTTAACCAACCAAGGTTCACTCAACACTTTGAGTTTTACAAAATAACCTTGTTTACACACCTATCTCTATTACAACAATTAATGAAAAAGATACTCTAAAAACAATCACAATTTTCTATGATTCAAGGCTCACTCTAACCCTTAGAATTTTAAGCTCAATACAACCTTGAACAAATCAATCAAGATATGAATAAGAAGAGTTTGATATATGAAATCACCTTAATGTGAAGATATATCAATTTAAAGCATAAATACCTCCTTGAGTAATATTTTCTTGTAAGTAGCTCAAGAACCTCAATGATTTTGTATGAATCTCACTTTGATGGATTTCACAATATGAATGTTATGTTTTGGTTTCAAAATAATCTCCAGAGGTTCTATGAAGTGTTAGGATCAGATTTTTGCTCAAAAAGTAGTGTTAATAAGTTGTTTAAACGATTGGGTATTTATAAGTATGCACCAACGGTCATAAAAATGGCTGTTTGAATCCCACTCAGGAGAAGTGCGGTCGACCGCAAATCAGGAGGGTCGTCCGCACCATCATCCGCAAATGTTCTAGAGAACTCTGGACAACCTGCGGACGATGAGCTCAGAAGTCCGGTCGACCGCTCCATCATCCGCAAGTGTTCCAGAGAGATCTGGACATACAACGGACAATACTCTGAGAAGTCTGGTCGACCACATGATCTGTGGTCGTCCACACTTTTGTCAGGTCGACCACACATGCATTAAAACTATGCAGAACAAGTTTCCAAACAACTCCAAGAGTTTGCAAAATATATTTTATGAATTTTTAAGTATGTGCATGTATTTTGAAAAATCATTTCACTTTTATTTGAGCAACCTATATAACTTATTACTCAAAGGGGTAGACCTAGAGATATCTAAAGATAAATTAAGAAATAATGCGACACCTCTAGATCTTATCTAATCCAGAAACGCTTATCTTCAATGCTTGACATCAAAAGCTCTTTCCTGAAGATTTGAAACTTAGGTCTTGCATTGATTAAATCATGAATCCAAAAACTCTATCACTTGTACAAATAAGACATTAGTCCTCATCAATGTTTGTCATTAATCAAAATTAAGACATTAAAAGCTTTAGGGCTTTCAATCTCCCCCTTTTTGATGATGACAAATATTGATGCAATGTGATAGGTAAAACAATTAAGTGCAAGGATTCAAAGCAGGGAAGAGTTTATATAATATGTAATGAAACTTATAAAAACGCTCCCCCTTACAATATGCTAGGTATTTGTAAGATATCACATATAGCATATAACCAATTAGTTTGATGATATCAAGAAATTGAATGAAACAATTTTCGAACAATTATAGGATCTCAAGATGAAAAGATTCATTGTAAGTATATGAGATCACTTCCTAGCTTATATAGGCTTAAAGAAGCCTATTTTTCCATCAACCTCCGTATCCTCCTTCCTTCCAGAATTAATAACATATAGATAGGCTATTAAAAACATTTATAAAGCTCCCCCTATCAATATGCATCAGTTTAGTAAAAATTTTGACAGAGTTTCCTCTGTAACTCTTATAAAAACCATTTTTGCAACATAAACTCAAAAATGCAAAAAGAGATGAGATAACACATAAAATCACACATAAGGCCAACCCGGCCACCAACACACAATTCCCATTCTCCTTCAATCTCAAAATGGCATAAACTTAGAAATACATAAATTTTAAACCAAGGATAGCCATACTTAACATTTTAGAGCTGTTTCTTCTTTCTCTTGATTTTGATGAGTTTGAACATTTAAGTTCATCTCAGAAATTCCTGAAACAAAAGGTTAGTTTCACAACATTTATATATTGCAATCAACAGTAGTTTTTCTCCCCTTTTGTCATCATTCAAAAAGAATGGATAGAAAGGATAGAACTAAGTCAATTAAACAATAAGATCCCTCAACTACCAAGGAGTCATCATGGGGATAAAAAATGCATATATAAGAATAGAGGATTCAAGAATACAAACAAGAGATAAATTGTCCAGATAAATCAAAAGTACAACAAGTGCAGAAAAAAAAAAACTATCTCCTGGGCCGTCGCATATAAACTTTTGCTGTGTAAGAGGACGGTCTAGCGTGCTCCTCATCAGGCGGGGGCATATCACGTGAAGGTGGGGGTGTAGAAATGTCAACCGGAATGCCATGCAGTGCCTCTAGATGATATTTGATGTTGATGATCTCGATGCCATGGTACTCCACCCTTGATGCCAGGTCGTCGATCTTGGAATGAAGTATCTTGAAATGATTGTCAAACGTGCTGAACATTGAGCCAATCTGAGAAGAAATTTTTTCCAGGGCACCCCAGATGGCAGGTTGTGGAGTGGATACGTCTTCATCTCCAACTTTTTCTTTACCTTTTGCCTTCTTCAAATCTGGAGCCTCAGGGAGAACATCTTCTTTCTCATCAAGATGTAGTGATCGTTTAACGCCTTGGGAACCCTCAGCTTCTTCCGGGACAGATTCATCACAAAAAACATCTTCTGCAAGAATAATTGGTGGTTCCTTTCCCATCAGTATTGCTGTCTCCTTTGTTGCCACAGCGATCTCTTCCTTTACCATTGAGGCATAACGCTTGCATTCTTTTAAAAGAAGCAAAGTTGAACTTAGGCACATATTTTGTCCCCTTCAGTTCTGGAAATGGGGTGTTGAAATGGCGGAAGACTTTGGTTAATAAACGTCCATAGGGTAAGCTTTTCGGAACACCTTTGCCTTTCTCAATGGTAGCCATCATGTCCACCCGGATTCTCTTCACCAACAAGTACATAAGAAACATATGCATAAACGTGACAGTAGTTTTATGGCCTTCAGTGGGGATGAAGATGTTAGTGCACATATGATGAAGAATGCGATGCTCAAAACTAAACATATTGGGCTCTCTCTTGACTAAGTTGACAAAAGAGTTTCCTTGAGTGAACATATTCTCAAATCCCTCAGAAGAAAAATCCTTATGATTTATTCTGTGATGAGTATTAAAATACTCAACCCCATCAATAGGTATCTCTAAGATTTCATCTAAACCAATGGAAGTAAATTGTATATCTATCCCATTTACCCTTGAAACAAAAAGGGTCCTTATAGTCCTCTCTCCCTCTTTTTCTATCACCTCTTCGAGATTAGCATAAAACTGATATACAAGATTAGTATACATGGATTTTGCATGATCAATTAAACTATCCCATCCTTGCCAAGCTATATAGGTAAGAATTCTATCAAAGGGAAATTCATACCTATCAATGGTGCTCCCAGAAATTACTTGGCGATTCTTGAGGTAATCATTGTAACAATCCTCATGATGCTTGCTCCTGAAGAGTTGAGAAGAAGCTTGCATGGTTCTCTTCTTCTTTGGAACATCTTGAACTATTTGTGTTTTGCCCTTGTCACTTTGAGTTTTTGCCATTTCTAGGGTTTTGAAATGCAGCAAACAAGGAAATGTAGGATGAATGTATGAATTGAGGAAGAAATGCAGTGTATTTATGGTGAATTGTTGGTGGGTTATGGGTATTTGAAGAGTTGCGGCTGATAAGTGAAGAGGTGGGGATGATTGGAAAATGAAAGGTTGCGTCCGAATGAGGCATATTTGTAACGGTCCACAGATGTGTGGTCGACCGGATCGTCGTCCGCAGTATTGTCCGCACGTTGATTTTTGTTTCTCGGGAACATTTGCGGTCGATAAATTTAATCTGCGGTCGACAGGAAGTTTTTAATTTTAGTCGTCCGCAAATTCTCTGGAACCTTTTCGGTTGATGTGTTTAATCTGCGGTCGACCGGATGATTTGATAAGAGTCGTCCGCAAGTCTTCTGGAACCTTTCCGGTCGATGTTTTGAATCTGCAGTCGATCCTGTCATTCTGTCATGATCATCCGCAAGTCCACTGTTTGTTCTGTGGACTATTATTTTCTAGCATGCGGTCGATCGCACCTGCCAATGGTGTTATCCAAACAATGCAAAAAAAATATTTTTGACAGACCGCACAAGTTAGAAATCAAAAGTACCAATACCCAAAAGTTTTCTAAGTAAACAAAACCTTTTCTCAGCCAAAGGCTTTGTGAAAATATCAGCTAATTGATCATCCGTAGAAACAAACTCAAGAACAATATCACCTTTTAAAACATGATCAAGCAAAAAATGATGTTTAATATCTATATGCTTAGTTTTTGCATGTTGTATAGGATTCTTTGTCAGATTTATGGCACTAGTATTATCGCAGTTGATAGTGATACAATCAAAGTTCAAGCCATAATCTTGCAAGGTGGTTTTCATCCATAAAACTTGTGCACAACAACTACCAGCAGAAATGTATTCAGCTTCAGTGGTAGAGAGAGAGACACAAGCTTGTTTCTTACTATACCAAGAAACTAAAGAGTAACCAAGAAATTGACAGTGACCATTAGTATTCTTACGTTCTACTCTACAACCTGCATAATCTGCATCAGTAAATGCTACTAGCTCAAAAGACATAGATTTAGGATACCACAAACCAAAATCTATAGTCCCCTTTAAGTATCTAAGAATACGTTTCACAGCAATTAAATGAGATTCTCTAGGAGATGATTGAAATCTAGCATATAGACAAACAGAGAACATAATATCAGGTCTACTAGCAGTTAAATACAAAAGACTACCAATCATACCTCTGTATATAGTTTGGTCAATCATCTTACCATTCTCATCTTTGTCTAATTTAATAGATGTGGCCATAGGAATATCAATCTCCTTTGAATCAGCCATTCCAAACCTTTTCAGTAATTCTTTTGTGTACTTGGCTTGATTAATGAAAGTACCTTCCTTTGCTTGCTTAATTTGTAATCCAAGGAAGAATGTCAACTCACCCATCATACTCATTTCAAATTCATCCTGCATTGTCTTAGAGAAATCTTTGCACATTTTTTCATTAGTAGCTCCGAAAATAATGTCATCAACATATATTTGAACAATCAAAATATCATGTGCTATATTTTTAATAAAAAGAGTAGTATCAACTATACCTTTAGAAAAACCTTTTTTAAAAAGAAAATTGCTAAGTCTATCATACCAAGCTCTTGGTGCTTGCTTTAAACCATATAAGGCTTTAGAGAGCTTGTACACATGATTTACATAGGATTCATTAACAAAACCAGGAGGTTGTTCAACATACACTTCCTCTTGGATGAAACCATTTAAGAAAGCACTTTTGACATCCATTTGAAATAATTTAAAGCCTTTAAAGGAAGCAAATGCAAGTAATATTCTAATGGACTTTAATCTAGCAACTGGAGCAAAAGTCTCATCATAATCAATACCCTCTTCCTGATTATATCCTTGAGCAACAAGTCTAGCCTTATTTCTAGTCACAATACCATGTTCATCAAGTTTGTTTCTAAAAACCCATTTTGTACCAATAATGGTAAGATCAGAAGGTCTAGGTACAAGTTCCCATACTTTGCTTCTTTCAAATTGATTTAACTCATCTTGCATGGCAATAATCCAAAAATCATCTTTAAGAGCTTCATCAATGTTCCTAGGTTCTATATGAGATAAAAATGCAAAATCATCAACAAAGTTTATAAAATGTCTTCTTGTTCTTACCCCTTCATTTGGATCACCAATGATTTGATCCTTTGGATGGTTGTGGACATATTTCCACTATTTTGGAAGATCACACTTTGTTCCTTCTTCAAGTGAGATAGATTCTTGATTTTCAAAGACTTCTCCATTCTCATCCTTTGATGTTGAAGGATTTTCGTTTGTTTGAACGGCATCTTTAATCATTGACTTCAAAGGTATTTCTTGAAAGTCACCTTCAATATCATCTCTTGGCATATAGATGTTAGATTCATAAAAAACAACATGAATAACTTCTTCAATAATCATAGTTCTCTTATTATACACACGATAAGCTTTTCTTATTGAAGAATAGCCAAGAAATATACCTTCGTCAGATTTCTTATCAAACTTACCAAGATTGTCTTTGACATTTAAAACAAAACATTTACATCCAAAAACCTTGAAGTAAGAAATAGGAGTTTTGTCAAACATAAGTTCATAGGGGGTTTTCTTCACAAGAGGTCTAAGAAGCACTCTATTTATAATGTAACAAGAGGTGTTTACAGCTTCAGCCCAAAAATACTTTGGCAAATTATTTTCACATAACATAGAACGAGCCATTTCCTGTAAAGTACGATTTTTCCTCTCAACAACACCATTTCGTTGAGGAGTTTTAGCAACAGAAAAATTGTGAGAAATTCCATTCTCATCACACAATTTAGTGAAGCTACTATTGCAAAATTCTCTACCATTATCACTTCTAATGGAGATGAGTTTGCATCCTATGGTGTTATGTACTTGTTTAAAAAGCTTGACAAAAGCTCCAAAAGCTTCATCTTTGCTCAACAAGAATAATACCCAAGTAAATCTAGAGAAATCATCAACTATCACATAAGCATACAATTTTCCACCAAGGCTCATTATCCTCATAGGACCAAATAAATCCATATGTACAAGTTCAAGAGGTTTTGAGGTTGAAACAATCTTCTTAGGTTTAAAAGAACTCTTGACTTGTTTACCATATTGACATGCATCACAGACACGATCTTTTTCAAAATGAATGGCAGGCAATCCTCTAACATATTCATGTTTAGATAAGTTATGCAGAGTATCCATGCTCACATGTCCTAATCTATGATGCCAAAGATATGCATCATCATCTTTCAAAGCAAGGCATTTAACATCTTGTTCAACTAAATCATCAAAGTAAAGATCATACATATTTCCATTTCTATTTCCAACAAAAACAATTTTGTTAGAACAATCATCAATAATTAAACAAGAATCCTTCTTGAAAATAACCTTATAACCTATTATCACATAATTGACTAATACTAAGCAAATTATATTTAAGATTATCAATCAGAAGAACATTTTTAATAAAGGGAGAAGTACTTTTACCAACATTGCCAATGCCAATGATTTTCCCTTTCTTTTTGTCACCGAAAGTCACAAATCCTTCATCTTTTGGTTTGGCGCCATTAAGTATGGATGCATTTCCAGTCATGTGTCTTGAGCATCCACTGTCAAGAAACCATTTGTTCTCCTTTGTTTTCAATTGAAAACATACCTACATCAAAGATGTTAATAAGCCTTTTGGTACCCAAATTCTCTTGGGTCTATTGAGGTTAGTTCTTTTAACTATCCAAGTGCTTTTAGCACCATTCTCAATCTTTTTCTTCACATAACATCTAGTCACCTTGTGACCGTTTTTACCACAATAAGTACAACATATTTTTGAAGAAGTTGAGACATGTGAATAATATGCATGAGATACTCTCTTATGTACATGTGACATATTTTCATGTGAGTGAGATAAACTCTCATGTGTGTATAAGACATTTTTACAACTATCATCAAAACCAAGACCTCTCTTATCATGAGTGAGCCTTTGCATACCAAGTAGTTTGTTCAAATTGTCCCTACCACATGTGAGTTTTTGCAAGCTAGCACTTAAATCTCTCATTCTTACTTTCATGGCATCATAATCACTCATCATATCATCCAACTTCTTGTTTCTAGTAACAAGATCAACATTAGCATTCTCAAGAAATTTCACCTTATCATTTAAATAAATAACATTCTCATCAAGACAAATTTTTGTAGAAGTTAACAAGGCATTTTCATCAATGAGCCTAGTATTATCTAACGATAGTTTCTCTACTTGACATTTCAGGACTTTGTTTTTCCTGATAATCTTTTTCATTTCTTTATAGAGATTGGAAATGAATTCATCTCTATCAAACATGTCACAAATATCATTATCACTTTCACTATCAACTAAAGAAGGAGTTTTTGAAGTATTTACCTCATCTTCAATGGCCATGAAACAAACATTTGCATGTTCAGTTTGTTCTTCATCTTCACTTCCTTCTTGATCCCAAGTGCAAGCAAGTCCTTTCTTGTTTTTGGACTTGTACTTCTTTTCTTTCTTTCTTAATTTTGGATAGTCCGCCTTGAAGTGATTTGGACTTCCTAATTCATAGCATTGCTTTGAGTTGATATTTGTAGATGTCGATGGCTTCTTTTTGAATTTGTTGAAATGTCCCTTTTTTGAACATTTTCTTGAAGTTCTTCATGACAAGAGCTATTTCCTCATCATCCATTTCTTCCTCATCACTGGAAGATTCATTTTCGTTGTTCTCTTTAGCTTTGAGAGCAATTCCTCTTTTCCCTTTGTCTTCCACTTCTTGATCATTCAACCACTTCATCCTAATTTCATGAGTGAGAAGTGATCCAATAAGCTCTTCCACTGGTTTCTTCTTCAAATCATGAGTTTCGAGCATAGCAGTGGTTTTGCCTTCCCAAGCCTTTGGTAAAACATTGAGTATCTTCATGTTTTGTTCTCCTATAGAATAAGACTTGCTAAACACTTTTAAACCGTTAATAATGTTAGTAAAGCGAGTAAACATATCCGTAATATTTTCATTTGATTTCATAGAGAAAAGTTCATACTCACTTGTAAGCATACCAAGTTTTGTTTCCTTTACTTGGTTTGTACCTTCATGAGTCACTTCAAGTAGTCTCCACATTTCATGTGCAGATTCACAACATCTTACCCTGTTATACTCATTCATATCAAGTGCACAAGTAAGAGTGTTCATGGCAAGAAAATTAAGGGTCATTTTTTTTTTATCTTCGTCATCAAATTCCTCAGATATTCTATCAATCTTGATACCATCAACAACTTTAAAAGGCACATAGGGTCCATTTTCAACAATATTCCATAATTCATAGTTTAGAGAAGATATATAGATTCTAACTCTATTTTTCCAGAAATTATAGTTAGTGCCATTCAACAAAGGAGGTCTAGTAGTAGAGTAACCTTCTACCATCATAGTGTTATCTAGATGAGCCATAGAATCTTTGCTTCAAGGATGTTAAGCCTTATCAACAAGAAGACCTGCTCTGATACCAATTGAAAAACCTAAGAGGGGGGATGAATTAGGTTTTTAACCGATTTTTCCTCTTTTTGATAAACAGGCTTTCTAAGATAACTAATATCAAACACTTGGTGATCAAACAAAATATGAAAAGATAAGTTCAAGAAAAAAGGCAAAGAACACAAAGATTTATAGTGGTTCGGTTTATCTAACAAAACCTAATCTACTACCTTGAGCTATCTACTCAAGGATTTCACAAAACCTTTCACTAATATAGTAAGAGAGAATACAATAGAGGCTCACCCAATTCCCTTAGGGTTTTACAACACAAACCTCTTAACCAACCAAGGTTCACTCAACACTTTGAGTTTTACAAAATAACCTTGTTTACACACCTATCTCTATTACAACAATTAATGAAAAAGATACTCTAAAAACAATCACAATTTTCTATGATTCAAGGCTCACTCTAACCCTTAGAGTTTTAAGCTCAATGCAACCTTGAACAAATCAATCAAGATATGAATAAGAAGAGTTTGATATATGAAATCACCTTAATGTGAAGATATATCAATTTAAAGCATAAATACTTCCTTGAGTAATATTTTCTTGTAAGTAGCTCAAGAACCTCAATGATTTTGTATGAATCTCACTTTGATGGATTTCACAATATGAATGTTATGTTTTGGTTTCAAAATAATCTCCAGAGGTTCTATGAAGTGTTAGGATCAGATTTTTGCTCAAAAAGTAGTGTTAATGAGTTGTTTAAACGATTGGGTATTTATAAGTATGCACCAACGGTCATAAAAATAGCTGTTTGAATCCCACTCAGGAGAAGTGCGGTCGACCGCAAATCAGGAGGGTCGTCCGTACCATCATCCGCAAATGTTCCAAAGAACTCTGGACAACCTGCGGACGATGAGCTCAGAAGTCCAGTCGACCGCTCCATCATCCGCAAGTGTTCCAGAGAGATCTGGACATACAGCGGACAATACTTTGAGAAGTCTGGTCGACCACATGATCTGTGGTCGTCCACACTTTTGTCAGGTCGACCACACATGCATTAAAACTATGCAGAACAAGTTTCCAAACAACTCCAAGAGTTTGCAAAATATATTTTATGAATTTTTAAGTATGTGCATGTATTTTGAAAAATCATTTCACTTTTATTTGAGCAACCTATAGAACTTATTACTCAAAGGGGTAGACCTAGAGATATCTAAAGATAAATTAAGAAATAATGCGACACCTCTAGATCCTATCTAATCCAGAAACGCTTATCTTCAATGCTTGACATCAAAAGCTCTTTCCTGAAGATTTGAAACTTAGGTCTTGCATGGATTAAATCATGAATCCAAAAACTCTATCACTTGTACAAATAAGACATTAGTCCTCATCAATGTTTGTCATTAATCAAAATTAAGACATTAAAAGCTTTAGGGCTTTCAGATAGATTATAAAAACATTTATAAAACTCCCCCTAATATTACACATCAGTTTTATAAAAAATTTGACAGAGTTTCCTTTGTAACTCTTGTAAAACCATTTTCACAAAAGCAAGTTTACGAATCAAAAGGATGTATCACATATCACCTAAGGCCAACCTGGCCATCAACAACACAATTATCATTCTCCTTCAATCAATTAAAAACAGAATTTCAAACCAAGGATAGCCGCATTTAACCTTTTAGAGTTGTTTCTTCTTTCTCTTGATTTTGATGAACTTGAACTTTTAAGTTCATCTCAATTTTCCTGAAACACATGGTTAGTTTTATAACAATTATATATTGCAATTAACAGTAGTTTTTCTCCCCCTTTATCATCATTAAAAAATAATGGATAGAAAGGATAGAACTAAGCCAATTAAATAATGAAATCCCTCAATTACCAAGGAGTCATCATGGGGACAGATAAATGCATATAAAAACAGAATATCCAATGATACAATAGAGTTTGTTTTTTTTTAAAAAAAATATTCATATCAAAAGTACAAGATAGACAGAGACTATCTCCTAGGCCGGCGCACATAAACTTTGGTTGTAGAAGAGGATGGTCTAGCATGCGGCTCTACAGGCGGGGGCATGTCACTTGAAGGTGGTGGTGGTGTAGATATATCAACCGGAATGCCATGAAGCGCTTCAAGATGATATTTGATATTTGTAATCTCTATGCCATGATACTCCACCTGTGATGCCAGATCGTGGATCTTGGAGTGAAGTGTCTCGAAATGATTGTCAAAAATGCTGAACATCGAACTAATATGAGATGAGAGTTCTTCCAGGGCACCCCAAATGACAGGATGCGGAGTGGATTCGTCTTCCTCTTCAACTTTTTCTTTACCTTTAGCCTCTTTCAAATCTAGGGCCTCAGGAGGAATATCTTCTTCCTCATCTTGATGAAGTGATCTTTTAACACCTTGGGAGCCCTCACCTTCATCTGAGACAAATTCGTCACGAACAACGCCTTCCTTGAGAATAATTGGTGGATCTTTTTCCATCAGCCTTGCTGTCTCTTTTGTTGCCACACAGATCTCTTTCGAAGACATATTTTTCTTCAAGTCCCATGTGCCTTTGAGACACAAAGCTTGCATTATTTTAAAATATGCAAAATTGAACTTTTGCACATATTTCTGGGAATGGAACGTTGAAGTGTCGGTAGACTTTGGTTAACAAGCGTCCGTAGGGTAAGCTCTTGGGAACACCTTTACTCTTCTCAATGGTAGTCATCATGTGTTGTACCATTATATAGCCGAAATCCACCCTGATTCTCTTCAGCAACAAATACATGAGGAACATATGCATAAACGTGACTGTAGTTTTATGGCCTTCAGTTGGGATGCAAATGTTATTGCATATATGATGAAGAATGTGATGCTCAAAACTGAACACATTTGATTCTCTCTTGACTAAGTTGACAATAGGTTTGCCTTGAGTGAAAATCTTCTCAAAATCCTCAGTAGAAAAGTCTTTGTGTCTGATCCTTTGATGAGTAGTGAAGTACTCAACCCCATCAATAGGAATCTCTAAAATTTCATCTAAGCGAATGGAAGTAAATTGCAAATCTATCCCATTTACTTTTGAAATATAATTGGTCCTTATAGTCATCTCACCCTCTTTTTCTATCACTTTTTCGAGATTGGCATAAAATTGATATACTAGATCAGTGTATAAAGGTTCTTCATGATCTATTATACTATTCCATCCTTACTAAGCCATATAGGTAAGAATTCTATCAAAAGGAAACTCATATCTATCAATAGTACTCCCATAAATTATCTGGCGATTCTTGAGATAATCATTGTAACGGGATTCATGATGCTTACTCCTGAAGAGTTGTGAAGAAGCTGGCATGGTTCTTTTCTTCTTTGGAACTTCTTGAGCCATTTGTGTTATGCCATTGTCAATTTGAGTTTTTGTCAACTTGAGCCATTTGCCATTTCTAGGGTTTTGAGATTTAGAAATCAAGGATATGTGAGATGAATAGATGAATTGAAGAAGAAATGAAGTGTATTTATGGTAAATTTGTAGTGGGCTATAGGAAGTTGAAGAGATGCGGCTGATAGGTGAAGATGCGGGGACGATTGGAAAATAAAAGGTTGCGTCCGAAAGAGGTATTTTTGTAACGGTCATATAAGTGCGGTCGACCAGATCGTCGTCTGTTGCATCGTCCACACATTGACTTTTGTTTCTCTGGAACCTTTGCGGTCGATGATTTGAATCTGCGATTGATCGGAAGTTTTGATATAGGTCGTCCGCAAGTTCTCTGGAAGCTTTGCGGTCGATGAGTAATAAGCATTAGTCGACTGGTGATCCTGTTATGATCATCCGCAAATCTACTGTTTATTCTGTGGATGACTTTAACTCATATGCGGTCGACTGCATCTGCACTGGGTATCATCCAAACAACACAAAAAAAATGGTTTCGACAAACTTCACAAAAACGCACAAGTTAGAAATTGAAAGTTCCAATACCCAAGAGATTTCTAAGTAAACAAAACATTTTTCTCAGCCAAAGGCTTTGTGAATATATTAGCTGATTGATCATCCGTAGGAACAAAATTAAGTGATATATAACCTTTTAAAACATGATCACGTAAGAAATGATGTTGAATACATATATGCTTAGTTTTTGCATGTTGTATAGGATTCTTTGTCAGATTAATGGCACTAGTGTTATCACAATTGATAGTGATACAATCAAAATTCAAGTCATAACCTTTCAAAGTAGTTTTCATCTATAAAACTTGTGCACAACAACTACCAGCATAAATGTATTCAACTTCAGTGGTAGAAAAGAGATACACAAGCTTGTTTTTTGCTATACCATGAAACTAAAGAATAGCCAAGAAATTGACAGTGACCACTAGCACTCTTACGTTCTACTCGACAACCCGCATAATCTGCATCAATATATGCTACTAACTCAAATGACAGATTTAGGATACCATAAACCAAAATCTATAGTCCCTTTCAAGTATCTAAGAATATGTTTGACAGCAATTAAATGAGATTCTCTAGGAGATGATTGAAATCTAGCGCATAAACAAACAGAGAACATAATATCAGGTCTACTAGTAGTTAAATATAAAAGACTACCAATCATACAGGTATGTAGTTTGATCAACCATCTTACCATTTTCATCTTTGTCCAATTTAATAGACGTGGCCATAGCAGTATCAATCTCCTTTGAATCAGCCATTCCAAACTTTTTCAGTAGTTCTTTTGTGTACTTGGCTTGGTTAATGAATGTAACTTCTTTTGCTTGCTTAATTTGTAACCCAAGGAAGAATGTCAACTCACCATCATGCTCATTTCAAATTCATCCTACATAGTTTTAGAGAAATCTTTGCACATATTTTCATTAGTAGCTCCAAATATGATATCATCAACATATATTTGAACAATCAAAATATCATGTGCTTTGTTTTTAATAAAAAGTGTAGCATCTACAATTCCTTTAGAAAAACCTTTTTCAATGAGAAAATTGCTAAGTCTTTCATACCATGTTCTAGGTGCTTGCTTTAAACCGTATAAAGCTTTAGAAAGCTTGTACACACGATTTACATAAAATTCATGAATAAAACCAGGAGGTTGTTCAACATACACTTCTCTCGGATGAAACCATTTAAAAATGCACTTTTGATATCCATTTGAAATAATTTAAAGCCTTTAAAGGAAGCAAATGCAAGTAACATTCTAATGGACTCTAATCTAGCAACTAGAGCAAAAGTCTCATCATAATCAATACCCTCTTCCTGATTATATCCTTGAGCAACAAGTCTAGCCTTATTTCTAGTCACAATACCATGTTCATCAAGTTTGTTTCTAAAAACCCATTTTGTACCAATAATGGTGTGATTAGAAGGTCTAGGGACAAGTTCCCACACTTTGCTCCTTTCAAATTGATTTAATTCATCTTGCATGGCAATAATTCAAAAATCATCACTAAGAGCTTTATCAATGTTCTTAGGTTCTATATGTGACAAGAATGAAAAATTATCAACAAAGTTTATAAAGTGTCATCTTGTTCTTACCCCTTCATTTGTATCACCAATGATTTGATCCTTTGGATGGTTGTGGACAAATTTCCATTCCTTTGGAAGATCAAACTTTGTTTCTTCTTCAAGTGAGGTAGATTCTTGATTGTCAAAGACTTCTTCATTCTCATCCTTTGATGTTGAAGGATTTTCATTTGATTGAACAACATCTTTATTCATTGACTCCATAGGTATTTCCTGAATATCACATTCATTCTCATCTCTTGACAAATAGATGTTAGATTCATAAAAAACAACATGAATGAATTCTTCAATGATCATAGTTCTCTTATTATACACATGATAAGCTTTTCTTATTGAAGAATAGCCAAAAAATATACCTTCGTCGGATTTCTTATCAAACTTACCAAGATTGTCTTTGACATTTAAAATAAAACATTTACAACTAAAAACCTTGAAGTAAGAAATAGAAGGAGTTTTGTCAAACATGAGTTCATAGGGAGTTTTCTTCACAAATGGTCTAAGAAGCACGCTATTTACAATATAACAAGAAGTATTTAAAACTTCATCCCCAAATTGACATGCATCACAAATACGATCTTAACATATTTATGTTTTGAAAGGTTATGCAAGGTATCCATGTTAACGTGTCCTAATCTACGATGCCAAAGATATGCATCATCATCTTTCAAAGCAAGACAGTTAACATCTTGTTCAACTAAATTATCAAAGTAAAGATCATACATATTTCCATTTCTATTTCCAACAAAAACAATTTTGTTAGAGCAATCATCAAGAATTAAACATGAATCCTTATTGAAAATAACCTTAAAGCCATTATCACATAATTGACTAATACTAAGCAAATTATATTTGAAATTATCGATAAGAAGAACTTTTTTAATAAAAGGAGAAGTACTTTTACCAACATTTCCAATGCCAATGATTTTCCCTTTCTTTTTGTCACCAAAAGTCACAAACTCTTCATTCTTTGGTTCAACATCATTAAGTATGGATGCATTTCCAGCCATGTGTCATGAGCATCCACTATCAAGAAACCATTTGTTCTCCTTTGTTTTCAATTGAAGACAAACCTACACCAAAAATGTTAATAAGCCTTTTGGTACCCAAATTTTCTTGGGTCCATTGAGGTTAGTTCTTTTAACTACCCATGTGCTTTTAGCACCATTCTCAATCTTTTTCTTCACATATCATCTAGTCACCTTGTGACCATTTTTACCACAATAGGTACAACTTATTTTTGAAGAAGTTGAGACATGTGAATAATATGTATGAGATATTCTTTTATGTGCATGTGACATATTTTCATGTGAGTGAGAAAAGCTCTTATTGTGTGTGAGTCATCATTATAATTATTATCAAAACCAAGACCTCTCTTATTATCAGTGGGTCTTTGCATACCAAGTAATTTGTTCAAATTGTCCATACTACATGTGAGCTTTTGCAAATTAGCACTTAAAGCACTCATTCTAACTTTCATGGCATCATAATCACTCATCGTATCACCCAACTTCTTGTTTCTAGCAACAAGATCAACATTAGCACTTTCAAGGAATTTCACCTTATCATTTAAACTAAGAACATTCTCATCAAAACAGATTTTTGTGGAAATCAACATGGCATTTTCATCTATGAGTTTAGTATTATCAGAAGATAGTTTTTCTACTTGACATTTCAAAACTTTGTTTTTCTTGATAATCTTTTTCATTTCTTGATAGAGATTGGAAATGAATTCATCTTTATCAAATATGTCACAAACATCATTATCACTTTCACTATCAACTAAAGTAGAAATTTTTGAAGTATTTACCTCATCTTCAATAGCCATGAAACAAACATTTGTATGTTCAGTTTGTTCTTCATCTTCACTCTCTTCTTGATCCCAAGTGCAAGCAAGTCCTTTCTTGTTTTTGGACTTGTACTTCTTTTATTTCTCTCTTAATTTTGGGCAGTCTGCCTTGAAGTGATTTGGACTTCCGCATTCATAGCATTGCTTTGAGTTGGTATTTGTAGATGTGGATGGCTTCTTTTTGAATTTGCTGAAGTGTCTTTTTTTGAACATTTTCTTGAAGTTCTTCATGACAAGAGCTATCTCTTCATCATCCATTTCTTCCTCATCACTAGAAGATTCATTATCGTTGTTCTCTTTGGCTTTGAGAGCAATCCCTATTTTCCCTTTGTCTTCTACTTCTTGATCATTTAACCACTTCATCGTTATTTCATGAGTGAGAAGTGATCCGATAAGCTCTTCCACTGGTTTCTTCTTCAAGTCATGAGTTTCTAGCATAGCAGTGGTTTTGCCTTCCTAAGCCTTTGGTAGAGCATTGAGTATCTTCATATTTTGTTCTCCTATAAAATATGACTTGCTAAACACTTTTAAACCATTAATAATGTTAGTAAAGCGAGTAAATATATCAGTAATATTTTCATTTGATTTCATAGAGAAAAGTTCATACTCCCTTGTAAGCATACCAAGTTTTGTCTCTTTTACTTGGTTTATACCTTCATGAGACACTTCAAGTAGTCTCCACATTTCATGTGTGGATTCACAACATCTTACCCTATTATACTCATTCATATCAAGTGCACAAGTAAGAATGTTCATAGCAAGAAAATTAAGGGTCATTTTCTTTTTATCTTCATCATCAAATTCCTTAGATATTTTGTCAATCTTGATACCATCAACAACTTTAAAAGGAACATAAGGACTATTTTCAACTATATTCCATAATTCATAGTTCAGAGAAGATATATAGATTCTAACTCTATTTTTCCAGAAATTATAATTTGTACTATTCAACAAAAGAGGTCTAGTAGTAGAGTAACCTTCTACCATCATAGTATTGTCTAGATGTGCCATAGAATCTTTGCTTCTAGGTGGTTAAACCTTTTAAACAAGAAGACCTGCTCTGATACCAATTGAAAAACCTAAGAGGGGGGGGTGAATTAGATTTTAACCGATTTTTCCAACTTTAAATCAAACAATGCTTTCTAAGACAACAAATATCAAACACTTGGTGCTCAAACAGTGTGTGGAATAATGTGCTCAAAAATTTCCAAAGAACACAACGATTTATAGTGGTTCGATTTATCCAACAAAACCTAATCCACTACCTTGAGTTATTTACTCAAGAATTTCACAAAACCTTTCCATAATTTAGTACATGAGATTACAATAGAGGCTCACCCAATTCACCTTAGGGTTTTACAACACAAACCTCTTACCAATCAAGGTTCACTCAACACTTTGAGTTTTACTCTACAACCTTGATTATACACTTATCTCTAATACAACAATTAATAAAATAGACAATCGCAATTATCTATAATTCAAGGCTCACTTTGACCTTTAGAGTTTTAAGCTCAATGCAACCTTGAATAAAACTAAAAAAATAAGAATATGAAGATTTGATATAGATATCACCTTAATGTGAAGATATATCAATTTGAAACATATGTACCTCATTGAGTAATATGTTTATCTAGATTGCTCAAGAACACCAATAATTTTGTAAACACCCTTCTTGGATGATTTTCACAATGTAAATGTTATGAAAGGATTTCAAAATGTTCTATAAATAGTAGGAATCAGATTTTTGCTCAAAAAGTCGTAGTAATGAGTTTTTTAAACAATTGGGTATTTATATGTATGCACCAACGGTCACAAAAAAGACTGTTAGAATCCTACTCAGGAAAAGTGCGGTTGACCGTATATCAGACTGGTTGTTCGCACCATAATCCGCAAGTTTTTCAGAGAGCTCTGGACATACTGCGGACGATGATTTGAGTAGTCCGATCGACCGTACTATCATCCGCACTTGTTTCAGAGAGCACTGGACGTTCTGCGGACGATGAGCTGAGAAGTCTGGTCGACTGCACCATCATCCGCAAGTGTTCCAGAGTGCTATGGACATTTTGCGGACGATGAGCTGAGAGATCTGGAAGACCGCATGATCTGTGGTCGACCACACTGCAGTTAGGTCAACCGCACATGCATTCAAACTATGCAAAACAAGATTCCAATAAACTCCAAGAGTTTGTAGAATACATTTCATAGAAATTAAAGTATGTGCATGTATTTTGAAAGTCATTTCAAATACCCAACTCATGTTTTATCTATATGAAGTGCATTTTAAAAAATATTTCACTTTTATTGAGCAACCTATAGAAATTATTACTCAATTAGAGGTAAGACTAGAGATATCAAAATATATTAAACTTTAAAACTATACCTCTAGTTCCTATCTAATCTAATAAAAGCTTGTTTTCAAAACTTGATAGTCTTGACTTGTAAACTTCCTTGAAGACTTGAAATCTTGTCCTTGCATGGATTAAATCATGAATCCAAAAACTCTATCACTTGTACAAGCAAGACATTAGTCCTCATCAATGCTTGTCATTAATCAAAATTAAGACATTAAAAGCTTTAGGGCTTTCAATCTCTCCCTTTTTGATGATGACAAATATTGATGTAATGTGATAGGTAAAACAATTAAGTGCAAGTATTCAAAGTAAGGAAGAGTTTATAGAATATGTATCAAACAGTATAAAATGCTCCCCCTTATAATATGCTAAGTATTTGTAAGATATCACATATAGCATATAGTCATTTAGTTTGATGATATCAAGAAAGATATAGAATGTAACATTTTTCGAACAAATATTGAATCTCAAAATGAAAGTATTCATTGTAAATATATGAGATCACTTCCTAGCTTATATAGGCTTAAAGAAGCCTATTTTTCCACCAACCTCTGTATCCTTCTTCCTTCCAGAATTAAGAACAAATAGATAATTATAAAAACATTTATAAAACTCCACCTAATAATACACATCGGTTTTATAAAAAATTTGACATAGTTTCCTTTGTAACTCTTGTAAAACCATTTTCATAATAGCAAGTTTACTAATCAAAAGGATGTATCACATATCACATAAGGCCAACCCGGCCATCAACAACACAATTCTCATTCTCCTTCAATTGATTAATTGAGTAACTAGAGGTATAGTTTTAGAGTTTAATATATTTTGATATTTCTAGTTTTACCTCTAATTGAGTAATGGTTTCTAAATATTGCTATATGAACTTAAAACATTATTTTAAAATGTTTTTAATTTGTTAAAATATGTTTTGGTATTTCGAAAACCATGCATCATGATTTCAAAACTTAAATGTTTTATAAACTCTTGTTGGATTGATACCATAATTTATATGGTTGATTGAAATCATCATTTGTGTGTTAGAGTATTGTGGGTGCACAAATGAACTTGTTTCAGTCAACCTAAATTGGTCCAGCTTTTGTCCACAAGTTAGTTTATCTTGTGGATGCATGTGCTGTCAAATTGGTTCATCTTTCAACTTGTGGACGACCACAAGTGAGGTGAGGTCTACTGCAAGATGAAAATCATCATCCGAAGGTTGTCCAGTGAGCTTGCGGATGATGTTGCGAACGATGCACCGGTCAACCGTAAATTGCTAGTGGGTTTCCAACAGCTTTATTTTTGACCTTTAGGAACAAACCTTTAAATACCAAAACCTTTGAAAGTCTTTCTAAGAGCAATTTTTGAGAAAAAACATTGTATATCTTGATCCCATAGCATTTTAGAAACATTCAAAAACCCTTTCTAAACATCAATCTTGTTAAAATCATTCAAGAAGGGTTTTTACATTCAAAGGTGAAATTTGAGCAATCTTGGCAAGCCATTACTCAAAGAGGTGATTGTGATTCAAATTGATATATCTTCACAAAATGTGATATCTATCAAACTCTTGATCTCTTATTTTTTATTGTAATTGTATCAAGGTTGCAAGTAGCATAACACCCTAAGTGTTAGAATGAGCTTTGTGTAGGTTGTTTTGTTTTCAAGGTTTGCTTGTAAAACCTTTGGGTGAACCATGAATTGAATTGTATTGTTAGGATTCACTAAGGAGAGTGGTGGGATTATTGTATAATTAAGGTTGTGTTGTAACACTTAAGGGTTGAGTGAGTCTTGATTGGTTGAGAGGTTATTTGTAAAACCCTAATGTGAATTGGGTGATCCTTTTTTGTAATCTCATTCATTTGATTAGTGAAGAAATTTGGTAAAATCCTTGAGTAAGTAACTCAAGGTAGTGGATTAGGTTTTGTTGGATAAACCGAACCACTATAAATCATTGTGTTCATTGCTCTACTTTCTGTATTTTATTTGAACACATTTTTACTCACACAATTAGCATACCAAGTGCTTGATATTTGTTGTCAAAGAGGTGTTTTATTGAATTAGGTTGAAAAATCGGATAAAAACCTAATTCACCCCGCATCTTTGGGTTTTCAAAAGTCACCCTTGTGCCTAGATACGATGCTTGAGTGCTTAAGCAAGGTGTCCTCAAGATGTAACCTTCTCAAAATTTGCTTCCAATTTGACGTTTTCAGAAACTACTCATCATCTGCATAAATTACACAAAACACATACAACCTACATGGAAACTTGAGAACTAATTTATAATAAGTTTAAAGGTATTTAATTTTGTGAGTAAAAAACTCACTCATCACTATTTAAAGCTACCATGTAATTCTTGCCTAATGACTAGGTATTGCATGTATACCATCTTTATCAAAGTCATTAACGAGTTCTGTAATGGGAATGTTTTCTAGATAAGGTATTTTATCATGAGCTCAATAGCTATAAGAGGAGGTAGAGACAACTCTAGAGAATTATTCATACAAGTAATATTATTGCCAGCCAATTCATTTTCAATAATTTCCAAATTTTGAAGTACCATAAGATAAATCTCCGTTTATATAATTAGGGGTTGATAAACAAAAATATCTTATAAAGTTACCTATTTAAATTTCCTGACTAGAATTCAACTTCAACATCAATAATATATCCATAATTTCAAACGTATATTGATAAATATATGGAGGAGTAGTACTAGAAAACCTAGAAACAGCACAAACAAGTATTTCTTGCTCTTTGCTGAATTAGTATGTGTTTGTGCATGTGATAGATAATTGAAGTCTTCTAGATTGTTCCTCCTGAATATAAAGTTTTTCATTATTATGTTCAACATATGATCATTTGATTGTTTCTTTGTTATGTTCATTATAGGATATTTTGATTATTTTTTTGGAACTGAGTATCTTTATAATCAATGAACTTTCCCTTCAGGGCCGGAATTTTACTTGTTATAAGGTAGGCAAGGCAAGCACCTGAAGCATCGGAATTTTAGGGTCTCAATCTTTTACTAGTTACTTTTTTTTAAAAAAAAAGGTCTAAAATTAGAATTTTTTAGAGTTGTTTTCATTTCTTTTGAAAACAATTCCTTCCATGTCCACAGTAGGTACAGTTTTACTCTGATAAGCGTATTTTTCTTTGCAATTGAAATATTAGTTGCATAAATCATAAACATGAAACATACAAGATTCATAGGGAGGCCTTCAATGATCACACCATATGATTAAGGAGAAATAAGAGGTGCTGGGATGTATAACCAAAATTACATTGATCTTTTGTCCAACTGTAAGCATCGTGTTATGTGTGGCATTGTTATATTCGCCTCTTCAAATTGGTCAAAATGGACCATAGTATGACCTGAAGAGGACTAAATAAATCTTTCTCCTTGTGTTGGCATATGCAAACAGGTAAACAAAGAAAGGGGTCTGACCTTTTGGGAAGAACCCACCAGAAAATTAGCCGGAGAATTTCTTGAATCCCTTACAAAAAAAGTAAGAACTAATTCTCTTTCTGTGTCTCTTTTGCGATCAAATTCGGTTCTAAATTTGGAATTGGCATTTTAGGATTTCAATTAGATTGTTTTGTCGATTTATAACTATATTTAGTTACTTACCATTCAAGCCCATATACAATTAAATTTACTATAATTCATGTTCAATTTCATGTTGTGAAATAAACATGTTTTTGAGAAAATCTACTAAGTTTGGTAAATTAAGTTAGACAAAATACCAGTCTTCTAAGTTAGGTGAAATAAGTAAGGCCAAGAAAAAACTATATGAGTAACGTGTGTGCTAGTATAATTTATTTGTATTATTTTATTGGAGTACTACTACTATAAATAGGTGTTGTACAAGGTTTGTAAATCATCAAAAAATCAATCAATTAGAGAGAAAGACAATATAAGAACCATCTTCTTATTGAGTTTGTAGAGAATGTGAGAGAAAATATTGTGAGTTTGGAAGTTTTATAAATATAAGTTTATTACTTGAGTGTTGATATTATTTTTTCCCATCAAAGTGGGGTCGGAGCTACAGTTTTCAGGTCTCTTTAAATTCTAAGTATGCTATGCGGTTACAACATTCAACTGATCTTCCACATCAAAACATATTTTTTTGAGATTTATAAGCCTAGTCAAATTTATTTTTATAATAAGTTGGAGTGAGTTTTCTAAGGTCATGGGAAAAATGATATATCATCTTTTCAAGTCTCAACACTGAACAATAGCACTTTTGACAATTGGAGCATCCAAATGAGGCACTTTTTGGAGCACAAGATGTTTGGGAAGTTATAGAAAAAGGATATGATAGAATAAAATATGAGTCGACTATCTCCATGCCACAAAGGGATATTTTGAAAGACTCAAGAAAGAGAGACAATAAGGCTCTCTTCTTCATCTATCAAGCCTTAGTTGATAATGGTCTTGAGAAAATCTCAAATGCAACATCTGCCAAGGAAGCGTGGGATAAACTTCAAACCTCTTGCAAGGGAGAGAAGAAAGTCTTGAGGTAATATCATATTGATATGTCAATGAGAGCGTCGACAAGGACATCATCTTTTGACATCATGCTTAACATGCTCAAACAACAAATGGAGATAAGAGTGCTTCATTTTTTAATAAATTCATCAATTAGCAAAAAACAATGAGAAGTGCAATCATGTTCATATTATGCACCGGAGATGACCTTTAAAGTTATCGTCAACTCATTTGATATTAATCTAATGTGGATTGACATTCGACTCATTGAATGCCGGGTATCAAAATTTATCCATTGTTAGTAGTTGAGCATTAGATATGCTCTTAAGAAGTTAGTCACTGTCCAAGTTTGAAATGCCACATCACAAGTATGACTAGTCTCTTATAGTTCAATTTATAAGTATAATAACAAAAACATTAAAATATGACAAAAGTCTCATGCATGAAGTGTTTTGTAAGATATCTCTTGTGATGCTTGAGTTCTATGTTCCTAACACTTTCATTAAGATTGACACAATATGGAAAAATAAGAGCAACTCCAACAAGGTTGCACTTTAACCAAAAGAAACTCTCATTCGCAACTAAAACTATTGGACCAAAAGATTTCAAGTCCATATGCATTCAACGACATCTCCTGGAAACAACTCAAAAATTGGTTGCAAATAGTATGCCCCAATCCACTTTCCTTCTTCTAGACATTAAAACTAGTCCTTCACAACATGATTATGTAATTTAATACTTTCAGAAGCTCTTAACACAAACACAGTTTTCTATGGTTCAAGGCTCACTCTAACCCTTAGAGTTTTAAGCTTAATGCAACCTTGAACAAATCAATCAAGATATGAATAAGAAGAGTTTGATATATGAAATCACCTTAATGTGAAGATATATCAATGTAAAGCATAAATACCTCTTTGAGTAATGTTTTCTTGTAAGTTGCTCAAGAACCCCAATGATTTTGTATAAATCTCACTTTGATGAATTTCACAATATGAATGTTAAGATTTTGTTTTAAAATAATCTCCAGAGGTTCTATGAAGTAATAGGATCAGATTTTTGCTCAAAAAGTAGTAGTAATGAGTTGTTTAAACGATTGGGTATTTATATGTATGCACCAACGGTCATAAAAATGGCTGTTTGAATCCCACTCAAGAGAAGTGCGGTCGACCGCAAATCAGGAGGGTCGTCCGCACCATCATCCGCAAATGTTCCAGAAAACTCTTGACAACCTGCGGACGATGACCTCAAAAGTCCGGTCGACCGCTCCATCATCCGTAAGTGTTCCAGAGAACACTTGACAATCTGCGGACGATACTCTGAGAAGTCTGGTCGACCGCATGATTTGGGGTCGTCCACACTTTTGTCAGGTCGACCACAAATGCATTAAAACTATGCAGAACAAGTTTCCAAACAACTCTAAGATTTTGCAAACTATATTTTATGAATTTTGAAGTATGTGCATGTATTTTTGAAAATCATTTTACTTTTATTGAGCAACCTATGGAACTCATTACTCAAAGGGATAGACCTAGAGATAATCAAAGATAAATAAAGAATTAAATCTACACCTCTAGATCCTATCTAATCCAGAAACTCTTATCTTCAAGGCTTGACATCAAAAGCTCTTTTCTGAAGAATTGAAACTTTGATCTTGCAAGGATTAGATATATGAATCCTAAGAGATCATCATTAATACAATAAAAACATTAGTCATTGTCAATGTTTGTCATTTAATCAAAATTAAGATATTAAAAGCTTTAAGGCTTTCAATTGGCAACCTTATTTTTCACACAAGACATGTTTAATGCTTTTTTACATTGTGAATGTGTTTCTACAATTTTCATCTTTTCACATTATACTAGAATTGAACCCACAATTAATTTTTCATTGAAATACAAGTCTCATTTATTAAACCTTCTTTTGGTGACCTACCATAAACATGTGAAATTTTTTGATTTGGCAAAAACCACTCAGATTCTTCTCTACAACAAAATCATTCCCACCATGCATATTCTTTCCGAAGTAAGGAAACAAAACAAGATGAAAATGGCACTCCAATTGTTCTAGAATTTTGTTTGCTTGAGGCGTCCACCTCTATCTTACATTGTTGCTGCATGGATTGCAAATAAAGGAGAACATGCTTGGCTGAGTTATAGTTGGTTTTCTCTAAGTATGTAAAGGACAACACAGGTGCATTTTTTTCTGTTGTTGCTCTTGAGGCTTGTTTTTATAATTTTAGGTAGAAAATGTAGAGAAAAGAATCAACATATATTTTTTGCATATTGTGATTTGATTCCGTAGGGTGTGCTTATTTTGTTTTCTCTATTTGATTTTTGTTAGGTTAAATTATAGTATTTTCTAACAAGTGATGTGAAATGTTTAATTACTCCATATTGGGACTCAGAAGAATTAGTTGATATTTTTAATGACTACTCAATGCATCCTAAATATAAGATGCTAGAAATAAACTATCTTGTGTCAAAATATATGTGACGATGCCTATCGCAGGACTTTCAAATTTAAACCTAACAATCCATATGTAGATATGGAAATTAAGAAATGTATCCACAGAGATTTGTCAACGTTTAAATCAAAACAATTAATCGGAAAAAGGTTTTGGGGGTTTTTGATATTTTTATAAGAAAAACTAATTTAAATATATTTAAAATAAATATTTTTGGAGTTTTGGATTTGTAAATGGACTTGAAAAGGATTTATGCAATACAAAGGTTGATTGTTGCTAATTACCAAAATAATATTAACTTTAAGTTTTTTAAATCAAATATCTCAAAAGGTTGATTTTTACTAAACTAAATATAAAACTAGAAGAAAAAAAAAAGAAAACTTGAAATAAGCAAGGTTGAATCAATATAATTAAACCTAGGGGTTTTCGATTTCACCGAGACAAATTATATTAAAGATTTACAATTCAATACACTAATGTTTTATTCCTATGCTACCAATGAATCTTTTTTAATTGGGACTTCTGTTTAAATTCTAGATTTCGTTAAGTTATGGAGGAGGTATGTCACTTAAAGTAACTAAAATATCCATACAAGTAGGCATTATAGTAGAGATAATTGTAGAGAATTATTCATACAAGTAATATTATTACCTGCCAATTCATTTTCCATTTCCAAATTTTGAAGTATAGGAAGATGAATCTCCGTTTAATTAGAAGTTACAAAAATATCTTATAAAGTTATGTATTTCAATTTCCTGACTACAATTCAACTTAAACATGAATAATATATCAAAGCATATTCAAAAGTCTTCAAAAATATTTAACAAAAATTGGGGGAGAAAAATAATACTCATCTGGCCTTGTGTACAAGTTCTAACTCCGTAATTGATATTATTTAGCAATAAGAAACAAATGTCTTTGTATACTCATAAATTAACTGATTTGTATCATATTTAATGATTATATTTTGTTTAAAAATCGGTTAATTGTGTTATTTAATGGATATATTTCACATTTCCTTTCTACTTCTTTGTTTATAAGTTTTTTAGTCTATTTTAGAGATAAAAAGAAGAAAAGAAATGAAGAAGGAAAAAAAAAACATGATGAATAGTAACTACGGTGAATAGTATAATCGTTGATGATGACGTCACTGTTTATGCCATGAACAGTGTCGTCGGCTAGTTAAAATCAACAATTCAACCCTCGCTACAGTACCCCCGTAAATAAAAATGACCATTTTACCCTAGAAATTTCCTTATAAATATGCTAGCTTTCTTTCTCATTTAAGACACCAATTTAGATCCAATCTTCTCCATTTCTTTTGTAATTTATTTATTTTATTTTTATCTTCATATTAATATAATTTCTAGAATTTTTAGAATAGTGTTTCAAGTGTTTTTGTAATATTTAGTAAAAAAATTATGTCGGGATAATTTCAATATTTTCAGGGAGTTTATCTATCAAATTTTCTTTCTAATATTTATAAATTTCATCTTATAGTTATTAAATATGTATTGTGAGTAATTTCATTTTATTAGCAGGGATATGTGTTAAGTTATTAATAAATTAGATTATGAGATAATTTTATTTGTACTTAATTTCTATTTTGATTTATTTAACTGGACTTATGGTCAGTTTACCCGCCTAATCTTTATTATTTTTACTTTATGCACTTTAAATATCGTAAATGGAAGGCCGAGCCACCTAATTAGTTTAATTTACTTTTATGTCTTTTATGTTTTTTTATTATGGAAAACAGAGCCTCCATACTTTAGTTTAATTTATTTAAATGACCGGTTGAACCACCTAATTTGTTTAGTTAATAAAAATCTAATCTTTAATTGAGTATTTATATAATTCCTATTTTAATCAATATAATTGTGTGAATTAATTGGATTGACATTCTAGTTAATAAATGTGATTATATAGCTAGGATTATTAATCTTGTATTAATGGTTCAAGCAGCATCTACTAGTTTAATTGAGTTGCATCTCTTTACTTAATTAAATTAGTAGCGAAATTATATAATTTAAATTGTATATAATTAGCTGATTGTATATATAGTTTAATATTGATGATGTCTTATTTACTTAATACAATTTGATTGAGCATCCTATACAAATTTGTTGGTAGTGGTGTTTAATTAAATTATAGATTAATCTGTATGAGCTAATCGAGATTAATCTAATTTGTAAAAGCATTAATATGTCTGAGCTGATCGGGATTCTAAAACTAATTACTTAATAATGTCTTTATCTATGATTAATCCCATGAAAAATATAACTTGATACTAGTTCCTTGCTAATGTCTTTTTATATAATTTGTATTCCAAAAACCTTTTAATTCTATTTACAAATCCGAAAATCCCAAAAAACTTTCTTTTAATTATTGTTATTTTTTTGTTCTCAAAATACCAAAACCTTTTCCGATAATTGTTTTAATTTAAGATCAATCCCTACTTTCCTTATCTACATATTATTGTTAGGTTTAAATTTGAGAGTTATACGACAGGCTTCGTCAATATTCATTGTTATTTTTCTTTCTCTATTTATCTATCATTTATCCAATTCTTATCATTTATCTTACTATTTTAGGATTCCTGTTGCAAGTTAACATGTGTGCAACTTTCAAATATATGGTGAATAAGATATGTTACAAGAAAGACAGGCAAGATTCGAAGAGTAAAATTTTGAGGTCCTTATTCTGAGAAGCCAGAGGAACCTACTATTAAAATCTCACCAAAATTTGAAACGTACACTGATCAATTTATGGAACAGCAGCAGAAAAAAGTTGGGATGGAGAACATTTTAGTTTAAGACCCTGGGGAAGAAGGGAATGCTCCTCATCAATTCTGCAAACAAAAACTACTTGGCTTGGCATCATGCTAATGATGTCGGTTAACAATTCATTTAACTATTATGTACTGTCTTTATCAGTTGATGGAGTGATCTTCTACTGTGAGTCTCAATGTGTTCTTATAAGTTTTTTTCCACTTTTCACTTAACTATTATTTTGTTTCACAATTTAACTTTAATCGTTGATTTCCATGTTTGTTCATCTTCTATGTTTGGTGACTTTGTTTTCTAGAGTTCCAATTAATTTTTGAATATATTATTAAAAGTCCTAAAGGTTTTAATATTTTAATTTTGATTAATAACAAACATCGATAGTGACTAATGTCTTAATTGTACAAGTGATAGAGTTTTTGGATTCATGATTTAATCCTTACAAGGACAAGATTTCAAGTCTTCAAGGAAGTATACAAGTGAAGACTATCAATATTTGAAGACAAGCATTTGTTGGATTAGATAGGAGCTAGAGGTATAGTTTTAGAGTTTAATATATTTTGGATATCTCTAGTTTTACCTCTAATTGAGTAATGATTTCTAAATGTTGCTTTTTGAACTTAAAACGTTATTTCAAAATGGTTTTAAAACTTAAATGTTTCATAAACTCTTGTTGGATTGATACCATAACTTATATGGTTGATTGAAATCATCATTTTTGTTAGAGTATTGTGGATGCACAAATGAACATGTTTCGGTCGACCTAAAGTGATCAAGGTATTGTCCACAAGTTGGTTTATCTTGTGGATGCACGTGTTGTCAAATTTGTTCATCTGTCAACTTGTGGACAACCTTGGGGTAAACCGCAAGATGAAAAATCCATCATCCAAAAGTGTTGGCCAGTGAGTTTGTGGATGATGTTGCGGACAATGCACCAATCGACCGTAAATTGTTAGTGGGTTTCCAACAACTTTATGTTTTAGTATTGGGAACAAACCTATAAATACCAAAACCTTTGGAATTATTTTTAAGAATACGTTTTGAGCAAAAGCATTGTTTATCTTGATCCTATAACATCTTAAAATATTCCAAACCCTTTCTAAACATCCATCTTGTTAAAATCATTCATGAACGGTTTTTACTTTTACTCAAAAAGGTGATTGTGTTTCAAGTTGATATATCTTCACATTAAAGTGATCTCTATAAAACTCTCTATCTTATATCATTGATTGTAATTGTATCAAGGTTGCAAGTAGCATAAAACCTAAGTGTTAGGGTGAGCCTTGTGTGGATTGTTTTGTATTCAAGGTTGGATTGTAAAACTTTTGAGTGAACCTTGAATTGAATTGTTTTGTAAGGACTTCACTAAGGAGAGTGGTGAGATTATTGTACAATCAAGGTTGTGTTATAAAACTTAAGGTTGAGTGAACCTTGATTGGTTGAGAGGTTGTTTGTTAAACCCTATGATAAATTGGTGAGCCTTTTTTGTAATCTCATTTATTTAATTAGTGAATGAATTTGGTAAATCCTTGAGTAGATAACTCAAAGTAGTGGATTAAATTTTGTTGGATAACCCAAACCACTATGAATCATTGTTCTACTTTCTGTATATTATTTTAACACATTATTACTCTCACAACTAGCACACCAAGTTTTTGATATTTGTTATCAAAGAGGCATTTTATTGAACTTGGTTGAAAAATTGGATAAAAACCAAATTCACCATTCTCTTAGGTTTCTCATTTACATTTTTTATTTTGCAAGGTTTTATTTGCAGAACCTTGTTATTTTATAATTAGTACCCCATATTTTTTTATCTTATATTTTTGTTGTCTCTGTTTTTGAGAGTTCCAATGTTGATTTTTGGAATATATTATATTTTTAATTTTTCAAGATTGCAAGGTTTTATTTGTGGAATTTTATTGTTTTGGCTACTAATTTCTATAAGTTGCAAGAGCACTAGTATAGAATATGGCAGTAATAGAAAACCTAGAAACAACATAGGCGAGTATTTCTTGCTCTTTGCTGAATTAGTATGTCTCCGTGCATGTGATAGATAATTGAAGGCTTCTGGACAGTTTCTCCTGAATATGAGGTTTGTCATTATTATGTTTATTATACAATCCTTTGATTGTTTCATTGTTACGTTCATTATAGGATCTTTTAATTGTTTTCTTGGAACTTAGTACCTCTATAGAACATGAACTTTCGCTTTAGGGATGGTCCTATTGTGGGGTAGGCAAGGAAAGCACCTCAGGCCTCATAATTTTAGGGTCCCAGTCTTTTACTAAACCCTATTTGATTTTTTAAAATAACATTTAGCATCCAAAATACTATTTGATTTTTTTAGAGTTTTTGCATTTCTTTTGAAAACATTTCCTACCATGTCCACAGTAGGTATAAATTTGCTCTAATAAGAGCTTTTTATTTTTTTGGTAATTGGAATATTGGTTACATAAATCATCAAGAGGAAAAATACAAGATTCATGGGGGATTCCTCAACGTTCACACTATGATTTATGAGCAAGAAGAGTGCCGAGATATATAACCAAAATTACATTGATCTTTGGCCCAACTATATGTACCGTGTTATGTGCGGCTTTGTTACATTTGCCTTGTTATGTGCGACTTTGTTACATTCGCCTCTTCTTTTGTTACTGACAAATTCTTTCTTCTTGTGTTGGGTTTTGACAAATAAAGGGGTTTAACCTTTTGGGTAGAACCCACAAGAAAATTAGCTGGAGAATTTCTCTTGCAACCCTTATAGATAAAGTAAGAACTAGGTCTCTCTGAGTTTTCTAAGTTAGGTTTATTAAGTTAGGCAAAGAAAAAACCATGCCAATAATATTTGTGCTAGTAGAATTTTGCACAGTAGAATTTATTTCTATTATTTTATTAGAGTACTACTAGTATAAATGGGTGTTGTACAAGGCTTGTAAATCATAAAGAAAAAATCAATCATATCAATGAGAAAGAATCTAGAAAAACAAGATAATAAGCAAAACTTCTTAGTGAGTTTGCAGAGAAATTGTGAGAGAAAATATTGTGAGTTTGTAAGTTTTATAAATAAAATTTTATTTTTTGAGTATTGATATTATTTTTTTCTCCCAACAAAATGGTATTAGAGCTATAGTTTTGAGGTCTCTTTACACTCTAGGTATGCTCCATGGTTACAACATTTGACAGATTTTCCACATCAGAATAGATTTTTAAGTCTAGCGAAATTTATTTCTAAAGTAAGTTGGAGTGAGATTTCTAAGATCATGGCAAACGGTGGTATATCATTATTTCCATTTCCAACACTCAACAATAGCACTTTTGAAAATTGGAGCATCAAAATGAAGGCACTTCTTGGAGCACACAATGTTTGTGATGTCATGGAAAAAGGCTATGATGAGATAAAAGATAAGTCAACTATCTCCACGACACAGAGGGATATTCTGAAAGACTCAAGAAAGATAGACAAGAAGGCTTTCTTCCTCGTCTATGAAGCTTTAGATGATAATTGTTTTGAGAAAATATCAAATGCAACATCTGCCAAGGAAGCATAGGAGAGAAGAAAGTCAAGCCAGTTTGCCTTCAACTATAAGATGAGAGTTTGAGTCACTTAACATGAAAAAGAATGAGCCAGTTTCCAATTATTCTTCAAAAGCGCTTTTCATTTCTAATCAAATGAAAAGAAATGGTGAGAAACTAGAAAATGTCAAATCGTTGAAAAGATACTTCGCTCGGCGAACCTAACATTTCAGACGATTGTTACAACAATTGAAGAAACAAGGATTCATCTTGGCTTTGGCATTTATGATTGGGACATATCAATTTCAAAAGTTTGGAGCTACTCTCAAGAAAGAAGATGGTTAGAGGACTTCTTTGCATCAACCATCCTAACCAACTATGTGAAGGATGCTTGTTCGGAAAATAATTCAGCCAAGTTCAGGAGCTCAAAGACCACTCTAGTTTATCCATTATGATGTGTGTGGACTCATCAATCCAATCTCATTTGGTAAAAGTAACTACTTCTTTCTCTTAATTGATGATTTTCCAAGAAAACTTGGGTTTATTTTCTGAAGCAGAAGCCAAAAGCTTTTGAAAGATTCAAAAAATTCAAGGCTGGGGTGGAGAAAAAAGTTGGGTTTAAATCAAAGCAATAAGGTCTGATCAAGTAGGAGAATTCAATTCAAAATAATTCCAAGAGTTTTGTGAAGAAAGTGAAATTCGATGACACTGGAGTATTCTATGATCCTATCAACAAAATGGTATTGCCAAAAGGAAAAATAGAATAATCCTCAACATGACACAAAAGTATGCTGAGTGGAAAGATTGCTATTAGTAGAGATGTATTATTTGATGAAAAAGGTGAATGAGATTTTGAATCTCATGCAATGGATTTCAACTTCGAACTTGACTTTGATGAAGAAAAAGAACATCCAAGGATGATAGAGAGAGCAGTAAAAGAGCTCACTGCACCACCTGCTTCACCAATGTAAAATGATGATGGAAATTCACTGCCATTTGTTTTTGCTGCAAAAAGAGATAAAAATTATCAAAAAGTCTTCAAGATCTCTATGAGGTAATTGATGATCGACTTGACAATCTCACTCTGTTTTTGTCTATTTGCTAATTGTGAAACAATCAACATCCAAGAAGCTTTGGAAGATGCAAAATGGAAGAAAGCAATGCATGAAGAAATTGAGGTGATGTACTCATAAATTAACTGATTTTTAAGTTACTTAATAACTATATTTTGTTTAAAAATCGGTTAATTGTGTTATTTAATGGATATATTTCACATTTCCTTTTTATTTCTTTGTTTATAAGTTTTTCAGTGTATTTTAGTACATTTTGGAGATAAAAAGAAGAAGAAAAAAAATTTGTGAATAGTATCTCCAGTGAACAGTACCGTCCATCGATGATGACGTCATTATTTACGTCATGAATAGTGTCATATTGGAGAAACTAATCTAGCTCAAATATTCTTCATTTCTTTTGTAATGTCTCTATTTTATAATTATCTTCATATTAATATAATTTCTAGAATTTTTAGAATAGTTTTTCAAGTTTCTTTGTAAAATTTAGTAAATAAATTTTGTCCGGATAATTTCAATATTTTCGGGGAGTATTTCTTTCAAATTTTCTTTCTAATGTTTATAAATTTTATCCTATATTTATTAAATATGCATTATGAGTAATTTCCTTTTGTTAGAAGGATATATGTTAAGTTATTAATAAATGGGATTATGAGATAATTTTCTTTGTACTTAATTTCTATTTGGATTTATTTAACGGAACTTATGGTCGGTTTACTCGCCTAGTCTTTATTTATTTTGCTTTATGCACTTTAAATATCGCAAATGGATGTCCAAGCCTCATAACTAGTTTAATTTACTTTTATGTTTTTTATTTTCTTTATTATGGAAGGTCGAGCCTCCTAACTAGTTTAATTTCTTTTGTTTTTAATTTTTTTCATGGAAGGCCGAGCCTCCATACTTTTAGTTTAATTTATTTAAATGGCTGGTTGAACTGCCTAATTTTTTTAGTTAATATAAATTCAATCTTTATTTTTATATATTTGTGTATTTATTTAATATACTTATATATATATTAATTTATTATTTATATAATTCCTATTTTAATCAATATAATTATGTGAAATAATTGGATTGACAATTAATAAACGTGATTATATAGTTAGGATTATTAATCTTGTATTAATGATTCAAGTAGCATCTACTAGTTTAATTGAGTTGCAGCTCTTGGCTTAATTAAATTAGTAGCAGAATTATATAATTTAAATTGTATATAATTAAGCTGATTTTTATATACAATTTAATGTTGGTGATGCCTTATTTGCTTAATGCAATTTGATTGAGCATTCTGTACACGCTAGTTGGTAGTGGTGTTTAATTAAATTAGAGATTAATCTGTTTGAGCTGATCGGGATTCTAAAACCAATTAATTAATAATGTCTTTATCTATGATTAATCCCATGAAAAATATAACTTGATACTAGTTCCTTGCTAATGTCTTTTTATATAATTTATATTCTAAATTCCCTTTTAATTCTATTTACAAATCCAAAAACTCCAAAAATATTTATTTTAATTGTTATTTTCTTGTTCTCAAAATACCAAAACCCCCAAAACCCTTTATGATTAATTGTTTTAATTTAAGAGTTGACAAATCTTTGTGGATTCGATCCCTACTTTTCCTATCTACATAAGAATTGTTAGGTTTAAATTTGAGAGTTGTACGACAGGCTTTGTCATGAAGCCATTGAGAAAAATGACACTTAGTAACTTGACCAACTTCCCAAACATCATAAAGCCATCATAGTGGGTGTACAAAGAAAATAAGAGTGCTAATAAAGAGATCAAAATATACAAAGCAAGACTTGTGCCGTAAGGATATAGTCAAAGAGCTACAATTGACTATGATGCGGTATTTGTATTTGTTCTCGTTTCTCGTTCAAAAACAGTTAGATTAATTATTTCTTTGGAAGCAAAAAATAAATGGAAGATACATCAAATGCATCAATTACATTTCTTTGTACTAGGAAACTTCTTGCTATCAATATTAGATTGTGCTTCCATAGATGTCTTCTTATATTTTCCTTACACTCCCAACGAAGTCACACCTTACCTTTCCCAAGTGTTTTATAAGATCGAGTGATGAAAAATATGTATTATGATTATATCTAATTTGCTTTACCCAATCAAGCAATACTTCTTTTCTCATAAACAAAAAATAAAGTACTAAACTGTTATGTTAAATCTCTACTAATCTCATCAAAAACTTCAAAAGGATCATCATCATCCTAAACAATAAAATCATTTAATATAATTAAATTATAAAATTATAAGAATTATTATATCAAAAAAGAAAATCACATAATAATAATTATCCCATAACAATATAATCATTATTATATCAAAACGATAAATTGTGTATGAAAAACACATATAAAAAATAGAAAAAAAGGAACATTGATCCTCTGGAAATATTAGCCGCATCTTTTGACAGAACACGCGATCAGGTTACCCACGATATTTGTAGACATACACGGCCAACACTATCACGACGTTTCATAGAGGACACAAACAATACTTCCATGCATGTTTACAAGGTGCACGATTAGGGTTCACGAGCATAAAGGTATCAAAATATGTAGCGGCTAAACTACCTATGTGTGTGGGATTGTATACTGGTTGACTTAACCGTGCAGCGATATATAGTGTGCTTGTGTTGCATATGGTAGTGATAGTATAATGCATGGGTGGTCTAGTTACGAGCATTGCTATTATGAGCAGCCTAGCCGGCCTAGTGTAATTCAGAATGAAAAAATCAATTTTTTTAACATAATGAAGTAGATATGATTGAAAAGTTTTGTTTTTACCTCCACATTGGAGCCTTGATACGCGTTTTCATCATCAATCAACTTCATTTCTTGTAAAAAGTAGAGATTTAGCCATGATTTTTTGTAGAAAGAAGCTAGAGCAAATATTTTAGAGAGAGAAAGTTAATTTTACTCCAAAATAAAGACAGGGGTATTTTGGTCATAGGAAACTAAAATGTATTATATTTAGTAATTGAGGGTGTAACATTTAGTGCCCTTCAAAAACTATGTCACATCATCAAAATTAACAGTTTTATTATATTTTCCTCTTCAATGTACATGTCTTGAGGTACTATCATATTGATATGTCAATGAGAGTGTGGATAAGGATATCATATTTTGACATCATGTTTGACAAGCTCACTTAACAAATGGAGATAAACATGCCTTATTTTTAAATAAATTCATCAACTAGCAAATAACACATGAACAATGCAATTCATGTTGATATTATGCACTGGAGATAACTTTAAAGTTTATTGTCAACTCATTTGATATTAATTTGATGTGGATTGAAATTCCACTCATTGAATGCCATTTGACAAAATTTATCCATTGTTAGTAGTTGAGCATTAGAAATGCTCTTAAGAAGTTAGTCACTGTCCATGTTTGAAATGCCACATCACAAGTATGACTAGTCTCTTATAGTTCAATTTATAAGTATAATAACAAAAACATTAAATTATGACAAAAGTCTCATGCAAGAAGTGTTTTGTAAGATATCTCTTGTGATGCTTGAGTTCTATGTTCCTAACACTTTCATTGAGATTGACACAATATGGAAAACTACGAGCTACTCCAACAAGGTTGCATTTTCACCAAAAGCATCTCTTAGTTGCTACTAAAACCATTGGACCAAAAGATTTCTAGTCCACGTGTATGCAACGACATCTCTTGGAAACAACTAAAAAATTGGGTTGCAAATGCTAGGCGCCAACCAACTTTTTCTTCTTCTGGCCGTTAAAACGAGTCATTCAAAACGTGAATTGTGTGCTTTAGTTCTATCCCTATCTGACTAAGATAGACAACCCCATTTTTCACACAAGACATGTTTAATGTTTTTTGAAATTGTGAATTTCTTCTACATTTTTTGTCTTTCGCCCTTATACTAGAAATACAAATCTTATATATTAAACCTTTTTTTGGAGGCCTACCATACACACGTGAATGTTTTTTTATTTAACAAAAAACCCACTCATATTCTTCTCTAAACTTGCTTGGCTGAGTTATAGTCTATTTTCTCTAAGTATGTAAAGGACAACCCGGGTGCATTTTTAGCTTTTGCTGCTCTCTAGGCTTTTTTTTATAATTTTGGGTAGAAAATTTAGAGAAATAACTCAACATATATTTTTTGCATATTGTTGTTTGATTCCGTAGGGCATGCCTTTTTTTGTTTTCTCTGTTTCATTTTTGCAAGGTTAATTTACAGTATTTTCTAAACAAGTGGTGCATATTGGGACTCAAAAGAATTGGTTGTGTTGTAATTATGTTTAAAGTTTCAAAACTACTATTGAAAATCAATGTTTGAATCAATGCGTTAAATAAGAGCAATTTTGTTCATTAAAAAAATAACTATACTTTAAATAGAGAAATTGGATTATAATTTTGGACACATAAAAATCCAAATCATGCCTATCTTAGTAGGATGAAGGGAGTATTTGAGATTTTTAATAATTTCATTCAAAACATGGATAGATATATATTATATTTTAATATGATTATAATTATTTTTTCCTAGAATTAATTATTTTCTTTAAATTAAAATTTTAATAACATATAAATTGAGTAATATGTTGAATCTAGTATTGTATTAAAAATATTAATGAAATAAGAGTGTGATGTAATATGTGACTCTCATTTGTTATGATTTGTAGATTTATATGATTGAATTAAAGAATTGTACAAGATAAGAAAATGATGTGGATTCACATGGTCCACAAAAGTGGGGAAAATGCAACTCCTAAGAGTTGTGTGGTTGAAGATGCTCTAAAGAGCATATCTTGTGCTCTTTTCAAACCGATCAAAGTCGGTCACAATTTCATCAAGAGCAATTTTTTCAATTAACTCTTCCAAGCTTAATGTTTTATATTCGCTCTATCTATTAATTTAAGTCGTTGGAGTCATTTGCGCTTGTCACTAAATATAAATTATTTTATGACATTTTAATAATATTTTACCCCTCATTCCACATAACGGCCTTGTTTATTTCTATTTTTTCCTCACCTATCTTATTCTTTTTAAATGAGAAGAATGACTTCCAATATTATAAATCATACCCCTAATAATTAAGGGCATGTTAGAAACATAAAAAGATATTTGAAATGTGTAAAAGTAAGTCCAGTAATAGGCGGAGGGAGTAATATTTTCATATCTTCTTTTCTAATGACTACATAACTATAACCTTTATTCTACCTTTCAGAGCCATCTTTGCAATTTGAAATTGCACCAAAATCCTGACATTTGCATCTAGCCATAATCCTACTGATATTTTTAATAACTACTCAATTCGTCCTAAAAATAAGATGCTGGAAATAAACTCTCTTGTCTCAAAATATATGATGCTTTGGCATTTTTATGTTATTTTGTGGTGTTTCCATTATTGCCCCTACTTATTTTATCTTTTAAAAATAAGTATATTTTAGTTACAAGCAATAGTGGACTCAATAAATAGAGGTATTTTAGGAAAAATACCTCCTTAATATGTGTGCAATTCTTTCTAACATCTTATATTTTGGGACGAAAGCAGTATAAATAAAATTGTATATCCATTTTGACCTAATAAATAAATTAAGAAGCTTCTTTAATCTTGAGTAATTTAATACTATATATTTCATTATTAATGTAATTAGTGGTGAGACTATATGTGTTAGTAAGATATTAATCTCTAAAATTAAAAGAATATATACGTGAAATATAAAAACATGTTTATTTTTGAAATATAAAAATTTATTTCTAAAGACTAAAATAAATTTATTGTTAAGTCATAAATAGATATTAGTAGAAGAAAATTAATGTATTTCCCTTTGTGGATGGAGAAAGTGCAATGCATCCAGGTCAAAATAATTTTGGCAACAAATCAAGTGATATTACTCGTAGATAACGTGTTGAATATTCATTTCAATTCAAGTATTAATTGGTGTCGAATCCATTCAACAATAATAAGTTAGTGATCTAAGTTTTGTATCAACAACTAAACTTATTGAGAGAATAAAACGATTCATAATTTACCAATAAAACACACGCACACACACACACACACACACACACACACATATATATATATATATATCAAAACTAAGATATTGATCCTGCTAAAAGTCCATATAATTGCAAATACGATAAAAAAGGAGTAGAAATTTTATTTGATAATATGCTAATGCTTGAATAACATGTTATGTAATACTGATTCATGATACATTTTATACTTTGTCCTAAATGTCTCCCCCTTCATAAAAAATGCTTCAAGTAACAACAATTTTGCCATCTTTAGCAAGAAATTGAAGCACCACTTCCAGGCAAGGCTGAAGCACAAGTTCATTCCACGCAATGTCTGATTCCTCCCCTGATTTTTCTAACACTGGTGTGGCATCAATGCGATAAAGATCCCATCCAAACTTGTCTCTCAACCTCTTAATATTGCCATATTGGTAACGAACAAGCTCACAAGTATTCTCCTTAATTTTATTAATGGCACTTGCAAGTAAAGCTTTCTTACTTTCTTTCTCAAGCTTTGCCTCTTGTAGAAAATAATCATGCATTTCAGGTACCCCAATAGCCTTTCTAATGCCTTTGCTATAATCTGCCTTGACGTCGAAAAATTGTCGAACTTCATCAACAAGTCCTGTATAATTACACAAAGAATGTGATCCCGTCCATCAACAAATTAACAAAGTAAATAGCAGATAATCCTTAGGGAAATTTTCTTTGGTGGAGTAAATTAAGATGACACTGTCACACTCCAGGCCCAAGAACCTTGACAGCACTCACGACCACGGTCTATATCTCGATAAATCACCCTTGCTATAAGCAGAAATGAATTCATATATACTACACACATGTACATGCATATATATATATATATATATATATATGTTTTTTTTTCATGCCACACAGAATTTACCAAGTAATAGAGGAAGAGAAGGATATATTTATACCTGACTCAACCATTTTATCGACCCTTTTTGAGACGTAAGAATCGAGGACATGAAAAGAAACATCAATCCAAATAAACAAACAATCATAGGCAGTCTTGAACTTGAAATTGGGGTTTTCCACAAGAGCTTCAAGAAATGAATTCGACCCACCAACAATGATTGGAACCTTACCAACACCAACAATAGTTTTCACTGCTAAAGCAGCCTGATGACAAAAATCATCAGCACTAAAGACTTCATCACTGTCAACCACTCCTAGCAAGTGGTGTGGCACACCTTTTCTCTCAGAGATAGGGACCTTGTTGCTGACAATGTCAAGTCCCTTGTACACTTGAATCTTGTCCGAGTTGATAATCTCAGATGGGAAACTAGTTGCCAAGTCAATGGAAAGACGAGTCTTTCCAGTTCCTGTTGTCCCCATGATGACAACAACCTTGTTCCTGAAGACGTTTTTCGCAATGGAAGCCATAACACCTACAACATGATAGAAAATCAAAATGAGAAAATCAATTTGAAACACTTAATTTCAACCTCTTTGATTTATTTGCTTAAGCTTTTAGAATAGGCAAAATTTTAAAAATTGACAAATCAGATTAAAAGGATACCAAAAAAAAATTGCTTCAAGAAAAAAAATGAAAAAAACATATTTGGTTTCTCCAAAGTTAATTAGAGTTGATCTTATAAACCATAATTATCTCTATTCTAGAACTACTTTGAAAAGTGGTGGCTATCAAACCTGATAGATAGAGAGCTACAAGATATTGTTGCAATCAGATACTTTGTTGAAGAAATGGATGAAAATCAAGCATAGAAGCAATTCTTATTTATAGATGAGAAAAATCATCCTATCGTAAACAATTTTAGTAGTTAATAAGAATTTTTATTTCAGTAACTACGATAACCCTTTGAAATTCGAAAGGAAAATAAGATTTGTTTTCTAAAATTGAATGTCGACTTTTGACTTTAGTTCAAAATTAAGGAATACCTTTGAATTTTAATTAACTTACCAAATTATCCTTGATATTAATATAATAGATTGTGATATCCATAAGTGAGTGAGATGCAAATCCTTTAAATTAAATTGGTGAGTGGTCAAGATAATGAGTTAGTGAGATATGAATGCATTAAATTAAGGGTGTTATAAATTAAACTTTGGATAAAAGAATTTCACAAGCAATGATTTGGATTCAAAATTGGTAGGCAATATTGAAAATTCAATCATTTTAAGTAAGAAATAAAATTGAGATATATTTGTATTACAGCTTGACTATTACTGTATAACATTTACATAAACGCCTTTGCAAGAATGGTGATAAAGGCGATGTATTGATGACTATGTTTGGATTTATTACATCACATCTAATAGTTATTATATGTAGCACCACATTTGACATGTAGATATTATTAATAATAAAGATTTCATCACAAAAAATTAAATAAACAAAGAGGAGAGATATTAAGTTTTTCCTTAGCAAAAGGTGAAAACAAATCTATTATATATATATATATATATATATATACCTAGTAAAGATAAAAACACTTAAAAATAATTACACTAGAGCCTTTTTATGGACAATAATCTTGTGACTATTGTTTGAGTAGGAATATTTTTTGCATGTCTTCATTTCTTTGAGACAACAACGGTAAAACCATCCTTGGGCTTAGATTCTTATACACAAGAGTAAACTTGTATATTCAATGAGACACAAGTTCACGTTATCAAATAAGTAATATAGAGTGAATACATAAGTATCCCATGAAGGTTGATTGTTACTAATTACAAAAATAATATTAACTCTAATTTTACTTAAACAAATATCTCAAAAGGGTTGGTGATTTTTACCAAACTAAAAATAAAACTAGCAAAAAAAAAAAGAAAACTTAAATCAAGCAAGGTTGAATCAATATAAATAAACCTAGGGGTTTCCGATTTCACCGAGACAAATTATATTAAAGTTTTCCAATTCAATAGACTAATGTTTTATTCCCATGTTGCCAGTGAATCTTTCTTAAATATTTATTAATCTTTCTCAAGAATTAACAAATCTTCTTAATCAACAACTTCTCTACATCTTTCCATAAACAAGGACAAAAATTGTACTTCCATTTAAATTCTAGATTTTGTTAAGTTATGGAAGTCACCCTTGTGCCTAGATACGATGCTTGAGTTCCTAAGCAAGGCGTCCTCAAGATGTAACCTTCTCAAAATTTGATTCGAATCTGACGTTTTCAGAAACTACTCATTATCTGCATAAATTACACAAAACACATACAACCTACATGGAAACTTGAGAACTAATTTATAATAAGTTTAAAAGTATTTAATTTTGTGAGTAAAAAACTCACTCATCACTATTTAAAGCTATTGTGTAATTCTTGCCTAATAACTAGGTATTGCATGTATACCATCTTCATCAAAGTCATTAACGAGTTATAAAATGGGAACTATTTCTAGAGAAGTTATTTTATCATGAGCTCAATAGCTACAAGAGGAGGTAGAGACAACTGTGGAGAATTATTCATACAAGTAATATTATTACTAGCTAATTCATTTTCAATAATTTCCAAATTTTGAAGTACCGGAAGATGAATCTCCATTTATATCTTATAAAGTTACCTATTTCAATTTCCTTACTAGAATTCAACTTCAACATCAATAATATATCCATAATTTCAAATGTACATTAATAAATATATAGAGGAGTAGTAGAACAAAGTTGGAAAAAGGTTTCTGTTGAGGAGCTGGGATGGAGAAAAATGTTGTTGATGGTCATGGGGAAGAAGGGAATGCTCCTCATCAATTCTGTGAGGAAAAACTACTTGACCTTACATCATATTAATGATGTGAGTACATAGTTCATTTAACTATTATTTACCGTCTTCATAAGTTATTGGAGTGATTCTTCTACTATGAGTTTTTTCCCTGTTTTCACTTAACTATATCTTGTGTCACAATTTAACTTTAATTGTTAGTCTCCATGTTCGTTCATCTTCTATGTTTGGTGTCTTTGTTTTTGAGAGCTCCAAGGTTTTATTTGCAGAATTTTGTTATTTTAATATTAACCGTAATTTGTCCCCATATTTTTTTATCTTCTATTTTTGTCGTCTCTGTTTTTGAGAGTTCCAATGTTGATTTGTGGAATATATTATATTTTTAATTTTGCAAGGTTGCAAAGTTTTACTTGCAGGATTTTGATTTTTTGGCTACTAATTTTTGTAGGATACACCTTGTATACTTGTTGAAAGAGCACTGATAAAGGATATGGTAGTACTAGAAAACCTAGAAACAACACAAACAAGTATTTCTTGCTCTTTGCTGAATTAGTATGTTTTTGTGCATGTGATAGATAATTGAAGGCTTTTAGATAGTTCCTCCTGAATATAAGGTTTTTCATTATTATGTTCAACATATGATCATTTGATGTTTCTTTGTTACATTTATTATAGGATCTTTTGATTGTTTTTTTGAACTAAATATCTCTATAATCAATGAACTTTCTCTTCAGGGCCAGAATTTTACCTGCTATGAGGTAGGCAAAGCAAGCACCTGAAGCCTTGGAATTTTAGGGTACCAATCTTTTACTAGCGTGTTATGTGTGGCTTTGTTACATTTGCCTCTTCAAACTGGACCATAGTATGACCTGAAGAGGACTAAATCATTCTTTCTCCTTGTGTTAGCATATGTAAACAGGTAAACAAAGAAAGGGGTTTGACCTCTTGGGAAGACACCACAAGAAAATTAGCCAGAGAATTTCTCGGAACCCTTATAGAAAAAGCAAGAACTAATTATCTCCCTGTGTCTCTTTTGCGGTCAAAGTCGGTTCTAAATTTGGAATTGGGTTTTTAGGATTTCAGTTAGATTGTTTTGTCGATTTATAACTATATTTAGTTACGTACCATTCAAGCCCATATACAATTAAATTTACTATAATTTATGTTCAATTTCATGTTGTGAAATAAACATGTTCTTGAGAAAATCTACTAAGTTTGGTAAATTAAGTTAGGCAAAATACCAAGTTTTCTAGGTTAGGTGAAATAAGTAAGGCCAAGAAAAAGCTATGTGAGTAACGTGTGTGCTAGTATAATTTATTTCTATTATTTTATTGGAGTACTACTACTATAAATAGGTGTTGTACAAGGTTTGTAAATCATCAAAAAATCAATCAAATTAGAGAGAAAGACAATATAAGAACCAAATCTTCTTATTGAGTTTGTAGAGAAATTGTGAGAGAAAATATTGTGAGTTTGAAAGTTTTATAAATAAAAGTTTATTTCTTGAGTGTTGATATTATTTTTTTCGCATCAAAGTGGTGTCGGAGCTATGGTTTTGAGGTCTCTTAAAATTCTAAGTATGCTATGTGATTACAATATTTGGCTGATCTTCCACTCTCTTCCTCGTCTATCAAGCCTTAGTTGATGATGGCTTTGAGAAAATCTCAAATGCAACATCTGCCAAGGAAGTGTGGGATAAACTTCAAACCTAATGCAAGGGAGAGAAGAAAGTCTTGAGGTACATGTCTTCAGGTAATATCATACTGATATGTCAATGAGAGCGTCGACAAGGACATCAACTTTTGATATCAAGTTTAACATGCTCACACAACAAACGGAGATAAATGTGTCTCATTTTTTAATAAATTCATCATTTATCAAAAAACAATGAGAAGTGCAATCATGTTCATATTATGCACCGGAGATGACTTTTAAAGTTTATCATCAACTTATTTGATATTAATCTAATGTGGATTGACATTCCACTCATTGAATACCAGCTGACAAAATTTATCCATTGTTAGTAGTTGAGCATTAGAGATGCTCTTAAGAAGTTAGTCACTGCCCAAGTTTGAAATGCCACATCACAAACATGCCTAGTCTGTTGTAGTTCAATTTATAAGTATAATAACAAATGCATTAAATTCTGACAAAAGTCTCATGCATGAAGTGTTTTATAAGATCTTTCTTGTGATGCTTGAGTTCTATGTTCTTGACACTTTTATTGAGATTGACACAATATGGAAAAATATGAGCAACTCCAACAAGGTTGCACTTTCACCAAAAGCAACTTTTAGTTGCAACTAAAACCATTGGACCAAAAGATTTCGAGTTCACATGCATTCAACGACGTCTCCTGGAAACACTCAAAAATTGGTTGCAAATAGTATGCCCCAATCTACAACATGAATTGTGTACTTTAATACTCTCTCACTAAGATAGGCAACCTCATTTTTCACACAAGACATGTTTAATATTTTTTTACATTGTGAATTTTTCTCTACAATTTTCATCTTTTGACCTTTTACTAGAATTGAACCCACAATTAATTTTTCATTGAAATACAAGTCTCATTTATTAAAACTTCTTTTGGTGACCTACCATAGACAAGTGAAAGTTTTTGATTCGACAAAAACCACTTAGATTCTTCTATGCAACAAAATCATTCCGCCATGCATTTTCTTTCCAAAGTAAGAAAACAAAGCAAGATGAAAATGGCACTCCAATTTTTCTAGAATATTGTTTTCTTGAGGCATCCAGCTCTATCTTACATTGCTACTTCATGGACTACAGATAAAGGAGAACATGCTTGGCTGAGTTATAGTCAGTTTTCTAGAAGTATGTAAAGGACAACACAGGTGCATTTTTTGTTGTTGTTCCTCTCGAGGCTTACTTCTATAATTTTAGGTAGAGAATGTAGAGAAAAGAATCAACATATATTTTTTGCATATTGTGGTTTGATTCTATAGGGTGTGCTTATTTTGTTCTCTCTATTTGATTTTTGTAAGGTTAAATTATAGTATTTTCTAAACAAGTGATGTGAAATGTTTAATTATTCCATATTGGGGCTTAGAAGAATTAGTTGATATTTTTAATGACTACTCAATTCATCCTAAATATAAGTTGCTAGAAATAAACTATCTTGTGTCAAAATATATGTGACAATGTCTATCGCAGAGCTCTCAAATTTAATCATAACAATTCAAATGTAGATAGGAAAAGTAGGAAACCTATTCACAGAGATTTGTCAACTCTTAAATCAAAACAATTAATTGGAAAAAGGTTTTGAGAGTTTTGATATTTTTATAAGAAAAACTAATTTTAACACTATTTAAAATAAATATTTTTGGAGTTTTGGATTTGTAAATAGACTTGAAAAGGATTTATGGAATACAAATGATATAAGAAATGTTAGAAAGGAACTAGTATCAAGTTATATTTTTATGGGATTAATCATAAATAAAGACATTATGGAGTAGTTGGTTTTATAATCCCAATCAGTTCAAACAAATTCGTATCTTTACAAATTAGATTAATCTATGAAAAACCTAAGAGGGGGTGAATTAGGTTTTTATCCGATTTTTAACCTAATTCAATAAAAAACCTATTTGACAACAAATATCAAACACTTGGTGTGATAGTTGTGTGAGTAAAAATATGCTCAAATAAAATGAAAAATGTAGAGCAATAAACATTATAGTGGTTCGGTTTTTCCAACAAAACCTAATCCACTATCTTGAGTTACCTACACAATGATTTTACCAAATACCTTCACTAATCAAATAAATGAAATTACAAAAGAGCCTCACCCAATTCACCTTAGGATTTTACAAATAATCTCTCAACCAATCAAAGCTCACTCAACCCTTCAGTTTTACAACACAACCTTACTTATACAATAATCTTACCACTCTCCTCAGTGAAGTCCTCACAATACAATTCAATTCAAGGTTCACCCAAAGGTTTTACAAACAAACCTTGAAAACAAAACAACCTATACAAGGCTCACCCTAACACTTAGGATTTTATGCTACTTGCCACCTTAATACAATTACAATCAATAATAAGAGATAAAGAGTTTGATAGATATCACCTTAATGCGAAGATATATCAATTTGAAACACAATCACCTATTTGAGTAATGGCTTGCCAAGATTGCTCAAAATTCACCCTTGAATGTAAAAAACCCTTCTTGATTGATTTTAACAAGATTGATGTTTAGAAAGGCTTTTGGAATGTTTCTAAGATGTTATAGGATCAATATATACAATGTTTTTGCTCAAAAATTGTTATTTGAAAGACTTCCAAAGGTTTTGGTATTTATAGGTTTGTTCCTAACGGTAAAAAATAAAGCTGTTGAAAACCCACTAGCAATTTGCAGTCGACCGATGCATCGTCCGCAACATCATTCGTAAGCTCACTGGACAACCTTCGAATGATGATTTTCATCTTGCGGTCAACCTCACCTCACTTGCGGTCCACCTCAATTCACTTGCGGTCGACTACATGGTCGTACACAAGTTGACAGATTAACAAATTTGGCAGCACATGCATCCATAAGATAAACTAACTTGTGAACGATACGTGGACCACTTTAGGTCGACTGAAATATATTCATTTGTGTATCAACAATACTCTAACACACAAATGATTATTTCAATCAACCATATAAGTTATGGTATCAATCCAACAAGAGTTTATGAACCATTTAAGTTTTGAAATCACGATGTATGGTTTTCGAAATACCAAAACATATTTTAACATATTAAAAACATTTTGAAATAACGTTTTAAATTCATAGAACAACCTTTAAAAACCATTACTCAATTATAGGTAAAACTAGATATATCAAAATATATTAAACTCTAAAACTATACCTATAGTTCCTATCTAATCCAATAAAAACTCGTCTTCAAATCTTAATAGTCTTGACTTGTATACTTCCTTGAAGACTTGAAATCTTGTCCTTGCATGGATTAAATCATGAATCCAAAAACTCTATCACTTGTACAAACAAGACATTAGTCCTCATCAATGTTTGTCATTAATCAAAATTAAGACATTAAAAGCTTTAGGGCTTTCAATACAGTATGCTACATGAATCATTAATACAAGATTAATAATCATAGCTATATAATCATATTTATTAACTAGATCGTCAATCCAATTAATTCACACAATTATATTAATTTAAACATGAATGATGTAAATAATCAATTAATATATATATATATATATATATTAAATAAATACACAAACATATATAATTCTATAAAGAAAGATTAAATTATATTAACTAAAAAAAATAGACGGTCCAACTGACCCTTTAAATTAAAAAGAAATAAATAAATTAAAAGGCATATAAATGAAATGAAATTAATTAGGCGGCTTGACCAGCCATGTGCAATATTTAAACTGTATAAAATAAAATTAATAAAGACTAGCCGGATAAACCAAGCATAAGTCTAGTCAATTAAATCCAAATAGAAATTAAGTATGAAGAAAATTATCTCATAATTCCATTTATTAATAACTTAACATATATCATTGCTAACAAAAGATAACTCACAATACATGTTTAATAAATATAACATGATCTATATAAAAATTAGAAAGAGAAATTTGGAAAATAAACTCCACAGAAATATTGAAATTATCCAAACATACATGATTTTTAGAAAAAAATACTCTCATTAAATATAGAAGAAGACAATTAATGTATTTCCCTTGGTTGTTGGAGAATGTGCAATGCATCCAGGTCAAAATAATTTTGGCAACAAATCAAGTGATATTACTCGTAAATAACATATTCGCAACATATGTTGGGTTCTTGAATATTCATTTCAATTCAAGTATTAATTGCTGCCAAAGCTATTCACCAATAATAAGTTAGTGATCTAAGTTCTTTACCAAAAACTAAACTTATTGACAGAATAAAATGATTCATAATTTATCGATAAAAATAGAAAAAATAATATATATATATATATATATATTAAGATATCAATCATGTTAAAGGTCCATATAATTTCAAATCAATAAAAACGGGTAGAAATTTTATTTAATAATATGCTAATGCTTGAATAGCATGTTTGTAATATTGAGTCATGTTACATTTTATAGTTTGTCCTAATTATGTCTCCCCCTTCATCAATAATGCTTCAAGTAACAATAATTTTGCTATCTTGAGCAAGAAATTGAAGCAGCTCTTCCAAGCAAGGTTGAAGCACAACTTCATTCCACGCAATGTCTGATTCCTCAGTTGACTTTTTCTAACACTGGTGTGGCATCAATGCAATAAAGAACCCATCCAAACTTGTCTCGCAACCTCTTAATGGTGCCATATTGGAAACGAACAATCTCACATCTATTCTCCTTGATTTTATTAATGGCACTTGCAAGTAAAGCTTTCTTGCTTTCTTTTTCCATTTTTGCCTCTTGTAGAAAATAAACATGCATTTTAGGTACTCAATAGCCTTTCTAATGCCTTTGCTATAATCTACCTCGACGTCGAAAAATTGTCGAACCTCATCAACAAGTCCTATTGACGAACCTGTCATGTGACTATCAAATTTAACCTTTAATACTTCTATATGGATAGGACAAATATGAATCGTATCCACGGAGATTTGTAAAAAATTCTTAAATTCAAATTTATTAATCATATATTAAAATTTGGGGGAGTTTTAAAATTATATAAAGACAAAACTAAATTAAACAAGCGTAAAAGAAATAAATTTGTTTTTTATATATTTTTTATAAAATAATTAATTATGCAAAGGATTTTTCATGAAAAGAAATTAATAAAAGATGTTAGCAAGAAACTTGTATGAAATTATTTATTTAATGGGATAAATCATTGATATAGAACTTATTGAGTAGTTGATTTTAGAATCTCGATCAACTCAGACAGATTTCCTATCCTTATTAATTAGATTAATTTCGATCAGCACAGACAGATTAATCTTTAATTCAATTAAATATCTTTGTCAACCAGCGTGAATAGAATATTTAATTAAATTATATTAAGTTTATAAGGTATCACAAATATTAAATTATATATAATAATGAGCTTCAATTAAACATAATTTAAATCAATATAATTCCCTGTTAAATTAATTAAGCCAAGAGTTGCAACTTAATTAAATTAACATATGCTACTATGATTATCAATCAAAGACTAATAATCCTAGCTGATTAATCATGCAATTAAAAATAATTTATAATTAATTAAACATAATTATTTAATAATAACAATTGGAATTATATAAATACTCAAATTGTTAAATAACAGGACTAAAATAACTAAACAAATTTGGACAATTAAACCTGCAAAATAAAAGAAAATGTTTACACAATTATATATTTACAAAACTACAAATGCCATCTGATTGGTTCGAAATTTAACACACGTATCACCATCCATTTTGTGCTTGCTGCACGTGTCTCGCTATTTCCAAAGGCGCGATGCGTCCAGATTCAACCACGTGGCCATCCTCTATGTGTGACACGTGTCCTCGCCATTTGTTCTTCGCATCCGTGAAAGCCGAGTTCCTCCCTGACGAGTTAGCAAGGAATATATATTTAGTCTCGTTAATAAGGGATAATCATTGATAAAAATACTATAGAGAAGTTGACTTGGAATATCTCGTAGCGCAACAATTTCGGTTCTAATTAGAATAGATCAATTTCGCGTAGTGCAGCATATTAATCACTAACCTAATCAATAATTTTACCAAAAGCTTGAAAAAAATTATCAATAAAGTTGCAAAAAGACTAAGAACATCATCAACATAAATATCACGAAAATAATAGCCAATCAACATGTAATTTATTTTAAAACAATTTCACATTAATTAATCAAACTAGTTTAATCAATTAATGATACTACAATGGAAAATCAAACATCCAGTTCTAAATTCCTATTTAATCAACCATATAAATCAATTAAAATGGCTAGTCTTAATTGAAAATATACAATTGATAGAATGAATTATGAAATTGTTCAAATACTCAAGATCAATTTAACATTAACTAATCAAAGATTAGATTCTTCTAGTTTAAGATTAATTCTTGAAGATATAGATCTAAAAGATTTTAATCTATAAGTTGAATCTTAATCTATGACTAGAATTATATCAAAATCCCATAAAAACTCAACTTAATACATATCCTTACTAACTAACAAATTATTTAGAATTCATAAGTAAAATCATTAAAGAGAGAATAAAGGATAGAAAAGAACTCATTCAATTGGGAAATTGAAATATGGACAACTCCACTCCTTTCATCTTTTTCAATTTCAATACAAGACTTCACAAGTGTTATTTTGTAGCTAAGAAGTTCTTGAGAGAGTCTAAGGAGGCTAGATGTCTAAAACACTGCCAAAAGAGTGTATAAATAAGTACAACACGTTGTTAGGGTTACAGTACATAAAAAGACTAAGTCAACCCACTAAAATCATATAAGAAATGAAGTTGCCTTTTGAGAAATGAATTTGCCTCCTGAGCGGCAATTTACACTGAGCTTGCCGCCTTAGTTATTGAGCCGCCTGAGTGGCAAATTCAACAGTGCTACACTTATTCAATTTCCTTCTTTTGTTTGTTACATTTCTCTTTTCAATTCTTTAATCAAAATCGTTCATTTCACTACAAACAAAGATTTAAACTGAAAGCCCTAAAACTTTTAATGTCTTAATTTTGATTAATGACAAACATTGATGAGGACTAATGTCTTGCTTGAACAAGTGATAGAGTTTTTGGATTCATGATCTAATCCATGTATGAACAAGATTTCAAGTCTTTAAGGAAGTATACAAGTCAAGACTATCAAGATTTAAAGAGAAACTTTTATTGGATTAGATAGGAACCAAAGGTATAGTTTTAGAGTTATATATTTTGATATCTCTAGTTTTACCTCTAATTGAGTAATGGTTTCTAAAGGTTGTTCTATGAACTTAAAACGTTATTTCAAAATATTTTTAATATGTTAAAATATGTTTTGGTATTTCGAAAACCATGCATCATGATTTCAAAATTTAAATGGTTCAGAAACTCTTGTTGGATTGATACCATAACTTATATAGTTGATTGAAATCATCATTTGTGTGTTAGAGTATAGTTGATACACAAATGAACCTAAAGTGGTTCAGGTATCATCCACAAGTTAGTTTATCTTGTGGATGCATGTGCTGTCAAATTTGTTCATCTGTTAACTTGTGGACAACCATGAGGTCAACCGCAGTGAAGTGAGGTCAACCGCACGATGAAAATCATCATCCGAAGGTTGTCCAGTGAGCTTCCGGATGATGGTGCGGATGACCCGTCTGATATGCGATCGATTGCACTTCTCTTGAGTGGGTTTCCAAAAGCTTCATTTTTTTACCTTTGAGAACAAACCTTTAAATACCGAAACGTTTGGAATTCCTTCTAAGAGCAAATTTTGAGCAAAAACATTGTATATCTTGATCCTATAGCATCTTAGAAACATTCCAAAACCGTTTCTAAACATCAATCTTGTTAAAATCATTCAAGAAGGGTTTTCACATTCAAAGGTGAATTTTGAGCAATTTTGGCAAGCCATTACTCAAAGAGGTGATTGTGATTCAAATTGATATATCTTCACATTAAGGTTATATCTATCAAACTCTTTATCTCTTATTATTGATTGTAATTGTATCAAGGTTGCAAGTAGCATAAAACCCTAAGTGTTAGGGTGAGCCTGGTATAGGTTGTTTTGTTTTCAAGGTCTATTTTGTAAAACATTTGGGTGAACCTTGAATTGAATTGTATTGTTAGGATTCACTAAGGAGAGTGGTGAGATTATTGTATAATCAAGGTTGTGTTGTAAAACTCAAGGGTTGAGTGAGCCTTGATTGGTTGAGAGGTTTTTTGTAAAACCCTAAGGTGAATTAGGTGAGCCTCTTTTGTAATCTCATTTATTTGATTAGTGAAAGGATTTGGTAAATCCTTGAGTAGGTAACTCAAGGTAGTAGATTAGTTGTTGTTGGATAAACCGAACCACTATAAAGCATTGTGTTCATTGCTCTAATTTTTGTATTTTATTTGAACACATTATTTTTCACACAACTAGTACACCAAGTGTTTGAAATTTGTTGTCAAAGAGGTGTTTTATTGAATTAGGTTGAAAAATCGAGTAAAAACGTAATTCACCCCCTCTTAAGTTTTTCATAAACATGAGGAATAACTTAAAACCATAAAACATGTAATTAATTAGATTTAATATCAAATATAAACACAATAAATAACTAAAAATATAGTAAATTACGGTTCAATCACTCCCTGTGCTGATGCAGCAACTGACGTGGCTCTCTTTGTACACGTGACACTGCCACGTGTCATCACTGTAGCAATTTTTTTTTATTTACAAAAACACCATAAATATCTAAAAATGCTACAATAAAAATATTAGTAGGAAATGTAAAATAATCATAAAATAACATAACTTAAATGAAATTAAACACAAATAACATAATAAAATTACATAAAAATACATCTATTTTTTGTTTTATCAAATTCCCCCACATTAAACCTTTGTTTGCCCTCAAACAAAAACACAGAAAATGAAAATATAATAATAAAGTATTAAAATTATTTCAAACTACTTTTACAATAAAACCTTTCCTTTTACAAAACAATGTGCATTTGTGTTAGAATATTATTAACAACTTAACATATATGTTCAAATTTAACAAAATGTGATTTTAAAAACATGAAACCCATGATAATGAAAATTTTATTTTTAGAAAAATGACATTAGTATTATGAAAAGATAATAATATAAATTTATGTGTAATCAAAATACACTCTAATTTCTTAATACATCCATAGGCTTGAAAATCCACATTTCTTCCACTTATTGATTAGAATTTGATCAATTTGAGTCAAATAGGACTTTATAGCTTGTAATGTAAGGCTTGGAAATTGGCTACAAACGAAAGGTAAAGATATATACAAAATTTATCAAGAGTTTGATATAAGAATAAAACTTTCAAAACAAATCATCTTTTTGAAAATGTAATAGCCATGAATTCTCTTCATCATTTTTTTTTTCTACATTTATTTTTTTGGCAAGAATATCTACAAACTGTTTTTTTTTACACAATATCTCATAATCCTTTTACAACTTCTCATGACAACATAAATCATATAAATACATTTTCATGTATTTATTTAGGTAGAAAAGTAATAATCGAGGCTAATAACAAAGACAATTAAATGGAAATACACCATTTGTACATTAGGCTCAAAATAGGATCGAGAGATATATTTTGAGTATTGGTAAAATTAGAAAGGTTCAATCGCACAAAGAATGCCGTATATGATCCCAAGTTCTAGAGTATTTAAATTGATTAGTAAATGCATTAAAATCACACAAATTGAGTAGTCAAAATACTAATATTTTTAAGATTCGGGTTTCATAATAAAAAGATTTAGCCACATAAAGTCATCTAAGAATATCTTTGTCAAATTGAAGAATTTTCAAAAACATTAAACAGAAAAAGGTATAATCATAAAGATTTGAAAAATTTTAATAAAAAATTACATAATATTAAGAACAATGATTCATCCCCCACATTGGAAAATTATATTGTCCTCAATGTAAAAACAAACAAAAACAAAATTACCAAAAATAAAATAATATGATTCACAAAATAGAAAATATAATGATGTGTTTCAGGAGACACGTTGCTCCTTATTCTACGATCGTTTACTCATTTTTAAATCCCAACAATTTAAAAGCATAGGAAGGACATAATAAAGTATTCATTAAGGAAAATTGATAATTACCAAAAAAGAAATACTTACAGTTTCAAATTCAAATCAATATCAGAATCTTTTTTGTGTTTGTTACTAGAAGTTAGCCAGTTGATCAGAGGTACATCTAGATCCACAGTAGGAACAAAGTTTTCTAATTTAACCATTAATTCTTCCAAAGTAGTTGCTGAAATAAGATGTCCTCTTGAAATCGGATATAGAAATTTATGTTCAACAGCTTTATCCAGAAATGCTAATAAAAAGTCAAAGAAATTATTAACATTAAACAAGCCGATAGGTTTATTATGTAAATTCATGTTTAACCAAGAAAGTAAATTGAAAAATTGTTCCATCATATCATAATCTCCTAGTAAAACAATGAATGCATAAGATTTTGATAACATGATAGAAATGTGTTCATAAATTGAATTTATTTCTATCTCAGATCCATATGTTCTGTCATATAATTGTTTAAGAGGGGTTGGAATAATACCTACCATACGGGCATTGTCTAAATGTACTGTCTGAGCTACTATTCCAATCAAACCAGTATTACCTCCACCATAAATTAAATTTATATTCCGACGAGCTAGCATTTTTCCTAATTCAAGTGCGGTATTGAAATAAAAGTCTTTGTTCCCAATGGTTGTACCACTAAGAAGACAAATTGTTTTAAATATTTTTACTGGTGGAGCAGTTGATGAGGCACCTTCCATTATAACAGGTGCAAAAGTGATTCAACTACACAAAAGAAAACATGAAAACAGAAAATAAAATTCAAAAATAAATAATATACACAAGTAGTTGTGATTGTGGTTCATATCTTCCTCTGGTTTTACGTCCAGTAACGGGTTAAACGCCTTCTATGAGTCGAGGATTTACTTCCTATCCAATTTTCTTATAAATTGGCAAACAGGGTCTTTTAACGTCAAATTCCCAAGATTATAATGTTGTCTTTCATCCCTGAATTGAAGCCATAAATCGAGAAGTGCAAGTTGTACGTTCCCACTAGGATGCGTCTCAAGAGTTAGTAATATTATCTAATGACTCTTTACTTAAACCAACCTTTGAAAAACCTAAGAGGGGGGTGAATTAGGTTTTTACCAGATTTTTCAACATAATTCAATGAAACACCTCTTTGACAACAAATATCAAACACTTGGTGTGCTAGTTGTGTAAAAAATAATGTATTCAAATAAAATGCAAAAATTAAAGCAATGAACACAATGATTTATAGTGGTTCGGTTTATCCAACAAAACCTAATCCACTACCTTGAGTTACCTACTCAAGAATTTTACCAAATCCCTTCACTAATCAAATAAATGAGATCACAAAAGAGGCTCACCCAACTCACCTTAGGGTTTTACAAATAACCTCTCAACTAATCAAATCTCACTCAACCCTTGAGTTTTACTACACAACATTGATTATAAAATAATCTCATCACTCTCCTTAGTGAATCCTAAAAATACAATTCAATTCAATTCAAGGTTCACCCAACGGTTTTATAAACAAACCTTGAATACAAAACAACTTACACGAGGCTTTCCCTAACACTTAGGGTTTTATACTACTTGCAACCTTGATACAATTACAATCAATAATAAGAGATAGAAAGTTTGATAGATATAACCTTAATATGAAGATATATCAATTTGAATCACAATAACCTCTTTGAGTAATGGCTTGCCAAGATTGCTCAAAATTCACTTTTGAATGTAAAAACCCTTCTTGAATGATTTTAACAAGATTGATGTTTTGAAAGAGTTTTGGAATGTTTCTAAGATGTTATAGGATCAAGATATACAATGTTTTCGCTCAAAAATTGTTCTTAGAATGAATTCCAAAGGTTTTGGTATTTAAAAGTTTGTTCCCAACGGTAAAAAATGAAGCGGTTGGAAACCCACTCAGGAGAAGTGCGGTCGACCACATATCAGACAGGTTATCTGCACCATCATTCGCAAGCTCACTGGACAACCTTCGGATGATGATTTTCATCTTGCGGTCGACCTCACCTCACTTGCGGTCGAGCGCATGGTCGTCCCCAGGTTGACAGATGAACAAATTTGACAGCACATGCATCCACAAGATAAACTAACTTGTGGACGATATCTGGACCATTGTAGGTCGACTGAAACATGTTCATTTGTGTATCAACAATACTCTAACACACAAATGATGATTTCAATCAACCATATAAGTTATGGTATCAATATAACAAAAGTTTATGAACCATTTAAGTTTTGAAATCATGATGCATGGTTTTCAAAATACCAAAACATATTTTAACATATTAAAAACATTTTGAAATAACGTTTTAAGTTCATAGAGCAACCTTTAGAAACCATTACTCAGTTAGAGGTAAAACTAGAGATATCAAAATATATATAACTCTAAAACTATACCTCTAGTTCCTATATAATCTAATAAAAACTTATCTTCAAATATTGATAGTCTTGACTTGCATATTTCCTTGAAGACTTGAAATCTTGTCCTTGCATGGATTAGATCATGAATCCAAAAACTCTATCACTTGTTCAAACAAGACATTAGTCCTCATCAATGTTTGTCATTAATCAAAATTAAGATATTAAAAGCTCTAGTGCTTTCATCCTTTATAAAGGAAATTTTATCTTGTTTGTTTTTTGACACATACCCAAGTGATCGACAATTAGTATCACAATTCCATCTAGCACACTCCCATTCTCTTACGTCTTCTCTTTTTTGCAAAACTATTTCTACCCATCCCAGGTAAATGTTTGGTAATAGTAGAAGATTTTCTCTACTTAATCGTACTTTAGCCTCAATTAACCACCTAATGTCTTCAGGTATGCCATTAGACATTAGAAACCCTAATCACTCCAATCTTGTATAATAAATTTTTTCAATTCATTTTTAGGAAGCGAAGGATAATATTTTCTCAACTTAACTAGTGATTCTTCCATGTTTAAAAAGAATAAGAGTTGAAGAGATGAAGGAGAAGAAAACAAAATATAAAAAGAAAAATTACCTGCCAAACTTAAAATGCTCTCAAAACTTGAAAGTAGCATAAAACTTGGTGATTTTCTTTAGTGATAAACAAAGCCTTTTTAAAGATCAATTTATTCACTATTTAATCACGAATAATGCAATCATAAAATGCATACTCCGTAATCTTCGCAGTTCAATCAATTGTAAAAGTCGAAAAAAAAGCAATAAAAGAAAACAATGGGTTGTCTCCCACACAGCACCCTTGTTTAACGTCTCAGACTCGACGAACACAAATCTCTATTATTCTCTGGTGGCAGATTTTCAAAATCAAGGGTTTCAATAATTTTTCCATCAAATCCTTCTTGAAATGGTTTGAGAAGATGTTCGTTCACTTTAAAAACTTTACCTGTTTGAAGACTTTTTATCTTGACTGCACCGTGATTGAAAACATTAATAACTTCAAATGGATCAATCTACATTGACTTTAATTTCCCTAAAAAAATTCTCAAACGAGAGTTATAAAGTAAAAATTTATCACCAATGTTAAAACTCTTTGTTGAAAGAAATTTATCATGGTAAGTTTTCATATTTTCTTTTAATAAAGTTAACAATATCAGCGTACCAGGGTGAATTTCTATGTAATGCGTAAAGGTGCTCATCTAGAAATAAATTAGAAATAGGAGATACTTCAGCATTATAGGTCAATCAACTTAAATGATCAGCCACCATATTCTCTACTCTTTTTTCATCTCGAATTTCAATATCAAATTCTTGGAGTAAAAGAATCCATCTAAGAAGTCTTGGTTTTGATTCTTTCTTCTTTAACAGGTATTTAAGGGTTGCTTGATCAGAATAAACAATTACTTTAGTTCTCAATAAATAAGATCTAAATTTTTCTAAAGCAAAAATAACATAATAAAGTTATTTTTCAATTGTGGTATAATTATACTGAGCATCATCAAGTATTTTAGAGGCATAATATATTACATGAGGAACTTTATCTATTTTTTGTCCTAGAACACTCCAACTGCTTTATCACTTGCATGGCACATAATTTCAAATGGATAATTCCAATTAGGAGGTTGTATAATAAGGGAAGAAATTAAGTTTTCTTTTAATAAATTAAAAGCTTGTTTACAACCTTCATCAAAATTAAATGGATAATCTTTTTGTAACAACTTACATAAAGGTTGAGCAATTTTTGAGAAGTCTTTAATAAACCTTCTATAAAATCTAGCATGACCTAAAAATGATCTTACCACTCTTACCGTAGAAGAATAAGAAATAGATTTTATCATATCTACTTTAACCTTATCAACAGCAAGTCCTTTTGCAGAAACAACATGCCCTAAAACAATTCCTTATTCTACCATAAAATGACATTTTTCATAATTAAGAACAAGATTAGAATCAAAACACCTTTTAAATACAAGTTCCAAATTTTCCAAACACGAGTCAAATGAGTTTCCATAGATAGTGAAATCATCCATGAAAATTTCAATAATATTTGTATCAAAATTAGAGAAAATGGACATTATACTTCGTTGAAAAGTTCCAAGTGCATTACAAAGACCAAAAGGCATTCTTCTGTATGCATATGTTCCAAATAGATATGTAAATGTTGTCTTTTCCTGGTCTTCGGGGGCAATTGCAATTTGAAAATAACCAGAATAACCATCAAGAAAACAATAATGAGAACGACCAGCTAGTAGTTCCAACATTTGATCCATGAATGAAAAGGGAAAATTATCTTTTCTAGTTGATGCATTTAATTTTCTATAGTCTATACAAACTCTCCAACCATTTTTCATTCTAGTAGGAACTTTTTCACCTTCTTGATTTTCAACAACAGTTATTCTAGATTTCTTAGGTACAACATGTACAAGACTTACCCAATGTGAATCTGTGATAGGATAAATGACACCAGTTTTGGATTTAACCACTTCCATCATAGGAGGATTCAATCTTCTTTGTGATTCCCTTGACGGTTTAGAACAATCTTCTAAAAGTATCCTATGCATGCATGTAGATGGACAAATTCCTTTAATGTCAGCTAATGTCCAACCAATAGCAGTTTTATTATCTCTGAGCACAGGCACTAGTCTCTTTTCTTGAGAAGATGAAAGATTATTAGTAATAATAACAAGTAATGTTTCGCTTTCACCTAAATATGCATATTTAAGATTAGACAGTAAAGGTTTAAGTTCAAGAGATAGATGACAAATAACAGATGGCATCATTTTATCATGAGAACTAGGTAATGCAATTTTTGAGTTAATTTCAAAACATAAAGATAATTCTTTTATAGCTTTTTTAAGTTCATAATCACATTCAACAGATAAAATATCAATAATATTTTCATCAATACTTAAGTTCATAATTGATTGCATCATTTCAATATAACTCAAATCAAATATATTATTAACAAATGGATCAATTATATCAATAAATGAAACTGTAGAAAAATAATCAAAACGATACTTCATAGCATCAAATATATTAAATGAAATAATTTCACCATCAAATTCGATGGATAAAGTATCTTCATTTACATCAATTTTAATTATACCAGTTTTTAAGAATGGTCTTTCTAATAAAATAGGTGAATGAGAAGAAGAATTTTGACAATCTTTTATTTTTAAAATATAGAAGTCTGCAGAAAACATTAACCCGTTTACTTTAACCAAAACATTTTCTATAACTCCTTAAGGACATTGTTAGCTAATTGAATAACAATTACGGTAGGCTTTAATGGTCCCAAATTTAAAGAATTATAGATTGAGAAAAGCATAACATTAATTGAAGCACCTAAGTCAAGCATGCATCCTGAGACAACTTTGTCACCAATAGTGCAAGGAATTGCAAACATACTTGGATCTTTTTGTTTAGGAGGATGTTTCTTTTGGAGTACAGCAGAGACACATTCCCCTACACTATTCTCTCATTACCCCTAAGTTTCCTTTTATTAGTACATAATTCTTTTAAGAACGTAGCATAACGAGGATGAAAAACCTAAGAAAGGGGTGAATTAGGTTTTTATCCAATTTTTTTAACCTAATTCAATAAAACAACTCTTTGACAACAAATATCAAACACTTGATGTGCTAGTTGTGTGAGTAAAAATGTGTTCAAATAAAGTGCATAAAGTAGAGCAATGAATACAATGATTATAGTAGTTCGGTTTATCCAACAAAACCTAATCCACTACCTTGAGTTACCTACTCAAGAATTTTACCAAATCCCTTCACTAATCAAATAAATGAGATCACAAAAGAGGCTCACCCAAGTCACCTTAGGGTTTTACAAATAACCTCTCAACCAATCAAAGCTCACTCAACCCTTGAGTTTTACTACACAACCTTGATTATACAATAATCTCACCACTCTCCTTAGTGAATCCTCACTATACAATTCAATTCAAGGTTCACCTAAAGGTTTTACAAACAATCCTTGAATACAAAACAACCAAAACAACGCTCACCCTAACACTTAGGGTTTTATGCTACTTGCAACCTTGATACAATTACAATCAAGAATAAGAGATAAAGAGTTTGATAGAGATATCACCTTAATGTGAAGATATATCAATTTGAAGCATAAACACCTCATTGAGTAATTTGTTTATTTAGATTGCTCAAGAACACCAATGATTTAGTAAAGACCCTTCTTGGATGATTTTCACAATGTAAATGTTATGAAAGGGTTTCAAAATGATTTCAAGATGTTCTATGAAGAGTAAGAATCAGATTTTTGCTTAAAGAGTCGTTCTAATGAGTTTTTTAAACAATTGGGTATTTATATGTATACACCAACAATCATAAAAAAGGCTGTTTAAAAATCCCACTCAGGAGAAATGCGATCGATCATATATCAGACGGGTCGTCCGCACCATCATCTGCAAGTGTTCCAGAGAACTCTGGACATACTGCGGACGATGAGTTGAGTAGACCGATCGACCACATATGCAGTCAGGTCGATTGCACATGCATCCAAACTATGCAATATAAGGTTTCAACCAACTCTAAGTGTTGTGTAATATATTTTATAGAATTTTAAGTATATGCATGTATTTTGAAAATAATTTCAAATACCCAACTCATACTTTATCTTTATGAAGTGCATTTTGAAAAATGTTTCACTTTTATTGAGCAACCTATAGAAATTATTACTCATAGAGGTAGATCTAGAGATATCAAAGGATATAAAAAAAATAACACTACATATCTATATCCTATATAATTCAGAAACCGCTTATCTTCAACGCTTGATAACATTAGATCTTTATTGGAGATTTGAACCTTCGATCTTGCATGGATTAGACATAAGAATCCTAAAAGACCAACACTTACACAATTAAGACATTAGTCCACATCAATGTTTGTCATTAATAAAATTAAGACATTAAAAGCTTTTAGGCTTTCAATCTCCCCCTTTTTTATGATAACAAATATTGATGCAAAGTGATGGATATAACAATTTAGTGCAAGGATTCAAAGTAAGGAAGAGTTTATATAATATGTAATGAAACTTAAAAAAAACGCTCCCCCTTACAATATACTAGATATTTGTAAGATATCACATATAGCATATAACCATTTAGTTTGATGATATCAAGAAATATATTGAATGAAACAATTTTGAACAAATATTGGATCTCAAAATGAAAAGGTTCATTGTAAGTATATGAGATCACTTCCTAGTTTATATAGGCTCAAAGGAGCCTATTTTTCCACCAACCTCCGTATTAAGAACATATAGATAGACTATAAAACCATTTATAAAGCTCCCCCTATCAATATGCATCAGTTTTGTAAAAATTTTGACCGAGTTTCCTTTGTAACTCTTATGAAAACCATTTTTACAACACAAGTTTAACAGGCAAACAGGAATGAAATATATCACATAAGTCCAACCCGGCCATCAACACACAATTCTCATTCTTCTTCAATCTCAATATCTCAAAAACTTAGAAATACATAAATTTAAAAAAAAAGATAGCCATATTTAACCTTTTAAAGTTTTTTCTTCGTCTTCTTGGTTTTGATGAACTTGATCTATTAAGTTCATCTCAAATTTTCCTCAAACAAATGGTTAGTTTCATAACAATTATATATTGCAATCAATAGTAGTTTTTCTCCCCTTTTGTCATCATTCAAAAGAATGGATAGAAAGGATAGAACTAAGTCAATAAACAATAAAGTCCCTCAACTACCAATGAGTCATCATTGGGAAAAACTATATATATATATATATATGAAATGATAAATTATACAGGCGGGGGCAAGTCACCTGAAGGAGGTGGCGGTGTAGAAATATCAGTCTTAACATCGTGAAGCGCTTCAAGATGATACTTGATAATGGTAATCTCAATGCCATAGTACTCCACTCGTGATGCCAGATCGTCGATCTTGAAGTTAAGGTTCTTGAAGTGATTGTCGAAGGTGCTGAACACCGAGCCAATCTGAGATGATAGTTCTTCCAATGCACTCCAGATAGCAGGATGTAGAGTGGATTCTTCTTCCTCACCAACTTTTTCTTTACTTTTGGCCTTCTTTAATTCCGAAGCCTCGGGGAGAATATCTTTTTCCTCATCAAGATGAAGTGATCGTTTAACACCTTGGGAGCCTTCAGCTTCTTTCGGGACAAAATCTTCACCAAAAACATCATCTGTAGGGATAATTTGTGGATCTTTTCCCATCAACCTCGCTGTCTCCTTTGTTGTCATAGAGATCTCTTCCGAAGGCATATTTTTCTTCAAATCCCATGTGCCATTGAGACACAAAGCCTGCATTCTCTTGAAGGATGCAAAATTGAACTTGAGCATATATTTTATGTCCTTCAATTCTGGGAATAGAACGTTGAAGAACTGGAAGACTTTGGTTAATAATCGTCGATAAGACAAGCTATTGGGAACGCCTTTACTCTTCTCGATGGTAGCCATCATATGTTCTACCATGATATAGCCGAGATCCACTCTAATTCTCTTGACTAACATAAGGATGTGGAACATATGCATAAAAGTAACTGTAGTTTTATGTCCTTCAATTGGTATGAAAATGTTAGTGCACATATGATGAAGGATGTGATGCTCAAAACTAAATACATTGGCTTCTCTCTTGACTACGTTGACAAATGATTTTCCTTGGGTGAACAGCTTCTCAAAATTCTCAGTGGAGAAATCCTTGTGCTTGATCTTTTGGTGAGTATTGAAGTACTCAATCCCATCAATAAGAATCTCTAATATTTCATCCAAGCCAATGGAAGTAAAGTTCATATCTATCCCATTTACTCTCGAAACATAAGTAGTCATTTCACCTTCTTTTTCTATCACTTTTTCAATATTGGCATAAAATTGATATACAATATCAGTGTATAAAGGCTCTTCATGATCTATTATACTATCTCATTCTTGCCAAGCCAAATAGTTAGGAATTCTATCAAAGGGAAACTCAAATCTATCAATGGTACTTCCATAGATTACCTGACGATTCTTGAGATAATCGTTGTAACGGGCCTCATGATACTTGCTCCTGAAGAGTTGATTAGAAGCTTGCATGGTTCTTTTCTTTTTTGGATCTTCTGGAGTCATTTGAGTTTTGCCTTTGGTAGCATTGGTTTTTGCCTTTGGTAGCATTTGAAATTCAAAAATCAAGGATATGTAAGATGAATAACTGAATTGAAGAAGAAATGAAGTGTATTTATGGTAGATTTGTAGAGAGTTACAGGAATTTGAAGAGATGTGGCTGATAAGTGAAGAGGTGAGGATGATTGGAAAATGAAAGGTTGCGTTCGAAAGAGGTATGTTTGTAATGGTCCTATAAGTGCGGTCAACCAATCGTCGTCCGCTGCATCGTCCGCACATTGTCTTTTGTTTCTCTGGAACCTTTGCGGTCGATGATTTGAAATTGCAGTAGACCGGAAGTTTTGATATGGGTCATCAGCAAGTCTTTTGAAAGCTTTGCGGTCGATAATTTGAATCTGCGGTCCACCGGAAGTTTTGATATGGGTCATCCACAAGTCCTCTGGAAGCTTTGCGGTCGATGAGTAATAAGCAGCAGTCGATCGGTGATCTGGTTATGATCTTCCACAAGTCCACTGTCTGTTATGTGGACGACTTTAACTCCACATCTACACTGGGTATCATCTAAACAAAAGAAAAAAAAATGGTTTCAACATGCTATACAATAACACATAAGTTAGAAATTGAAAATACCAATACCCAAGAGTTTTCTAAGTAAACAAAACCTTTTCTCAGCCAAAGACTTTGTGAATATATCAGCTAATTGATTATCTGTAGGAACAAAATCAAGTGATATTTCACCTTTTAAAACATGGTCACGTAAGAAATGATGTTTAATATCTATATGCTTAGTTTTTGCATGTTGTATAGGATTCTTTGTCAAATTAATGGCACTAGTTTTATCACAGTTGATAGAGATACAATCAAAATTCAAGTCATGATCTTTCGAAGTAGTTTTCATCCATAAAACTTGTGCACAACAACTACCAGCATAAATGTATTCAGCTTCAGTGGTAGAAAGAGATACGCAAGCTTGTTTCTTGCTATACCATGAAACTAAGGAATAACCAAGAAATTGATAGTAACCACTAGTGCTCTTACGTTCTACTCGACATCCTGCATAATCTGCATTAATATATGCTATTAACTCAAATGATACAAATTTAGGATACCATAAACCAAAATCTATAGTCCCTTTCAAGTTTCTAAGAATACGTTTGACAACAATTAAATGAGATTCTCTAGGAGATGATTGAAATCTAGCGCATAAACAAACAGAGAACATAATATCAGGTCTACTAGCAGTTAAATATAAAAGACTACCAATCATACTGACGAAGTCTGTCGTACGGCTCTCAAATTTAAACCTAACAGTTCCTATGTAGATAGGGAAAGTAGAGATCGAATCCACAGAGATTTGTCAACTCTTAAATTAAAATTGTTAATCGGAAAAGGTTTTGGAGGTTTTTTTTTGGAATTTTGAGAATAATGTAATGACAACAATTAAAATAAATATTTTTGAGGTTTTGGATTTTGTAAAAGGAATTAAAAACGAAATTTGGAATACAAATGATATAAAAAGCGTTATCAAGGAACTAGTATCAAGTTATATTTTTCATGGGATTAATCATAGATAGATACATTATTAAATAGTTGGTTTTAGAATCCCGATCAGCTCAGACAGATTCCTATTCTTACAAAATAGATTAATCTCGATCAGCTCAGATAGATTAATCACTAATTTAATTAAACACCACTACTAACCAGCGTGTATAGGATGCTCAATCAAATTGCATTAAACAAATAAGGTATCACCAACATTAAATTGTATATAACAATCAGCTTAATTATATACAATTTAAATTATATAATTCCGTTACTAATTTAATTAAGTCAAGAGCTGCAACTCAATTAAACTAGTAGATGCAACTTGAATTATTAATACAAGATTAATAATCCTATCTATATAATCACATTCATTAACTAGATTGTCAATCCAATTAATTCACACAATTATATTGGTTAAAAGAGGAATTATATAAATACTTAATTAATATATATATAAGTATATTAAATAAATACACACACATATATAGAAAGAAAGATTGTATTTATATTAACTAAAGAAATTAGGCGGTTCAACCGGCCATTTAAATAAATTAAACTAAAAGTATGGAGGCTCGGCCTTCCATAAAATAAAATAAAAAGAATTAAAGACATAAAAATATATTAAACTAGTTAGGAGGCTCGACCTTCCATAATACAGAAAATAAAAGACATAAAAGTAAATTAAACTAATAGGTGGCTAGGCCATCCATTTGCGATATTTAAAGTGCATAAAGGAAAATAAATAAAGACTAGGCGGGTAAACCGACCATAAGTCCAGTTAAATAAATCCAAATAGAAATTAAGTACAAATAAAATTATCTCATAATCCCATTTATTAATAACTTAAAACATATCCTTGCTAACAAAAGAAAATTACTCACAATACATATTTAATAAATATAAGATGGAATTTAATAAACATTAGAAAGAAAATTTGAAAGATAAACTCCCCGGAAATATTGAAATTATCCGGACGGAATTTCTTTACTAAATATTACAAAAAGCCTTGAAATATTATTCTAAAAAATCTGGAAAATATACTAATATGAAGACAATAATAAAATAAATAAATTTATCATTAGTCTATGTCACCTTCTGATTTCGTCACTTGTCATCTTATCATTGCGCTACGTCATCGGATGACATAGATTTTTTTTTTTATCTTCTCCAACATTTCTTCATCTTCTTCTTTTTATCTCCATAATAAACTAAAATACACTGAAAAACTTACAAACAAAGAAATAGAAGGGAAACGTGAAATATATCCATTAAATAACATAATTAACCGATTTTCAAACAAAATATAGTCATTAAATAACATAAAATCAGTTAATTTATGAGTACATCACATACCTCTGTATGTAGTTTGATCAACCATCTTACCATTTTCATCTTTGTCCAATTTAATAGACGTGGCCATAGGAGTATTAATTTCCTTTGAATCAATCATTCCAAACCTTTTCAATAGTTCTTTTGTGTACTTGGCTTGGTTAATTAATGTACCTTCTTTTGCTTGCTTAATTTGTAACCCAAGGAAGAATGTCAGCTCACCCATCATGCTCATTTCAAATTCACCCTGCATTGTCTTAGAGAAATATTTGCACATATTTTCATTAGTAGCTCCAAATATGATATCATCAACATATATTTGAACAATCAAAATATAATGTGCTTTGATTTTAATAAAAAGTGTAGTATCTACTATTCCTTTAGAAAAACCTTTTTCAATGAGAAAATTGTCAAGTCTTTCATACCATGATTTGCATAAGATTCATGAATAAAACCAGGAGGTTGTTCAACATACACTTCTTCTTTGATGAAACCATTTAAAGAGACACTTTTAACATCCATTTGAAATAGTTTAAAGCCTTTAAAGGAAGCAAATGCAAGTAGCATTCTAATGGACTCTAATCTAGCAAATAGAGCAAAGGTCTCATCATAATCAATGTCCTCTTCCTGATTATATCCTTGAGCAACAAGTCTAGCCTTATTTCTAGTCACAATACCATGTTCATCAAGTTTGTTTCTAAAAACCCATTTTGTACCAATAATGGTGTGATTAGAAGGTCTAGGTACAAGCTCCCAAACTTTGCTTCTTTCAAATTGATTTAATTCATCTTGCATGACAATAATCCAAAAATCATCACTAAGAGCTTCATCAATGTTCCTAGGTTCTATATGAGACAATAATGCAAAATTATCAACAAAGTTTATAAAGTGTCTTCTTGTTCTGACCCCTACATTTAGATCACCAATGATTTGATCCTTTGGATGCTTATGGACACATTTCCATTCCTTTGGAAGATCAAACTTTGTTTCTTCTTCAAGTGAAGTAGATTCTTGATTGTCAAAGACTTCTTCATTCTCATCCTTAGATGTTGAAGGATCTTCATTTGATTGAACAACATCTTTATTCATTGACTTCATAGGTAGTTCTTGAATATCACCTTCATTTTCATCTCTTGGCAAATAGATCTTAGATGCATCAAAAACAACATGAATGACTTCTTCAATGATCATAGTTCTCTTATTATACTCACGATATGCTTTTCTTATTAAAGAATAGCCAAGAAATATACCTTCGTCTTATTTCTTATCAAACTTACCAAGATTGTCTTTGACATTTAAAATAAAGCATTTACAACCAAAAACCAACATTACCAATGCCAATGATTTTCCCTTTCTTTTTGTCACCAAAAGTCACAAACCCTTCATCCTTTGGTTTAACATCATTAAGTATGGATGCATTTCTAGTCATATGTCTTGAGAATCCACTATCAAGAAACCATTTGTTCTCCTTTGTTTTCAATTGAAGACTGAAAAACCTAAGAGGGGGGGTGAATTAGGTTTTTATCCGATTTTTAAACCTAATTCAATAAAACACCTCTTTGACAACAAATATCAAACACTTGGTGTGCTAGTTGTGTGAAAAATAAAGTGTTCAAGTAAAATGCAGAAATTAGAACAATGAACAAAATGATTTATAGTGGTTCGGTTTATCCAACAAAACCTAATCCACTACCTTGAGTTACCTACTCAAGGATTTATCAAATCCCTTCACTAATCAAATAAATGAGATTACAAAAGAGGCTCACCCAATTCACCTTAGGGTTTTACAAATAACCTCTCAAACCAATCAAGGCTAACTCAACCCTTGAGTTTTACAACACAACCTTGATTATACAATAATCCCACCACTCTCCTTAGTGAATCCTAACACAACAATTCAATTCAAGGTTCACCCAAAGGTTTTACAAACAAACCTTGAATACAAAACAACCTACACAAGGCTCACCCTAACACTTAGGGTTTTATGCTACTTGCAACCTTGATACAATTACAATCAATAATAAAAGATAGAGAGTTTGATAGATATCACCTTAATGTGAAGATATATCAATTTGAATCACAATCACCTCTTTGAGTAATGGCTTGTCAAGATTGCTCAAAATACACCTTTGAATGTAAAAACCCTTCTTTAATGATTTTAACAAGATTGATGTTTAGAAAGGGTTTTGGAATGTTTCTAAGATGTTATAGGATCAAGATATACAATGTTTTTGCTCAAAAAATCTTCTTAGAAAGAATTCCAAAGGTTTTGGTATTTAAAGGTTTGTTTCCAACGGTCAAAAAAGAAGCTGTTCGAAACCCACTCAGGAAGTGCGGTCGACCGCAAATCAGACTTGGTCGTCCGCACCATCATCCTCAAGTTCACTGGACAACCACCGGATGATGATTTTTCATCCTCCGGTCGACCGGACTTCACCTGCGGTCGACCTCACTTCACCTGCGGTCGACCTCATGGTCGTCCACAAGTTGGCAGATGAACAAATTTGACAGCACATGCATCCACAAGATAAACTAGCTTATGGACGATACCTGGACCACTTTAGGTCGACTGAAACATGTTCATTTGTGTATCAACAATACTCTAACACACAAATGATGATTTCAATCAACCATATAAGTTATGGTATCAATCCAACAAGAGTTTATGAACCATTTAAGTTTTGAAATTACGATGCATGGTTTTCGAAATACCTAAACATATTTTAACATATTAAAAACATTTTGAAATAACGTTTTAAGTTCATAGAGCAAACTTTAGAAACCATTACTCAATTAGAGGTAGAACTAGAGATATCAAAATATATAACTCTAAAACTATACCTATAGTTCCTATCTAATCCAATAAAAGCTAGTCTTCAAATCTTGATAGTCTTGACTTGTATACTTCCTTGAAGACTTGAAATCCTGTTCTTGCATGGATTAAATCATGAATCCAAAAACTCTATCACTTGTACAAATAAGACATTAGTCCTCATCAATGTTTGTCATTAATCAAAATTAAGACATTAAAAGCTTTAGGGCTTTCAAAGACAAACCTACACCAAATATGATAATAAGCCTTTTAGTACCCACATTCTCTTGGGTCCATTGAGGTTAGTTCTTTTAACTACCCATGTGCTTTTAGCACCATTCTCAATCTTTTTCTTCATATAACATCTAGTCACCTTATGACCATTTTTACCACAATAGGTACAACATATTTTTGAAGAACTTGAGACATGCGAATGATATGCATGAGATACTCTCTTATGTGCATGTGACATATTTTCATGTGAATGTGATAAGCTCTTATGTGTGTGTGAGGCATCATTATAGTTATCATAAAACCAAGATCTCTCTTATCATGAATGAGTATTTGCATACCAAGTAATTTATTCAAATTGTCCCTACCACATGTAAGTTTTTGCAAACTAGCACTTAAATCATTCATTCTAACTTTCATGGCATCATAATCACTCATCATATCACCCAACTTCTTTTTTCTAGTAACAAGATCAACTTTAGCATTTTTAAGGAATTTTACCTTATCATTTAAATCAAGAATACTTTCATCAAGACAGATTTTTGTGGAAATCAACATGACATTTTCATCTATGAGTCTAGTATTTTCCAAAGATAGCTTCTCTACTTGACATTTCAAGACTTTGTTTTTCTTGACAATCTTCTTCATTTCCTGATAGAGATTGGAAATAAATTCATCTTTATCAAATATATCACACACATCATTATCACTTTCACTGTCAATTAAAGTAGAAGTTTTTGATGTATTTACCTCATCTTCAATAGCCATGAAACAGACATTTGCATGTTTAGTTTGTTCTTCATCTTTACTCCCTTCTTGATCCCAAGTGCAAGTCCTTTCTTGTTTTTGGACTTGTACTTCTTTTCTTTCTCTCTTAATTTTAGGCAGTCTTCCTTGAAGTGATTCGGACTTCCGCATTCATAACATTGCTTTGAGTTGGTGTTTGTGGATGTGGATGGCTTCTTTTTGAATTTGTTGAAGTGTCCCTTTTTTAACATTTTCTTGAAGTTCTTCATGACAAAAGCTATCACTTCATTATCCATTTCTTCCTCATCACTAGAAGATTAATTATCGTTGGCCTCTTTGGCTTTGAGAGCAATTCCTCTTTTCCCTTTGTCTTCTACTTCTTGATCATTTAACCACTTCATCCTTATTTCATTAGTGAGAAGTGATCCAATAAGCTTTTCCACTAGTTTCTTCTTCAAGTCATGAGTTTCTAGCATAGCAGTGGTTTTGCCTTCCCAAGCCTTTTGTAGAGCATTGAGTATTTTCTTGTTTTGTTCTCTTATAGAATATGACTTACTAAACACTTTTAAACGATTAATAATGTTAGTAAAACGAGTAAACATATGAGTAATATTTTCATTTGATTTCATAGAGAAAAGTTCATACTCCCTTGTAAGCATACCAAGTTTTGTCTCCTTTACTTGGTTTGTACCTTCATGAGTCACTTCAAGTAGTCTCCACATTTCATGTGCGGATTCACAACACCTTACCCTATTATACTTATTCATATCAAGTGCACAAGTAAGAGTGTTCATAGCAATAAATTTTAAGGTCATTTTCTTTTTATCTTCATCATCAAATTCCTCAAATATTTTGTCAATCTTGCTACTATCAATAACTTTAAAAGCAGCATAAGGACAATTTTCAACTATATTCCATAATTCATAGTTCAGAGAAGATATATAGATTCTAACTCTATTTTTCCAGAAATTATAATTTGTACCATTCAACAAAGGAGGTCTAGTAGTAGAGTAACCTTCTACCATTATAGTGTTGTCTAGATATGCCATAGAATCTTTGCTTCTAGGTGGTTAAACATTTTTAAACAAGAAGACCTGCTCTGATACTAATTGAAAAATCTAAGAGGGGAGTGAATTAGGTTTTTATCCAATTTTTTCAACCTAATTCAATAAAACACCTCTTTGATTAAAAATATCAAACACTTGGTGTGCTAATTGTGTAAGTAAAAATATGTTCAAATAAAGTGCAGAAAGTAGAGCAATGAACACAATAATCTCACCACTCTCCTTAGTGAATCCTCACTATACAATTCAATTCCAGGTTCACTCAATGGTTTTACAAACAAACCTTGAATACAGAACAATCTACACAAGGCTCACCTTAACACTTAGGGTTTTATGCTACTTGCAACCTTGATACAATTAAAATCAATAATAAGAAATAAAGACTTTGATAGATATAACCTTAATGTGAAAATATATCAATTTGAAGCATAAACACCTCCTTGAGTAATTTGTTTCTTTAGATTGCTTAAGAACACCAATGATTTAGTAAAGACCCTTCTTGGATGATTTTCACAATGTAAATGTTATGAAAAGGTTTCAAAATGATTTCAAGATGTTCTATGAAGAGTAAGAATCAATTGTTTTCTTAAAGAGTCGTTCTAATCAGTTATTTAAACAATTGGGTATTTATATGTATACACCAACTGTCATAAAAATGGCTGTTTAAATCCCACTCAAGAGAAGTGCGGTCGACCGTATATCAGACGGGTTGTCCGCACCATCATCCGCAAGTGTTCCAGAGAACTCTGGACATACTGCGGACGATGAGCTGAGTAGACCGGTCGACTGAATGATTCTGTAGTCAACCACATATGCAGTCAGGTCGACCGCACATGCATCCAAATTATGCAATACAAGGTTCCAATAAACTCTAAGAGTTGTGGAATATATTTTATAGAATTTTAAGTATATGCATGTATTTTGAAAATCATTTCAAATACCCAACTCATGTTTTATCTTTATGAAGTGAATTTTGAAAAACGTTTCACTTTATTGAGCAACCTATAGAAATGATTACTCATAGAGGTAGATCTAGAGATATCTAAGGATATAAAAAAAAAATAACACTACACCTCTAGATCCTATATAGTCCAGATACCGCTTATCTTCAACACTCGATAACATTCGATCTTGCATATATTAGACATAAGTATCCTAAAAGACCAACACTTATACAATTAAGACATTAATCCTCATCAATGTTTGTCATTAATCAAAATTAGGACATTAAAAGCTTTAAGGCTTTCAGAGGAATTTGTCTAATAACATCTAAAAGGGGAATATTAACTTTTACTTTTTTAAATATTTCCAGAACATCTTTTTCTTCTTCATCTCTCTTATTTTTAGCCAATCTATTAGGAAATGGTGAATTCATTTTGGGTACAAAAGAAGATTCTCCTATTTGAGGTTTATTTTCGAAATTTATTGAACTAGGATTTGGATCAGATCCACTCTCATTTCTTTCTTCTCCTCTAGTCTTTTTGGTTCTTCTAATTCTTTACCACTTCTAAGAACTATAACATTGGCATTTTCTCTAGGATTTAGTGGTTGAGAAGGTAATTTATTAAAAAGTTGAGTTTTAATTTGACCAATTTCAGAAGCCAACTGTCCTACTTGAATTTCTAAATTTTGAATACTTGATTTGGTATCTTTTTTGAAAGAAATAGAACTAGAAGCAAGTGATTTAACCATATCTTTCAAATACATACCTGTTTGTTGATTCTGAAGAGGATGAGGAATTGGATGTTGATGTTGGTTAGGAACAAAACCCGGTGGGTTGATAGGTGGGCTAGCCCCTTGATTATTCCATCTGAAGTTAGTATGATTTCTCCACCCTTCATTATATGTATTGGAATAAGGATTATATCTTCTTTGAGGCTGGTTTTGAAAATTACCTATGACATTGGCTTGTTCTTCTTGAAAAAGTGTAGGGCGAGTATTTGTAGGATGATCAGTGCCTAAACAAATACCACATGTTTTAACTTGTGCATTAATTCTTTTTTCTACAAATTGTCCAACTAAATTTGTCAATTGATCCAATCTTTGTTCAATTTGTGATGAAGAAGATGATGATGAAGATGATGATGAAGATGTTTCTATTTCATTAACCTTCCTTATGGCATCATTTCTTGTATTAAAAGATTGAGTATTAGCAGCCATATTTGCAATTAAATCTCTAGCCGCTTTGGGAGTTTAATCAACCAAAGCACCACCACTAGCAGCATCAATTGTCATTCTATCGTATGGTAACATGCTCTTAAAAAATTTTGTATTAAAAGTTGATAAGGTATTTGATGATGGGGACAATTAGAACACAATCTTTTAAATCTTTCCCAATATTCATATAATGACTCAACATTTTGTTGCCTAATACCACAAATATCCTTACTGAACAGTAGCACTTCTAGATGCAGGATAATATTTAGCAAGAAAAGTACGTTGCATAGCAGTGCAATCTCTAATAGAACCAGAAGGCAAATCATATAACCAATCTTTTGCACTATTTTGTAAACTAAAATAAAATGCACGTAATTTAATTACTTCATCACCTGTTCCTAATTGTTTCAAATTAGTACATATAACATGAAATTCCTTAATATGCTTTAATGGATCTTCTCCAAGTAAATCATTAAAAGTAGGCAAACATTGTATAAAACCAGTATGCATTTTAAAATTTGCATAAACTTGATGAAATATAATGCATAAAGGTTGTTCATCTAAAGTAGGAGCAGCAAGTTTTTTTAATGATCTTTGATTAACAGCCATATTTAAAAGAGGAGATAGAAAAATATCACCCGCTATAATTTCCGTATCAAGTTGGTCTTCTTCTTTAAGTTATTCCATATTCGAACTTTGTTGATTGAATTCTTGATCCTTTGTTTGATATCCAATTTACTTACCATTTCGAAGACGCATACAATAATGAACTTATTATTATTGTTTTTTATTTTTCACCATTATAATTAAACCTGTAAATAAAAATTGATTAACAAATTCAAATATAGAATTTAAAAACAAATCCCTAGCAATGGCGGCAAAAATTTGACGAGTCTGTCGTGTGACTATCAAATTTAACATTTAATACTCTTATAGATAGGGCAAATAAGGATCGTATCCACAGAGATTTGTAAAATTCTTAAATTCAAATTGATTAATCAAATATTAAATTTTGGGGGAGTTTTTTGAAATTATATAAAGACAAAACTAAATTAAAAAACTTAAAAGAAATAAATTTGTTTTTATATATTTTTTTAAATAATTAATTATGCAAAGGATTTTTTAATGAAAAGAAATTAATAAAAGACATTACCAAGAAACTTGTATCAAATTATTTATTTAATGGGATAAATCATTGATATATAACTTATTGAGTAGTTGATTTTAGAATTTTGATCAACTCAGACAGATTCCTATCCTTACTAATTAGATTAATTCCGATAAGTTCAGACAAATTAATCTTTAATTCAATTAAATATCAATATTAACCAGCGTGAATAGAATATTTAATTAAATTACATTAAGTTTATAATACATCACCAACATTAAATTATATACAATAATGAGCTTCAATTAAACATAATTTAAATCATATAATTCCCTGTTAAATTAATTAAGCCAAGAGTTGCAACTTAATTAAAGTAACAGATGCTACTATGATTATCAATCAAAGATTAATAATCCTAGCTCATTAATTATGCAATAAAAAAGAATTTCTAATTAATTAAACATGATTATTTAATAATAACAATTGGAATTATATAAATACTCAAATTATTAAATAACAGGACTAAAATAATTAAACAAATTTGGAAAATTAAACTTCAAAAATAAAAGAAAATGGTTACACAATTATATATTTATAAAACTACAAATATTAAAGAAAACATAAATTTAGCAATTTTATCGGCCATAAAAAGTTAAAATAGGGAGATTTTAACTTCCACAATAAAAAGTATAAAAGAATAAAAGATGAAGATATTACCACATTTACGAAATTTAAAGTACGAAAAGTAAATTTGGTGATTTTACTTACCAATAATACAATAAAATAAATGACGAAAAATAAATAACAAAAAGTAAATACAAAAATTATATATTAGAAAAGTAAAAGTTAAAAGTTAGAAGCTAGAAGTTAGAAAGTTAGTAGCTAAAAGTTAGAAGTTAAAGCAGTAAAACCGGTCATTGTTTAAATTAATTTAGTCTTGGTCCAAAATAAACTTCAGTGTTCTATGCAACGGTAATTATCTCAAAATATCATTAATTAATAACTTTAATACATGTCATTACTAATGGTAAATAAACTACTCACAATACATGACTCAAATGAAGAATTTTAAGAATTGAAATCAAGAATAAGAATGATAACTTTCCTTGGATTTCTCCCGATAGTAGTTCTTCGGTATTTTTCAAATCTCATCCAAAAACCTTCCAAAATAAACTCTAAAAATTTCCTAAAAATACTTAAGATCTATTACAAAATATTGGTAAGAAAATTTAGCAGAGTTTTTGGTCGTAGAAGGTTGTACAAACATAGTAAATTTCATGCCCAATTTATAGAAATTTACAGGAGTAAAATTGGAATAAAAATAAATAAAATATGACAAAAATAGAAGTAGTGGGGGACAAAGTGGAGTTTCTGAAAAGTTGGGGCAAAATGCATGAAGTGGAGAAAGTTGCATTAGCTGCCACGTGTCGCCATCTATTTGGTCGTGCCCTTCTTCAGCCGCCGTTCATGCCACATGTCGCCATCTGATTGGTCCGAAGTTTAACACACAGATTACCATCTATTTTGCGCATTTTGGCATGTGTCTCGCCATTGCCAAAGGCGCAATACATGCGTGACATGTGTCCTCATCATTTGTTCTCACATCTGTGAAAGCCGAGTTCCATGTGTCGTTCTCTAATTTGCTCCCTATGCTGACACAGCGGCTAATATGACTCCCCTTGTACACGTCGCACTACCACGAGTAATCACTGTAGCAAATTTTGTTTTTACAAAAACACAATAAATATCTAAAAACACTACAAACAAAAAATATTAGTATGAAATGTAAAATAATCATAAAATAGCATTATTTAAATGAAATTAAACACAAATAACATAATAAAATTACATAAAAATACATCTATTTTTTTGTTTTGTCACCTGTATATTTATAGAAAAAAATGTAATCCATCATTCAATACATTAACAAAGTAAATAGCATATAATCCATAGGGAAATATTTTTTGGCGGTGTTAATTAAGAAGACTGAAAGCCTTAAAACTTTTAATGTCTTAATTTTGATTAATGACAAACATTGATGAGGACTAATGCCTTAATTGTATAAGTGTGGTCTCTTAGGATTCATATGTCTAATCCATGCAATATCGAAGTTTGAAGTCTTCAGGAAAGATCGAATGTTATCAAGTGTTGAAGATAAGTGGTTTATGGATTAGATAGAATCTAGAGGTGTAGTGTTATTTTTTTTATATATCCTTAAATATCTCTAGATCTACCTCTATGAGTAAGAATTTCTATAGGTTGCTCAATAAAAGTGAAACATTTTTCAAAATGCACTTCATAAAGATAAAGCATGAGTTGAGTATTTGAAATGATTTTCAAAATATATGCATATATTTAAAATTCTATAAAATATATTCCACAACTTTTATGAGTTGTATTGCATAGTTTGGATGCATGTGCGGTCGACCTGACTGCATATGTGATCGATCACAGACTTATGCGGTCGACCGAACTACTCAACTCATCGTCCACAGAATGTCCAGAGATCTCTAGAATACTTGCGGAAGATGGTGCAGACGACCTGTCTTATATGCGGTCGACCGCACTTCTCCTGATTGGGATTCAAACAACCATTTTTATGACCGTTAGTACTTACATCTAATTCCTACTCTTTATAGGACGCTGTCATACTTCAGGCCCACGACCTTGACAACACTCACGGTCACGGTCTAAATGCATAAATGAATTAATATATACTACACATACGTACATGCATATATACATATATCTATATATGTTTGTTTTTCATGGCACACAGAATTTACCAATAATAGAGAAGAGAAGGATATATGTATACCTGACTCAACCATTTTATCGACCCTTTTTGAGACATAGGAATCGAGGACAGGAAAGGAAACATCAATCCAGATAAACAAGCAATCATAGGTAGTCTTCAACTTGAAATTGGGGTTTTCCAAAAGAGCTTCAAGAAATGAATTTGACCCACCAACAATGATTGGAACCTTACCAACACCAACAATATTTTTCACGGCTAAAGCAGCCCGGTGACAGAAATCATCAGCACTAAAGACTTGATCACTGACGAAGCCTGTCGTACGGCTCTCAAATTTAAACCTAACAATTCCTATGTAGATAGGGAAAGTAGGGATCGAATCCACAGAGATTTGTCAACTCTTAAATTAAAATCGTTAATCGGAAAAGGTTTGGGGGTTTTTTTTGGTATTTTGAGAATAAGGAAATGACAACAATTAAAATAAATATATTTGAGGTTTTGGATTTTGTAAACAGAATTAAAACCAAATTTGGAATACAAATGATATAAAAAGCGTTATCAAGGAACTAGTATCAAGTTATATTTTTCATGGGATTAATCATAGATAGATACATTATTAAGTAGTTGGTTTTAGAATCCCGATCAACTCAGGCAGATTCCTATTCTTACAAAATAGATTAATCCTGATCAGCTCAGATAGATTAATCACTAATTTAATTAAACACCACTACCAACCAGCTGTGTATAGGATGCTCAATCAAATTGCATTAAACAAATAAGGCATCACCAACATTAAATTGTATATAACGATCAGCTTAATTACATACAATTTAAATTATATAATTCTGCTACTAATTTAATTAAGCCAAGAGCTGCAACTCAATTAAACTAGTAGATGCTAACTTGAATTATTAATACAAGATTAATAATCCTAGCTATATAATCACATTCATTAACTAGATTGTCAATCCAATTAATTCACACAATTATATTGGTAAAAACAGGAATTATATAAATACTTAATTAATATATATAAGTATATTAAATAAATACACACACATATATATATAGAAAGAAAGATTGAATTTATATTAACTAAAGAAATTAGGCGGTTCAACCGGCCATTTAAATAAATTAAACTAAAAGTATGGAGGCTCGGCCTTCCATAAAAAAAAAAGAATTAAAGACATAAAAATATATTAAACTAGTTAGGAGGCTCGGCCTTCCATAATACATAAAATAAAAGACATAAAAGTAAATTAAACTAATAGGTGGCTCAGCCATCCATTTGCGATATTTAAAGTGCATAAAGCAAAATAAATAAAGACTAGGCGGGTAAACCGACCATAAGTCCAGTTAAATAAATCCAAATAGAAATTAAGTACAAAGAAAATTATCTCATAATCCCATTTATTAATAACTTAACACATATCCTTGCTAACAAAATAAATTACTCACAATACATATTTAATAAATATAAGATGAAATTTATAAACATTAAAAAGAAAATTTGAAAAATAAACTCCCCGGAAATATTGAAATTATCCGGACAGAATTTCTTTACTAAATATTACAAAAAGCCTTGAAATATTATTCTAAAAAATCTGGAAAATATACTAAGATGAAGACAATAATAAAAGAAATAAATTGCAAAAGAAATGGAGAAGATTGGAGCTAAATTGGTGTCTAAATCATAAAAATAAGCTCCCTATTTATAGCCACAAAAATCAGGGGCAAAATGGTCATTTTGCACCCCTAAGTCTTGAAAATGTAGTTGGTGGCCTAATTTCCCCAACTTCGCCACATGTCGCGTCCTCATTGGTCCAAGTTGCGGCTTCTAGAAATGCCACTTGTCACCTTCTGATTGCGCCACTTGTCATCTTCTGATTGCGCCACGTGTCATCTTCTCATTGCGCCACGTCATCGGATGATATAGATTTTTATTTTATTTTATTTTATTTTTTATTTTTTTATCTTCTCCAACATTTCTTCATCTTCTTCTTTTTATCTCCATAATAAACTAAAATACACTGAAAAACTTACAAACAAAGAAATAGAAGGGAAACGTGAAATATATCCATTAAATAACATAATTAACCGATTTTCAAACAAAATATAGTCATTAAATAACATAAAAATCAGTTAATTTATGAGTACATCAAATTCCCCCACACTATCTCTTTGCTTGCCCTCAAGCAAAATATAAACACACAATATACAAGTATAAATAACTTAAACAAGATTAATAAGGTAACAAAGTGAAATTTCAATACAACTTTCACAATTAACCCCTTTTTATTTGAAAAGCAATTGTGTTCGTGTGCTTGAATATCATTACAAGTTTAACATTAATATTCAAAGTTAACAAAATGTGACTGTGAAAAACATAAAACCCTGAATAAATTTTTTTTTTTTTTAAAACATGCTATCAGTATAATGAAAGGATAATAACAAAGTCACTATGTAAATAAAAATACATTCTTAGTTTCTCAACACAACTTATAAGCTTGTAAACTCACATATTCTCCACTAATCATGAAGATTTTGGTCGATCTGGGTCAAATAGGTCTTTTAGTCTTGTAATGTTAAGTTCGGGATTTGGTTACAATCGAAAGATAGGGATATATAAAATATTTCAAGAGTTTAAATTGAAAATGAATTACCACCTCTTGAAGAAAACCTTAGCCATGATATCTCTTCATTTTTCACACTTTTCTATTTTCTTTTTCTTTTTATTTTCTTTTCTTTTTTTTTCTTTTTCTTCTCTTTTTTTTTTGAGAGCATATTTATGAGCTTTTTTTTTTTTTTTTTTACCTTTCGGTTTTTTTTTGGCAATATCTTGTAATCCTTTATCAACAGTTTTCATAACTTTTCTATACAGATTAACACATGGTAATACATTCTGAATAAAATATTTGGATAGAAAAGTAATAAACGAGGCTAATTATCAAAGAAATTAAATGATAATGAAACCATTCATACATGTTGTCTCAAAGTAGGATCGAGGGATATATATAAGTATAGTTCGTTTAGAAAGGCTCAAACTATCAAAGAAGGCCTTATAGTCATCCCCAAATCAACCAAGATCTTATTTAAATTTCGTCTCAAACATGTGAAAGAACAAGTTCTAGTGTGTAGAGAGTGACCTTAAATGTACTAAAACACATAGTAAACTTACATTATCATCAAATCACAATACTAATGTTTTTAACTTTGGATTTCATAACAAAAAGGATTTAGCCACATTAGTTAAATAAGAATATTTTTTGTCAAATTACAAAGATATTCAATTGATTTATTCGAAAATTTTTTACAGAAAGGGGTACAATTATAAAAGGATTGAAAAATTTAACACAAAATTACATAACATCTTAAAAAGTTATAATACATGCATGATTTATTGAACAAAATAACAAGTTATTAAAACCAATGTTTTTAAAGGTGTGGATCAAGAATCAAATGAGATTAATCACTTGACTCTTTACTCAAACCACCCCCCCACACTTGGGAATTACATTGTCCTCAATGTAAAAACACACAAAGTTTGAAAAACAAAAATAAAATAACATTATTCCACAGCTTTTAATAAAAAGAAAATAACACACATTTATTTAAAAAGAAAAACTTACAACTTTAACTCTAAATCCACTGAATCTCTTTTTCGCTTGTTACCGGAAATTGACCAGTTAATTGGAGGTACTTCTGGATCTGTCTCTGGTACAAAAGCTACTAATTCATCCAATAGCTCATTAGTTGTGGGTGCAGATACAATTATTCTTTGTGCTACTGGAGATAGAAGCTTATGTGTAACAGCTATGTCAAGAAATGCTAATAAACCATCAAAGTAGTGATCAACATTTAAAAGACCAATTGGTTTAGTGTGCAGTTTCATGTTAAACCAGAATGTTAAATTGAACAAGCATTCTAAAACCTCATATCCTCCTGGTATGACTATGAAAGCATCACAGTTATGCAACATGAGTGTCATGCGTTCATAAAATGATTTTGTTTGTACCTTATGTCCAATTGTTTTGCCATATATTTGTTTCAGAGGAGTGAGAATTACACCTACCGCGAGAACTTTGTTCGGTTGATTTGTTTCAATTTGAACAAGTGTTTGGTATGACTAGTGTGCTTGAGCAACCTCTCCAATTAATCCAGCATTTCCTCCTCCGTATACTAGACCGATCTTTCGATGAGCTAGTACTCTTCCCAATTGGATAGCAGCAGTTAGATGCGAAACAGTAGTACCCACGGACATTCCTCCAAACACTGCGATGCTTGTTAGACTTCTGATTGGTGAACCTTCCATAGTAACGACTTCAAAAGTGATTCTATTACACACTAAAAAGAAAACAAACACATAAAACAAATCAAGGAAGAAACAAATAAAAACAAGTAGTTGTGATTATGGCTCACATCTTCCTCTGGTTTTACGTCCAGTAACGGTTTCAAACACCTTCTATGAGTCGGGGGTATGCTGTTCATCCAGCTTTCTTAAAAACTAGCAAATGGGATCGTTTAAATTCAGATACCGAAGAGTGTACCGGATTTGTTCAATTTTGAATTGTTTCCATAACCCGAGAATTTCCATTTGAACGTATCCACTAGAATGTGTATCAAGAGTCAGTTTGATATCATCTAATGACTCTTTACTCAGTCCATTTGTAATGAAAGCAATTTTGTCTTCCCGATTATCGGATAAATACCCAAGTGAACGACAACTGGTATCACAGTTTCATCTAGCACATTTATAACAGACTCTCATTCTTTTACCTCTCCGTTTCTTTGCATAACTACTCTTCCCGAACCCAGGTGGACGTTTGGGAAAAGCTGGATGTTCACCACTAATTCGGACCTTAGCTTCAATTATCCACCTAATATCCTCTGGCATTCCAATGGATACTAGTAATTTCATACGCTCCAATCTCATCAGATAGATTTTTCTCAAATAATTAATAGGGAGCAATGGATAGTATCTTCTCATTTTCATTAAAGAATCATCCATTATGTAACAAAGAGATAGAAAGAAAGAAGGGATGGAAAGACAAACTGAAATGTAAAAAGGAAAGAAATACCTTGCAGATGAAATTACTCTTGAAAGGAAATTAGCAGAAATCGTTTGGTGATTCTTTCAACAATTAAGCAAGCTATTTAAAGCAGTGTTTAATCACTATTGGACTTTTAATTAACTTAAATACGCCGTCTTTTGGTATCCGAGAAGACGCGTATTCAACAATTTCTACTAGGCCTGCAAGCTAAAAAGTGAAAAAGGAAAATCAAACAATTCAAAAGTATTAAAGAAAACGATGGGTTGCCTCCCACACAGCGCCCTTGTTTAACGTCTTAGACTCGACAAGCACAGATTTCAATTCATTTCTTGTGGTGGGTCTTCAAAAGCAACGGAATCGATAATTTGTCCGACAAAACCTTCATGAAAAGGTTTAAGGAGATGACCGTTCACTTTGAAAATTTTGCTCGTTTGAAGACTTTTTATCTCCACTGACCCGTGATTAAAGATATTAATGATAACAAATGGGCCAATCCACCTTGACTTTAGCTTTCCTGGAAACAGTCTTAGACGAGAATTATAGAGTAGAACCTTATCACCAATATTGAAATTTTTCCTTGAAAGATTTTTGTCATGGTAATATTTCATCTTTTCTTTTGCAATCCAGGAATTAACATATGCATCATTTCTAATCTCTTCTAGTTCTTGAATCTGCAGTTTTCGATTAGATTGTGCATCATCAAGATTAAGATGACATTGTTTAATGGCCCAAAATGCCTTATGTTCTAATTCCACAGGTAGATGACAGACTTTACCATAAACCAATCTAAATGGTGACATACCAATAGGGGTTTTGAATGTTGTTCTGTACGCCCAAAGAGCATCTCCCAATCGAAGGCTCCAGTCTTTCCTATTAGGATTGACTACTTTAGCTAGAATAGACTTAATTTCCCTGTTAGAGATTTCAACAAGTCCATTTGTTTGAGGATGATAGGCAGTAGAAACCTTATGAGAAACATGATATTTTTTAAACAGAGTTTCCACTACCTTGTTGCAAAAATGCGTACCTCTGTCACTGATGCTGGCCTTTGGAATTCCAAATCTATGGAATATGTTGTCCTTGATAAATGTCACAACTGCTTTGGAATCATTCATTCGAGTGGCCTTAGCTTCAATCCATTTGGACACATAATCCATTGCAAGCAAGATGTAAGTATTTCCAAAAGATGAAGGAAAAGGTCCCATTAAATCAATACCCCATACATCAAAAAGTTCACAAACTAAGATAGTTTTCAAAGGCATTTCATCTCTCTTGGATATATTACCAACTCTTTGACATTCATTGCAAGATTTAACAAAGTAATATGCATCTTGTTAAGAGTAGGCCAATAAAATCCACTTTCCAGAATTTTTCTAGCAGTTCGTTTTGGTCCAAAATGACCTCCACATTCAAAAGTATGACAAAAATTCAATATGGATTGAATTTCGTTATTTGGAACACATCTGCGTATGACATTGTCTGCGCAGCTTTTGAAAAGGTAGGGGTCATCCCAAAGGTAGTGTTTTGAGTCATTCCTAATTTTATCCTTTTGAGGCTTAGATACATGATTTGGAAATACTTTGGTAACAATATAATTAACCATATCTGCATACCAAGGTATAATTCCATGCAATGCATAAAGATGCTCATCAGGAAATAAATCAGAGATAGGAGATACTTCCCCGTCATATGTCAGTCGACTCAAATGATCAGCAACAAGATTCTCTGCTCCTTTCTTATCTCGGATTTCAAGGTAAAAAATCCTGGAGTAAGAGAATCCATCTGAGTAGTCTTGGTTTAGACTCCTTCTTCTTTAACAGGTACTTTAGAGCTGCATGATCTGAATAAACAATCACTTTTGTTCCCAGCATATAAGATCTAAATTTTTCTAGAGCAAAAATAACAGAGTAGAGTTCTTTCTCAGTTGTGGTATAATTGCATTGGGACATCATCAAGTAATTTAGATGCATAATATATCACATGAGGAACTTTATCTATTATCTGACCTAGAACAGCTCCAACTGCTTTGTCACTAGCATCACACATTATCTCAAAAGGAAAATTCCAATTAGGGGATTGAATGATAGGTGATGAAATCAATTTCTCTTTCAACAGTTTAAATGCATGTTTACAACCTTCATCAAAATTGAATTTATGTTCTTTTTGTAATAGCTTGCATAAAGGTTGAACAGTTTTAGAGAAATCCTTAATAAACCTTCTATATAATCCAGCATGGCCTAAGAAGGATCTTACCTCTCTTACCGTAGAAGTATAAGGAATAGATTTAATCACATCAATCTTTGCTTTGTCAACAGCCAGTCCTTGTGGTGAAACTACATGCCCTAAAACAATTCCTTGTTCTACCATAAAATGACACTTTTCATAATTGAGAGCAAGGTTAGTTTCAACACACTATTTAAGCACAAGTTCCAAATTTTCTAAACATGAATCAAATGAATTTCCATAGACAGTAAAATCATCCATGAAAATTTCAATGATATTCATGACAAAATCAGAAAATAAAGACATCATGCATCTTTGAAAGGTAGCAGGTGCAATGCATAAACCAAAAGGCATTCTTCTATAAGCATAAGTACCAAATGGGCATGTAAAAGTAGTCTTACCTTGGTCTTTTGGAGCAATAGCAATTTGAAAATATCCAGAATAACCATCAAGGAAACAATAATGAGAACGACCAGATAAACGTTCTAACATTTGATCCATGAAAGGAAGGGGAAAATGGTATTTCCTAGTCGATGCATTAAGTTTCCTGTAGTCTATGCAGACTCTCCAACCATTTTGCACTCTAGTAGGAACTTTCTCACCTTCAGAATTATTCACAATAGTTATTACACTTTTCTTTGGAACAACATGTACAGGACTTACCCAATGTGAATCTGTGATTGGGTAAATGACACCAGCATCAAGAAGTTTAAGAATTTCAGCTTTTACTACTTCTCATAGAAGGGTTTAGTCTCCTTTGTGACTCTCTGGTTGGCTTAGCTCCATCTTCTAACAATATACGGTGCATCATGTTGATGGGCTAATACCTTTAATGTCGGCTAAAGTCCAGCCAATGGCAGTCTTGTTGTCCCTAAGCACAGAAACTAACCTCTCTTCTTGGGAAGATGAGAGATTGTTAACAATAATAACAGGTAAAGCCTTACCTTCACTCAAATATGCATATTTCAAATGAGAAGGTAAAGCTTTAAGCTCAAGTGACGGTGGACAAACAACAGATGGTAAAATTTTATCATGTGAGCTAGGTAATGCAATTTTAGAATCACTAACAGGACAAGCGGATAAATCCTTGACAGCTTGTTTGAGTTCATTGTCACATTCTACAGATAAAGTGTCAAGAGAATTTTCATCTATGCTCAAGTTAATAATGGATTGCATCATTTCAGTGTAGCTCAAATCAAAAATATCTTCAATAAGTGGATCTATAATATCCACAACAGAAACTGTAGAACATTCATCAGAAGGGTACTTCATGGCATCAAATATGTTAAAAGAAATTTTATCACCATCAAATTCTATTGATAAAGTACCTTCATTAACATCAATCTTAGTTCTAGCAATTTTAAAAAATGGTCTACCTAACAGAATAGGTGACTGTGATGAACAAGTATTTTGGCTATCCTCAGTTTTCAAAATGTAGAAATCTACAGGGAATACTAAGTCATTTACTTTAACCAGTACATCTTCTATTACTCCTTCTGGATAAGCCACAGACCTATCATTTAACTGAATAACAATTCTAGTAGGCTTCATTGATCCCAAATTTAAAGAGTTATAGATTGTATAAGGCATGACATTAATAGATGCTCCTAAATCTAGCATACAACCTGAGACTACCTTATCAACAATTGTACAAGGGATAGCGAACATACCTGGATCTTTCTGCTTTGGAGGAAGTTTCTGTTGGAGAACAGTAGACACACATTCCCCCACACTGATTCTCTCGTTACCTTTAAGCTTCTTCTTGTTGGTACAAAGTTCTTTTAGGAACTTAGCATAACGAGGAATCTGTCTTATTGCATCCAAAAGAGGAATGTTGACTTCAACTTTCTTGAAGATCTCCAGAACATCTTTTTCTTCCTCATCTTTCTTGTTCTTAGTTAACCTATTAGGGAAAGGAGGACTTACCTTGGGAATAGAAGAAGAAGATTCTCCTATTTGAGAAACTTTGTCGGAAGATGCTAGGCTTGAAATAGGTGCTTTCTCCGTGCCTTTATTTTTCTCTGGTCTCTTGGATTCTTCCAACACTTTACCACTTCTTAGTGTTACGGCACTAGCATTCTCTCTGGGATTGAGTGGTTGTGATGGAAGTTTATTGAAAAGCTGTGTTTTCAATTGACCTAACTCAGAAGCCATTTGTCCTACCTGATTCTCCAAGTTGTGAATGCTGGACTTTGTATCCTTTTGGAAGGACATGGTATCTTTTTGAAAAGATATAGAACTTGAGGCTAGAGATTTTACCATATCTTCTAAAGACATACTCTGTTGTTGGTTCTGAGGTGGTTGAGGAGGATTTTGGTGTTGATTAGGAACAAAACCTGGTGGGTTCATTGGTGGCCTAACCCCTTGGTTACTCCATCTAAAGTTAGGATGGCCTCTCCACCCTTCATTGTATGTGTTGGAGAATGGATTGTGTCTTCTCTGAGGTTGGTTCTGAAAATTACCTATGGCATTGGCTTGTTCCTCTTGAAATAGTGTAGGACAAGAATCTGTAGGATGGTCATTGCCTAAACAAATTCCACATGCTTTTACCAGGTGCATTGATTCTTTTCCCAACTAATTGACCAACTAAATTGGTAAGATGATCTAGTCTTTGCTCAATTTGTGTAGATGATGATGATGATGATGCATCTACTTCATTTACCTTTCTTACGGTATCATTCCCGGTGTCAGCATCAATTGTCATCCTGTCATAAGAAATCAAACCCTCATAAAAATATTGAATTAATAGTTGTTCAGGTATTTGATGATGAGGACAACTAGCACATAATCTTTTAAATCTTTCCTAATATTCATAGAATGTTTCACCAGTTTATTGTCTTATGCCACTTATGTCTTTTCGGACTGTTGCAGTTCTAGATGTAGGATAATATTTAGCTAGAAAAGTTCTTTGCATACCAGTCCAATCTTGAATAGATCCCGAAGGCAAATCATATAACCAATCTTTTGCACTATTTTGTAAGCTAAAAGGAAAAGAACGCAGTTTAATAAATTCATCTCTTGTACCTTCTTGTTTCAAATTAGTGCAAATAACATGAAATCCTTAATGTGCCTAAGTGGATCTTCTCCAGGTAATCCATTAAATGTTGGCAAACATTGTATAAAACCAGTATGCATTTTAAAATTAGCATCAACTTGTGGAAAAATAATGCATAAAGGTTGTTCATCAAGAATAGGAGAAGTGAGTTCTTTTAGAGACATTTGATTCAAAGCCATATTAAAAAGATGAGTAGGAAGAATATCACCAGGAATAAGTTGGATATCCGGTTGATTTTCTATTTTGTCTTTTTCAAAATCTGTAGCTTGTTCTCTGATCTCAACTGGTGTTTTACTCCGTTGTCCTTCTCCCGTGATCTTACCACTTCTTAAATGCATACAACAATGAACTTGTTGTTTGGTGTCACCAAAGGAATGAAATTTGTAACAAAAGAAAAAGATTAATAATTTAATAGAAGAAATTAAAACAAATCCCCGGCAACGGCGCCAAAATTTGACAAAGCCTGTCGTACGGCTCTCAAATTTAAACTTAACAATTCCTATATAGATAGGGAAAGTAGGGATCGAATCCACAGAGATTTGTCAACTATTAAATTAAAATCATTAATCGGAAAGGGTTTTGGGGGGTTTTTGGTATTTTGATAATAGAATTAAAAAGAATTTGGAATATAAATGATATAAAAAAAAGCGTTAGCAAGGAATTAGTATCAAGCTATATTTTTCATGGGATTAATCATAGATAAAGACATTATTAAGTAATTGGTTTTAGAATCCCGATTAGCTCAGACAAATTCCTATCCTTACAAATTAGATTAATCCCGATCAGCTCAGACAGATTAATCTCTAATTTAATTAAACACCACTACCAACCAGCGTGTATAGGATGCTCAATCAAATTGCATTAAGTAAATAAGGCATCACCAACATTAAATTGTATATAACAATCAGCTTAATTATATACAATTTAAATTATATAATTCCACTACTAATTTAATTAAGCAAAGAACTGCAACTCAATTAAATTAGTAGATGCCACTTGAATCATTAATACAAGATTAATAATCCTAGCTATATAATCACGTTTATTAACTAGATTGTCAATCCAATTAATTCACATAATTATATTAATTAAAACAGGAATTACATAAATACTTAATTAATATATAGATATAAGTATATTAAATAAATATACAAATATATATATATAAAGAAATATTGGATTTATATTAACTAAACAAATTAGGCGGTTCAACCAGCCATTTAAATAAATTAAACTAAAAGTATGGAGGCTCGGCCTTCCATAAAAAAGAAAATAAAAGATATAAAAGTAAATTAAACTAATAGGTGGCTCAGCCATCCATTTGCGATATTTAAAGTGCATAAAGCAAAATAAATAAAGACTAGGCGGGTAAACCGACCATAAGTCCAGTTAAATAAATCCAAATAGAAATTAAGTACAAAGAAAATTATCTCATAATCCCATTTATTAATAACTTAACACATATCCTTGCTAACAAAAGGAAATTACTCACAATCCATATTTAATAAATATAAGATGAAATTTATAAACATTAGAACGAAAATTTGAAAGAAATACTCCCCGAAAATATTGAAATTATCCGGACAAAATTTATTTACTAATTTTTACAAAAAGACTTGAAAAACTATTCTAAAAATTCTAGAAATTATATTAATATGAAGATAATAATAAAAGAAAGAAATTACAAAAGAAATGAAGAAGATTGGAGCTAAATTGGTGTCTCAAATGAGAAATGAAGCTAGCATATTTATAGGGAAATTTCTAGAGGTAAAATGGTCATTTTGACTTCTGGAGACTGTAACAGGTTGACTTGTTGACTTTGACCAGCCGACGGATACTGTTCATGACGTAAGCAGTGATGTCATCATCGACGGAGTTACTGTTCACCGGAGTTACTGTTCATCATTTTTTTTTTATCTTCACTTCTTCTTCTTCTTCTTTTTATCTCCAAAATGTACTAAAATACACTGAAAAACTTATAAACAAAGAAATAGAAAGGAAATGTGAAATATATCAATTAAATGACACAATTAACCGATTTTTAAACAAAATATAGTCATTAAATAGTATAAAAATCAGTTAAGTTATGTGTACATCAAGTATTTATTAATCTTTCTCAAGATTTAACAAATATTCTTAATCAACAATTTCTCTTCATCTTTCCATAAACAAGGACAAAATTGAGACATACGTTTAAATTCTAGATTTCGTTAAGTTATGTGACGAGCGTGTCATTGCGCTATTAAATTAAATTCCGAACTTTAACCAACTTATGCAGTTAGGAGAAGTAAGAGTCGAACCCACAGGAACTTGTAAAATCTCAAAATAAGTAAACTGATCGAGATTAGAAGGGAAAAATTCAATTTTTATCTAAAAGATTAAAACTTTAAATAAAATAACTCAAAAATCAATAGATAAGAAAACGTTAGTAAAGACTTTGTATTTCGGCTTTATTTATTCGGGATTAATCATTGATAATAACCTATTTGAGTAATGACTTAGAATTCCGCATAGCGCCGCAAATTCTAATTCCTGTAAAAGTTAGGTTAAGTCACGAGAAGCAGGGAAAATTAACTTAAACCTAATTAAACTAAATTACCAAATCGCTCGCATAAAAATAGTCAATTAAGTTATTAGCATAGGACAACATCAACACAAATCACATAAAATTAATGGCCGATTAAAATTATGCAATTTGTTTCTAACAATTCTCTATTAATTAATCAAACACCGATTTAAATCAATCAATAGTTACTACTTTTGATTACCGAAAACTGATTCTGCATAACCCTGATTAATCAATTATGTAAACCAATTAAGATGACCAATAATAATTGAGATAATACAATTGATAGAATAAAACCAAGAATTATTTAAATACTCAAATAGAAATAATGATCCCTTGAAAAGATAAGATTTTTAATGGCAAAACAAAAATCTCATATTCCCGAATAAAGTAAACCTAATACATGTCCTTGCCAACTATAAATGTTTACTCGCAATCCATAAAAGAAAATATCATAAAAAGATTAAGGGAAAGAGAGACAGAAATCCGATTTCCCGAGAAGCTTCAACCCTTGATCTCCTACAATGCTCGGGAACAAGATATCTAAGGTGCTTGACACCCAAAACTAAACTATTAAATCTTATAAACATCTAGAAAAGGTCCTAGGGTTAATTACACAAGAGTCCTAAATAGAAACTACTTAAAAATAGCTTAAAAACTTCAATTCGGATAGTGGACGCCCGAGAAAGAAAAGTGGACGCCTAAGAGTCACTGACACGTCCACTTGGACGCTTGATGCTGTCAAACTTCTGAGAGTGGGCACATGAGGTCTGATAGACGCGTCCACTTCCTGTTCCCACGCATCCACTTCTTCTTTGTTCTAAACAATCATCTTTAAGCTTCCAATTCCGTCTAAACATCTTCTTAAACCTCCAAAAGACCTGAAAACAAAAGTATAAGTGTAAAGAATCATTCAAAGCACAAAAACACATAATTAGCTAGATATAAACTCAATAAACAACACAATAAACACTAGAAAACCAAGCTAATTATGGTTCAATCAAATTCCCCCACACTACACATTTGCTTGCCATCAAGCAAACTTATAAATGAAAGAAAAATAGAATAATAACTAAATGCCTCAGGAAACAAGTTAATCAATATCAAGAACTTCGATACATTTGCACCAAATTCTCTTCAATAATCCTCAAAGTCATCCATCAACTCTACTTTTAAAATAAATTGGGCATGTGTGATAGATCATCACTTATAAACTCATTGTAACAGTTAACTATCCTTAACATGACCAATAACCTTGAAAACCAATCAAAATCCATTTTAAAGTTAAAAACCGTACTCAAATAACAAGAACAAATTCAATCAACTCAAACACGTCATAGTCATATGATAAGTAATGTCCACACTACCATAAGCTTGTAATCTCACACATCTCTCCACTAATGGAAAGAATAAGGTCGACTTGAGTCAAATTGGACTTGAAGCACGTAACGTTAGGCTTGTGATTTGGTTAACAAAGAAAGGTAAGGAAAACAAATTAGTCAAGAGAATTACACAAAAGGATAAAAGAATTTGAAACCAAAGTTCTTCAATTGACACTTCTCTCCTTATTTACATTCAAGCATATCAACCATCTCATAAACTTTGGACAATCTTGGAACTCTTTTTTTCTTTCTTTTTTTCTTTAATATAGCACTTCACTTCTTTTTTTCATCATGTCTCTCTTTCTTTTTTTCAGAAAAAACAAACTTTTTATTTTTCATCATCCCTCAACACAACTTTGCAAAACCTTTTCAATACCTTTTAAACACAACCATAAACTTCACAAGTGTCAATCTAAAGATATTTCAAAGAAATCTCTTGACAATTATGACATGTAAAGGTTTTAAACATTATTCTCAAAGGCTAACAAAGAATAATAATAATGGCTTCATCCATCATATCATTATAGCTCAAAAATATGATCAAGGGGTATAATATAGAAATGGTAGCTCAAGAAAGGCTCAAACATCCAAATAAGGCCTTATGTCATCCCCAAGTCAACCAAATTCAATCATATTTCGCCTTAAGAGTGTGAGAAAATAAGTTCTAGAGTGTCTAAATTGACCATGAATGTATCTAAGTCAAAAGTAAACTTAATCTCATTCAAACTTGTCAAAAGTGTTTTCAAAAGTCAAGATTTTTTACTAAAAATAAGCTATGTCAATTCAAATTAACTACCATAAATCATCCATAAATGACAATTTTGACTTTTAATAAAAACTCGTAGAGTGTCAAGATGCCTCATAATAAATAGATAATTTAAAGCACAAACATTATTGAAACTCTATCAATTAACACAAACTTGTATAAGTTTCATCATAGGCATAACAAACTCACAAACATGCATAAAAACAAAAAAAAATTTCAAACCATAAACTTTTTTTTTTCTCATTTTGTTGTTAAAAAAAAATATAAACAACACAAACATAAACCATAAACAACAATAAATGAACACAGAAAAATACAAACATTAAAAACAAGACTCCCCCACACTGGAATGAGACATTGTCCTCAATGTCATAACATAATCAAAGACAAGAAAAACAACAAAAACAAACAAATAAATCCAAGAACAAGTAGAGAAAAAGAAGGATGTCACTAGAGGGAAGATGGAGGAAGAGAAGCTCGAAGGGCCGAGACTTGTTCTTCAATAGCCACAAGTCTTCCCTCAATGGCATTTAATTGTGCTTCCTGATGCATTTGGTTCTCGAGAATCTTGGATTGATTCATATGCATCTGATTCAATTGATCGAGAATCAAATCCTCACGAGAAATAGACAGACCAACAAAAAATGTAGGCATATCAGGAATCTCAGGCTCCATCTCCTCATCATCATTAGAATCCTCCTCAGAAGAAGGCTCAGACACCGGCCTCTTAGAATTGGAACTCTTTGGTGGAATACGGCCTTGCTCCCGCTATGTCTGACAAACCTGAGGATGCATCCACTCGCCACGGTGATATTCATAACCAAAAAACTGTAAAAGGTCCAAGGAAACAACCTGGGAAGATGAGATGCGCTCCTGAACTGTGTTAACAATAGGTATCTTGAAATGCTCAAAATAACAAGAAAGAAAAAAAAACATATGTAAAGTTTTCTTTTGAGATTTCTGTTTAACAACTTCTCGCATATTAGCAATAATTAAACGAGCCAAAGGAATACCAGATAATGTATCACTTAAACCATTAGTTAAATGATAAAGAAAATAAAGATCTGAATAGCGCATTTCATTATAAGATGATGACTTAGGTAAAACATTATGACCAAGAATATACACAATGAGGCGTGGAAAAGCTTGAAGATCTTTAGCCATGAGCTTATACTTTTCACGCACTCTTCCAATTTTTCTTTGGTACAAGCCAAAAATAGAACAAGCATCCTCAAAATTATAAGTCTCATCAGTAATAACTTTCTGCCAATGAAACTCAGGAAGAGAACCTTAGTTAGGAGAGTTCAGAAAATTTGACAATAAAGCACATGTAATATCAACTAAATGACCTCGAACGAAAGAGATAATCCTGTTATGATCCTTACTATATTTGTTATCTATATTAGCATAAAACTCACAAATAAGCTAAGGATAATAATCCTGGCCCAAATCAAGAATACCTTCCCCACCAAGAGTTCGGAAAGTATCCCAAATATGAAAAACAAATTTAGCATCAGGGGGCAGGGGATGCTCAATTAACAAAGTGCGAGCCTTGTGGGAGTCATACCAATTAGAATTATCAAGACTAGTAAAACAAGATTAATCAAATTGAGTTCTAGAAGTTTTCTCATATTTGACACCAAGATTTTTAGTTCTAGGAATAATGTAAACAAGAAATCCAACAATACAATGACAAAGAAACAAAGCCCACAACAAAATTCAAACAATTCTAACACAATTTTCAACTTCTAAAAAGTTAAGAAAAACTCCCATTTTTAAAGCTACGACACCACTAAGAGCACCAAAAAGGCCACCAAAACAACAAACTTAGAATGGAATCTGCTAGCTTGATCGTGGGGCAGAAGAAGACGTGCACAGTGAACTTGGGAGATGGACGGTTTTGCAGAAAAATGGACACAGAAGAAGTGCAAAAACCGAGAATAAGGGGCGCGACCGGGAGAAGAAAAAGAAAAGAAAAGAAAAGGGAAAAGGAAAAGGGATATTATTTGTGATTTTACTTAATGAAACGACGTAGTTTCATAAATTTTGGCTTGAGAGGACTCGGACGTGTCCACACTCAGTATTTTTCACAAAAGTGGCCACGTGAAGTAGCTTGGCGCATCCCCTTGGACGCTTGAAAGAAAAATCACACGTCTATTCTCTGTAGTTTCTGCAATCTATTATTCTCACAAGGGTTGGACTCTTGATGTATGTTAGACCGTTCCCATACCTAAAAATAAATAATAGAAAATACTTAAATGTGATAAAAACAAAACAAAAAAGAAAAAGAAAAGTATACTCATTTGGGCTGCCTTCCAATAAGCGCATTTATTTAACGTCCATGGCTCGACACAGTTCATGCTCATACTTCCGAATAGGATGGTTGAAAAAACTTAACGGCCTCCATCTCGTGATTGACAAATGCATCATAATAAAGCTTCAAGCAATGACCATTAACTTTAAAAACTTTCATTGTATCAATACTTTGAATTTTTACAGCTCCATGATCAAAAACATTTATAACTATAAAAGGTCCTATCCATCTACTCATCAAATTCCCTGGAAAAAGTTTCAATCTAGAATTGTACAATAAAACTTTGTCACCCCAATTAAAAATCTTTCGAACAATATATTTATTATGATAAATGCGTGCTTTCGTTTTACAAATTAAAGCATTTTGGTAAGCATCATTTTTTAATTCTTCCAATTCTTGAATTTGTAATTTCCTATTGACTATAGAATCAGGAAAATTCAAATGGAGACATGCTTTACCAAACACCAATTTATATGGAGACATTATGGGCATTTTCTTGATGTTTGGTAAAGCATGTCTCCATTTGACTACAAGAAGATGACATGCTTTACCAAACACCAATTTATATGGAGACATTCCAATAAGAGTCTTATATGCAGTTCTATATGCCCATAATGCATCTCCCAACCGTACACTCCAATATTTTCTATTAGGGTTGATCACTTTTTCGAGAATTGATTTAATTTCCCTATTAGAAACCTCAGCTTGACCATTAGTTTGGGGATGATATACAGTAGAAACTCTGTGGGTTATATGGTATTTTTCAAACAAAACCCCAACTACCTTATTACAGAAATGCGTAATACCATATAACCCACAGAGTTTCTACTGCATATCATCCCCGAACCTATTAAATATATTATCCTTGACAAAAGAGACAACAATTTTAGCATCATTAGTTCTGGAGGCTTTAGCCTCAACCCACTTAGACACAATCTACGACAGGCAAAATATAGTTATTACCTTGGGCCATGAAATCAATACCCCACACAATTTGGAAGGGCATTTCATGCTTCTTAGTTATTTTTCCAATTCTCTCGCATTCATTACATTGCTTACAGAACAAATATGCATCATTGTTTAAACTAGGCCAATAGAAACCATATTCGAGAACGTTATGAGTTGTCCTTCTAGGACCAAAATGACCCCCACGCTTATAGGCATGACAAAAAGTTATAATAGAATGAATTTTAGTCTCTGGTACACACCTACGAATAATATTGCCGAAACATATCTTAAACAAATACGGACCATCCCAGAAATAGTATTTGGCATCACTTTTAATTTTGTCATTTTGAGTTCTAGAGAGTTCTTTAGGCAATTCCCTTGTGACCAAATAATTCACTATATCAGCATACCAAGGTAAACTATCATTCAAAGCATATAAGTGCTCATTAGGAAATAATTCAGTTATAGGAAATACCTCACCATCTTAAGTAAGACTACTGAGGTGGTCAGCCACATAATCCTCAACTCATTTCTTGTCACAAATTTCGATGTCAAATTCCTGGAGTAACAATATCCATCTTAATAGCCTGGGTTTGGACTCTTTTTTCTTCAAAAGATATCGTATAGTTGCATGATCAGAGAAAACTATAACTTTAGTTTCTAGCAGATACGAACGAAATTTTTCTAGAGCAAAAATGATAGCATAGAGTTCCTTTTCAGTGGTTGTGTAATTACACTTGTGCATCATAAAGTGTTTTAGAAGCATAGTAAATAACATGAGGATGTTTATCTATTATTTCTCCTAATACTGTGCCAACCGCACAATCACTAGCATCACACATGATTTCAAAAGATAGATTCCAATCAGGAGTTTGAATGATGGGGGCAAAAATTAATTTCTCTTTTAAGGTTTATTGCAACCATCATTGAAATCAATGCACATCTTTTTGCAATAACATGCACAAGGGCTGAGAAATCTTTGAAAATTATTTAATAAACCTTCTATAAAAATTCGCATAGCCCAAGAAAGCTCTTACCTCTCGTACATTAAAAGGATAATGAAGAGATTTACTATATCAATTTTGGCTTTGTCTATCTGAAAGCCTTTTGTTGATACCATATGTCCCAATACTATACCTTGGTCAACCATGAAATGACAATTTTCATAATTTAATACAAGGTTAGAATCAATACACCTCTTAAGAATAAGTTCTAGATTGTCCAGACATTCATCAAAAGAATCTCCATACACAGTAAAGTAATCCATGAAGATTTCAATTATATTAGTCACATAATTAGAGAAAATAGACATCATGCATCTTTGAAAAGTAGCTGGTGCATTACATAACTCAATAGACATGAGTCTATATGCATAGGTTCCAAAAGGACATGTGAATATGGTTTTATCTTGATCCTCAGGGGCAATTGCTATTTGAAAATAACTAGAAAAACCATCAAGAAAATAATAGTTAGATCTACCTGATAAACGTTCAAGCATTTGATCCATAAAGGGAAGGGGAAAATGATCTTTTCTAGTAGCTGAGTTCAATTTCTGGTAATCAATGCAAACACGCCAACCATTTTGAACTCTTGTAGGTATTTTTTCTCCGTCCTTGTTTTCAATGACAATAATTCCAGTTTTCTAAGGAATTACATGAATTGGGCTAACCCATTGGGAATCATTAATAGGGAATATTATACCAGCATCAAATAATTTCAATATTTCTTTTTTAAAAACATCCATCATAGGAGGGTCTAATCTCCTTTGTGATTCCCTAATTGCACAAGTGTCATTTTCTAATAAAATGTGATGCATGCATGTAAAAGGGCTGATTCCTTTTATATAAACTAATGTCCAACCTATGGCAGTTTTATGTTTCCTTAAAACAGCAATTAACCTTTCCTAGTTGGAAGTAAGATTATTAGCAATTATAATAGTCAATTCCTCTCCATTACCTAAATATGCGTATTTCAAGTGTGAAGACAGAGGTTTTAGCTCAAGGGAATGTGGACATACAACAAATGGAAGCATCTTATCATAAAAAATGGGTAAGGCAATAATAGATTCTACTTCTAGACATGCAGACAATTCTTTAACGGCCATTTTTAAATCATGATCACATTCTACAGATAATTTATCAAGTTCATGCTCATCAATACTCATGCTCATAATCGTTTGCATCATGTCAATATAGCTCAAATAATAAACATCTTGTACAAGAGGATCAATTATGTCAACCATAGAAATCGAAGAAAACTTATCACATGGATATTTCATAGTGAAAGCCTTAAAGTTTTTAATATCTTAATTTTGATTAATGACAAACATTGATGAGGACTAATGCCTTAATTTTATAAGTGTTGGTCTTTTAGGATTCTTATATCTAATCCATGCAAGATCAAAGTTTCAAGTCTTCCGGAAAGATCGGATGTTAGTGTTGAAGATAAGCGGTTTTTGGATTAGATAGGATCTAGAGGTGTAGTATTATTTTATATATCCTTAGATATCTCTAAATCTACCTCTATGAGTAATAAATTCTATAGGTTGCTCAATTAAAGTGAAATGTTTTTCAAAATGCATTTCATTTAGATAAAACATGAGTTGGGTATTTGAAATGATTTTCAAATTACATGCACATACTTTAAATTTCATAAAATGTATTCCACAAACTCTTGGAGTTGTTTGGAATCTTGTTTTGCATAGTTTCAATTCATGTGCGGTCGACCCCAGATCATGCGGTCGACCAGACCTCTCAGAGTATCGTCTGCTGAATGTCCGGAGCTCTCTGGAACACTTGCGGATGATGGTGCGGTCGACTGGACTTCTCAGCTCATCATCCGCAGTATGTCTAGAGTTCTCTATAACACTTGCGGATGATGGTGCAGACGACCTTTCTAATATGTATTCGACCGCACTTCTCCTGAGTGGGATTCAAACAGACATTTTTATGACCGTTGGTGCATACATATAAATACCCAATTGTTTAAAAAACTTAGCAACACGACTTTTTGAGTAAAAATCTGATTCTTACACTTCATAGAACAACTTGAGATCATTTTCAAACAAAAATGTAACATTCACATTGAGAAATTCATCAAGTTGGGATTGATACTAAATCATTGGGGTTCTTGAGCAACTTAGAGGAAAATATTACTCAAAGAGGTATTTATACTTTATATTGATATATCTTCACATTAAGGTGATATCTATATCAAACTCTTCATCTTTTTATCTTGTTTGTTTTGTTCAAGGTTGCATTGAGCTTAAAACTCTAAGGGTTAGAGTGAGCCTTGAATCATAGAAAATTGTGTGTGTATTAAGAGTATCTATTTCATTAATTGTTGTATTAGAAATAGTTGTGTAATCAAGGTTATATTGTAAACCTCATAATGTTGAGTGAACCTTGATTGGGTAAGAGGTTTGTGTTGTAAAACCCTAAGGGAATTGGGTGAGCCTCTATTGTAATCTCTTATACTAAATTAGTTAAAGGTTTTGTGAAATCCTTGAGTAGATAGCTCAAGGTAATGGATTAGGTTTTGTTGGATAAACCGAACCACTATAAATCTCTGTGTCCTTTGCCTATTTCTTGAACACATTATTTCACACACTGTTAGAGCACCAAGTGTTTGTTATTTGTTATCTTAGAAAGCACTATTTGATTTAAAGTCAAAAAAATGGGTTAAAACCTAATTCACCCCCCTCTTAGGTTTTTTCATTTGCTATCAAAGCAGGTGTTCTTGTTTATAAGGATTAACCTCCTAGAAGCAAATATTCTATGGCACATCTAGATAACACTATGATGGTAGAACGTTACTCTACTACTAGACCTCCTTTGTTGAATGACACAAACTATAATTTCTGGAAAAATAGAGTTAGAATCTATATATCTTATCTAAACTATGAATTATGGAATATTGTTGAAAATGGACCTTATGTGCCTTTTAAAGTTGTTGATGGTATCAAGATTGACAAATTATCTGAGGAATTTGATGATGAAGATAAAAAGAAAATGACCCTTAATTTTCTTGCCATGAACACTCTTACTTGTGCACTTGATATGAATGAGTATAACAGGGTAAGATGTTGTGAATTTGTACATGAAATGTGGAGACTACTTGAAGTGACTCATGAAGGTACAAACCAAGTAAAGGAAACAAAACTTGGTATGCTTACAAGGGAGTATGAACTTTTCACTATAAAATCAAATGAAAATATTACTGATATGTTTACTCGCTTTACTAACATTATTAACCGTTTAAAAGTGTTTAGCAAGTCATATTCTATAGGAGAACAAAACATGAAGATACTCAATGCTTTACCAAAGGCTTGGGAAGGTAAAACCACTGCTATGCTAGAAACTCATGACTTGAAGAAGAAACCAGTGGAAGAGCTTATTGGATCACTTCTCACTCATGAAATAAGAATGGAGTGGTTAAATGATCAAGAAGTGGAAGACAAAGGGAAAAGAGGAATTGCTCTCAAAGCCAAAGAGAACAACGAAAATGAATCTTCTAGTGATGAGGAAAAAATGGATGATGAGGAAATAGCTCTTGTCATGAAGAACTTCAAGAAAATTTTCAAAAAGGGACACTTCAACAAATTCAAAAAGAAGCCATCGACATCCACAAATATCAACTCAAAGCAATGCTATGAATGCGGAAATCTAAATCACTTCAAGGCTGACTGTCCAAATTTAAGAGAGAAAGAAAAGAAGTATAAGTCTAAAAACAAGAAAGGACTTGCTTGCACTTGGGATCAAGAAGAAAGTGAAGATGAAAAACAAATTGAACATGCAAATTTTTGTTTCATAGCTATTGAAGATGAGGTAAATGCTTCAAAAACTCCTACTTTAGTTGATAGTGAAAGTGATAATGATATTTGTGACATGCTTGATAAAGATGAATTCATTTCCAATCTCTATAAAGAAATGAAAAAGATTATCAAGAAAAACAAAGTCTTGAAATGTCAAGTAGAGAAGCTATCGTTAGATAATACTAGACTCATAGATGAAAATGCCTTGTTAACTTCTACAAAATCTGTGTTGATGAGAATGTTATTGGTTTAAATGATAAGGTGAAATTCCTTGAAAATGCTAATGTTGATCTTATTACTAGAAACAAGAAGTTGGGTGATATGATGAGTGATTATGATGCCATGAAAGTTAGAATGAGAGATTTCAGTGCTAGTTTGCAAAAACTTACATGTGGTAGGGACAATTTGAACAAATTACTTGGTATGCAAAAACTCACTCATGATAAGAGAGGTCTTGGTTTTGATGATAACTATAAAGATGTCTCACACTCACATGAGAGCTTATCTCATTCATATGAAAATATGTCTCATGCACATAAGAGAGTATCTCAGGCATATTATTCACATGTCTCAACTTCTTCAAAAATATGTTGTACCTATTGTGGTAAAAATGGTCACAAGGTGACTAGATGTTATGTGAAGAAAAAGATTGAGAATGGTGCTAAAAGCACTTGGGTGGTTAAAAAAACTAACCTCAATGGACCTAAGAGAATTTGGGTACCAAAAGGCTTATTAACCTCTTTGATATAGGTATGTCTTCAATTGAAAACAAAAGAGAACAAATAGTTTCTTGACAGTGGATGCTCAAGACACATGACTGGAAATAGAAATGGAAATATGTATGATCTCTTCTTTGATGATTTAGTTGAACAAGATGTTAAATGTCTTGCTTTGAAAGATGATGATGCATATCTTTGGCATCGTAGATTAGGACATGTGAGCATGGATACTTTGCATAACCTGTCAAAACATGAATATGTTAGAGGATTGCCTGCCATTTATTTTGAAAAAGATCGTGTTTGCGATGCATGTCAATATGGTAAACAAGTTAAGAGTTCCTTTAAATCTAAGTTTCTACCTCAAAACCTCTTGAACTGGTACATATGGATTTATTTTGTCCTATGAGAACAATGAGTCTTGGTGGCAAATTGTATGCTTATGTGATAGTTGATGATTTCTCTAGATTTACTTGGGTATTATTCTTGTTGGGCAAAGATGAAGCTTTTGAAGCTTTTGTCAAGCTTTTTAAACAAGTACAAAACACCATAGGAAGCAAACTTATCTCCATTAGAAGTGACAATGGTAGAGAATTTTACAATAGTAGCTTTACTAAACTGTGTGATGAGAATGAGATTTCTCACAATTTTTTTGTTGCTAAAACTCCTCAACAAAATGGTGTTGTTGAGAGGAAAAATCGTACTTTACAAGAAATGGCTCGTTCAATGCTATGTGAAAATAATTTTCCAAAGTATTTTTGGGCTGAACCTGTAAACACCTCTTGTTACATTGTAAATAGAGTGCTTCTTAGACCTTTTGTGAAGAAAAACCCCTATGAACTCATGTTTGACAAAACTCCTTATATTTCTTACTTCAAGGTTTTTGGTTGTAAATGTTTTGTTTTAAATGTCAAAGACAATCTTGGTAAGTTTGATAAGAAATCCGACGAAGGTATATTTCTTGGCTATTCTTCAATAAGAAAAGCTTATCGTATGTATAATAAGAGAACTATGATTATTGAAGAAGTTATTCATGTTGTTTTTGATGAATCTAACATCTATTTGCCAAGAGATGAGATTGAAGGTGAAATTCAAGAAATACCTTTGGAGTCAATGAATAAAGATGTTATTCAACCAAATGAAAATCCTTCAACATCAAATGATGAGAATGAAGAAGTCTTTGACAGTTAAGAATCTACCTCACTTGAAGAAGGAACAAAGTTTGATCTTCCAAAGGAATGGAAATTTGTCCACAACTATCCAAAGAATCAAATCATTGGTGATCCAAATGAAGGAGTAAGAACAAGAAGACACTTTATAAACTTTGTTGATGATTTTGCATTATTGTCTCATATAGAACCTAGGAACATTGTTGAAGCTCTTAATGCTGATTTTTGGATTATTGCCATTCAAGATGAATTAAATCAATTTGAAATGAGCAAAGTGTGGGAACTTCTACCTAGACCTTCTAATCTTACCATTATTGGTACAAAATGGGTTTTTAGAAACAAACTTGATGAACATGGTATTGTGACTAGAAATAAGGCTAGACTTGTTGCTCAAGGATATAATCAGGAAGAGGGCATTGATTATGATGAGACTTTTGCTCCAGTTGCTAAATTAGAGTCCATTAGAATGTTACTTGCATTTGCTTCATTTAAAGGCTTTAAATTATTTCAAATGGATGTCAAAAGTGTCTTTTTAAATAGTTTCATCCAAGAGGAAGTGTATGTTGAACAACCTCCTGGTTTTATTCATGAATCCTATGCAAATCATGTGTACAAACTTTCTAAAGCTTTATATGGTTTAAAGCAAGCACCAAGAACAGTATGATAGACTTAGCAATTTTCTTATTGAAAAAGGTTTTTCTAGAGGTATAGTTGATACTACTCTTTTTATTAAAAATAAAGCACATGATATTTTGATTGTTCAAATATATGTTGATGACATTATATTCGGAGCTACTAATGAAAATATGTGCAAAGATTTCTCTAAGACAATGCAGGATGAATTTGAAATGAGCATGATGGGTGAGTTGACATTATTCCTTGGGTTACAAATTAAGCAAGCAAAGGAAGGTACTTTCATTAACCAAGCCAAGTACACAAAAGAACTACTGAAAAGGTTTGGAATGGTTGATTCGAAGGAGATTGATACTCCTATGGCTACGTCTATTAAATTGGACAAAGATAAAAATGGTAAGATGGTTGATCAAACTACATACAGAGGTATGATTGGTAGTCTTTTATATTTAACTGCTAGTATACCTGATATTATGTTCTTTGTTTGTTTACGTGCTAGATTTCAATCATCTGCTAGAGAATCTCATTTAATTGCTGTCAAACATATTCTTAGATACTTAAAAGGGACTATAGATTTTGGTTTATGGTATCCTAAATCTATGTCATTTGAGTTAGTAGCATTTACTGATGCAGATTATGCGGGTTGTCGAGTAGAACGTAAGAGTACTAGTGGTCATTGTCAATTTCTTGGTTATTCTTTAGTTTCATGGTATAGAAAGAAACAAGCTTGTGTATCTCTTTCTACCACTGAAGCTGAATATATTTCTGCTGGTAGTTGTTGTGCACAAGTTTTATGGATGAAAACTACTTTGAAAGATTATGGCTTGAATTTTGATTGTATCACTATAAATTGTGATAACACTAGTGCCATTAATCTGACAAAGAATCCTATACAACATGCAAAAACTAAGCATATAGATATTAAACATCATTTCTTACGTGATCATGTTTTAAAAGGTGATATATCACTTGAATTTGTTTTTACGAATGATCAATTAGCTGATATATTCACAAAACCTTTGGCTGAGAAAATGTTTTGTTTACTTAGAAATCTGTTGGATATTGGTACTTTCAATTTCTAACTTGTGCGTTTTTGTGAAGTTTGTCGAAGATATGTTTTTTGTGTTGTTTGGATAACACCCAAGGCATATGCGGTCGACCGCATATGAGTAAATAATCGTCCACAGAACAGATAGAGGACTTGCGGACGACCCATATTAGATCGTCCGGTCAACCGCAAATTCAACTCATCGACTGCAAAAGTTCAGAGGACTTGCAGATGACCCATATCAGATCGTCCGGTCGATCGCAGATTCAACTCATCGACCGCAAAGGTTCCAGAGAACTTGCGGATGACTCAAATCAAACTTCCTGTCGACCGTAGATTAAATTTATTGACCGCAAAAGTTCCCGAGAGACAAAAATCAATGTGCGGATGATACAGCAGACGATGATCCGGTCGACCGCACATCTATGGACCGTTACAAATATGCCTCATTTGGACACAACCTTTCATTTTCCAATCATTCCCACCACTTCACTTATCAGCCGCATCTCTTCAAATTCCCATAACCCACCAAAAATTCACCATAAATACACTTCATTTCTTCTTCAATTCATCTATTCATCTTACATATCCTAGATTTCTTTATCTCAAACCCTAGAAATGGCGAAAACTTCAATTACCAAGGGCAAAACTCAATTGACTCAAAAAGTTCCAAAGAAGAAAAAAACCATGCAAACCTCTACTCAACTCTTCAGGAGCAAGCATCATGAGGCCCGTTACAACGATTATGTTAAGAATCGTCAAGTAATATCTAGAAGTACCATTGATAGAAATGAATTTCCCTTTGATAGAATTCTTACCTATGTGGCTTGGCAAATATGGGATAGTATAATAGATCATGAAGAGATTTTATACACTGATCTTGTATATCAATTCTATGCCAATCTTGAAAAAGTGGTAGAAAAAGAAGGTGAGATGACTATGAGAACTACATATGTTTCAAGAGTAAATGGGGTAGATATGCATTTCACCTCCATGGACTTAAATGAAATATTAGAGATTCTTATTGATGGGATTGAGTACTTTACTACTCACCAAAAGATCCGGCACAAGGATTTCTCCTCTAAGGAATTTGAGAAGCTATTCACCGATGGAAAATCCTTTGTAAACTTAGTCAAGAGAGAAGCCAATGTGTTTAGCTTTGAGTATCGCATCCTTCATCATATGTGCATTAACATTTTCATACCAATTGAAGGACATAAAACTACAATTACTTTTATGCATATGTTCCTCATGCTTATGTTGGTCAAAACAATTAGGGTGGATCTCGGTTATATCATGGTAGAACATATGATGGCCACCATTGAGAAGAGTAAAGGCATTTCCAAAAGCTTGCCTTATGGAAGATTATTAACCAAAGTCTTCAGGTTCTTCAACGTTCCATTTCCATAATTGAATGATATAAAACATATGCCAAAGTTCAATTTTGCATCATTCAAGAGAATGCAGGCTTTGTGTCTCAATGGCACATGGGATTTGAAGAAGAATATGTCTCTGGAAGAGATCTCTATGGCAACAAAGGAGACATCGAGGTTGATGGGAAAGGAACCACCAATTATTCTGGCAGAAGATATTTTTGGTGATGAATTTGTCTCAGAAGAAGCTGAGGGATCCCAAGGCGTTAAAAGATCACTTCATCTTGATGAGGAAGAAGGTGTTCTCCCCGAGGCCCCGGAATTAAAGAAGGCCAAAGGTAAAGAAAAAGTTGGTGAAAAAGAAGAATCCACTTCACATCCTGCCATCTGGAGTGCATTGGACGAACTATCATCTCAGATTGGGTCGATGTTCAGCACTTTTGACAATCACTTCAAGACACTTTACTCCAAGATCGACGATCTAGCATCACGGGTAGAGTACCATGGCATCGAGATCATAAATATCAAGTATCATCTTGAAGCACTTCACGGTGTTTAGGTTGATATTTCTACACCGCCACCACCTTTAGGGTGACATGCCCCCAACTGTTGCACCAACTGCAGGACCATCATCTTCCACGGCCAAAGTTTATATGAGAAGGCCTAGGATATAGTCTCTGTCTTTCTTGTACTTTTGATTTGCCTAGACATTTTATCTCTCTACTGTATCTTTGAATACTCTATTTTTATATGCATTTTTTCCCCATTATAACTCCTTGGTAGTTGAAGGATTTTATTGTTTAATTGACTTAGTTCTATCCTTTCTATTCATTCTTTTTGAATGATGACAAAGGGGGAGAAAAACTACTGTTAATTGCAATATATAAATGTTATGAAACTAACCATATGTTTCAGGTATTTTGAGATGAACTTAAAGAATCAACTTCATCAAATTCAAGAGAAAAAAGAAACAGCTCTAAAAGGTTAAGTGTGGCTATCCTTGGTTTAAAATTCTGTTTTTGATTGAAGGAGAATGGGAATTGTGTGTTGATGGCCGGATTGGCCTTATGTGTGATTTTATGTGATATATCTCATTTCTCTCTTTACATTGTTAAGTTTGTGTTGCAAAAATGGTTTTTATAAGAGTTACAAAGGAAACTCTGTCAAATTTTTTATAAAACTGATGCATTTTGATAGGGGGAGCTTTATAAATGTTTTTATAGCCTATCTATATGTTATTAATTCTGGAATGAAGGAGGATACGGAGGTTGGTGGAAAAATAGGCTCATTTGAGCCTATATAAGCTAGGAAGTGATCTCATATACTTACAATGAATCTTTTCTTTTTGAGATCCAATATTTGTCCTAAAAATGTTTCATTTAATATATTTCTTGATATCATCAAACTATAAATGTTTTATATACTATATGTGATATCTTACAAATTCCTAACATATTGTAAGGAAGAGCGTTTTAAAAGTTTCATTACATATTTTATAAACTCTTCCTTACTTTGAATCCTTGCACTTAATTGTTATATCCATCACTTTGCATCAATATTTGTCATCATAAAAAAGGGGGAGATTGAAAGCCTTAAAGGTTTTAATATCTTAACTTTGATTAATGACAAACATTGATGATGACTAATGTCTTAATTTTATAAGTGTTGGTCTTTTAGGATTCTTATGTCTAATCCATGCAAGATCAAAGTTTCAAGTCTTCAGGAAAGATCGGATGTTATCTAGCGTTGAAGACAAGTGGTTTTTGGATTAGATAGGATCTAGAGGTGTAGTATTATTTTATATATCCTTAGATATCTCTAGATCTACCTCTATGAGTAATAAATTCTATAGGTTGCTCAATTAAAGTGAAATGTTTTTCAAAATGCATTTCATTTAGATAAAACATGAGTTGGGTATTTGAAATGATTTTTTCAAATTACAGGCACATACTTTAAATTTCATAAAATGTATTTCACAAACTCTTGGAGTTGTTTGGAATCTTGCTTTGCATAGTTTCAATGCATGTGCGATTGACCTAACTGAAGTGTGGTCGACTGCAGATCATGCGGTCGACCAGATCTCTCAGAGTATCGTCCGTTGAATGTCCAGAGCTCTCTGGAACACTTGCGGATGATGGTGCGGTCGACCGGACTTCTCAGCTCATCGTCTGCAGTATGTCCAGAGTTATCTGGAACACTTGCGGATGATGGTGTGAACGATCTTTCTAATATGCAGTCGACCGCACTTCTCTTGAGTGGGATTCAAACAGCCATTTTTATGATCGTTGGTGCATACATATAAATACCCAATTGTTTAAAAAACTTAGCAACACGACTTTTTGAGTAAAAATCTGATTCTTACACTTCATAGAACAACTTGAGATCATTTTCAAACAAAAATATAACATACACATTGAGAAATTCATCAAGTTGGGATTGATACTAAATCATTGGGGTTCTTGAGCAACTTAAAAGAAAATATTACTCAAAGAGGTATTTATGCTTTATATTGATATATCTTCACATTAAGGTGATATCTATATCAAACTCTTCATCTTCTTATCTTGTTTGTTTTGTTCAAGGTTGCATTGAGCTTAAAACTCTAAGGGTTAGAGTGAGCCTTGAATCATAGAAAATTGTGAGTGTATTAAGAGTATCTATTTCATTAATTGTTGTATTATAGATAGGTGAGTAATCAAGGTTATATTGTAAAACTCATAGTGTTGAGTGAACCTTGATTGGGTAAGAGGTTTGTGTTGTAAAACCCTAAGGGAATTGGATGAGCCTTTATTGTAATCTCTTATACTAAATTAGTGAAATGTTTTGTGAAATCCTTGAGTAGATAGCTCAAGGTAGTGGATTAGGTTTTGTTGGATAAACCGAAACACTATAAATCTCTGTGTCCTTTGCCTATTTTTGAACACATTATTTCACACAATGTTTGAGCACCAAGTGTTTGCTATTTGTTATCTTAGAAAGTACTGTTTGATTTAAAGTCAGAAAAATCGGTTAAACCTAATTCACCCCCCCTCTTAGATTTTTCACATAGCATCAAAGATATTAAATGATATTATTTCCCTATCAAATTCCATTGACAATGTTCCTTCATTAACATCAATTTTTGTTCTTACGGTTTTCAAAAATGGTCTTCCAAACAAAATTGGGAAATGAGATGTAGATGAATTATTTCTATCTTCAGTTTTCAAAATATAAAAATCTGCGGAAAATATCAAATTATTTACCTTAACCCAAGCATCCTCAATTAACCCTTCTGGATATGCAATGAATCTATCAGCTAATTGTACAATAACTAGTAGTAGATTTTAATGATCCAAGATTTAATAAAGGATAGATAAAATATGGCATAACATTGATAGATGCTTCCAAAATCTAACATGCATCCTGAAATAACTTTATCACCAATAACACAAGGAATAGCAAACATACCTGGGTCATTTTGCTTAGGTAGAAGTTTCTACTGAAGGACTACAGAAACAGACTCCTCTACACTTACCTTTTCATTCCCCTATATCTTCTTTTTATTAGTGCATAATTCTTTGAGAAATTTAGCATAAAGAGGAATTTGGCGAATAGCATCAAGGAAGGGAATATTTACTTCAACTTTCTTGAATACATCTAGAACATCTTTCTCCTTTTATTCTTTTCGGTTCTTAGCTAGCCTTAAAGGAAAATAGGGTGATATTTTAGACTGAGAAGAAGGTTCAAATTTTTTAGGTGCACTTCCACTAGTTATGTTTAGACCCTGGCTGGAGTTAATATCTAATTCTTTTTCAGCATCTTGCCATTGTTTAGGCTCAACTAACTCTTTTCCACTCCTCAGGATAACAATATTGGCATTTTCTCGAGGGTTTATAGGTTGAGAAGGAAGCTTTGTGAACAAATGGTACATAATTTGACTAACTTCAAAGGCCAAGTGTCCGACTTGATTTTCAAGATATTGTATACTGGATTTGGTCTCCTTCTGAAAAGTCATTGTGTTAGAAGTAATTGATTTAACCATATCTTCCAAAGACATACCTTGAGGTTAAACTTAATGATATGGTTGATTTAATAATTGAACAGGAAGAATACCAGGTGCATGTTGATTATGGAAATTATTTGGTTTGGTACCTTAATTCCCCCACCTAAAATTTGGATGATTCTTCAATCTCTCATTATAAGTATTAGAATAAAGATTATATCTTCTTTGTTGATTCTGAAAATTTCCCACAACATTAACCTGTTCATCTTCAAAAAGTGTGGGGCAACTGTCTGTATGATGTTCAATACTTGAACAAAATCCACACATCTTAACTTGTGGATTCATTTGTTTGCCCATCATCTGTCCAACCATGTTAGAAAGATTTTTAACTTGTAATTCAAGATTTGAAGAACTTACCTCATTTACCTTCCTAGGAGCTTCGTTCCTCGTGTTGAATGATTGGGTGTTATCTGCCATATTAGCAATCAAATCTCTTGCTTCTTCAGGTGATTGAATTATAAAGACTCCACCACTAGCTGCATCAACTGTTGTCCTATCAGTATGAACCATTCATTCATAGAAATGCTGGATAAGTAAATGATCTGGAATTTGATGATTAGGACAACTAGCAATCAATCTTTTAAATCTCTCTCAATAGTCATATAATGATTCCCCAAAGCCTTGGCGTATTCCACTAATTTCCTTCCTAATATTTGAGATCTTAGAAGCAAGAAAATACTTTCTTAGAAAAATCTTTTCCATCTCAGTTCATTCAGTTATTGACCCCGAAGGTAGTTCATAAAGCCAATCTTTAGCATTACCTTGCAAACTAAATGGAAAAGCTCGCAGTATAATAATCTCATCAGTGACATTAGATAGTTTCAAATTAGTGCAATGTGTATGAAATTCCTGAATAAATCTATATGGATTATCTCCGGACATGTCATGGAAAGTAGGAATATATTGCACAAAACCAGTGTAAAGTTTAAAATTTTCATTGACTTCAGAAAAACCAATACAAAGTGGTTGATTGCTAATAGTAGGTGCATCTAATTCCCTTAAAGTCCTAACCACCACATTGTTGTTATTATTAGCCATAATGTAAGGTAGGTTATGAATGATATCACCGATGTCTCTCTGTAAATTGGAATGAATAATGGTCTCTAGGTTCGTATCTTCTTCGTTGTTGACCACAGGATTTGAAAATTCCAATTCCTTTGGGATTTCACCAAGAGTTTTTCCACTACGAAGGAGCATAAAACAATTCCAAACTTTTATTTGTCACCAAAGAGATAAAACCTGAAAACAAAGCACAAGGATTAGTAAACTTGATCTTAAAATTTTTAAACAAATTCCCTAGCAACGGCGCCAAAATTTGACTAGCGTGTCGTTGCACTATCAAATTAAATTTTGAACTTTAACCAACTCATGCAGTTACGGCAAGTAAGGATCGAACCCACAAGAATTTGCAAAATATCAAAATAAGTAAACTTATCGAGATTAGGGGGGAAAGATTCAATTTTTATCTAAAAAATTAAAGCTTTAAATAAAACAACTCACAAATCAATTAAAAATCAATAGATAGAAAAACGTTAACAAGGGCTTTGTATTTCGGTTTTATTTATTCGGGATTAATCATTGATAATAACCTATTTGAGTAATGACTTAGAATTCCGTGTAACGTTGCAAATTCTGATTTCTGTAAAAGTTAGGTTAATTCCCGAGAATCACAGAAAATTAACTTAAACCTAATTAAACTAAATTACCGAATCGCTCGCATAAAAATAGTCAATTAAGTTATTAGCATAGGACAACATCAACACAAATCACATAAAATTAATGGTCGATTAAAATCATGCAATTTGTTTCTAACAATTCTCTATTAATTAATCAAACACCGATTTAAGTCAATCAATAGTTACTACTTTTGATTATCGAAAACCAATTCTACATAACTCTAGTTAATCAATTATGTAAAACAATTAAGATGACCAATAATAATTGAGATAACACAATTGATAGAATAAAACCAAGAATTGTTCAAATACCCAAATAGAAATAATTATCCCTTGAAAAGATCGAATTTTTAATGACAAAACAAAAAATCTCATATTCCTGGATAAAGTAAACCTAATACATGTCATTGTCAACTATAAACGTTTACTCACAATCCATAAAAGAAAATATCATAAAAAGATTAATGGAAAGAGAGAAACTCATTAGACGGAAATCCGATTTCTCGATAAACTTCATCCCTTGATATCCTACAATGCTTGGGAACAAGATATCTAAGGTGCTTGACACCCGAAACTAAACTATTAAGTCCTATAAATAGCTAGAAAAGGTTATAGGGTTAATTACACAACAGTCCTAAATAGAAACTACATAAAAACTTTAATTCGGATAGTGTCCACTTGAACACTTGATGCTGTCAAACTTCTGAGGGTGGACGCGTAAGGTTTGATGGACGAGTCCACTTCCTGACCTTGCGCGTCAACTTCCTCTTACCACACGTCCACTTCTTCTTTCTTCCAAAAAATCATCTTCAAGCTTCCAATCTTGTCTGAACATCCTCTAAAACCTCCAAATGATCTGAAAACAAAAGTATAAGTGTAAAGAATCATTTAAAGTACAAAAACACATAATTAGCTAGATTGAAACTCAATAAACAACACAATAAACACTAGAAACAAAACTAATTATGGTTCAATCATTATGAATGAGGTATGTCACTTAAACTAACTAAAATATCCATACAAGTAGGCATTATAGTAGAGATAATTGAAAAGAATTATTCATACAAGTAATATTATTACAAGCCAATTCAGTTTCCATTTCCAAATTTTGAAGTACAAGAAGATGAATCTCCATTTAATTAGGGGTTGCAAAAATATCTTATAAAGTCACGTATATCAATTTCCTGACTAGAATTCAACTTAAACATCAATAATATATCAAAACATATTCAAAAGTCTTCAAAAATATTTAACAAAAATTGCAGGAGAAAAATAATACTCATCTGGCCTTCTATACAAGTTCTAACTCCTTAATTGATATTTGTTTAGCAATAAGAAACAAATGTATGTGTATACTCATTGTTATTTGTCTCTCTCTATTTATCTATCATTTTGTAAAACCTTAACTAAGGAGTTATTTTGTAAAACCTTTGAGTAAACCCTGAATTGAATTATTTTGTAAGGACTTAACTAAGGAGAGTGGTGAGATTATTGTATAATCAAGGTTTTGTTATAAAACTCAAGGGTTGAGTGAGTATTGATTGGTTGAGAGGTTGTTTGTAAAACCCTAAGGTGAATTGGTGAGCCTCTTTTGTAATCTCATTTATTTGATTAGTGAATGAATTTGGTTAATCCTTGAGTAGGTAACTCAATATAGTAGATTAGGTTTTGTTGGATAAACCGAACCACTATAAATCACTTTGTTCATTGCTTTACTTTTTATATTTTATTTGAACACATTATTACTCACACAACTAGCACACCATTAGTTTGATATTTATTGTCAAAGAGGCGTTTTATTGAATTATGTTGATGAAAAACCTAAGAGGGGGGGTGAATTAGGTTTTAACCGATTTTTCCTCTTTTAAAATAAACAGGCTTTCTAAGATAACTAATATCAAACACTTGGTGATCAAACAAAGTATGAAAAGATAAGTTCAAGAAAAAAGGCAAAGAACACAAAGATTTATAGTGGTTCGGTTTATCCAACAAAACCTAATCCACTACCTTGAGCTATCTACTCAAGGATTTCACAAAACCTTTCACTAATATAGTAAGAGAGAATACAATAGAGGCTCACTCAATTCCCTTAGGGTTTTACAACACAAACCTCTTAACCAACCAAGGTTCACTCAACACTTTGAGTTTTACAATATAACCTTGTTTACACACCTATCTCTATTACAACAATTAATGAAAAAGATACTCTAAAAACAATCACAATTTTCTATGATTCAAGGCTCACTCTAACCCTTAGAGTTTTAAGCTCAATGCAACCTTGAAGAAATCAATCAAGATATGAATAAGAAGAGTTTGATATATGAAATCACCTTAATGTGAAGATATATCAATTTAAAGCATAAATACCTCATTGAGTAATATTTTCTTGTATGTTGTTCAAGAACCTCAATGATTTTGTATGAATCTCACTTTGATGGATTTCACAATATGAATGTTATGTTTTGGTTTCAAAATAATCTCTAGAGGTTCTATGAAGTGTTAGGATCAGATTTTTGCTCAAAAAGTAGTGTTAATGAGTTGTTTAAATGATTGGGTATTTATAAGTATGCACCAACGGTCATAAAAATGGCTGTTTGAATCCCACTCAGGAGAAGTGCGGTCGACCGCAAATCAGGAGGGTCGTCCGCACCATCATCCGCAAATGTTCCAGAGAACTCTGGACAACCTGCGGACGATGAGCTCAGAAGTCCTGTCGACCGCTCCATCATCCGCAAGTGTTCCAGAGAGATCTGGACATACAGCAGACGATACTCTGAGAAGTCTGGTCGACCACATGATCTGTGGTCGTCCACACTTTTGTCAGGTCGACCACACATGCATTTAAACTATGCAGAACAAGTTTCCAAACAACTCCAAGAGTTTGCAAAAAATATTTTATGAATTTTTAAGTATGTGCATGTATTTTGAAAATCATTTCACTTTTATTTGAGCAACCTATAGAACTTATTACTCAAAGGGGTAGACCTAGAGATATCTAAAGATAAATCAAGAAATAATGCGACACCTCTAGATCCTATCTAATCCAGAAACACTTATCTTCAATGCTTGACATCAAAAGCTCTTTCCTGAATATTTGAAACTTAGGTCTTGCATGGATTAAATCATGAATCCAAAAACTCTATCACTTGTACAAATAAGACATTAGTCCTCATCAATGTTTGTCATTAATCAAAATTAAGACATTAAAAGCTTTAGGGCTTTCAGTTGAAAATTCGGATAAAAACCTAATTCACCCCCATCTTAGGTTTTTCATTTACATTTTTTATTTTGCAAGGTTTTATTTGCAGAACCTTGTTATTTTCTAATTAATCCCTATATTTGTTCATCTTCTATTTTTGTTGTCTCTCTTTTTGAGAGTTCCAATATTGATTTATGGAATATATTATATTTTTAATTTTTCAAGGTTGTAAGGTTTTATTTGTGGAATTGTATTGTTTTGGCTACTAATTTCTATAGGTTGCAAGAGCACTAGTATAGAATATGGCAGTAGTAGAAAACCTAGAAACAACATAGACGAGTATTTCTTGCTCTTTGCTAAATTAGTATGTCTCTGTACATATGATAGATAATTGAAGGCTTTTGGACAGTTCCTCCTGAATATGAGGTTTGTCATTATTATGTTCATTATACAATCCTTTGATTGTTTTATTGTTACGTTCATTATAGGATCTTTTAATTGTTTTCTTAGAACTTAGTACCTCTATAGAACATGAACTTTCGCTTTAGGGACGGTCCTATTGTATGGTAGGCAAGGCAAGCACCTCAGGCCTCATAACTTTAGGGTCCCAGTCTTTTACTAAACCGTAGTTGATTTTTTAAAAAAACATTTAGCATCCAAAATACTTTTATATTTTTTTAGAGTTGTTTGCATTTCTTTTGAAAACATTTCCTACCTTGTCCACAATAGGTATAAATTTACTTCGATAAGACTATTTTTATTTTTTTGGTAATTGGAATATTGGTTACATAAATCATCAAGAGGAAAAATACAAGATTCATGGGGTATTCCTCAAAGATCAGCACTATGATTCATGAGCAAGAAGAGGTGCCTAAGATATATAACCAAAATTACATTGATCTTTTCCCCAACTATACGTACCGTGTTATGTGTGGCTTTGTTACATTCTCCTTGTTATGTGTGACTTTGTTACATTCACCTCTTCTTTTGTTACTGACGTATTATTTCTCCTTGTGTTAGGTGTTGCCATATATAAACTGGTAAACAAATAAAGGGTTTGACCTTTTGGGTAGAACCCACAAGAAAATTAGCTGGAGAATTTCTCTTGAAACCCTTATAGAAAAAGTAAGAACTAGGTCTCTCCTTGTGTTTCTTTTGCGGTCAAATTCAGTTCTATATTTGCAATTGGCTTTTCAAGATTTCAGTTTGATTACTTTGTCGATATATAACTATATTTAGTTGCATATCATTCAAGCCCATATATAATTAAATTTACTATAATTCATGTTCAATTTCATGTGTAATGTACTATAAACATGTTTTTGACAAAATCTACTCAGTTTGGTAAATTAAGTTATGCAAAACACCAAGTTTTCTAAGTTAGGTTTATTAAGTTAGGCAAAGATAAAACCATGTCAGTAATATATGTGCTAGTAGAATTTTGCATTCTCCCAACAAAGTGGTATCAGAGCTACTCTATGGTTACAACATTTGATAGATACTTTAAGATACTCTAAGATATTTTGCTCGATGAACCTAACATTTTAGACGATTGTTACAGTAATTGAAGAAACAAGGATTCGTCTTGGCTCTGACATTTACGATTAGGACATATCAATTTCAAAAGTTTGGAGCTGCTCTCAAGAAAGAAATGGTTAGAGGACTTCTTTGCATCAACCTATCCTGACCAACTATGTGAAGGATGTTTGTTCGGAAAACAATTCAAGAACAATTTTCCTAAGGAGTTGAGTTCAAGAGCTCAAAAGACTACTTGAGTTTATCAATTTTGATGTGTGGACCCATCAATCCTAGCTCATTTGGTAAAAGTAACTACTTCCTTCTCTGAATTGATGATTTTCCAAGAAAACTTGGGTTTATTTCCTGAAGCAGAAGCCAAAAGTTTTTGAAGGATTCAAAAAATTCAAGGCTGCAGTGGAGAAAAAAGTTGGGCTTTAAATCAAAGCAATGAGATCTGATTGAGGAGAAGAGTTCAATTCAAAAGAATTCCAAGAGTTTTGTGAAGTAAACAGAATTCGATGACCCTTGAATATTCTATGATCGCATCAACAAAATAGTGTTGCCAAAAGGAAAAATAGAACAATCCTCAACATGGCACAAAACTATGCTCAAAAGTAAGAGAATTCCAAAGTAATTTTAGGCAAAAGATGTAGCATGTGCAATATATTTATCAAATCGTTCTCCAACAAGAATTGTCTGGGGCAAGACACCACAAGAAGCTTGGAGTGGAAGAATGCCTGACATTTTACATTTAAGAGTTTTTGGATGCATAGCTTATTGCATGTACCCGATGAACAAATAAGTAAACTAGATGATAAAAGTGAAAAATTCATCTTCATTGGGTACGACACCAACTCTAACGGCTATAAATTGTATAATCCTTAGAGTGCAAAGATTTCTATTAGTATAGATGTATTATTTGATGAAAAAGATGAATAGGGATTTTGAATCTCATGCAATGGATTTCAACTTCAGACTTGACTTTGATGAAGAAAAAGAACATCCAAGGATGATAGAGCAAGCAGTAGAAGAGCTTACTGCACCACCTGCTTCACCAATGTAAAATGATGAAGGAAATTCACTGCCATTTTTTTTCTGCTGCGAATAGATAAAAAATGCACAAAAAGTCTTGTTTGCTAATTGTGAAACAGTAAACATCCAAGAAGCTTTGCAAGATGCAAAATGGAAGAAAGCAATGGATGAAGAAATTGAGGCCATCAAGAGAAATGACACTTAGGAACTTGCTCAACTTCCCAAATATCACAAAGCCATCGGAGTGGAGTACAAAGAAAATAAGAGTGCTAATAGAGAGATCAAAATATACAAAGCAAGACTTGTTTCGAAAGGATATAGTCAAAGAGCTAAAATTGACTATAATGTGGTATTTGCTCCTGTTTCTCGTTTAGAAACAATTAGATTAATTATTTCTTTAGAAGCACATAATAAACGGAAGATACATCAAATAGATGTAAAGTCTGCATTTCTAAATGGCATTTTTGAAATGGAAGTAAAAAATAAGAATCCAAAATTCTGAGATTGAAAAAAGCCCTTTACAAGTGGACACAAGCACCAAGAACATGGAGCAATTGGATTGATAAGTACTTTCAAGAGAATGGTTTTATAAAATGTCCCTATGAGCATGCTCTCTATATCAAGATCAAGGATTTAGAGTTTGTCTGTACGTGGATGATTTAATCTTTACCGAGAATAATCCAAGCATGTTTGAAAACTTTAATAAGGCAATGGAAAAAGAGTTTGAGATGACGGATATTGGATTGATGTCATACTACCTTGGCATCGAAGTCAAGCAAAAAAATATGGTATTTTCATCTCATAAGAAAGATATACAAATGAGATCCTCAAGAAATTCAAGATGGATGATTGCAACCCAATAAGCACATCGATGGAGTGTGGAATCAAGTTGTTCAAAAAGGATGAAGAAGAAAAGGTTGATCAAACACTTTTTATGATATGCAATTGGAATTCTAAGTAGCTACATGGAGACTCCAAAAACCACTTATTTTGGTTTCTAATTACTACAAGCTCATTGCATATACTGACAATGATTGACCCAAAATTAGTGATGATTGAAATAACAAAACTGGTTTTGCGTTTTTCCTAGGAGACACCACTTTTACTTGAATATCAAAGAAGCAACCAATTGTCACTCTTTCAACATACACCTGTCTTGCAGTTTGGCTTCATAATTTATTGAAAGAGCTAAATACGCCACAAGATGACCCAATAAAATATTGGGTTGATAACAAGTCAGCAATAGCTCTTACAAAGAATCCAGTATTCCATTATCAAAGCAAAGACATCGATACTCACTATCACTACATAAGATAGTCATTGCAAGTAAACAAGTGTCGTTGAAGTATGTGAAATCTCAAGATCAAATTTTACGAGGCTCAGAAACTCACTTGGTATTATAAAACAATTTTAAAGGGGATGTTATGAAATAAACATGTTTTTGACAATGTCTACTAAGTTTGGTAAATTAAGTTAGGCAAAATACCAAATATTCTAAGTTACGTGAATTAAGTTAGTCAAAGGAAAAAACTATGTGACTTTGTGCTAGTAAAATTTATTTCTATTATTTTATTGAAGTACTACTAGTATAAATAGGTGTTGCGAAAAGTTTTTGAATCATCAAAAACTCAATCAAATCAAAGTGAAAGAAACGAGAAAGACAAGTCAAGAACCAAAGCTTTTTAGTGAGTTTGTAGAGAAATTGTAAGAGAAAATATTGTGAGTTTGGAAGTTTTCTACAAACTCACTAAAAAGCTTCTCTATGTAAACTTTGAGATTATTGGAGTTGAAAAACTTAAGAGGAGGGTGAATTAGGTTTTAACCGATTTTTCCAAACTTAATTCAAACACTACTTTCTAAGACAACAAATAACAAACACTTGGTCCTCAACCAATGTGTGAAATAAAGTGTTCAAGAAATTGACAAACAACATAACGATTTATAGTGGTTCTGTTTATCCAACAAAACCTAATACACTACCTTGAGCTATCTACTCAAGGATTTCACAAAACTTTTCACTAAATTAGTACAAGAGATTACAATAGAGGCTCACCTAATTCCCTTAGGGTTTTACAACACAAGCCTCTTACCCAATCAAGGTTCACCCAACTCTTTGAGTTTTACAAAACAACCTTGATTACACACCTATCTCTAATACAACAATTAATGAAATAGATACACTTAATACAATCACAATTTTCTATGATTCAAGGCTCACTCTAACCCTTAGAGTTTTAAACTCAATGCATCCTTGAATAAAACATACAATATAAGAAAAGGAATAGTTTGATATAGATATCATCTTAGTGTGAAGATATATCAATTTAAAGCATAAATACCTCCTTGTGTAACACTTTCTTCTAGATTGCTCAAGAACACCAATGATTTAGTATAAACCCTTCTTTTGAGAATTTCACAATGTGAATGTTATATTTGGGTTCCAAAATTATTTCAAGATGTTCTATATAGAGTAAGAATCATATTTTTGCTCAAAAAGTCATTAATTAGAGTTTTTCAAACAATTGGATATTTATATGTGTGCTCCAATGGTCATAAAAATGTCTGTTGGAATCCCATTCAGAAGAAGTGCGCTCGACCACATATCAGACAGGTCGTCTGCACCATCATCCGCAGGTGTTTCAGAGAGCTCTGGACATACTACGGACGATGATCTGAGTAGTCCGGTCGACCGCACCATCATCCGCAAGTGATCTAGAGAACTCTGAACATTCTGCGGATGATGAGCTGAGAGGTCTGGTCTACCGCACACGCATCGAAACTATGCAAAACAAGATTCCAATCAATTCCAAGAGTTTTTGAAATACATTACATATTATTTTAAGTAAGTGCATGTATTTTGAAAATCATTTCAAAAACCAACTCATGTTTTATCTATATGAAGTGTATTTTGAAAAACATTTCATTTTTATTGAGCAACCTATAGAAATTATTACTCATAGAGGTAGACCTAGAAATACCTAATAGATATAGAAAGAAATAGCACTACACCTCTAGATCCTATCTAATCCAGAAACTGCTTATCTTCAACGCTTGACAACATACAATCTTTCCTGAAGACTTGAAACTTCGATCTTGCATGGATTAGACATATGAATACTAAAAGACCAACACTTATACAATTAAGCCATTAGACCTCATCAATGTTTGTCATTAATCAAAATTAAGACATTAAAAGCTTTAAGGCTTTCAGGAGTACATAGAAAGAAGAAAGAGATATGAACTCGATAATCGACTTGCATTAGAGTTTCAACATTGAGAGTGATGAGGATGAAGATGAGAAACAAGTTCGTAAAGACTGAAAAACCTAACATGGGGGTGAATTAGGTTTTTTCTGAATTTTTTGCAACCTAATTTAACCTAAGATGACAGATATCAAACACTTGGAGTGCAGTTTGAAAGCCCTAAAGCTTTTAATGTCTTAATTTTAATTAATGACAAACATTGATAAGGACTAATGTCTTATTTGTACAAGTGATAGAGTTTTTGGATTCATGATTTAATCCATGCAAGATCGAAGTTTCAAATCTTCAGGAAAGAGCTTTTGATGTCAAGCATTGAAGATAAGCGTTTCTGGATTAGATAGGATCTAGAGGTGTCGCATTATTTCTTTATTTATCTTTAGATATCTCTAGGTCTACCCCTTTGAGTAATAAGTTCTATAGGTTGCTTAATGAAAGTGAAATGTTTTTCAAAATGCATTTCATTTAGATAAAACATGAGTTGGGTATTTGAAATGATTTTCAAAATACATGTACATACTTCAAAATTCATAAAATATATTTTGCAAACTCTTGGAGTTGTTTGGAAACTTGTTCTGCATAGTTTTAATGCATGTGTGGTCGACCTGACAAAAGTGTGGACGACCACTGATCATGCGGTTGACCACACTTCTCAGAGTATCGTCCGCTGTATGTCCAGAACTCTCTGGAACACTTGCGAATGATGGAGCGGTCGACCGGACATCTGAGCTCATCGTCCACAGGTTGTCCAGAGTTCTCTGGAACATTTGCGGATGATGGTGCGGACGACCCTCCTGATTTGCGGTCGACCGCACTTCTCCTGAGTGGGATTCAAACAGCCATTTTTATGACCGTTGGTGCATACATATAAATACCCAATCGTTTAAAAACCTCATCAACACTACTTTTTGAGCAAAAATATGATCCTAACACTTCATAGAACCTCTGGAGATTATTTTGAAACCAAAACATAACATTCATATTGTGAAATCCATCAAAGTGAGATTTATACAAAATCATTGGGGTTCTTGAGCAACTTACAAGAAAATATTACTCAAAGAGGTATTTATGCTTTATATTGATATATCTTCACATTAAGGTGATTTCATATATCAAACTCTTCTTATTCATATCTTGATTGATTTGTTCAAGGTTGCATTGAGTTTAAAACTCTAAGGGTTAGAGTGAGCCTTGAATCATAGAAAATTGTGATTGTTTTTAGAGTATCTTTTTCATTAATTGTTGTAATAGAGATAGGTGTGTAAACAAGGTTATATTGTAAAACTCAAAGTGTTGAGTGAACCTTGGTTGGTTAAGAGGTTTGTGTTGTAAAACCCTAAGGGAATTGAGTGAGCCTCTATTGTATTCTCTCTTACTATATTAGTGAAAGGTTTTGTGAAATCCTTGAGTAGATAGCTCAAGGTAGTGGATTAGGTTTTGTTGGATAAACCGAACCACTATAAAACTTTGTGTTCTTTGCCTTTTTTCTTGAACTTATCTTTTCACACTTTGTTTGATCACCAAGTGTTTGATATTAGTTATCTTAGAAAGCCTGTTTATTTTAAAAGAGGAAAAATCGGTTAAAACCTAATTCACCCCCCCCCTCTTAGGTTTTTCACAGTTCATGTGTGTAATAATGTGTTCAAGTAAAATGTAAAAATAAGACAATGAACACAATGGTTTATAGTAGTTTGGTTTATCCAACAAAACATAATTCACTACCTTGAGTTATCTACTCAAACATTTCACAAAACCTTTCACTAATCAAGTATAAGATATTACAAAGGAGGCTCACCCAATTCACCTTAGGGTTTTACACAAAACCTCTTACCCAAACAAGGTTCACTCAACTCCTAAAGTTTTACAACACAACCTTGATTCAACTACAATCTCCAATATAATAATTAATGAAATACACACAAACAAGATAATCACAATTATCTTCAATTCAAGGTTCACTCTAACATTTAGAGTTTTAAGCTAAATGCAACACTTAATAAGTTTATAAGAAATGAATAAAGATGACTTGATATAGATATCACCTTAATTGTGAGGATATATCAAAATGTAGCTCAATGATCTCTTTGAGTAATTGTTTTACAAGATTGCTCAAGAACACCTATAAATGTATGAAGCCCTTATTGGATGATTCTCACAATGTAGATGTTTAGAAAGGGTTTGACAATATTTCTAAGATGTCCTATAATGAATGTGAATCAATTTTTTTGCTTAGAAAATCCTGTAGCAAAGATTTTCTAACATTTGGGTATTTATATGTGTGTTCCAACATTCATAAAAGTGACTGTTAAAATCTCACTCAAGAGACTTACGATCAACCTTTACGAAGCTTGATCGTCCACTGGAACACCAAATTTCTCTCGATGGTTTGAGGACGATGCCTAGTATTTACTAGTTGGACCTCTTGAGCATCCGTTGCATCCTCAGACTCCTCTAGGTGGTTAGCGGATGTTGTCTGGTATTTACCGGTCTATCATTTGAACGTCCGCTACATCACCATACTCCTCTAGGTGGTGAGCATCAAAAAGTTATTCTCAAGTTTTCCAAACATGCAATTTAAGTTTCGAATCAACTTCAAAAGTTGTGGAACTTATTTCATAAAACTTTAAAGAAAATGCATTTATTTAGAAAACAAATTTAAACACCCATGACAAGTTTTAACTTATAAAACATATTTTGAGAAACATTTTAAATTCATAGAACAATCTATAGAATTATTACTCAAAAAAGTACACTAGAGATATCTAAATGATATCAATATCTAAAACTATGCATCTAGTTCTTATCTAATCCATAAAATGTTTGTCTTCAATTCTTAATGACGTATTTACTTCCTTGGAGACTTAAAACTTCAATCTTGCATAGATAAGATAATTGAATCCTTGCAATGCTATCACTTATACAACAAAACCATTAGTTTTTATCAATGTTTGTCATTAATCAAAATAAAGATATTAAAAGCTTTAGGATTTTCAAAGACAATATTGAGATTGATCACCAGCACAACAAATCTTTAATCGCCTCTTGGCCTCAAAATTACATGTTGGACTCAATCTATGTATGTGTGAGTTACAAGTCCCCCCTTGCACTATTGTCAAGTTTTCTCACTTTATTTAATTTTTTATGGATACTAATAGGGTCATCTCAAGTTGTTTATGGATAAATGAAAATGATACTTGATTCTTGTAAGTACTCCTTCATGTTAAAAATTGAGTATTCACATTTATATTGTAATATTTTGAGAAGTTCAAAATTGATAAAACTTTGATAAATTAAATAAATTTAGTATCTAAAATTTCACTAAATCAACCTTAATTTAAAAAATTTACATCTTAATTACTAACTTATTAAATCCTACAACTAACCTCATTAATAATATGTATAATATGGTAAATTCCTTAAAGTAGAAGGTCCTTACTTTTTGTATTAATTTGAATAGGAGCATTTAATTTTGAGCAAAAGTAGTAATGGGTACTAATGTAACATAGGGTTATTGTAATGTGTTTTATCTAGATTTGAAATATTTTTCCATCTAAAATTGAATATTTATATTTATGTTTACATGTCTAAAATTAAACATTAAGTTTTATCAAATAAAAATATTTTTAGTATAATATTTCATATATAATCTCTCAATAGTATGATTCAAACATAGTAAAAATTAAACATTCAAATTTTGTTGTGTCATATTCAATAAGTTTTTATGTTAATAGTAAATAATTTGTTTCAGGCAGTCGATTGACTAATACAGTATTGTACAGTCTCCAAGTCTGAACTTCCTTGGAATGCTAACTATAAGCATATCATTTCTTTCATCGTCATTAGAAAAACTCTCTAATGAAAAATTAGCTTCATTCAATAAACCTCTACTCCAACCAATAGCAGATAAGCAGCCACAGCAAAATGTGGTTATGGTTCTCTTCTACCCCTCATTCCCTCAAGGAACACAGCTGTCACTCTTGACAACGGAAGACATTGTACGATCTCACACAAGGTTCCAGTTTCTTGTCGGAGCTCATATGGGCAAGCCTTGTTGAATGATGAGTATCTAATTGAAATATCATCTTTTTTATAAAGAGTATTAATTTGGTACTTAGATAGTCCTTAAAATAAATGTAGGTTCATCTTTCCATCCAAATTGAATGTTTACTTTCTTAAATTAAACATTTTTATCTTAAAAAATTCTACTAACGACACTAATTGAACTTGATAAATATACAATCCAACTTATTGTGTTAATAACAAGATCCTTTTCTTATGATAACTTTCTATAGTAAAAGTTTGTCCTTAAATTTGTGGATGAAGTCAAATATGGACATTCATTTTCAAACGAAGAAAGTACACAACTTCCTATCCAGGATATGTCTCTGTAATTCAACGGAAATTCTTATGGTGTAGAGGATTAGAGAATAAGAAAATTAACTAAGTTGATTAGGACTCGATATGCAAGCCAAAAAATATGGAAGGTCTGTGGTTCTTAACTTAGGGATCATGAATAGAGCCTTACCAAATAAATGGGTGTGAAGGTATACTAATGATATAGACTCTCTATGGAGAACAGTGTTATGTGACGAGGGTGGAGGTCTAGCTAAAAATTCCTCCACTTTATGGAATTCTATCTATCAGCCTTTGTTAGAAGAGAATGATAGTGAGGGGATACTAAAACGTGGTTTGGAACATTGAACTAAAGAGGTCAATTATCAATTGGGAAAAAGTATAATAGGAGAACTTTATGAATTTGATTAGTGACTATTATCCAAATCAAGATTTCAAGGACAGAGTGGTTTGGAAGCACTCTACAACGGTATGTACACGGCCTCATATTTTTATGAAGTAGCAGTGGCAGATTTCCTGCGTGATATAGTATGGAAACTTGTTTGGGCAGGACTTGCTCTCCCAAAAGTTGAAGTGCTAGTTTGGCAAATAATCAAGGAAAGAACACCAGTGAAGCATGAAATCAAGATTTAGTAAATTATGTCCTTTGTCATGAAGAAATTGAAATTGTATCTCATTTATTCTTCCTATGTAAATTTTTATGGAGTATTTGGCCTTTTGTGTCAATTTATGGGATATTACTTAGGTAATGCCAAAGGATCCTATTACTTTTTTTACTAGTCAGAGTTACATATTTATGAAAAAAAATGTTCAGTTTTGGCGAATGCTATTTTTTGTAGCTATATGGACTATTTGGTTACATAGAAATAAGGTTATCTTCAAGGGGGTTGAGATAAACAAATGAAAATAATTGAAATTCTAAAAACAAGATTCATTTCGTTGGTTTTGGCTATATGGCCAGATCAACATCAATTATTCATAGATCGTTTTAGAGTCCTATCTTAGCATACATGTATTATGTCTAGAAAGTTTGAAAGAATAACAATGTCTATTGGAATCCCTGTTCTAATGGTTTCCTTAAATTTAATGTTGATAGGTCAAAAATGAGAGACCTGGTCCATCCAACATTGGTGGGTTATTGAGAAACCATTTGGGAATAAAGATGGCTTGGTTCTCTAATGATGTTGAGCTTAAGCAATCAAAAAGGCATTATTGATCTTTGTTGCCTCTAATTGGTGTAATTCATTAGGTTTAGTTATTGAGATAGACAATCTTACTTTTGCCCCATGGAAAGCTAGGAAGAATATTTTACACATTACGATGCTCAAGAAAAACTCAATTTCTTGGAGGTGATAAAGATCCCAAGAGAAGCAGCAATGATGCTGACTCTTTAGCAAAGCATGTAGTAGACAAGGCCTAAGATATTCTGATTATTTCTTATAAGTAACTATGTAAGTTAGATAATTTTTTTTTTTTTGTAAAATTAGTTTCTGACTGGATTTAAACTAATGTAAGTTAAGTTAGATAAGCTTTTTTTTTGTAAAAGGAATTTTTAACTGGATTTGTACTTATGTAAGTTACTATGAGCTTAAAGACCTATTCTCAGCCCCACTTTGATTAAATAAAGCTGCATTTTTAAAAAGAAACTTATGCAACTTCCATAAACTATACTCCATATATGCATGCATGCGTCCTTTCACTTTTTTTTTAAGGGTGAATAGCATTGGTTTTCCCTCAACTTTCCAGTATGATAGTTTTTGCCCTCCAACTTTAATTTGTAAAGTAGTTGCCCTCCAACTATCTAAACTATTAAAAATTGTCCTTCCATCCAATTTTAGCATTATGACCCAACGGTTATTACTCTCGTTACTTTAACATTTTCATCGAATCGAGGGTCACACCAATAGTACCAAACTTTCCCTCCATTAAATGGCTATTGTGGCATCTAAGTCTAACTAATTCACAATATAAATCTCATTTTCTTGCCCCACAAAAAGATTCACATGCCTAACAAAGCCAATAACTTCGGTTATGACAATAAATCGAAGACAACGGTTTAAAAACACTACTATGGAAAAGCATCACAGACAATAACTCATCAAGAAGATTTGCATCGTGTGTTGAGTATCAAATAAAAAGATTTTGTCCTGATTTAGTTTGAAATCTCATGTATAGAAAACCCTTTTCCCCATGCCTCTTTGTTTGTTTCTCAGATAGGCGTTGTTTGTTGAAGGACGAAGAGTATGATTTGTTTTTTAATGGCTTGACCCTAAAATGTGTGAAAGATTTGTAGATGTTACCTTAGGGTTGTTGAAGGGGATAAGAAGCATGCAAATTGATGTTGAACTTGTTGTGGAAAAGGTGAAGAATTTGGAGGAAAAACTTGCTACTGAAAGGGTCAAGAATTGGGAGGAAAAGGTCCAAGATCTTAAATCAAATAACCAGAAGCTTTGTGTAGAAAATAGAATACTGAAACTGAAGATTAAGTGTCTTATGTTTGTAATGGGGTATTAGTAGAAGTTAATTGTGTTTTGTTTTGACAAACGCATTAAGCATTATTGCAAATTTTGTTAAAATAGACTGAACACTATAGCTGCATTTTCCTATAATGTGTGTTATTTTATGAATATGCCTTAGGAAGTTGTAATGTATGGCTTATTTTATAACATAATGTGTGTTTATGTAAGGAATGTAACTGTTCTTGTATCATATTTTCCATCTAATATAGTTAATGCAACAATTTAAATGGGAATTTTCCATCAAACGAGCAAAATAATGCCTCAAGTGTAATAAACTACATTTCAATCATTGAGCAACAATTGTGCTAACTACAATAACAAAGGTGCAAAAGTGTATTGAAGTTTCCCAAACATCCATGTGTAAAATATGTTCTCAAAATATTATCCATAGCCAACAACCACAAACATAAATAAGTTTACGAAAGAAAAAGGTCACATAATGTGCATCACAACTCCCCATATTTGTGCTAATTACATATAAAGCTGCATAAAGTCTCCTGAAGAATCATTTTGTATCAACAAAGCCAATCATTTCCATCATCCATACCAAAAACCATCCATCTAGTACTTAAACAAGAAAAAAAAGTTCTTCAATCTTCCTCTCTTTTGAAGCCTTGCATGAGAATATATGTTTCTTGGGTTGTCATCTCCTAACCACACTCTTTCAAATTCTTCATATAACTTCATGCTTCGTGATTTTCCACCCCTTGTAGTTTTATTTGTACCTCTTGGTATTGCATTCCTAATCCCAGATCTGGTTGGTACATTCTAATCAGCTTTTTTTTTAAAGGAGAAAGAGATCCCTTGAATCTCAAAACACCAACAAAAAACAAGGTACAAAGAAATGAGGGAGAGATGAATATGACCTCCAATATGCGAAAATACAAAAATATATGAAAAAGTCTAGAGTTCTCGAACAGAAAGGTATCCAAGTCTATTTGTGTGTATCAAGGCTCTAGTCCTATGGTGCAATTCCTGAGGTACAAAAAGTGTGTAAATCTATCATCTCCACCTCTCAGAAGCTAAGTCATCAACTACTTGGTTTCCCTCTCTAAAGATGCAGAAAATAATGTCTCTATTGAAGTAAAGTTGTTGTCGAATACTCCGAATAAGCATCTGAATGTGCCACGGACCTCCTCCTCGTATGATACAGTGTACATTCTGATCAGCTTGGTTACCTTGACTTTGTCCTTCCCCAACCTGACAAAATGAATTAAAATTTAATTTTAGGTTAGTGAAAACTTCACAAAACGCAAAGAACATACTTCTGATAAAGTCTAAGAACCCTGGGTGCCCATATAGGTTCTATTATCAGTTCTTTTATTATTTATGCAAAATTAAGTTTTTGAGAGATGCAATTAATAATATTCTGATTAATGAAAATGTCAACAATTATATCTCATGTGAATATGTAAAAAAATAAAATATTCAAACACTGACCCCTTTATTTCTTTGTTGCTTGGTAGATTCTTGTGTACTTTGTCCTTGTCAATCTTGCCCATGTGTTTCTTGACCAGCCTATCCCCCACTTGTTTTGCTGTTTTTACATCCCCTACTATTATTCCCATTTTTATCACAATTCCTGCAATGTATGATCGCTATCATCCTACTTCGTTTAGTATTGTCCTACAACTCACGAATGCCCCTCATCCTAGATTGTTTTTGGTCTACCAGGATGTTTGGAGGAAATAAGTGCCTCTAGATCCACACCAATAGCATTTGTTCATTGACTCTTACCATTAATTAGGTACAAGACATGTTCATATAGGTTCAAAAAGTTTGTTGTGATGTAGTGTTCATTCACAAAGGCACTTGGATCTTGTTTTCTTCTATGAATAACAGTTATGCTATAAATGCACAACATTCCACTAAGACCCCTACCCCTAGAACTGTAGCATTGACTTTTCATATCAACAATTTATTATTTTTTGGCGGGTCTACAACCTGTTAATTATCTTAGCCATTCCAAATTGGATTCCAATTTCTTGATTCAATCACCCTAGTGTTTATGAGATCCATTATCCTGGGGCAACAAGATCCAAATTTCTTTTTCATCATCATGTTCTTCTGCGTTCAATTCTTTGCATCAATTTTATTCTAATGGTTTCCATCATTGAGATAATTGGTTGGTCTCATGCTTTTCTGATGAATGCATTGAAGGATTTAGGTATCTTGTTTTAAATCATGTCACTCTTTGAAGAGTAAAGGAAGATGGCCCTACACCAATGGTACATTTTCAAACCTTTCCATTTCCTCCATTGCTACTATGTGCAATTGCTTGCTTGCAAGCACTAGCAGTCCTTCATAGCTTATCCTTCAAAGATTTTTCCTTATGTAAATTCTTGAAATTACAGTAAATATGTTGTACATTAGATCAGATGATATATCTCAATTGTATTGTTTGGATATTTTCTCTTGATCTCTGTTGCATACCTCCAAATGAGAGAATATGTGTTTTGTTCTAAAAGTGTTATCAGGTCCCTTGCAATGGCTCTAGCTTTGCTGGCTTTGTACTTGCTAATTTTATATATATATTGCTAATTGATCTCCTGTCTTAATAGTGTCACAAGCATATTCCGAGTTGTATTTATTCTATCCATCCATTTGTTTGCAATCCACTTTGCTATTAAATATGGATTCTTCTGTTGATGTTCACAATTCGTGTGTTGTAACCTCATTGACTTAACTACTAAGTCATTGCTACCAGTAGATTTCTTCAAAGCCCGAAAACTTTTAATATCTTAATTTTTATTAATGACAAACATTGATGATAACTAATGATAAAATTGTACAAGTGATAGAGTTTTTGAATTTGTGATCTAATCTATGCAAATACAAGATTTCAAGTCTTAAATGTATTACATTATCAAGAGTTGAAGATGACCGTTCACTTTGAAAATTTTGTTTGTATGAATACTTTTTACCTCCATTGACTAATGATTAAATATATTAATGACAAAAAATGAGCCAATTTACTTTGACTTTAGCTTCCCTGGAAAACAGTCTTAGATGATAATTAGATAGTAGGACCTTATCACCAATGTTGAAATGTTTTCTTGAAAGATTTTTGTCAAGTTAATATTTCATCTTTTTTTTTTTGCAATTCAGGAATTAAAATAGACAACATTTCTAGTATGTTCTAATTCTTGAATATGCAGTCTTTTCTGAGATTGTGTATCATCAAGATTAAGATGACATTGTTTTATGGTCCAAAATCCCTTATGTTCTAATTCCACAAGAAAATGGAAGGTTTTACCATAAATCAACCTAAATGGTGAGATACCAATAGAAGTTTTAAATGCATTTCTGTATGCCCAAAAGTATCTCCCAAACGAAGGCTCCAGTCTTTCCAATTAGGATTGACTACTTTAGCAAGAATAGACTTAATTTCCTAAGAGGGGGGTGAATTAGGTTTTAACCGATTTTTCTAACTTTAAAACAAACAGTGTTTTCTAAGACAACAAATAACAAACACTTGGTGCTTAAACAGTGTGTGAAATAATGTGTTCAAGAAATAGACAAAGGACACAATGATTTATAGTGGTTCGGTTTATCCAACAAAACCTAATCCACTACCTTGAGCAATCTACTCAAGGATTTCACAAAACCTTTCACTAATTTAGTACAAGAGATTACAATAGAGGCTCACTCAATTCACCTTAGGGTTTTACAAATAACCTCTCAAACCAATCAAGGCTCACTCAACCCTTGAGTTTTACAACACAACCTTGATTACACACCTATCTCTAATACAATAATTAATTAAATAGATACTCTTAATACAATTACAATTTTCTATGATTCAAGGCTCACTCTAACCCTTAGAGTTTTAAGCTCAATGCAACCTTGAACAAAACAAACAAGATATGAAAAAGATAAGTTTGATATAGATATCACCTTAATGTGAAGATATATCAATATAAAACATAAATACCTCTTTGAGTAATATTTTCCTCTAAATTGCTCAAGAACACCAATGATTTTAGTATCAACCCCACTTTGATGAATTTCACAATGTGAATGTTATATATGGATTTCAAGATGATCTCAAGATGTTCTATGAAGTGTAAGAATTAGATTTTTGCTCAAAAAGTTGTGGTTCTCAGTTTTTTAAACAATTGGGTATTTATATGTATGCACCAACGATCATAAAAATAGTTGTTTGAATCCCACTCAGGAGAAGTGCTGTCGACCGCATATCAGAAAGGTCGTCCGCACCATCATTCGCAAGTATTCCAGAGAACTCTAGACATACTGCGGACGATGAGCTGAGAAGTCCGGTCGACTGCACCATCATCTGCAAGTGTTTCAGAGAGCTCTGGACATTCAGCGGACGATAAGTGGAGAGGTCTGGTTGACCGCATGATCTGTGGTCAACCACACTTCAGTTAGGTCGACCGCACATACATTAAAACTATGCAAAACAAGATTCCAATGAACTCCAAGAGTTTGTGGAATACATTTTATGAATTTTAAAGTATGTGCATGTATTTTGAGAATCATTTCAAATACCCAACTCATGTTTTTCAAAATGCATTTCATTTATCTAAATGAAATGCATTTTGAAAAACATTTCAGTTTTATAGAGCAACCTATAGAACTTATTACTCATAGAGGTAGACCTAAAGACACCTAAAAGATATATAAAGAATAAACACTACATCTCTAGATCCTATCTAATCCAGAAACTGCTTATCTTCAACGCTTGGCACCAAACGCTTTTTCCTGAAGACTTGAAACTTCAATCTTACAAGGATTAGATATATGAATCCTAAAAGACCAACACTAATACAATTAAGCCATTAGTTCTTATCAATGTTTGTCATTTAATCAAAATTAAGACATTAAAAGCTTTAGAGCTTTCAGATAGATTATTTGGAAAAACTTTGGTAACAATAAAATTAATTATATCAACATACCAATGTATAATTCCAAGAAATGTATATAAATGTTCATCAGGAAGTAAATCAGAGATTGGAAATACTTTCACGTCATATATTAGTTTACTCAAATAATTAGCAACAAGATTTCAATGTCAAATTCTTAGAGTAAGATAATAAATTTGAGCAGTCTTGGTTTTTGGCTCCTTATTTAACAGGTAGTTGAGAGCTGCATGATTTGAATAAACATTTACTTTTGTTCTCAATAGATAATATCTAAATTTCTCCATAGTAAAAATAACAAACTACAGTTCCTTCTCAGTTGTTGTATAATTACATTAAGCAATATAAATCATTTTAGGAGGTTGAATGATTATCAATCATGACATAATATATCAAATGAGGAATTTTATCTATTTTGTCTTAGAACAACTCCAATTGCTTTGTCACTAGCATCACAAATGATTTCAAAATGGTAATTCTAATTAGGAGGTTGAATTATGGGTGATGAAATCAACTTCTCTTTTAACAATTTGAATGTTTATTTACAATCTTCATCAAAATTGAATTTATGATCTTTTTGTAATAACTTGCACAAATGTTGAACAATTTTAGAGAAGTCTTTAATAAACCTTCTATAAAATCTAGTATGGCCTAAAAAGAATCTTGCCTCTCTTACCGTAGAAGGATAAGGAATAAATTTTATCAAATCAATATTTGCTTTGTCAACAACTACTCCTTTTGGTGAGACCACATGCCCTAAAACCATACATTGTTTTGCCATAAAATAACACTTTTCATAATTCAAAACAAAGTTAGTTTCAACACAACGTTTAAGCACAAGTATCAAATTTTCTAAACAGGAATCAAATGAATTTCCATATACAGTAAAATCACCCATGAAAATTTCAATGATATGCGTGGCAAAATCAGAAAATAATGACATCATGCATCTTTGAAAGGTTGTATGTGCATTTCATAGACCAAATGGCATTCTTCTATAAGCATAAGTACCAAATAGGAAAGTAAATGTTGTCTTACATTGGTCTTCAGGGGAAATTGCAATCTAAAAGTAACCAAAATAACCATCAATAATGAGAACGATCAGATAGACATTCTAACATTTGATCCATGAAAGGAAGGAGAAAATGGTCTTTCCTAGTTAATGCATTTAGTTTTCTATAGTTGATGAATGTGTTGTGGCGTTATCAAATTACATATCTAACTTAACCAACTTATGCAGTTAGGGCAAGCAAGGGTCGAACCCACGAGAATATGTAAATTCTGAGATTAAGTAAATTTATCATGATTTTGGGGGGAAAGATTTGATTTTTGTCTATGAAGAATAAAACTTTAAAATAAGTAATGCCCAAAACAACTAGAAATCAATGATTAAAAAGACGTTAGCAAGGACTTTGTATTCCGGTTTTATTTATTCGGGATTAATCATCGATAATAATTTATCTTAGTAATGACTTAGAATTCCGCATAGTACCACAAATTCCAATTCCTGTAAAGTTAGGTCAATTCCCAATAAACAAGAAAATTAACCTTAAACTAATTAAACTAAATTGTTGAATCACTAGTATAAAATAGTCAATCAGGTTATTAATAATAAGGACAACATCAACATAAATTACATAAAATTAATGGTCGATTAAAACCATGCAATTCGCTTCAAACAATTCTCTATTAATTAATCAAACGCATACTTAAATTAATCAATAGTTACTACTATTGGTTATCGAAAACCAATATGTCATAATCCTAGTTAATCAACTATGCAAAACAATTAATATGACCAATAATAATTAAAATAACACAATTGATAAAGTAAAATAAAAAATTGTTCAAATACTCAAATCTCTATATTGATCTATGAAAAGATCGGGTTTTTAATGAAATAACAAAATCTCATAGTCTCAAATAAAATAAACCTAATACATGTTATTGCCAATTATAAATGTTTACTCACAATTCATAAAAGAAAACATCATAAAAAGATTAAAGGAAAAAGATAAACTCATTAGTCGGAAATCCGAATTCTCGAGAACTTCCAACCCTAGATATTCTATAATGCTTGAAACAATGTTTTCCCAAGTTGCTTGATACCCAAAACTAAACTAATAAACCCTATAAATAGTTAGAAAAAGTCCTAGGAATCATTAGACAAGAGACCTAATTAAAAACTACTTAAAAATAACTCAAAAACTTCAATCCGAATAGTGAACGCCTACATAACAAGAGACGCGTCCACTTGGACATGTGTTGCTGCCAAACTTCTACCAAATTTATTAAGAATAATAAAAAAAATACAAATTTTAATATTAAATTGTAAATATATTTTTATTAAATATTTTAAATCACTCTCTCATTGTATCATTCTAAATTAATGATCATTTGTATTATCCTTTCACTTATTTGCTAAATTTAGAAAATAATAATAATTGATGCTACAAAGATATTTATTTTGAAACAAAATAAAACATATACAATGACACTTAATTTGAATCTGAGTACTTTTTATCCATTTTTTCTCTTTGGCATGTTAGTGTTTATTTGACACATGATGAGCATTTAGATATTCATAAGAATGATTTATATTGAGAATCTTGAAAGAAACTTTACCGAAAGAAATGGACAAGCCCATGGGAAGTGTTGAATTATTTGAGCTATATGGATGGTTGTTTTCCGAATGTATGGATTGCTTATAGAATTTTGTTGACAATGCCAGTTACAGTTGTGGCAACAAAGAGAATCTTTTCAAAATTGAAGTTGATAAAATCTTATCTTAGGTCAACTATGTCTCAAGAAAGATTGAATGACTTAATTATACAATCAATTGAAAAATATTTGGTAAAACACTTAGATTATGCACACATAATTAGTATATTTGCATTAAAAAGCGCTAGACAAATAATATTTAGGTGATTATTTGATAGTTTTTTATGTTATTTTTATTATGATATTAATGTTATTGAAATTTCAAAATATTTTTGGTAACTTTATTTATACATATATTAATATAAAATGTATAAAAATTCATAGTAAGCTAGGGCCTCATTTCTAAAACTCATCTCGGCTCCTCAAATCTCAAGACCGGCCCTGGTTCCTACCTCAGGCTAGAGTCAAGAGATTATAGGGTTTCAAACATTGGGTGTCACATAAGTACTCGAAATAATTGAAGTGTATAAAAAAATAAATTTTCAATGAAAATTTAGGGGTATTTATCTTCGAATAAAAATAGTATGTAGGAGATAGGAATAACTAATAGCAATGGGTCGGGGACCCTTACTCCAATTTTCATTTATCACTCACATCTCCTGACCCCCATATTTCCTGAGTTCTAAATTTATCAGAATTCCCATGGAGATAAATTGTTGTCGTTCTCGCCCGCTTCTCTCATTTCCCCTCACTACAATGTACTTGTCCGGCTATCCCACTTTTCACCTTTTGTTTTTTGTTTTTCTCCACGTTAATCTTTTTTAATAAAAATCTAGGAGTACAAATATTTCAATACATAAAATAGTCAAATAATATACAATCCTAAGTAAGAATTGTGTTATTCCAGCATTCATTAATACAACAATCATAGATTGTTTGAGATTTATTCAATTTTCTAGAATATGATTTTTTTTTTATAATTGTTTGTTATTACTTATCAAAATTTGGACAAAAAAGAATACGAGCAACATGTACTATTTCTTTCTCTTTTTTTCCATCTATCTACAATTTCATTCGTAATGTCCATTGATCTATAAGTTCGAATTTGCTTACGATCAACTAGTCTAGTGAACTTTTATGAGTAATAATCAAATTGCATTCATCTAATCTAATCTAAACTAAGATAATAGCATCATATGTAGTTATATATTTTTATATATAATTAATAAATATCAAACTAATATAATATTCATGTTAATAAGTTTTTTTAGAGATAATAAGATATAATTATAATAAGTATTAATAAAATGTAAAAAAGATAAATATAGAGCCTCTCCAAGAGAAAATTTATTATCATCTCCATTTCTCTCATATTTTTCATGTGGTTACACTATTTTTAATTATATACACTAACTTAAAATTTTATTAAATACCATGACTAATTCATCATTTTTAAATATATAACTGATACCGTTTAATAACCAAGCAACAGTTCTTTGTCTAAATTTTTAAATCTTATTTTATTTTTTATCTTCTTTCCTACTAAAGTTTTTTTTTATTTTTTGAATAAAATCCTACTGAAGTTATTTTGTTCAGAAAAATAATTTCTTTTTTTTCATGAAAAATTCGCAAAGTACTTGATAAAAAGTATCAAAAGCGGGTTGTAGATCGGTTCGACACTGGCGCCACGCTGATATGTAAAATATATATATATATATATATATATACCAGCAAAGGTCCCACTATATATATATATATAAATACCGGCAAAGGTCCTACTGGGCAACGCAAAGTCTTTCCGCAGTCAACAACTCAGTGGAAATAAGTGGAATTCTTTGTCCCTTGATGAAAGGTAAAGCTAAATTCCATCCTTCCCCAGTCGATTTTGCATTTCCCATTTGAACGATCGAAACTTACACAGTCAGAAAGTGGGAAAGAAACATTCAAATTAACAGCCGAAGATGAATTCTAGGGATTTGATATCCCTCCTGTTTCTCATTTCATTCATGGTATACTCTTCCCCTAAGGTAAACACAATTTCTTGCTCGAAATATGGGCATTCAAAGTTTTGGCTTCTAAATTCTTGAACCCCTGATTAAGCCCTGATCTTTCATGCTTACAGTTTTTTTTTTTTTTTTTGGGTGGCAGGTTCTTGCAGATGGAGAGTTGCCATTTTCAGACTCCGCTTCAGTTTCCCCTTTCTCGATTGCCCTCATAAACCTTCAAAATCATATCAAGTAAGTTGAAGTTCTCAACAAGTTCTTTTGTTTTCTTTCAAATTTTTTATCAGTTTGAATTATGGATATGTGGGTATTAATCGAAGTATGCAATACAGCTATTTGTTTGATAATGTTCAGTTGCTGACAAGAGCAATGACCCATTCTTCATTTTCTGAAGAAAACAACAAGGCATTAAGTATTTTGGGTTTAAGTGTGATTGAGGCATCTGCGACCCTTGAATTACTTAATAGAAACATCGATACTGCAGCGAAGGATTTGAACCGTAAAATATCAGAGTTGATCAATGTGGAAACATCCTGCACTGTGGATGGTATGGGTCTTGGTCTGGAAAAGATTATCAGGGTTTCTCCTAAGACTAATTCTTCGGCTCCGGGTGTGGTTTGTGGTGCATTTCGGGCTATATTTGGGGCTGTGGCAGCGGATAGTGACAGTTTAGATAGAGCTCAAACAGTTTATCTGGGCATTCAGAAAAGTGGAACTAGGAAGGCTATGGCAATGTGAGTGAAATTTGATAGTTGATTCATCACTTATATTATTTTCTCTGTGTTTCGGAATGCTATCTTAAATGGTAGAGGATATTTGGTTATCTAAAGTGATGTAAATAATGTCCTTATGATTACTCAGCGGATGACTGTTTTATTATGGGAACGAATTGATTAGTAGTTTCTTGGGAAGTAATATTATACGGTTTGTGAAAAAAAATATATTATATGGTTTGTGGGTTTGTGAATGCTTATACTGATGGCTGTTTGATTAAGTTTGGTTTGTTTTCACGGCTAGCTACAGTTTAATTGAAATTCTTCAGATTTCCTCAAGAATTAGATTGAGATACCAAGTTTCAAGCATGAAGTGACCTGGGTAAGTAATATCACAATATTGTTGGAGGATAAAGGATCATTTTCCTTTTAGATTGAAAAGTACTTACTAATTACATGGCTGAACCACAGCACAAGTTCTGGTCATTTTATCTCTTCTTTTCCTCCCTTGTAGGATAAACCTTCAGAAATTCTTAATCTTCTCTTTTTAGTTGGCAGACTTACTATTGGAGCACTTTGGTGTTATGCCCCTTTGATACTTGCTCTTGAATGAGATTGCAATTCATTTTGTGTGACAAAATTATTCTTACTAGATTTTTATATTTTTTTCGGGTACAATTTCTTTCTGCTTCTCCTTCTGACAACCAAATGTAAAGGTTGTAAGTTTGGAGATACTGGGAGCCACAAATCTTGGTTTTCATACCATTACTATTTACCTACTAATCCATCTCTTGGAAGCTGCATTGGGTCCAAACTGTTCCTTGTGGAAAATTGGAGGCTTCTTATGATTACTTATTATTCATTTTAGGGTTTATCTTTTTCCCCGGGCAAGTCCTTGTGTTTTTCCTACTTCCGTTTTAAGCGATTTATATGTGATAACAGCCCATGGTCATAATTGAATATGCTGTCAGATCATTCTTTTTGGTCCTTGGTTTGCAATCAACAGAACCTTTACTCTTCTAGGCATGTCCTACCTGTTGATTAGTGAAGGTGTCCCTTCTAGCTAAAGTTTCAGTTATTTGTTGATGATTGATAGTACACAATGTACTAGCTATACTAACTTATATACAAAATTGAAAACTAATAGCAATAGAATATATAGTATACAAGGTTGCTTCCAGTGTTGTACCTCACAGTTTATCTGGAAATTTAGAAAAATGTCAGTAGAAAGGTTAAATCAATTTGATTTATATTTATCAGTAGCTTCTTTTGTTTTTTCTTCTCTTTTCTCCAATTACCAGTAGTTTGTTTGAAATGTGGAAGCTTTCTTAACTTTTGACAAATAATTGATGATCTAACATTATGTCATAGAGTCTCATTGCTTACTTTGCATATAGCTGTATGTTATTTGGACAAGTAACAGCTTTGCTGATAGTTATATAGTACCTTTGGAAACTTATAGTCTCAGGTGTGTAGCTTTGTGAATGTGGTGCCAATATCTTTGAGTAGTGTTGATTAAGTTTTCCCATAGGTTTTTATGGTTTTATTTGAATAATTTGGATTTCTTTAGAGGTGCAATGATTTTCCAAGTTTCAAGCTGTAATAAGTTCCATTCAATTTTCATGCTTCATCCTCTGATATATTGTAATACCACTCTGTACAAGTTTCAAGCTTATTACAAGATTATCAGAGGATGACAACACCATTGCAACACTTTTATTCGATGGAAACAAACTCATTAAGTATTACACTGCTATTACAAAGCAAAGTTTAGGGCTTTCTTAATCTCTTGTTTTCTCCTTGGAGGACAAGCCATCGGACTTATTTGGATTGGATTTTAAAAATGTTTTTTGTTTTGGTTTTTAAAGAAAGTTACTTTTGGACTTTTTATTGAAAATTGAAAGCTGATTGATATGTTTTGAATCTATTATAAAATGTATAAAGCATAATTAATAAATTATTTGGAGACTTCTGTAGAAGAAAAAGTGTTTGGAGAGATTTTTTATGGGAAATTGAGAAAATTGCTTTGAGTGTTAGGCCAACTATAGTCATAACCTTCTATATTTTTTATAGGCCCTTTATGTTTTGTTCTTTGATACTTGCAATTGTATATATTAGAGTTTCTTTTGTATGTTTGCATGATGCTAAATTCTGTTTTTTTCCAAACTCTTTCATTTCTTCTTGGAAGGCAACAGATAGGGGTTTAAGAGAACTGGAGATTTGCCCACTTTGTTTGGGACCCTGTACCACTTCTATTTATCTTCTATTCAATTTCTTGCAAGCTCTAGCAGACCCAAACCGTTTCGTGTAGAAATTTGGAATTTTCTGTTTACTTTCTCTGATTCAAAATAAATGTCATTGTAGACATGTGCATATTTATTAAGAATTGCAAATTTATTAAGAATAATAAAAACAATACAAATTTTAATATTAAATTGTAAATATATTTTTATTAAATATTTTGAATCACTCTCTTGTTATACTCTCTTATTGTATCATTCTAAATTAATGATCATTTGTATTATCTTTTCACTTATTTGCTAAATTTGAGAAATAATAATAATTGATGCTACAAAGATATTTATTTTGAAACATAAAACATATGCAATGAAACTTAATTTGAATCTGAGTACTTTTTATCCATTTTTTCTCTTTGGCTTGTTAGTGTTTTCTCCACTTCCATTCTGTCTTCTTAGGTCTGGTATAGGTTTAAGGTACTAATGACCACAAGTGGATATGCTTCTGAATCACTCTTTTTGGTCTTAGCTAGCAATCAAAAAAACCCTTTCCCCTAGATAACTCCTGTCTATTGACTGGTGACGGCGCTCCTGCTAGCTCCAGTTTCCCATATTGACTGCTTGACATATGAGTAATGAGACTAAATTCATGGTGCAGAGAAACAAACTTGTGAACAAAATTGAAAGTTGATTGGAACAGAATCTATAGTGTTTTAAAAGGTTGCTCGACTCTTTGAGTACCTGAATTGTTGGTAATTCATTTGCTAAGATTGGATATAAATGTAAATGTCATGTAGTGATCTTCGCTAAGTGGATCTATGGCTTGATTTACTAGTTTGTTTTGCTATAAGTTTGATCCTTCCAGTGCTACATTAAGTTAAATTTCTAGCATCAAAACATGGATAAATTACATAAATTATATGTTACAGAACTCTTGTTTGAGCTTTGACTGTTTTCAAATTTTCCCCATCTATTTCTTTTTGATTTAGTGGTTTGAAACTGAAGTTGTTAAACTGTGCGGGGTAGTGTGTATGTGCATGAAGTGCTTTCCCTGTCTGTGCATCTCAAGTTATCAGCCTCACGGGATCCATCTTGAGACGCTCTTTTGTAAGGGAGTGCTTCTGTCGTTTGTGCTACCTCGAAGTGAACTTTGAATAAGGTTGATTCTTATCTTGTACCACATCTATCTTATACTTAGTTATTAGCTAGATGTTGAAAGTTCTTTCTAAATATTGTTAGTTAGATGTGCTACTTAATTGAAAAGACAAAAGAAAGATCTGGGCTGCATTCGTGTTTCTTGTGTTTGAAAGAGAAATTATGAACGGGCATAGTATTTTGCTTGTACCATCTGGTTTTGGTAAGTCTGTCTTCCCGGAAAATGGGTGGAGAGTGGAGGTTTTTTTCCTATTTCATTTTCCTTTGATGGCCTTCCTAGTTATCTTTTTTTAACGAAATCTCCCTGGTATTTAGAATACCAGTTCCTCCGGGTTCATCATCCTAGTTATCTTTTGTGTCACATAAAGGCATAAACAAAGTTCATAGCAGTTTCTATAAATGAAATGCCACTCTTTACACTGTCTCTACAACAAAAGCTGCAAAATTAAGAAAAGAAACCTGTAAGATCGTAACAATAAACAACTTCCCTAACCAAGTATATCATTCATGATGATTCTGACGAGTATTTTCTGTTCTTCTATCTCTCCTATAAGCCTTAAACAAATCAATTCCTAGGAAGGTATTTAATAAATTCATTCCTACCATTCCAAAGAGGGCAAGCGGAAGTTCAAAACCCTTCCCAAACTTGGAAGCATCTTTGATTAGCTTGACGGTGATGAGAACATGGGAAGCAAATCTTGCGATGACAAAAGTAGTCCAATTGAGAGCCCATTCTACCTTAACAATTCTGCTTCTAGTATTGCGAATACCAGCCATCCGTCTCACCTTCCTCGTATGTAAAAATACTGAGTGTAGCTCGCAAATCAGAGTGAGAATAAGATAGTTGATTGTCACATTCCGATACAGGGCAAGAGTAAAACAGATGAGCAGAAGCAGATGATGCATCAGAATGGAAGGGATCAAACCGCTGTACAGCCGATGTAACAACATATCCCACTGATCATATGCAAAGTAACCACAAGAAATGCACAAAGCAGAATATGCCCCTGGCCAAGTAACCTCAACCAACTGCGAGTGCTCAAACATCTTGTCTGCACCATTAGTAACCCACTGATTAACCAAGATAACCACCACCGTGGTAGAAGTAATGGAAGAGTGTAGCAGAGACACAGATGTGTTAACAAAGAGAGGATCACGAGAGAGGAGACTGCGGATGACCCAATTAGCAGATTGGAAGAAGACAAAACCAGCAAAGATTGGCCACAACTCTCTACGTTTGTTGAACAAGATTTCAAAAAGAACTGACACAGCCCACATCACCAGGGTAGCCATAAAAAAAACCCCAACTTTGATTTCTTGATGAATACCGCTACTATTCCCTCTTACCATCTCTCTTAATTGCTACTAAGAACACTAAATTGCTTCAAACAGTAGTGGTACTTTTCTTCTCTTAATGAGAATCTATGGCTGCTTCCAATTTGGTTTTTCTCTTGATGAGAAGGGGAAGGATAGATGATTCAGCGGAGGCTTTTTTATTCCAGTAGAATCGGAGACCAAGCTGGAGACAGGAGACAACTTTTTTCTACTTTAGACCACCGTTTGAATTGCGTCACGGAAAGAAAGATTGTTTTGGAAGAGTGCTTCAGAAAAAATTATCGGTGTCCAATAAGGAATTGCAAAATTCTTACCCGTTTAGGATGGCTCTTTTACCAAACACTTGATATACATGAACAGCCCTACTTTCGCTACGAAGATTACAAATGTACCCTGGCTTCTACAAAAATCTGTCAAATCCACTCACTCTTAATCTCCAAATGCAGAATTGCATCACCTCCCAAAAAAAGTAAATCTGAGTGTTCCTCCAATAAGGGCACCTCCGAATAACAATTAAACCAAGCTCAAATCCGACAAACTAAGCAATTCTTCAATTCCATTTCCGCTTCCACCTATCAACAACCAAATCAACATTCAAAAACCAAACAAACCCGATAATCTAACAAAAACAGACCATGGTCAAAGATGAGGGCTGCCTACATAGGATCATTGCCCCAGAAACTCCAAAACATGATCTGAAAAACAGCAAAATGGGTTGATAAATGGCCTCCAAGCTCCTTGTTGTTGTTAGGGTTTTGATAAATGATTAGGCTGAGAAAATAAACGGTGAAGCAAAACCGAGACTAGGATGAGGATGAGGATGAGGATAAGGAAGAAAAAGGAATTGGGATGCCAAGGGAGAAAAGGGATGAGGAAAATGATCTCAAGCCAACGAATTTATGAATAGAAACACTGAATTCTTCGCTTTTCGTTGTGTCTAAAGAAATGTGACGTTCAAGGAAAATTGAATCCAGAGACACGATCTATTGCTAAATTCTTGGGGATGTAAAGAGGTTTACTTGTGAGCAATGGAAACGAATCATCTAATTTCCCTTTATTTTATAAATGAAAATTATTGATTTTAATCGTATCACCTAAATTAATAAACAAACAACCTTTAAAATTTAAAATTTTCAAAATACCTCAACCAAAAATTACTCTCTCCTCACACCTCAAAACAAGACACCCCTCGTCAAGTTTCTCATCACTATCTCTCTCTCTCTCTCTTAAATTTCTTTCAACTTTGGCATTCAAATTTCTAGATATGAAAATTATATTTGGAATGGAGTAATTAAATTAGATGGAAATTTGTTAGAAAAATATTGAAAAAAATGGATTAGGTGATTTTTGTCGAAGGTTTATAGAAGAGCTCATGATTTTGTCTAGATATGTGAAAATGAGATCAGTTATCTGAATCGAAGGGATATAACAAAGGACTCGGTGATCCGAGTCAAGGGATATAAATAAATATAGGTAATTTGACAAATCTTTATTATAATATTTTAAAAAAAATTTCTTTAGACAGAAAGTATGTGTTTAGTTCAAATAAATCTTTTTTATAAGAAGAATATTTATGTTATTTTATGCTTTTATGATGAGTCTTCCATTTATTAAAGTTATGCGTTTAAGGAGCCCAGATGGACAAGGGAGAGTCATTTTGATTTATATACATTTTATATAATGTGTTGACCCCACTCGAGGAATTACTGTTATATTTTGATTCTCATTGTGTTGTCGACACTTCAGGTAAGAATGCCAATTCCCATTCTGATAGTCTCCTGGCCCATGCATGCTCTAATGGGGATTTTATTCCGTATTTGACTTCCTTTTGGACTCTTTAAAAATTGTATAAGAATTAAGAAAAAAATTATTGATTATTTGGGAGGCCTCTTCAGGCTTCCTAAAAATTGTATAAGAACTTTTAAAGATATAAATTTAATATTTTAGAGTTCAAGATTAAAATATTAAAAAAATAAAACATGATTGCCACCTTGTTCTTTGATCTTCACTGCTCTTCATCTTTCCTATGATCATGCATGTACAATTATATATTTTTAGTTTAGACTATATACTATAATATAACTATATACTCTATGATTTCTCAATAAATAGATATACAATATTTATAGTATATGTATAGCATATAGCATCCATATATGATTTATATTAGCATATATTATATTGTAATATATATTGTAAGTATACATATAAAAGTAATTAGGATAATTTTATTAAGGGCAAAATGTACTACCTGAACTTTTCAAAATTTTAATTTTACATTGAACTGTATTTTCTTTACTTTTTGCAATTGAACTTCCAAAAATTATCCAAACAAGCACTCCCATCCATTTAATTGGTTAAGTCCTAAATGACCATGGGCACATGATGATCAAGTGGCTATTTTCAGGGGCTCTTTTGTCCCTGAACATATAATGCAAAAATTTAGAAAATGTGACACATAGACTTCATTCTTCCTTATTTTATACTCTCTCCATCTAAAAACTGAATATTAATTTTTAAATTATTTTTTCAAAACACACTAATAACCTCTTTAATTTAAAATATCATTTCTCACCAACACATTTTGTCCCACATCTAATCACATTAAAATAAAGATAGCATTGATAACTTCATTATTGCTGAAAGTATTCCCAAATTATGAATTAACTAAAAATAGACATTTAATTTTGAAGAGGAGTAGTTGTAGTTTAAAAAAAAAGAAGAAGAAGAAAAATTTGACATTTGTAAAGGAAAATTTTAGCTTTATCTAATACTTTATACATCAAGAGTTGCTGGAAGAACCGTGTAACACGTTAATTTCATAATGAATTATAAGGGTTATTTAGAATATTAACAAAATACAGCTAAATACCATTTTTGTTAAAAATAAGTGTCTAATTGCTTCTTTTTTTGTCCTAAAGTGTCTATCCTCTTTTCAAATATACCCTTCTTCCAGCTTTCCATATTAACTCCAACATGTAACAAGAAAAGAAAAAAAACAAAACTTGGTTAAGGCAATCTTACTACTAACTACTCCTTATGTTCCTTTTTATAATTTGTTATAAGTTTCTTTCATTATTCCTAATTAATAATTATGTCATATTATAACTTTTTATAGATATTTTACCAATTATTTTCAATATTATTATTTATTTATCATTATCTCTTTTATCATCCTTTTCTTATTTACAAAAAAAAAAGATTATTTTCTCTTCATCTTTTTTTCTCAATTTCTTATTCCTAAGACTATTTTCTTTCTTTCTTCCTTCATCCCTTATTATAAGTCTAATAACTTGCTTTGAGTTTAAAAATGTATGATGATGTTAAAAGTCTCGACATCATATATTGGTAGAGTGAAAAAATGAAAAAAAAAATCCAACCTTATCTTTGATTGCAATGGATGTGGTTGCAATTTCAATATCAACAAGTTTGGCCTAACAAATTTTTTGTATTGGGAGATATATTTTATACGAAGATTGATCCTATTTAATTCATGATTATTTAGAAGCTCAATATTGTATCGATTGACTAGTTTTAATTGAAAAACGACAACAAAAAAGCCTTTGTTCGAACTAGTTTGTTTGACATTGACACTAAATGGATATCTATAAACTTTGAAGCAAAAAATCAATGAATAACCCGATTGAGGTAAGATAAAGTTTATAAGTAAACTATGAGGGTTTTTCATTCAAGTATACCTTTAGAGGATACGCTTGCAATTTAACTTATGGAAACAAAATTAAGTTCAAGCCTATTTTCATTAAACTATTAATTTTGAAATTTGCTTTGATAATAAAAAAAGAAAACAAAAAATGACTTAAAACAAAATTAAAATCGGATTAAAATTGTAATTGTAACCGTTCAAAACCCTGAATTGTTGATTAGTAAATCACAATGACTTTAAAGATTCAATTTTACCTTATCATTTTTATGAAGTATGAATCGAGCGATTCATGAACTTTAGTTAGATGATTAAATGAAAAATAGATGTATTTTTATGTAATTTTATTATGTTATTTGTATTTAATTTCATTTAAGTTATGTTATTTTATGATTATTTTACATTTTCTATTAATATTTTTTTGTGTTGTAGTGTTTTTAGATATTTATTGTTTTTTTGTAAAAAAAAATATATTTCAATGCTACAGTGGATGACATATGGTAGTGCCATGTGTACAAAGGAAATTCTCGTCATCACAGGAGCGAATCAAATGGTGACATGTGACACTTGACTTTCATAAATGTAAGAAACAAATGGAAATGACACGCGTCGCGCGTAAAGAATGGTGACGTGGCTGAATTTGGAAGCATTTCGTCTTTGGCAATAGTGAGACACGTGCCAGCAAGCGCAAAACGGACGGTGATCTGGGTGTCAAACTTCAGACCAATAAGATGGTGACACGTGGCATGGACAACAGTTGAAGAAAGGCACAACCAATAGATGGCGAAACATGGTAGCTGATGCCACTTTTTTCACTTCACGTGTTTTGCCCAACTTTTCAAAAATTTCATTTTGTCTTTCATTACTTTTATTTTAGTTATATTTTATTTATTTTTATTCCAAATTTACCCCTATAAATTTCTATAAATTGGACATGAAATTTACTATATTTGTACAACCTTCTACAACAAAAAAAATTCTACAAAAATTTCTTACTAATATTTTGTAATAGATCTTAGGTATTTTTTTGAAATTTTTAGAGTTTATTTTAGAAAGTTTTTGGATAAGATTTCAAGAATACTAATGAACTACTACCAAGAGAAATTTAATGAAAGTTATCATTCTTATTATTGATCTCAATTGTTAAAATTTGAGTCATGTATTATGAGTAGTTTATTTACCGTTAGGAAGGACATGTATTAAAATTATTAATTAATGAGATTTTGAGATAATTATAATTACATAGAACATTAGAGTTTATTTTGGATCAAGACTAAATTAATTTAAAGAATGATCAGTTCTACCACTCTAACTTCTAACTTTTTATTTTTACTTTTCTGTTATTTAATTTTTGTATTTATTTTTTGTTATTTATTTTATCGTACTATTGGTGAGTAAAATCACCAAATTTACTTTTCGTACTTTAAATTCCGTAAATGTGTAGAGTAATATATTCATATTTTATTATTTTGTACTTTTTATTATGGGAGATAAAATCTCCCTATTTTTACATTTTATGGCCAGTAAAACCGCAAAATGTATGTTTTCTTTAATATTTGTAGTTTTGTAAATATATAATTGTGTGAAAATTTTCTTTATTTTGTAGGTTTAATTGTCCAAATTTGTTTAATTATTTTAGTCATGTTATTTAATAATTTAAGTATTTATATAATTCCAGTTGTTATTATTAAATAATCCTGTTTAATTAATTAGAAATTATTTTGAATTTGTATGATTAATCAACTAGAATTATTAATCTTTAATTGATAATCATAGTAGCATCTATTAGTTTAATTAAATTGCAGTTCTTGACTTAATTAATTTAATAGGAAATTATATGATTTAAATTATATTTAATTGAAGTTCATTATTATATATATTTTAATGTTGGTGATGCCTTATAAACTTAATGTAATTTAATTAAATATTCTATTCACGTTGGTTGGTAGTGATATTTAATTGAATTGAAAATAAATCGGTATGAGTTGATCGAGATTAATCTAATTAGTAAGGATATCAATCTGTCTCAACTGATCGATATTCTAAAATTAACTATTCAATAAGTTATTTATCAATGATTTATCTCATTAAATAAATAATTTGATACAAGTTCCTTGCTAATGTCTTTTATTAAATTTTTTCATTAAAAATCCTTTGTATATAATTAATGTTTTTAAAAATATATATTATTTTTAAAAAATTCTTTTAAGTTTGTTTAAATTAGTTTTATTTTTATATAATTTTAAAACTCTTCCAAAAATTAATATTTGTTTAAATTTTATAATTTTATTTATTTTTCCTATTTATATAAGAGTATTGAATGTTAAATTTGATAGTTATACGCTTATTAGTTACTTTAGTATGTGTGAAATTAATTTTATCCACTTATAAAAAAGAGGATGAAGATAAATTAATTATGTTTAGTTGAGGTTTTAAAATAGTTTAAACTTGGCTTTTAAAAAAAAAAAGTTTGAACTTAACCGGGGAATGAAATTATGAGTTGTAAACTCTTTATTACTCTTTATTGAAGAAAAAAAAAACATATACACAAATTTTTTAACAATACATTTAGAACATGTACTGCCATACCAATAGTTCAGTTACCGGTATCTCCCGGTTCCAGTGACGTCCACTCTGGTGTCTCCTCAGATGTACTCGATCATTATTTACAAAAAAAAAGAAAAAAGAAAAATTCAAATGGTTCTTAATCATTTTTTTCTTACAAAATTTAAAATGTTCCTAGTTTTATATATAAATTTCACATTTTCATATTAAATATATTTTAAATAGTTTAATTCAAATATATTTTAAAATAATATACCAGCTATATTTTAATTATTTTATAACATTATTTATGTAAGGTTAAAAAATCATATCAAACTCTTAATGATTCTTCAGAAACAAATCTTAAAAACAAATCTTTCAAATATAATAGGAAGATTATCAATTTTAGGTCCTGAATTATTTTCGATTTATAGTTATGCGTTCTTATTTTTTATTTCAATTTTTAATAGTCCAATACTTTCTTTTATTTTTTTGTTATGGACCATTATCTTTTATTTCAAATTTTAATAGTCTAATATTTTTTTATTTCTAATTATAGGCCTTTTAACGAGTAAAACTTGTCTTATAACTAAGACAACATCTACTCTTAATTATTTCAGGAGGATTTTTGAGAAAACAAATTTAAAAATCCATTTCCTTGACTTTTTTTACCCTTTTTTTTTTCTTTTTTTCCTAACTCATTTCCCTTCTTAAACAAGATGAAATTTTTAAAAAAAATTCTCAAAAATACCCCTGAAATAATTAATGATAGATATTATTTTTATTGTAAAAAAAATTTTACTCATCGAAATGCTCATAGAAATTAAATAAAATATTAAGCTATTAATGATTCATAATAAAAAAATATTGAATTATTAAAAAATAAAATAAAATATAAATGCTGAAGAACAAATCATCAATATTTCAAAATCTAAAATCGATAATCTTTAACCCAATTACAATGCTTCTCAATAAAAATAAAACAAAACAAATATGATAAAAAAAATAAAACCAATTACTATAATGTTTGCTTCATTCTCGTTAGTACAAAACCGCTTTTTTCACCATCAAATAAACCATACGCGCCTCCTTACTGTGTGAGAGAAAGAGAGATCACTCATTATTGTAGTATAAAACAACGTTTGGTGGATAACTTCAGACGAACTTCTCCAATCTCTTTCATCTCTCTCTCCTCTTTCTCTTAGGATTTGTTCATGGAAGATCGCGAATATACAGAGGTAAATGCAGAGCCAATTCAAGATTCCGCAGAATCATTATTTGAGAAACGGCGTTGCTGTTTCTGCTTCTCATGGACTAGTTCCCGGGCTGGGACTCCGGCTGTAAGATTAAACTGGTGGCAGAGAATACACACGGCGGAAATACAAGAAAACACTTTCTGGGCTAGAGGGGTGAACGCTTTTAAGAAACTGCGGGAGTGGTCGGAGATCGTCGCCGGGCCGCGGTGGAAGACGTTCATACGACGGTTTAACCGGTGTAACAAGCGGAATTCGAATTATAAATACGACCCTTTGAGTTACTCGTTGAATTTCGACGAAGGCCCGGGGCAGAGTGGTGATTTCAACGAGCATGATGAATATGGCCTGAGGAACTTCTCCGTCAGGTACGCTTCTATTCCGGCGTCGGCCAAGGCGTCCATGGACCTTGGCAGAGATGGGCCCAGCTTTGTGTAACGTGCGCTGGTATTGCTAACGTGTGCCGGGTGGTTACATCTCATCGACATGATGATTCTTTTTCTTGATTATGATGATTCTTATTTTTCACTTTTTTTTTAATTGTTATTTTTTTAATAATATTTCTTTTCTTTTTTTTTGAGTATCAAGCAGGTGATATGTAAAAATAATATATATAGTGAAATGAGGAAGGAAGCGTGTGAATTTCTTATTTTTAGTTTTTAATATGATTTTTTTTTTTTTTTGGTTTCTTGTTGGAGAAAATAAAGTTGATGTAGATTGGAAGTTGCTTATGTATATTTGGTAGTCAAACCTAAGTGTACATGATGAAATCATCTTCTTTTGATCTGGAAAGTATTTTTACTGCCCCATTTATGAATATTTTTGTTTTATATAAAAATTTAAAATAAAGATTTCGTTTTATTATATAGAGATTAATTTTTAATTTTATTGTAATAAAAAATAATTTAAAATAAATAAAAATATAAATGTGTTTTTAGGGGGGGGAAAATAAAATTCATTAAGGAGTTAGAATAAATTATAATTGAGATTATATCATATGAAAAATTTGAACATCATCAGAAGAAGTCAAATCTATCTTAGCTAAAAGAATAAAAAGAAAGAATAAATCTCTAATAATTTCTAAATTATGGTCAACATCTCATTCAACAACTTTCTTAAAATGATTGAGAAATTAAACTTATATTCGCTAAAGAATAAGTAGGGATATTATCTAAATTAGAACAAAAGTAACTTTAAAAGAAGTTAAATCTATCTTCACTAAGCAATAAGTAGATAAGTTATCTAAATGATGAACAAAGACAACTCAAAGAATAAATCTCTAATAACTTTTAAAATATGGTCAACATTTCTCTCAACAACAACTTTTTTAAAATGACTGAGAAGTCAAACTTTTTTTTACTAAATAATAAGTAGGAACAAATAATACATCTCTAATAGCTCATAAAATATGGCCAACATTTCTCTCAAAACAACCTTCAAAAAATGAGTCAGACTTCAGAAGGGAGAACATTATGACAAGCCTTTCACAAAAAAATGGTGAACCTTTGGAGGGACATAAACTTGCCAAAGTCCCTTCCATAAAGTAACAGCCACATTGGAGAAAGATTGACCTGAAGAAGATGAGGAATTCTGAAGACTAGTCATCAATATTTTGTAGCCACTGCTAATTGAATAATTGCCATTACAAGAATAATGCCAAATGAGCTTGTTCGGAACATCCATTGGGCGAATTGGAATAGAAAAATATCGACTCTACTTCATAAGGCAGTAAATATTGGAAAAGGCTGCTAATCAATTGCAAAGAGGAAATGAACTATAATCAATAACCGGTTTAAAGCAACCATTAGAAAGGATCGAATTATCTTCCCAAATTTTGATAGAATGACCATTCCCAACTCTCCAACGCAATCCAATATTAAGAGCCTTACGACCCTCCAAAATGCTCTGCCACATGAAACTAGGATTATTACCAAGACTAGCCCCTAAGAAAGAGTTTAATGAAAAATATTTGGAGTTCACCACTTTGGCTGATAAGCTATTCAGATTACCCTTCTTTGTGGGTGTGGAGGACTTCTGACCTATCTCGTGTTGGCAACTAGATTACGGGAAATTCTGAGCATTGTGGTTGACAAAGTGCAAGCTGGGTTTCTTGGGGGTAGAAGTATGCATGATAACATTTTTTTGGCACAAGAACTTCTTAGAGGATATAATAGGAAACGATCCTCTCCTAGGTATTTCCTCAAAATTGATTTGCTTAAGGCGTATGATTCGGTTGATTGGAACTTTCTTCATCAAGTCCTCATTGGTCTCAACTTCCCTAGGATCTTTATTGCTTGGGTCATGGAATGTGTTACCTCGACATCCTATTCCATCTTCATCAATGGTCAATTACACAGCTTCTTTAAAGGAAAACAAGGCTTGATGCAAGGTGACCCTCTTTCACCTTTCCTCTTTGTCTTATGTCTTGAGTACTTCTCACAAGGCCTCAACTTGGCAACTACCTCAACAGATTTTAATCATCATCCGAAATGCAAAAAATTGGAAATTTCTCACTTTGCATTTGTGAATGACCTTATGATTTTTGCAAGAGGAGATTTTGATTCTATAAAGATCATCATGGCATGTCTTGACTCTTTCTCGCAAACTTCGGGGCTGTGTATCAATAGGAACAAATCATATTTGTATTGTGCAGGTATAGTGGAAGCCAAACTACAAAAAATCCTTCAGGTTACGGGGTTCAAAGTTGGAGATATGCCCTTCAGGTATTTGGGTATTCCGTTGATGGCTCAGAAACTTAAGGTAACTCATTACCAACCTTATTTGAACAAGATCAATGCAACACTTAGTAATTGGAATGCTTCTACATTCTCGTATGCGGACAGATTGGAACTCATTAGAACAATACTACAAGGAGTTGAATGCTTCTGGATTTTGGTTTTTCCTACCCCTAAAGAAGTCCTTAATCAATATATATATATATATATATATATATATATATATATGCTAGAAGTTCTTGTGGAATGGCAAACATGCCTTGGTAGCTTGGAATGTGATCACTTTGCCTAAGAAGGAAGGAGGTCTAGGACTGAGGGATCCTTATGCATGGCATCTTGTCCTTATGTCTAAAGTGTTGTGGGACATTCATATCAAGAAGGATTCATTATGGGTCAAATGGGTGCATATGGAGTTCATCAAAGATAACTCAATTTGGTCGATAGGCAGCCATAATGACTTATCTCCCTTACTAAAGAGAATTCTTTGAAAGCCTAAAACTTTTAATGTTTTAATTTTGATTAATGACAAATATTGATGAGGACTAATGCCTTGTTTGTACAAGTGATAGAGTTTATGGATTCATGATTTAATCCATGCAAGAACAAGATTTCAAGTTTTCAAGGAAGTATACAAGTCAAGACTATCAAGATTTGAAGACAAGCTTTTATTGAATTAGATAGGAGCTAGAGGTATAGTTTTAGTGTTATATATTTTGATATATCTAGTTTTATCTCTAATTGAGTAATGGTTTCTAAAGGTTGCTCTATGAACTTAAAACGTTATTTCAAAATGTTTTTAATATGTTAAAATATGTTTTGGTATTTCGAAAACCATGTATAGTGATTTCAAAATTTAAATGGTTAATAAACTCTTGTTGGATTGATACCATAACTTATATGGTTGATTGAAATCATCATTTGTGTGTTAGAGTATTGTTGATACATAAATGAACATGTTTCAGTCGATCTAAAGTGGTCCAGGTATCATTCACAAGTTAGTTTATCTTGTGGATGCATGTGCTGTCAAATTTGTTAATCTGTCAACTTGTGGACGACCATGAAGTCGATCGTAGTGAAGTGAGGTCGACCTCAAGTGAAGTGAGGTCGAGCGCACAATGAAAATCATAATCCGATGGTTGTCTAGTGAGCTTGTAGATGATGGTGCGGACGACTAGTCTGATATGCGGTCGACTGCACTTCTCCTAAGTGGGTTTCCAACAGTTTCATTTTTACCATTGAGAACAAACCTTTAAATACCAAAACCTTTGAAATTCTTTCTAAGAACATATTTTTGAGCAAAAACATTGTATATCTTGTTCATATAACATCTTAGAAACATTCCAAAACCCTTCTAAACATCAATCTTGTTAAAATCATTCAAAAAGGGTTTTTACATTCAAAGGTGAATTTTGAGCAATCTTGATAAGCCATTACTCAAAGAGGTGATTGTGATTCAAATTGATATATCTTCACATTAAGGTGATATCTATCAAACTCTCTATCTCTTATTATTGATTGTAATTGTATCAAGGTTGCAAGTAAGCATAAAATCCTAAGTGTTAGGGTGAGCCTTGTATAGGTTGTTTTGTATTCAAGGTTTGTTTGTAAAACCTTTGGGTGAACCTTGAATTGAATTGTATTGTTAGGATTCATTAAGGAGAGTGGTGAAATTATTGTATAATCAAGGTTGTATTGTAAAACTCAAGGGTTGAGTGAGCCTTGATTGGTTGAGAGGTATTTGTAAAACCTAAGGTGAATTGGACGAGCCTCTTTTGTAATCTCATTTATTTGATTAGTGAAGGGATTTGATAAATCCTTGAGTAGATAACTCAAGGTAGTGGATTAAGTTTTGTTAGATAAACAGAACCACTATATCATTATGTTCAATGCTCTAATTTCTACATTTTATTTGAACACATTATTTCTCACACAACTAGCACACCAAGTGCTTGATATTTGTTGTCAAAGAGATGTTTTTATTGAATTAGGTTGAAAAATCGGATAAAAACCTAATTCACCCCCCTCTTAAGTTTTTCACTCTTGGTAGGGAATGTTATTTGTGCATCCACAGGTAGTTTGAGCCAACTTGAGTTCCTTTTCTTCCTCCCTTGCCTACCAATTTTTTAGGCATAAAAGTGACAAGAAGAATTGGGCACAAACAGTTTGGGACGCAGAGGTTACACCTAAGCACTCTTTTATCTTATGGCTGGCTACACGAGATCACCTAGCCACCAAAGATAAATTGTGTTTGAAGGTCACTGATTTTATGTGTCCATTATGCTATTGTGCTGAAGAGACCTTGGCTCACCTCTTTTTCACTTGTTCATTGAGTACAAAAATTTGGAATGCGATACAAGGCTGGTTGCATATTAGAAGAATGATGGCTACTATCAAGAATGACCTCAAATGGCTGAAAAAAGAGTGTCATGGCACCACTTGGCAGCCAAGAGTTAGGATATGTGCTTTTGCAACCACAGTTTATCACTTATGGAGGGCAAGAAATGCTGCAATTTTGAGGGAAAGAAGGCAGGTCCGTCCTAAATTGTTACTAGTATTAAGACACATGTATACAAAGTCATGTTTTCCTTGTATCCATATTCTCCTTATCTTGTAACAATTTAGCCATAGGATCTTTGTATTTGGGCAGTATGGGCTTGGTATGCTTTGTTCTTTTGAACAATAGCTTGGCTGAGATTAGGTGTTGTGTGACCGAGAGTTGTTCTTCTTTGCTAGGTATGCCAAGCTTGAGTTTTACAATCATTCTTTGATCAATATATATTTTTACACTTTGATAAAAAAAGAAAAAGAAAGAAAGAGTTTGATGGAAAATATTTGAACTTCATGTTAAGATGTCTAGATTACTTAATAAATGCCACCCTTGTTTGGCCAAAAATGTAAGATTAAATGAAGGAAGATCATGAAAACCCAAACAACCATGATATTTTGGAAGGCAGAAAGTGCTCCATTTTATCCAAAAGAAAAAAAACTCAGATGCTTATCACCAGTTTCTCCCCACCAAAATTTTGAGATAAGTGAATGAATGTCATCACAAAGCCCCTTAGCAAATAGGAAACACTATATAACATAAGTAGGAATTGCTTGAATGACTAATTTTATCAAAACCTCTTCACATGCTTGAGATAAAAAATTCTCCTTCCAACTAGAAAGATTTTTCCTGATTCTTTCATTCAAATAATTGAAAATTGCTAATTTAGATCTTCCAACCGTAAAGGGTAAATCAAGATATCTTTTATCCATACCACCTAAATTCACACCCTGCAATTGAATTTCCTTCGCTTCTTCCATATGTTTATTGAAAAAAGAGAAGACTTTTGGAAATTCACCTTTTGACAAGAAACTTCTGTATAACGAAATAGGACCCTCTTAATAATGTTAACATTCATAGAATTTGCAGAGCAAAGCGTAAGCTGGCCCCAGCAAAAAACAGGTGTGAAACGGAAGGACCATTCCACCCAAAATGTATACCTTGCAAATTCCCCAAATTCTCCTCATATCTAAGCATTGCTGAAAATGAAAGAATAAATAGACAAAGGATCACATTGTCGAATACTGCTTGTTGAAGAGAAAGATCGAGACGGTTGCCCATTGATTAGAATGCAGACAGATGCTGGGGAGATAACAATACATAACTATAAAAAGTTCAAGAAACTTCATATATAAGAGACATAATTAAGTTTCATGAAATACCATTCTAATATGTCAAAAGTCTTATGCATGTCTAATTTTAAAGCAAAATACTAATTTGAACAATGGTATGAGGACTTAGATTATGAAAAACCTCAAATACAATGATTACATTATCACTAATAAAACGTTTTGACAAAGAAATGGAATGAAATCCATATATAATTGAATGCAAAACAAACATCGAGATACGTGTATAATTGAATGCAAAACAAACTTCAATCTATTAGCAAGAGTACGACTAATTAGCTTATAAACAATTTTACATAAACTAATTGGTTGAAAATTCTTGCATTATAGTTGCATGAGCCACCTTAGGAACAAGAACCAAATATGTATGATTTAGTCCCTTAATATTCAATCACCTGACAAAAACCAAAGGATAAATGAGTAATATCACCTTTCATAATTGGCTAGAAACGTTTAAGAAAAACATCTTGCATACCATCAGGGTTAGGAGCCTTTGTAATAGGAAGCTGATGAAGTGCCTTCTCAATATCCTCAATAGAATAAGGCTTAGATAAGAACTCCTGCAGCTCAAATGGAAGAGAAAATAAGGGTAAATCATCACAGAAGTCCAAAGATAAGCCAGTAAAAGAAAACAAATCTTGGAAAAAAAAAAAATCCACCGCCACACTATGCATAGCAGATTGAGATGTACAAACTTTTATTTTTTTCGTCACTACGTTTTTTTATCGGTCTTTACCTTTTTATTTTGACATGTTTGGTCATTATTTTTAATTTTTTTGTAAAATTAATCCCAATATTTTTATTTTCACAGAATTTGATCTCTAACACAACAAAAATGTCCTTATGCAAAAGTCAGTGAATGTTCGTATTTAAGAAAGATACTTCCTCGTGGCTCGTACAGGCAATAAAGTTCTAATAATTTGGTTCTGTTTTTTCTTTTCCCAAAATGTCCTATTTCTTGGCAAATACTATTCACTATTTGATGATGCTCTCACCTTCAGGCTTCAAGTAATAATACTACTAGTCCTTAAGTACTGCTGCTTTTGAAGATTTGGTCAAATGAAACACAAGTGATGTCCCAATTTGGTGATAACTTTGTATAGGTTGCAAAGGACTATGATGCCAAATTTCCAAAAAAGAAAAATGTCAACCTTTAGAAGAAATTAGTGTTAGTACGAGCTGATTTCTTGTACTATTTTTTTTTTTGTGTTAAAAATGAAATAATGAAAACAACTTAAATTGTAGAGACAACATATTATGTGATATATTTGGAAATGAATGATCCTGTGGGACGGATAGAGACAACATTTTTATTAGCCATTTATGAAAAAGTCATTACTTATTAAAGCTGAATATCTATATTAATTTAACACAAAAATTAAAAAAGAGCTTTTGATTTTTACAAAATTATCATATTAGGTTCGTTATTAATGTGATCAATTATGACACCATATGATATTGAAATAAAATTCTTTAAATTAAATACTTCATTCGTCTTAAAATATAAGATATTGAAAGTGAACTTTTTGTTCCTAAATATAAAATCTTGGGTTATATTTTAGAGTTATTTTGTGTATTATTTTTAATATTACTCTTACTTATGTTATCTCTCAAATTAAATAATTTGAGTTTCAAGAAAGAGTAAATATAATAAAGAAAGATATTTTAGTATTATGTATAATTCCTTTCGGCATCTTATATTCTTAGTGAAATTTTATATAATAACATATGTTTATTTTAGTATAGCATATTTAGTTTAAAATTGAAATATAAATATTGAATTTTAAAGAAATTATATTAAATATGTAAAATGAATCAATAAAGTATACTTCTTGTACTGTTGTTATACATGATTTATATGACAATATCAGCACTTATTTTCTCTTTATTAAGTGAGATGTGATTTTTCATCAAAAAAAAAAGTGAGATGTGACACGTGAAGATCAGATATCTTTTTCCTCTTTTGTGTTTGTTATCTCGTGGGGATAGACTTCATTTTTTTTAATTTTTTTTTGATGACTTCATTTGAAAAAAGAAATTTGATCATAACATTGACAGAAAAAGGAGTTACACCGTCCTTTTATTGAAGTTAAATGGGTGGCCAACTCAGCCATACCCACTTTCCTAATCTTCTTAGTCACTATTACTTTATAGTAATGCAATTTATTGCACTCATGTATGGCCCTCTATTATTAATTACTTACTGGTAAATGATGATGTGCTTGTCTTATTCGATGATATCCCTAGGCTTATGACCACAAGTCCTTTTAAAAAGATTTGTCCGCCGGTGAATTGCTCTTTAATGTTATAGCTTATGAAAATCTGTATTTAACTTTTTTTGGCTATCTTATATAATTCAATTCAATATCTCCATTCCATTTAAGGTAAAGAGTAACTCGACTTTGATTTGAGTTCGGCTTACAAATTTCGAATTTTATTAAGACAGACGGATGGATGTATTTAATTGAGATTTTAGTGATTTTTAGATTTTTTTTTTAAGCATGATATTTTTATGAATGTTGTAGAATTATAAGTGAATTTTATAAATTTATTAGGTTTCTATATATATTTTTATTCAAGATTTTTTTTGAATTTGTTGAGACTTTTATAAATTTTCATTTTAAAAATAAAAGAAAACTCACACAACAAAAAGTTATATATTTTTCAAATAATTCTTGTCATATAAATGCAAGAAAAAAATATTTTGAAAACCAATAAAAATTTATAAAATAAATAACCTAAATTCTTGATATTAATATAATGTTAATAATAAAATTCTAATATTAAATATTATTAAAAACTATCAACATCATTCCTCATATTAATTGCAATATAATGCACTTTATCTTTATTATTCTTGACTTGCAAAATATATTTCAAAATTTTCAGCATCATGTCTTCCTCATCAAGTTCTAATCGAAGCTTCAACCTAATTTAGTGAGCATTTTCTTCTCTTATTTTATTTTATTTTTCAAATACCCAAGAGTCTAAATCAATAAAATTCAATTCATGTTAAATTTTAAATCTCTATATGCAAACAAGAGATGAAAATTTCGATCAAAATGACATAGTTTTGATAGTTCAAGTAGGGTCGGGTTTGGCTAGGTGTGGCAAAATGGACCACCTGATATTCATGAGCTTATAATTATATAGCCTGACTAAATCTGAATGGTTAAAACGACATCAATTTTTAATAAAAAAAACTATTAATTTTTAAATTTACCTAAGAAATGGTCTGACCCAATGTGCTAAAAAGGAAATGTGATTAGGCCTGACCAAATTTTCTCGAGCCTATAATTATAAAGCCCATATTAGCCTTAAACTCAGGTCGGATCTAAATTCTCGCTCTATGTATGATCCAATCATTAAGTTGAGTTAGACTTTAAAATTTTAGATCGAGTTATGGTAGAACGAATTGTTGCTTCGAAAATTTGTATAAATCTCACATGAATAGATGAGATTTGGTGAGACATTTTTTCTTCATATTTTACATGTAAAGTCATAAAAAATATTGATTTAGTAGAAGTCATTACAAAGTTTTTTCAAATTGTATTGTATTGATAAAATATTTTCAATATAATTGATAAAAATATTGTATTTAAAATATTTTCTTCATATTTTCCTTATGACTTATTCATAATTTTAAATTGTATTGATTAAATACCTTAAGACTTTTAAAAGTCTCAATTAAATACCCCTAAACTTTTAAGATCATGAAAAAGTTATTAAAAATCTCAATTGAATACTCAACTTAAAACTTGAATTGTCATGCACATGACTTTATTTTGAGATTAATAATTTATTTATCAATTATATTTAATTAGGTCGATAACATTTATATTATATTTTTTATGAGTTTCATTATCTTTTAATAATAGATAATCTTTGATTCGAGCATATAATTATGTAGTTATATACTAAGAGAAAGGACCTTTACATATGTAATCGAACATTCACTTTATGTTTGTTTAATAATCCATTCGAGCTTGAACAAGAAATCAAACTTGTTTGTTAATTAAACAAACACGAGTTTGGTTTGCAAATAATTCAAATCATTTAATTAATATATAATAATTTTTATATATTAAATATAATAAAATCATCTTAATAAAAAAAAAAGAAATAGTATACTCTATTCAATTAATATATAATATTTTTTATATGATTTTCATATTATATAAAGATAAATTTATAATTTTAATCTTGCATTCTATTATTGTGAAAGTTGAAAGAAAAATAGAAAAATAAAATTCTAATTTGAATTTGAATTAATCAAACAACTTGAGTTCATTTGTTTAGATTAAAAGAGTTGAATACGATCATTACAAATAAATAATCGACCGAATACAAATAATAACTTTAGTTCGAATGAACTTAAAGCAACATTCCGGGATTAGAAGCTGCTTCCCACTATCTTTCTTGATTTTGTAGCTGTGAACAGAATTTTCTTAAATCTCATTAACAGAGCATTCTCGTGCAGGTAATCTGCGGACAAAATTTAATCTGTACAACTCCCCAGTTAGATTTGCCAAGTTGAAATCAAGTGCTCCCTTTGAGCAGAAAAAGAGTGTCACCTCTAATTTGGCCATATTGCACATGGAAAGGCATCCTTACCTCAGTCTTATCTCATTGCAGCTGCACCAGGATTTTTAAATTTAGACAATGGAAGCACCAAGACATAAAGAAGACAAAATATATAACTAAAGTACTTTATCAAACAAGTTGAACCTGCACAATTCACCACCAAGAGATCTTTCAGCATAATATACTACAGGCCCTGAATAAGTTTTTCCTGGATATGCGATACATGGGATTTAATCAGACATATTTTTGCTATTAGCAGACTTGATAGCCAGCAAAATATCACCTACAATCCACGGAAAGCTTAAGCAATTAACACTTTCTTTGCAGTATTTAGGATGGTAAGTGACATAATACCAAGCTGATGCCAACTTCTGTTGCTTGGCTTCCTCCTTGAAACTGTTCTCAAACCATGCTTTGGCCTCCTTCTGCAGGCTCTTGATGGACACCAAGATACGGTCTCTCATATCCAAATAGCGCCTGTTATCACGTTGCAGATATATTGACTTGTTACGTAAATTGCCTGTTAGCAATTCGTCTTCAGAATGTGCTTCGTAATATTTAAGCAAGGTGCTGATTTTCTCCAAATACATTTTTTTATGATTTTCAGCAGTTTCTAGGCAGGCTTCATAACCATCAATAACAAGGTCATGATCATAAGCATCTGCGACAACCTTGGCAGAGAAAACATAGCTAGACTTCACTGAAAAACCAGAGGCAGCAACATTGGCGCGGTAAAGTTTGCCAATGGCTCCTTGTGAAGTGTACATAGGTTTATCCCACCTCTCCATGAAATCAGGATATTCTCTTGGTTTCAGAAACCGAGGCATCTCAGCTGGAGCTCCATGTTTTGCAAAGTCAACAGCCATAGAGTGAAGTGCTGCTAACTGAAGGCATTTTTCATTCAGAGCTTTTTCAGGTTCCCTGTCAGCATGTACAAGATGGGCAGTTGAGATGGTACCCAAGGTATCATTGACCATGTAATCCACAAAGAACTTCTGAATTTCCTGCAGATATCAGCAATGGAGACTAAGAAAATTTCTCTAGAATCAGATCATTTTGACGTCACAAATTGCAGAAGTTACCTCTAAACTGACATCATGATCCAATATACGTGGTCTTCGCCCTATGTACTCCATGGGCTCCACAGTTTTAGGTGGGATGAGATTTTCATCCCAGCTTACAAAATATAAATCTCCATCAAGGTCACCACCAGAGCATTCATTTGGATGAGGCCTGTAACAAGACATTTCAATCCTTATGGATCAATGCTTTGAATTTGATTGGCAGGAGAGTTCCACTTAAAACTCTTTGTATCTATTATCACTTTTCAAATAACCAGGTGTTTCCAGGAATAGACAAATACAAAATTCATTTCAGTGAGAATCAGAAGAAAGAAGAGCCAAATTAGACTTTACCAACTATTCCACATTATTCCACAATAAAAAAATTCAATGTTGCACTTCGCATAACAAGATCCAATTTAGCTCCCTAAGTATTTTGTTCTTTATCACCAAACACTATTCCCTAAAAGAAAAGCATAAGAAATCACTTAGCAGTTAAATGCAATTCTTATCATGCCAATAGCAGGTTATTCGCAGCCACTGCTAAACAATAATATTTTTGAAGAAGCAAAATCATATATTCTACATCTCTCATAATGTAAGACCAAAAAAATGGCACTAATATGTCTTACATGTTGACCATTCTTCTGTTTTGATGAAAGGATGTCAAGCAAAATGATACAATAGATTCAAACAGAACAGAGACTTGGAACCAAAATTCCCACTTCCACAAGAAAAGGTAACAGCATTACAAAATAGATCTTGACTAGGAGAAGTGAAGCGTAACACTGAACAGTAGCTGGGGCTGAATAACTAAGCCACAAGAAACCAGTTAATTACCAAATTTCATTGAAGAACCATACAATACACATGAATCATGTGATTCTTATCATGAACAATTTAAGTAAGCACTTAATAAGTTTTAATTGTCAAATTCCAACTGTCCATTATGGGTAAACCAATGTTATCATTGCCATTGCTTCACCCTTCCTGAAGGAATCTAGAGATCATTTCCAATATAATAATCCCAACCAAGAAGGGAATAACAATTTTGAGAAAGGAAAATAAACTTAGTCTGTACTTTTAGTATGAGGAATGTACCTTTTTCCTTTCTGTGGGAAAACAATACAGTCCACCAAACCTTTTTCCTCCAAAGCCACCTCATAGACAGCCTCAAGGACTCTAACATCTCCAGGGTGTAGGCATGGATTTTTTGTGACTACAACCCTCCCCTTAAGAATAGATGTGTTATCATCCTTCTGAAAGAATATCTGTTCACCACATTGGAGCTCTGTCTTAGTTATGGATATCCGAACAAAAACCTGGCCATACTCCAAAATTCTTGTTTCATCTAAGCATCCTAACAGAACCCGACCCTTGGGAACAAATATTCGACACCTACTTCTCAAATCAGCAAGTTGGTTTTCATGATAACACTGAAGCATCATTAAGAGATATGGCTCCATATCTGGTTTGTAGCCTTCACGCAGCATCTTTACTAATATGCTTTTTGATTCGTTCAAGCCCATGCTATCAAGAATACAAAGTGCTGCCTCTCTATCTGTCAGCATCTTCCCTAACACATGCAGTTGCTCATTTTGCATGTCCAGAAACACTTGATCTTCCACTCCCAAGGTGGACAAGAGGGTAATGATCTCCCGGTTTAAATAGCATGGCATGGCCTCACTCCACTTGGCAACATTAAGCATCCTATTTTTTGACTCAAACTTAAGCATACTACCACGTAAGGATAATTTGCGGAAGGAATGACGATCAACAGCAATTACGCCTTTATAGCCACCATACCGTATCTGAAATGCTGAAGGCGTATGACTCAGACCACACTTCTGGGCAACTTGTCTAGCAAAAGCTTGGGAAATCTTGCCAATGCCATCAGAGAAGCAGTATTCAACACCATCATGGGTCACTTCAATATCAGGAATTAGTTGAACTTCCTGTTGTTGCACTTCAACAGTCTGTACTGATGAGCTGAACAGCTGACCCATCCTAGCAGCACATTTTGACACACTACGGATCTTCTTGAAGCAACCCATCCAATCTCGAATATTTTCAGTTGTAACATCATTATTAGAAGCAAACATCCAAATTGAGCTGGAACGTAACTGACTAGCTGAAAATGCCAGAAAAAGGAACTTTTTGTCTCCAATAACAATCCCATTTTGGAGGATAGACAAAATTCGGTAGTATATCGCAGTTCTATCACTCTTTGCAAAGATACCTTTCTCAAAACTTGTCTTAATTGCATTAGGTTGAAGCTTACTCCAATCTTCTTCAACAAATGTTACTCTCAGGAAATCTGAAGCATAAGAAGCAAAGTTCTTCACGATGTAATTAGAGGTCTCAAGTTCAGGACCTAAGCAGTAAATTTTTGATGGCGTGACAAGCACTCGATGGCAAGTCATCAAGTTATTATTTGTTAGCCGTTTATAAGATAACGAGGAGGCACTGTTGTGAGTTTTATGAGAAGCATCCAAATGAGCTTCGATAAATGACATGGGCTCATAACACTTACTCTCCAGCTTATGCATTTTCTGAAGAATCAGCATAGCAATATCTGGATCTAATCTGCTCAGGAGCTCAAATAGATCAGAATTGATAGCCCCAAGACTGATCTTTTGGGTGTGAACAAGGGAGTTAAGCTGGAAAAGGGTCTCGTATGTCAGTTTAACATCAGAATGACACCTCACAAGCGGAACCAGCTCAGATTCAGCTGAAAAATGAACCCCTTGTTCCAATTCAACCGCCAGATCTTTCTTATAGAGTGGCAGACAGGAAAATAAATCTAACACTGAAACTCCTTGGTCAATTTCCCAACAGAGAGATGATGAGTACCCAAATGAATTGAGAGTAGAAAAGTCAGTAGTGCGAATCCAAACAAAGTTAAAATCCTCTTTACAGAAATGGTATCTGTCTGCGCTGAACTTTGAAGCAACATTTGGTCCAGAAACTTTTTGGTATATCTTAGGTGCATATTTGAGCTGCAAAGACAAAGTTATGATATTTCTGCAGAATTTCTATGAAATCTAGATTAAAACATCTGAAAGATGGAAATAAAACCAGAAAAATCTCTTGCACATATAGCTGATCTGAAATAATGATGACTACATCAGCTGTAAAACCTGAGTATAATTCAAAATGCAACTAGCCTTCTCAACAAAGAAAAACAAAAACATAAATGTAGAAAAAGGACAGAAAATTTTAATATGTAATAGCAATTTCATTTACAAGTGCCGAACATCATATTTAATCAATCTTTTAATTCACAAGTTCGTAAAAGTTCGGCTGAAAGTGGATCCTTCCCATACCAAAGCAATTATTGCAAGTTAATAATACTTTTCACACTGCTATCAACTGGCTGAATACATAATCACAAATAGAGAGGCAATAGTGATTGCTAATATATTCTCTTCTTACACAAGCATATACTGACCTATGCTTATGTTAACTTTATTATTAATAATAATAACAATTATTATTATTATTTCCTCAACTTCTCCAAAAGCCATGTTTAAGGAAATCTTATTTAGCACAAACATTTAAGGAAGACTTCCCAGTTGAGCTATGGAGGTAAGCAATGTAGTTTAAGAGCCATCTCATTTCAGCCAAGATCATTTTGCACTGCCATAATTGAGGCATTTCATACCCTTGCAGAGTCTTGACTGCCATGAACAGTATGCGGAACAGAAGAGTTCAATTTTAACCATGACAGTTTAGGTGGCAGCATAGAACAGAACGAAGTATCAAAAGTCATAAAAGTTTTCCAAACTATCTTATAAGCTTGGCAACGGCATTTAGTAAGTTCCTCTGCCATGAAGAACATTGGTTATGTGGCGATTGCATGCTTGCTATAGAAACTCTGCTGATCTAATATGAAAATATAGCCAGAAGTGTCTGAAGGCAAGCTTAAGCTCCAAAGATAATGAAGCCAATTCAACATGCTTAGGTATAGAAATTTTAGCTTTTTCCTCCCCCATTCCTTGGTAATGACAAATGTGTTGCACATGAACTTTGAAGGTACCAGAGAAATTGTTTAAACTAAAGAAACTAAAACATAAAACAACATTAGCAATATTTTTCATAGAAATGTTTTAAGAAACACAATTTTAACACTGCAAGAATTCATGAATCCTACAAATCCTAGGTGCAGTTTTGATTCAAAAGTTCATATTTCTCAATTCAGCTATAATGTTCTTATCACTACAGTAATTCAGACCTCCCTTTGCTTTCTCCATCTAATCTACAACTTCAAAAGACTACATTAATTTGTTATCCATTGCAAATGTTGTCAATCATTTTGCGTACAAAGTAAATATTCACATAATGAACATTAGAAAACCCAATTTACAAAGATTGCATGTTGCCAACTAACATGACAGAAAATTAGTACTCTTCAATTTATGTCCATCCAACACAAGCACATAAAATAACCTTAAAAAAGATCAGCCATCATTCTGTGATTTATAGGGAAATTATCCAGCCATTCATCTTACATGCATAGAACCTGTACCAGGTCCTTCTAAAATGAAATAAATAGGATTATTATGAAAATAGTAAAATTGCAAGGAAGTTAGATATGGATTATCTGACTTCAATCAGCTCTTCACATTTTGATCCATTCAATCAACTGAAAAAGAGGCCAATCTCTTTTGTTTGAACCAGTAGCTATGCTATGATCTACACCCATCCTCAATTTCTCTTGAACAAAGGCAAAGCATCAGCTTCAAAAGATCGTGTTCAACCTTGAAAAAGAAAGGTGGTAGGAAAAAGAATAGTTGAAGGCTTCAACTTGACCAGTGAATAAGGCAAAGTCTGGGATGGAGACAGTGCCAATTAATGAACTATGCAGGAAAAGGATACATTCTGTGTAGCATACTTATTCCCAGAAAGATATACTCTCTTGTTGATTTGCAATAAGAATTCCAGTTTATCACCCTTTTTCTTCATAAAGTTTCTGTTGACCCCATTTTCTTCTTTGTAGACTTGCTACTTTATGAAGTTTGCATGCTTTATCATTATCATTCCTTTCTTTCTCTTATCTTTTTGGGATTGTATTACATTGCGTTTTCCAGATTCAGAGGATCATTCATTCGGAATTCTATAAAATTTAAGGCTTATCATGCAAACTATGGTCGTCCAAAAGTCTCATCCAAGTTAAAATCTCAGAAAGTACTTTTCAAACTGAGGCCCTGCATTCAACACACTGAAATACATCCAATCATACATAACATGATAAAATTCAAGGGATTAAGAAGCAATCGAGATCAACATTAACAAATGCAGGAAAAGGATGTTGCCTGATTAGATGAATTAAGGAAAGGAAACCATGTCAGCATAAAAACATATCACTAAAATAATTATGCATTAAATGAAATCATTCAGATAGTAACAGTAAATTAATACAAGAACTGTAACAACTGGATTTAGAATAGCAAAAAAGGAGTCACAATCTCAGCTAAAAAGTACTAAAAAATACCTGCAAAAGAACTGCACTAGTATCCCGATTAACCAAAAAGCAGTCCCAGCTTTCCACGATATCACCAAACTGTACTTCCAATTTATAACACTCCCCACCATGATTCAACCAAAATTGAATGCTTCTATTTTCAGGCATAACCCAAGTTTTAACACCCTTCCAAGACTCTAAAACAGAGAGGGTTTGACTATCCACCATGAGCCCAGTATGCAAAACCCGATTCTCCAGTCTGAGTTTGGGCTCCACAGGCCTGGCGATCAAACCATCCGAAGAATGTGAAAGCTTCAAATAAAACCCTCTAAAGACAAGTTTACATTCATCTGAAAGAGCCAAAGCTTTGATCTTTGCATCAAGGGTTTCAAACTGAACCTTTCCAAAGCCTCTGGACTTCCAGTTTTTGTGCTCTGAAACAATGTCGCATGCAAAGACTGTATCTTTACCAATTGCAGACTCAAAGAAGGTAAAAAGATCTTTGGCTGTGGCTGTTTGGGGGATGTTTTTCACCCTTACAACGGCTGTGGTTTTCTCCTCCACAGCCATGGCGGGGGGTTTCGTTATGGGGCACTCTGTGACTTTGTGCTATAATGATGATGGTCCCGGGTTAAGGAATAGATTCATGGAAGGGAATGGAAAGAATTTTATTCATTCATCCAAAAAAAAAACAGGAAAGAATTGTTTTCTTTATTCTTCCCACCCCCCGACCCCATCTCCCCACTGCTTCCTCTCTCTCAGTCTAAAAAGTACATATATTTTCTCCTCCTTGTTCGAAACGGAAAATATCCATCTTGTTTTCCAATTAAATTTTTCTCTATTTAAATTGGCTTCATAACACATTTTCCCATACAAAAACTTAAATTCAAAATTTCATGAAACTCAAATTACTTATAAAATATATTCTTTTACAAATTTTATACTCATTTTGTTTATAATTAAATATATATTTTTGAATTAATCTAAAAATTAAGTAAGGTTGATATTGTATTATTATTGTTATTAATATATTATGTACTTAATGATGATATGCATGAGTTACAACTTATTCATCTGGAATGTAATGCATAATACTTATGACTTTTAAATTAATGTTATATATATATATATATATATATATAATTGAGACTAAATAATTTAATTTTTATAGAGAAATTCGCTATATATACTTATAAATATTTTTTGATTCATTAGAAATACTTATAATTTTTTTTTCTTTTATACTCATAAACTATTTTTTCGATTTATCACAAATACTTATAATCTTTATTTTTATTATATCTATGAACTATTTTTTAGCAATCAAAACTACCCAACATACTACGATTTCAATCGAAAAATTAAATTAGTAACTCACAACCACCGATTCTAGTGAGTAAAAATATCCCAATATTATTTTTTTCTTTATCCAAATCACTAAAAAACTTTTTCTCCCAATTTATTTTCCCTTCCAAATGTACAACTACTAGCGTTAAACTTTTTGAAATAACATTTTGGAATTTATAGGAAGAGTTCATGACCGAAAAGATTGAGGGTCAAGTTTTTGGTAGAAGAAAAATAATATTGGGATAGTTTTGCACTTAAAACTAATGCGGATGAGTTGTTGATTTCATTTTTCCACTAGAGCTGCAATGCATAAGTTAGTTTGAGTAATTTTAATTGTTTGGAAATAGTTTGCGAGTATAAAAAATGAAAAATAAAACTTATGAGTATTTTAATAGTTAATGAATATATATTTCATGAATTTCTCTTCTTTTTTTTAATATGATATGACATGGAGTATTCTTTATATCGTACTCCCTCAAAGATCATTGGTTTTGTGAAAAAAATATTTGTACGAACTTAGTCTACTTAGGTCCCTTTTACTCATGATTTGGCTGAAGTGAGGCTCATGAATAAAGAGACTTAAAGAGCCGAAAAATAATATATAAGATATTTAAGTGGTTTAAAAATAAAGATAAAGGATCAGTGACCAAAATCATAAAGGGACTAATTTGGATATTTTGCCTATAAGATTTTTAAGGCAGATGTCTAAAAATTAAGACATCTTATATGCTAAGATGTTTAGGGTTCATATTTTAACATCTTAGGTTCGAGTACATTCATATTTTTAGAATAATTATTAATTTTAGGAAGACCCTTAATTGAACCTAAGAAAGTCAAGAAATGTTTTAATATTGTTGTCCAAAAAAAATAATATGTGTTATTGTTGAGATGAATTTGAGATTGCAAATAGTGATATTATGAAGGTTCAATTGGTAGTTTTAGTTTGAAAAGTGTCATGGTTCACAGTTGCTTTTCCTCTAAAGTACTTTCTCTATTTTGCAATTAATTAGTTCCCATTTTGACAAAATATTCTTGATATAACATAGGAAAATTAGTCTAATTGGTCCTATATATTTGAATAGTTAGCCATTAAAGTTTAATATATTTTATATTGACCTATAAAGTCTTATATATTTGAATCGTTAATTATTAAAATCTGATATATTTTATATTGATTTATAAAGTACTATATGCTTGGTGATTAAAGTCCTGTTTATTTTAAGAATTGACAAAAAACAAATTACTAAAAAACATCTTAGATTTCGACAAATATGTCACATGATGAATAATGAATGATATATTTGTCATTTCAATTTTTTTCAACGGTAAAGAAAAACTTGACGAAATAATAAATATACAAATCAATTACACTTTGATGATATGTTATTGCAATAAAAATATCATTGATTTCAGTATTTATTATTCCATGAGGTTTTTTTTTAAAAGTTAAAAAAATTAAAATGACAAATATATTCGTTCATTATTCATCACGTGATGGTCACGTGACATATTTATTGAAATTTGGGATCTTTTTTGATAAAAAAGATTTTATGAGTCAATTCTTAGAATAAACAAGGCTTTAGTGACTAACAATCTAAATATATTGGACTTTATAGGCTAATATGAAATATATCAGACTTTAATAACCAATGACCCAAACATATAGAAATTTAATGATAAATAATTCAGACATACAGAATTAATTGAGCTAATTTCCTATAACATATCATTGTTAGGTAATAACATAATAACTAGCTTATCTTGAACTTAATCATTTAATAGCTTAGTCTGAAGCATGATTTGAAGTTTTAAAAATTATGACAGAATAAAAAAAAATACATACACGTTAATTTTACCATATTACTATTAAAAGAAAAAAATATACGAAACTTGTTAATTTTATCACATGATATGGTGATATTTGTTCAACAAAGTCTATGCTGATAATTTTGGTAATGACTAGAAAACTAAATAAGGTGGACTCAAAAGGCATATAACCTCATGGCTCAAGCAAAAAGCAATCATAGTTCACCTCTCCTCGTGAAATGTCACTTGACTTAGCATAAAATGATTATTGCACAAAAAATTAATGCATGCATTATATAATATAGTTTCATACTACTAAATTTAACATAGTAAGTCATAATGTTATTACCTACTATTTATTTATTTTTAAAGAGAATTCTCATACCAAATGCCCTGGTGGTTAGAAGCTAGTCTTTGACCCTTCCCTCAAAGAGCTCCTCCAACCTAATTTAGCTTGAGTAGCACTGGTTTGGAGTGTCTAATTAACCAGCTTGTGTAACTTGCAAGAATGCAAACGTGGGGATAAAGTAGTCAAAAGGGTTCATTTTTCTTTGCTGGTCTTCATTATTGAGCACCAATGGACCAAAACCCTTCTCATCTTGTAGTGCAAATATGAAACAATTGACAACAAGTAGGTCAAAAAGTTTACCAAGATGAAGATTATACATATTAAACTATGATTTAACACAATGAGCATTCATGCTTTAGGGCCCAAATCAACATCATTAATAATAATGATCATTGCCAATAAGTTTCCACCATCTTTCACCAAATTACTACTTGTCCTGTGCATGATGAAACAGCAGGAACCGTATTTCAAGTATATATGTAATCCAAAGGCAATCTGTTAGTCTTCTGGCTCTTTAATGCATTTTGAAACCTTAATAATGTTTGATTCCACCAACTTTTACTTGCCACATGAAATTATATGAATCTTTTGCTATTATTTTGTTGACTTCCATAGCACCATTGTATCCCACATGCAACTTTTTCAAGCCTTAAAATGATTAAAAGATAACTGTTTGGTATGGAAGAAGACAGAAAATCCACTAGTTGGACATGAAACACTCTAATTCCAATTAAAAAATGGCTCACAATGACCATTGGACCAATTCTTCAAAGGTAGTTCAAACATACGAGAATCCAGCTCTGAGAGGATAAAAATGAAATAGGTGGCTGGGGTTTTCAAGTACTGAAGAATAAATCGAAATATGTGGCAGAAAAGTGATGCTGCCTGGGGAATATGCATTTCCTAACTATTTTTCTTCAAGAGAAGAAAACAAATGGTTAAAACATCATCCTTGTCTGAAAAACCATTAGCAAATGTACTTAATCTAATTTTTTTTAAGCAAATTCTACCAAGAAAAAATGTTCATACAATTTCAGTTCTTTCAAATATAGGCATACCAATATTAAGAGAAGTTACATAATTGTTGGTATGGGAAGAGCCTTGAGAACTATCTTTCTTGGACCAGAGCCAAATCTTGGACACAGAGTAACTCTCACCTCTTGTCCTAGCACTGATTTTCTTCCCATCTTTCTCTGGATTAGGGACAGAATGGCCATTCTCATATCTATTGCTCTTCACATTGGCATTAGACAAAGCAACTTGAAGCTCAGAACCAACTACATATTGAAATGTACCCATTGAGTAACATCTTCTCCCATCCAAATTGCATCTGCTGATCTCCTCCTGATTTCTATCTCCATTTTCATCCCCTGCATTTATGCTTCTGAACTTCCCGAGTCTAATGGAGAAAACGCGCATTTCGCCAGCATTTTCTTGCACAATCCCAGCATTGTGATTGGCAAAATTCTCATTCCCTATCTCTTCAGGAAGGCAATGCCATCGGTCCCTCGATTCATTGAAATGGAACAAGGGATTTCCCAAAGGAAGCCCAGAGCTAATGAGGCTTCTACATAGTGGACATGTTGAATTTGATAGAAGCCATGTGTCTATGCAATGAATGTGGAAAGCATGACCACATAGGGGGAGTAATCTGAGCACATCATTTTCTGAAAATTCACATAAGCAAACAGCACAATCAAATGGCTCCTTCAAACCCATAATATCTTTGTAATAAAAGATGGGCAGTGTGTCAATCAGAGCTTGGTCTAGACCAGAATCGTGCAAACGAAAGAGTTGTTGCAGCTGCCTTTGAAAGGCATGGGAGCCTAAGGTGTCTGTGTTTCTATTGGATTGGGAAATTGATGAAAAAGATGGGCTTTTCATGAGATATCTAACAAGAAAATGAAGCAGACCATAGGCAAAAAAGATTGCTGCTAGGATAACTATAACTAATAGAAGAATTGGGCTAATTCTACTCATGGTGGAAAACTATTGCAAAGAATTAGAAGGGCAATTGAGCAATTGAATGGAAGAAATTTACCTTTTCTTATTCAAGAATGTAAATCCAGGAGGCTTTCAGAGTTGGCGCCCCAAAAGGCATAATTTATACTTTGGTAGTTAGAAAACTAGAATAAAATATCTAGGATGAGGAAAGAGGAAGGAAAGCATCAAAAGCACATACTTTTACTCAGTTTGAAAGCAATTTTGGGTATTTTCCTAATGGACTTCTTAGTCAAGAACAAATCTTTTGAACTTCTCAAAAATGAAACCGAACAAATTGCCTAAATAGTCATCATTGAAACATGAAATTCTACTGAAATTCTGAAACTGAGCTACGCAAATCACGAAAAAATAAGTCAAGAGAGGGTGACAAAGAATTGCAGAAGATAGGTAAACGAAAATGATGACGCAAAGAGAATCTCAAGGAATTATAGTTAAAAGTTGCAGTTGCAGATGACCGACCTCTTTTTTCAGCAGAATCAAAATGACAGAAAAAACAAGTTCTCTTTGGCTGATATAGGTGGAAGTATTCTACATGGATAATCAAGATTGTGTTTTTGCCATGAAAACACCTTGACAGAAGAATATGCTCTGATTGGTTATTGTCAATTCTGGTTTAAAAATAGAAATATGTCGGAAGAAGAAATGGGGTTTTGGGTTGGGAGGGGGCCAAGGATGAGATTTTCAGTCTCCAAATGCAAGAATCTAATGGAGACAATCTCCAATGACCCTTATTAATGATAACTACATTTCAAGATTATGGTTTCTGTTTCTTTCATCAGTAAAACTTTTCAAAGGTATACCTCACAAGTCACTTTCACTAATCACTAGCCCTTTTCTGCATATGTTTATGTGTATTGTGGTGGTGGTTTGGTTTATTGTTATTTTTATCCTCCTCCATTTTTCTTTAATTCAACAGCCATCTTCAATCTTTTATTATTTTTCATTCCAAAATTAAATGTTTACATTTTTATTTTAGAATATTTAAAATTAAATATCTATTTTTTAAAAAATAAACATATTTTTTCTTTAAAGTTCTATTAATAATTTATTTAATATAAATATTTACATCCCACTATTTAATGATTTTCACTACTAACCTAATTAATAACAATAATAATGAAGTAATTCCCTTAAAATCTAAGAATATTTTTAATTTTTAAAATTAATCAGCGTTCAAATATGAAGGGAATATTTTTTAAGAAACACGGCAAAATAAAAAATACTTATATACGAGTTAAAATACTAATGCAAGTGTTGATTGCTCGAATGAAAATAATACAATCATAGGTTGGTGCATTCAATCAAAATTTTTAATGACATTTATAAAGTTTTTTAAACATGAGATTTTTTATAAATTTTATAAAATCCTATAAAACTTTTATAAATTTGTTAGAATTAATCTTAGCCCTAAGGCTAATGCCAAATGAGACTTTATTTTTAAATTTTTTGGTTGAATAAGAAAGGCGGACTTAGGAATAATATACAAATAACCTCTCACTACTCATATGTAGAAATAATTAACCTGCATGTAATACACCTTTAAATAATGCAAGACTAAGATAATGAAGTTCAATCTTGAGCATTCTAGGCATACAGGTCAGTCCCACCTGATTAGACCACCGCGGGTGCTGATGAATCTTGAATCACTTAAATTCTACATATTATGATAATACATTGTGGTAGGACAATAGAGAAATTTACTGTAGAAGTGATACAATTACGAGGATGAAGAAAGTCTTGTAGCTAAAGCTTACCTCAATTAGTATATAGAGCATTAGAGTAATTTACTTGTAAAGTTAAATCATAAGAGATTGGAACTATGACTCCTACGTGTTTGTTCAAAGCATGTCTATCTTGTGCAATTTGGTTTGTTAATTAGTTGCTTTGGTAGTTTTCAAAGGTATACCTCTCATCCAACCAACCAATTCACAAGCAGAAAAAAAAGAAGTGCATCTAAACTAATTTCTAGTGCAATCTGTCAAATTCAAGCTGGTTTATGAGGCTACTAAAAAACACTCTTAAAAAGAGAGAGGGAGAGGAGTAGGGAAAAGAAATTGGACCCATTTCTTGAATTGAAATCTAAAATTTTGTTTCAATTGAAAAAATTACAAATTCAAATATTATGAATAATAAAGTGATATACTCCCCTTAATAAAATAAAATAAAATAAAGTGTTATATAATGATTTTTTAATTTAAAGCTTCCCCCATAAACACTACTTTTTAAGTTCTTTTATAGATTAAGATCCAAAAAGAATATAGGCAATCATTGATCGCCCACTACCCAAAATTGGGACTGCATTTTTGAATTTCTACGTCCTTTTTTGGGGTACTTTTGAATGAAACTTGATTGACTAGAGTCAAAGTTAAACTCTCTTCTCTTCAATTTAGGCATATCGGCATTTTTAAAAAATATTTGATATTCTCCTCCATACCACAAATATAAATTCACTACATTTTTTATACGAATTTAAAAATTATATCTAATATAATTTAAATAGTAAAAAAACTCATTTTTCTATTATTCTCCTATTTAGTTGATTACAACAAAAATTGTATTTTTTTTTATTGAGCAAATTCCCTCTTCATACCTCCAACAAGAGGATTTAATTGAACGAAAGTTGAATAAATTTATTGAAAATATACATTTAGATAATTTTCATGAGAATTTGAAAAAGTTATTTATTATTTCACACTGTTTGACCAATGGTAGAATAAAAAAAATACTATTAAAATAATAAGTGATTTATAATTTAAGATATTCAAAAAAGAAAAATGATTATATTTTGGTAGAACGGAGGGAGAATAATTTATAAAAATTTCTTTATAGATAATCACTTTTCCTATAAAAAAAAAGGAAACATAATCACGATTAAAAAAGAAAAAACAAAAGATACACATAATACTTAATATATACGGTTTCAAATTTTATGGTTTCATTTATTATGATAGCTATATCAAGAATCTTTGTAGTTTAAATAGGACTAAATGAATAGTTGTGGGAATCTTAAACACAATCTTCTTTCTATTTTCTTTGTTTGCCTTTTTCTCCTATTACTTAATAAGGCAATAAATTTCTTTCCTCTTTTTCTTTTTGTCCATATAATTAATTTATATGGGTATGACCAAATGGTGACTACTTCATAGGCCTTTGAACATGAGAGGACATAAAGAAACGCATGGGTCGACAAAACCTTGTGGGATGTTCTTCTAGATTCCTTTGCAGACATGCATCTAATGTAATTGTCACTCAACAAGTTTTGATTTGAACAAATCATCAAATTCATACATGATACATGAAATGTAAACTTAACTTTGTGATGTTTATTAGAGCCCCTTCTAGGAAGGTAACTAAGACAGCTCCATTCACCAACTACTACACAACAATATGATTTCTATAACTATATGGTTTCCGAACAAGTCTTGATTTGACAATTTTAAGGTATTGTTTATCCCCTTGTGGGAAAATACTTAATTAAAAACAAGTGTGCAATGCAAAAAGGCATATATATATATATATATATATATATATATCACTACTCATTTTCGTTCTAATTACTCACTGGAATATAAATTATGAGAAGAGAATCTAGATAAAGTTTTGGATTTAGCAGTAATGTAAAATGCCAAAAGTTGGATAAATACAGTCTATGATTATTTTGAATGAAAAGAATATGTTTACCATTACAAAATCACACAACTCTAACTTGTCAAGAAGTTCAATGCAGCCACAGAGAATCCATCAAGATTTTACAGTTCAGCACTATTGATCAAGGATTTCTCATCATCTTCTTTTATAGAGAATATCATCTCAGTCACTTGACTCATGCTTGGCCTTGCATCTGGAGATGGATTAATGCATCTTAAGGCAACCTGCAACAAATTTACCATCCTTTCTTCACTTACACCTTCTGAAATGAGTGCCTTATCAAACACCTCAGCAGTCCACTCTTCTCTAACCACTGAATGCACCCACCTAGCCAATTCTGATCCCCGGTTATGAACAAGCTTTCCTGTCAGCAGCTCAAGGAGAATCACTCCAAATGCATATATATCAGACTTGAATATGTTTGTTCTGCCATGATCTGAGTCACTGGATTCTATGCTTTCTGATTGAGGAGGGGTGATTTGTTCTTGATGGTCAACCACCATTAGGCCGTATTCACTGATGCATGGACCCATATCCTTGTTAAGCAAAATGTTGGAGGATTTTAGGTTTCCATGAGCAATGCCATCATTTTGTAGATCCTGGTGCATGAAAGCTAATGCATTGGCTGTGTTAGCTGCTACATTTAATCTGCTTCCCCAGTCAAACATTTCGCCATTTTGAGATCCTGCATTGACAATTGGGCATTAGATTATCAAGTTTCATGTTCTAAGTATGCATTACAGTAATCTACCTGGTTCAGAATGCATTACTGTTCTTGAGCTTTAGCCTTGGGATTATGATTTTGCCACAAGAGTGATGCATACTTTTTATTTTATGATGCTGAAGAAAGATTTGAGATTTCAGGTTTGAGAATATCCAGGAAATCCCAGATCTTTCAGGTAGATTGAGGAATTTTTTAAGAGATTTGAATGAGTTCCATTTATCATTTTTCTGATGCACATTTTTATGCATTTTGTTCTGAGATTAACTATCAGAAGTACAGAATCTTTCAGCATCAGAGTTTGTCTTTACTTTGTCATGGATATGAAAATGTTTTTCTTCAAAACATAGAAATAGTGTGCGTATAAACTAGGATTGAAAAATGGAAGAAAAAAAAAAAAAGAGATGGACTTACCATGGAAAAGTTTGAGGAGACTGCCATTTTGCTGGAATTCATAAACTAAAAGCTTCTCCTGATGAGAGCAGTAATAGGCAACTATTGGCAATACATTCTGATGCTTCGCTTTGTCTATCCTCAGCATCCTTTTCTTGAATTCATCCCTTGAAAGTTCCCAATCCTTGATCCTTTTGACTGCTAGGTTCATTCCTGAATTAAGAGTGACCTTATATAGGGTTCCATTTTTCCCTTTTCCAATCAATTCTGCAGGTGCTTTAAGCAGATCTTCAAATCTCAGCCCATTGACCACTGGACTAGAAAGAACCACTAGTGATGCTGAAGTTTTCCCAACATCAGGAGAGGTTATCGAATACTCTGACCGACTTCCCCCATTCTTGAACTCACTAGAGACTCTACTTGGCTTGCTGCTTGCATTATCTGATTTCACACAATCATTAGTCTCTTTAGGCTTCCTGCTTTTGATAACTTTGAAGACAACTAACAGAATGATGATCAAGCCAAGAGCAGCATAACCAGAGTAGATGAAGTACTGTTTTGTTGAAGAATCTTTCTTTTTAGCTGGTGGTGTTGGAGGAGCTGGACATGGATTTGACAATGGTGCTCCACATAATGCAGGATTACCGATGAAACTGTCTGCTGAGAAATCGCCATTGACATCAGGGATAGGACCACTGAAATTGTTGTTGGAGACATTGAAATCACGTAGATTGGAGAAGTCAAGTTCTGGTATCCCTCCACTGAGCTGATTGTTTTCAACTAAGAATGTTAACAAGCTTGTAATTCTTGACATATCTGGAAGCTCTCCAGAGAAGTCATTGTTTGATATGACAAATCTTTTCAGATTACTCAACTTTGGGAGAGAACTAGGAACATTTCCTGAGAAATTGTTTCCTGAAAGATACAAATGTGTCAGATGAATACAATTTGATATCTCTTCAGGAAATTCTCCATTAACATTGTTGTCACTCAGGCTGATGACTTGAATTGATCTCGCAAGACAGAGGGAACTAGCATCAAATGCTCCAGTCAGATTAAACTGATCAAGAACAATTTTCTTCACAGATTGTGAACCAGCACAATCCACACCTTTCCAATCATCATTGCAAGGATCAGAGGTTAAATTCCACCCCCAACTCTCTCTTCTAGGATTCCCTGGAGCAATATTGTTCATAAATTGGACTAGAGCCCTCCTCACTTCTTGTGTTTCTGAATTCACCATTGTCAAGGAAACGAAAAACACAGCGAAGACTGCCCATTTCGAAACACAGTCCATCCTAGTGGAACAAGCTTAATATTCTGAAAAAGAAAAGTTGTATACTTCACTTGTTCATTTTGTTAAGGTGAAGAGATTGATCAGCATTGTCATCCAAGAAGAAAGGACCATCAAGAAGGGAACTTTAGTTCATATAAATTGCCAACTGTCTGAATTTACAAAGATGATTTGTACCACACGGCAAGCAATGCTGGCCAAGACTTAAGAACAAGTAAAATTATGAGCAGAAAACTTCTGTATATTTGATGCCGGCTGATGGAAAGGGTCAAATCTTGAATATCTTCTACTATTTTGTGGACTTCCCAGCAAACAGAGGTCTGATTGTGCTAGTTATATTATACTAATCTTAGTGAGGTGGTATTTGTTATTTAGTTACAAATGGTTCTTTCTCGAATCTCTACACTATCACAAACAACTTAATTGCATCTCTGTCAAGAAACTAAAGAACAAACCACTTTAGTGCCCTAATATGTTAAGTAGATATTGCATTTCGACAGAATCAAGGCCTCTTTAGAAAGAAAGACTATAGATTATTTTTAGAAAGAAAAAAAAGAAAGGAAAAGAAAAGGAAGACTATGTGAAAAATAAAAGTTTATAGCCATAATGCAATTTAGAAATGTATAAGTCTACATATATTACTCCCTCTGTTTTGTTTTAGTTGTCAAATATTTCTATTTCTGTGTTCTTTTGTAGTTCTGAGTATCATAAATTTTTTTTTTTTGTTTTTTGGAAAACCGTGAGTATTATAAATTAATAGCACAATTATTTCTACCGTTCCTACTTTACCTTTATTCATTTTCTTTCTTATGAATCAATGTCATATAAAACTTTAAACTCATTTAATATAATGAAACTTTCAATACCACATTAAGTATATACATAATTCTAATTACTAATAAAATACAAATCCGGAAGAATTGACCATTTGGAATGATAAGAGAGAAAGAAAAAGGAAAATTCGCCTAAATGATTTAAAGCTACAATTGTAAACTTACTTTATGAATATATTGTTTACATTTTGAATTTTATGAATATATTGCGTAATAATGAAATGATTATGAATTAATGACGTATTATGAATTTTAAGAATTTAATGTAATGTTTTTTATTTTAATGTCTAATTTTTATATTTTATTCATAAGAATGTTTATTTATCTTAACAAAATTAATTTGTAGTGTGTATATATATATATATATATATATATATATATATATAACTAAACATATATGAATACAATGCGAATATGCAATGGGAGTGATAATTCCCGTACTTTTAAAAGCCCATAATTACCGTCCCATCATCCCTTGCTAAATCCGGATGTTCCCCTTCCTCACTGGGTGAATTTGGTTTGAGACCTATTATAACCCAGCCCCGTGACATCTCTACTTAAAATTAAAAATTGTTTTGTTCTGAGAAGCAAAATTAAAAAGTAAGTTTGAAATAAATTTTAAATATTTGTATTTGAATGATTAATTTGACGTTAATTAAATATGTAAATTAGTCCAGGAAAAGACAATTAGAGGAAAATGCCATGGCCGGATAAAAATGCAGTCATTGAAGAATATGCCAAGGAAATGATAAAAATATTGCACCATGCAACGAGTTTCTAGCCCAAGATATGCAAGAAAGTATTGCATCAGCTTTCACTTTCCACACCCTTTCAAAAAAGGAGGATAAAAAAAGAACTTTCACCCTCCTCACTCATTCACCCAAATCTTTCATATTCTTCTTTATGTGCTTCAAAGAATCAAATGAAAGACTGCATTATCAACAAACGTACAAATATAAAACCTTCCCAATGAAGTCATCCAGAAAAAGTAACTTTTGTGCATTTTGTGCTCTTCAGAATCTCACATACAGTGCAGAATATTTTGGCTTTAGTACAGCTGCAAGTCTGCTGATAATACAGGCTGTTTTTTCCAAGATTATTAATTTTTCACGAACAAGGTAAACAAATCAAACAGAAAATAGAAAGCAGACTCATGTTGCAGACATATATGTAGAAGCCACATAAGGTTCTAGATGGAGTAAAACGTTAGAGAGAGGCTAAGGAAAGAAAGAATTAATCAAATATTTGACTGATTATAAACTTTCCACTTTTCTTTTCTTTTGACAATCCTAGGTTCACCGTAAAGAAATCATGAACATGACAAAATACAACATCCATGATTTACAAGCACATGACAAACTAACTAGTAATAGTAGCATTTAGCATATCAAGGAATCGTTTGAAACCTCCTAGACCCTCAAGGGTCGAGCCCTGGAAGTTCATCATCACTTGATGTGCACTGCCCATCGCTGATGTCCTCATCATCACTTTCTTCATCCTCCTGCGAGTTAACAATGTCTTCCTTCTTTGCATAGCGCTCACAGTATTCTGCTTGCAGTGACAATAGCAAGGAACATGATACTCTTCCCCCAGTCAAAAGCTTATATGCAGATGCATGTTCTCGGTCTATTCCCCCTCCATCCAGATTCAAACATTTTGTGCGTTTCAACTCATATCAAATTAGATTTCTTTTTTTTTTGTGCGTTTGTACAGTAAACCAAAGTCTCAAACTGTGAGATTTTTAAGGAGATACATCTAAAAGAGAAGAAATGCTTCCTCACACAGTTTAGTTTATCTACCAATGGGATGATTTGGTCCTTTAACAGTCCACTTTCAGTAACACAAAACTGAACTCATATAATTATGGTGGTTCATAATTATGCATTAACAAAAAGAACCAAGAAAGCTTCTAGAATTATAGTTGAAGCTACCTGAGATTCCTACCTCTGCTATTCTTTCTTCAAACTATTCAGAAGTTTAGTTGAGAATTTTTTATCTGTCAATGAATTAATTACCCTCAAAGGAAGAAACATAATTCAAAAGAAACTACGGAATTTCACCTTTAACTTTTTGCTCATATTGCTCTTTGTCCTTCATCATCAATGATGCAGCATCACCATTTAACGGATCAGAAGGATTTGGGTAAAGCAGAAGTTGAGGAAGGAAAACTTCAAAGATATTTAAAAGATCTGCAACAATCAGCAACTGCAATTAGACAAGACTATAATGAGAATTCATTCTCATATGACATGTTCATCACCCTCCCAACCCAACCCAAAAAGGCACCGGTTAACAACATTTAATATTCTGATTGATTGCTGAATTATAGTAATCAGAAATAATAGCAGGTTATACCGAACATTGGGCTCCATGATTGATTAATAACATCCAAGCAGACGGAGCCAGACCTGAAGGCCAAAAAACAGTATGCTACAGTGTCAAGTGATGGAGAAAGATAAAAGAACAGAAAAATTATTCAGATTTGCAATTGTTAACACAGCCAAGCAATTGTTCACCATACTGTAGGAGAACAATCACTTTTTTTTTTTTTGGCAGATTATGCTAGTTTAACCAGATAAACAAAGTATAAGCGCATATGGAGGGAATTAGTAACTCACAATTTATCAACATTTGTGTGAAATATCTTGTTAAGAAACCCTATTGAAGGAGACTTGTGTGGATAAACAAAGCATAAACACATATTGAGAGAATAAGTAAACTCACAATTCATCGACATTTGGGTGGAATATCTTGTTAACAAACCCTATTGAAGGAGACTTGTATGGATAAGCATCAGGAAGTTCCACACGAACTTTCCATACTCCGCCTTCATAAGGACCTGGAAAATTTCCATCGGAGTATACATAATGCCCACAGTTGTGGAATATATTATGAAATTGATAGCTTCATTGACAAAAGTTTCTTATTTTGGATGGGGATATCAACCCAGCTTCCAGAAAAGCTTAACCATGAGATAATCATCAAAGAAAAAAATAGCTCCTAATGCAAGAGAAAGTGAGGTTTAGAGTGAAAGACTTGAAGAACACAAAAAAGAAAGATAATGTCCATTTCTTTTTATGAAAAAATAGTATCAATTCCCAAAGACAACCTTAGATGTGCCACTAATGTAGATAAATGGGGGAAGGAAACAAAGAAAAACCAACCAATGAAATGAAGGGACATGCAAAATGAATAATATTGAAAACAGAATTGATGAAAAGATAAATCAACAAAGACAGATAGGAAGGGAACTATACTTTCTTTTGGACCATGAAATAACACATTGAATTCATTGAGCCCATCATTTATTGTTTCGACGGAATAATCGCTCATCATCCTGAAAAGAGAACACAGAAATGGATATCATCAGGCATGGTTCCCATCTATTAAAAGCTATGCCACCTAACAGTGGCATGAATCTCCCAAATCATAGGTTAAATCAGCACTAAGCATAGACATCATACTAAATAAACATCTCATGAACCAACCACAACGAAGGGGCATGACTTCACAACCTACAAGTATTTCAGAGCTACTACAATCATATGAGGTGTACTTGAAACCATAAGATATGTGGTACATAGTATCAATTTCTAATTTTGAGTTCACAAATAATGCACGTCCTTCTTGGAAATTTGGATAATTTACTTAAAGATTGAAGTATCACAAAGTTAGCGAAAATTCATTGTCTTCATTTTCACAAAACTGAAATAATAACACAATGAAGTAGGAATTGATTACTGGAAACTTTAGACTTGCTGATCCTGATATAAATGGCCAAGTTCTTTCCCCATGTGCTTTTTTCTATGATCAAGTTGACTAGAAAAACTGTCTCTATATATTGATAGATAATAGAAAGAGTTTAAGAAAAGTGGATGTAGCTCAAGCAATTTAGAATGGCCTAGATCAGTTTATAGTCTTCAATATGTTGTTAGATTCTTTATACTTGATATTTCATTAATTATTATGTTTCAGATGTCAAGGGTACCTTCATCATCTAATAAATTACTGGAATTTGCAGAGATTTAGTGCCCTATTGTTTGGATTGAGGGAAAGAAGAGGAGAGGAAAGGAGAAAAGTTGGAAGGAGAGGGAGGTAGGGAGAGAGAAGTTTGAATATTTTTTTTGCAATTTTGCCTACTTTGGATGGAAACCAAGTTAGACCCTTTTAAATCAAACTCAATTCCTTAAGGCACTCCCCCCTCCCCCCTTTTCCTTTCTTTTCGTTCCCTCAAGTGCTTAAATTTGCACCCTCTCCATTCCTTTCCCTCCAATTAAAACCCAATAAATCTATGTACGAAAAAAAAAATTTTAAATAAATCTGCAGCTTGAATACTTCTCATGCCAAAGTCATTTTCAAGAATTACCTCCAAAAAAGAGAGGGAAAAAAGAAAATGAACCGACTTAACTACTGGACTAACTTATATATTGAGATAATGAATACATTTATCACTACTACTTGATCAATGAACTTATGAAAATACATAAACATGACATGAAGGATAACAAGATATGAAAGCAGCGGATTTAAATGGATAAACAAGATACAACAGCAGTGGATATAGATGGATGAACTTGTTTAAAGTTGATAACTGTGGCTGGATGATTTAAAAGTCCTGGCTACACTAACCATCTCCCTAAAACACATAAACAGACATATGTCATCAATGGCACAAACAAAATGATAACAATTTAAATCGCCAAAATGCCATAAAGTATAATCTTCCTTTCCTTGATCTAGCTTTCTTTTCCTTAGACACTCTTTTTTAAGTGACATGTTATTAGCAGAAAGGTTAGAACAATTCAAAACCACCAAATACAATTCAAATAGAAGTGGGGTATTCTCTATCCAGAATTTCTATAGCATGAATGTATTACTCATGAAAAGATTTCTTTTCTAGTATTGCTAGAGAATCTAACATAGGTACATGGCATTCTCAAGTCTAAACTCTGTTGTGATGGAAGCATTTAGACATTAAAAAATTTCTGAGTTTATAACTTCCATATGATGTCTTTTCCATTGGCGTTCTTTCTGTCTTGAGTATCATAATGGAGGTTATTTTAGTTGCAAAGGGATAAGGCATGTGAACTGGAAAAGTTTAATGGCATACAAAACATATCAAACCATCCTACCACTCTCCCATCAACAGATAGTAGTACTGCATCAAAATTATTTGAGAACTTACAACTTCATAACATCCATGTCTCTTCTCTTGGCTGGAGAAGACATTGTAAGCCTCAAATGCAAGGTTGGTTCTTGTAAGGTCTGCCAGACAGGCAAAATAAACTTAGTACAGGCTTAGCCCTGACATATGTGTTACCATTATCTAAAGTGGACCAAAAAGAAATAAATTTCTAACCACTCATAAACACTAAAGTGAACAAAACAAACTATTTCTGCAAAATTCTTAGGAAAATACAAGAGACTTGAAGAACATAGAGGAGAAAGGAAAAGTCCATAGCATGTTTGATGCATCTGAAGCTAAAGAGATATGATGCATAGAGGAATCAAGCACCTAGCAGTCACATATCTGTCAAAGGAAGTGTTTACTGTCTTGGCTAAGTTTTAAAATGCCTTCCCACTGTAAGAAATGATGCAATCCATATGCTCCAACCTCTATCCTTTTTACTTTTCTTCCATTTATTTCTTGAAATCAATCAGGAGTTTAGCAATAAAAGCATGAAGTAGCAAAGAAAAATCCATTTAAAGAAACATTAGCATACCATGCCAAATTCTGGTAAGCCAACAAGAGAACTAATTTATCAGAAATGTTCATGAAATATTACAGCTCCACATTAAAGCCTTATTAAGTAATGTTCTCATTCAGTATAGATTTTTTCCTCAAGTGTTAAAGTTCAGTTAGATAAGATAGAAAGATTGCAAAACTTCTCACAGAGTATACTTATGTTCACTAAGATCGGAATATGATCCCCAAAAAGGAAAGCATAGAAAGAAAAATTAAAAACCAAATATAACTAAGTATCCACTAAGCTCAGAATATGATCACCAAAAGGAAAGCATAGAAAAAAAAAATTAAAAACCAAATATAACTAAGTCATGGCTTAAGAAGCGTTCATGGAAACTGCACACTAAAATTTATTTACTTCAAATAGCCATTGACAACTCTTCATTTGATGTATTCTGATTCTGTCGAATAACCATTGTAACAAATGGAGAGCCATGATTTTATAGTTTTGAGACAACTGACTGAACTACAGTTGTGTTGGGACCGCTCAGTTCTATTACATGCATGTCAAAGCAAAAAGGTTCTAGGAAAATGGATGTCTGGGTAACACATGTCCAGCCACTATAAAGAGTTATCTTGTCTCAGTTCCAATCTTTGAATACTAAAGGTATAGGTAGGAAAATATAAGTGAAGCCAGAATTTTTTAGAGGCTCTTACTCGATGCATTTTATGACATAACAACAATCAGTTAGAGCAACTAAAGATTGCCACTTGAATGAATACTCAAACTTTACACCTCAATTCCAAGCACAAAAGATGCCATATCTGTCGCCCCCTTAAACTCAGAAGTGCTAAATCTTTACAGAATATAGACTCTACTTTTACTATTTCAAGACTAGAGACATTCAATCTGAGAAATTCAACTACATCAAATTGAGATAAATAAAAATACAGAGAAATGGCTCCACAGATTTTGTAATTAATAGTCATCAAGGATGTGATTCATCAATGGCAGCAAGAAGGAAAAATAAAAAAGATTTAGAATCTGCATATTAAGGAGACATTTGATATTTGATATAAATACCCAATATTCCCTCATCGATTTCCCACAATACATCCAATCCTTCATTTGTTCGATTAAGAAGATTTCCAATGCAATAAACATCACTGATCTATCCGTACACCACATCCCAACAATGGTAGACGGAATACATAAAAATCCCTGAATATCTTAAAGCTTCCCCTAACTGTCGACTACTAAGAGTAATGGGAAAGCAGAACAGACAGTGGTTCTTTCAATGCTGGTTATTATCTGTATTTATAGAAGAATATTCTTTTATGCAAGAGACACTCAGGGCCTCAACACCTTATGTACACCAAATCAAGAAGCGTAACCTTAAATCATCTCAAAACAAAGGCATTTTACTCTTTCGTGAACCATTTTCACAGTAGTGTAAAAAATCAAGAACTATAAGAAGTAACTAAAAGAAACTTCCACAGATTGGGATACAAAGTGACTATCCATTACACCAACTAGATATCACTTGCCAGAAGCTATGATGAAACCCCCAAGTGATCCAGCTATATTTTTGTGTAATCAACATCTTCGTTCTTAATAAATCGCAATATCACATCAAGAATACCCAAAAATTTCTCAGCAGACGATTCTTCCAATTTCTTGAGACAGAATCAGAATCCAAGACCCATTAAAACAAAAATTTTCAACCAAAAATTACCTAATTTCTGGGATTTCTGAGCAGTTGTTGAACAGCCAAGACTGAAAAGACAAGAAATCCAAGAACTGTAAAGCATGCCCTGAAAGGGTGGTGAGATATATGCTTATATATGAATCTGATGATAGAAAATAATGTCTACATACACTTTGGTATCACAAGCACGTGTTCATACAAGAAGTTTGCAACGTGGGGATATGGCGTAATTCGTTGCAAATTCACCTATTTATTGTCCGAATTAAAAACGTGATATTTGAAAAACATGACAAATAAGGAAATTACAACAGATAAGAGTGAACACTAGGTGCAGAGTAAAGGGCTCAAATTCCACCTTTAAATTTGGACAATGAAAATTTGGTTAAAATTCTTCCCTCTTAACATTTCTTGCCAGTTAATACATTGAGTAAGGCCTATTGCCCAAAGGACAAGTACCATCTCCAATGTTCACATGACTCGTCAATTAAATGATTGTGGATTTAAATATGTCGAAGTATTCTTTTTATGCAATTAAATACTATTAGTATGAATTAGTCTGGTAAGTTGATAACGTAAATAGTCTGATTATTTTTTAAAAAAAGTATTATTAATAATTGATTCTCGTGTATTCACATGCAAATCATAAATTTATATTTATTAATTTATCAAATACCTAAAACTATTAAGTATGATAAATGATAGCATAGCACTTTCTATATACACCATTTGGATTTATTTCATTTTTTTTAATGAGAATTCTATTTGTTTTATATGTTATAGGACATGACTCAAAAATTTAAAATATTATAAAATTTATGAAAAAAATAAAGCAAAATAATTAAAACAATCCTATAAATCATAATTAATATAGCATTATTTTGATTCATTATCTTTTTTTCTACATATTTAATAAATTCCAAAATTTAATGCAATATTGAATAAGGGTAAAATAGAAATAAAATTAATAATTATCCTATTATTTACAAAATTGACAAGTAAATTGAAGTAGCCAAAATATAACTTTTTAACAAATGGTTGAGTAGCATATACTTTATTTGTCCATTTTTATAAGTGATAAGTGAACTTATTGCTGGCTTCTAATAATATATATATATATATATATATATATAAAAGTTGTTTTACAAATTTTTATGAGCATTTTTCCTTTTATTATCTATATTACTTTTATTTATCATTATGTTTCATTACCACTTTCTTATTTCTAACAAAAAACTTTATTTTCACTTCATCTTTTTTTCTCTTTCTTACTCCATATGTCTCAATTTGATAAACTTGTTTTATTTTTTACACCGATTATAATGAATGTAATTGAAAATGCATACTTTTCATAAAATATTCTTAAAATACCCTTCATATTTATCATTTCAAAGTGAATTTAATACATATTTTACATACAAATAATTTACTTTAAATAGAGATATTTTAGTCAACTAAAAAATACATTGTATTTTAAAAAAGAAACTGACATTTAATTTGAATTATTTTTTTGACAAGATAAATAAGAATATTATGAAAACTAAAATAATTCATGAATATGTATTAAAAATTTTCTCATGATTTATAAAAGGTAACTGGAGTACTACTACTTTATATGTATATAGTACATATATGATGGCCAGATCTCTCACCTAAGTTAATTTTTTCTTTTCTTTTTTATGGCAATAGACTTTTAATTTTTGAGGTGGTCCAGACTGCAGAGGGTGAGCTTGTCCTTGTCCCTTAAGACTTAAATAACTGAATAAAGTTAAATGGAGGAGAAGAAAAGGATAGTAATTGGTAAAGCTATCTACTTGGTGTTAGTAAGTTGCAAGCAGAGTCACTCCTACTAAAAGGATGGAATTTTCTTATGGTGCGTTTTAGAAGTAAAGGATGAGGAAAAGTAATACAAAATTTATCTCTAGCAAATTGTCTTGTTATAGTAAATCACGTTGTCACAGTAATGTGGTTTGCTATACAGCTCCCTATATGCTCAAGTGCTACGTTACTTTGTAATTGTCACGCCTCGAAATCGGATGCAATACGCTGTAATTACGAAATATCTTTCATAATCACAAGGTTATAAAGACTTTCAAAATATACTATAACCTATGAAATAAAACTATTTATTCAAAGAAATAAAAATATCCTTACATCAATCAAAATCGTCCAAGAAAGTAACTAAAATCCAAAACAAAGCCCAAAAGCAAGTCTAATAAACTGTAATAAATTAATAAACTATCAAATCTTCTAATAACAAAAGTTCAAATGTCGATAATGTATTAGAAAATAGCCAAAACATTAATCTACCAAGTGTCCTCTTCACATTCCTCAAAGATAGTCTCATCATCTGAAAACATAAGATAATAAAATAATGAGTCTCAGTAAATAGTTATAATACCTTTTCAAAATGAGTTATTACAAAGATAAAAATAAAAATAAAAATAATTATAAAATAAATGTTGGATAGTACTAGTTTGGTTTCCAATAATTTGCCGCAAAGAATGGTTTCTTTAACTGTTCAACAATGTATGAAGGAAAAACTTTCTTTCAATAGACAAAATTTACTGATTTATGTATAATGAAAAAAAATAGCAATACTTACGGTAAGTTATTACTAACAGTACTAAGTAGTTTTCATAGTGCGAAAAATATTAAACTATTACTTACGGAAAAATCGAAACAGATGATTCGTATATTAAATCAAGAAATATCATAGACTACTTACCTCAAACAGATTATTCTTCCTAATTTAGATAGTCTTCAAAAGAATCACGCTCACCTACTCATAAAATCATTAAATTAAAATCACAATATAACTATATTAAATCATTAAAGTCATAAAACTACTCGAGATTGACCTTACTTAGTGTTGAGCGGTTTTCAGAAGAATTATTTTGCCTAGTCACCTTTCCTGTTTCTCCAGAAGTTATCTTTAGATAAAATAACGTAAAATAGAATAGTGAAGTAGAGTTAGTCTCATATTCATATATTTATACCCTAATCCCTATAACATAAAAAAACCCTAATAAAATAATTGTGGGCCTAATAAATAAAATAAGTCTATTTTAATAAAATAAACTATTGAATTGGGTATTTACAGTAAGTCTCACTGCTTGAAACCAAAAGGATTACGTTATAAAGAGTACCAAAATAATTAAGATATTTACGACTAGAAAAGGAAGAAAAAAGGATAATTATCCAATTTAGTTCCTTATATTTGCTTGTTTGTCCATTTTTATTCTTCTTTTTTATCGTCTTTTGTAGTTCTTTATTTATTTTTAATAATGCAATTTGATCTTTCTAATAAAATTTATGTCAGGATCCGACATGGAGATATACTTGATATGCACGAGTCACAACTGCTAAGGGGCAAAAATGAAAATTCAAGAAAGCCTCTCCCTGTAATTTGGATTTGCTCATTAAACAAGTAAAAAAATTTGCAACTAGGATGAATATATGCCATTTTGCTCCATTCATCGTGTCATAGAACCAAAATTATAGTGTGAAGAAAGACGACTACCTCTGCGGTGGGTGTGCCTCTATGGTGGGCATACCTTTGGGTTGCATGCCCCTTTTTCGTAGCGTTGAGTGCCGTGTAGTATTCTTCGTTAGACATACGTAGGCGGTCAAATCCTAACTGGTTGTCCTATCACCTGAGTCATTCTTTTTTTGTCAATAATATCCTTTCTATTGAAAAGGATGACCAGAGACTGCACTGAGCTTTGGTGGAGAGAGGCCATTGTGAATTTGGGCAGTTGAGAAGTTTAAATATCTTCATGTACTTGTGTGATCCTTTGGATCTCAGATGGCCTTATCCCCTCGTGGTTGATCCAATTTCTATGCTGGTTGCGATTTCCCCATCAACATAGACTTAAATGTTTGTTTAGCTTTAATTCTTATCCCCCTGGTTGATCCAATTTCTATGGTGATTGCAATTACCCCATCAACATAGACTTAAATGTTTGTTTGGCTTTAATTCAATCAAAATGTACAATTATTTAGTTTATCAATACATATGTAGATTGAAATGTTCGTTTAACTTTCAATTTGCTAGTATAAGTTATGCATAATCAGTTAATTAAGATAATTTTATTAATCAATGAGCAATTAAAATTTAGTAACTCAACCAAAAAGGGAAATGACATGTGACACAATTAATTTAAGATGAATTTTAACTTAATAGAATCCACTAGCGCAAGAAAATAAAAAATAGGGGTTGATAAGTCTTATTCATAAACATACAAACTAATCTTCTAATTTTTATATAATAAATTCAAAATTTTAATATATATATATATATATATATATATAATGAATTGTAAAAAGTCTAATTAATAAATACATAATCAATGTTCATTGTTGATCACATATTAAATTCATCACTTTTGACTATCAAATATTGTGTCCCCTATAATACTTCGACCATGGTACTAAAATCTATATACATTATATAAAATACTTTCAACACTTCATAATTCATAATCTTGACAAGTGTCTTTCACCATATTTTTTTTTAGAAGTCAAATAACTCTTTTTTTATCTAATTACTCTTTTTTAAAAACTCACTTATCTTCTCTTAATGAGGTAGATAAGATAAGATTAAATATATGGTCATGAAAGCTAAAAATATAATCCAACATTTCATTGCATTTTCTTTAATCTAAAAGGTCTTTTTTTATTTGAAAACTTTAATTGCTCACCAGAATAAGAAAAATGATAAATGTTAAAATAACTGTTTATTGCACCATTGTTTTAGAGTTCAGATCACAATTTATCTGTTTTATTCACTTTTAAATGTCCACTAACAAAATCTCTCTCTCTCTCTCTCTCCAAAATTACGAGAGTTTTTTTCTTATTTTTTTTGAAGGAAAAATTACGAGAGTGGATAAATTAGAATTTAAACCTTATTTCAAAAAAAAAAAAAAAGAGGAGTTTAAACCAACATTTTCTACCCAATCAAAATCTTTCTTCACCAGAACAAAGTTCAAAATATAATTGAAAAACAATAAGAGTAAAATTATTCCTAAGAAAATTCTTTATATCAAAAGACAACTTTCCTGCAAAGAAGAGGGGAAAAAAAAAATAGAAGTATGAGAGACAATTCGTATCTAGCCAATAAAAAGTGGAAACTGGGAATTGGAAATAAGAAGCACTGTTATTCATTTATGATTTCGGCCACAATACTGAAATGAAATTAATTTAACTATCTAATAATTAAAATAAAAAACAGATAAAAAACCATGCAATCTCATTATAGCATCACTAGCTTCTTTATTTTCATATTTTACTGTAACAATTCCATATACCTGTATATCCTACTCTCTCTCTCTCTCTCTCTCTCCATATATATATATATATATATATGATCAATGTCATGCAAAATGGAATTATATGCAAGAACAAACTTTAAAGCATGAATATTCTACAAAGAAAATATTTTGTATATGTCAAGGTTTGGGCATGAGCATAAGAAGAGCTTCAAGAACATGAATTTGCAACCTCAGCTGCAAAATGTAATCTGCTGTCTGAAGCAAAAGTTGATCCGAATGGAACTGATTGTCTGCACCCGGCACAAGTCTCTGCAACTTCTGCACTTTCATTTCAACCAATCCTCTTCTTCTACTTCTTCCTGATCTTTTCTTTTGTTTCACCCCTAGACCTTTGATTGATCCCATGACCTAATGGAGGAATATATAGTAAACCAATGTAGAAGAAAAAATATTTTACACAACATATATGTATACATGCAAAATGCATTACTTATATATATAGAGATATGCAACATACATTGAAAAGTGGGGGGGGGGGGGGAGCCTGGGGGAGATGTGGGATGTGGGCTATCGAGAAATAGTGATAGCCATGTGAGGTGCCAACTCCTGTTAAGTTGGACATGCTGAAAGAAAAATACTGAAGGGGTTTGGCTTTGCATATTTGTGGTGTAGACCAAATCGTACTATTCTCCAAGGAGACTAGCCAAGTTTACTCCATTACAATTGACAATCCTCCCACGCCAGGGGGAATGATTGTGACCACTAGTTGAATAACATTTTAAAACACTATCATCATTCATTAATAGTCGAATCGATAACCACTAAAATTATCGATAATTTATAATTCGATATGTAAAATATATATGCTAATTTAATATCATGAAAATGATATGAAGTATTTCATCGAGTTCAATAACATATATAATCATACAATACAAAATGTATATATTAATGTTGACACATCGAAATAGATATAACATATTATCGTATAAAATTATTTGCCAAATGTTCAATAAAATAACGGGAAAAATAAAGTAATATATAAATGTCTAAATATATGTACATGTGACTGACTTCTTGATATAACGTTCCCAAATTCTTTAGTGTGTGTGTTTGTGGGTGCACGAGTGATCGTAATCAAAATCATTCCTGCTATTTCCTCCCCACATGACGGTGTTTTGAGCTCACATGTAACCATATCTGAATTGGTCTGTCATAATATATTGTTTGTGGCGATCTAGGGATATATGAGTCTTCCACCACTGCTAGGTATGGCCATAACCGATCATAATAATTGCACATGAGTTCACATTCTCTTTTTTTGTCGAGGATGATCAAAAGAGAAAAGGAAGAAAAAGAAAATAAAACTATTCTTACATGACAATAAAATTCATTCTTAAACTCATAAAGAGAATCTGAAAAATTATTATTCTTTTTTATTCTTCTGCTTAAGTTGTATGCTAATTAATGTGTGCCTATAATTGTTATATTCGTATGAGAAATTCTCAAAATTTAACAATTAGAACGGTTCAAATAAAGCGATGAGTAGCTTGCTTGTGTTGAAAGAATTTTCATTCTTGGTACAGTATAGAAGAACTCCAAGTTGTATGCATGCTATGTTGTTGAAATGATTTCATTTTCTCTAAGAAAAAATAAATACCAGAGAGAGAGAGAGAGAGAGAGAGAAGGGATTTTTATTATTACTGCATTAGTACTTGGGTTGAAATTTGTTTTACAAATATTGATTTTAATGGTGCTGATGATAATCGAAAGGTTGAAGTTTCCATCTTGGGTTGAAATTTTCTTTACAAATATTGATTTAAATGCTGTTGATGATAATCAAAAGGTTAAAGTTTGCATCTTTCAATATGAAACTAATTTAGAAAAAGAAACAAAAGAAAAAAATATCAACAAATAATTTCTGGCAGAAGAATTTCAAAGGTAGCAAAGGTAACATGTGTTCACAGGGCCTAAGCTAAGTGTGAATGGAGGAGGTCACCAGGCCAGTTTTGCCCAGGTCAGTCGGGTGTGGGCATATTCGGGTCGGAGCCTTTTGCCCGGTTTTATTTGGACCAATATTTGTTGGCCTAGCCCAGCCTTCCTCCTCATACCACAGACCAAAACAAGCAACAGATTTTCATGCTTCAATTTATATTATATTTTTTCACTTCAAAAGTTTTAGAAAAAAAAAATATTAGTGTATATAATATGATTTATAATGTCATAATGAATTACATTAATCTCTTAATTATACTATTACACTATATTATACTCTCTCATCACAAAAATTATCAAATCTAAACGTTATAGTAAAAAAACTCATTGTCTATCTAATGCCACCACATTTTTAAGGAAATTATGATTTTTTCAATAATAAGAGACTTTATCCTCAAGAAAATAATAATAATAATAATAATAGCAATAATAGTAAGGGACTTAATTGAAAATTAAGAAATTGACTAAAACTTTGTTACATTTTCAAGGACTAATTTGTATTTCACTCCAAAAGAAATCAAACTTTAATCTCTTTATTATTACTAATCGAAATTTCTTAGAAAACTTTGATATATGCCAAAAGATTTCACATCCATTTCCATTTGAAATTCACAAATTCCAAAAATGCATACATGCAATAATTTTACCTAAAAATCCCCCAACATGACAGTGGTACTGTAATTTTATTCCTGTCAATGCAAATGGAGTATGCTAATTGCTAATACTCGAGAAGGCAATTAAATTAGTCATTGCCAAAGAATTTCCCACCGACAATAGCTTGATATGTGCCAAACTTTACATCTTTGCAGCTCTAATTAAATTAGTCATTGTTGAAGAATTTTCCATTGAAAGGGATAGAACGATGAAAGGTCAAAAGCATCATATCCTTCTAAACTTTCAAAAATTTTATTTTTACACTAGAAATTATTTTTTGTCTAGTTTGTGCACATTAACTTTCAAAACTTGTCCATGAGACCAATCACCTTCTAATGATGACTTATACATGACCCATTTCAATGGCATATTTGTCAACATATTATTTCAACTTTTAGCGACAAATTTTCCCTCCTTTTATCTTATATAAGAAATGGGAAATCCAATAAACCATAAATACATGGAGGTGATGAATGGAGGTGATGTATAGGCTTAGTTATGTGAAAGTCAACATCCAAGTGTAGGCTAGGACAGAGCAATTGCAATTTTATAAATTATAATTGCTGATGTATTTCCATAAGTGTTTTGTGTGACTAGATGTATTTTGTCATGTAGTTTTTGAATGAAATGAATTATATTAATTAAGTTGTGAAAAAAGACATCAGCATATTCAATGTAGTTAATAAAAAGAATGAAAAGGACAAACCAACAAGGACAAATCAACGCATTCCATTAAGTGTCAATTCACAAGGTTACAATTCAAAAAATAGTAAGAAAATTGAGATGTTTAATTCTTCTACAATGATCTGGATCTGATAAGAAAGCCCCCAACATCTACAACCGCAAATTATAAACTCCATAATAGACAAACTATTATATAATCCACCACAGTGGGCTACTAAATCAAACACAAAATAGGCAGCCCTAAAACATCATCCCAAAATAATAATCCAAAAGAAATTTAAACAGCTCAATTAACCATGTCTGTCTACTTCCTAATAGCATAAGTCTCATGTTTTTTTGGTCTTGCTAGATCCTTTGCCTTTTCTAACATGAGAATACTGGTTTCTTGGATTATCATTCCCTAGCCAAGAGTTGCCAAAATCATTATATGACTTCATACCCCTTGTCCTTATGCTAGTCTCTTCTTGTTGACCTCCAAATTCTATTTGACTCCTTTGGTCCCCCCTCTAGCTCTTGTGCCTTCATTAATTGTTTCCCTTCCAACCTGCACACATTAAAGCCATTAATGAAGCTGAAATTTTGATTGACAACTATATATAGTAGTTTGAGAAACAAAAATTAACCCTACCATATGAGATGTGTTGGTGCATTGATTGTAATTTTTTTATCTACCTTTACCTGTAGGGCAGACCCTCTTTCTTGCATTCTGATAAAATGATGCATTAGAGTTGTTAATGTTCATAAATGAACGTGAAGGAGTCATGAAACAAAAGATGTACCATTTTCCTCACTTTTGGCTGCCCGCATATTTGAGATGGTGTATTTGTGTCTTGTTTATTTTCTACACCTTCTGTTCCTAGCACTGCTGATCTAGTTTCCATTTCATTCGCTCATTTTCTTGACCTTGTTTTCTTGTAGCTTCTTGAATTATGACCAATTTGCCTACATATCTTGCAATGGATTATAACTATCCTCTTAATCCTTTGGGTTTTGGAATTGGAATTACTTTCATCTAGTTGTAGTCTTCTTTCCTTTTTCGGCCTGTCAGGTTGTTTGACAAATCTTGGTATATCCAATTTCACACCATCAACTTCCGGTCATTGGGTATCACAATTGATTGGATGCAAAACATTTTCATACAATTTTAAGAAGCTTTTAGTGCTATAACATTCACGAATCCTTTGAAAATTATCTAAACCTTTTTTTGTGAATAGCAACAATGTTGTGAACACATGAAATTCCACTCAATCTCCAACTACTATAGCTGCAAGTAAGTTTCTTCATGTCTACTATGAGTTGCTCCTTGACAGGACATAAGATATGGTATCCATCCTGATCATTCCATGTCATGTTCTATCTCTTTGAATCAATAATTTTAGTTTCAATCAATTTTCTAATCCTCTGGCAACATGGACCTGGTTGTTGTTTGAGATTTTTCTTGATATGCGCAGCATCAACAAGACTCTGATAGTTTCCATCATTGTAATTATTGGTTGATCTCGTACCTTTAATATAAATGCATTACACGATTATGATATATTATTGCAAAACATGTCACTTTTTATCAAATTTCCAAAGTATGTATTAACTAATGCCTCGAGTTTGGTCCATTGCTTATGCAATTGGAAATTCGTGGCACTTGCAATCCTCCACATCCTATCATTTAATGTCTTTCCTCTATGCAACTTCTTGAAGTTGTAATACATATATTGGAAACAATAATTGTGCCAACAGTTGGATAAAACTTTTGATAATGCATCATCAAGTCCCTGCAAAGCAAACAAACTCAAATAAGTGAGTTTTCACCAGGTTGTTTACAAATCACCACAATAACAAATATTTTGTATATATTATTTAAAATAGTAGGTTCATTCAAATTCTTGTCTATCTGAGATAAATGTTCATGCATAACCTCCATTATGAATATCCAAGTCAACAAACAAAAGCATTAAAAAACTATAGTAATTATTCCCTAGATTTTTTCCACTGCAACCTGTGCAATAGGTGATACAATCCTTCCTTATTTATTAAACAAGACCCGTAACAACCTCTTGATACTATTACCAAATATCACGAATTAAGAGTCTTTAGTTATCAAACAACTAGGAACCCTAATTATAAGTGGTAAAATTCTTAGAGAATTTCAAAGGAAAGCTCTCACAAGAACTTTAACTGAAACTCAAAATTGTATTAAATGATAATCATCTGATTTGTTCCAATTACATATATAGAAGAAAGAAAACAAATAAAACAATAAATCTAATAGATACCAAATCTGTCAAAATTTCCAAATTCTTATAGAAAACAAATATACCCTAAAATCCTTATGGGCTGGACAGAATTCTTAAGTTTGGTGGGCTTGTAATCGGATTTTCTTCTCCTTTCTATCCAATCTAATTAAATTTATAAGTCTTGTATAGCCCATTTAATTTCCCTCTTGAGCGGATTTATCCAAATAATATAAAATAAGCTCATTAAGTGCACATTTCATCTATTTAGCTCTAACTCTTGTAATTGGACCTCCATCATAACTCAAAGGATCCAGCTTCTTCTCATTTGCGCTTGAACTCGAATTTCCGTTAATGTTATCTCCATGCTCCGCATCACTCCTCCTTTCCTCAAAAGGATTTGCCATCGAATCATCACCTGCATAATCGAAAAGAAGTAAATCAGAAACATTAAAAGTAGCATTGACATTATACTTATCAGGAAGAGCTAATTTGTAAGCATTGTCATTGATCCTTGCAACAACTTGAAAATGACTATCTCCTTTTGGTTGAAGCTTTGAACGCCTTCGCATAGGAAACCTTTCCTTGCTTAAATGCAACTATACCCAATCAACAGGCTCAAAAATCACTTTCTTTCTTCCATGATTTCTTTGAGTCATCACTTGCTGATTTATTTTTTCAATATTTTGCTTAATTGTTTTATGAATTTTTTCGCACATATTCTGCCTTTTTAGTTCCATCAAAATTAATTTGTTCATGCAAAGGTAAAGGAGATAAATCCAATAGTGTCAAATAATTAAAATTATAAATAATCTCAAAAGCTGACTAATGAGTAGAAGAATGCATACTTCTATTATATGCAAACTCTACATGAGGTAAATAGTCATCCCATGATTTCAGATTCTTTTTAATTATAGCTCTCAATAATTGTCTCAAAGTTCTATTCACTACCTCAGTTTGTCCATCAATTTGTGGATGACAAGTAGTACTAAACAACAATTTAGTTCCTAATTTTGCCCACAATGTTTTTCAAAAGTAAGATAAAAATTTAGCATCTATATCACTCACAATGGACTTAGGCATACCATGCAAACGAACTATTTCTTTAAAGAACAAATCATCAACATGTGAAGCATAAGTTTTATGACATGGAATGAAGTGTGTCATTTTAGAAAACCTATCAACTACCACAAATATATTCATCCACATCTAGTTCTAGGTAAACCAAGAAAAAAATCCATAAAAACATCTATCCAATATGCATGTGGCACAGGTAATAGTGTGTATAAACCATGCAGATGCACTTTAGACTTAGCTTGCAAACATGTAAAACAATTTGCAAAATACTTTAAAAAATATGATTGCAAAATTCTCTGGTCAAGCCATTAGACAACAATTCATCCACTTGCCTTATTAATTCCTTGGTTTCTTTATGATTGCTTCTATAAGCTTGTCGATTTGGAATTTGTTCTCCAGTAATGAAATCAATTTGGTGTTCAATCCCTCGAAGTAGTGGCAATCATTCTGGCATAGCTTCGGGAAACAATTCTTCAAATTCCTGCAACAAAGTTTGAAAAGAACTAGAAAGATAAGAGAGATCTGAGTTAAAAGAAATAGTTAAATTCGCTCATTTGAATACCAAAAGAAACATAGATTGCCTAGATAGATAGGCCTTTCGGACCTTACCATATCTTGCATAGAAATTGCCTTTTACCTCTTATTTTGCTACTATTTGCACACTATTCTCTCCTTTTACATGTGCCCTCTCAAGATTCTTTTACTCATGGCACATCCCCTCTGTTTCCTCTCATTTTTCCTCTATTTTCTCAAGTCTCTCATGGCTTTTCTCACAGCTCTCCTTTTGCTCGTGCATCTTCTTTTTCTTTGGTGCACTCTCACATTCATTCAATATTTTCTGATATTCAAACACCTTTTTAGGTGACATGGGCAGCAACTTAATAGGTCGCTCATCCATCACAAAATAAATCGGTTAGTGAAGCCATCATGCATAACCTGTCTATCATACTATCAAGGTCGTCTCAATAATATATGAGTAGCATGCATGGGAACAACATCACATAAAACCCGATCAGAATAATGTCCAATTAAAATATATATCAATGATTACCTTGTAACCCTAAGATATCCATTATTGTTCAGCCATTGCAATATATAGGGATTATGGTGTTTAGTTGTTTTCAATCCCAATTTATCAACTAAACTCGTATTAACAACATTAGTACAACTACTCCCATCAATGATCATACTACACAATTTATTATGTATGAAGCATCTAGTATGAAATATATTTTCACATTGTACATCATCCTCATTGGATTGGATGCTTAGTACTCGTCTTGTGACCAAGCTGAAAACTGATCATTCAGGGGTTGTTTCTCCATCATCTGCTTCATCTGAATCTTTTGCTAATAGTAGCATGTCAGTGTAGTCAAAATTATCTCCCTCATATTCACTCACCACTTCTCCATTTCGTATAACCATCACATTTGCAGTAGGACATTGGGCTTGCCTATGTCCATATCGCAAGCATCATAAGCACTCCAAATCTCTCAAAGAATCCTTAGATTTATCATCATTAGGTTGTACTTTTGTTGTAGAAATATATTTACTTTGTTTGCTTCAAATTTTCCCTTGCTTGAATTTGAATCTCCATCTTTATTGCCCTTCCAATTTGACTTCCATGAAGAAGTAGAAGTCAAACTAGATTTGTTCCTCATATTCAATTGCTTCTCAACCTTAATTGTCATGTGTACCATATTCTCAAAATCAACATAATGATGCAATTCAACAAGATTAGCAATGTCACAATTTAAACCAAAAAGAAATTGTGTCATAGTAGCCTCCTTGTCCTCCTCAACATTGGCTCTCGAATCATGGCCATCTCCATTTCTTGATAATAATCTTCAACACTCTTTGATCCTTGGTTCAATCTCTGTAAAAGATTGCACAATTCTCTATAATAATGTTATGGTACAAATCTCCTCCTCATAATTGTTTTCATCTCAAACTTGAAGAGATTGAACATTCTCCACTCCTATGCCTAGAAGTTGAGAGTTGATCCCACCACACACTTACATAATCAGTGAAACCTACAACAATAAATTTTACCTTCTTCTATTCGGTGTAGTTATGACATTCAAACACACGTTTGACCTTCTTTTCCCAATCTAAATATGTTTTTGGATTGCTCTTGTCTTGGAAAGATGGAATCGTCATTTTGATTGACCCCAAGTTCCCATCTTTAGATATTTCTTTATTGAAACGTGTAGAATCTATGTCCAATTCATCTTCTAATTCATCCATGAGATTTCGTTTTGTTCCTCCAGATTGAGCACGACTTGAAGTTCCTTGCTCACTAGCAAGATCTTGTTGTGATAACATATTTTGCATTGTTCATTGCATCAACTCTAAGGTAAGTCTATCTTTTGATTCCATGATGTAAAACCTACAATAAATATGTTAGAAAAGAAAAATCCTAAACTAACTCTCCCTCACATGTTTCACTCGACTGCTTTTAAATCCCTCTATTGATCTCACCAAATTTGACCACACAATAGCTTCTCTTTGAAGTTCTTATTTGAGTTAAGCCTTTATTAATCACTAAGAATGAGTTATTAGTCTTTGCTAACCAAAACTCAAACAAAAAGAATGAATCTTTGTTGAAAACAATGAATCTGTAACCCTTTTCTTCTTTGAAATTCGAAACGAAAATCTCTTTTTCTTTTTTTTTCTTTTTTCTCCACAAAAACGAATCTTTGATCTTCTTTCTGAAACTTGAAATCAAATCTCTCAATCTTTTTTTTTCATTTTTTTTTTCAAACTGAAACAAAAGGATAAGAAGGTTATAGAATAACCTGTTTCTCGCAACCTAGGTTCTGATACCAAACTGATACGATCCTTGTTTATCTATTAAACAAGACCCGTAATAATCTATTGATACTATTATCAAAGATCATGAATTAGGAGTCTTTAGTTATCAAACAACTAAATATCATAATTATAAGTGGTGAAATTCTTAGAGAATTTCAAAGCAAAGCTCTCACAAGAATTTTAAGAGAAACTCAAAATTGTATTAAATGATAATCATTTGATTAGTTCCAATTACATATATAGAAGAAATAGTTCAAATCCTTATTTGATTAAGAACGCTACTTATTTAAAAAGGAAATCAAATATACTAAGATATCAAATCTACCAAGATTTACTTATTAAAAAAGGAAAACATATAAAATAATATATGTAATAGATACCAAATCTGTCAAGATTTTCAAATTCTTATAGAAAACGAATAAACCTTAAAATCCGTATAGGCTGGACGAAATTCTTAAGTTTGGTGGGCTTGTAATTGGACTTTCTTCTCCTTTCTATCAAATCTAATTAAATTCAAAAGTCTTGGGCAGTCTATGCAATTTTCCTCTTAAGCAGATTGATCCAAATAATACAAAATAAGCTCATTAAGTGCATCTTTCATCTGTTTAGCTCTAACTCTTGTAATTGGACCTCCATCATAGCTCAAAGGATCCAACTTCTTCTTATTTGTGCTTGAACTTGAATTTCCATTAATGTCATCTCCATGTTCCGCATCAATAGGCCACCGCCCATTGTTTGCATCTATAGATATAACTAACAAAATTTGTCCTCTATATGGCCCTTTTAATAAAACATTCATCCACACTAATTAGGTGCCTGCATAACTTCAGAAATCCCTTCTCCAGATGACCAAGGCAACAATACTTTCTCACGAACCTAGGTCCTCTTCAATTTTGGTGCATACCACCAAAGCATTAAGTATTGGTTCTCTTGAGATCCTACTATCAATTCTCTTGCAATATTCCTAAGTTGATATGCCTTACACCTATTTATCTATGTTTTGTAGTCTTCATTGATTTGTTGTCTTATCAACTTTGTTGGCATGTTCTTATTTATCTGAATCCTCTCAATATACTTGCTAGCAAGCCATCTTGAAGTAACTGATGAATTCTTCCACTAATGTGCACAATTGGTGTGCTCCAATCTATTTGTTGCAAGCTCAATTGATGCATAGACAAACCATTCACAGTTAGAGCCAATACACATTGTTCTTACTCTTTTGGGCTTAATTGGTATATAGGTTGTTGTTTTTCTCTCTTTGATTAAAAAGTTTGTAATAACATCTTGAAACTCTTTTTTATATGAAAACTGCATTCCTAATTCAAAGTGTGAGCTATCCATATCTCTAGTGACATCAAAGTAATGGTATATAGTCCTCAATAGTTCTATTTTTTCTTCATCAAAGCCATTTGAGCTACTCAGCTCATCTGCATCCACTTTACCATCAGAAGCATGACCATTATCTTCCTGACCACATGCAAGAACCTCATTCTCAATAGAAAATTCCTCAAACACTTCATCATCACATTATTCTTCATTATCTATGAAGTGTTCCACGTTGATGCCCTTATCAGAAGAATAATGAAACTTTGTATGGCCCCTACGACTCTTTTGCTGTTGTTGGCCACTTACCCGTGCTATAACATCATTCACTACAGACCCATGTCTTTATGCATTATCATTGACTGCATGTTAACTTGTTTCCATGCTATCAGGCTTTTTAAGTATGTCTTGCATCGTTATGCTCTTCATTTTTCATGTTCATTGACTTTTGATTCTTCTTTCTTATATTGATAAGTTTTTCTTGAGATTCATTCACTTGGGGCACATCAAATCCATATGCCATACTCTCTCATTCAGTGTCATTAAACTGAAAATTTGAGCATTTTCGAGTTTGTTTTGTTCTAGGATTACCACAATCATCAATGATTTCAATATCTAGTAAACTGTTGAATATTTGTGACTCTATTTGGCTACACAACCTCGAATACCATTCCAACAACATTTCTGAAGATGGCTTCTCAGTCTCCAGTTTGTCTAATGCAACAAATGATTTTGTAAGATCAACTTCAAGTTGTGGTGCATTTTTATAAAATTCAGTAACTTATTCTACATCACTTAAATGGCAAAAAAACTCTATCACCTTCACCCTTTATACCAATTCACATATTTTCTTCACTTCATTCTCACCATAAATAGGCATCAAATCTTTTGGAAATTGGTCACTGGGTAGCAAGTAACGAAACAACATATACTCATTGTTATCAATATGTCTTACAGTAATCTACATGATCAATGCTTTCACTTTTGTAAAAATTATCTCCCGAAGCTGTAGAAATCTTACTCCCATGATATATCTCAAGTGTGAAGATTTCATCATCTATATTTGCATTATAGAGAACAAAATTTAATGCAATTTCAAGATCTTTAATTTTGTCTATATGTATGAATAAAAGTCCACTATCATGCTATTAAATCAATATATAAAATATTCTCTAATATAATTGATTGTCAAAATGTGATTTTCAAGTAGTCCCCTAAGATTTTTATAAAATGAATAGCACAATCAATTTACATGACTCTCATCTGCAATATCAGTTAATGTGCATTACAAGAGATAAAAGAACTATAGTTAACAAATAGGCATCAAATAAAAGAAACACCCTATTGCACATTGTGTTGTCCAATATCAGTGGACATTATGTTAGGTTAATCAATCAATTTGTGATTAAACAAAAAAGAAAAAAAACAACCAATTTGTGGACCTTTCAATGCTAGATTAGGACAAAATAGTGCATTTATCAACGAATCTTTGAATCTAAAAACCAATCAAGTAGTACAAATAATTTCAAAATCAAATTCTTATCATAGATAGAATATGGATCAACATTGTTATCGTCTTCTCTAATTTTCCATTGAGGAGCATTCAACTTATGATTCCTGTACTTTGGTCGGGATTTGAATGGATGTGACTCCTCGCTCTCATCTTGTTTCACGACCATAGTTGCCCTCTTCTCTTCTCCTACTTTGACACGAATAATTATTGACATATTTTTTTCGTCTTTTTTATTATTATTATTGTCCTTCACGAGTCTTCAATGGGTGGGATTGTAGTCAAAGGATGTTCAACTTAACAAAAATTTTAGTTAATTTCAGCGGTAATTTGATTACATTTGTAAAGTTGGTTGATGAGTAAATGCAATTAGAGATCGTGCATTTTTTCTCTGAAAATGAAGACCTCTATTTTCGTTGGGACTTATAAGGGGGAAAAAATAGAAAAGATCTTTTTTTTTTTTGTTAAGGGAACAAATGATATTTTCTAAGTTGACAAATATGCCCTTGAAATGGGCCATGTGAAAGTCACATGCCAATCCCCATTAGGAGTTGACGGGTCTAATAGACGAAAGTCCATGATTCGACAAGTTTTGAAAGTTAATGTGCGTGAACCAGACAAAAATTAGTTTAAGTGCAAAAATCAAATTTTTAAAAGTTTAAGTCCATCGGACCCTTTTAACCCAAAGATAAATGGACTAGTGGACCAAAATGGGCTAGCTAGAATAGATCATGGGTCGAAGCATGTTGGCCTAATATTTTTGGGCTGCTATTTTATGAATCCATCCCGTGCTATTATTTAGGCCTAAAGTGGGTTGAAAAAAAGTAATATATGGTTCTTTCTAGGTGAACTTGTCTAACTGCAGTCATGCAACACCTATAATTTCATTTCTCTTACATTTTGTGGGTTCCATTAGTCCACATCATTTTTTCATCTTTTACAACTCTTCACTCCAATTATTCAACTCTATTAATCATAACAAATAGGACCCCTCTATTACATCACACTCACATTTCATTAATATTTTTAATAAAATATTAAATTGAACATATTACTGAATTTTTATGTTATTAAATTATTAATTTAATATAATAATTAATCCTATGGAAAAAATTATTCAAATTATTAAACTATAAAATTTTATTTAATAACACACTTAAAAAAATGAAAATTTCAAAGTAAAATACATAAATTATTTTAAAATGTTTTCCTTACTTTTGTTACACAAGATCATGTGAAATTTGAGTTGTTCTTTTGACATTCCTGTTGTATCCTTTATAAGAATTTTCATCTTCTTCAAATAGATATTTTATTTCTTTTTGCATAAGGTTCTCGTGTTCTTTTTGACAAGCCAATTCGACTAAAACAATTGTTCTTTCTTTTGAGCATTCTTTCATTTTCGTAAAATCTCAATCATGAGATCCTTCATTATTTACTTTTGTTTTTACCTTTCTTTTTTATGTTTTTTCGCCCATAGGACGATCCAATGGAGGTGATGATGGATCAAATTCAAAAGTAGTAAGTATCTCTAGATTAGATGAAAATTAGTATGCACCCGAATAAGATATTTTTGTTCTTTTTAGGAACCATCAGAAATTTCTACTCTCTATTTAGGTTCATCTTTTAACAATTGCCACACATATTCATACTTGAATTATTTGCCCACATCTTGAGCATAAATCGCGTATGCATCCGTCATGATATCATTCTCACAACTTCCATTTTTCTTCCTTTGAACTACTTGTTTGTAGGACCCAACGAATTTTTGAACAACAGGGTTTAACATTTGCCAACAATATTTTTAGTGGGATCATTTCCTTATTCCGTAAATTTTGGTGATGCTCGTTGTAGTTGTCTTTGATCCTTAACCAAAATACATCTGCTTTCTAATCAATTCTCACGATTGCATCCTTAAAAATATTAAGCCAAGATTGGATAAGAAGTGTGTCATTGGATAAGACGGTGGTGGCCTATAAGTCAAGAAGGGCTAGCGTTTGGTTTGAGAAATGCAGAGAAAAAAAAAATTGTGAGTCAAGAAAAGGTTAGGTTTAGCATTTGGAAAATGGTAGAAAACTAGAAAAGAAAAAAGAAAAGAAAAAGAATTTTGTGGTAGAAAATAAAAATGAAAATGGAAGAAAACTATAAAAAAAAAACTTGTGTTGGCATAAAAACTAAAATGCCAAAATAAAAAGATTGTGTTACCGTGAGTCAAGCCTGAGTCTCTCGTGAAAAAGCAAAACATTTTAACCGTATAGTCTATAGGAAATACACAAAAAAAAATGTAGCCTATTAAATTTATAAAATTTTGTGGCCCTAAGTAAATGCTTAGGACATATATGCTCAGAGAACAATGCCTCCAATGGTGTGAAACTTACTTCAAAATTGCTCCACTTAGGGATAGCAATATTGGACATGATTTGTCAACACTACAAAAATGAAACACGCTATTAACGGGTTTTGGTTGGGGTTCCACGAGTCGATTAACTTGTTTACAACCCGCATAACTTGTTTACAACCTGCAAACCCATTTATTATTTTTCATTAATAATATATATATATATATATATAATATGATGTTTTATCATTTTATTTTTGTATAATACACACAATACAGAATACATTACATGAGTTTTCCACCTCAAACCCTAATCTCATTTTCAACTTTCACACTTCACACTTCACACTTCACAGTATCTCATTCTTTCTTTCTCTCTGTCACCACTCACCAAGTCACCATCTTTCTCAATCCTCTTGCCACCACCACTTTCTTCTTCCAGTTACATTAGTCGTCGTCGACTTGCTCTCTCTCTCTCTCTCCCTCACTCCCCATCTCTCTCTCTTTTTCTCTTTACCCATCTCATCCGTGTTGTTGTCGCACGTTTTAACAAAAGTTTCATTCGTCGCCGCAGAAGTTTCAGTCCCTCGTGCATATGGAGACTTCAATTTTTTGTATGTTTTTGTCTGCTTTACAAATTTTAGGTTCTAAAAAATAGAAGTTAATTTTTTTGTTGCCAACATTATTTTACAAATAAATTTGTTGTTTCCATATTTTTTTCAAAATTTAAATTGGCATTATTTTGAGGTAATAATATGTTGAATTTAACATAAAAAGAATTATGCCTAGAGAGAAGAAACATACTTAAAGCAAGCTTAAATGAATCATAATCATTTCTTATAGTTTTAGTATATCGAGGGATTTGGGAAGTCTCAAGAAGTGGGTCGCTACTGGTGTTATTATATAGCTAATGAAAATGTTTGAAAGTAATGAAAAGTTGAGGAGAAAGATTAAGCAAGGTTGGACAGTGTAGTACTTTTTTTTCTTTTTTTTATTTTGTTGTATTGTGAGCTCATATTTAGCATTCAGGATTTTGAGCAATTTACACTAAAATATTGATTTTTCAATTTAGCAATGATTCTCTTGAAGTGCAAATATATTACTGCAAATCTATTACTTCTAAATAACATTATTGTGGAAGTTTTAGAATAACATTATTTTTAAACATGTTATTATAGATACAGATATGTCATTACTTCCAACTAATAAAGTGGTGAAAAATGAACTGAAATCTAATGGTAAAAATATCTAGAGGGTTGGAGACCATGAAAGCTTGTTAAATTCTTTTGCTAATAAAACTTGCCAAAAGTGTAGGAGAAAACTTACATGTAAAGTTTTGAATTACTATGAGAAAATACCAAAATGTGAAGATAGGAAATAAATATGCTAATGTAAGAAATGTGGTCAAACGTATCTATCTAATAGTAGATATGAAACTGATAACATGAAAAAATATATTGAGAAATGCCCAAGAATTGATACAAAGGACATATGACAATATATCCTTGAACAATCTATTGATGGAAATTTAGTTGCAAGATCTAGGAGTTTTTACCAAACTAAGTTAGGGAATTGTTGATCAATGTTGTGATTAAACATGATTTACCTATGTCTTTTATTGAATATGAGGATGTTATGGCTATATTTTCCTACTTAGAGCCCGAGATGTCTTATATTAGTAGGAATACTTGCAAGCTCGATATAAAAAGGTCCATGCTGATTATATTTTTAAATATATCATCATCTTAGATAATGTCTTGGTAGAATTTGTTTAACATCTTATTGTTGGACTTCGATAACTACGGATGGATACATGAGTTTAATTGCACATTATTTGAAAAATAATTAGGTATTACATAAAAGGATTTTGAATTTCTCATACATGCCCCAACCATTATGATGATGCAGTGGCTGAAAAAAATTATAATTTGGTTGCTAGTTGGGAAATTGAAAAGAAGTTGTTATAAATAATTTTGGATAATGCTTCTACAAATAATTCATGTGTTGAGCTACTAAAGTGTCAGTTGAATTTGCAAGCTTATTGGTGGATTATGGTTCATTGTTCTATGTCAAATGTTGTGCACATATTCTCAATTTGATTGTTAACGAATGACTTAAAGATATTGATAAGTCAGCTGACAAAGTGAGAGAATTGTGAAATATGTGAAATGTTCACCATCAAGAAAGCAAAATGTTTTAGAGTGTGTGGCATGCAATTTTCTTGACTCCAAGAGATCTCTAAAGTAAGATATTTCTACAAGATGAATTTGACATATTTGATGCTTTCAAGTGCACTTTATTACAAACTTACCTTTTATCATTTACATTTGAGTGACTTTAATTTCAAGCACAATCCTTCTAAAAAAGAATGTGATAAAGTGGAGAAAATATGTAGTTTCTTGGAATTATTTTATGAAACAACGAATGCATTTTCTGGTATGAGATATCTTATTTCCAATTTGTATTTTTAAAATGTTTATGATTCAGTTGAAGTTGACATAATGAATGAAAAGTTATGATTACTACATAAAGAAACTGACAACTGATATGCATTGAAAGTTTGACAGGTATTGGAATAAGTACACCCCACTTTTGGTCATTGTTGTTGTGTTCAATCCCAATATAAAATGCAGTTTGTTTAATTATGTTATAAGAAACTTTATGGTAATGATGGTACATTAGAGTGTGTAAAACTTAGATAAAAACTCTCATCTTTTTGAAGCATACAAAAATAATTTTTCTACTAGTGGAGAATCAAATTCTGGCACCGTCTCATGGACAATTAAGAACAATTTCTAGAATGGTAGTAGAGGAAATTGGTACACAAAAATCAAATGCATTTCAGATTATTCCTTTTAATTATAATGTTTAATTCTCTTTGTAATTGTTATTTTATTTAAAATTATATGTTTAATTCTCTTTTATGATTTTTTTATTCTTATGATGATTTTGAAAGTAAAAACATCTTGCACCATATGCAGAAATCTGAAATAGAAGTGTATCTTGATGAACATAGGGTTGATAGAATAACTAAACTTATATCTATATAGATTATGCTAAATAGGTACATATACAAGCATATGGTGTGTGTATTATATATATATATATATATATATTATATGCATGTTGTATATGGTTGTATAGTCCAAACATAATTATACATTTTCAATTCATTTTAAAATTACAACATTAATGTTTTAGATTTTAGTTATTACACATGAGTTTTATAAATATTTTCATATAAAAATGGTCATTATAGATATATTAGTATTTTTACAAAATTATGTAAAAGTATATATACCCAACTATATACGATAGTCATTGTACCTCCATATAAAGCCCAAAATCATCATGAATACTATATATGACGATCCAAAAAGTTGTTCTTTAAAGTTCAAAAGTTGTCGTATAAAAACAAACATATATGACCGTCCTAATACGTCATATATACTTCTATATAAATGGCGGCTCTCTAAAATCATCATATAAATTATGTTTTATATGGTGGTCAGTCATAAATAATCTAATATATATGACGGTTCGTCATATAACGTTCTATTTTATATAACGGCCCAAAAAATGTCATATATAATGGTTTTACATGACGGTCCATCATATATGCTGACCATAGGACCATCATATAATCATAAATGCCACATTTTCTTGTAGTGTTAATAAAGGGTCAAATATCTAAATTGCACTTACACTTTTCGAAAATTCATAGTTTATATTTAAACTGTTTTTTATTTATAACTTGTACAAAATCATGTTTTTTGTCCAATATTGCACTTCTGTTACTATTTTCCATTATCCACAAATTTTCTTGAAATGCAAATAAAACTATTCATGAACAATTTATAATCATTTTATCTATCTATTCTCCCATCCTAAAAATATCAAAAAAAATTTACTTTCATTTTCCTCTAGAATTATTTCATTTATAAAAATATATTTTTTAAAAAGCCAATATCTAGAGAATATATTTCATTTAGAATTATTTTATTTCATCCTGCCATTTAGAGTACATTGGAATAACTACCATCTTAGATTGGTTCGGTGTTCAACACCTTCGACACTCACTTCAAGATCGACGATCTGGCATCACAGGTGGAGTACTATGGCATCGAGATTACCAATATCAAATATCATACGGTTAATATCTCTACACCGCCACCACCTTCAGGTGACATGCCCCCGCCTGTTGAGCCGTCTACTGGACCATCATCTTCCACGGCCAAAGTTTATATGAGAAGGCCTAGGATATAATTTATGTCTATCTTTTTGTACTCATGTCTACCTACCTAACTTTGAACTCTATTGTATCATTTGTCATTTCGTTTATATATCTATTTTTTTCCCAATGATGGCTCATTGGTAGTTGAGGGACTTTATTGTTTATTGACTTAGTTATATACTTTCTATTCATTCTTTTGAATGATGACAAAGGGGGAGAAAAACTATTATTGATTGCAATATATAATTGTTATGAAACTAACCATTTGTTTCAGGAAAATTTGAGATGAACTTAATAGATCAAGTTCATCAAAATCCAAATAAAGAGAAAAAAACAGCTCTAAAATGTGAAGTATGGCTATTCTTGATTTTAAATTATGTTTTTGATTGATTGAATGTGAATGGGAATTGTGTCTTGATGGCCGGGTTGGACTTATGCGATATATTTCATTTCTGTTTGCTTGTTAAAATTGTGTTGTAAAAATGATTTTTATAAGAGTTACAAAGAAAATTTTGTCAAAATTTTTACAAAACTTATGCATATTGATATGAGAGCTTTATAATTGCTTTTATAGTCTATTTATATATTCTTAAAAATGGAATGAAGGAGGATACGGAAGTTGGTAGAAAAATAGGCTCCTTTGAACCTATATAACCTTGGGTGATATCACATACTTACAATTAATCTTTTCATTTTGATATTCAATATTTGTTCAAAATTATTTCATTCAATATATTTCTCGATATCATCAAACTAAATGGTTATATTCTGCATGTGATATCTTACAAATACCTAACATATTGTAAAGAGGAACATTTTTTAAAAAATGTTTCATTACATATTATATAAATTCTTTCTTACTTTGAATACTTACAATTGTTATATACATCATGTTTCATCAATATTTGTCATCATAAAAAATTAGGAGATTGAACTCTATTGTAAATACTTGTCATCATAGGTCTGGATTGGCCAGAGTAGGATTTGTGTGAAAAAAATTGTACGTTTTGGGCCATTGTAATTTGTAATGTGTCTATATCACTGCAGAAAGTGAGCTCCAGTCTCAAGAAGTAGCACAGAGACATTGAGAAATGGAACTGGGTTGTTTAGCAGAAGCTTTGCCATATTTAACCCAGGTGACAGTGGAAACTCTTCTCGTTGCCTTAACTACACTGAGTAAGCAGCCATGTCTAAAGGAATGAATCGCTATGCCTTTGTCTGTTATGCAAATGCTCTTTCTACTCTCATCCTCTTTCCTCTTTCTTTCATCTTCGATAGGTACATCAATTACATGACCCTAAATTTTTATACTTCAATAATGTTTCTTTCCTTAATTATCAAGAAGGCTGCAATATGGAGCAGACGTTACAACCAAGGTTTAAATTTTTGTCTGGTTCCTGCTTGTATTTGGAGAAAGAAAAGACTTCCTCCTCTAACCCTCTGTCTTCTTGGCAAGTTTTTCTTCATCAGCTTGATTGGGTATGTATTTGAATTGAATTCAAAAGAACTTAATGTTTTATCTTGTAATTGAAAAGGGTTCCAATTATTTTAAGTTTTCCATTTGATTCTTTGTGAAATTTTGGGCTATTGTTTGGGGTATTGCAGGATTACAATTAATCAGACCGGTGTATTGCTGGCTTAGATTACAGCTCTCCTACACTTCTATCTGTCATGAGGAACTTAATTCCAGTTTTCACTGTTTTGCTCACTATTGTATTCAGGTATAGTGTTTGAACTTAACCCACATGTAGCATTGCATACCAATAAGAATTCTTGTGATATATGGGCCATTGCTATCATCATTGTTCCTTGATAGGATGGAAAACTTGAATTTGAGAAACTCAAAAGCTCAGATAAAGATTATAGGAACCTTGGTGTCAGCTGGAGGAGCATTAACCTTGATTGGGTATGTATTTGAATTGAATTCAAAAGAACTTAATTTTTTATCTTGTAATTGAAAAGTTTCCATTTGATTCTTTGTGAAATTTTGGGCTATTGTTTGGGGTATTGCAGGATTACAATTAATCAGACCTGTGTATTGCTGGTTTAGATTACAGCTCTCCCACACTTCTATCTGTCATGAGGAACTTAATTCCAGTTTTCACCGTTTTGCTCGCTATTGTATTCAGGTATAGTGTTTGAACTTAACCCACATGTAGCATTGCATACCAATGAGAATTCTTGTGATATATGGGTCATTGTTATCATCATTGTTCCTTGATAGGATGGAAAACTTGAATTTGAGAAACTCAAAAGCTCAAATCAAGATTATAGGAACCTTGGTGTCAGCTGGAGGAGCATTAACAGTAACCCTTTACAAGGGTTCTCCTATTGGCTCTTCAGGAGATAAATCCTCATTGACAAGCATTTTTCAATCATCAAACCATTTCTCTACCCTATCGGCAACGGAAAAAAACGGGGTAATAGGAGGGATTCTTAATGCTACATCATCTTTGTGCATCTCATTATGGATCACTACTCAGGTAATATTAGGAAAGTCAAGCTGATGTTAAGATATTTTGAGAAAATCAAGCTAATCAAAATCTGCAAACTGAAGGGAGCCATTGTTAAGGAGTATCCAACAGGGGTAACCATTGTGGCATTCTATTTCCTGTTTGGGACAATTCAATTCGCTGCAGTCTCTTTAGTTGCAGAGAGATATCAACAAAATGTTTGGACAATAAGGCCAGATATCAAGCTTATCTCAGTTATCTGCTCTGCAAGTATCTGATGCTTGAATTCTGATTTATGCTCTTTTCCCCTTAGTGCAACTTTTATTTATGCAAAATGAATTTAACACATAATACTATCACATAGGAGAAAAAATCTTGTGGTAATAGCTTATTACGGTGGTGGGTTTGTTGTTACTTGAGACTTATGTATTAGGTGCAGCATCAAAATAAGACTCATCTTTCTCAATTTAAACCTATTCTTCTATATATTTAGATATCTATTCTCTGCTCCGTCTTTGCCATTCCCATTCTTAAGAAGGTTAAAAAAAATGTAGCTGTGATATTGGTAGTGAATGAAATAATTACTTCCATTGTACAGGCTTTAGTTGGCAGTGTGATGACATTTTTATTGGAAATATGGTGCATACACAGAAAAGGCCCTGTATTTGGGGCCATGTTCAAGCCCTTTGGCATTGCTATTGCTGCAATCATGGGTGTAATCTTTCTTGGTGAAACTCTCCACATTGGAACATAAGAAATCATTTCTCTGTAATGTCTGTCTATGCAGAAATTCAATATGATTTTGAACAATATCTGATTGATACAGTAGGATCAATCTTAGTCATCATAAATAGATGATTATTTTGATGACTATGATTGATCCAATAATGTTTTCCTTATGTAACCTGTGGCACTAAGTACATCTCCTCAATTTGATGTAATTTCGTTTCTCTTTTTAATGGATCCATCCAGCTTTTCAAAACACAAACTTTTATTTATGCAAAATGAATTTGACACTTAAAATTACTCACATAGAAGTAAAAAGCTTGTGGTAATAGCTTATTATGTTAGTGGTGAATGAGTTGTTACTCGAGACTTACACATTAGGTTCAGCACCATTCATCTTTTTCTATCACTACACATTCTTCTATATATTTAGATATCTATGCTCTGCTCTTTGTCTTTGCCCTTCCCATTCTTAAGAAGGTTAAAAAAAATGTAGCTGTGATATTGGTAGTGAATGAAATAATTACGTCCATTGTACAGGCTTTAGTTGGCAGTGAGATGACATTTTTATTGGAAATATGGTGCATACACAAAAAAGGCCCTGTATTTGTAGCCATATTCAAGCCCCTTGGCATTGCTATTGCTGCAATCATGGGTATAACCTTTCTTGGTGAAACTCTCCACATTGGAACATAAGAAATCATTTATCTGTAACGTTTATGCAGAAAATCAATATGATTTTGAACAATATCTAATTTATACGGTATGGTTTTTGTTTCAGCATTATAGGAACAATCATTGTTATCATAGGTTTTTATGGAGTAATGTGGGCAAAGTTCAAAGAGAATGAAGAGCTGGGAGATTCAAACTATAATAATCTACCTTCATTTTCACTGAAGACGCCTTTGTTGCAAAAATTGAGAGATGTATAGATCAAAGGGCACCAGAGGATGTATACAAAGAAGATTAGCATGGCCTTGCCTAAGGATGCCAGGCACAAATGAGAGAATAAAAGGTAGAGACAACAAGAAAAGTGGCTTATACAAGAAAATTAGAACTTTTGTTATGTACCAGGTGCTACATTTCTTATTTTCAGGGAAAATCTTGGACAGGTTCGCCAAAAAGAGAGGTATTTGTAAGTTGCAACAATAGTATGATGGAAACGCTCTAACTACAAAAGTTGTTGAAATTTTATTTGATTGTTTTGGATTGATGCAAAAGAATTAGTAATAATGATCATTTTACTATAACTCAATTTAATTGGACAAGACACTTAGGTCCAGTATGAAATGAAACAACCTCAAATCTTGATCCAAGAAGTTTTCCAAAAAAAATATTAAAATCTTGATCCAAGAAATCATCGAATCATGCGTGTAATTTTCTACCATTAGAAACATGATTATCATGTTGTGAATATTTTATACCTGAGCAAAAATGTAATCATTGTTAAAAAGACAAAAAAGCCCCTTCAAAAACTAATTTTTATTCCCTATCCCCCTTAGGAAAAATCGTTTTTTGATGGGACATTTATTTCATATGAAAAGATAAACCTTACACAAGATTTTTACAACCTTTTTAGATATTGAAATCACATACTGTTTGATTATATTATTCTTTCCCAAGCATAACTTCTAGAAGTAATGATCATCCATCTAATTATTTATCAAACTTACTATTTAAAGAAAAATAAACTTGCTGTTTCTCTTTGACCTGAAATAGTATAACTATGTATGAGAATTATTGCACTAAAAATACACTCACAACACATACTTGTTCAGAAAGCAGAGATGGGGTTGATTTCTTTCTTAGCAGAATTGGCACCATTCGCAGCCATGATTACTTTGGAAACAATTGTCGTTGGCGCAAACACACTAAACAAAGCAGCCATCTCCAAAAGAATGAGCCGTTACTTCCTTGTTTTCTACTCAAATGCACTTGCTAGTCTCATCCTCCTCCCTTTTGCTTTGTTCTTCCAGAGGTTTCTCCTCTTCCTTTTCTTCATATACTTTATGTATATGTTTGTACATACGTATACATGTATGTATTCTGATTTTTTTTCCATTTTTGTTGGATTTTATTTTTTTGTAGAACAAAAAGGCCTCCTCTCAATTTCTGTATCCTTTGGAAGGTTTTCCTTCTAAGCATGATAGGGTTTGTACTTGAATTGTAATTAAAGGACTGAATTGTTCTGATGTCTTGTTATTCATGAGAAATTCTATTTTTTGATGATGCAGGACAACCCTGAATCAAAATTTTATATATGCCGGCCTAGATTATAGTTCTCCTACACTTGCATCTGCTATGAGAAACTTGGTTCCTGCTATTACCTTTGCTCTTGCTGTTGTCTTCAGGTGCTGCTAATTTATTTTCTTGGTTGGAGTTGGGGGGGGGGGGGGGGAGAGATAATAGATTCTGCTTTCTATTCTAAAAGTATGGATGAGATAATACATGGTTAGTATTAAAATATCATCTACAATCTTTTACTTCTTTCAATAAAATATTTTCTTAAAGAAAAAAAAAGCATATCGACTCTATCATTATATATAAAGAACAATTATTAATTAAATTGGGAACAAGAAATAATTAAACCAATTAATAGAAGTTCAATATCGATATCATTGTAAAAATAGATGCTATGTTTTCTCTTTTAGGATGGAAATTCTGAACTTGAGAAGCTCAAGAAGTCAGATCAAGATCATGGCTACCTTATTGTCCATTTCAGGAGCTACAATTGTAATCTTTTACAAAGGCCCATCATTAGTATCCTTATCAATCTCCTCCAAAACCTCTATGCAATCACCACAGTTTGTATTTGATCTCTTGGTAGTGGAAAATAATTGGGCCATTGGAGGCTTCTTCCTTGCTAGTTCATCTGTTTGTGTTGCAATATGGATAATTGCTCTGGTTAGTATTAAAAATATCATCAATAATCTTTTACTTCTAATTTGTTGCATATATGGTCTTAGATAATTAATTTTGAATATTTAAGCTAATCAAATTATTTATATGGTACCCTTTCTAGAGAGCAATTCTGGAGGAGTATCCATCAGAGATTACCATAATGGGATTCTATTTCTTGTTTGGAAGTATTCAATGTTTTGCAGTGTCTTTAGTTGCAGAAAGAAATCATCCAAATGCTTGGAAAATAAGTCCAGATATTGAGCTCATAGCAGTCATCTTCAGTGTAAGTCAATATGAATAAGTACTAGTTTATGAGTTTATAAGAGAAAAGAAAATAAGTGAAAAAAGAGAGAATTTTTTTTTTTGTTTCTTTTTTGTTTGAGAGTTTAGGTAGAAAGAAATGAATTTGTTTCCACATTTTGAAGGTTAGGTGAGAAAAAAAAAGTGAATATGATGATACTTGTTAATTAATTTAATTTAATTTTATATTTTATTTTTCCTCATTTGTTTCCCCTTTTTAAAAAAAATATTAATTTGACTCTCTCAAGATTGCAAGTTTCCAGTATTCCATTTAAACGAAAACTATGATTATTTTAGGTAGACAAATAATTTTAGATGAAACGAAGTAGTAATTTCTCAATAACTAAATAAAACAGAAAAAATATTTGTGATAAATTTAGTTGTGTTTTTTTAGCTGCCTGGTAGTATTCTTTCACCCTTTTCAGGCTTTGTTTGGATGTGCGGTCGCCTGTTGCATGGAAGCATGGTGCATATACAAGAAGGGCCCTCTATTTGTGGCTATGTTCAAGCCCTTAAGTATTCCCATTGCAGCTCTTCTCGCATTCATCTTCCTTAATGAAGCGCTCCACATTGGAACGTAAGAAATCTCCTCTCTACTCTTACTTTCTCCGTTCGTTGAATGGAAATATTGAATGTTCATATTTGATTGAGATTTAAGATTAATGAAAGTATTTTATTATTTTTATTATTAATTTGGTCTGGAGTAAGGCTATTAGTTAAAAAATATAAATATTTTAAATTAAAGAATTTGTTAATAGAAATTTAAATAAAATATATATTATTTTTAAAAGTAATTATTTAATTTTAAATATCGAGAAATATATAAAAATGATCCAAAAATAAATTCTTGGACTATGAATGACTAAAGCCAATAATATCTATATGTTTTTTGTTATTCTTTATGCAGTATTATTGGAGGAATTCTCGTTATAGTGGGACTTTACGGGGTAATCTGGGCAAAGTCCAAAGAAAATGAAGAGCAGCGAGATTCTGAAGGTGATTTTCGTCATTCATTATCAAAGCAGACGCCATTGCTGCAGACCCCATGAACGTGCAATAATACTTGATAAAATATGTTGTTTATTTGAATATTTATATTTATATTTTTAAATAATCAAAATGAAATATTTATTTAGGTAAAATCATATTAAAACCTAAAACCGGAGTTTTTGTTTAAGAATTTCCATAAAAGGATCTTCAAAAATTAATAAATTTGAAAATTCTGTTATATGATATCATACTTTCAATTAAATAGGTTCGTCTTCAACGAATAAAATTAGGTGAATAAGATTAGGTAGGATCACTACTTTAAGTAATGACTTTGTGATTCTTAATATATATTCAAATTTTTCATAAATTTGAAGTAACAACAATTAATTAATACTCTCTTCCTTTCTCGTTTTTATTTTAGGATATCTAAAATTAAATATTCAATTTCATACAATAAATATATTTTTTATTCTAAAATTTTGTAATTAAACATTTCATTCCATTAACATGTGTGTTCCATCACTAATTACTTTAATAATTATGGCAATGTAATAACTTAGTCCAAAGCTCTTAATTTTTAAATTATGTTAAGTTAATTTCTTTTTTAAAAATTAAAAGTGAACAATTAATTTCAAACAGATATAATTGATTTTTATATTTCCTTTTGTCTCTAAAATATTTTCAACTAGTGATCATGTATGAAAATTAAGAAAATATTAAGATTCATAAAAATAAGATTAAAAAAAGACTATAATACCGTCCATACTAAATTATTTAACGTGTCAAATGATTTTTTGAGATATAAATATATTTAATAAGTCAAATGATTTAAAGTAAAAGGATTTGTTAGGAATAATGACTTACGAGATTAATCGGATTTTTTTTTATAAGAAAAATAAAAAATTGACCATATTTTAAGGAGAAAGGGACATCTTACTAACTTATTAAGCCAATGAATGAGACCTGTGAAATCCAAACCATTAAACATTAAACAAGCTCGATTCAAAAGTCACGGTTAATGTGGACTTATTGGGTGCAGTAGTCACAGTTCGTAAGGGATGGCAAAATTCTGGGTAAGGACAAGAATGACAACTGGGATACACTTTTCTTCATGGACCCTGCAAAGTCTCCTTTACCGATGACAATTTTAGTATAATTCGTTCAAATGTGAAAATATCTTACATGTCTCTCTATTGTCATTCTCAATTGTATACTTTATACAATATTTTTCGTGTCCACTCACTTCAAAATATTTATATAAGAAATAATACATATATTAAAAATATATATAAAATGTTTATAAAATATATTAATAAAATACAAAATATATTACATTACCAAATTTTATGAAATGCATTCACATTACATATTTGATTTTCTTATCATTAAGTTTTTGTATAAACCTATATACACGATATTTTTAAGTAAAATTTTTGAGATTATAACATTGTACTTTATCTTTAAATTTATTCCATAATTTAAAAAGTTCTCGTTGAAACACTTACACAAATATGCGTCTTAAAATTCAATCGAATGTCATTCATCGATTCTTTACTAAAACCATATTTTATGAAAGTAATTTTATCTTCTCAATTTCTAAAGAGAACTGACATTATCGATTGGAGTTCCACCTGACACGTCTGTAATATACTTATAATATCTTACTTCTCCTTTTTTGGCAAAACTACTTTTACCCAAACTAAGTTAACATTTGGAAAAATTGGGTAGATCATCCCTACTTAATTGGATATTAATTTCAATTAACAATCTAATGTCATTGGACATTTTTTTAGACATTAACAATCGCAATCTTTTCATTCTCATGTTATATATTTTTGTCAATGCATTAGTAAAGAGCAAATAGCACTCCCTCTGTCCCAAATTCATAGGTTTATTTGATTTTTCACATCGATTAAGAAAACATAATTATGTTATTGAAAATGTGTATTTTTCATAAAATATTCTTAAAATACCATCACCAATTATCATTTCAAAGTAAATTTAATGCACTTTTTAGATACAAACAATCTCGTTTTAAATAGGGATATTTTGGTCAACTAACAAATACTTATACTTTTAATAAGGAAAGTGACATATAATTTGGAACAAACCAAAAAGGAAAATAAATCTATCAATTTGGAATGAATGAAGTAATAAATTTGAAGTTTACGGATTGAATCATCCATATTTTAAATAAAGAAATATGGATAACAAGTTTTTATTTAAAGTAACTATGTACAAGAAAGTTGAAGAAGTATAATCTTAGTTTGAACAAGAATGAATTTTTAAAAAGTAACAATACATATATAAAAACAAAGGGTAAAGATCTACTCAAAGCTTATCAACAATTTGATATAAGAATAAAACTTTATACACAAATCTTCCTCTTGAAAAATGTAATATCCATGAACTCTCTTCATTGTTTTTCTTTTTTACTTTTCTCTTTTATATATATATATATATATATATTTTTTTTTTTATGTAAAAAATTAATAAACGATGCTAATATCAAAGAAAATTAAATGGTAATAAAATCATTTTTACATTAGGTTCAAAATAGGACCAAGGGATATATTTTGTAGTAATGATAAATTTAGAAATACTCAATCGCACAAATAAGGCCTTATGTCATCCTTAAATAAAGCGAAATCATTTTATTTTGTCTCAAGATGTGGAAAGACAAGTTTTAGAGTATTCAAATTCATTAATAAATACATTATACAAAATATTTAAACTATCATCTAGTTAAATACTAATGTTTTTATGATTCGAGTTTCATAATAAAAAGATTTAGCCACATAAAGTTAACTTATTACATTTTAATCAAATTGCAAAAACATTCAAGTAAATTTTTGAAAGCATTTAATAGAAAATGGAAAAATCGTAAAAGGTTTGAAAAATTTTAACACAAAATTACATACTACTAAAATAATTTGATTAACAATTTATTGAGGCAATACTTTTTAAATTAAAAAAAATTCTTACCCAAACCATAGTCTCCCACACTGGAAGAATACATTCTCCTTGATGTAAAAACACACAAAAAGTTACAAAAATAAAATAACATAGAACATAAAATTATGTGTTTTAGGAATTGCTCCTTATTCAACCATTATTAAATCATTTCTAAATCCCAACAATTTAAAAGCATAGAAAAGACATAACAAATTAGTAATTAAGGAAAGGAGATAACACCAAACTATTAAAAGAAATACTTGCAATTTCAACTCCAAATCTATATTAGAATCTTTTTTGCGATTGTTACTAAAATTTGGCCAGTTGATAAAAGGTACTGTTGAATTCACAATAGGAGCAAAATTTTCTAATTTAATCATTAACTCCATCATAGTAGGTGCTGAAATGAGATTTCTTCTTGAAATCGAAGATAGAAACTTATGCTCAACAATATTGTCCATAATTGCTAATAAACTATCAAAGAATTGATTAACATTAAACAATTTAATAAATTTATTATGCAAATTCAAGTTTAACTAAGAAAGTATATTGAATAATTGTTTCATTATGAATGTCATGATAGTTGTGCGTTCATAAAGTGAGTTAACTTGTACTACATATCCATATGTCTTCTCATAGAATGGTTTAAGAGGAGTTGGAATAACACCTATCGTATGAGCATTTTCTAAGTGTGTTGTCCAAGCAACTATTCCAATTAAACCAGCATTATCGCCACAATATAGTAAATTCATCTTTCGATGAGCTAACATTTTCCTCAAATCAAGTGCGGCATTCAAATAAAAATCCTAATTCCCAATAGTTGTTTCGCCAAGAAGACAAATTGTTTTAAATGTTATGGTGAGGGAATAATTGATGAAGAACTAACTATTGTAATGACTGCAAAAGTGATTCAACTACAAAAAAACATGAAAACAAAAAAAGAATTCAGAAAGAAATAATATGTATATATATATATATATATATATATATATAAGTGGCTCACATCTTCTTATGATTTTACATTGAATAATGGTTTAAACACTATCTATGAGTCAATGATTTGCTTCTCATCCAATTTTTTTTATAAATTGGCAAACATGGTCTTTTAACGTCAGATTTTCAAGACTATATCGTTGTCTACCATCCTTGAATTGAAGCCATAAATTGAGAAGTGCAATTTGTATTTTCCTATTAGAATGCATCTCAGCAGTCAATATATATATTATGGACTTATATATCATATTGTTTTGTTATATTCACTTATATAATTACTTTTATATATTAAATATTTGTCTTTTTATTGACAATATAATATTTTTTTATATAATTTATTTATGCACCACATATATAATTATTTATACATATTATATTTATCTTTTTCACAAATTCTTTATACTTATTATGATTATGTTAAATCAATATTTTAATTATCTTTTAAAAAGTCTTAATAACATTTATATTACATATTTATCTATTTATAAACTACTTATATTGCCTAATTCAGTTAATATTGTTTTAGTATTATCATTATCAACTTGCTCAGAGCTGAAGGATATCATAATAATTGGATTCATTAATGAGATGAAATTAGTAGAATTCAACTTGAATGAGGTATTCAAGTGGATAAACCCACGGCAACTCTATGTTTAGGGGTCACAAAGCTCAAACTTTGCAATCATTCGTGTTTGGAGTTGGGGGTGACAAAACGGGCTGCTCGGCCCGACCCGATTTGAGCCAAGATAGAAATTCGAGTCGAGCCGGGCCTGATTTTTTTAGAGCCTAAAATCTTACAGCCCAGTCTAGATTTATACATGGGTTGGTTTGGCTCGATAGTGTCAAAACGACAACAATTTTTGCCTAAAATGCAATTTTCTCATTTAGCCCGCGAGGCAACCCAACCTAGCCTGAATTTTGGTTTGAATGGCTTGGCCCGACAGGGCCAAGATAGAAATACGGGCCGGATTGGAGCAACTCAAATTTTCACGATCCTATTATTATAGAGTTCAACTCGGCCTAAAAATCGAACCATGCTTAAATTGACACCCCTATTTGGAGTGTCAGACTTCAACTTTTTCACTTTGGTGTCATATCTCTCTCATGTTCAGGTGAATAAGGCTGCCACATTAATAGTCTGGTCTACCACTGACGTTACTCGTTAAGGTCCATTCTAGGTCACATCTCCTCCTAAGGGCCATGCCAGATTCTATATTTAAAAAAAGAATCATTTTAGTTAATCCCTCTAAAACAACCATGACTAAAAGAATGAATAGAAAAGCCTTTGTCTTTTCACAGAAGATGTTTTTGTTGCAACAAATACTTGCAAACACTTTCAATACTATGATGAAAAAGCTTAAAACTACAAAAGTTGTTGAAATCTTATTGAATTGTTTTGGATTAATGCCAAAAAATTATTATTATTATCATTTTAATATAACCCAATTTAGTATATATTAACATGAATTACCTAAGTGGAAGACATATTTATGTCCCTTTTGGTCTCAAATTCAAGCATTACGGAAGTAATATATTACTCCTTTCATTCGAAATTGAATTTTTCATATTTCTATTTTAGTTTGTTTGGAACTTAGTGTCCATTTTTCGTAAATAAACACATTTTATACAAAATTTTATTAATAACTTCCTTAATTTAAGGAATTTATATCGCACTAACTTATATGTCATATCATTCACCGCCTTAATTTAAGGGATTTGAATATCACTAGCTCATGGATTCAACTATCACTTATATTCATTACTTTAATTTAGACTATTTTCAATGGTGTTGTCAATATTAAGAAAAAGTCATGTCACATAAACAAAGTTGACATTGCAATTAATTTTTTCACTTCAATACAGAAAGTCTTGGAGGTTATCATGCTTACGTGACAATAAATTTTATTAACAAAGTCATGGAAATTGTCAAAGGGAAAGATGTCAAAATTTAGGAGAAAAGATAAACACGTTGGAAAATTTTGGAAAAAAAAATCAAAACGAAAAGCGCACAAGAAAGATAAACATGATAAGTAAGCATTGCAGTGGTCCTTGACATTTATGCATTGGAGTCAATTTTAAAGTTTGACAATGTAGTGATTTGACATTCATATGATGTGGCTTGACATTTCATTCATTAAGAGCATCTCTAATGCACGAATGTCAATGTAAAAAAAAATATCATGTGGTAATTGATAATTGGAGTGTCAATCCACGTAAAATAAATATCAAATCACTTGACATTCAACTTTAAAAATTATCTCCAATACACCTCAACAATGAATTACATTGTTGAGGTGTCATTTGCTAATTAGTGAATTTATTAAAAAGCAATAATACAATCAATTACATTGTTCATATTTCATTTTCTAATTGATGAATTTATTAAAAAAATATTATTATTTATCTATATGACATGCTGAGTCAGCATGTCAAAGATGTGACATTCTTTTTTATATTGTCAAGGACACGTCAACAGGACATTACCTCATAACATTTGCATTGGAGAAAAATATTTAATGACATCCTTTATTTTGATGATGTGATATAACTTTTTGTAACATTGATAATATGCATTGAAGATGCTCAAGTGTCATTTGTTATATTTTTTATTGATATTGATATTACTATTGGAGATACTCTTAAAGAGATTTACGACTAACTAACTCATTATCAATTATATTAATATTAATAATAATTTGATAATTTAAATAAAGTTAAAAGTCTTATTTAATTTTTAACTAAAATTAAAAGTAAATATTTAATTATAGATTAATGGAATATAAAACTTTGTGCTAAGTTTTTTCTTTTCTCATGATGAATTAGTCGTTGTCCATTTGGGTAAGAAACAAAAAGTCAGTGTAACTTACATCTTAATGAAAGTACTTTCCTCCATCGGTTTTCATTCTTTAATTAAAAAAATTCAAAATATTTTTGCTTCCGAAGCTCCCACTTTACCACTATATATATATATATATATATATATATATATACTATTTTATAAAGTAATTGAATATATGTGCCCAAATAAAATCACATCATATATCTAAATGCACAAATAAAAATCATTTTGCAAATACAATACTCCCTCAATCATTTTTTATAAATAGTTGGAAGACTATTCACACAGGTTTTTCTTTTGGTGACATATCCTAATTTATTTTATTCTGAAAGTAAAGAAGGGGAGAGATGGGAGAAAATAAGAAAGAGAGGAAAAGAGACAAGAAATAGAGAAATTAAATTTTGTTTTGGGAACAAGAAAGAGATAAGAGGGAAGATAAGAGATAAGTAGGTACAACTTTGTTGGTACGTAACAATACTTATGTAGCTAAAATATAAGATTCGAGACATACTCTCAGACAAAATATTATATATTGAGAGAAAAAAAATATTAAATAAGGATAATATTAGAAATACATGCTAAAATATTCCTAAAAAATAATAAAATGATAGAGTTATAATTGAAGACAAACAAAATCTTTTAATGACTTATAAAAGAAACTAGGGACCATACGATTTATTCTCAAAGAAAATTGAACCTAAATACTAAAATCTGTATCTAGTAGCATCAATGAAAAGCACATATAAACAATGTAGGCAGCATTTTCCTCTACGAAACAACCTCAAATCTTGACCACTGTGCTATGGCTTTGTTGTAGTGTTTTCGATTTGCTCTTATTCAGAATTTCAAGAAAGTAATAGTGGAAGGGGATTGTAAAGAAATTTCAAGAAAGTAATAGTTGAAAATTGTGTGTTTTAAAAATTCATTTGGAAAGGAAAAAAAATTATTTACTCACGATTTCGTAATTTTTTGAAAATGTAATAACAAAGTTACAACAAATGTCACCACAATTATGATAATGAAACAAACAATATGTCATCTTTTAAACTATGTATATGTACGATTATCTTTGAAGTTAATTATATGTATGATCATTATCTTTGAAGCCAATTATAGGCAACCATGATTGGTAATAATCACCTCTCTTTTTTTATAACTTTCAAAGAATTAAATGACTGATGGCACACTTCTTTTAACTTAGAAAATTCAAGCATTTCTTACTAAATTTCAATAAAACTGACTGTTTTTTAACTTCAATCCATATCCTAATACAACCTACAGTTTCCAAATTCGAGTTCCGTTGAGTTTTTATTTATAATTCCCATAAACTTTCAGATTTTCATAATCCCACTCCCACGTGTTCTCCATCTAGAGTATTTTTTTGTCTTTGAAAATTTAAGGGTTTGGCAAAACTTACTTTCATGAATCAGGTTGAAGTGCACTTTAGGGTTCTAAAAACTTTTTATATTACGTACTCATTTGTTTAACTTTTTCTTTTTTCTTTTTAATTATAAGATTTTTACATCTTTTAACTATATGTGGCAAAAAACATTTATATTATTTTTATTTTTTCACTTTTTTCTTATTTTCAAGAAGTAAATTTATCTTCTTTTTTTTATCACTTTGTTATTCCCAATACAAAATTTTGTTTTCTATTCATATATTTATTTTGTTACTTGTTTTCAAGACAAAAGTTTTCCTACTCTTTCTTATTCTTAAGACAGAAATAAATAAAAGTATTTTTGGAACTACTACCTCCATAAAAATTATAAGATCTTAAGAGCATTTCACACATTAAGAATATTTTAATTCAAAAAATATCATCATATATTATGCCTTAATTTTTCTTGAAAGTTTAGAACTAAACCATTTATTTTCTCTAATTTTATTTAAGAGTATGAACAATATATGAAATAATACATAAAATAACATTCAAAAGTATCAAAAGATCTTTTATTTTGGAAAATGAATTTGCTCAAAAGATACGAGAGTAAAATATTTTCTTGCTTTGTATGAAATTACTTCTAAGATATTATATTTTATTTTCTTGATTGTATGAAATTATTTATAAGATATTGTATTTTAGGGATGGAGGTTGGATAATTTAAATTATGTGATCTAAATTAGGTGGGCAAATTAGCCAATTAGTCCTTATTTTTATTTTTTTGCCACAGTAGTCTTTGATATTTTATTTCGGTTACAGTAGTCTCTTATCTAATTTCGAAGAAGTATTTTGAACCCTAATTCAATATTTCAGTGTAAAAAATGCTAAAATTTGCAGTTACGCAACACGTGGCTTGATAAATCCAGCCACCCACTTTTCCACCGGAATTCTGATCACTTTTTTTTTAGCAGGATTTCAATTTAGGAAGAGAAATAGATAGGGTAGAGTTATAGCTGAGATATAAATAGTCAAGTTGGTAAGATGCAGTGAAAGAAATTTTTTAGTAATGCAGATTCAAATATCGTGTGTTGTAAATTTTAGTCAAATGTTGTAAAAATTTATAATGAGATTTGAATCTTTTTACTCCCGTCAATCATCCGAGCACACGATTTATAATTCACTACCAGTTTATAATTAAGGTAACTCTTATACACGTGATCTCTCCTCATAAAAGGAAACAGGACTGTAGCAGGACTACCTGGACCTACTCCATATAGGACCATGGAAGTGGAACAATCCAATTAATCTGGAACCTCACATGAATGAAATGGAGGAAGCTAACGAGTAGAGGAAAAAGTCACAGGAACAAGCATTTAGAGATGGGGTTGAAGAGTTTTGCTGTAGAATCTCTGCCATATGCAATGATGGTAATGGTGGAATGTCTTGATTGTGGCTTATCCACACTCGGCAAAGTAGCAATGACCAAAGGGATGAGCCATTATGTCTTTGTTTTCTATTCAAATGCACTTGCTACATTCATCCTCCTCCCTATTTCTTTTGTATTGGGAAGGTATGTATCTCGTTTTACTCACCCTCGGAATTAATCAAGCAAATCTGAGTTTTTTTTCTTCTTTAATCTTATCTCTTGCTGCTTGATTTCATTTGCAGAACCAAGAGGCCTCCTCTCAGCTTCTCTTTGCTGTGTAAATTCTTCCTCCTCAGCCTTATTGGGTATGTTCTTGAATCCAAATGAGTTCAGAAATCTTGAAATTATGAAGGTTTTCTATGATTGTTTTTCTTATTTCCAAGTTTTTTGAGACAATCCATTTTGGTATTTTTTGCAGGATTACAATAATGCAGAACTGTGTATTTACAGGTATAAATTATAGCTCTCCGACACTTGGATCTGCTATGAGCAACTTAATCCCAGCTGTTACATTCCTTCTTGCCGCCATTTTCAGGTACCACTTGGAGTCCAAAAGCTGTTTTCCTTAATATCTTGCAATAATTTGAAGGTCATACACAGACATATACAGAAATGATTACTAGCTGACTTTATATAAGAAAGCCCTTTTCCTCTGAATGATTGCTTCGTTTATAGGATGGAAGAGTTGAATTTAAGAAGCTCAAGAAGTCTTATTAAGATCATGGGAACCTTGGTGTCAATTGCAGGAGCATTAACCATAACCCTTTATAAGGGTTCCCCAATTGGTTCTTCAAAAATTCAATCTTTGCCGACTTCCTCCTATGTCTCTCTTCAATCATCAAAATTCCTCCATCTACAGGGGCTGTCAAATAATTGGGTTATTGGAGGCCTCTTTCTTGCTATTGCTAGTTCGTGTGCTGCAATTTGGAACACTGCTCAGGTAATTTTAGGGAATACTTACTATAAGAGCATAGTTTCTTGGAAGTTAGAGTTGAGGTAATAAAATATCATGTACTATTTCTAGGCGGCAATTCTCAAAGGGTACCCATCAGAGGTGACAATTATGGTATTCTATTGCTTGTTCGGGAGCATTCAATGTGCTGTAGTTTCCTTGGTTGCTGAGAGAAATCATCCAACTGCTTGGAAACTAAGGCCTGATATTGAGCTTATCTCAATCATCTACTCTGTGAGTAAAATAACTCGGATCCTAATCCAAGTTACTTTCAACTTTGGCATTGAAAATTAAGTGGTTTTCGCCCATCTTCAATATATTTTCTTACTTTGTAGGCTGTATGTGGAAGTGTGATAACATATGGTGCAATGACATGGTGCATACATAGGAAAGGCCCTGTATTTGTAGCCATGTTCAAGCCCTTGAGCATTGCTATTGCTGCAGTCATGAGTGTCATCTTCCTTGGTGACACACTGCACGTTGGAACGTACGTTCCTCTCTCTCTCTCTCTCAGAGATAGCAGAACCTATAATTATGATACAAGGACACGAGGATAGACATCTAAAGCATTAATGTATCTCAAATTTATCTTTTGCAGCATTATCGGTGCAGTGGTAATTATCATAGGCTTCTATGGAGTAATGTGGGCACAGTCCAGGGAGAATCAAGAGCAGGGAGATAGCAAATCAGTTGATTTACTGAGTTCAACTTCACAGAAGACACCTTTGCTGCAGAATGAAGATGTATAGAGCAGGAGAATTCTAAGTGATGCATAAATAACTACAGATTAGGAGACAAATAAGTAGGATTTAGTTAATCATCTGATATATTTAGGGGGGCTGCTTTAGTTCCTATAACTAGTGATGCATATTCCCCTCAAAAAAAAAAAACAAACTAGAACTAGTAATGCATAAGAACTTAATTTAATCCTCTCCCATAATCTTCCAAACAAGGAGCAAATGTTTGGAAATATGTTCATTTAGAACATTTATGTATTGCCTTTGAAGTTTTACATTTATTAGGAAATTAAAAAAAAATCCTTCTCTTGTTTCATGCAGCTCTCTGGTCTATGCCTATGAATCCAAATTTGGTATATCTGGATTAACATTGCGTTCGAAGTTATGTGACAACATAAAGAAGCGCCAATAAATTGATAAACATAAGGGAAAATAAATTTTAAAAAATTAATACTCTCTTCATTTAAAATTTGTTCTTTCATTTTATTATAAAAACTCTAATAAAAATTCATCAAATTCCACAAAAATCCGTTACATAGAATTAAATGTAATTCTATTAAATCTATTAAATTCTATGAAATTATATTAAAATCTATAAAAATCGACCTTACTTAAAAATTTCAGTTTGAGAGATCCCTTAAAAACATGTTATATCCCTTAAAAACATAAAATAAGAATTACACTAATTGACGGATATATCATGTCATAAATTTTTTAAGCGTATATTTGGTATTTTACTATTCAAAAAAAATATAACTGATTTAAATACTAAAAACATCTATTTTAAAGCCATTTGAATTTTTTTTACCAAATTTAGCATATTATTGAGATTATTTTTGGTATCAATGGCTTTCAAAGATATGTTTTTAGTGCTTAAATCACTTAGATTTTTTTTTTAACAGTAAAGTATCAAATATGCACTTAAAAATTACTTCTAAAAATAATAACAAGTCTGACAATTTTTCAACAAAATTCGAACGAATCAGCATAAATATTAAATATAAGGGACAGAAATACTCTCTCTTTCTCACAGAGATAGCAGGACCTATAATTATGATACAAGGACACGAGGAGAGACATCTAAAGCATTATGTATCTCAAATTTATCTTTTGCAGCATTATCGGTGCAGTGGTAATTATCATAGGCTTCTATGGAGTAATGTGGGCACAGTCCAGGGAGAATCAAGAGCAGGGAGATAGCAAATCAGTTGATTTACTGAGTTCAACTTCACAGAAGACACCTTTGCTGCAGAATGAAGATGTATAGAGCAGGAGAATTCTAAGTGATGCATAAATAACTACAGATTAGGAGACAAATAAGTAGGATATTTAGTTAATCATCTGATATATTTAGGGGGGCTGCTTTAGTTCCTATAACTAGTGATGCATATTCCCCTCAAAAAAAAAAAAAAACAAACTAGAACTAGTAATGCATAAGAACTTAATTTAATCCTCTCCCATAATCTTCCAAACAAGGGGCAAATGTTTGGAAATATGTTCATTTAGAACATTTATGTATTGCCTTTGAAGTTTTACATTTATTAGGAAATTAAAAAAAATTCCCTCTCTTGTTTCATGCAGCTCTCTGGTCTATGCCTATAAATCCAAATTTGGTATATCTGGATTAACATTGCGTTCGAAGTTATGTGACAACATAAAGAAGCGCCAATAAATTGATAAACAGAAGGGAAAATAAATTTTAAAAAATTAATACTCTCTTCATTAAAATTTGTTCTTTCATTTTATTATAAAAATTCTAATAAAAATTCATCAAATTCCACAAAAATCCGTTACATAGAATTAAATGTAATTCTATTAAATCTATTAAATTCTATGAAATTATATTAAAATCTATGAAAATCGACCTAACTTTAAAATTTCAGTTTGAGAGATCCCTTAAAAATATAAAATAAGAATTACACTAATTGACGGATATATCATGTCGAAATATAGTCAAAAAGTTGTCAAAAAGTCATCCGACTTATTATTTAACTTTTAGATATAAATTTTTTAAGCGTATATTTGGTATTTTACTATTCAAAAGAAATAACTGATTTAAATACTAAAAACATCTATTTTAAAGCCATTTGAATTTTTTTTTTACCAAATTTAGCATATTATTGAGATTATTTTTGGTATCAATGGCTTTCAAAGATATGTTTTTAGTGTTTAAATCACTTAGATTTTTTTTTTAACAGTAAAGTATCAAATATGCACTTAAAAAATTTACTTCTAAAAATAAATAACAAGTCTGACAATTTTTCAACAAAATTCGAACAAATCAGCATAAATATTAAATATAAGGGACAGAAATACTCTCTCTTTCTCACAGAGATAGCAGGACCTATAATTATGATACAAGGACACGAGGAGAGACATCTAAAGCATTAATGTATCTCAAATTTATCTTTTGCAGCATTATCGGTGCAGTGGTAATTATCATAGGCTTCTATGGAGTAATGTGGGCACAGTCCAGGGAGAATCAAGAGCAGGGAGATAGCAAATCAGTTGATTTACTGAGTTCAACTTCACAGAAGACACCTTTGCTGCAGAATGAAGATGTATAGAGCAGGAGAATTCTAAGTGATGCATAAATAACTACAGATTAGGAGACAAATAAGTAGGATATTTAGTTAATCATCTGATATATTTAGGGGGGCTGCTTTAGTTCCTATAACTAGTGATGCATATTCCCCTCAAAAAAAAAAAAAACAAACTAGAACTAGTAATGCATAAGAACTTAATTTAATCCTCTCCCATAATCTTCCAAACAAGGGGCAAATGTTTGGAAATATGTTCATTTAGAACATTTATGTATTGCCTTTGAAGTTTTACATTTATTAGGAAATTAAAAAAAATTCCCTCTCTTGTTTCATGCAGCTCTCTGGTCTATGCCTATAAATCCAAATTTGGTATATCTGGATTAACATTGCGTTCGAAGTTATGTGACAACATAAAGAAGCGCCAATAAATTGATAAACAGAAGGGAAAATAAATTTTAAAAAATTAATACTCTCTTCATTTAAAATTTGTTCTTTCATTTTATTATAAAAATTCTAATAAAAATTCATCAAATTCCACAAAAATCCGTTACATAGAATTAAATGTAATTCTATTAAATCTATTAAATTCTATGAAATTATATTAAAATCTATGAAAATCGACCTAACTTTAAAATTTCAGTTTGAGAGATCCTTAAAAATATAAAATAAGAATTACACTAATTGACGGATATATCATGTCGAATATAGTCAAAAAGTTGTCAAAAAGTCATCCGACTTATTATTTAACTTTTAGATATAAATTTTTTAAGCGTATATTTGGTATTTTACTATTCAAAAGAAATAACTGATTTAATACTAAAAACATCTATTTTAAAGCCATTTGAATTTTTTTTTTACCAAATTTAGCATATTATTGAGATTATTTTTGGTATCAATGGCTTTCAAAGATATGTTTTTAGTGTTTAAATCACTTAGATTTTTTTTTTAACAGTAAAGTATCAAATATGCACTTAAAAAATTTACTTCTAAAAATAATAACAAGTCTGACAATTTTTCAACAAAATTCGAACGAATCAGCATAAATATTAAATATAAGGGACAGAAATACTCTCTCTTTCTCACAGAGATAGCAGGACCTATAATTATGATACAAGGACACGAGGAGAGACATCTAAAGCATTAATGTATCTCAAATTTATCTTTTGCAGCATTATTGGTGCAGTGGTAATTATCATAGGCTTCTACGGAGTAATGTGGGCACAGTCCTGGGATAATGAAGAGCAGGGAGATAGCAAATCAGTTGATTTACTAACTTCAACTTCACAGAACACCTTGCTGCAGAATCAAGATCATGTATAGAGCAGGAGAATTCTAATTAAGTATTGCATAAATAACAACATATTAGGAGGCAAATAAGTAGATATTTATAAGCTAATCTTCTGATATATTTAGGGGGCCAGCTTTAATTCCTATAACTAGTGATGCATACAAACTTAATTTAATCTTCTCCCAATAATCTTCAAAACAAGGAGCAACCCTTTGGTGCTGAGTGTATGGGGAGTATTGTGACAATACTATAGAGGATTTTGAGGATTGTTATTCCCACCACCTCTTACAGCAGCTTCAATTCTAAGGTTGAAATATTTTTTCTCTAAGAAGACATTGCATGTCCACAAATATGTTCGTTTAGAACATTATTGTATTACCTATGAAGTTTTACATTTATTAGGAATTTAAAACTTTTCCTAGTCTAGACTATGCGTATAACTCCAAATTTTGTATATCTGGATTAACATTGCGTCCAAGTCATGTGAAAACATGAAAAGCGCCAATAATTTGGTAAAAGATAAGGGAAAATAAATAATAATAATAAATAATACCCCTTTGTTTGTAATTGAATCTTCACATTTTTATTTAAGATTTGCACAATTATTGTTTAATTTTTAAAAATAAGCATATTTTATCAAAAGTTTGCATAACTTTATTAATTTATACTATCTCACTATTAACCACATTGTAGACATTCAATTTTAAACAAAAGAAATAATAGTTGATCCAATGTCTCTACTATGGTGTTGTGTGGCTGCAGGGCAACTTTCTTTTTTTTGTTTCTTTCTTTTTTGATATATAATAAAACTACATTAATCAAGAGAACTAAATTGACAAATAGGTAAATCTTGCTTGATAAGCATAATTTAAATATCATGAGTTCGAGTCATATTATCGACAATTATCGTGTATTAAAAAAAATTACACAAATAAACAAATGAACAAAAGTTCATCTCATATGGTAACAAAAAACACTCATGTCCTATAAATAAGGTAAGTAATACATGATAAAGTACACAAGCAAGCACAATCTAACTTCTTTCTTGACACACTTTTCATGATCTTAACATTATCAACATGTAAATTCAGCTTCATCTACATATTTGAAGTCAATATAAATGAAAAAGATTAAAAAAAAATTGAAAGTAGGGCTCAAATATAGTCCAGTAAGAGGAAAAAACAAGTAGAACGGCATGTCGTGACCAAGAGCAAGATTATGTCAGAGCAAACGTCTCGGCCATAAAGAGTGGAGAAGGGAGAAGTGGAAATTATTCAAAATGCACGACAGTGATTACTTGTTGTTGGTTTGTGATCTTATGAAGATAAGAGGTCTTTCTTGATTTACAATATTTAAATAAATTTCCTTTCAAAAAAAAAAAATATGAGAGTGCATAAAGATTTGGAGATTTGGAGACTTTCTAGGATGTGGCTACTATTATGGTGCATTTTCTATTTGCTTTGAACTACCACATTTTGTTTCCAATAAAATTTCCTTCATTTTTTTAAAAAATTAAAAATATATTTGGAAGCTCAAATGATAAAATAAAACAAGTTTAAGCATTGGTCTACAAAAATGTTGTGGCGGCTAGTAGGTTAAAGAAAAAAATTACAATGCCTCTAAATCTTTGAATATTTAATTTTAATTTTGGCCTTCAAATTTTTTTAAGGACAAAAATACCTCTGTAAATTGTAAAGTGAAACTCACAAGAAAAAAGTCATGTCGCACTTAACGCCCTAATTAACATAAGGGCCAATGGTTATACATTTTGCAAGTTTATGATACAAAACCGTCCATTTTGAAGTTCAAGGACTAATACCAAACTTCTTGAAAGTTTAAGGGTCACTAGAATATTTTACCCTTAAAAAAATATATATTGTTTTCTTATTGACTTTTTCTATCTTTTTATACAAGTGATTATATGAACGAAAATTTGAAAATGAGTTGCAAGGCTCATGACAGTAATGACTTGTGGTGATCTTTGGTATGGAATCAGCCTATTTAGAATAGGTAATGCTTGTGAAAGCCCTAAAGCTTTTAGTCTTAATTTTGATTAATGACAAACATTGATGATGACTAATGTCTTATTTGTACAAGTGATAGAGTTTTTGGATTCATGATTTAATCCATGCAAGAACAGGATTTCAAGTCTTTAAGGAATTATACAAGTCAAGACTATCAAGATTTGAAGACAAGCTTTTATTGGATTAGATAGGAACTAGAGGTATAGTCTTAGAGTTATATATTTTGATATCTCTAGTTCTACCTCTAATTGCGTAATGGTTTCTAAAGGTTGCTCTATGAACTTAAAACGTTATTTCAAAATGTTTTTAATATGTTAAAATATGTTTTGGTATTTCGAAAACCATGCATCGTAATTTCAAAACTTATATGGTTCATAAACTCTTGTTGGATTGATACCATAACTTATATGGTTGATTGAAATCATCATTTGTGTGTTAGAGTATTGTTGATACACAAATTAACATGTTTCAGTCGACCTAAAGTGGTCCAGGTATCGTCTATAAGTTAGTTTATCTTGTGGATGCATATGCTGTCAAATTTGTTCATCTGTCAACCTGTGGACGACCATGAGGTCGACCGCAGGTGAAGTGAGGTCGACCAGAGGATGAAAATTCATCATCCGGTGGTTGTCCAGTGAGCTTGAGGATGATGGTGTGGACGACCAAGTCTGATATGCGGTCGACCGCACTTCCTGAGTAGGTTTCCAACAGCTTCATTTTTTACCGTTGGGAACAAACCTTTAAATACCAAAACCTTTGGAATTCTTTTTAAGAAGATTTTTTGAGCAAAAACATTGTATATCCTGATCCTATAACATCTTAGAAACATTCCAAAACCCTTTCTAAATATCAATCTTGTTAAAATTATTAAAGAAGGGTTTTTACATTCAAATGTGAATTTTGAGCAATCTTGACGAGCCATTACTCAAAGAGGTGATTGTGATTCAAATTGATATATCTTCACATTAAAGTGATATCTATCAAACTCTCTATCTTTTATTATTGATTGAAATTGTACCAATGTTGCAAGTAGCATAAAACTCTAAGTGTTAGGGTGAGCCTTGTGTAGGTTGTTTTTTGTATTCAAGGTTTGTTTGTAAAACCTTTGGGTAAACCTTGAATTGAATTGTTGTGTTAGGATTCACTAAGGAGAGTGGTGGGATTATTATATAATCAAGGTTGTGTTGTAAAACTCAAGGGTTGAGTGAGCCTTGATTGATTTGAGAGGTTATTTGTAAAACCTAAGGTGAATTGGGTGAGCCTCTTTTGTAATCTCATTTATTTGATTAGTGAAGGGATTTGATAAATCCTTGAGTATGTAACTCAAGGTAGTGGATTAGGTTTTGTTGGATAAACCGAACCACTATAAATCATTGTGTTCATTGCTTTAATTTCTGCATTTTACTTGAACACATTATTTCTCACACAACTAGCACACCAAGTGTTTGATATTTGTTGTCAAATAGGTGTTTTATTGAATTAGGTTGAAAAATCGGATAAAAACCTAATTCACCCCCCCTCTTAGGTTTTTCAGCTTGGATTTGCTTCTTTTTAAATTAAAAAAAACAATGATTTATTGAGATTTAGAAAAAAAGATGCACAAAGATTAGCAACAAACTGCAATCCAACCACATGAAATAATACAACAAAAACGAAAAAAATGACCTCAAAGCAAAGAGTCTATGAATCTTGTCCTCAAAACAGGAGTATAAATTATGCACAACATCAATCTCAAAGTATGTGAACCTTGAAGTTGTGAATAAAATAGAATTTTGTCTAAGCTAAGTCATGCCACATTCTTAGGTTAGGGTATTATAAAAGAGATAGTGTTGGGTTGATTTAAAGACGATATGGGACAAAGAGGTGATCGGGTTTTGTGAAGCGGTGTATTTTGTCTTGGGTAAAAAAAGGGAAATCTTGGATGACAACTTGTAATGGAAACAAAAGTAAGAATAAATGAGCAAATTTTGTTTAGCTTTTTTTTTTTATCAAAATGTAAATATGTGTATTGATCAAAGAATAATTGTACAACAAGGCTGGAAAAACTAGCACCACACAATCCAACGCTCAACTAAACCATCCAATGCCAACTCAAAATACAAATAAACAAGTCTAAGTGTTACAATCGGAAAAGGGAAACAACGGATACAAAGAAAGCATAACTCTATAAACATGTGTCTTGATACTCATAGTAATGAAGGCAGTGTCCGGCCTTTTATTGTCTTGTGGTACCCCTGCAATTCTTCTTCGGCCAGTTTCTTGCACTCTTAACCGTTGACAACAACCTTCTAATCTTAAGCCAGCACCTAATGTCATTCCATACCTTGGCACTAATTGGGCAGCTAAAAAAAGGATGGGATCACTGCCAAGTTCCAAACCGAAGAAGCCCAATTGCTCTTGCCACCTTTGTGCCTAAAAAAGTGATAGGCTAAGGTAGAAGAGAAGTAACCCTTATTGCCCAAGAGGCTAATTCCTGACAACCTCTATCAGAGGATTCTAATCCTGCACACAAGTTATTTCCAACCAACAAAATTCTCTTAAGTAGGAGAGATAAATCATTGTGGCTGCGCACTGTCCAAATAGAGCAATCCTTGATGAATTTCATATATACCCATTTTACCCATAATGAGTCTTTCTTAGTGTGGATATCCCAAAGAACTTTTTCCATAAGGCTAAGATTCCAAGTATAAGGATCTCTAATTCCTAAGTCGCCTTCTTCCTTAGGAAGGGTAATGACATTCCAAGCAACCAAAGCATGTTTGCTATTCCAAAGAAAGCTGTGACATAGGGAGATAAATTGGTAAATTACTGCCTTTGGAACTGGGAAAACAGACAGCCAAAAAAATTTCACCCCTTGCAAGACACTTCTAATTAGTTCAAGTATGCTTGCATAAGAAAAAGTTGAAGCTTTCCATCTACTAAGGGTTGACATGATCCTATCTATGTATGGTTGATAATGTATGGCCTTCATTTTCGCCATCAAAAGCATGCCAAGATACCTGAATGGCATTGTCCTAACTTGAAAAGCCATGTCTTGCAGAATGCATTGAAACTCCACAGGGTCTATTCTGGAACAGTATAAGTCCAATTTGCTCCTATTAATGTTCAAACTCGAGGCATCCGAGAAATCTCCCAGCCAATCCATCATGATCCTAATTGACATAGCATTTCCTCTAATAAAAATCATTAAGTCATCAGCGAAGGCAAGATAAGAGATGTTCAAGTTCTTACACCTTGGGTGGTGGTTGAAATCCAAAGAGCTGTTAGCCAAATTGATCACTCGTGACAAATATTCCAAGCAAATAACGAACAAGAAAGAAGACATGGGATCATCTTGCCTCAATCCCTTCTTTCCCTTAAAAAATCCATGGAGTTGGCCATTAATAAAAATAGAGTATGATATAGTAGTAACACACTCCATAATTCAAGCTACAAAGTTCATAGGAAATCTCAAGCTAATAAGAACCAAGTGGAGGAAGTTCTAATCTACATAATCATAGGCTTTCCTAAGGTCGATCTTAAGTAAGCATCGAGGACAAGACCACTTTCGATTATAACCTCCCAGTAGCTCCTATGAACACTTTGAAAATATTGTCGTGCATACTTCATCCCCCTACGAAACTCGTTTGGGCCTTATCCACAACATCTAGTAACACTCATTTAATCCTATATGCCAAAATTTTAGAGATGAGTTAATAGAACACATTACAACAAGAAATAAGTCTGAAATCACCCATATTCATAGCGAAGGCTGCTTTGGGAATTAGAGTGATAGTCGTGTGGTTGGTCTGTTTGAGCAGTTTGTCATTCCTAAAAAACTCTTTAACTCCAACCACCAAATCAGTACCAACCGTAGCCCAAGTTGTCTTAAAAAACTTTGCTGAAAATCCATCCGGACCTAGTGATTTATAGTCTCCCATGCTAAAGAGCGCAGACTTAACATCTTCAGTTGAGACCTCCCTTAATAGATGATCAAACACTTCCAGGGAAAGACAAGGACCATTGGACATAATTTCTTGAGAGAAACACGAGGAATGAATAGAAATACCAAGCAGCTGAGTATAGAAACCAAGGAATTCATCTACCACTTCCTTAGTCGATGTAGTGATAGTACCATCCGCTTTAGTAATGGCTGAAATGAAGTTTTGTTTCGCTCTTCTCTTGGCCATCCCATGGAAGACCTTCGTACATTTATCACCATCCCTAATTGCATGACATTCAGCCAATTGAGAAAATAAGCTAAATTTTGCCTCTCCCAATCTAGTTGCCTCCTACCTAAGGTGAGAAATGGAATCCTGAAGCTCATGTTTATCAAGAGTAACCGAGAAATGCAGCTGAGCCCTCTCCAAATCTTCCTTAGCTTTAGCAGCCTGAACTGAAGTAGCTTTAATTCCTTCTTGAGCGCCTTAAGTTTTTTGCAAATGACGAATTAATGCTTACCCACCTCTTCTCGCAACCAGCACTGATGAACAATATCTAAAAACTTGGCATGGTCTGACCAGCAATTAAGAAAACGAAAAGGCCTACCATTGCACTTTTGAAGATAACCAATAGATACCAAAACTGATGAATGTTTAAATGCATCATGCAATAAGAAAATTAATTGCAGCATTAAAATTAGAACCAAACCAAGACTGGGCCCCCAATACTCTATCCAACTTAGTCCAAGAAGAATTGTTAGACCAAGTATAGTAATAGCCCGTAAATTGTAGATCTTCCAACCCCAAGTTTTCACAACAATCATTAAAGTCCTTTGTTTCATAGCTGGATACCGATGAACCATTCCACCTATCTTCCAAAAATCGGATAGCGTTGAAGTCTCCAAGAACTATCCACGAACTAGACACAGCTCCACCCACTGCATTCAAATTATGCCAAAAATCCTTCCTATTTCCAATCGTATGTAGGCCATAAACGAAAGACAATTCTAGTGATCGATTGGAAATTTTACAAGTAAAATAGCAGTGAATTAATTGAGCATAGGTCTCGGCCCTGTCAAGAGAGACTTTGTCTGGATTTAAGAGGACGGGGATTCTACCCCTAGCCACCAAATGAAAATTGTGAACCACTTTCCAACCCAAGAATCTGAACAACAAAAGAGAGTCCAATTTCGCAGTTGAAAGTTTAGTTTCAAGCAACCCCAAAATACTTACATTATTCTTTCTAACAAACTCAGCAGTACCATTATGTTTGAGCTTTATTGAAGCCCCTTATATTCCAAGATGCTACAACATTAACAACGAGTCGAGGACTTACCCGAACCGCTTCCCTCTTTGTTCGCCTTAGTTCCCATCAGTTTGGCATTTTTCAGAATTTTCCCAAACATAATGGCCAAAGTATCATTGCCACCATCTGCCTGAACCAATGCATCTGCATTCCCAACACGCTTAGCCTTTGACTTCCTTTTAACCAATAAGAACGGTTGATCCTCCTGGTTCACCAAGGGCGTATCTGAGACCACTACCTCATCCGGGGACCTAACATTTAAGACCACCTTCTCTAGCTTCGATTCTGTCTTGCTCACTGCCAACATGTCTTCAATAATAGGATTAGAAGCAAAAGCCGAAGTCTCTCCTCTATTATCCTTTTTCTTTTTGGCACATGCTAAAGAGTGCTCATCGCACAGCACTGACTTGTCAATTGCCCCTTCCAATGGTGTCATGTCCTTCTCTCGTTGTGCTAATCCAGAAGATGTTTGTGTCTCCTTGGGGGTGATCTTCTGCCAAGTCATATGTCCGAGTTCATCATTTTGAGCACCAACTTCCTCAATTTCCTTTTTCCTCTGACAGTTTTGTATCAAATGACCAAAGCATTTGCAGTGATTGCAAAATTTTGGCTCATGCTCATCGCTCATTTATTGAAATTTCTAGCCAGACGGAAGTCTATAGGAGACTCGTCGCACCAGTTCCTTCAAAAAATCAACTTCAACCAGCACCTTGCTTACGAGATATGTTCCATCCTCGACGTAAGTAAATCCATGGCAATGTGTTTACCAATTTTGGTTATGATAATACTCCATGCTTCTTTTGTCCAACAACCAAGATAGAAGTTAGGTAATTGCACCCACGCAAGAATACTGCTGATAGCTTCTACCCCAGGCACTTTAAGAGCAGAGGCTTACCGTAGATAAAGTACGGGCCTTATCTAAGAACTCTTTTTCGATCAGCATCACTTTGGAACTTAAAAACCAACCACCCACTTGAATGGATGAAGAAAGTATACTACACATTCCATTTGAAACATTGTTCTTCAATGGTTTTCTTCCCATGAAATCTACCATTCACATATCCCACTAATCAAAATCCCCACTTCTCTTCCAGATTAGCAGCCTGTTCAATGAGCGGGTTTTCCTTAGTTTCCGTTACCACAAGACTCTTCCAGTTCTCATTGTTACGATTTTCCTTCAGCAAGCTTGCCCAATCTGCTGGAGGTTTCAAATGATCAGAAGATAGATGGGTAGAAGGGTCAGGTGTGGAGGTTGGAACTAAGGACTGAAGGTCAACACAAGGAAAAGGCAACTAGGACGACGCTGGGCTGGCAAGGGCAAATAGTGGTCTAGTAACAAGGTGACCTACCATGACTTTGGCAGGTGGGACAAGGAGTGGTGTAGTACGTATTTTATTATGCATGGGTTGCCAAAAGACTATGTGATGAGTCAGTCAAACCCACCAGTCAGGCTCGAATGAATAGAATAATAAAAAACTCAACAACAAAATAAAAAATAAAAAAAACTCCATTCGGATCAACCAGAAGCGAGAAACACTCTTGGGAGGGACACGACGAGAGGTTGAAGATCAAACCTCAGAAAAATGAAACACCTAGAACAAAAAAATGAAGGACACGGAAGAACATGAGCAACCCAGAACAAGAATAACCGAACCCGCCCAGAAAAAGAGCAAATAAAACCAGCCAGAAACAAAACAAACGATAACATGAAAACAAAAGACAGAAACCCTAATGCAAGACAAACAGAAAACAAAACCCAGACTAAACTAAAAACAACCGGCACCGGAAACACCTAAGCAACTAGGAAACATCCACAAAGAACCAACCAAAAACCACAAGACTGAAATAAGGAGAAAAAAAAAAACTCTCCCTGCACTAATCGGACACAACCCAAGACACAGAAACCTAAGTGAACAACAACCTAAGCAGCAAGCCACCCAGAACTACTCAACAAAGGAACCAAACATAAAGGATCTAAAGAACAAATGAACACAGAAACTGAAAAGAAACACAACCAGCAAGACAAAGGCGCAAGTGAAATGCATGGACAAACATGCAGCCAGCAAAAGAAAACCGATGGACAACAACTAAACCACATAACTTCCCATCACACTCGTAACTCCACCAAGCTACCAAACATCTGCACTATCGAACACCAACTACACTTGAACTGAAATGTCAACTAGAATCCAGAATCACACTGCAATCTCAAATCCGAAAGGCACCTAAAAGTAGTTTCTCACTCTAGGTTGAGAGCATCTCTGTAGCCTCTTTAACGAGAGCTCTTTCTTTTGTTTGGCTTATTCATGTGATGGTAGGGATTCCAAGAAGAGTGGGAGACTGTTGAAGTGATTATTTTCAGTAAGACTCCAATAATGCAGATGTTACTCCCCTCCATGTATTGTATCCAATTGTGGAATTAAGAGCATTGGCTATTAGAGGACAGATCCCATATGAGATGAGCCCTGTAAATTTGGAAGAGCCCCAAATAGGGAGAGTTCATCAAAGAGAAAGGTCCAAATGGGTATAGAAATGAAAGCCCCAAATAGGAAGAGTTCCTCATAGATGAGAGAACTGTAATGTAAGCGAAAATAGAGCCAGAGCCCCAAAAGGGGATAAGCTCCTCAAACAAAATAACTCATAACACAAGAATCCTACATAATAGTACATAAAAAAATAAAAAGGAACTACTATGAGTTACTCCTTGAGCAACAAATAAAGCATTGCATCCGAGGAATTTTGTAATTTTCTTTCTATAATATAATTTCCAACAAAGAAAGCATTGTTGTGCATCTGCTGATGAGCAGCAACTGGAGACAAATGTTAACAAAATAATGTCAGGTACACTTTGAAAGCAACAAAACATACTTATCAGTTGATGAATTTTCATTAAAGTAGCTAATCCTTTTGTTCAAAATTCTCAAAGTTACAGCCAAGATACATTTCTCGGAAAAATGGGGAATGTAAAATAACTTCCCATCACCCAAACCAATCTCTCGAGGAAATGAGAGAAAGAAAAGGTGTAAAATGCTTGAATGCAAGAACAAAACAGAGGGATTACAAGTTCATAGTCAACTTCAACCACTCTCACTCCACCCTATCCACCTAGTTAGTCACTATCACCCTTCTCTATATTTGAACACTTGGATAGATATCTGAGGTTGCTAGCTAAATCTTTTCCAAGCCCAGAAAAGCAATAGCAAAGTTATGCTCGAGTTTACCATCTAACAGCTTGAAAGAAACCCTGTAGAAGTAAACTAGAGGCTATGGCAAAAGCGATAATGTCTATTTGGCATCAGGTCTTGAGATCATCAGACATTGAAGACGGTATACAGTGTGTTGCAAGGATATCCAATGTAGCAGCCTTTGCAGACTCTGTCCGAAGGACCACTATCTGCATGAAGAGAAAATCAAATTAAGCAAGTTATATAGAAGCATGGAAGGAATATGCGGATACAGAAACAGGGTGGGGTCGGCACAGGAGACAGAAAGGTCACCTGCTGGTACTCCAAATCAAATTTCAGGAATTCATCATTGCAGCTCTCTACCATGTTGGCCAAGCTCTTCAAGTTTTTCACAGGCTGACCATTAAAAGCAAGAACCTAAACAGACAAGTAGGGGAAAGAAATGGAAGCATTTAGCATGATAAGAATTACTGGAAAGTAGGCTCATATACAGGGATTGCAAGCATTATTATCAGGAGCATAAACCTGAGTGTTAACAATGTCCTCATATCCAATGTTGATGTCAGCCACAAGAACCTAAAAGGATTTTATAGAGAGCATCAGAATGTGAACATAAGAGCAGAAGCAATTTCATGCACGGTATCCGAGAGCATAGTAATAAAGTGAGGTAGAACCTGAGAAACCACAACTATTTGCTCATCTGGTGATTGTGGCAGCTCATGCAGGAGTTTGTCCAAAAGCTTAACTGGAGCTTCGTACTCATAGTCTTTCCCATACTGCAGTAGTACAGGCAAATGCTTTAGACTTGTGATAGTGTAATAGCAAGAAGATATTCCACTAGGGAAAGAAAATCAGAATAGCAATGCAGCTCATGGTCACATGAAAATAAAGTCAAGTATGAATATGCATGATCAGAAAAATATAAAATGCCTGCAAAAATCCACTAATATCAACTAAATTGAAATTTGGTGTGTAAGATGGCAGAAACACATGGCACAGAAGGAATAAACAATTAGTATATTTAGGCTGCACATAGTTTAGAAATTATACTTAAAAAATAGGCATTAAGTACCAAAATAAACAAGAATGACTATCCAAAACAAAAAAAGTAACAAAAGGGTGCAAGTTTAGTATCTGATGGAAATCTAGGAGTTGACTTATGTATTATAGATCTGCCTAGCTGTAAATCACTCTATAGGTTTGCTATTACACTAGAATAGGTATGCTACTTGTAGGCTAGAAACTATTTGTAAATTTTTTATATATATACCATGTGTAAATCATACAAATGGTAAGATAATTTTCTGAATATACATATCATTTTCCACTTGGTATCAGAGCTGAGAACAAGTTCATAAGAATTGAATTTATCTTCTTGTCTCCAATATATCTGAAATCAAGTCAGAAAATATCTCTTCCTCTCAAACCGAACTTCAAACCTCCCAAGTTTCTTCTGAAAGCCATTTCATTCAGATTACTACTCTCAGGCTGAATGGAGATAATTTCCTTCAGTGGTCTCAAACAGTCCAGATGTATATTAGAGGGAGAGGGAAGATTGGTTATCTCACTGGAGAATAAGTGAAACCTAATGACAACGATTTTGCCTACGCCATTTGGGATGCTGAAAATTCCATGGTGATGACATGGCTTGTCAATTCTATGGCTGAAGAGATTGGTACAAATTATATGTGCTACTCTACGGCTCTACGGCCAAGGATATGTGGGACAATGTTTCTGGAATGTACTATGACCTGGACAATGTTTCTGATATGTGGTATTCTTCGACTGGGATTGATTCCCAAGATCATAGTACTATCTCCACCAAGGTAAGGATTTTGTGACTAAATATTTTAATTCTCTTAAAAGAATTTTCCAGGATATTAATCTTTTCAATGACTATGAGTGGAAATCCTTGGAGGACTACAACCACTACAAAAATCTGGCAGATGTTAGTCTCATTTTTAAGTTTCTTGCGGGCTTAAAAGTTGATTTCGATGAGGTGCGTGGTCATATCTTAGGGAGAAGTCCATTGCCATCAATTGGAGAAGTTTTTTCTGAAATACACCAAGAAGAGACTCATAGGCATGTAATGCTAGGAAAGGACTACAATTGTAGAAGGATCAGGTCTAGCAGTCCCTGAAGCCCAAGACTGTCTTAAGAAGACAGTTCCATTAACTTCTGAGGCCCAGGTCAGTCGAAGAATACCACATAATCATTGCAGTGGAGATAGAAATAATCTGCATTGTCACTATTGTAGAAAACCACGACATACCAGGGAAACCTGCTACAAACTACGTGGAAGACTACCAAATGACAAGGGAAATAGGTTTGGTGAACCAAGCATGCATGTTGCTCATGAAGCTGATTCATCTCCTTTTACCAAAGAGCTGCTAAAGTCTTATTCTTTGCCTTAGTGTTCCTGTTGGATCTGTGGCACAATCAGGTAGACAGTCTTCGCATTCTCAGTGCTTGCAAGAGCTGGTCCCTGGATTATAGATTTAGGGGCCTCTGATCATATGAAAAATTGTTCCCATCTATATAACTTGTACACCTCATTCACCCCTTGTTCTGGTTCAGAAAAGGTCAGAATAGCTGACGTGAGTTTTACACCAATAGCAGGCAAAGGACGTGTTAAAAATTCTAAACAAATAACCCTTGCATCTGTTTTACATGTTCCAAAATTTGCTTGTAATCTACTATGTCAGCAAATTGTCAAAAGACTCTAACTGCTTTTCTTTCTTCACATTGTATTTTTCAGGATCAGAGCTAGGGGAAGATGATTGGAACTGCTAGAGAAATAAATGTGCTATACTTCTTTGATGCAACAACCTTCGAGAATAGAAAAGCTCATGGACTAGTTGGCACTAAATCTACTTCTGTCTATGATCAAATCAAATAATGTTATGGCATAAGAGGTTATGACTCTAGTTTTCCATATCTTCAATATTTATTTCCTGAACTTTTAAAAGGAATTGAATGTTCAGAATTACATGTGAAGTTTGTCATTTAGCTAAAGAACATCGTGTTTCCTTTCCTACAAAACTTTACTCAGCATCCAAACCATGTCATTTGATTCATAGTGATGTTTGGGGCCCATTTAAAGTCACCACACTTTCCGGAAAAAAAATAGTTTGTAGCTTTTATTGATGATCACACAAGAGTGTCATGGATTTACTTACTGGAAAAGGAAAGAAAAAAAACTGAAGTAGAACAATGATTTAAGGATATTTTTCATATGATTGAAAATCAATTTCGAACCAAAATTGGCATCTTAAGAACATATAATCGAAATTAATATTTTAATAAACATTTGGAGGCCTTTCTTTCTAATAAGGGTATTGTACATCAATCCCCACTTGGCGTGATACACAACAACAAAAAGAAAAAAACAGACATCTACTTGAAGTAGCTCGAGCATTCATGTTCTCAATGAATATTCCTAAATTTCTTTGGGGTAATGCTCTTTTGACTACATGTTACCTAATCAATAGAATGTCATCTAGTGTCTTTGAAATATAAAAGACCTTTCAACTGTTTACAAAAAACAAAATTCCACATCTCGGTTATTTGTAAACCTATCTGTAAATTTTTTTTATTGTACATGTTATCTTTACATACCATCCAAGTTTAGATCAAAACTGGATCCCAAAGCTGAAAAATGTATTTTCCTTGGCTATGCATCAAACAAAAAGGGATACAAATGTTTTAATCCAACTACTAGAAGGTTTTTTGAAACACTTGATGTTTTCTTTATTGAAAACCAACCATTCTTTCACCAAAATTCTCTTCGACCTTACATATTCATGTATAATCTGAAATAATTAGTTCTGAAACGAAAGAACAAGTCTAGAAAATAAATGTTGGAAATATGGAAAGCAGTAGTATTCTTGATTCTACTATGTCTAGTGTTGTATCTAAGAAGGGGGGAGAAGTAGCTCCAAAGAGCCATCCCGATCTTCAAGTCTATATCATAAAGAAGTTTCACAAAAGTGCTAATGCACCATTTATTTCTCCGGTAACAAATCAATCTACTTCACCGTGCAATGATCATAGCCCAAATATTCAGAGTATTCCACCTTCTATTCCTACTTATCCATCTAACCAAGCTAGCTCATCACAATCTGACATTGACCTTCTTATTGCTTTAAGAAAAGCAACCCGAACTTGTGCAAAACACCCCATTGCAAAATACTTGTCCTATGAGAAATTGTCAAGTAATCACATAGCCTTTTTGTCTAGACTATCTAATTTGTTTGTTCCTAGAACTATTCAGGAAGCATTAAGTGAACCAAATTGGAAATTACCAATTATGGAAGAAATGGATGCACTTAAAGAATGGAACTTGGATTGTCAATTACTTACCAACAAGCAAGAGGATAGTTGGGAGCAACTGTTGGGTGCAACAAGCAAGAGGATAGTTGAGAGCAACTGTTGGGTGCAAGTGGATATTTACGGTGAAGTCCGAAGAAAATGGAAGCGTGAAAAGATATCAAACCAGATTAGTAGCAAAGGGATTCACACAAACTCATGGTATAGATTACCAAGAGACTTTTGCTCCTGTTGCTAAAATTAATTACATCAGAATACTTTTATCTCTTGCAGTCAATACCAATTGATCACTTCATTTATTAAATGCAAAAAAATGCATTCCTTAATGAAGATCTACAAGAGGAAGTGTATATAGATCTACCTCCTAGGTTTCAAGATAAATTTGAGAAAGGAAAAGTGTGCAAGTTAAAGAAATCTTTGTATGGGTTGAAACAATCTCCAAGAGCCTAGTTTGAGCACTTTGGGAATGAGCACTTTGGGAATGTTATGAGGAGACATTGGTTCTTACAGAGTCAAGTTGATCAAACTTTGTCCTACAAAAACTCTATCGAGGGTAAAATAACTATCTTATTGTTTATGTGGATGACATAATTATTACGAGACATGATCATCATGAATTAACAGTATTAAAAGGAAACTTGAGACTGAATTTGAGGTTAAGGATTTAGGGAAACTTAAATACTTTCTTGGAATGGAGTTTGCAAGGTCAAATGAAGACATAGTTATTCTTGATCTACTTAAAGAAATAGGAATGATTGGTTGTAAGGCAGCAGATACTCCAATTTATCCAAATTTAAAGTTGAAAACAACCCCTGCAAATGAGATAATAGATCGAGAACGCTATTAGAGATTAGTTGGGAGACTCATCTATTTAGATCATACTCGACCTGACATAGCCTTTGTAGTGAGTGTAGTTAGTCAATTCATGCATTCTCCTGGAACTAAACACTTCGAGAACTAAACACTTTGAGGTTGTGTTTAGGATGTTAAGGTATCTTAAGAAACCCCTAGAGGTCACACTTCGAGAACTAAACACTTTGAGGTTGTGTTTAGGATGTTAAGGTATCTTAAGAAACCCCTAGAGGTCATTTAGAGTCTTCTCTTAAAAAATAGAGGTCATTTTCAGGTTGAAGCCTATATTGATGCAGATTGGGCACGTAGTATAGGTGATAGATGATTCACTTCATGTTATTGCACATTTGTTGGGGGAAATTTAGTTACTTTGAGAAGTAAAAAACAGAATGTGGTAACAGAAAGTAGTGCAGAGGCGGAATTTCACTCAGTTGCACATGGATTAAAAGGCTGCCGAAAGAACTCCAAATTTCTACTGCATTTCCTATCAAAGTATATTATGACAACAAAGCAGCAATTTCAATTGCTCACAATCATGCTCTACATGAAAGCACCAAGCAAGTGAAAGTGGATAAACACTTCATCAAAGAGAAACTAGATAGTGGTGTCATATGTATGCCAAACATACCAACCACAAGTCAAGTTGTAAATATTCTTACAAAATGTCTTCCCAAATAAAGTTTGAAGAATTCATTACCTAGCCATGAGTGATATCTTCATGCCAGCTTGAGGGGGAGTGATGAAAATCTAGGAGTTGACTTTTGTATTATAGATCTGCCTAGCTGTAAATCTAGGAAACAGGTTGCTATAGGTATGCTATTACACTAGAATAGGTCTGCTACTTGTAAGGTAGAAACTATTTGTAAATCTTACATATATACCTTATGTACATCATACAAATGGTAAGATAATTTTCTGAATATACATATCATTTTCCACTGTATCTAATACTAGCAAAGCAGTTTCCATACCTTAACACTGAATAGTAACCCTTTGATGAAATGGAATCGAAATTTGATGTGAAGCCATTTTCATTTATCTAAACAAATTCTCCAGATTCACTCAAAAACCAAAAACATAAATTGAGGTTATAGTTTAAAGTCCAATTATGTATCAGCAGTATATGTAATAGAATCAATATGTGATTGTCTAATCTTTTTGTACTATACTGATTGGAGCAAACAAGGTTCAGATGATCAGGTCACAAAAGTGCATCCACTAGATTGTCCATTTATCCAGCACAACTAAAAAAATCATTTAATACCACTTTAAATGACATAAACATACAGCACAACTCAAAAAACAGCTATTGTTTAACTACACCCTTCTACAAACAATACCTAAGAGGAGAAACAGTATGGAGACACTGTAAACCAAGCAACTTCATGCACAGAAAACATGGGAGCAAAACAACATAAGCTCCAAGTCTTGACTAAATCACCGAGGTTATGTCAGCTACATGTTCTATTTTATTCCGGAAAAACTATTAGACCCAGAGATAAAAAAATGGAGCTTGAGACAGAAACTTGTACCAGTGTACAAAACATTTAATAAATATCTATTTGCTCAAAATATGTTGAAACCAAATGCACACCTCAGAACGTAGATATGGAACTGATACAGTGGAGAAAACAAATCCAGCAATGATATAATATGAGGGAGGTTTGCCTTTGTTGTGAGCCGGAATCAATCGCTTGTGCGTTCCAAGTTTGATGTTGAACTTGAGAATTTTTGAATTCCGAAGAACCACAACATCTGCACTATCTCCAGTATATTTCTGTGATATAAGATAACTGAAGCCTATACGCTCTCCATGTCTAAAGGGAACTGAAAGTCAAAAAGAAAGTTTAGTCATTAAGAAGTTAAAATTTAAAAAGTTCTAGGTTCATTTCCAGCACATCGTCATTGTTCCAGTTGAATTCTAGGCTCAAAAAATTCTAGCATAAAATTTGATAAACAATCCACTTGTTTAATTTTAAATATATTTAATTTTATTCATGAGCAGCTGCTTGTGAATACATAACAGGGAGATATTCAGCCAGAAAAGAAAGGTAGAGCATCAATATACCAATAAGAAATTGAACCACTAATAAATAATTTTCCATGCTTTGCCACTAATAAACAAGCGTTCCCTTTTCTTCTTTTTCTAACTAGTTTGTAGACGCAATTTTTATGCAAATTCTGCACAAACAGCTCTCCAAAGTGAACCAAAAGCCACACTCATATTTTATTTGTACAGCGAAGACCATAAAAAATTCTGACGGGGGCTGTTTCTTCTAATATTCAAACTCAAATGAATTAGGGTCTAAAAGCATCAGTTCATCCATAGAGTTAGTAGATAACATTGAAATTTAGAAATGTAGCAATTGGATCCCAAAATCTAATTGTAATCTAATTGATTAACTACATATTAAAATACAGACCATTAGGGACATGGGGAGAAAAAATTTTGGCCCAAACAAGTGATTTACATTGTTGTACAAAGTCTCATTGTTGTTTCCTGGAAACATATTAAACTCATTCTTTCCATGAAGAACTTGCATCCCTATCGTGACAAAGACCACAAACAGAAGATGATTCACAAAAATTGTTTTGGGAAAGAAAAGACCAGCAAAAGAATTTTCCATTAAGTTAACCAAGAACATTAAGTGCCAACAACAGAAATGCTTTGCATTCACATCATCTATGAATTTCTTTTATAGGTGAATGTGTGAGTTACTACACAGAGCACACAAGTACATAACTACCAAAATAGACAAACAAGAAGAGGAATGGGAAGAAGAAGGGTAAAGAATGACTAAATGCCTACAAATGCCTACAAATGCATGACTCAAATTATCTTCTGGTTCAAGGAAGAACAAAATGATGCCCTAACAAGCATTACCTGTTCCATCATTCGCAATATCAATTCCATCAAAGCTGAGGATGATATCTGATGGCTGCAAAACATTAGATTCTGGAGCAGTTGGATCAATCCTTCTTATCCTAACACCCTTTTGATCAGGTTTCATTCCCACTGATAATCTTAAATCTGGATTTTCCATCTTCTGCCACTCAACACCAAGAATTGGGAAGCCTGGAACAGAAACAATGTTTTTGTCATTTCTAGTGAAAAATTAACAGTTTCAGAAACTAATGGAATGTATGAAACGTCAATAACATCAGAGATTCCACTGTCTTTCAATAACAATGTATGAAACTGTCTTTCAAATCTCCACTCCATTCCACCACAAACATTCACTATGCAACGTCAATAACACAAAAACTCAAGAGAATATACTTGCCTATCCAAAACATCAGGATTCCTTCTTGTTTCAACAAGTTTTTGAAAACAAATCATACAAACATTACTAAAACCAATTTAACAAAATAAATAACTACTTGTTCTTGTGACAACACTATTACCAACATTATATCACATGTAAAGAGGCCCATCAATTACAATTTTCTAGACAAAATCAGGAAGGCTAGAGACCTAATTCCAATTGAGTCCTAATAAAGAAGTGTTCCAGACTAGGAAGTTGATTTCTCCCACTTTCAATCACTTATTCTGTGTAGAATCCTTTTTCTAAACAAGAAACTTGCCATAACCACCAGGTAATCTTAAGCTTGAGCATGTATAACTGGTGAACCAGTATAGTCAATAAATACAATCTCCAAAACTTATTTTATACAGGAAGATTAAGATTATACGCAAACCAAAGAAAAAGGAGTAGTCAAATAATATTGCAAATATAAAGATGTATATTTTCGGAATATAGAAATAACATTAGAATTTAGCAAATAGAATGACCGGAACTTACAAATCTTTCCATGATAGAAGACTGAAAAGATGAAAAATCACAAGTACCTTGGAAAGCAAAGTGGATTTAGAGATTTGAAAATGTATGAAGATTGTCTCTCATATGAGAGAGAGATGAGGTAGAAGCATGCTAAAAGAAGTATTAAGAGCCTGATATCAATATTTCTGCCAGCCTATAAACATTTCACCTAAACTCTATAAGAATTGTTTATTCTAAGGGATCTCCACTGACCACAGATTCCATGTCCTTTCAAGTGGAGTTCAACATTTACCTTGTGGAACCCTTTTGTCGCATCAAGAGGAGAATTCCTGGATAAAAAAACAAAAAAAAAAACAAACAAAAGAGAGAGGAGAGAGAGAGAGAGAGAGATTATCTGCAAAATTCCTTCCTGGATCTGGAAGGCCATGCAGATATGTAATGATAATGAAATAGGAATATTATCCTATAACTGAGTATTTGCAACCTTATAGCTTTCCAAAACTTCTAAGTCGTGAAACAAATGAAAATTTACCAAGCTGAGGGGTGAATTCATGAAACAAATGCTAGGGTTTGTCACTCAGTACGAGCAGGATCGCTTGTTTTGGTACCTTTGGGATAAAAAAATTAGTAATTTTCTTAGGGAAGTGATACTCAGAATGTGGCATCAAGAAAGAAGAGAATAGAACTCTATTTTGGGCTTGGCTTTTAAAATGAAAATTTGTTTTAGTTTTGATAATAAAAATGAAAAATGCATTTGAATTGAGTTTTATAATTTGTCTTTAAACCTTTAATTTGATGTTCATTGGACCCCACATATTAGATATAGTTGAAATACTATTAATTAATTGTTTAAAGATGTTATTTGGACTTGGATTAACAAGGTATACTAAGTGTAAATGTGTTAGACACACATATTGGATATGGATTAAATTCGAATTAAATGAGAGCTCTGGTGGTAAATTGCGTTCTGAATTAGAGGATGACTAGTAGAAAACTTTGGTATTCATTCAATTTTCAACATTTTAAAATATCTATATACTAAAATTCTTGTAAGTGCAATAAATTTGGCCGACCAACTCATGTTGTTCACTTTGTCCCTTCTCAGACCTACTGGTGTAGTAATAGTCAACCATCCTTGAAGTTCACTTTCATCCAATTTTTTGTTCACTTTCATCCAATTTTTTGTTCACTTTCATCCAACAACTGAAGGACCATGAGCACTTTGATGGTCAAATAACATGAAGACCCAACAACAAAAATTAACAATGAGTGGCTATTTGAAATCTAACTTCTCAATAAACATCATCAAATCTACTACAAAATATATAGAATTCAACGCTACAAATTCTGCCCTTTTTCTTAAGAATCTTTTTACTGAAGTAGAACAGGAAAAGTCTCAAGGATGGAGAATTCTAAGCAAAGAAAGATTCAAAATCTAGCTTTGGTCATGGAAATATGAAAGAATTTCTTTCATATTTGGTAATTTCCTAGTCTTAATTTAGTGTAGCTGATTAGGAACTCTATGATGAGACAAATTTATTATCCTCTTTATTATTGATTTAGAGTCTTTTAAGAGTCCAGTCTTAATTTGTTTCACAGCCGGTATTTAATCATAAATAGAAAATTTATCTGTTCATCATGAATGTATATTTCATCCTACACAATGTACTATGTAGTCCTTGTTATGTGACGCAATCAGAATTAGGTGCAAATCTTAAGATCCTAAGCATTATACTTGGGGCTTATCCCACCCTAACACTAAGAGTTCTCTCTACTTTTCTTTTCTATTTTTCACTCTTATTGATTAAGAGTTTTTATATTGTAACTTTATCCTGCATCAGTTACGCTTCAAGAATGTGCAAAAAGAGGAATATAGGGAGTCATAGTTCAAAGGCAATAAAAGAAGAAAAGTTACGCCACAAAGCATGAAAAACAATAGCGTGCTCTGACAAAGGCGTACCAGTATATGATCCATTCCTCTCATAATCCTGAATGAAGTGCATGATGACGGGCGTTGGAATGACATAACCAATATTCTCCACGTCTTCATGTTTGAGGGATTGAAATGCAATACCCACACAGTTTCCCTTGTCATTGAAGGCAGGTCCACCAGAATTTCCAGAGTTTATAGCAGCATCTATCTGTGATAAAATGACCGCATAATGAGATATCATTTTCAGCAACAAAAAGTAAGGAGTGATAAACAATTAAAAAAAAAACAACCTGTAATCCCAGAAGTTCAGTAGACCCGTGAACATATGACAGAATCTCTATCCGTGAAACAACACCACTTGTCACAGAAATCGTGTCACCCCCTATAGGGTATCCTACAACTGTGACAGCGTCTTGCAGTGCTGGAAGATCTCCAAATTCCAGAGGTGAGACCCCTTCCCAAAATTCATCATCTTCCACTGTGAGCATGGCTGCACGATAAAAAATCAAAAATGAACTCTGATCAGGGGAAAGAACTACACTTTTGTATCTTATTGGGATTCTTCATTTCACAACAAGCTTTGTGCTTTCCCCCTTCTAAGAGGGGAAAAGACAAGTACGCCAAAGAGCCCAGGAAGCACCCATACTTAATCTCATCAAGGATTAGATATTCAAAAAGGTAGTGGGGAATATTGCCACCTACATGCAAAAGCTCATAAAAATATTAAACAAAACAACAAGCAGAGGAGCTCAAAGAAGCTTGTAAGTTTCTTATTCGACCAAATAATCCGTTCAAAAGCTTAAAAGACTACAAGTATCTAATCCCTGCAGAATGACCGAGTATAAGAATGCCAAAAAGTGTTATTTTTCCATTGAAACAGATAAAGAAGTGTTCTTTTAACTTTTAAGCAGACAAAATGAAACATTGAGATAGAGCCCTAACCAATATCACATTCTGTTCCAATTGCGAGCACGGTCGCCACATACTTGGTATCAGATCCCCTCTTCTTCAATTTCACCTGCGTGTAATGCTCCACTGAGTGCGCATTTGTCAAAACCCTTCTCCCTTTGATCACAAACCCACTACTACTAGAACTATACTGCCTCTTCCGTTGCCACGGCAGTGAGAAATTCGGCTCAGTATGAACACAAAACACCTTCACCACCGCATCCATAGCTGGCATCACTCTAGCAACGGCCGCAGCAGTATCCGTCCCAGCAACAGCCATCAAGGAAGCAGGACCATTGGGTTTATCCAGCAAAATATGACTGGGAGAGCCAACTTTGAGCGGTTTCGTAGAAGGACCAGGTTCTGCAGAAGGCAAATTATTCTTCTTCCGTGGACGGCCACGGCGACGCCGATTATGCGAGTCAATAATCTCAACGTTATTAACACTAAAGACTACATCTTCGCCATCTGCGGTGGCGGTGGTGGTGGTGGGTATTGAACCTGATCCTGACCCTGGAATTGTGGGTGTGGTGTTCTCCAATTCTAGGGTTTCTGGAACAGGGTTTTTGGGTTTTCGACCACGCTTTCGCTTTCGATCAACCATATTGATGCTCAGAAGCTACTAGAAGAATTGGTGTAAGGGTTTCGCAGAAGTGGAGAAGTTGGAATGAGTGGGAAAGAAAGGATACTTTTTCCTTTTTGTTTTTTTTATGTTGCAGAGTTTATAGTTTATATAGGTTTTACAGAATTGGAGGAAGAAGAAACTGCAAAGCGCCATCGTTTGGTAGACTCTGCATGCTACGATGTCGTTTTTATTCTTACAATTTGAAAATAGGTCTTCTAACCCCACATTCAACGATCCAAGTACTAAGATGGATTTCAGTAAGGAAGTATAGGAACAAGATCTAGAGGCCTTAAGTCATGTTGTCCCCGGCGAACATCCGTGGATCGAGCTTTCTTGGACTCATCAGTACCTAATCGAGTAGCATTGCTACATGTTTTCTGGTATATGAGGAGGAGCGATTGTGAGGAGAAAGCATAAATGCAATGTAATGTCGTCTTTTCTAAATACATAATTTAATAGTCATTTTGTGTTTAATTTGAAATGTATGGATCTCTTTTTTCTCAACCTTCTGTCAACTAAATTGCAGAAAAAGGGGCAAAATCTTATATATTGATTAGGTGATGATTGATTTTAATTTTTTTTTTTTTATTTTGTGTGGAATTTGGTTGTTAAATTGCTGAAGAGATGAGAAGGAACAAAAAGAAAGGTTGAGAGGAGGAAGATGAACAAAAAAAAAATTCTCAAATGCTCTAATTCTCTTTTGAAAATGACTTAAATACTCTCACTTATGTTAGCTCTTAACAGCTAAAATGCAACTTTTAGTAATTTCTGTAAATTTGAGAGCACAAACTAGACAGGAAAAAAAAAAGTACAAAAACTTAAATTTGAAAAAGTTCAAAATCAACAAAGGGTATTGATTTGAACAATCATGTGACTCAATTTCTAAATTGGACTACGTTTCAAAAGTATCGACTTAGTTAAAATTCATGCCAAATGAAAAAAGTAAAATGGCTTTGTTTTGATCCATCAGTTCAAATCAAGTTAGCCAGAGTATAAGAATTGGATAAGCTATAATGATTCTAAATTTATAAAAATTTAGACTTACTTAACCTTTGTCTTTCGACGGGCTGAGCAACCCGTTTTGCTATCATTAAAATTTATTCTAATTCTCAAATCTCTAAACTTTGTATGTTATTTTTATTGTATTAATTTAATTTTTATTTTATGTTTTTATTACTTTTGATATTATAGACAATTTGTTTTTTTTATTTAAAAAAAAAGGCCTTTTTTAATCCCGTTTTGGTAGTTTGGCGTACGTTCCTAGGTGGGTTGGCTGGACCGGACAGTCATATTCATTTCTAATTTTTTTTTATTTTAATTAAAATTTGGATCAAATAGACTCGATAGCCCACATAGGACTGGGTTGGGCCCTAAAATTGTAGCCCCAATCAAATCTCAAGCCTACCTGAATTTGTTGTTCGACCAAATCGGGCTGGAGAGCAGGCCATCTGAATGTACAAATCTATAATTATCAGCAATCAAGACAAAAGTTCCTCTTGAATAATAAAAGTACAAAGATTAAAAAGACAACTATGAAAAATCAAAGTATTCCTTAAGTGACAACATCAACAATTGTCAACTATAATATACTATATATTCTTAAAAGAGAAAAATGAATTACATTAACAATACATGGCCAATATAACCTTGCTAATAACATTAGTTGATAGCTAATCAAGAATCTTGTATTAACATTTAAAAAAAGATATGTTACTCTTTTTTACATTTTTAAATCATCTATATGTATAATTAAAAATATTGTTTTTAAAGTTTACTATAATTCTTTCACATATTTGTAAAAGTTGTGTTAAAAAAAAAAGAAAAAGAAAAGGAAGAGAAGAAGTAAGAAGTCAAAGTTTTACTAACAAAGTACATGATTACTTTACTCCAAAGTATTATTTTTGATACATTACATTAATTTGTTCTCCATAATAGTTCTTGTATCTTTATGTGAAATGTCACATTGTTCCGAATAACATAAAATAATAGTACGTTAGATGATTGATGATACTAGTGAATGGCACATTACATAATACACTTTTCGTTGTTAATTTTTTTTAAAAATGTCTATACATAACCCCACCTATATCCTGACTATTTTTGCAATGCATAAGGACTTGAAAATGCTATTTCTTAGTCCAATTTGAGTTGAAAATGTAAATTACACAAACAAGTTTTAAAAAAAAAGGCATATTTTGAAACCACTTAAAGTTTTTAAAAATTCTGTTTTAGTATGTAAATTTTTTTCATCCAAGTTTAAAACTATAATCCTTAAAACGTACAAGATTTGCTCTTCCGTCTAAAAGATCTGTTAATGCATTTTTTTCATTTAAAAAACAATTTAGAAATCTTTTTTTCCATCTTCAAATTTAAAATTTCATGACATTTCAGGCATCCTCAATTTAGTATTCTATGGAATTCATCAAAATCCAAGCTTCTCAATATGAAATTTAATAGGTTCCATAAGATTTTAGTGTTCTCAAAAATTAATGAATTTCAATGAAATTCTATTTTTAATGGAATTTAAAGTAAAAATTATGAAGAAATATTTTTTCTACAAATCCAAGCATGATCCCTCGAAATTTTGTGTATTTGTTGTCAATAAAAAATAAAAATAACAAATATTAAAAACAGAATATCATGTATATCTTTCAAATTTATTATCATAACATTATATTTCTCTTTTTACAACAATATTTTTGCACATATATTAATTTGTTTACATGTAAATTTTTATATTTATTTTATTTAAAAAGTCTAATAAAAATTCACCAAATTCCACCAAAAATTATGAATAAAATTTCATGTAATCCATCTACTTGATTTGGTATATTATACTATAACTCACAAGTGAATTTGATTTGATTTAAAAAAAATTTTGTTATTTGTTTCTTTTTAAAATTATTATTCAAATTTTATTAACGATAAAACTATAATATTGATAAAAAAATTATTAATAATTTCATATGTAAAAATATATGTAATAGCATATATACATATTTCAAACAAAGCATACCAAAAAGCATAAAATCTAAAGTGCATGGAAAATTAATAAAGAAGTCCATTAAAAATTTGATAGACGATTGAGTCGAATTTAGACATATATTAGATTAGTCTATTTTTTTATTTATAAATTTTGTTTATCTATTTTGTTAAAACTCCAATAAAAATTCACCAAATTATGTGACATGGAATTATATGTAATTTTTTGAATATACTAAATTATATATAATTATATTAAAATTCATGAAAATACATAGGACTTAAAATTCAATTAAATTTCAGGTTGGGGACACCCTTAGATTTTGAATTATCAAGAATGAAGAAATAATTTTGTTTCAAATATGTGAAAAGATACATTGAATGAATATTCATTATAAACAATTAATTAGTCGTTCTTTCTCAAAGTTAATAAATTTGATACCTTATAATTTATAATAGTAAAGTACAAGATTTTATTTTGCTTTTAAATGACATAGTTATAATTTATTTTTTTATGATTTTTTTATAATTAGTACATATATAACTTTGTTCAATATATTTATACCTTTCACACAAAAAATCACATTAAACAAGATAAACATTATGCATTATATTTTTTGTATAAAAAGAATTAAAATTCTATTCATTATAATTATAATAAAAGAACAAAAATCCATCAAATTTTACTAAAATTAATAACATATAATTCTATGAAATTCTATAGAATTCCACAAATCTTAAAAATTTCATCAAATCTTATATGAGAACACCTCTATAGAATTGGTTTGGTTTGCAACAAATCTTACCGCCGCCACTACCATAGCCACCACCTATCTTAATGGTGGTGATCTTGCCTACAAGAATTCCACAGAAGGCATTTGTGTGGGTGCTTAGAAAAATCCACTAGTTAATTCCGTATAAAGACGTGAGTTTGATGAGCATAATTGTACAAGACAAAGTAGTTATGTGACCATTACTGTGATCATGAATGTTACTTCGAGATTAAACTAATCAATAAATCTAGAAAGTTGTTTTGTTTTTTATTTTTTTTTTAAAAAAACCGACATTTGCAATTGTTTTTCAATTTCTTGTCGTGAATACATCACAAAACACACTCAATAAACTCCCCAATAATCAAAAGCCAAAAAACATGGTAAAAAATAGTGCCTGTTCTGCATATAGAAAATTTGAAACCAACCTTATTCCCACAAAAGAACGAGAGAAGAGATGAAATGAATTTAAGCGACTGTGAGAAATATTTAGAGAGAAATTGTTGGATGGAAGTATATATGCGAATGATTAGAGGTTTCAAAGTGGATGTCCAAATCTATTCGGATAAATTTAAATGGGTGTCAAACCATTTATCATCTATTTATAAATGGTTTAAATTATTTTAATATAAATTATTTATGAATATCCATGTACACCAATTTATTTATATACTTTTGATTATTTTTATGGGTGATTATTTGTAATTGTATTCAATTAACTTTTTTAATGTAATTATTATTATTATTAAAACTCATATTCAATTAATTTTTTAATAGTTAATTCTTTTAATCATCTATATGTATTAGAAAAATGAAAAAATGATAACTATACTATCAATTGATTTTTTTTTTAAAAAAATAATTCTTGAAAAATTGTCTCTATGTCAACATATTACATAAAATGGATAAAGTTGTGAGTTTTAAAGCTAAATTATCAAATTTTTATAGTTATAAATTAGCTAAATTAACTTCAAAATTTGGTAACAACTTGCTTCATTAAAGCAAATAAAAAATTAGATATGAGACATATTTCTACTCATATATTTGAAAGTAAAATACTAGTTTCACCTTAAATATTTATTGGATCTCTTATCATTTTTGTGTGCTATAGGATTTAAAACTTTTCTAAGCATTTCAAATGAGACAAAAGAATTTTTTTACACTTACAAGGCTCAAACTTCTCTTAAAATTGCATGTTATTGCACAAATTATAATTTGATTAATGTGGAAGGTCTAAATAAGAAAACTTTGAAAAACAAACTTATTATTTAGAAAGACTGTATATAATTTGAGGCAAAAAAAAAAATGAAAATCAAAACATGTAAATTTGGTTAGAGAGAGAGAGAGATAGCATATTTTTATTATTTCACTTGAATTTATTTAAATATTTTCTTTACAGTAAATTTTTTAAAATATTTTTCTTATTTCCAACAAAAATAAAAAATATCTTAATAAAATGGAGGGAAAACTTCAGAGAAAGCCGATACATGACATTGAATCTAAAACAATATATAACTAACATAGGGAGAGAAAAAAAAAAGAGAAAAAGAAAGAAAGAGAAACACTGTCTAATGGCAGGAATACATGTACCTTGTTACTAACCAAAACAAAACCTATAAAAAAATTACCATACAAAAAATAGGCTGAATTAAGATAAAAATAAAATTAAATTTAAACCCTATGTAAATTTGATTAATGAACATTAACTAAGTTAGACTTTTTAAAATGAATGTTTATTAGATCTCATGAATATACATTAAAAACCATTAAGATTAATGAAACAATTTAAAACTATTTAAGTTATACAGATAAACTAAATTAATTCAATAATTGATGATTTTGGATGTTTATTGGGTTTGTATCCATTTTGTCACCGAATGACATTAGAAAGATAAAGTAGATCTCGAACATGAATGGACGATAGGGGAAGATTTCTAGGGTGATTAGCGGTAGTCAAAAGTTGTGACGATGATAGAGGCAATGGTAGCGACGACAATATTGCTAGGATTTGAATAGAAGAGAACAAGATAGAAGAGAAAGAAAAAAATAAAAATGAAATTCTAAATCTTTTAGATGACAATAATGACATGAAAGAGATGCCATCTCCCCGTCCCTTCAAAATTGAATTTTGATGTTATAAGCTAGGGATTGAATTGTATTTTATCAAATGTCAAGGTAAATGTGTTTTTTTTTTTTCCACTTGTCACTTTTTGCTAATTGACACAAGTGGAATGCTTTGTTGATTAAATTATTAGATAAGAAACTTAAAATTATTAGCCTCAATTAGCAGTAGAGAGCGAAGTTGGTTTCCATCTTTGTTCTTCTTTTCATTTTACACAATCAACGAAACCTTCTTTTTATCATTTTGCTTAATCTTTACTTATGGTAGTGCTTTGTCCACTCTTTTAGATCATTTTTTTTTTCTTGCCAACACAGCACCATTGCTTTAGGGCTGGCTTCTGATTCTAATCATTTTCTTGCATAATTTCTACATACAAAAGTGGGATGTATATATAATAGTATCCTTTTCATATTCTTTGCTACAATTTTATATTACTAGGATTAGAGGTTGGAGTTCTTTTTGTTTAAGTAACATGTAAGTTAATTTTTTTTAATAAGTCTCTGTCAGCACATTTTTACTTCTTCTTTTTTTAAAAAAAGAAGAAGAAATGGAAGTTAATCGAATTTAGTAAGAACATGAAACTATTTTGTCAACAAATTATGTTTTTAAGTCACTTTGGTCCATGAACTTTATTTTAAACCATTTTTGGACCATTTTTTTTAGTCACTTGGATCAAATTTACAATTGTTTTTAGAAGTCGATGCACATACATGTGATAATACAATTTTTAAAGAGGAAAATGAGTAATTCATATGACTCCTTCCACTAAAATTAGAGTCAAATAGGAAAAACTCATACTTCATCCTATACCCTTGCATAAATTGTCCATTTTTAGTGGAGAGAATTACATAGAACTACTCATTTTGCCCTTAAAAAAAACATCATGTGCATTGGGCATGCATCAACTCAACAAGAATCCTGGCAAATTTCATGGAAGGAACAAAAAAAAGTAGTCTAAAAATAGTTCAAGGATAAAAAAAAGTTAAAATTAAAAATTAGGGATCAAAATGACTTAAAGGAAATAGTTTAGGGACTAAATTGATTGACTTTTTAATTTAGCATTGCTAAATCTTTTGAATATTAGTAAAAGATTTTAGTAAAACTACTACTAGAAAAATGTCTTCTTTACCATCTTTTAATGTTAATCAATTTAGTCCCTAAACTATTTTCTTTTAAGTCACTTTGATCCCTAAACCACTTTTCCATTTGCTTTTATCTTTCGTGGGAAAACTCTTCTCTCTTGTCTTATTCTATTTTGAAATTTGCTTACTCTTATATTGCACTTGGAGCTTATGGTTACTAAATTCATAAAAGGCGAAAAAACAATCAATTGATTTTCCCTATGCAACTTTAGTTTATGATATGATTTTGAATTCCAAATTCAAAATTCAAGAAGCAAAAAATAATAATTTTATAAGAGATTAACCTTTTGAACATTCCATTTGTAATCTCTTCATAACATAAATGCATTATCCCTTAATTCAAGAAAGAAAGAAAGAAAAACCTTTTGAATATGAAAAGTAGTCTTTATAAAAATAATAAAAAAAGAATATGAAAAGTAGTCCATATTTCACTTCTTCTGATCTATTCCTTCTAATGGTAGGTGAATGCTGGTTGGTGAAACTAAACATAGGGTAGAGTATTCTTATTGTTTGTAGGACATTATTCGCTTATTGCTTCTTCTTATTTTAATTGTTAGTTGTAAAATGATTATAGCTAGTGACATCATATAAATAGTGGATTATTTTAATGATTTTTATTTATTAATTATTTAATGTGTTGAAAAGAGAATGTCATAGATATACCTCTCGTGTAGGAAAAAGCAAGTCTGGGGTGCTTTTTGTTTTAGGCTACTAAAAGGATAATTACATAAACAAATGTTATAAGTATTCCCTTCTCTGAAATTGAAATTCAACCTTTAACTTTTAATTTCATATAAAAATGAAGAAGAGATTTTGACTTTTAATCTTATTATTAATATGTTTAGTCGTAAGATTATATAAATTAGTTGAGATAAATATCTTAAATTAAAAAAATATTATTAAAACTTTCAATGAAAAATATATTTATTTTTTTAAAAAATAGACATTAAATTCTAGATGTATGGAATAATAGTTTACCATTACTTAATGAAATTTATTGAATTCTTTAGCCACAACGAATGATTTTTTTTTTTTGAAAATATTTGTAGTAGTTGCAAGTTCCTTTATGAACAAAAAATACAAGTTGAAATTTATAGGTATCCCTCTCCTTTCAATTACCAAATAAAGTTGCAAAAAGACGTAGGAAAGGTTGTTTAGAAAAACAAAAGAAAAGTTGCCGAAATCTGCATGTCCCAATAAGAGAAGAGTCCACTCTGCAGTCCAATCTACAAAGAGAGCCCTCTTTGCTTATTCTGGGACTATTCAATGCGAGTCGTCTCTCTCAAATCTTCACCTATATAAGAAAAAGTCTACCATTCATACACAAGAACATGCAGAATAAAATACACAAAGGTTTGCTTTTTTCTTTTTTTCTATTTTTTTAAAGAAATAGTAACCTTTTCTGAATTATCCCTTGAAAAATATGAACAGTAGTACAAAATTGGTCTTTTATTTATTTATTGCAAATTCAATAGAAGAATACCCAAAGCAGTGAAATAAATTTGTAATAGTAATAGTAGTAAAATCATTGGTATGGCCTAAAAGGAGGTTGAATTGAGTAGGAATCATGTGAGTATGCAGCTATGCTTCACACACTCTCTCTCTTTCTTTCATAAAGCCCCATAGTTACAAAAGAAAACCTGCCCATCTTACCCACTTAACCACCAAAAATTCACAGGCTTTGCAGCTTTGGTATTAACTGTGTTTTTGTACGCTTTCCAAGTTTCAATTCTTTGATGCTTCTTGAAGTTTTTGGTGATTTTTTATGTTCAGATGGCTGCAAGTGCATCAAGATTCATCAAGTGTGTTACCGTTGGTGATGGGGCTGTTGGCAAGACTTGTATGCTCATATGCTATACTAGTAACAAATTCCCCACTGTAAGATTGATTTTTTCTATGAAAATTTCTCTGGGTTCTTGTATTTCTTGATGTTATAGCTTGAATTTGATGATCAATACATGAATGCGTGACTATATATGTCAACTCTGGGTTTCTTTACTGTTGCTTTCTTGTCTTTGTGCGTCGTTTCTTGCAGCTTTTTTTGTGTTTCTCAAGATGTTCTCACTGAAAAAGGTCTCTACCGTTCTTGATTTTCTATGCTCTTGGTCTTTACCCTGCTAATATCTTTATACCCCTTTCGTCTTTTGCCTCTTTTTGGAATGTTTCTATTGGTGATTGTGGCAACCTTAAGAAAATAAATCCTCTCTTTCCCCCTTCCCGTTTTCGCTTTCCTTAAAAAAAACCTATCATTCTCCTTTTCTTTTATCTTTTAATGAATTTTGAGCTCTTTGAATTCTGCGCGTAAATCAGGACTACATTCCGACGGTGTTTGACAATTTCAGTGCAAATGTTGTAGTTGAAGGCACCACGGTGAACTTGGGTCTCTGGGATACTGCTGGTAGTTTGTCTTCAATATTAAAGTGCTTTCATCTTGAATTGCTCATTTTCTAACTGAAGTTTGGATCACTGCTGACTGGCTCAGAATCTGACTCCTGCTTATTGTCGCTTTTCTTGTAAATAGGGCAAGAGGATTATAATCGATTAAGGCCTCTGAGTTACCGAGGAGCAGATGTATTTGTCCTGGCTTTTTCGTTAGTCAGTCGTGCAAGTTACGAAAACATTCTTAAAAAGGTCAATTTGATTGCGAATTTAATATTTTTGTCTTGAGCTGTTGGCTTTGAGGCTATTCTCTGAAAGGTAATTTCTTGATCAGTGGATTCCTGAACTTCAACATTATGCTCCCGGGATACCAGTGGTATTAGTTGGAACCAAGCTTGGTAAGATATGAGGTCTCAGAACTCTCACACATTGTTTGCACTTTCCCAACTTTAGATTTTCCTGTTTTTGTCTTTGGTTGCTGGTGGTTTTCCTAACGGAGCTGTGTTTACACCAGTGTCTGCAACTTGATCATTCTTCTGTATTTGCTCAATTTAATCTATTTGATAATTTTTGTTTTAAAATAGATAAATTCTTTTAATAATATAGAAACTACAGACGATGAAATACTTAGCTCAGATGCGAGAGGGCACCATGTAGGCATATTGAAGACCAACTGTAATTTCTTGTTCCACTAGAATTGTCCCTATAATGTTTATGATAACAATTTTGATATTTTTGAGATTTGAGGGGTTCATGATGCCATATCATTAAAAAAATTATAGCTGTAATTAAAATGGTTTGAATGAGTTTTAAAATTTTCAGCTCGTTTGTTTATTGTTCAAACAGTGTTTTGAGTTAGTTTGGTTACTGGATTGAGTCAAAATTTTTGTTCAAGTTCATTTGATTATTGTTTTTGGAAGTTCAAATTTGGTTCGTGGTTATCTAGTTTAGTTTATTGAATTGAGTTTGAACAGTTAGATTAACTTGAATTTGAGTTTGTTTATATATGTATAATAAATATAAAAAACCAGTTATAATTATATATTTATGGTATAAATATAAAAAATAATATATTATATTATTTCTTTAATTATATTGTTCGCAAATGGACTCATGTTCATTTGAATATTAATTATGCTAAAATTCTTGTTCAAGTTCAAATTAATAGTTAAATGAATGAGCTCTTAACAAACATAAATGAGCTCGAACAACCTTTGTTCATGAACTATTCAGTTTATTAACAGCTCTATACCTTTGAAGTTGTGAAGCTACTGCATAACCTGATAAATATATAGAGCTCTTTGTAGGGATTAATTTTCTAGGTTTTTCATATACATGGCCTCATCAGTGTAAGTGTGTATGTTGGTTATGTTGGCTTCTTTTTTTTTGGATAGAAATCATGAAGTTTCTATATGCATAGTTTTTGCCTTTGGTTCCCTGTAATGTAGATAATTATTGAAAACTTGTAATGCAATTTGTGGACCTTCATTAGTGTTGAACGCTTGTAATGCAATCAATGGACCATCATTATGTGGATTTACATGATCTGGAAATGAAGCTTGGAGATATTGGTCAAGTAGGCATGCAAAATCTGCCAAAACTTGAATTACAATGAGGATAAATCTCTCTAACAAACAGTAACGGTTTATTGTGTGGGTTGAGTTAGAGTTAAATTCTTTAGTTTTTTACTTATACAATGAAGAAAAATCTCTCTAATAAACAGGAACGGTTTATTGCGTGTGGGGTTGAGTTAGAGTTAAATTCTTTGGTTTTTCATTTCACTAATGTTCACAATTATATAAATGTTGCACTTACAATTTGTTTCTTCATGGACTACAGATCTCCGAGAGGATAAGCACTACATAGCTGATCATCCTGGATTAGTTCCTGTGACTTCCGTGCAGGTGTGATTTTTTCCTTCTCTACTACTCTCAGTTTATAACTTTCATTCGGAAGAAAATTATGAAATCGTATATAATCAGGGCGAGGAACTTCGCAAACAAATTGGTGCTGCTTACTACATTGAATGCAGCTCTAAAACCCAACAGGTAAATAAACTTGTCTTTGCTCTCTTTTTTCCAGCAATTACTGACATGAACTTGTTTGATAATCCATCAAATTCAGTGATTAGTATGCCTATTGTAAACAAAGAACTTGTAAAACCTGCTTGCTCTTCTCTCTCTCTCCTTTTTTGGTAGTTAATTTTCATTGGTCATGGTCTGTTTCATGTGCCAAATGATCAAATGCCTGCCATAACTGTGAAGAAGATACTAGAGTATCAATTGCTGAAAAATGTCTTGTAAACATGATGATTTAATTGATTAAGAAATTAATTTGAAGTCCCTGAAGTTAAATTTCATTAAAGGAGTCTTCTTATTATGCCATAGCAGCTCGACAATAAAATACTATAATTGGTTCCACCCCGTAATAGATGGAGCTTAATAAAATTTTCAAGCTGACAATTGGGGTTTGGAATTCCTATCTGAAGTTTGATATGGATATCTTATTTCTTGTGGTCATAGTTGTAAAGGACTCCTACTTATTTAGGTCTGAATAAGAGGGCATGACACTGCTGTATTCTGATATATTAAAATGGAGTACAAGGTCTCTCTCTAATTCTCCTCTCACCATGGAGATGTTAAGTGCTTGGTAGAGGATACCCATCCATTAGGCAGGACCACATTTCTTTGGGTGTTTGTGTAGTGGGGATGTCATAATACTTCTGCATGATTTTGCTTGATGATCAGAGTCATCTTCATTTTCTATTTGTGATAAGAGTGACCTTTTCCATTTCCTTGCCATACACAGAATGTGAAAGCAGTTTTTGATGCAGCAATCAGGGTAGTAATCAAGCCACCTCAGAAACAAAAGGAGAAGAAAAAGCCACGTCAAGGATGCCTAATGTCAGTAAATATTCCTTTTAAGCTTTGTAGGACAGCTTCCTACTAAGTGTTCTAGGCTACTGAAATCTATTTTGTTTGTCACATATTGTGATATATAGCTTGTTCTTATGCCTGAGAGTTTGCCTTTCATGTGACTATCCATTTTAATTCCAAATTGGCTTCTCTTGCTCTTTATACAACCTTTTTGAAGCTTTAATCAATGACTGTTAGTTGAGTTGCGCTACTTTGCAAAGTGATTTGTATTCAGCATAATAAGTAATCAGAAAGTTTGAGAATCAGTGTTCTGCTTTTGACTACGGATAAGGGAATTTCTCTCATCATGAATGAGTGAAATGACTTGGGAGGGTGGCTAGACCTTAGCCCATATCAAGTGTAAAAGCATCCTCATTGGCCTTGAATACAAGTAGACATTAATCAACAAATAAATGTTATATGGGTCAGGATGCTTAGTTTTTTAAGTGACTTATGCACCATAGTGTGCAAGTTCCAATTTCTGGATGGTTTAATCAGCATTGGCTTCTCATCCAGAATATAATAACAGAAAGTGCTTTATTCCCTGTAACACACTTAGAATGGAAGGTCTCTGAGTATCTTGGGTTTTGCTATAGTAGGTGGTCCGGTGTTGTGAATGCAAGAGAGCATGGGAATTGTCTAAGCAATTTGAAATTCTGGCAAAGCTTAAGCATCCAAATACTGTGCTTACCGCTGTAATCTCGTCTTTGTATAGATGTATTTCTTACTTTAATGGAAAATTTATCCATCTAACAAAAAAAAAGAAAAAAAGAAAAAGAGGAGAATTTATCCTTTTAGAATTTTTATGTCACTTTTATCCTCTCCGAGTTAAGAAGATCAGGAACTCCTTATCTTTGTGAAATATTTGTTATAAACTACACCTAGGTTTAGAAAGGGAACTCAGATTCTGCTAAAGATGTTACAAGTAAGTCGGTACCTTCATAAACGAAGTCATATTCTCGGAGCAATCAACTATTAAAGCTACTTGGCTACCCAAAAATTCACAGATCACTACATATTTATATAAAATTTGTATATAGTATAATGGATATCTATCACAAGGTAATGTAATATTTTGAAATTTCAGTAGCAGATTGCTGTAAGTGGTAGCAAGAATGTTGTATTAGGTGAAGCTCACGTAATTCTCATATTCAGATTAAATCTTGCATTAGAAATTTGTAAGATCTTGTATAATTGTTCTGTTTCATGATGGAAAAAATGAAATTCTTATTATAGGGGCATTCTGTGCATTTTCCCTCCATTGGCATAGTCTAAAGGGAAACTATATTACCTGGTCTGTTTCAGAGAAAACTGGAGAATGTAGCTGTGATTGCTTCCTCTCTATTTCCTCAGGCGTGCCATAATCTAAGCTTTTTTATGCCGCCTGAGATTCCATTTCAAGATTAAGAAAATCTAAGGTGCAATAATACAGAGGGGCTTCCTGAGCTAAGAAAAGTACTTGGTTTTAATCCTTCAACTACTTTGGAAAATAAACTAGAACTACGTAAGATGGATGTGATGATTGTGAACTCAAGAGAGAGTGTTGTGAGAAGAAAGTGATGACAGGTTAAGAGCTAACAATATCTCGGTCTATTTAACTTCACAAGATCTCCAGGCGGATCTTAGGACTTCTTCATGGAAATTGATGATGTGCGCTAATTAATTGTTTTATATTGTCCAAAGAGATCTCTACACCGTGTTAGCTTCAAAATAAAATCTTAGGGTGTTGGTCTCTCTACACCCTAGACCTTGCAATCATTAACTGCTACAATAACTTCAAGGAAAGAATGCAGAACTGGATCAAATTGCATTTGATGATTAGTGAAGTTTATTTCCTGTTTAGTTTATTCAAATATGGGAATAGTAGCCCATTTGGAGTTGGAAAAAGAAGCCACGGCACTTTGACAGAATAGTAAAGCAGATACATCAAACTTTGCTTCAGAATGATTTTTAGAACACGGATTCTTTTCCCTTCTTTTAGAATGGCGATTGGATAATTCTAGGGCACAAACCTCTTCTACACTTAGAAGCTAGTACCCTTGGATTGAGTTCTCTGTCCTTGCAGTCAGAGGATTTTGCAGTTCCCCTCTTTCAAATTTGCTGGAATTTCTTCTAAGAGATTTCTCAATGTGGCTTGGGCTCTAATCTTTGATTCATTCTTTTCTCTTCTTTCATGGCTTGGTCTGTTCTTCTGGATTTCAACACTGCTCTATCTTCCATCCCCTTTGAAGTAAAAATTTTCAGTAGGGTTGCATCATGAAAAGTGGGGGGAGTTGATATAAATATTAGGAAAGAAGACTGGATTAGCTGGATAGTTCTTGCATCATGGAAGGTTGTTTAGTGAGTTGTTGAAATAGGACAAAAAAAAGACACTTTCACCACATCCATCAGATCAAACTGGATAAACGTATACAACACTTGTCTTGACTTGGCTTATAAAAATGCATTTTCCCTATTCTTGCTATAATTATGAGAATCAGATAGTCCATTGATTCTTTAAGAGATATGTCTGCATATCTTATTTATTCTCTTCTCAAACATTATCTACTTTGAACTGTTTACACTAACATACTTTTCCTTTACTCTCTGCTTACTTTGTTCATATCTGATACCTGCAGAAACATCTTTTGTGGAAGAAGCCTCATCTGTTTGAAGTGAATGCATTCAGAACATAGGTCTTTGTGTTTGACATGCTAACAGAACATGTTGTTGCTGTCTCATAGACTTCAACCACATGCTTTCCTGTGCTGTGAACTAGCAGCAGCCTAACAGGCCACCAGATCAATACAAACTGTATTTTCTCATGAGTGGCTATTCTTGTGATGGTTGGAGGTCTATATTACTGTTTTGCTTTCTCTTTTGTGATTGTAAATGCAAGAATCTAAGGGCTGCTTATTTTGTGCATGTAATAGGCACCGTGATATGTTTATTTGATTTTTCTAGTTGAACTCAGTTGAAGAAGTGAAAACTTATAGTAATTCATATATTGTTGCTTTTTTGAATTCACCAAAGCATGACATACACATGGAGAATATTTTTAGTGATAGAGATCTTTTTCCATTTGTTGTCATGTCATGAACAATGAGAAGATATAAATGCTTGTTGTGAAGGCAGTCATGGTGGGTTGGATCGATCTGATATTTTAGTCCCAACTTTGCCACTGCAATCAATGAAACTGTTGCATGAGCAAGGTATTGTCCACCATAGAAGCATCACTGGTTCGCCAACAGTTTACTATCTCCAGAGGAGAAAACTGGTCTAGATCCTCCGTATTATATCTGCAAGGAAGCCTGTAAATGTAAATTCTAAGAGAAATACATTTTCACCACGCCTTAGAGAAAGCCGAGCAGGTTGGATATTAAACACTGACTCACTCACCAACCACCCTCTCAGAGCAGACAATTTAGATAACATCTTCAGAGGGTCAGTCTAGTATTGATTGTTCAACAGTCGTTCAAAGTAAAACGACCGAAACATCAGAGGGGAAGGGGGAAAATGATGCAGCAAGATACAAGAGATAGGATGGCAAGAGAGAAACATACTAGTTTGAGATGGTTCATGGTTGGTAAATGAACTATTAATATCAAAGTGAGGATACATGTTCAATATAATCAACTCTACTTGTGATGTAATCTTGAAAGAGTAATCATCCTCTCCCAAATCAAACTTTGAGAGTGCCTGATGAACCATCGCTGAAGGTAACAATAATTTAAGAATTGGATCCTATTGATGGGTTGAACTTGTTCCACTGTGAACCAATACTAGAACAAATTTTAAAAATTATTCTGTTTTTCAAAAAAAAAAAAAATTCTTTAATATTCAACTCAATGAGTATCAATTGATCTGACCAATGATCCAATAAGCCAAGTGGTTTGATCAAATTTTATACTTTAGGATAACATTAATCAAAATCTTTTTTTTTTTTTTTTGGTCTTCTTCTTTCCTAATTTTCTTTCTCTATTCACAAATTTCCAACTTATTGTGTCATTTTAACCATTCAAAACTCAAAATTATCCACATTAAAATTATAGATTTGTCAAATATTTTGTTATATTTAAGTAATGAAATACATTATTTTATTATATATATTTTCGGTTGGACGATGACGGATCAAAAGGGTCAGTATTTAATATCCTAATCAATTGAGAAATGGAGTTGGATAGAAAATGTGGCAACTCCACAAGGCCACTGTCTGACTTGAATGATTGGGTGCGGTCCCATCCACCACGGACTCAGGGGGACACAGTATGAGGTGCCGGTGGTGGATACAATATAAAATCATATTTATTATACTTCTATTTTCAAAAATAAAAAATATATTATATTTGTGAAAAAAATATAGATAAATGTCAGTAAATTTATTATCTTGTCAACCATTTTAAATTCTAAATGAATTTAATTATTGAAATGACTGATAAAATAATCTAAAATTTTCATATATCACGCCATTAAGAATTTTCTTGACCTTATTAACGAACTATGTTGTGTGTTTTCCTCAATTTCTTTTTCACATATCCATAGAAATGGCAATCTAGTTGGTCTAGGCCTTTTGTCTTTTGTTCCTTTGGAGTGGTATTCTATATTTCTTTCAAATGTACTATCAGCTTTTTAACTCACATTTCTAATTAATATATTATTATTATTTCAAAAAAAATACTGCAAAAAATTTAAGAGGGAGTTAATTAGATTTTATCCAATTTTTTCTTAATCTAATTAAAATAGAATTTTCTAAGACAACTAATATCAAATACTTGATATTCAAAAATTGTGAAATAATATGTTTAAGAAGTAAGCAACAATAAAACAAAGAACACACCGATTTATAGTGATTCGTTTTATCCAAGAAAACTTAATTCACTATATTCAGCTATTTACTCAAGGATTTCACAAAATCTTTCACTAATTTAGCATAAAAGATTACAAAAGAGGTTCACCCAATTCACCTTAGGGTTTTACAATACAAACCTCTTACTTAACCAAGGTTCACTCAACTCCTTGAGTTTTACAATACAACCTTGATTACACATTTATCTCTAATACAACTATTAATGAAATAGATATAATTAAGATAATCACAATTATCTATAATTCAATACTCACTCTAATCCTTAGAGTTTTATGATCAATGCAACCTTAAATGAAACTTACAAAATAAGAATAATAAAAGTTTGATATAGATATCATCTTAATTTGAAGATATATAAATTTTGAAGCACAAACACCTCACTGAGTAATATGTTCCTCTAAATTGCTCAAGAACACCAATGATTTTAGTAAATACTATTTTTTGATGATTTTAACAATGTAAATGTTTTGAAAGGATTTCAAAATGTTTCCAAAATGTTCTATGTTGAGTATTAATCAGATTTTTTCTCAAAAAGTCATTGTAGTAAGTTTTTCAAACAATTGGGTATTTATATGTATATTTCAACGGTCATAAAAATGATTGTTTGAATTCCACTCACTAGACGTGTGGCTGACCGCTTCTCATGTTGGTCATCCACACCATCATCCGCAAGTATACCAAAGAGCTTTGGATATTCTGCGGACGATGAGCTGAGTAATCCAGTCGACCGCACATGTATTCAAACTATGCAACACAAGATTCCAATCAACTCTGAAATAAAGTTTTAAGAAAATGCATGTATTTTGAAAATCATTTCAAATACTTAATTCACGTTTTATTTTAAAGAAGTGCATTTTGAAAAACGTTTTATTTTTATTGAGCAACCTATAAAATTTATTACTCATAGAGGTAAACCTAGAAATATCTAAGTGATATCAAAACATAATACTAAACCTCTATATCCTATCTAATGTTGAAAACGCTTATATTCAGCTCTTGATAATCTACGATCTTTCCTGAAAACTTGAAACTTCGATCTTACATTCATTAGATATTTGAATCCTAACAGACCTAATACTTATACAATTAAGACATTAGTTCACATCAATATTTGTCATTAATAAAAAAAATTAAGGCATTAAAAGCTTTAAGGCTTTCAAATACAAACTATCTAAATGACACTTATTTGAACTTTTTTCATTCAAGTTTAACATTTGAATGTTTTTAAAATTCATCATTTTCACTTTCATTTAAAATTATGTTATGTTACTATTTACATATGTTATCAAACATTTTTATCTAAATTTAGCACTGAAACTTTTTAAAAGTTTCATTTTTGCACTTTTGTAAAAAAAATTATATTATATTATCATTTTCATCTATCACATCCAATGCAAGTAACATTATGATAGAAATTTTTGTCATTACGTCAAATTCATGAAATTTCAAAAAGAAAAAAATTCAACATTTTTCAATTTATTCTTCTTCCTTCTATTTTTCTTTTTCATAATCAACTGTCATTGAATTAATAAACTCCAACCAACTAACAGTAAATGTAATCAAGTGAGACAAATTTTTTTTTAAAAAAAACTACGAAATCCCACAATTGCTAAAAAAATATCATAGATTATTTTGATTGTATTTGATATATGAGTTTTTTTATTGATTTTTATCTACGTTGATTGTTTTATTGGAATTTGTAGATTCATGATTATTTTGATTGTGTTTGATATATGAGTTTTTTTTATTAATTTTTATCTACTGTCAATTGATTGTTTTATTGAAGTTTGTTGATTCAATGATGATTAATTATGCAAAAGAAGGAAAATGAATGTGTAAAAAAAAAAAGAAAATTATTACATTTTTTTAATTTATGGGTTTTACGTAATAACAAAAATTCTCCTAAAAAAATCACTTGTACTGAATGTGATAGATAGAAACAATAATATAATATGATTTTTTTATGCAAGTGAAAAAATGATTTTTTTAAAAAAAAATTGAGTACTAAATTTGAACAAAAGAAAGTTTGATAATAAATTAAAATGGTAACATAACAGAATTTTGGATGAAAATGCAAAGAACTTTTAAAAAGTTTTAAGTGTTAAATTTGAAATAAAAAAAGTTCAATTACACAAGCTAAAATTATGGAAAGTTCAGGTGTCACTTAGATAGTTTGTCGTTTTTTGTTTTAATCATAAAAGAATCAAGAAGTATATTACTTTGTGAGATCAATTGTACAAATATTGGTTACAAAAGAACCTATAAGATTTTTATTTTACTACTTCTGAATTTGTTTACAATTATATAAGTCGAATTATAAAGTTTAATATTTTGTATATATGTATTAGATTTTGGTGTATGAATACTAAATTTTGCTTCAAAATTTTAAAAATTATTTTTATTACCATTTTTCTAACTTTTTTCTTAATAACTAATACTCTCTTTGAAATTAAATGTCTATATTTGATGTAATACAAGAATTAAATAGATTTATTAAGTTTAAAAGACTTACAACATTATGTATTTAATGATGAGACCATATAGATGTAATTCTTTTTAATTAAGGATGTTATTAAATGTTAAATAAAATATGATTTTCTTAAGAAAGTAAATATTCAATTTTGAATAGAGGTTATATAAGTAATAATAAAATAATAAATTTTGTTAATTAAGATATTGATAAAATGAAAATTAAATGTATTATTTATTCAAAGATAAATTATAAATTGATTTCAGACATTGAGTTATAAAAAAATTTGTCCATAACTAAATTTTCATTTTAAACTTTGTATAAAATTTTCAAATATTATTTAACCATAAGTAAATTGTTACATTATCATTATTAATATAAGATTAATAGTAAGATCATATATGTCAATGAAAAATAATTCTTTAAAATAACATGGTGAGTTATATAATTTTAAATAAAAATTTGTTTAATTTTTGGGAATTCGTTTATTTTCAAAATAAATATCTAATTTTGTACAATTTAGAATAAAAATATAAATATTAACATTCTAACAAATTGGTGACCGATGAGAATGGGAATGGGGGAATAGGCGCAGGGCTTGGATGGCTTTGACTTGCATATTTCTTTTTTCCTTCTATTGACTCGCAGGCAAGTTTGAAGGGCATTAGATTCCATGCATTCCAAATTTCTAATATTGGTTCAGATAAAAAAAAATTAATATTGGCAAAAGTCCTTTTTTTTTTTTCCTTTTTTAATGTACTCGTGGGGTTTGATGGCAATGATAAGTTCACCCTATATGGGAGGGAAAGAGGGATTTGAGGGCAGTTTGGTAATTTTGAAGGGGAAAGGAGAGTTGGGGGGGTCATTGACTCATTGGATTGGGACTTGAGGTCGCAGAAAATAAGGGGCATGTGAAGAGGTGTTAAGGTTGTCTTCAAGTGCTCCAACATGCAAGAACTAAAATGATTCTGTGTCTGCTCAGTCCATATGCTGATCATTATGCTTATTATTATTATGTGATCTAAGGGTTCAGGAAAAGTTACCAAAATTTCATCTTTCAATTTAAGTTTCTTGCAGCCGCCCCCCCCCCCCTCTCTCTCTCTCTCTCACACACACACACACACAGTGAAAGGGAACTCATTTCATAATGAGTTAGGAGAAATAACTTATGGTTGATGGGTAGTTTAGATTAGTTATGTTCTTGTCCTCTTGATGTTGAAAATTCTTATCATGATGAGACACCAAAACACACCAAAAAGAAAAAGAAAAAAATTCCCATTGTGGCCTTTTGCGTTGGATTGAACTTTTGTTGGACAACAGTTTTCAAGATTTTCTTGGTTTAACTGACCCCCCACCCCCTATTAGTCCTGTGATTTTTTTTTGTTAATACTATAGGTACAGGGTTAGAACTCTTTAATAAGTGGGACTAAATTCATTTATATTTTTCCTCAAAAAAAAGTCATTTAGGTAAACTGATAATGACATTTAGAAGAAAAAAAGAAAAGAAAAGCTAAACTGATAATGACAAAACTCGTCAATCTTCTATTACTTGATAATAATCGGCAGTCCGAGCAACTTCTTTGTACGACCAATGCACGGAACCCTTTGTAATCCAAGATGCACAAATAAATTTGTTTACATGTTTTGTTATATTGGAATTTAAATATATTGAGAAGAATATATTATCATAGTAATAAAATCTTCGTTTCATTTCAATTATTATATATATATATATTCCCTCTAGTTTAAGATATATATATATATATATATAAATAAATAAAGATACATTTCTCACCTTAATAGCGGATTTAATTATAGCATGGAATAAGACAACATATAAGAATATTTAACCATTAGTAATAGAATATAAGGCAAAGCATTCCCTAATTAAGTTTCAACTTTTGATAAAACGATTACATTTCTTTTACGTACTTTTAATTTAATGAATAATTGAATATGTAGAGACTGGTATAAGATTTTGAAATAAATAAAACAATCATTATTAATAAGATTTTATTTTTTTATTCTATAAGACCCATTGTTTTTTTCAAGAGAAGACTTATTAACTAGATTGCTTATGGATAAATTAGATTAATTTATTAGAAGCACCTTAAAAAAAGTTATAAAAGCCAATTTTAATTTCTATACTAATTGTTCACTTATTTAGACGCTTTCTTATAAGGAGACTGATTGATGCCTCTCCAAAACTGTTGCTTAAGACTCCCAACTCCCAAGAACATTTACAATTATTAAACTATTAAATATTCTTCTCCATAAAAAAAACTATTAAATATTCCAATAAATTTTTTCATTAAAAAAAATCCTCATTACCTAAAATAGTAACTTAACTTTTACAATAAAACAATTATGTTCATCGTAGAGTTTGATAATTTATAATTCTAACTCATAGACAGAATACAAATATAAACTTCAATTTTCAAATTTTTTTCTCAAGACAAAATGTCAAAAAAAAGAAATCTAAAAAAGTGTAATAAAAAAAAACAATTAATTCAACTTCCAAAATTTAGATTCAACATTTTAACTTCAAACGTCAACATTCTAACTTCAATTATTTCAAACATGTACCTAAGTTTCATATTCAGAATCCTGGACTCTGAATTTCAATTTTTAGACTTTAAATACATCGAACTTCCTCTTCAAAGAGATGACCAAACCTCGGTATGATCCTCAATCCTACTCCGTTCCCATGAACTGAAACAATCTCAAGCTTCAATTCACTCCTAGACCCAAATACAAAGGAAAAGAAGCAAAAAGTGGGAATTGCAGGATGACCAAAGATTGAGGAATTAACCATAAAGATGACCCAAATGACAATGATGCCAACGAAGGAAGAGCAGGAGCTGGAGGCAGCTAGACCAGTAAATCGCAACGATTACCATGTCATCACCTGTGTTATTTTCCAACCGTAAAACTAAGCAGATGTGGAGGTCCTGGCAGCCAAGGAACATAATAATCGTGCCCGTCTACTACCCCTAGTGGCCTTCACGAATTTATCCGGTTCTGATAGCAATAGCTTGTAGAAAGATACCCAGAACAGGTAAAACACTAATGATGATGATGACTAGTTGGTTGGGAAAATTAACGCTACATATTAGCTTGAAGGACCACGAGTATTTGATAGCTAAGTCTGACCTATTTTTCCCATGACAAATGTGTCAAAATGTAGCTTCAACATCAGACTACAAACCAACCTTCAAAAAATGCTATCACATCATGCTTAGTCAACTGCTGAAATCACTCTCTATCAACTTTACAACACACGAAATCACATACCAAACCAATCAAATCTAGGCAACAAACAAATATGTTACATTTAAAGTAGTTACCCATCAATGGTGGTTAGCAAGCGGACATTAGTATTACCATCTAAGAGTGTTGGATAGCAATACTCCCCAAACATAGCATGATAAATAACAGCAACAGGCCGTTTTGTCTTTTTTGATTATCCTTGAACACATTAGACGGGGGCAGAGGCTGGAAACATACTGTTAAAATTCATTATAGCATCCATCGAACAAATTTCCTATCTCCTCTTTTCTGGTGATCAGCAGAATCCACAGACAGCATAGAGCTAGAAGAAAAAAATATGGGAGGGTCACCATATTGGAGGAGAAAATCATTCTTCACCAGATGATGAAGCTCATACAATTGAACTGTAACTACAGTTAGAAAATTAGGACAAATTGTCTGATACAATAGTTCCCATACCAACTAAAATATGAAAGCTTTAGGACCAAAATTCGGTGTCACCCTGCTTATATATATGTAATGAGGATAAAAAGACTACGCAAAGATGGATAATTAATAACAAGGCACATACAAAGGCTTTCAGTTAATTCCAACCAAAATGCCAACCCCATTGCCAGAATGGCTGGATAACAAGAGATGTTTAGTCCCATTGCATGTGTGACGCATTTGTATCAATATCCACTTATCAGAGCATCACATGTTTTCCAACAGTTAAATATCTACAGAGGAGAAAAACTGATCTGAACCCACTTGAAAGTGCTGCAAGGGCCAAAAGCCTGCAATCTCAATGGCTCCATTTCCCATGCTTTGAGGCTCAAGGGACGGAGGTCGGATACTAACTGCTCACGTACCACCCATCCTACAAGAGAGGATCAATCAGACTATATCCTTAGGGTCAGCCACAGTCCAATTTCTGAGAACTGGAAAGAGTAGAGACCACATTCAAAATTAGAAGATTAGCAGTAAGAAAAGAACAAGGCAAGAAGATGACCATAAAGCAGGAAATAGCACTGGACTTGAAAGGGAGACATCATATCATTTGAGTGATCTCAAAACCAGCAGCATAACTGATGACTTGACAGATTTTTTCCCAAAGCTAGAAAGTCAGCCAAATCAGTCTTGAAATAAATCGAGACTTCCTTCACATTGCAATGCAATTTTCCCCCTCTATTTTTTTTCTTGGTTTTCGAGGGACGGGTGGCATAGGACATGAGTCAAATCACACAACACTTAAAGGCATATTGAAGATCAACCTAGCGACTGAAATCACTGACTTGTACATTCTGTCCTCACAAAAAATTGATCCACAAAACTGAAACTCTTCTAGTACATTTTTTAAACCCAAAAAAAAAATAAAATTATATAGAAACAGGGTTCAACAAATCATGCCCAGTTGAAGACCTGATTAAGAAAAATACGTTCTACGGAATTAACTAGCTTTTCACCAAAAAAGAAAACCAGAAAACCTCCTAAATGAAGACTCAAGGAGGATGATGAGAGAATTGCATCTAAAAAGAAATCAGCATAACGTCAGCTTTTAACACCACAGAATACTCAATACATTCACTTATAAATATCTGTAATTTTTTTTGCTTCATAATGACAAATAAGGCAAAGGAACTCACCAAGTATTGAACAAATTTCTGTTCTGAGCTAGTTCCCAAACCTACTGCCAGGAGGATTGTTTGTATTGGATGCTTTCATTTTCCCACCCTCCATCAGGCTCCTTTCTTTTCAAGACACCACCAGCTACTGGGTACATCCTTGCCCGCTCCTCAGCTAGTGCCTGCGAACTGGCCACAGAAAGCTGTCTTTGTGCCAATGTCTCCTCTCTCGCTTCTGCATCCAATCCTCCAGGCCCTGCATTCAAGTCAAGACCCTGCCTGCTCCACTTCCTATTGTTCTCCACAACACCATTATGGCTACCATCTGGCAGACTCACCATGTAAGGCCTTGGATATTGGGATGAGACTGCACCAACAGGTCCTAGAAATTGTGAATTAACAGGCGGGTTGAAAAGCCTTCCACCAGATGTGGAATCCATATACGAGGTAGACCCAACAGAAAAAGTAGCAGAGGGCAGAGGCAGAGTGGTCCCAAAAGGAAACATTTGGTATGGGAAGGGGCTAGATGCAAAGGGCACTGCTGGGGATGATGACAACACAGAGCCTCTGTAGATATCGGGAGCAAAAGGATTACCACCAGGGGGGCCCAGGATCCTTGGTGGCGCACCAGGTGCAATGATTGGAAATGGTTGTTGCTCCCCTCGATCAGGCAAAACTGATGGAATTGCCACTGATGAATAAGAATTCCCAGAAGGAAACCAAGCTGAGAAGTTTCCAGATTCAAGACTGTTTGGCCTGATGCCAGCAACAGGCAGTTGGGCATGCACAGTGTGTGTGCTGCCCCGACCTTGATGATTGAATGAAGATTGCTCAGCACTGGCATCATCAACACCAGGCCCATTTAGATCAAAATCCCGCCTAACCTCATTTAAAGGTAAAGAACTGGATGATAATGATTTTACAGGTACAATGTTAGCCTCTAGCCTGCGAGTGCTGCTAACAGGATATTGCATCATGTCATTAGAGTCATCAACTCTGTTCAGATCAAGATCAAGTCCCCCAGAGCTACGGCCAGGAGCAGAACCAGGGAATTCATTCTTAGACTTGCCATGATTACTTAAGTGGTCAGAATTTGAGCCTATCTCAATAGTAGAATCTCGACAACCCATGTCTTCTAAAAGTCTTTCATCTGGCACATTAAGATCAATATCCAATAGCGGACGACCTGGTTTGCTACATGAATCATCTGGCGCTGAAGGATTTATAGGTCCCACATGCAACTGAAGAACCTTTCTGGGTTCAGCAGGTCGAAATGCACTTGTGGCAGCTGATCCCTTCCAACCAAGCTCCCCTTTACTTCTCAATAGATCGACGGGAGGGACAAAAGCACCTTTAGCAGCAGCAGCTACAGTAATGGAAGCAGGAATACTACTAGCACCAGATGAGACAGTGGAGGACAACGGGTTAACCACGTGTACATTTGATAAACTTCCAGAACTCACCAAGTTCATTGGCTCTCCATACTTCCCATCATCTCCCAAGCCTTCATTCAAATCAAAATTCATCTTTGAATCCATCTCAACTGGCTCTGCAGCAGATAATGAAGTCTCATCAGCAATGGTTGGTTTATATTCAACCCTTTTATCTGCTTCCACATCAGATATCTTGGATCCTTTCAATTCCACATCTCCATCTGTATCTCGAGATGGAAAAGACAATGACTCAGTTGGAGGAAATGATCCAGATGACCTGGGCTCTAACACCTCCCTATTTTGTGCACTAGCCTTCACATAATCATTTCTTTGCTCATTAACAGATGACCCTGAAACACCCAAATTCTGATCTTCGGCAGCTAAACTGCAATTACTTTCTTTATCTAATTTTCGTTCTTCAGGTGGAATTGAGCAAGTGTTGCCACGGTTTTCAGTAGCTTCACCAGCTTTGATCTCATCTGCATCTTCAGTTGCTAAGTCTTTAGTGGACACATGAGTCTGTTCAACTATCAAGGCAGGCTTCCGCTCTGCTTGCACACCAGAGTTCTTACATTCATTCTCTGCTGAAGAATTTGATGATGGGCCTTCAACCTTCTGCTTCACGTCTTGTGTGTGTGAAACAACATTACTTACCATAACCTCAGATGACAGTGAAACTTCTCCAAGTTTAGAATCTGGAATTACATCTTCTCTACTACTATTGCAAATTGCCTTTTCCTCATGAGGTTGATTACTTTGACCACCATCTCTTTCCTTGCATGATTTTACAGTCGGGGAAATTGACCTGGAACCCTTAAACTCATTTGACTTTTCATTCATCTCAGAATTGTGATCCACAGTTGCTTCTCTTATCTCCCCAGACAAGATAGAATCTGGTTTCCTTTCTCCAGATGCCTCCATTGGAGAATTCCCAACATGATGTATCCCATCCTTGGACCATGAACCAATAGAAGGTACAGCCTGCTTTTCATCCACCCCATCAGCAGCATCACTGGTCAGACACTGCTCTCGTGCAAGATTGTCACCAGGAGGTGGTTTTGATTTTGCATCATCACCCACACAAATTTCCTCAACTACAGGGGCGCTTCCTTGTGGAGAATCTGTTGGTGACACCAATTGAGATTTGCACATTTCTCCAGCAGCCACACTAGCAAGAAGATTCATTCCAACCTCATCCACAGGCGACATGGATGCATTTACCTCAGAGTATTTGACACAGCTCTCAATCAAAGCATTCATAGAGCTGAAAGAAGCTTCATGCAAGTTCCCTGATTTTAAATCATTTCCGGATGAAGAGGATGCCACTTTGGAGACTACAGGGGCTTTTCTATCTTCACCAGTCTTACTTCGCTCCTCATCAGGAACAGTGACTGGAGACCCATCACCTTCCTCAGACCCAGTCTGCAAATCTTTAAAATCATTACTCTGCCATGACTCAGCATTCACATCAGAAGGAATGTTAGCCCGATACGCATCACACCTTTCCTTAGTGTTACGATCAGATTGCTCGTGTCTATCTGAAAGAACCGGAGAAGAAGCTCGACTACTCATAATAGAAGGATCTTCAAATGATCCTCCACTCACACTTTGTGCAGGACTGCGACCACGGTTTAGCTTAACAATCAACTTGTGACTGCTCCCTTCAACCGGTACATCAAATACCTTTTCACCTGCTGACGACTGAGAAAACTTCTCCTGAGCAACATTTCTGTGCATCGCCGAATTTCTAACTGTACCAGTTTCTTTTGGGCTTCCTGATACAGACGCCCCAGGATAGCCATTAATTGATTTCCGATGCCGAGATCCTCCACCGGAGATCTTATTGACACTCATTGATGCAGCAGTAGAACTCCTAGCATCCTCTTTTCCCGAAAAAGATTGACTATAATTGTGAGACTGACTAGAACTGCTGCTCTTGTCCTCCCTTGTTGACAAGGGAACATCGGTAGCACAACCAACTGTAGTTCTGGGTTGAACATCCTTCCCTGATGCTGGTGAAGAGGATGATTTAATTGGGCCAGGAGATAAGGATGCAGATTTTGTTGTAGCTTCTACATTAGAAACTTTGACTGATGCAGTTTTTGAAGCAGAAAGTTGTGTGACAGAGCTCTTCAAGGCCACATCCCCAGATCCACCAGAATTTCTGGCTCCATGACCATCAGGAAGGCGTGATTTAGATGGCCATGTAGCAGCCTGAGTTGAACCAGACTTCGCATCAATAACATTCATTTCAGCCTCAACACGTTTCTTCCATGTGTCAACCAAACTCCTTGCTTTCCTTTGAATCTCCAAGTTTTTGTGCGTACGTAGATGATTTACAGATCTGCCAATATTGCTAGCTTGCAAGGCAAGAAGATTCACAGGAAGCTTATCAAGTGCACGAAGAAGAACCAAGAGAAATTCCTCAGAAGATTTATCCCCTTCCTTTGAACCACTCCCATCACCTATTCTCCCTTTATTGACATCTTGAAGCCATTCATCTAACACAGGCAACCCCTTAAGCTGTACAAATCGATTAAGGCAGTCAAACCTATCAGTAGCAGCTATAACACCTGCAAGCATTGACCGGCTAATCAAATCCATTCTCTTATCTGGTTGAATAAGTTGGACAAGTTTCTCAACAGATTCAGAATCTACAAGGCCTCCCTTTTCAGTTATCTTTGCAATCTCAGATTTCAAAGAATTTTCACTTTTGGCAATACTAGAATCAATGTCATCTGTTTTCAAGGACCGCTCACGTTTGACAGGATCAGAAGACTGGTCCCCACGTTCCCTCTTCTTCCCCCCCTTTGTTTGAGAAGGAATAGAGGTCGAACTATTCTGCAAACCATCTGAACCAGGTTTCAATTGTGACGTTGACATTAAATTACTTGTTGGCTTTGGTGAGCGCCCACCAGGCTGCAATGTTGTATCCATCTCTAGTCGCGTTTTGTTTAAAAGCTTATCTACTTCTTGTTGTCGCTCCTATCAGAAACAATGAGCATTGAAGGTAAATTAAAATTCACCAAAACAGTGCACAACAAAAAAAATCTGAAATGTCCACCAACCAATGGCAAGCAGAACTCACATCAATATAATCTTGATCAGTTAGCCACCATAAACACTTGTTATCAATGTCGTATACTCGTTGGCAGACAAATGATGATATCCCTGTTGGAAGTTCAGCACCTTTAGGAAGGAATGCAACTTTACACGGATGGAGTAAAGCTGCAGCTGCAACCTCATCCTTATGGAAAGAATAAAATAATTCGTTTGGCGCGGCGTCCAACAGGATGCCTTTGCCAAGCTTTACTTCAGCTGGTCGATAAAGCCAATTCACACCTAGCAGCAAGTGATTCTCTTTGCTTAATATCAGCCTACGAATTAAACCAATGAAAGGTGGAGAATCCTGAGCCTTGAAAAGAGCACAGTCACCTACGCTAATTTTGCGACCATCCTACAAAACCAGCAGAAATGCAATTCTTCAACATAATGAACAATTGATTGGCAAAAACCAAAAGACAATAACAAAAGAAAAAAAAACAGTATCATCTTCAAAAATCTGCACAGAACAGTAATAAAAAGGCAGTACGTCATACTTGTTTCTCAGACAAATTGTCTGCAAAAGTGCATAAGGTTTTACATATTTCAGGACATAGCTGTTTGATACCAAATATTTAGTTGAATATCTAGCATCTTCTATACTTTTGCTACATATGTTGCTAAGATACAACATAAATTATAAGCATAAATTATTGAAATATCATTAGAATATATTGCTTAATTTTGCTCATTAATTTGCATTCTGCCCCTTTAAATATGTAAAATTTTGGCCAACCAAAATTTATATTCTAGAAAAAGAAAGATCCTAGTCATGCATTGAAAACGCAGTTATCAAGATCTCTAAAATTTAGAAGGAAAATATTAATTATTTCTTAATTTTACCCTACCACACTCTGCAAGCAGCAAAATTTTAATAAACTATTGCTGTTAATGCTTTTTACTCCACCAAACCTTGAGATCCATAAAATGGAAATATACCAAAGTCCATTAATGATTTTTAACCGAAATACATGCATTAAAGACGCAGTTAACAAGATCTCTAACAATTTAGAAGGAAAAGGAAAATATCAATTATTTCAGAAATTTTACCCTACCACGGTCTGCGAGCAACCAGAATTTTAATTAACTACTCATGTTAATGCTTTTTACTCTACTCAACCTTGAGATGCATAAAATGGAAATATACTAAGGTTCATTAATGATTTTTACCCAACTATCTTTTCCTCTTTCAGAAACTACTCCAGCCCCATGCATAACCAAATATTTGGTACATTATTCAGGCCAATGAGGGAAAACCTCCAAATGGAATGACCGCATTATTTGAAATGTGGTTATCACGGCCATCAAGATTTGATTAGATCTATTCAGGTCTTGAAATGGATAAATTAAATGCTGCATTTGATCTAACTAGCACAGGCTGCGCATGGTCATGGTGCCCTACAATTGAAAGTACTTAACCAGGAAAATTAACAAGAGGCAAGATCATTCAAGAGTTGGTTATCTCACCTCCCACACAGGAGTGAGTACTAAGATTGTGGTGAATTACTATTAAAAGTACTTAACCAGGAAAATTAACTAGAGGCAAGAACATTCAAGAGTTGTTTAGCTCACCTCCTTCCATACAGGAGTGAGTACTTAGATTGTGGTGAATCCTTACAGCCTTCATGCATCCTTTATTTCTTTTCTTATTAACTTAAATAAACAGATGAGTAGTTTCCAATTTCCCAGAAATACAAGAAACCAAATTCCTGTGCAGGCCTTCCTCAGAATTTGGACAAAATACTAATTCAGCAAGATTTTAAATAGTTAAGAGGTAAAATAATTTTAAAAGAAAGGAAAAGAAACATCCGATTGGCATGCACTTGCATCCAGACCAATTCATACAAAAATTTTATGGCAAGCCAAAAATTGTAACTTACATTCCTTATGCATGTTGAATAACACATCCAACCTCACAGAAATCAAGCTTAAGATAACCAAGAGCATCTCAATGAAAGCAAAGGCTCTTGTGGTAAAGAACAATTCATTTAATGCAAAATACAAAAATTTAGTTCTTCCACAGCATTAACTAAGCAGCTCGATAATTCTTGCAGAAGGAAAAAGATATAAAGGACGCAACACTAGTCAAATCAAATACAGCATTGAGTATTACTACCTATATAAATTAGAACATGACACAAAAGAACAGTATCCGCAACCAGCAATTATGGACCAGATGTTCCCGCTAGCTGTAATGCATCAAGCACAATGAGGGGGAAAACCTTTTTCCCCCACCCTGGGGAACAAAACTAGGACAAAATATCTCAATCAAGATCACAAGTAGAATTTACTGTGGCTCAAAATCGCCTCTGTATAATGCAAGAACACCTGGGAGGAGACTATAACCCAGGTAATTGTGTAAGAGACTACAAGCAGAATAAACAAAGGCCCATTTAGAACTATCGGGCTACCAACACAAAACAAATCAGTAGGAAAACCTAACTATTCCCCACACCCCGCCACCCTTTTCAAAAGGAAAAAAAACACACGAAATAAATAGGAAAAAGAACACAACTTTCCCCAAGAAAAACCAATAAAAGTAGGTAAATATAGAGGTAAGCAAGATAGAATTAAATACTCAAAAACGTATGAGAAGCAGATTCTGGAAAAACCCACCAAGGCAGTACCTTGCAGAAGTAATCAGCAGAAGTATAAGTAGTAATAGTAGTAGAAACAAGACTGGAATCAGCGTCAGCTATACTGGTCCTCGTGGAGTTGGAAGGGACAGACCGCATGTGCTGACTGCAACCGCTACTTGGAATAACAATCCTCCGATGATTCTCACCTTCCCTCCGTTCCGTCCCATGCATAATAACACTCGACTAGCATTTTCCCCAATAATTCCTCCTCCAAACAACATGAAATCAATCCCAACTCCCAAAACCCAAACACCTCCCCCCGTCGAATTTCCCCAATTCACCAAAACCCTAACAAAATCCCCAAATTCAAAACCCGCAAAATTAAACTCCCGAAAACCCTAGATCGCCGCCAATTCGAATCAAACCCTTACTCCTCCAACTCAATTGAACTCCTCCGGCTTCAATTCCCCGATCTGCACACCTCAAATTCGAATTCGAAAAAAAAAACAGATCCAATTAATTCAATCTCTACACACACATAAACGCACAAACACACACTTACACATAAAAAAACACAAAAAGACGAACAGAAATGGAGAGAAAACAGACCTGGGCTGAAATTTGTGCGGATTTAGAGAGAGAAAGTAGTGAGAGAAAGGTTAGCGCAAGAGAACTAAAGACTAAAGAGTACTAAAGAGAGAAAAAGAAAGGAAAATAGGAAATGATGTCGTGAGAAAGAGAGAGAAAGAGGCGTTGCCAGACGGCAAAAAGGAAACGTGGTGTTGTTGTACTTGGTACTTCGTGGGGATGGGGGGGCGGGTGGGGGGAGGGGGTGTGGGATGCTGGGAACGGGCAGCTGGGCAGGTCTGGGCAGAGTGTTAGGGCAGGACTACGTTAGCATCAACCGGAACCGGATGTTATGTTGTGTGGACTCCTTGTGATCTCTGTGGGTGTCTATGTGTGTCCGTTTTTCTTTTTCCTTCTTTTTTAAATAAATTCTTTCTTCATTCAATTCTTAACTTTGAATGAATTGAATATTTAAAGTTGATTGATATGTAGTTAAATACTTTCTTCATTCAATTTAATTTGATGAGGTAAAATTTTATATGATATATATATATATTTATAAATTAATTAATTAATTTTAGATAGCTTAAATTGTTTTAATAATAATTTTAAACATCTTATAATTTTTTATTTTAATAATAGTAACTAATAACTAAATATAAGGCAAAATACGATGCAGCTTAGTTAGTAAATGATCTCTCTTAAATATCTAAGATCATATGTTTAAGTTATACTTTCAACAATAATTATTATGTTTTTTTTTTAAAAAAAATGAAATATTTAATATAAGATCAAATATATTTGGAAGGAACCTACATTTATCACTAGAGTATATATGACATTTTCTCATTCTTGAAAGCGTTTGGATAGAGGGAGTGAGTTGTTTAATTTGAGTTTGCTACTCGAGATATTAGTCAAAACATTTTTTTTTTTACCCATTTTGAAGGGGTGGTTTGCGAAGTTAGCAAATTTTTTTATTTTATTTTAAAACAAGTTGTGGCACTTATCAACAAAAAAAAAAGTGAGGGTCGGGTCAGATGGGATTACTGGGGCTGAGGAGTAATTAATGGTAAAATTAGGTTTAAGTTGACATAAAGTCTTAATTTGGGATTATTCTATATTTTGGCTATCGGTGTTAGTTCCATGACTTCTTCAATTCAGTTTGGGGAGGGGTTGAAGAGTAGGAAGCTTCTTTTTTGGGTATTAGGTTGTTGGAGAATTTATCAATTTTGGCAAAAATAAGGGGAGGTAAAAGTCATGAAAGCGAGGTATATAACATTCGTGTTCTTTAACTTTTGCCTTTTTTTTCAAAAAAAAAACAGAGAAAGAAAATAAAAGGATATACAATACTATTTGTTTATGGTATAAAATTTTGTCATAAAATGACAAAAACTTAATAAAGTTACATATGAAGTTCATTATTTATTGTTTAGATATTAATGTTCATATTTTTATTTTCAAATATTTGAAAATTAATGTTCAATTTTCTAAAATAAACACATTTTCAATCTAAAATTTTATTACTAACTTGCTTAATTTAAAAAATTTATATATCGCTAATTAATGATGATTATTAACTTAATTAATAACATGTATAAAGAAGTAAATTCTTTGAAGTTAAAGATGTTTTTAAATTTTTTAATCTAAGTCAAATGTATATATTCAATTACGGATGGAGGGAGTAATTTTTTTAGATCATATCTAAGTATCAATTGCTTATTTCCTCTTTTGAAAATTGGGAAATCTAACACCAAAGAATATATGCTAATTAATTGAATGTTTAGTTTGATATTTCATTTTTATTTCAATCCAATAATGGCAATGCGTAGGGCTTATTGAAAAGGATGTTTCTTTTAGATAGAAACAAACATGGTTAATTTTAAACTATGGTAGATTTACCCTGTTTGCACAGGATTTTAATAGGGATACACAAGCATTTGCTGTTCTTTTAATGGCTCTATGAGCTTTGTTAGATAGTTTGTATATTATTGATATATGTTATTCCTTCCAACGATCTTTCTACATAGCTGCTTTTGAACAATTGCAATTTAATCCAATGCGTTCTTTCATTTAAATAAAAAGCATATGGATTCATTCCTATATTACCTAACATTATATCCATTTTTCTTTTGGGATTTATTTTTTTTAAAAGTCTAATGACCTAGATTTATTTCTCCTTTTGTTTTGAAAATTGAAGTTATAATTGATTTGTTTCAATTGTTACCTGGAATTATTTATCCTTTTGCACAATTAAAATATTCCCTCCTTACCCATCCCCTACCCCAACCCACACCCCCCACAAAAAAACAAACTTTTTATTTTTAATATATTGAAGGATGATGATAGGAATTTAACTAAACAAGAGACAATTGTATTAATTAAACAAAAAGAAAAAGAAGAAAAAAAGAGAGACTATATTTGGACTGGTTCTCAAAATTAATTTCCCAATTCTTCATAAAAATATATTTTAAAATACTTTTTTCTAACTCTACACATATTCTCACTCAATCACATAAATAATATTTTTTTATTACTTTTTAATTAAAATTAAAATATCAAATAATTTATTAATTATATTTTATATATTTTATAATATTATCAATGATATAAGATATAAAACATAAAAAATCAACTTTCAAATTTTAATAAAAAAAATTCTTATTCAAATATAAAAAACATTTTAAATTTGACTTCTGGTTAATTGAATGACGGAAATGATCTGCTGATTCATGAATTTTTGGGCTTCTAAGTGCTGTTTGGATTTGGAGGGAAAAGTATGGGCTTTATATTTTCAGCCTGGAAATGAATGGGCCAGGGAAGAGCGTTGCAAATAATATTGGTCTCATTAACTGTTCGGCTTTCCAATGGAATCTGGAACTTACATGGGATCATCATTTCCAGTTACCCTATTGCGTTGCTTAATTTATTTATTTTTCTTCTTTTAAGTGGTTATGTATTACTTTTCTTTACTACTTTTAGCTTAAGAAAATGTTTCACGAACTCATCAATTTTAATTGGTTGAAACTCGAAACCATTCTATGATTATCGATATTTAATTCATCATTAAAAACTTATTAGCCGATAGATAAACTTGTTTATTGTTCCATTGGAAAGTTGCATTTTGATAAGCAATAATTATATATAAAAATTATTATGAAGATTATAATTGAAAGAATAACAAATAAATTATGTCCTGTTTAGTCTAATTTTGCGGCAATGAGAAAAGTTTCTTTAAAATTATAATAGATAATGTATATAAAAATAATAATCATGAGAAAACATTGATTTATGTCTATTTTAACCTAATCTTATACTCGGGTAATGTATGGAATTTTTTTTAATGAATATTAAACATACTTATGTTGGTTTTGGAATAATAGTTTTTTCATATGAGAATCAATGCTTTATTTTGAGAAATAAGAACTATGAGTCAATCTCAATTTCTGAAATAAAATTTTATGTACAAATATAATAACTATTTTTAATTAGTTTTTTACTCGTGTGATGATTAAAATTTTGTCATTTTTGGAATCAAAATTTGTTCAATGAGAATTAATATTTCATTTTTGAGCAATTAAAAACGATTTCAACATCTAAAAAAGAAATTTCATGCACAAATATAATATAATTTTTTTGTGACACTTGCCGCAAGAAGGAATTTGTGAAAAACTTATTAAATCCAAATTTAGTAGAATTCAAATTTTCTTCATTAATGGATTAAAGTATGGATTTTGAATATATATGGTTTATTTTGTAGAATATGTGAATTTTATTAAATAAAATTTTTATTTTTAAAATTTACATAACAAAATCCGAATTTAGGTAGAATCGAATTTTCTACAAAAATTGAATTAAATTTTTAAGAATTTCTATTATGATTTTTAATGGAGTACTTAGCTAAGTTTTTCTAGTTAAAATTATGTGTAATTATTATGACATATATAAAATGTATTCAATCAAATTGTTTATTTTTAAAATTTTGGGCAATTTCTATTATAGTTTTGAATAATACATCACAGAAAATTCGAACTCTCTACATCAATGATATTTGTTTTTGGTAATTTATATCATGATTTTGAATGAAACATTTAATTTAAATTTATTATTTTAAAAATATGTATTTTTATGGAATATATAAGATTTATTAAATCAAATAACCTTCTAATATTTTCGTAACACTCCAATTTTATGTTGAATTCAAAATTTTCATATTATTATATAATGTTTTATTGGAGTAAGTTTTGGTAATTCTTAAAATTTCATATTTCAAAATTTGTCTAATTTTTCTATGGAATATATAGAAATATAAATGAATATTATTAGTTACTTGAGGTGAAAAACAATAATTACTTAATTTTTTCATTGAGATATGGTCAAATAGAATAGTTGTCCATTAATCAAATTAATGGTTATATCAAACTTTTACAATTTTTTAAAATATCCAAAAAACCACATGCTATCCCTCTATAAAGTTGACAATTGTCACAAAAATAACTTGTTGGAATAACTTTATATAATATATGATATACAATTTATTAGAAATCTATAAACTTGAGTAATTATAATTTACTCATTAGAAATACACTCAGCATACTTATATTAGAAATTATATATATATATATATATATAGAGAGAGAGAGAGAGAGAGTAGTAAAATAATAATAATGAGTGAGATAATAAATGGTAAAAAATAATGATTAAGTTAAACATGGTGTCTTGACTTCTAAAACAAAAAGGAAAAGTACAACAAAAAAATATAGCGATGGTACTTGTCAAGATTATGAAGCGATGAAAAAACTTTATATACTAATATATATAGATATGATATCTTATAAAATTTATTAAAAATCATTAAACTTGAGTATTTATAATTTACTCATTAAAAATACACTCAATATACTTATATTGAAAATCACTCATATATATATATATATAGAGAGAGAGAGAATAGTAAAAAAAAAAAATAATGTGTGAGATAATAAATGGTTAAAAAGAATGACTAAGTCAAAAATGGTGGCTTGACTACAGAAAAAATACAATAAAAGCATGGTGATGACACTTATCAATATTATGAAGTGGCGAAAGAATTTTATATAATATATATAAATGATATAAAATTTATTAAAATTAAGTAAACTAAAGTATTTATAATTAACTTATTAGAAATACACTCAACATATATATATATATATATATAAAATATATATAGAGAGAGACCTAAAGTGTTTGGAATATTTAAAATTTTATAATTATAATTTACATATACTTAAATTTATATAATTATTACAATAAAATTATAATATATAACATATATAATAATAATAATGAAAATAATAATTAAGAGAATAAAAAAAATTATGTCATTTCAATCTAGTCTCATTTTTTGCACCCACATAATACATTAAAATTAGTTTTTTTAATGAAAATTGAAATATAATTTTATTAGTTTTGGAATGAAAATATTTTTTTATGAGCATTAACCTTTTCATGTATAAATGTAATAGATAATTTTAAGAAATTATAATCTCTTAAATGTTTTTAAATTCAAATTAAAATAAAATATAATTCAAATATGACTTGAATTGTTGTATAGAATTAAAAATGAATTATATCTTTTTCAATATATTCTTGCATATGTGTAATGCATGAAAACTAATTTTTTTTATTGAAGATGGGAACGTAATTTTGACCTAAAATTCATTCATATGAAAAATTAACTTTTCATTTTTTTACTTATAATATTTATATTTTATTAACACATAAATCTTTAGACTAACATTAATAATAAAATAATATTTAAATTTTACTTATACTAATTTAGGCAGAATTTAACTCTCTACATCAATGGATTAGATTTTATATAATTTTATCATGATTTTGAATATATATATATATATATATATAATGAAATATATACAATTTATTAAATAAAAATGATCATTTTAATATTTATAAAAAAATATAAATATAAGTTGAATTCACTTGTCTATATTAATAAATTAAATTTTGGATAATTACTAATATAATTTTGAATGGAGTACTTTGCATACATAAAATTCAAGTTTTATCATTGAATGGTTGAACTCGCCAATTTGATATCAAAATTACAATTCCATCATCTAACTTTGTAATATTTCCTTTTTAAAAAAAGTTTGTAGTATTTATCAAAAACATTTAATTGGAATCTATGATATCTACATTTAATGAATTAAATTTTAGGTAATTCCAATTTTTTTAATGGGGTGTATAATTAAAATTTCCTATTTTTAAAATATGTATATTTTTCTATGGAATATATAAATATAAAGTAATAGAAGTAGTTTTTTTAATTGAATAAGTAAAAATAGTTAATTAATTACTTTGTAGTGATTTTTATTTAGAAATGGTCAAATAGAGTAGTTGACCCATTATTGACAATTAATATTCATATTTAACTTTATTTATAAGAATCCTTGTGAATTGTGATATTAATTTTTTTAAAAAACAAATCTTCTAAATAACCTAATCAAAGATACTCGTCAAAATAATAGAATGGTGGAAGAACTTTATAATCTTTATACTATAAGAAGCCAAATGTTTGGTTACTCATGGGTATATTAGTCTTTTACACTATTGTCTAAATGGAAAATAGATTACTCCGTAGAGATTGAGCTTCACTTCCATTATAAATTGACAAAATGATAATTAATTTGTACATTGTTCTTGTTTTCAGTTTCCTAATGCTCGTAAAGTGGTGTGTACAAAATTTTGGTTACTCATGGATATATTAGTCATTTACATTATTGTTTAAAGGAAAAATGGATTAGTTGGTAGAGATTGAGCTTCACTTTCATTATAAATTGACAAAATGATCATTCATTTGTACACTGCTCTTGCTTTCAGTTTCCTATTGCCCTTGAAGTAGTGTGTGCTCTTTTATTTTTCATTTTCTTTGTACATTGACTCAGAGCCATTGGATGCTTTTGACATTTTGTATTCATTTTGTTGGCCTTTTCATTTTTGTCCGATTGGGTTAGTGGTAGCTTGCCTTTTAGCTTCTAATTTTTCTCATTTATCGTCATTCATTGTATCTACAACTACTAGAATGAAAATTATCATCTTTTCACCTTCTCATCTCTTAGGCTCATCTCTTCAATGAAATCCAAACCCCTATTCACTGAAAAAACATTTTCTCTTCCATTCTCAACATTTAAGCTTCAAAAAAACCTAAATCTAATTCTTTTGCTCATATTTTTATCTTCCTAGCCATTATAATGAATTTATTTTCCAATTATATTCATTCACTTCATAAAAACATATTCATAATTCATTTTAATTTTCATCGCCACAACCTTTTGGGAGCATATTTTCTATTGGATGACTTAACTAGTTAGGTGTGAATTTTTCCTTTTACAAAAAAAATCTTTTAATTTTCTTGATAATTGCATGATTTTATTTGAGGCTCAATGTTGCCCGTGTCATTTCGCTGTTTTTTGAATTTTCAGAGTTTGTGCAATTTCACATTCCATTTGTCGTTTTTTTTAGGTAATTGCGCATGTTTGTATTGTATGTTTTTTTTTCCTTTTTTGGGAATTTTTGCATGTTTTAAAAATTTGGTTCTAGTGTAATTTTATATCTTTCCAATTTTTTTTTGGGGGGGGGGGTAATTTTGCTATTTTGTGGAAATTTTTCGCCATTTAGTTTTTGTCATGATTTTGTTGATAGGCTTGTGTATATTTTTAACACTTTTTTTTATTTCTAATAAATTTGGGGTGATTTTTCATTTATCATTCATTTATTAAAATTGGTGAGTTTTTATGTTTCTTGTGTAGTTTTCCTTTGTTTTCTCAATCAAACATACAAGTTAGTTCTTGCGCTTTCTTTTGATTAATTTGGTGTGATGGATCATATTCTCATGTGTTCAATTGGGTGATGGATGGGAAGAAATTTGTATTTGTATTTTTCCAATTTTTATCCTTATTATTCTCTAATTTGTACTTTTCTATTGTTTGATTCTTAAATTCTTGGCTTTTTAAGGGGAAAAAATTGTGAGTGTCTAATTTTGGGTTTGCCAAATTCATGTAATTTTTTAAAATTAAAATTAATTTTTTTGGTAATTAAACAATATTAGATGTATTAACATATATTTAATTGTTTGTTTTCTTTCTGATTACTCAATATTTATGTTAATACAGTTCTAAATTGAATCTTTGCTATAACAGTTTAATAAAACAACAATATTTGCATCGAAGTTCTTGCAGTCTTGATTATCTTGGATTAATTTGATATCGACTTTTTCTTGTAACTTGTTGGGAAAGTTTTATTTTTAAGTTGAATTTTTCTTGCATATTGTGGGGATTTTTTTCTTATTGGGAAATGAAAATTTCTTGCTTAATTTCTATGATCTATATATGGTGTTTTTGCATATCACTGAGCATAATTTGTTAGGTTAAAAAAATATGAAGAACATAATTATTGAAAAAATGCTCCCAATAGGAAATTAGTATGAAAAACCTAAGAGGGGAGGTGAATTAGATTTTATCTGATTTTTCTTAACCTAATTAAATCAATCCGTTATAAGACAACAAATATCAAACATTGGTGTTTATACAGTGTGTGAAACAATGTGTTTAAGTAGATAGCAGAAATAAAGCAAATAACACAGATTTATAGTGGTTCGATTTATGTAACAAAACCTAATCCATCATCTTGAGCTATTTACTCAATAATTTCATAAAAGCTTTTACTAATTTAGTATAAGAGATTATAAAAGAGGCTCACACAACTTTTTGAGTTTTACAATACAACCTTGATTATACACTTATCTCTAATACAACAATTAATGAAATAAACACATTTAAGATAATCACAATTATCTTTAATTCAAGACTCATTCTAACCCTTAGAGTTTTAAGCTCAATGCAACATTGAATAAAACTTACAAGATGAGAATAAAGAGAGGTTGATATAAATGTCACATTTAGTTGTGAAAATATATCAATCCTTATACAAAGATCTCTTTGAGTAATTTATTCCTTTAGATTACTCAAGAACACCAATGATTGTATGAAACCTTTCTTAGATGATTTTCACACTATAAATGTTTTGAAATGATTTGAAAATGTTTCTAAAATATTCTATATTGAATATGAATTAGATTTTTGCTTAGAATGTCGTGTTACTAAGATTTTCAAACATTTGAATATTTATATGTATGCTCTAACGGTCATAAAAATGACTGCTTAAATCCCATTAAAAAGACTTGTGATCGATTGCAACTTAGGCTGAATGTTCACACCATCATCCTTAAGTACACTATAGAACTTTAGACATTCTGCAGACGATGAGCTGAGAAGTTCGATTGACCGTAAGATCTGTGGTCAATTGCCCATGAGGTTGACTGCATATGCACACTAACCATATAACACAATATTCCAATCAACTTTTAAAGTTGCGGAATCTAAATAATATTCGGTGAACTATAACAAAAATAATATAACAAGTTTGGTGAACTATATAAAATAATTGTTTGGTGAACTATAACAAGTTTTGGACAACAAAAATAATATATGGTGGCTTTTGAAACATTTTTTACTAAATTTATAGTGAAACAGGCTTCTAGAATTGTATAAACATTATGTCCTCAATATTGATGTTGATAATATTTATTCTTCCATTTTGTATAAACCAAATTCTTTAAATGATCTTATATTTTGTAAGTTTCAAAATTCATTAAGCAAACCAAAACATTTGCTTAAAGAATTTGCTTAGGTAGTTATATTTTTGGTTTCTAATTCAACTTCTTTCTTCTTTTAAAAAAAATTGTATTGCAAAGCTACTTCTTAGGATGATTTAGCTACAATAGCAATTCATTGCACTTTGAAGGTATGTTCCACCAACTTTATACAATTTCACATTTTGTCATGGTAGTTGAGCTTATATAATTAGTCGTTGGCTTTTTTTTTGTTTTATTTCCTTATTTAGTATTTCAAATATTCGAGTACTTTATATTTTGTTCTTGATTGATTGTGTTAAATAATGTTGTAATATCTTTTTTCCTTAGCATGTTGTATTTGGGGATGGCTGTTGATCACAATGATGATACTAGGTCCAATAATTGTAGTGGACAAGAAATTAAGCTGAAAAAATGGAAAGAGAAATATGTGAAAAAGAAAGAACTTCTTAGTAATGAAAAAAAACAGTACTTGGTACAAAAAAGAAGAAATGCATATGCTGAGAAAAAAAGGAAAAAAATAAGTGATTTAAGAAAATAAACTAATTCATGTGAACATCATTTGTCCCATAATTATTCCACTTTATCCAAGAGGTACAAAAAGAATAGAAGAGATACAAATGTTTAAAAAATATAGATGCCAAATGAAAACGCTTTGCAATCTTTGCCTTCTACTCGTGGGATTATAATCAATGAACCTTCTCAAGATTATGAATCCAGTTCGTGTTTAAAGCCTTATACTTTTCTTACACCATTTGTAGATATTCTACTATGCTAAATTGTGTGTTCAATGCTTAATTCATCTTCTATAATTATGTTATTTTAGGTTTAATTCATATATCCTTTGTTGCTCAAGATAACCATCATTTAAAGTAATCTATAATGCAATTTTCAATTTATGAAAAAGGTAAAAGAAACACAAAATCGCTTCCCTTTACACATGAAGCCTCATTTTGGAATTACTAATTAGACATATGGTTATAAACTATTTTTTAGGATCAAACTCTTGTACCACAGTAGGACTGAATCCAAATGATCATTTGTACACAAATTTATATTCTTACCTACTATTTCAACATCCATATACCCTTACGAATTTCAACATCCAAATCATACCAACTAAACACAATATTACTTACTAATCATGACCTTATAATTACATAACATGTAATTACTAGAATCATGTAATTACGAATTTCAATATTGATATGTCAAACATGTTTTGAAGTACTAGAATCATTAGTCGAAAATACATCAAGTCTTTATTCTTAAACTATAAAATTACTTAAACCTCTATCTACCAAAATACAATCGTCTTAGGCTTTTTCTCATAAATTTACTCTTTCATAGGATTCATCCATTTTAATGTACCACCTGATGACCCTCCACCATCATGCAATATGTTAAGACATTGTTCTCATGGTATTAGTTTACTTATAATATCTTAAACTTCCAACAATGCCCTATTTTCCAATATGAGATAAAACATTATCATTAAATATCTAATTTTCCTTCCGAAAATATAGGTACAAAAGATGTTTCATCTAAAAGAAAGAAAATAAGTAATGCCAAGAAAAAAGGTCTACAATTCAACTCAAACCTATTTGATTTCACTATGTTCTTAGATAATAGTCTATCCTCAACTAATTCATTTCCCCTATTTCTATTTTTCTTTTACAAATATATAGGTATACAGTTACATGGTGTACACTTGTTCTGAAATATTCCTATGCACTCTTTGTTTTGAATGAAATGCCTATTTGCTCTCATTGTTAAGCTAAAAAATTTCCATTTGAAACTCTCAATTTATTTTGCTCAAATGGAAGTGTTATATTACATGAAAATAGATTACTTGATATATTAATTGAACTTTTTATTGTTGACTCAGACGAAGTACTATGTTTTAGGAAATACATTTGAATATATAATAACATGTTTGCGTTTATATCATTTAGTGTTAAGTATGATAAAAATCTTTGCAAAAGGACAATGGTGTATACGCCTTTATATTTTAAGGACAAATTTATCATTTAATTAATGAATTGATACTACCCGATGGAAAAAGCCTTTTCTTTCAATTATATTTCCATGATATTGACAATAAATTACATAATAGAATGCCATTCTATTCAAAATTCACTGAAGCCATAGTTGTGAAACTAATGGATTTGATGAAACAAAATTCATATGCTTATTTTGTTAGAAGTTTAAAATTAGAATCAAACCTTGATTCACACCAAATTGTGTTAAAATCACACTTTGGTGAAGTTCAAAGAATTTACAATAAATCAAAAGTTTCACAAGTAGCAAATCTATTGATAGATTACCAATGGGATGGAGATGCTTCTACAAGGCCTATTAAAGTTCACACTAGAAATGGAGAAAGTCACTCTATTCAGTATTACTATGGATGTTATGATACATTACAATATCCATTACATTTTCCATATAGAGAGGCTGGTTGACATGAAGGTATAAAAAAACAAACATAAGAAAACCTAAAGAAAAAGAAATCGTAAACAAAGGAAACGAAACCTAAACTTATATGTTGACCCTAGGAAGCAAGTAATGTTGCTTAATTACTATAGTTGGAGGAAAATGGTAATAATAACACTATTTTTCTCAAATTATTTTTTGGTATCCATGCATTATTAAGTCTTAAACAATTCCATCAAAATATCACTATTTTCTTTTGCATTTTGTTTTCCTTTTTTATGTCTTCATTTTGTAGCTTTCAATGCTAATGAAGGTAGTCGACAATTTGTGTCGATGTATGAATACTATTCATACAAGTTGCAAATTCAAGAACAAACTAACTATTTACTCCTTCGTAATGGTAGGCTTTTCCAACAATATGTTGTTGGCATGTAAGTGAAACTACAAAGACTAGATTACTACAAGCCTGCTTAAGCAAAAATACGATGAGAACAATTATAAGGTATATTTGATAGTGTTGCTGCAGAAAATACTAAGGGATGGAAAATTGGACAAAAAGTTATACAACTTACATAATTCATGGAGGGACTTAGATATATGAATGTTGTGGCAGTAGTCTAAAGATTTGGAAAACATGATATTTTCCTAATAATGGCATGTAATCCATCTTGGCTAGAAATAAAAGAAATCTAAAACTATTAGAAGAAGTACAAAATAGACCTGATTTGATTAGGAGAGTCTTTCATTCCAAGTTGCAAGTGTTAAAAGATGACTTATTTTAAAAACAAATATTTGAAGAAATTGCACATATACCTATGTAATAGAATTCCAAAAGTGTGGACTTCATCATGCATATTTTCTAATAATCATGAAATCACATTTTAAGTTTTTTTTCACCAGAATCTTATTATTCCATTATTAGTGCTGAAATTCCTGAGTGTCATTCATAACTTCAATATCAATAATAATGTACAAATATTATACAACTCTTTATATAATAAATAGATTCAATTTTTATCTTCATTTCTTGCGGATGGAAAGAACTTATTATTTAATCCCAGAGGTCAAACCCGAAACAAGGAATTGGACAACTATTCCTCACGTTTATGACATTACAAACACTCAAATGTCAACAAAAGAGGTTTTGTGACTAAATATCAATGTATCAACCTTGTTGATTAAAAGGTATTATAAAAAAATCATGTACTTATCAACTAACTTATCTTTCTTAACAACATACAATAATTTTTTTGCCTTTTTTCTATATATATAAAAAAACTTCTCTCAATGTAACAAAGTTGTTGCACTATTGTACGATACAACAACTACATACTTTCAAATGGTTAAGTTTGCCTAAACAATCTTACATATAATACAACACCAGACGAATTACGTTGGATAACAAATTTATTATTGTAGATATTTTGGGTGTGGTTATCCACTCATTTGATCCAAAACAAATTAGCACGAGGATGGACGCTACCACTACAAAGGACTTCATCATTGTCAATGAAAAGTAAGTTGAAATCCAACAAAAAAAAATTACAATTAACCTTCCTTATTTAATTATTAGCTCTTTCAATCTTTTTACAATTAACCTTTCTTATTTAATTTTTATTTAGGGAAATACCAATTATTAACTGTGTATGGCGAATTCTATGTTAACGAGGCACAAACTCTAATTTAGAGCATGAGCACATACCTTATAGTCATATTGTTACATGTTAAAACAACACCATACAATTGTAAGTATAATTCAATTTACCATGATTTTATTTCACACTAACTTTCACTTTAAAATTTTTTAATTTCTCATAATGTCTACACATTCACTTTGCTATTAAAAAAAGTTTTAAGTGTGGCAACAAAGTATTCAACGTGTTTCATGATTGACCATTCCATAGCTAAAGGTGCTACCCTCAAAACTTGGTAAAATATTTATTTAATGCATTTTTTTATTAGCATGCACATATTTCACTATTCACTAATTTAATACATGTCATTACAAAATCAAAGCAAATTTCTTACTTTATCACTCAACAAATATACAAGGCACTTCACATATTTTTTCCATCTCCACATGCAACACTTACTATATGTGGGCCAGTAAGTAAAACTACACGTATTTTTATTCTATTTAATTATTCTAGTTTCTCTTACTTTGATTGAAATAAAAAAAGTTAGGACCTGTGAATTTTATTAGTAAATATGCTTTTAAATTGGTAAATTAGTTAGTCTAGTCAATAAAGAATCTAAATAGTTGTCAAGAATCCAATCATATAGTTGTACAACTGTGTGATTTGCTTCATGTTTATTATACATATTATTAGCTTTTGATTAATGTTACTATTTGATTTAAACACATTTTACAACTTAATACTCAACTATTTTCAACAATTTTCTGCATTGAGATATATCAATATGTTATCCTTTTATAGCAAAATTTTAGCTCCCTTTCTTGTGTACTAAATCTATCTACTAGAGTAAAAAATATTTGAAGTTCTTGTTTACTTGCTAGCTAAGTAGTCATTTGGAGACTTACACACATTGGTTTTTTATGCTCATATTTTCCTTTTGGAGAGAGAAATTTCTTGTATTTCTGGTAAAGCCAAACTAAAAGGCATATCACGAAAGATGTTCTACACTTGTTATCCAAATTGCCTACAATCAATAATATCAAGTCCTGACTCAATGATGTCATGTTACAACTACAACAAAGATGTTGAAGTCATCCAGAGGTAAAACTAAATTCACTATACAATATCATTTCATATTAAAATTGGTTTGTGATTAGTTACGTAATGCCGAGTAAAACCATGCTAGTTGGTGAAATTGTGGGTGATCTTTACAAATGCTCCCATTTCTTCTTAGTGTTGCACTTTGGTCGTCCTTGGTCATCAATGTGTTTCTATAGATGTGAATTTGAAATTCTATATAATAACAAAATTTAGATTTACACAGGTATTGTATAACTATAAACATATTAGATTCCACATTAAGAAAATAAATGTCATTTCTTCCTTATACTTATATATCAGGATTTTTAAATGTACACCTCTTTTATTAAATGTACACATCGAATTCCAATTTTACCCTTAAACACTTTCCCTTTATTTTCTTTCTCTACACAAAACTCTCTCAAATCTCTACGAAAAATATTGTAATTTGATATATGAAGCTTTGCTTTAATGAATATACATTGTTTGTATATGCTATATTTTATATTTATATGAATTAAATTTTGTATAAAATTGATGAAAAATATTTAGTTATGAATTATTGGTGTTCGACATACCTAACCGGATGAACTCAGTCTGTCTAGGTTTTTTTTTGTTTTTATATTTGAGTTTTATATGTTATATTATATTACTTAAATTTAATTTAAACGAATATGAAATTTATTTTTTTGTTAAAAATATAATATGCATAATTAATTAATTAATGTATAATAAAATGAATAAAAATTATGAAAAAATGGATTTTTTTAACCCAGCTCGACCTACTTCGTCCAAATTGACCATTTGGATAAATTGAGTTTGTCCGGATTGACCGTCCGGACAAACTCATTTCGCCCGGATTGACCATCTGGACAAAGTGAATTTTTCCGGGTTGGCCATATGAACAAATCCAATTTGTCCGGGTTGACTTTCCGGACAAATTCACTTTGTCCAAGTTGACCATCCATACAAAGTCTTTTTTTTTCCAGATGCATAGATTTAAGATAAAATATGAACAATATACATCATTATCTTCGGTGCATGGATCGGAATCAAAATCGATTTCTAGATATTCTATTTATCTTCAATGTGTTGAAAATTTCTTTTTTAGAGTAAGAAACTAGAGAGAGAAAGATAAGGGACAAAATTGGTAGAGGGGGTGTGCCCGTTTAGTAATTCTCCTTATATATATATTAAAGTATTACATATATTATAAGAATGCAATGGCTTTGCATTACTTGCACTTCAAATTCTACAACAATGGACAATATAGTTCAAAGCCATTCAAGAACATATTGAGAGTAAAACAATCATTGCATTTGTGAAAGAGTCTGCCATTAATACCTAGAACAAAACATATAATGCAGTTACTCTCCATGTATCCCGCCCAAACAAGCTTTTGATAGCCTTTGAAGACATTGCAAATCAACCCATAGACGAAGCTACAACAATGGTTGCAACAACTATTGAGAATAATGAGAGCAAAGCTATCTCTCCGATAAACAAAAGATGGAGTAGTCTTAAACATATATTTTAAAACAATAGGCTTTTATTATGGTGTTAAGCGGATACTTTTTAGTCTAATCATATTAGCAGTGAAATTCTAATATTAGTCTAATATTAGAAGCATATTTCTTGCAAATGAAGCATATTTACTTGGAAATTACTGCCTCATTAAACATCTTTACAGTAGGCATGACATGTTTCTTATCAATTGCATGACTTACACCTTTGCTGCATGTTGCCTCAAAATGATATACAATACTCGTATAGCTTCTTGAGAATTCTTCGAATCCTGACCACGCAATGCATTTCCAATAGCCTGCGTTGGTATCTTTGCAGGGCTAGAATTTCCATTGTTCCTAAAATATAATAGTCATTTTAGCATGGGGATCAGAAGATTAAAAATGGCAAGGAAGTAAATTGAATCAAATAGAAGCACCTCTTTGAAGTGACATCCTCAGGCACAACTGTAAACTCTAGTTTGTTGCGCGGAAGTGGGCTAACAGTAAACAAACTCTTTTCTCCATCATATGCAAATTGCTTTCTAGATAACTCACTACCATATCTCTCTGCACTCTATCAAGCACTCGTCTACCAACTCCATTAGCATCAACTGGACGACCATCTTCATAGAAAAGGGCAACCTACTCAAAAGTAATTTAAGAGAGCAAAGATAAGTTAGCATAGACCAGAAAACTTGAAAGACTAAAATCTAATTAGAAAGATTGTGACTCAAAGGCATGAACATACATTGTAGTGGAAGAACTGACCATCAGTACTTTTCACATCCACCTTAAAGTCATTGGTTAGAAACTTTAATATTGGGACTCTAAGCTTTTTTTTTTACTGGTTCTTCAGCTTTAATATTCCGGGTACTACCTCTCTTCATATTAGCAAATACTTTTAAAATTTTTAGTATGATATTATTACCATTGAACTTCAATAATAGTAGTTGAAATAAGCATTCCATGCAACCACTATTATTTCATACCAAAAGTATGAAAGTTTATTAGTGACTTATATTTTAGGACGAATGAAGTAGTAACTTTTGTTAAATACTCTTTTTAATTTTTATATTAAGTAAAAAATAAACATTCAATTTTAAGTGGAAGGAGTATACAATCAAATTTTGCGAAGCAAGTTATTCTCTTGGTTGGATAAGCAATAAAATGGCTTTTATTGCTGCCCAAATTATGTCACTCTACTATAAGGAGATTTATAATACTCACTTCATGTGTTTTTATAAGACGTTTTAAGTAAAATTACACAGATCAATAAATTCTTTTAATTTTAATTATATCCTTATTTATTTTAATATTTTTTAGAAAAGAGTATTTGTTATCTATTTCTCTATCTCAATAAAGTAAATGTGAATTTGAAAATAATCATGTATAATAATTTTAAAAAGTAGCAAAATATCCTATAACGAGAAATAAAAAAATTTAATAATACATCTTATAAAAAAGAATTAAAGTGAATATAATATAAACATGTTCTTGTGCAAATGATTACTTTAAAATCTTGCGAAAAGATACTTTATTGAATTATTATTGATAAATCTCAATGAAATTGTTAAATTGATTGATATTAATGGTACATTGAATGTGACCATTTTTTGTGCATCTATCTCTTTAGTACAACTTTCTCCTAACTACAAGTAACTTGTCACTTGTGTGACTTTAAATCCATACAAATTAAGTGAGAGTGTAATTAGAAGCATGATTATTTTATTAATTTGATACTCCCATGTTCAACTAAAATGCATTTAATTTATTGCTGTCACCCAATTATGGCTATGAGAATTTGAATTTTGACATGACATGACCTTGTAATTGGGACCTGCCGAGAATAGAATGCTTGCTTTAATTTGCTGCTATCGAATCTCTAAAAGGGGGGAAACCATCACACGAATGCTTTGCAAAAGAGAGTTTTAGAAAAATCATTCCTCTGAGTCAATTTCTCACATTTCTTTTGTCTTATTGGCTGTGATATCACTGATTTGTTGGTATTTTCATCCAGTTTAGAAATGGAATAGAATCAATAACTTCTGTAGAAGATTGTATAGTATTGTAAAAGAAATTTTGATGATTGAATCATTGTCGTTCTAATTAGAAAATATTATTTTTTGTTGTTAAGATTGTACTAAATCATAACTTCCTTGCAAGGTAAGTTAGGGGTACAATGGTATGCATAGCTCAAATTGAAATTCTCATACTTTCTAGACATTTATATTATTTTTATATTTTTTATATAAGAATAATTCTTTTTTCATCAATTTGATACCAAATTTAATACATATAAACATAAATATATAATATACAAATAATGTATATTCATTAAAATAAAATTTTATGTATCAAATTACAAAATTTTTGATAAAAATTTGAAATATTTTTTGGCAGAGAGAAAAAATGTTCAAGTATAAAATTAAAGTTCATTTAATAAAAACGATGTAGATTTTTTATTTGTGGGCTTTTGGAAGGAAGGATATGGGCTTTATGTTCTCATCCTTGAAATTAATGGGCCTGGGAACTGTTCGGCTTTCCGTGGGAACCTGGTATTTACGTGGGATCATCAACTACTTTTAGCTTAAAAAAACATTATAATAGCTATATATAAAAAAGTTATGCTAAGATTATTGTCGAAACAGTTTGTTTATTAACGTTGTTAAAAATAAAAATATTATATTAAATTTAAAATAACATTTTCAAAACCACTTTTAATAGCCTATATAAAGCACTAACAATCAAGAACACTACACTCTGCTCGGAAAACCCTCCGAGGTAGATGACTCAAATAATTATTCTTATACTATTCTTAGAGCACCCCATCTTTCTGGGCTGAACATCCTTCCCCGATGCTGGTGAAGAGGATGCTTTAATTGGGCCAAGAGATGAGGATGCAGATTTGGTTGTAGCTGCTTCTACATTAGAGACTTTGACTGATGCAGTCTTTGAAGCAGAGAGTTGAGTGACAGAGCTCTTCAAGGCCACATCCCCAGATCCACCAGAATATCTGGCTCAGTGACCATCAGGAAGGCGTGATTTAGATGGCCATGTAGCAGCCTGAGTTGAACCAGACTTCGCATCAATAACATTCATTTCAGCCTCAACACGTTTCTTCCATGTGTCAACCAAACTCCTTGCTTTCCTTTGAATCTCCAAGTTTTTGTGCGTACGTAGATGATTTACAGATCTGCCAATATTGCTAGCTTGCAAGGCAAGAAGATTCACAGGAAGCTTATCAAGCGCACAAAGAAGAACCAAGAGAAATTCCTCAGAAGATTTATCCCCTTCCTTTGAACCACTCCCATCACCTATTCCCCCTTTATAGGCATCTTGAAGCCATTCATCTAACACAGGCAACCCCTTAAGCTGTACAAATCGATTAAGGCAGTCGAACCTATCGGTAGCAGCTATAACACCTGCAAGCATTGACCGGCTAATCAAATCCATTCTCTTATCTGGCTGAATAAGTTGGACAAGTTTCTCAACAGATTCAGAATCTACAAGGCCTCCCTTTTCAGTTATCTTTGCAATCTCAGATTTCAAAGATTCACTTTTGACAATACTAGAATCAATGTCATCTGTTTTCAAGGACCGTTCACGTTTGACAGGATCAGAAGACTGGTCCCCATGTTCCCTCTTCTTCCCCTTTGTTTGAGAAGGAATAGAGGTTGAACTATTCTGCAAACCATCTGAACCAGGTTTCAATTGTGACATTGACATTAAATTACCTGTTGGCTTTGGTGAGTGCCCACCAGGCTGCAATGTTGTATCCATCTCTACTTGAGTTTTTTTTTAAAAGCTTATCTACTTCTTGTTGTAGCTCCTATCAGAAACAATGAGCATTGAAGGTCAATTAAAAATCACAAAAACAGTGCACAGCAAAGAAAAATCTGAAATGTCCACCAACCAATGACAACCAGAACTCACATCAATATAATCTTTATCAGTTAGCCCCTATAAACACTTGTTCTCAATTGTCTGCAAAAGTAAACAAGGCTTTACATATTTCAGGACATAGCGGTTTGATACCGAATATTTGCTTGAATATCTAGCATCTTCTATACTTTTGCTACATATGTTGCAAAAATACAAAATAAATTTTAAGCATAAATTATTGAAATATCATTAGAATATATTGCTTAGTTTTGCTCATTATTCTGCACTCAACCCCTTTGAATATGTAATCTTTTGGCCAACCAAAATTTATATTCTAGAAAAAGAAAGATCCTAGTCATGCATTGAAAATGCAGTTATCAAGATCTCTAAAATTTAGAAGGAAAACATTAATTATTTCCTAATTTTACCCTACTACATTCTGCGAGCAGCAAAATTTTAATCAACTATTGCTGTTAATGCTTTGTACCCCACTAAATCTTGAGATGCATAAAATGGAAATATACCAAAGTTCATTAATGATTTTTAATATACCAAAGACACAGTTAACAAGATCTCTAACAATTTAGAAGGACAATATCAATTATTTCAGAAATTTTACCCTACCAGAGTCTGCGGGCAGCCAGAATTTGACTTAACTATTGCTGTTAATGCTTTTTACTCTACTAAACTTGAGATGCATAAAATGGAAATATACTAAGGTTCATTAATGATATTTACCCAACTATCTTTTTCTCTCTCAGAAACTACTCCAGTCCCATCCATAACCCAACATTTGGTACATTATTCAGGCCAGGCCCATGAGGGAAAACCTCCAAATGGAATGACCGTATTATTTGAAATGTGGCTATCACGGCCATCAAGATTTGATTAGATCTATTCAGGTCTTGACATGGATTTAATAAATGATAGAGTTGATCTAACTAGCACAGGCTGCGCATGGCCATGGTGCCTTACAATTAAAAGTACTTAACCAGGAAAATTAACTAGAGGCAAGAACATTCAAGAGTTGTTTAGCTCACCTCCTTCCATACAGGAGTGAGTACTTAGATTGTGGTGAATCCTTACAGCCTTCATGCATCCTTTATTTCTTTTCTTATTAACTAAAATAAACAGATGAGTAGTTTCCAATTTCCCAGCAATACAAGAAACCAATTTCCTGTGCAGGCCTGCCTCAGAATTTGGACAAAATACTAATTCATCAAGATTTTAAATAGTTCAAAGGTAAAATAATCTTAAAAGAAAGGAAAAGAAACATCCGATTGGGTTGCACTTGCATCCAGAAAAATCCATACAAAACTTTATGGCAAGTCAAAAATCGTAGCTTACATTCCTTATGCATGTTGAACGACACGTCCAACCTCACAGAAGTCGAGCTTAAGATGACCAATATCATCTTAAGGAAAACAAAGGCTCTTGTGGTAAAGAGCAATTCATTTAATGCAAAATACAAAAATTTCGTTCTTCCACAGCATTTACTAAGTAGTTCGATAATTCTTGCAGAAGGAAAAAGATATGAAGTATGCAACACTAGTCAAAATCAAATACAGCATTGAGTATTACTACCTATATAAATTAGAACATGACACAAAAGAACAGAATCTGCAACCAACAATTATGGAACAGAAGTTCCCCCTAGCTATAATACATCAAGCACGTTGAGGGGGAAAACCTTTTTCCCCCACCCTGGGGAATAAAACCAGGACAAAATATCTCAACCAAGATCACAAGTAGAATTTACTGTGGCTCAAAATGGATTCTGTGTAATGCAAGAACGCCTGGGAGGAGACTATGACACAGGTAATTGGGAAGAGACTACAAGCAGGATAAACAAAGGCCCAGTTAGAACTATCGGGCTACCCAACACAAACAAAATCAGTACGAAAACCTAAATATTCCCCCCACCACCCTTTTCAAAAGGAAACAAAAACACACAAAATAAAAGGAAAATAGGAAAAACAACACAACTTTCCCCAAGAAAAACCAATAAAAGTAGGTAAATATAGAGGTAAGCAAGATAGAATTAAATACTCAAAAATGTATAAGCAGCAGATTCTGGAAAAACCCACCAAGGCAGTACCTTGCAGAAGTAATCAGCAGAAGTATAGCTAGTAATAGTAGTAGAAACAAGACCGGAATCAGCGTCAGCTATACTGGTCCTCGTGGAGTTGGAAGGGACAGACCGCATGTGCTGACTGCAACCGCTACTTGGAATAGCAATCCTCCGATGATTCTCACCTTCCCTCCGTTCCCTCCCATGCATAACGACACTCGACTAGCATTTTCCCCAACAATTCCTCCTCCAAGCACCATGAAATCAATCCCAACTCCCAAAACCCAAACATCTCCCCCCGTCAAATTTCCCCAATTCACCAAAACCCTAACAAAATCCCCAAATTCAAAACTCGCAAAATTAAACTCCCGAAAACCCTAGATCTCCGCCAATTCGAATCATACCCTTACTCCTCCAACTGAATTGAACTCCTCCGGCTTCAATTCCCCGATCTGCACACCTCAAATTCGAATTCCAAAAAAAAAAAGATCCAATTTATTCAATCTCTACACACACACCAACACACAATTACACATAAAGAAAAACACAAAAAGACGAACAGAAATGGAGAGAAAACAGACCTGGGCTGAAATTTGTGCGAATTTAGAGAGAAAGTAGTGACAGAAAGGTTAGCGCAAGAGAACTAAAGACTAAAGAGAGAAAAAAAGAAGGAAATTAGGAAATGATGTCGTGAGAAAGAGAGAGAAAGAGGCGTTGCCAGACGGCAAACGTGGCGTTGTTGTACGTGGTACCGGGCGCCGGGTGGGGGGGGGGGGGCGTCGGGGTGTGGGGGATGGGAGGGGTTTTGGGATAGGGATGTAAATGAGTTCGAGATCGAAAAAAAAAGTAATGCTTCTGGATCGATTCGATCAAAATGTATATAGTGATGTTCAAGCTAGACTCGTTTCAATTTGATAGATTCGAATTCGACTCTTCAATTCGAACTTTTTAACTTGAGATTGAGATTGAGATCGACTTGTGAACTTTAATGCAGATCGAACTTTTTAACTCGAGATAGAGGTTAAATATAAATTTGAATTTTTTTTAAGTAAACTAAATTTTTTAATCTTGCCCTTTATTAATTTCAATTTATTTCTATAATTAGTAACATTTGTTTAACAGATCTAAATAATTTTCTAAAAATATTTAAATTTCTCTCTAAATATTTTTTCAATATCATTTCAAAAAATATATCCAATACTTATTAATTTATAAAGTAAACCTAAGATTTAAGTGATTTACCTATAAAATAATATAAACAAAATTGTAATTGAACTTCTCAAACTGCATTACATTAACAATTAGCTAAAAGATACCCATTATTATAACTTTGAAAATAAATTTTATCTTATATGATATTCTTGCAGCAATATGATCAAATACTAGAGCCAAGCAGCCAGTCCTAAAAAAAATCATAATAATAAAGGTAGACAACAAGTTGACCAACAAAAGAATCATAATAATCATAATTCCTATAACAAAATGACAAAATACTATAATCAAGAAAGCCAATTACTAAAATGACCAACAAAAGAATCATAATAATCATAATTCCTATAACAAAATAACCAAATATTATAATCAAGCAAGCCAATCACTAAAATGACCAACAAAAGATTCATAATAATCATAATTCCTGCAACAAGATGACCAAATACTAGAGGCAGCCAACCAACCACAAAAGAATCATAATAATAGAGGCAATCACCAAGATGACTAACAAAAGATTCATAATAATCATACTTCATACAACAAGATGACTAAATACTAGAGGCAGCCAGCCAGCCAGTCATAAAAGTCACAATCAAAAGCATTTCAATAATACTAAAATCAGTTACAAAAGTTACAATCAGAAGAATTTCAATAATTTAAATTAGACAATTTATAACTAAGAGTAATCATTCAAAAATATACATATCATTAGAATAATCATTTAAAATTACATAAAAAATATGTCAAACTCCTTGGATTATTTGGGAAAAACTTCTACCCTCACATTAAACATATAGTAGTATATGAAAATTTAATTATTTTTCAAACAAATTTTAATTAAGCTGCAAAAAGTTACCAACAAAGATGTTACCTCTATAAGAAAGGTTAACTCAGTCAAAATGAAATTAATGTAAACTGCAACAATGTATTTAACCTGCAGTCAAATTAGTTCTTTAAAACAACATCAAAATTGGTGCTTTAAGTGAAATTAATATTATAATTTACATTCATGATGTGGACATAGGAAGAAAAAATTCTTGATATGATTTATTTTTCTACAAAAAAGAAGAAGAAATGAGTTAATATATGATTAAATAAATCTTAAAAAAATAATATATTGTGACTTAGAAATTAACAAAATAAATTAACTTCTTTTCTTCTTTTTTACTTCATGCATATGTCTTAGCCAATCTCCTCCACAAAGTAAGATTTGTACTGTTTATAGTGATAATGATGCAGATAAGAATTAATTACCCTTCTTTCAGCACTAAAAGTTACTTAAAAAGCCACAAAACTTATAGGGATAGCTAAAATGTCTGCTACCATTTTTGATAATATTGGATATTGAACTCTATTCATTTTCTACTACTCTAAATAAGAAAAATTTGCAGGAATCACTCCACTTATGCGAACTTTGGTGGCACCCCATTAATTATAATTTTTTAGGCACTGAAGTTTCAACTTCTGCACCATATGCATAAAAATTACTCCACTTATGCGAACTTTGGTGACAACCACGAGAGCTAAAATAACCAAGACTTTCTGAATTTAATGAACGAGAGCATTCATTACTAGATAATTCAAAAACATATTTTTCATAAAAACTAGTGATAGCATCTTTTACTATAGAAATATTCTGTTGTGAATCATCTTTTGAATAAAGCTTAGGAAAACAAAATTCAACAACTAACATTTTTAGGGTAGGATCTAACACAATAGCTATAGTCATCAATAGATTACACTTTCCTCAATATTTATCAAATTTCAGTTTCATTTTGCAAACTAAAGCCCTAATGAAGCTATCTTCATTATCTAAATGACTATCCAATGTTGATTTAATTGTTTGAACCTCTTGAAGAAATAGATTTGAAGTAGAATACTCACTACTTGAAATGACATGTGTGGCTGTCCAAAAAGGCTCCAATATTGAACAAATTTTTTCAACATTATCTCAATCTTCTTCTAAAGGACAGTTGACATAATGTTGATCACGATCGCTGAATATTTTGAAAGCTTGCTTGAAATTGAGTATGCAACTTAGCATCTCAAATGCCGAGTTCCATCTTATTTTGCAATCATGAATCAATTTTTTATCTTTCAATCGCAATTGTTGCACACAATCTGTAAATTGCAAATGTCTTGCCTCCAAACAATAATATGTTCTACATTATCTCTCACATTACTAATGATATCTCCAATCTCATCTAATCCATCTTGAACACACAAGTTCAATATATGTGCACAACAACGAACATGAAATATTTTTCCTCTATATGCTAATTTTATAAACCTTTGAATTGTATATTTCATATAACGCATAGCATAATCATTTGCTGATACATTATCCACATTAATTCTAAAAATTTTATTCTCAATACCCCACTCTTATGCACTTGAATATAGCATCAGAAATTTGAAGACCTCCCCTTGGTGGTGAAATGTTGATGAAGCTTAAAACCTTCAAATGTAATTTCCAAGAATAATCAATTCAATACCCAGTAACAAACCATGTACTCAATTTTCTGATTTTTTAATTTCCAACAATAAGTTGTCAAACTTATTTTGCAAACACCTTCAATATTATTTTTCATCTTCTTTTTTTCAAGCTCATAAATCTTGACACAATCTGTTTTGCATATAGTTCTACAAACTTTTTGTCACTCGGGCATTCCTCATTTCATCATAACGTTGAATTCCTCTTCATTCAAGATAGTGAATGGATGCTCGTGCATCATTATCCAATGAACAACTAGTTCCCTCATTTGTTTCATGTCAAATTTCCCAAAATGCAAAGGATGAAGAGAAGAAAATTCATTGCTTGCCAAAATATTAGCTTTGTTTGTTGTTCAGACTCCTGCAAAATTATTAAATATTAATTGTTGAAAATAATATATACCTATTAAAAATCAAGCTAACAAATAAATGAATTTACTTGCATATTAATCTCTATCTTAACACATCTATCTTGATATCTCTTAAAACTTGTTGTACATTTCATAGACCTTTCTTAAAACTTGTATATCTTAACACATTGGATGGTACCAGTTTTAATTATTGCAAATTGGACTAGGCAATGAGTACATTTTGCCTTCTTTTTTCCATCCAATGTGACAACTTCAAAATCTTTCCACACAGTTGAAGTTTTTTTTTCTCTTATTTGTTTGGAATCCATCTTGCTCTTCTTCGACTTCCACATTCTTTTGTGCATTATCATACTCTAAATGACTATCAGATGGTTCAATTTATATTTGAACCTCGTCATTCGGTTTGTTACTTTTAGTTACAATACTACACAATGCATGTTGAATTGATATATCTTCTATGGACATTTTCTTAAGATACAACACTACCTAAGAAAAGAATAAGTTCTAGTTCTACCAATAAAAGAATGCATAAAATAAGAACTTCAAACAGAAGATAAATAGAGTGCAAATTCTATTTATTGCAAACATAAGAATTAATTAACATACTGCTTTAATATTTTCATTTTAACATATTGTTTTAACACATGCCAAAGTTTAATGGAAATAAATGCACAAAGAGACTAAATGCAGAATCATGAAGACTGCTACATTTAGGAATTAAACTAAGAAGAATCATATTGCTACTTGATTAATCAACTTCACTGCTAAACAAAAATACTGCAAAACAACCAACTATATATCTGTTACTGTTTTCATGAAAACATTTCTATCATATGATGGAAATGCTTTTACCAGTGCATGCTCATTACACAATTTGATTACCAGGACAATCTGAGCTAAACTAATCAGTCATCACAATATATGCACTTTAAAATATAATCAGTCATCACATTACTAAAAATTACATTAAGTTCCATAATAAAATCAACATAGTCCAAATACAAAGCAAGATCAATCAAAAAAATCATGAGATTGATTTTGGAATACACAGCTACATCGTGCATAAAAACATAATGCTGAGTACCATGAATAAAAACAGAATGCTTGTTTTGTTTGCAATGATCATTTTGTATGCTTTTTATCTCAATATTATAGAAAAGGAACGCACTCTAGTTCATTCAAATGCAAAAGAATATATTTCTTGACTTGGTACATGATCTCCATATTTAGTTTCTCATATGAACTCAAAAAAAATTTTAAAAAATTTCTTGCCTATCAGATTTTGTGCAAATTGTGGGTCTCCAGATCCGAAATGGTTGATTATTTGATTTTTTAAACTTTAAATTGCAGAAATCATGAAAGCATCTATGTCATATGATGGAAATGTTTCTTACTAGTGCATGCTCATCACACACGGTCTTTTCCTGAATGGTCTATAAAGACATATTTTTCATATTTTTGCATATATTATTTGTAACAATTAGACTTATTGCATGTTCATGCTTTCATCACCAAACAATGTTTTTATTCATATTGAAACAACTTTAGTGAAAAAGGATCAAAATACAACAATAAGGAAGCAAATAAACCCTAAACCCTTTTCTTCTCAATAACTCTATTATTGGGTTTTTGTCTCCTTTCTTCGTTTCTGATCACTGGAATTTTGAATTCATTCTTCCAAATACAACTCATGAAATAAGCCAGAAGGTCTCAAGGAAAATCATTGCTTAATCTGAAGCGTAGCTTAATCTTTGCTGAAAGTCTCAAGGCAAATCATTGCTCTTCAAGAGTTTTCTTGATCTCTCTTGATTAGTGTCTAAATTCCACAAGAAATGTCCAAAATGTTCTTCCTTCCTTTTCACTTAGGACTTGAAGAACATAAGAGTGTAGTTACATTCAGCTGCAGAGTACTTTGAATCATCCTATATGAGACGTGAACATAAACAATTGTAAGTATCCTGCTTTCTTTCTTGAAATTTTAGGTCGTTCAATTTATCTGTTGGCACTTTTTTCACCTTTACCTTTAATTGTGGATCACTTACGGATTACATCACTAGAGCTCTTATCAATATTGTGGATCACTTGAGCTCTGTGGCCTCTAGAGTGAGCAGTTCTCACTATTCTGGTAATTGCTTGTACTTCAGTACCGTTTACTTGTACATTTTTCATTGTTCTAAGAGTTATTCTACTTCTTTGTACCACATAGCATAATGGTTGTTGGAAAATGGATATTTATCTACTAGTTAGATAGGAAGGCCTCTGATGATTACATAAACTGAATGGAAATGAAGTGCATATATCTGTTCCGACTTCCAACATTGTTATATGCCTAGTTTTTTTTTTTTGCATGTACATATAGATTTCTTATTTAATATTGACTCTACTGATAGGGGATCTAAAGCTGGGAGGACTGAGATATTGCATTTGGATGCTTATATCTACCATAAACTTGCAAATTCTTTTTCAATGACGCTGTAAAAAGATTCCAGTATCTTTTAATAATAAGTACGGGAATTTTTTAGTTGACTGTTTTCTTATTTTTTCCTCCAAGGATATAACATTTCTCTTCATAACTTCCAGTCGAGATCCTGGAATTGTCCCTAGAAACTCATGTCCTCCTGAATCACCTGAAGTATATGATATAAACACACCTTCCATGGAGTGGATCAATGGTAGAACTCCTCATTTAAAACTTCCTCGATCAAAGAATGTGATTGTAAATTGACATGCAGTTAAGGTCAAATACTGTGACACGTGCCTATTCTATCTCCCCGTGCATCTCACTGCTCCATCTGCAACAACTGTGTTAAGAGATTTGATCACCACTGTACTTGGGTCGGTCAATGCATTAGAATAGTAAGTATCAGAAATGTTATCTGATAGAGTCATATGTTTTTAACATTTCTCAGGTTGTTTTCTTCTAATGTTCAATGTCTATTCCACATCCCTACCTATGAGATGCATGACTTTATTCACATCAAGTAACTATAAAGTTGAACCCAATACCAGAAGATATTGGGCATTAAATTCAGCGTGAGAAGCATTTGAACTGAAAATTAAGGTTTAAGCCACAGAAGACATAATACTCAAGCTCTGAAATGATTCTTGTTGTTAGAGACCTTAATGTGATGTTGAATAAAAAAATATGAAAATATCTCATATGTATTGAACAAGGTATAATAAATATGACTGCAAGACATGGAGAAAGTTTGCATAATTGGTATCTATTACTTTGAGATGATAGAAGTTTGCGCATCTTATATAACACTGGCTAAAACAGAAAAAGATTCAAAGTTCAGACTAAAAACTGTTCTTATTAATTCATCAACAAAAAAAAGAGAGAAAAGAAGTAAAACCTATTAATAATTGTTCAGAAAATAAGTGAAACACTGAATCCCAGGTCTCCATCTATTGTGTTTTCAGCGTTGATTGCAGTATGGCAAAGTTTAACTCATGGTTGCAACTATTGAAAATGGATAAAAACGTAAACAAATTATTAGTATCAAACACAGTTACCAGGAAAATTAATGTGAAATATAAACTAATATGTGATTGCTTACCGTATTAGTTCCAAAGAGTCCATCACTTTCCCATTCTTTCAAAATATGGGCCTGCATTTTTTCATAAGATGCTCGAATAGGTGATGAAAGCTTGCTTAAATCTTGATTCATTATGGAGTTTTGGTATTGCCTCTTGTGAGCCATCATCTTCATCTTTTGGGCCATCATCGTTATCTTTTGTGCATTTTCTTTCAATTCTATTTCTTTTTTCATCACTTGCTCTTTTAATTGAAAACTTGTTAACATTGACACTAACTTGTTTCTCTAAAGTGTTTAAAGTGCACTGTAATTTATTTAATGCATCCATCACACTTCCGTTGCTCGTGTAATTTCCTCTTCTTGTCTTTACAAATTTTTCTTCCTTGGGACGTATGACACCATCAAAATTACTACCTTCAGCCATATTGTTGTTGTTGATTTCAGGTAATGATTCCTCCCATATTGATGATTTGTTGGTGTCTATATTTTGATGATTTGACGCACATTTCTTATCATGTTTACAGTACCATTTAGGATTCTTCATCATGATTTTCCAACATTGAGGAATTTGAATTAACTACCTTCAATGTCCTCATACAATCACACTGCCTTTTTAATCTACAAAAACATATTTGATATCATAAGGGGGCCATGTCTTGATTGTGTGAATATTGTAAACTACTAAATTTTTTAAAACACAAGATAACATTCTTACCAAATCACATGAGTTTGTACCACCTGGAGGATTGAGGATTTCTTTCTGAGTGGCTCATAATGCCCAATGAATTTGTTAACAGATTATTGTATGTGTTTCCAATGACATTGTAAACTATTGTTGAATATGTGAGTATTGAATTTGTCTCCAATATTCTCCTTTCAAACTTCCAAAATTCAATCCCACATAGCCACATTCTTTTGATTGTTACCCACATCCGAATCAACAATCTTTTTTGGTCAATGTAGATTGGGAGTTAATAGCAGTTTGGATATCTTTAATTCTTGTTTTTTGTCCATTAGGTGCAGTACATGTTTGAGTATTAACCATTGGAGCATTCAAGAGACATTGGAATGGCATTCTGGATGGATATTGTTGGTTATCATGAGAATAAGTTGTTCCATTAGCTTGGTTGAAATAATAGAGAGGATGAAATGATTGTTTGTAATTTGAGATGACATGATGTAATCGGATTGAAGTAGAGAGGAATTGAAGAAGTCAGATTCTTGTGATTCCATTATGCCTACACAAAACACAATAGCTAATGTTTAATTAATAAATATATGCAGTGATGAGCAAATGAACCAACAATTATCATATAAGTTGTCAATAGAACATGCCTTTCATTTGGGATTACAAATAAATATAATAAACATAGCTTAATTTACTATACTAGATTCAAGAATAAGCATAACTAAGAAAAATTTCAAGATGCAGCTTAAGTCAAGATTAAAAATTGGAAGATTGGTACTAATCTACTTAAACCAGTCACAGAGACAAGTTTTAAGATTTGCAAAGTGAAAAACCTTAACAACCAGTTACAAGTTTGGCCCTCAAACAAGAGCTTTAAATATTATATACAACAGGTCATGAACAATTTAATCTATATATTGTATTCTACTATTCTAGTGTAAAGAGATTAACCACATTCCCAACATGTATTTCAGCAATAGGAACTTGCAAAGGATAATAATAACAGTAGAAAAGATATATTTTTTTTTAAAAAAAAAAAAAGGGATTATGTTAAAAAGAGATTCAATTTCGTTCAAAGTTAATATTATCATCTGAGGGTAGTAGCTAGGTGCAAGAAACTCAGAACCTGTTGCATCACAATAGCCATATCCTAGACAACAAAACAAAGATTACATGAGCAGCAGCTCTGTTTTAACTGTAGCATAGATCGATTTTCCACTGAGGACATAAATCCTTGTTTAGCATAGATAGATTCATTGCTGGAAAGGATTTAATTTAGGTTATCCAAAATTTCATGTATAGGAAACATTAGACAGATAATTAAGAGGATTCAAAACAGAAACTATCGTGCAAATACAGTTCAGAGGAACTTCACCAGCTCATTGACATAGTCGACACACTCTTGTGCACATCAGACACAATAATATTCATATTAAAATAAGTTTATATTAACTTGGATTAAGTGTAGTGCTTTTGGATAAAGAATGAACATGCCAGTCAAATTTCCTCACAAGTTGGGTGCAGGTGCAGGTGCACAAGTTATCTAGCACTTCTCAAATCAATGGATTGTTGGGAAAATTTTGCATTGTGATTTGCACAACTATAACTTAACAAGTTTATGTAATCACCTACTATTTTTCTAGGTTCTATTTTTAGTTCATAATGTACTTGTTCTACATATCTACTATAAGTAGAGATGGATTACTAATAACTTGTTCTACTAATGATTTAGTAATCCTAGATAAGTTTTCTAAAATGTGCAGGTTTAGAAGAGAGAAATACAACTTGCTGATTTTCCAAACTTGATTCTTCAAGAAATATCCTTAAATGAAATTGAAAAAAAAAATACATTAAGGAAAAAACAAAAGAACAATATGAAGCCTTGATATTCAGTGAAGGTAAAGACCAAATATTTACTCAATTCATAACATTTTACAGCAGACACACAAAGCCACATCCATAAAACCCCAAATCTCAGTAAAATAATGAAAATTCTATAAACCCTTAATAAGGAGCTCCATTCCTTGAATGGGCGTTTCATTCTTTTGCTCTTCATTTTGTTTATTTGTCATGGTTAGACAGTAGAAAACAATTATTCACATTAACACAAAATTACTAAACAGAACAAGGGAAAATTTTATTCATTTCTTGAATAACAAAAAGTCTAATTGCCAAAGAATTGTGAACCTCATCTTTTCCACCCAAGAGAAAGAAATTTGCATCAGCAAGTAGACTTAGAAAACTTGTTCTACATATCTACTATACTAGAGATGGATTACTAAAATTAATTGCATTGTTGAATTACTAGGATTAATTAGCCTAGAATTAGCTTATGAATTTGTTTTGTAGTTTATATTTATCACTTGAGTTTATATGGCATTTGCTCATTCTTGAAAGTGTGTGGACGAATGGAGTGAGTTGTTTGATTTGAGTTAGCCACTCGAGAAATTAGCCAAAACATTTTTTTTTTCCAATTTCAAGGGGTGGTTTGGGAAGTTAGCATTTTTTTTTTTTTTTTTTGAAAACAAGTTGTGCACTTATCAACCAAAAAACAAAAGTGAGGGTCGTGTCGGATGGGATTGCTAGGGGATGAGGAGTAATTAATGGTAAAATTAGGTTTAAGTTGACTAATAAGTCTTGATTTGGGATTGTTCTATATTTTGGCTACTGGTGTTAGTTCTAGTACTTCTTCAATTCAGTTTGGGGATGGGTTGAAAAGTAGGAAGCTTCTTTTTAGGGTATTAGGTTGTTGGAGAATTGATCAAATTTGGAAAAAATTAGGGGAGGTAAAAGTCATGAAAGCGAGATATATAACATTAGTTCTTTAGCTTTAGACTTCTTTTTTTAAAAAAAATGAAAAAAGAAAATGGTATAAAATTTCGGAATAAAATGACAAAAACTTATTTTAAAGTTAGATATGAATTTCATTACGTTTAGATGATACTATCTCGGTATCGATTCGAAATTAAATATTTAATTTTATTTTAAAATATCCATAAATAAATGTTCAATTTTCTAAAATAAACATTATTTTCATTTAAAATTCAAGTAACAACTTTTTTAATTTAAAAATTTTACATCTCACGAACTAATGATCATCACAACTAACTTAATTAATAGCAAAGATAATGAATTAACTTTCTTAGAGTCAAAGGTTCTTCCTAATTTTTAAGGATTTGATTTGGGATGGAAGGAGTAATTTTTTTAGCTCATAATCTAAGTATCAATTGCTTCTTTCTTCTTTTGTAAATTGGGAAATCAATGGCAATACGTAGGGCTTTTTGAAAAGGATGTTTCTTTTAGATAGAAACAAACATGGTTAGTTTTAAACTATGGTAGATTTACCTTGTTTGCACAGGATTTTAATAGGGATACACAAGCATTTGTTGTTCTTTTAATGGCTCTGCTTTGTTAGATATTGTATGTTGTTGATAAATGTTATTGCTTCCAACAATCTCTCTAAGTGCTGTTTGGATTTGGAAGGAAGGAAGGAAGGATATGGGCTTTATATTCTCAGCCTGGAAATGAATAGGCCAGGGATGAGCGTTGAAAATAATATTGGCCTCATTGAGTGTTCGGCTATTTCATGGAATCTGGAACTTACATGGGGTCATCACTCATCATTTCCATTTGCACTATTGTGCTGCTTTATTTATTTATTTTTCTTCTTTTAAGTGGTTATGGATTACTTTTCTCTCCTACTTTTAGCTTAAAAAAATTAAAATAACTTTTTCAATGTCCTAAAAAAATTACCAACCAAGAACAACACTATACATTGCTGGGATAACCCTCCTAGGTTGATGGCTCAAATAATTATTCTAATACTATGTTTGGAGCACTCAATCTCTTTGTATTTAAATTGCATCTTTGATTTATTTTGAGAAGAAAGTTGGATAATACTCACTTGTCTCTACATTTGATTTAATATAAGAACAAATAATATTTTTTAACTTAAAAACATTTATTATATTGACCTTGCTATCAATGTGATTAGAGTTAATAGTGAAAGTACATGAGTTAGTAAGATTAATTCATTAAATTAAATAGTTTGTTAGTAAAATTTTAAATAATAATATGTATATATTTAGAGAATTGGATATTTAGTTTGAGACGTTTTAAAATAGAAATATAGATATTATATTTTAAATGGATGGAATATATTTTAGTTAAATTTTAAGTTTTCTATTCTACTTCCTTCTTTTGAAATTGAATGTCTACATTTTTTATTTTAGATATTTGAAATTAAATATCTTCTTTCTATAATAAATATATTTTTCATTTAAATTTTTACAAATAACTTATTTAAATTAAAAAATTATATTATATTGACTTATAAGGTCCACTAATAACCACACTAATAATTTTTAAAGATAAAATATCCACTAATATCATCCTTAATTATTCTATTAAGTTAAAAATATCCATAATTTCAGACAAAAGGAAGTAATATTTAATTTGATTTTAAATAGACTCCACCTATTTTATGTGTGTGTGAGAGAGGGATTAAAATATTATCAATTAGTTGTTAAAAGATGTTACACTAATTAAAAATATTTTTATGTGAGGCTCATTAAAATCTTGTTCATGTAATTATTCCAATGCAATTATAATTATTTGTAAATAAGCTCAATAAAAAGACAATATTCTCGCGGATAAATTATATAAATTGCTAATATTTTTCTTGTTTAAATAATAAGTCTTAAGTTTAATTTATTGAATGAATGTTTATTTTTGTTAACGCATTATGTTTAAAGTCACCTTAATATTACTATGTGTTCAATAAGAGTTTTTTTATATATATTATATAATTAAAGACAATAAGTGGAGACAAAATAGATGAAGGAAAAAGTGAATCTTAATTAGATGTTAGATTCAATTATAAATATATAGATGATAATTAATTCTTTTACCATTAAAAAAATGTACGATAAGTTCTTTAAAAAAAAAGGAAAGAAAAAGAGCACGATAAGAATATCTATTGCAAACAACTCGAGATGAAAGAATGAAGAAGAAAAATCTCAAGTTATGTTTTAATTAGTATTACATTTAAACATAATTGTTCAATCACACATTGATTGACTAAATTTTACATTTTTTTTTACCAAAATACCCTCAATTCTTATAAATAAGATAAAACAAGAATATAATTAAAGTATAAAAATACTCCTAATTAAACCTCCAATAATAAATAAATTGCATTTCAATTAAAGCAAAATGATTTCAAATTTTTACAATGGTTAACCAACTGAAGATGCAAATAAATTCCATTTTGCATTCACTATACATTTTAAAAAGAATGCCGATCGAGATATTGCAGGGTTCAATTGGGACACCAGCAACTCAAAGTATATAACTTTCCTAAGAGACTTCTCAAAAGCCTTCAGTTTTTCTTCTTCAGATTTTCTTGAAGCCATGGCATAAGACTGAGGACTGAGGAGAGTGCTTCATGAAGCCATCTACAGGATACTTGAGCAGTGTCTCCACTGCTATCATACATGCTCTGCTGGGAGCTAGAACTCATTTTCATCAAATTTTCTGAGCCATGTCCGTGGAACATCGCCTGGATGTCACCCATGAGATTCGTGGAACATAGTCTCTTGCCTATGCCCTGTGTACACACTATCGGATCACCCTCACCATGCCCGTGAAAATAAGCAAACCTTACAATCGAGTTACGTTGAGTGTTTCACGAAACTCAGCAACGACCAAATAAATAAATAAAAATTTAATTTTTTTTTTTGTAGTTTCTTCCAATAACAAGCAATAAAAAAAGTTTTAGAATCATTGCAAGACTCATTTACAGCTAAGATTGACGTGAATACACATTCAATCTTCACTTTTCATCAAAAACCGATAGTCGCATTTGAACAAGAAAATACAGCATATGTAGCGAAAACAAAATATTTCGATCTTTGGATGCGTAGGTAGCTTCGATTACACAGACAACATGAAGGATCAAAGGGCAATGAGGTAGACATGTCACCAAAGGCACAAAAAAGGGATTGGAAGAAAATCTAAAACCAAACATAAATTAGGTAGAGCCCATACCATAGGGTAGGATGCTGTTTTATATAATAAGGCTAATTTGAACTTGCTAGACTGCTTTTCAAATAGGGACATAGTTGCTTGCCATTAGCCAAAAAGAAATCTTTGATTAACCGATCTTCAAGTTTGCATAAGACAAACAGTTATTTTCAATTGGGAAAGTTTAATCAAAACAATCATTTGATATCTTTCATGTGAATTTGTTGATATGTTCTTGTTATTTAACTGATTCATCATGAACTAAAGTTAACAGAATAAGATGAAAATTGATTAAAAAAAAAGAGAGGTTATTGTTAAATATTCTAATTGATCACAAAATATAAGTCCGTTTGATTAAAAAATATACCAATTAAATTTTGTTTCTTTCTAAAATTCTCATATTTATTATTTATTTATTTTCTTAAAATTCTTTTTACTAGTCTACTCTTTCTAATTATTATTCTATCAATAGAGAGAAAAAATAAATAAAAGATCCCTATAAATAATAAAATAACTTATATTTTGGAACAATATAAAAATTATTTAACGAATTATATTTTGAAATAAAAAAAGTAATAACTCATCTCTATCCACTTAAACTTTTAAAACATATAAAAATTTAATAGATTATCCAATAGCGAGAGATCCTAGTTTCCAATTCCATTTTCATAATTTTGTCTATTTAATGGTTATTTTGCAGACGCTCCTAAGCTTAGGTAACAAAGTGTGCTTGATGAGGATTGTGGATTTTGGCATTTTTAATACGAAACTTCATTGTGTCCCTTTCTCAAGTTTTTAATGATATATATCTTAATTTGTGTTTTCTTATTAGACTTCAGTCACCTTATGAGTTATCTAATGAAGTCTTGAAGAAAATAAATGGATTGGAAAGTAAACAATATGAATCATAGTATAGAGGAAGTAAACCCATATATCATATTCATAGTCCTTTCGTATGGGTATAAAGTAATCCATGATAATGATTAGTTATCAGAAATATGACTTCTATTTTAAAAGATAAAATTGTTTGATTTATGGGATTAAGTTATTCTTCTGGAAAAATTCTTGAAGTACGAAAAAAATTAAAGATTTTCCTTTTTAATAGATAGTAGAAACAAAAAGTGTGAATTAGACTAAAACGTAGTAAATTATATATATTTTTTAATTGACTTACCATCTTGTGAAAAGAATAATCAATAAAAATAGTTAACTGTAACTAAATTACAAATTTGATATCATCTAATTAGAGATGATTATAATTGAAAATTACACTTGTTTAAAAATAGTAAAGAATTCATTAGTGAGAGGTGGAGAGACTTAAAGATGTCAAATTACCCAAAAAGAAAAAATAAATAAATAATTTCCTCCATTTTTGTCATTCCATTACTCAAAAAAGGGCTAAAATATGTCAAATTTCTAAGGGGGTTTGTAGAATAATACAAAAAGTAACGTTGATTTTTATTTTTACTTTGTCATTGCCCACATTTTTGCTTCTTCTAAGAGTCTGAGGATTTTCCCTCCTATGAATAAACAAAACTCTCTCACTAAATTTACATATATCCAGTCTTAACTCAATATAAGGTTTAGGTATCAGGTATCATCGACTATATTACTGCCCTTTTTGGGTATTAAGATTGTAAATTAACCTACAGTTAAAACTGCACTTATTTGACGGCGTTTTGTCCAAACAAAGACTACTATACTACTGTTTATGGTACGAGTTGATGGGATGGGTTTGCATTTTGCTTAAGAAATGGGATACCTCACTGTAAATGAAATGGTACTCACCATTGCATTTGATTATGGGTATCTCTTGGATTCTAAGTAAAACCTCTAGGAAGGGTTTGTTATAGTCCGATCATTGGAGACTCCTGTTTCAATAGCTAAACGGCCCAATCCCCAAAGCTTACATGCACACTTTCATTTCTTAAAGTTCGTATATGATTTGATAATTGCAATGTGAAATCAAAGCTCGTGTTGTGTATCCAAATCTCTATAACTTTTAACTCTCTCCACCTGTATCAAAGGTCCCTTGATCAGGCGGGTAGGTGGGTTATAAATCAAGGGATGTGCCCGAGTGACAGACACATGTGGGAGAGAGCCAACTGGATTCAAATCTCAGGACAAACCTTCATAATATTTCAGTGAAAATTTGCCCCACACGAGATTCGAACCTGCGTTACCGAATGATTTCTCCCCACATCACCACATGCCTTACCAACTCGGCTATACCCCTGGGGACAATCTCTATAACTTTACCCTATAATTGGATAATTACTCGAGGGGAGAATTTTCACTTTTTTTTGTTTTCCCTAGCTTGAACTATCCCTCCTTAAAAATGTCATTCAAATTTAAATATATACGATCTACAGATATATAAAATGTACATTTTTTTTTTGCAACATTTATACAAAGTGAGATTCATTTTATATTTATCTTATTAATTTTTAGTTTAAGTTGAGTTTAGTAAGCTCTTTTTATCAACTATATATTCTTACTTTCCTAAAAAAAACCATATATTCTTATTATTTTAATATCATATTTTAAATGTTTGATTCAACTAATATGAGTTCAATTAGTACTACTCTAAACATTAAAAAAAATATGCAATCATTTTCTTTTAGAAAATGCTTTAGTCATAAAAGATTTAGACACTTATGCAAGTTTTTTATTATTTGTCGTTTCATTAATTTACTTTGAAAATTGGGTAATGGACTGGCAAAATGGGTGGGTCGGCTCGGCCCAACCCAACGGGTCAAACGATGTAATCAGGTTAAAATTGTACAGATTTGAAATATTGAGACTTAATCCAGTCTTTACATGGGTCACGGGCTAACGAGCCAAAATAACTCAAAAATTTATAACTTTTTTAAAGTTATAATTTTATGTTGATTGAAAAAACAAATATATTAAACCATTTACAAATGACACATTTATAGTCTTATTTTGGTTCAAAAAATACTAAAACGGCCCAGTGTCATCATCTCAACTTCAAAAAATTTAAATCATAAAAGATAAAACAAAATATTATATAATGTTTATATCTAGTCTGCAGTACATTTATAATTTTACACAAAAAACTTCTAAAACAAACCAATTATTTTCAATTAAACAAAAAAAATATTTAAATCATCAAACACAAACATAATGTTGATTTATTTACTATATAAACAAAAAAAAATCATTTAAATCATCCAATATAATGTATAAAAGAGGTATTTATGGCTAATGTAACCAAAGTTACATAACAGAACCAATTGCGACTGTGAAAGTGTCTTACATTTTTTTTTTAAGAATCGGCCCGGCTCGTCAGCTTGCAGGCCAACGAGCTAGGTCATTTAGACACGATTTTTTTCAAACCAAGAAAAATTAAATGTAAATCAATTTATATTGTGTATTTTTCAAACTAACTCCTGGAGATGGAGTTATTTTGCCACCCGGTACCAAAACTATGGTTGGTAGTTTGATTTTGACCACTCTATTTGATGCATTGAATATTTTTGAAAGGGGCACATGTGTAAATATTAAAGGTGAAGTATGGGTTTGGTGAATTTCCACATCATCAACGGACAACACACTTGAACAAAATCGCGCACGTGTAGTGGACTCGCAAATTCGTAAGAAGTTAAAATGCTATGTACCATGCATGATCAAACATATTTTGAGTTTTATATTCACATTGATAATAAAAAGATGTTTGAATAAGATTTATTATATTTTTAATAATTGTTGTATTACATATAATCTACATTAGGGCCGGCAATTTGAACCCGATTCGCCAACACGACACGAACACGACACGATTATAACGGGTTAGGGTTGACATGACATGACACGACACGACACGACAAGACACGTTTATTGGCAAACGATTTTCGTTCAAATCAAATTGAGCATTTAAAGACTAAATTTCAACTTGTTTAACTTATGAAAAAGTTTTTTTGTATTTAACTTTCCAAAAGAAAACAAAATTTTCTTTTAACTTTATAAAATTTGAATTGTAAATTTAATCATTCCGTCCTTACTTACACTGAACTTTTAAATTAAATTTAAAAATATTAGAATTTTATTAAGATTTAGTTATGTTTAATTGTAAAAATTATAATTTGAGTGTTTAAATTATTTTTTATGTTTTTCACTTATTAATTGTGTTTTATTTGAATTGATAATTTCCCCGTAATATAAACGGTTTGACACGCGAGTGACACGCGAATTGACACGAACACGATAAACTGACACGAATCAACCCGAACACGACACACGATAGCCACCCCTAATCTACATATTAAATAGAATAATTTATATGGCTCGGGACTTTATTGGGCCTTATGCTTGACCCAAATGCCAATATCCTCTCTGTCATCCCTTAACCCAGTCTCAACAAGAAAAAGGCCCTTCTCAAAAAATATAAAAGAAAAGGCCCTTTATTATTCAAAGACCAAAGTAGAATACTACTGCTACTAACTAGTCACCGCCCTCCCCCTTTCGTCCCCGCCTCCTCGTTCCCCCGCGAATTGCAGAAACCATGGACGCAGTCACTGTAACTCTGCCGCTTCTTCGCTTTCGTCTTATGGTCGTAGGGCTTCTCATTTCTTCGGCGTCAATCTCATCCTTCATCGCCTCTGCTAACGAGCTTTCATTAGGTATGCTTTCTCAATCTTCTTCCCCCCCCCAAAAAAACGGACTTTTTCTTCACACCTTTCTTTTGTTGGTCTTGGATTATTCTCTCACAAAATCACAGTAGAAACCTGATAATAATATTTTTCCCCCTTATCCTCTTTGATCTATATGACAAAATTAAGCTGAGCGGGAATAATCTTTCTTTTTATTGTTGGAAACTGGGGTTTATAGTGTTAGGGTTTTTTCATGTTGGTTTACTATGTTTTTGGTTCCTCTTCTCGTGTCAAGGATACAATACCGTTGAGAGAAACCAGTCGTGTATCTGACGTCTGCACACTTGCATATGGTCTACATGTCTATCTTCTTGCCATCTTTGTTTGCAGTTGTTTCGCCCAATGCCACGATACGAGTATTGCCGGGTGTTCTAGTGGAGAATTCCCCAGGTGCAAAGCCCGGAACCAAAATGCTTTGCGAAAGAGTTCAAATCCATGGTTTGTCAAGGTTAAAGCATTTGGAAAAGTTTGCCAATTCTATTAAAGTGAAAGTTTCATACAAGAATCCCAGTAGCCACACACCAAATGTTCAGGTCTGTTTCCATAGGTGAGTCATTTCCGCCATTTTCTTATAATTAACTGAAATATCTTTAAGAATCTAGTCATATATTTTGTTTCAAGGGACAACTTATTACATCATGACATAGTTTTGCGAAATGTAGAGCTGGATTAATTGCCAACACTTCTCTTCGCCTTAAACTGAAAGATAAGCGATTGACTTAGGCACTTTTGACTATTCATTGGTTTTATACTTAAATTTGTTTTTTACAGTAAAACATCATAATTATAGGAAGTCTTAACTCTCATCCGGTAGGATACAGGAAACCTATGCTATTGTTATGCTTTTCCTTTTTTTTTTTTTGTTTTCTTTTCCCTTTTCAAGTTGGATCACACAGTTCTCCTTTGGCATGTAAGGTTGATTCCTTCATTAATTCAATTTTGGAATAAGAATGTTCCTCAGTTTCTGGAAATAGGATTGTGCAATTCCTATTTATAAGATTCAATCCACTTACTGTTGGCTGCTGAAGAGCTATATGTGGATTGGTTGCAACTTGTGAGTCTTTTATAAGACCTTTTTTGTTCCTTTAACATTTTTCTTATCAATGCAGGAATATGACTGTTGGGATAGGAATGTGCCCTCTAGGAAAATGGGAGAAACTTTCCAAGGGATTGTGGATTAGATCAATGTCTCCTTTTGATAACAAGCTTTTAGATATACGGTTGACAGGCTCTGCTGCGGAACCTCTTGAGGTGTCTCTTGTTGAAGGTATTTCCTTTTGCATATGAATCAAAGGATTATTGTTCCTCTTGCTTTAAATTTCACGCTGTAATCCACCTTTATACTCAACTTCTTCTTTTGCAGAATTTTACTTTTATCGTGTTGTATTCTTGGTCTTGGGGACAGTGTTGATGACTTTGGCGTCCTTCCTTAGTCAGTCCTTGGTATTCTACTATAGTGGTGCAATGGCAGTAGGGGTCCTTCTAGTGATATTATTGGTTCTTTTCCAGGTATGGCTCATAATTTCTTTATGAAGAATGAAATTGACTGTATGCAATGATACATTATTTAAAACAAAATCATGCTGCAGTAACTTTGATTTTAAATGATAGTAGTTATTTTCTGTCTACAGGGGATGAGACTTCTTCCAACTGGTCGGAAAAGTTCACTTGCAATATTTGTGTACTCCTCCATTGTGGGTGGCTTACTTCTACCAGTGTACTCTACTATTTGCTATGCACAATTATAGAATAGAATTAACCTTTTCAATTTATTTTCAGGTTGGTCTGGGATCTTTTCTACTTCGTTATGTGCCGAGTCTGCTGGGGTCTATTCTTGCTGAGATTGGAATTGATGAAGACTTGTACAATCCTGTATGTAAGTTTCCTGTTATAAGATAAAATACTTCTGTTTTTTCAGTGAGAAAATGTGTTATTGATCTTCAAGCCAAGAGACCTTCTATTCTATCCTGAGCTGCTTGTTATTATAAGCTGATACCAATGGAAAAACATGAAGGCCTATTTCAGGAAATTCTAAATGGGTTCTTTCAAAGATTTTTCCTTGGGACTGTCTTACTATCAAACTGTTGTTATTGCTAAAGTGCAGAAGTTATCTTGAATTTTAAAATGAAAAAAGTTCTGCAAGTTATTCATCTTTCAGGGATTGTTTGTGCTAACATGCTGCCATAATGTGTTGCAGCTAGCAATGTTTGTGGTGGTTTTTCTTGTAGTTGCCGGAGCCTGGTTGGGTTTCTGGGTTGTTCGCAAGCTTGTGCTTAAAGAAGATGGAGATATTGATACTGGAGTGGCTTATTTTGTGGCGTGGTCAATTCGGATTTTTGCTTCTGTAATGATTCTGCAGGTTAGGTTGTCATTTCTAGTTTACAATAGTTTCACCAGTTAAGGCTCTTCCTCTAAATGTTAGTCTGCCTATAGCTTACTATTTGAACTCTTCTGTTCTTTCAGAGTTCTTTGGATCCTTTACTGGCAGCAGAGGCTTTGTTTTGCGGATTTCTGATATCATCAATATTGAGGAAATTTGGCAGACTCGAGTTCATTCATCACATCTATAGGTAGACTTTATAATTGGATTTTTTTACACCCTTTCCAAATTTTACTTCCATTAATGTGTTGGTTTCTGGTAGATTTATTGCCCCTTTTAAGCTATAACACCATTGCAATACTGCTTTGCTTTTCTCTGTTCATCCTTTTGATAATTCTCAAACCTTCCAATCCCCTGCGAACACCCCCTCTCCCCACTTCCCCCAAAAAAAAGAAAAGAAAAAAGTGGGGCGGTTTTGCTTAAATGTTTAATACAAAAGTTTTTTCCTTATGCTGCAGAAAATTATTCAAATCTGGAAAGAGCAAGTGCTGGGAATATCAGGATGCATACGATTCACCCGTTCAAGGGTCACATATTCTTAAGCCCTTTTCCGGACCCTCGCCCACTAAAATCTTTCAGAGCAATTACTGGAAATTTCAGGATTCATGTGCTTCGCCTGTTCGAGAGTCTCGTATTTCTCAGTCCTCTTCTGGAGCCCCGCTCGCCAGCATACAAGGTGTTTGCTTATCTTGGATTATTGTCTTAAAAGAGAAGGAGAAGATCAATTTCTTGCTTACTCTTTTCATGCAATTTTTTCTTCAGGTTCCTCGAGCAAGTCACCTAGTCAACTGTTGAATTCACAAACATTCTACTCTACCTTCCATACCACTCCTGAAAGGAGGAAGTTTACAAAGGATGAATGGAATAAATTTACCAGGGAATCCACAAAAAAGGCGATGGAAGGCCTGGTTTCGTCCCCAGAATTCAGCAAATGGGCTGTTTCTCACGCCGACAGAATTACTTTGGCTCCTAAAAAGATAGTGCCAAGTCAGGTTCATCGGTGGAGTTGGTTTAATTGGTTTTGAGCATCAAACACGCTTCAAGTGTCTGCAAAGTGTACCAAAGCTAAGCTTTACAATGGGGGATTACAATGGAGGGGAGATTTTTTCTTGTATGTATTTTAGGTTCTTTTCCCCCTTTGTAGAGCGGATTTGCGCATTGACTTGGTTTATAGGTGTTAGCAAGAACATATTTACCAGTTGATTAACACGACTGCTTTGTAAAGCAAGAACATGGTGTACAAGTATTAGAGCACAAACTGAGCTTATTTGTATCTTATCTTCTCCTTGTAAGGAAAAATGTTGCAAAACTAACTCAAAAGCTCTTAAAAAATAAATAACTTATTTTTAATAAAAAAAAAAGTAAATTTAAGCATAAGCTTCTATGAGGAACTTTTAATTCTCCTTTTAATAAAAGAGTTTTCTCTCTTTATTGCTTTTATTCTTCCTAATGTTCATGTGTTTAGCTGGCCGGAGAATGTAGTTCTATTATTATTATTTCTTGTAGTCTTTATGTGCTTATCCAGTTCACTAACACCATTTACATATTTGGTACAATCGAAAAAATGAGAGATTTATGACAAGTTCACTTTCACATTTTATCTAAACGCCAACGAAGCCCTTTGATAAAAATTTGATTTTTTAACTTTGGTTAGCTGTTAATCAAAGGAAGAAATTTGACAACTGTTTTTTCAGTACTCAAATTTCGAATTTGATTGGCAGAGATGGAGGCCAACTCTTCAAGTGAATATAACCAACCAAACCTTTTACATTTAGAAGTTGCAGGCAGGAAAAGTTTGGACTTTGAGAAAGAAAATATTGATATGGAATATCCATACAACTTTGATTTCTTTTCGTTTGTTGATTGAATTTAGAATTTTTTGTATTTTCAAACTTGAATTTATAATTTCAAAATCCTCTAACATCGATTGTATATCCGTCTCTCAATAAGTGTCTTACCATTGTTATATTTTAACAACTTTTTCTTATCTAAGTTCTCTTTTTTAACTATATGAAATGTGGGATAAAGAGCTTAATGATAGACAATTAGAAAATTAACAAAAAACTTTTAACTTTATTTTTTAAGTTATTATTTTCAAGTTAAACTTAGAAGTAACTTGTAAGTATATAAAAAAAAATTTGTGCCAAATATATTGTTTGTGAACCTTTATTTTAAGCACGTACAATCGTTTATTGTCCACATAATATTGTTAAATAATATAGAAATCAACAATTCTAGTGTTAGAGAAAGTTTATATAATATTTCGTGTTGCAATAGCTTGGATTTTCGCATATGTAGTATGTGTTGAAAAAAATTTAAATTATATATTTGACAAAAAAAAAAACTTCATTTACTAATTGAATAATAAATAACTATGGAAAATGTTACAAAATGATTAGAGGAGAAAAAAATTTAAAAACATGCATTAAGTAAAAAAGGCATGTTGTATAAAAAACAAAATATTAATAACAAAAAAGAATTGTACAATGAAGGAGTACTAAAATTTACATCATTTATTGATCTTACATGGTATAAAAATCATATATTAAGTTGGTTGATCTGAGAGTAAGCTTTTTTAATTTCAAAGAATTTCATATGCCAAGAAACTTTATATTTCGTTCGTCCCAAAATATAATATATTTTGAACAAATACTTTGTCTCGAAATATAAGATACTTCAAAACTTTTAAGAGTTATTTGTGTATATTTTCTAATATTATCCCTTATTTTAAATGAAAAAAGAAAAAATAAATTATTTAATTTCAAATTTCTAAGAAATAGTATGACATAATAAATTATATTATTTTAAAAAGTTATAATATTTTTTAATATGTGTGAAATACTTAAAAGATTTTATATTTTGAGACGAAAATAATAATATTTGGTAAGATTTCTGTAATACTTTTTAGGAATATTTTTTAGGAAGTCAAAAGAGTTTTTAATCATATGAAAAGATTTGTACCTTTGATCAGTCGGTAACTAATTTTTTTTCTTCATTTTATTTCTGGCTTAAGCATTGATATGAATTTAATCAAGTAAATTTTTAACTTGGGCATCAGAATGGGGTAGATTAAGAAGAAAATCCTCAAATTTCCATTTTGGTTTCCTTTCTCTTAGAAGGAGGCAAGAAGATTTCAGCTATAGAAGTTGCATATCTTGAGCCAGAATATCTTCTATTTTTTGGCGTTGTATACTATTTTATGAAATGACGTTGGCATCATTTCAATAAAAATCAAAATGCCACTTGCGTCCCATCTATGCCCCTCGGACTTTTTCAGCACTGCAGGTTCTAAGGCTGGGAATGGTGGGCTTAAAAGTTGAAACGAAATGTTTTACCTTGTTTCAAACTTTCAAATTAGGATGTTCTTTCTTTTATAGTTGTTTCAAGAGATATGCATTTAAACCTAAGCAATTTCACTCTTTCAGCGGATTTGATCAAATCTAAGCGTTTTTTGGAGCTTTTGCATTCATCTTATTAGAAATCATGAACGAGAAATGAAACCTCAAAAAAAAAAAAAAAAAACCTATCATCGAATTTTTCATAGCACAAATTCATCCATTTGTCATCTTTAAAAAGACAATGTTAAATGAGAAACACATTTTAATCAGTAAATCATCACGCTTATTTTGGTAAGGTTGTCGAATTGAATATATAAAAGGAGATGGATCCATTTACCATCCTTTGCAAAAATAAAAAAGAAAAGACAATGCTGGCAAATGTAAGAATTGACTTAACAGCCCAAGCATGTATTCTTGGGAACTACTACTACATATTTTTAAAGGAAGCAATTAAACAAAAAGCAACTTGCCTACAGCTTTTTCGTTGTCTTAGTGATATTGTCCTTTGAAATGTCTATAGGGTGTTCAAAAATCGAACCGAATCGAATCGAAATTTTAAAAATGGTTTGGTATTTTGGTTTTTCGGTTTATTCGGTTCGGTTAACCGAAATTTTTTAAAATTACTGTTCGATTTTCGGTTTCAACTTTAGAAACTTGGGTTAAACCGAAAAACCGAAGTTTTTTTTAATAAAAAAAAAATTTGTAATTAATGTTTAACCAATTTTTTTTACTTCAAAAATTATTTATATATTTTTCTATTTGAAGTGTTTTTGTATCTACAAGATGATTATTAAGTATTGTAAAAGAAGTTCATTCATCATATTTTGGTATATTATGAATCATTTTCGATATTTTTCTCATTGAAAATGTGTAAATAATATAATAATATGATTTAATTGATAAATTTTCTTTCTTTTGCCTATTTTTTGAATGTGTTTGTGTATTTGACATCATCATTTCATTTAATCATATTTATTTAAGTTCATTGAATTTTTTTTTTAAAAAAAACAGAAAAAAGAGTGAAATTTTGGTTTAAAAACCGAACCGAACCGAACACCGAAATTTAAAAACCGAACCGTAGTATAGTTAATATGGTTTGGTTCGGTTTATACAAGTAAAAAAAACCGAAAATCGAAAAATCGAACCGAAAAATCGAATGAACACCCCTAAATGTTCTGTGGTCGCAATTCAACAGCCGGTCAATCACTCACAAATGACAAAACCAGAGGACATTTACAAAAATGGAGCTGCTTACTGGAATAATTATTAACCTATTTCTCTATCCAAATAATTATCTACGGCCTAATAATCTAATAATTCACCCTCCAACTGAAGCAGAACCATTGGTTGCTGGCTTTAACTTGCCCCCAATCAAACATACTAACATAGTACAACAAGAAACTATCCCTTCCCTTGCAAAAATGCTTGCTACGATTGAGGGCACTGACATTGACATAAATTACCGAATCTTTAAAATATGGGTAATCAATAAATAAATAAATAAAATGTGCCGAATGTATTTTCCTGGAAAATAGGTTCTATTCCAACTCCCATATGGAAAAGCTAATCATTTCAAAACTGTCATATCCCTCGGTTCTGTCATATCCAACTGAATAATCCAGTTATTTCATTTAGTTTTATGTAAAAATGACCATTTTTCCTCTAATATGTACTAACAATATTTATTTATCACTTTAAAAAAAAAAGGAAAAGAAGAAAGGAAAATTCAAAAAATTAAACTATATTTGGAGAGGTTTTCAAAATCAATTTCTCAATTATTCATAAAAATATATTTCAAAATATATTTTTTAATTTATGCATTCATCTCACTTAATCACATAAATAACATATATTTTTACTTTTTAATTAAAATTATAATATCAAATAATTTATTAATTATATTTTATACAATTTATAATATTATCAATTATGTGAAATTAAATATATAAATAAACTTTCAAATTTTAATAAAAAATTATTAAATATAACTTTATTTAAAATAAAATAAAAAATTTTAAAAACTCAATCCCAATAAAATTATCGAACTTATACAAGAATACTTAAACAGCAACAAGTCGCTGCATTTCGTGCCGAAAGACCACGGTCAGCACGTAACCTTTGTTAATTACTACTGCTTTGCTTTTCTTGTTTTTGGGCAGTTCTAATGAATGGCTATACTAAATCAAGAACTTGGTTTTGCCCGAGGCAACATCTGCAGATGTTGGAAGCCCATGTCTCTGCAACACGTTGCATCAGAGACAGAGCGATTCGAAAGAAAGAAGCAACAATGGAATTCAGTTAAAGTTCGGGGTACCAAAAAAGAGAACGACATGGAGGTTGTCCTTGAGGTGCTGCACCAGTGGGGGAACTAAAGCGGAAGAGGATGGCAAGTGGTTTGAAGAAGAAGAAGAGGATCAATTTGTGAAGATGATGAGAGAAGCTCAGCCTTACTTTCAGGCTCATCGGCATAGCATATTTAGGGATGGAAAAATGGACTTAAAATCAATAAACATTGAAAATCATCCATAATTAAATGGATTTGATTAACTCATATGAGTTAAATGGTTGATTTAAATAAATATCTATCATGTTCAATAAATATCCATTTAAAAAGTTAACACTATTTCAATAATCAAATATATTAATTATCTTTTTAACAAAAATATATAATTTATAATTTATTATTAATTGAAATTTCAGTTTTTTTAATGGCAACATACAATTTTTTTTACATTTTCTAATTAAATTATGTTATAACATATTAATTTTCTATGTTCGAAATTTTTTTTTTTTAAAGTGTCAATTTCCCTATGATCACCATAACTAGTAGTCACTAAGATTAAAGGAATAAACCTGACTTCTTATTCAACTCTAAAGATTTTGCAAATCGTTTTACTATGTATACAAGAGCTAAAAATAAATTTTTATTTTTTTTACTTTTATCAAATATTTATCGAGGAAACAAATTCTACTAAGAGGTCTTATTTATCAATTTCTTTTATTGCCATTTAATTTATCATTTTAAACTTTTTCTTCAATATATATGTGTATATATTATATACAAATTGAAATTATATTTTGTATAAATTGAACATTTTATTTTCCAAATCTCAGTAATCTCTTTTTCACATGGGTATAAATATATAATCGATACTATGACAATTAATTTAATACAATTGCAAATTATATGGATAAATAGATGTTTATTGATATCCATAAACTATTTAGATCAAAACCATTTAAACTATATATAAATGGATTATAAATTGTCTTGGTTTAAATGGATTGATGTCCATTTAAATTTATTTAGTTTGGAAGATTTTCTCATTCAACAAATAAAATTGACTTTAAAAAAAAGGAAAAAAAGAAACAAATTATATCTAAGGTTTATCTTTTAAAAAAATTAAATTTTCATATACAAAGTTCGATTTTTAAAAGGGAAATACAAAGTTATTTTAAAGTGAAAATTATCAAGATATATACTTTATATATAATTTGTTTACTAATTTTAATTATTTTTTAAAATATCTTTACAAATTATTTTTTACTTTAATTTTTTAAGTAGTTTAAATAATTTGATCAAATAAGGACTTTACCAGTAAAGTTTACATTAACTAAGATTATTTTTACTAATGTTATTTACTAATTTTGATAATTTTTTTATTTTTAAAATTTATTTACAATTCATTTTTACTTTAATTTTCTAAGTAGTTTAGATAATTAGGCAAAATAATGACTTTAATAGTAAAAACATTATTCCATGTACTTTGTTCTAAAAGAAATTAAGAAAATTCATTGTAATTATTTGTTTACTATTATTTATATATATAAGGTCAAGTGAAACTATTCATCTCTCCAAATTCTTATAGAAATGCCTATTACAGTAAGAGAAGTCCTTATAATTATGACAATTAATAAGAAAAGTAATGGTAATTGTTACATATAAGGTTATATATGAAAAACAAATATATAATTTTCATGTAAAGAAAGATAAAAAAAAATTAAGGGAAGTAAAAAAAAAGGATGGATCACATAATATAAGTATAGATAATAAAAATTACATTAAAAAATTTAATGAATAGAATTACAAATAATTACCATCATATGGATAAATAGATGCCCATGAATATTCATAAACCATTTAAATCCAAACCATTTATAACTGGATCATAAATTATTTGAATTTAAATTGATTAATATCCATTTAAATTTATTCAAATAGATTTGGACATTCACATTGTCACATTTAAGCACATTGGTGGTCATTCTATCTGCAAAAATAGTTGACATTTCCTACTTGACCTCCATACTTGAGGTAATCGGCATGTAATACCCATTTTACAGTTTAATTTTCTTTTTTAGAAAATGAGTTTTATTCATTTTTCTTTTAGTTTTACTTAACTTAGCTCATTAGGATTTTTATCTTATATATATATATATATATAACAATAAGACAATGGATTAAAACATTTAATCAGTCTTTTTTTTAAGCATGAATCCCGAGATAGACCAAAAATCCCTTAGCCTTTCAAGTATGACAGCCACCACCGACGCCACTATATGGTTGGTCAGTGTCGGCAATAATAAACCTAAAGAATCAATTTACTTCACCATTTATTCTTCCATATTCAAAGTTTATAGTTTTTTCAAGAAAACTCTCTTGAAGAGGGAGGCGAGCAGATAGGGAAGAAGAAGAGGGGGAGTCAGCCAAGAGGGAGAAAAAGAGTGGCGGCTAGTGGGTAGGGAGGGAGAAGAAGACGACAGAATTATTCATTTTTGCAATTAGATTCTTAGGGTCATTAAACCATAAATTCCTTTAAATTCAAATACAGTTTTACAGATTTATCATAAATATTTTAGAGTTTTCAAATTAGTCCCAAATCTTTTTAGATTTTTCAATTTGATTCCAAACTTCTTAAAAATTATATTTTTACCCAATTCTTTTATGAATTTCATTTTATACCATAAGCCTTATTGAAATTATGTTTTAATCCATCTTTTAAAAATTTTCATTTTTAATCCCTAAACTTTTTGAAATTTATGATTTGACATTTAAATTTTTCTAAAATTACAGTTTTGCCTCAAACCTTTCCAAACTCAAAAAATTTTCTTTACATATTTCAAAAGTGTCCCCAAACCTTTTAAAATGCCAAATTTTTTTATTTAAATTTTCAAAAAGCCATTTTTTTCATTTATATAGATTATTTATTTATTTAAAAACAATTAATTAGTTTTATCTTTTCAAGGTTATTATTCATTGAATACTTTCAATGTAGGAAATAAGGATTTAGTGAGTTAGTTTTTCCAAGCAATTTAACACACATTCATATATGCTTTTGAGGTGGGAGTTCTAATATTATTTAATTATTTATTTGTTTTTAATTACATGTTATATGTTTAATTGTGCACTTTTAAATTATGTTATGGTATGTGTACAATGATTTATATTTGCACGTATAAATGTTTATTGCATATGTCATTAAATAATAGGGATTTAGGCCCGATAAAAAAAGGATTTATGTCCGATTGAATAGGGACTTTAGCCCAATTAAATATGAGTTTTTGACTCAATGACATGCATTGACCATTTATAATTAATGCGTATATCCTTGTATAATGTCACATTTTACTCTCACTAAGTACTTTGTACTTAACTCATATATTTTGTTTTTCTAAAACTTGTTTACATGTTGACGGTTTGTGATGCAGGAATAGAGGATGATCATTCATTTATAAATTTTGAACTTAGTTTAAATAATGTTCTCGATTTAGAACTAATAATTTCTATGTTTAGTTTTACTTAGTTATAAATTTTATTCTAGTAAAGTTTGTTATTGGTTTCAAATTTATAATTTGATACTTATTTGAAATTAAAGATTTTGCACTACTTGAAAATTTTGACTGTTTTAAATTAAGATTGCTCATTTGACTTGACTATTATATTATATTTTCAATTTTAGGTATTTTGGAAAATATGGGATGTTACACTTTCCCATTGTGCAACTTTTTCTATACCACTCCTCTGTTATTAGTTGCTGACTAGAATTAGCAAATGACTCACAAGAAGGTGACTTTTTCTTATAGCTAGCTGATAAAGTCTTGGTGCTTAATTATCTATGTGACTGGAAAAAGCTCTAAAATGGCATTTAAGTTGAACCTTCCCAGAATCAAAAGAAAAGAAAACAGAAAAGTCTTGTGGTTTAGTGTATAATTAATTATAGAAAATCTAATATAAAATACCAAAACAAACGGTGGAGAATTCTCGAAAGGGGTAAAAAAGTAATATTCTGAAATTGTCATTTTCATTTTTAACAGTAGCGGGAAAGGAAAAAAAAAACCTCAATGGATCAGAATGCAGAAGGCAGACGGAGACTTCCCCGACGATTCCGGGTCCCAACATTGAGAAAGAAAACACTCCTACTAGGGTTTTAATTCCCGGACCTGGTTTAATGGCAGCGCTATCTCCGACTCCTTATATTCCTCCTCAAATTTCCAAGCGACCGACCTTATCCAATTACGCTGTTCGGAATCCTCGAATTGGCAATGGCTATGGGAAGAAACTCAGCGGTGTCCGTTCGTTAAAAATCTTGTCTTTGGGAGGTAATCGTAGAGTTGACGGAAATTTAACAAAGTGCAATCTTTTGGGGGAAACAGAGAATGCCATCACAGAAAGCAATGGCAGCAACGCAATCAAGGACGAACTGTTCGTCAGATTTTTCCGGGAAGCCTGGCCGTATTTTCGGGCTCACAGAGGCAGCACATTCGTTGTTTTAATCTCAGCTGAAATTATTGATAGCCCTCATTTGGATCCCGTTCTCATGGCACGGCTTTTGCTGTTGTTTTCTTGCTTCTTGTCATTTTGCTTGAGTCTGCTTGTGTCCTCTGGTGTCTTGGTTGATTAAGTGGTTTTATTGCAGGATATCTCTCTGCTTCATGGGCTAGGAATTAAATTTGTTCTTGTTCCTGGGACGCATGTGCAAATTGACAGACTTTTGGCTGAAAGAGGTGAGTAAAAACTAAAAACTAGATTTATAAGCTGTATCTCCTTTTCAAGATTTTCTTTTTCTTTTCTTTTCTTTTCTTTTTTTCATTTTAAAATTTCAGTAGCTATTGAATGAATCATCGTTTCAGCAAGGACCATATTCTAAATAAGCTTCACATACTTCATTTACAATTAGCCTCTGCTTTCTGTCTAATTATTTTTTAAATTGAAATTTTCTTTTCTGACCTGCTGATTTTGAATCTATAGGGATAAAGAAGCTTTTCTATTTGCTATTTCTTTTTCAGTTCCTTACTTTGTTTGTTTTTTTTTTGCTGCAGTGGTCATTTAGGCTAATGCAAGGTAGGATTGTTATTTTCAGTAGCTTTACTAGTATGTTAGGGAAATGGATTTACCAAATGCAATTTGAGGATCATAGATACTGGAGCTACAAATAATAAGCTGCTCCGAATGACATCTTGCTCTGGTAAAGCTTAGTAGATAAAAGAAGTGTGATAGACTATGGGACTGTAGCAAAAGAAATTTGTGGGACTGTTGTAATATAACAGCATGTGTTGAGATGCCAAATTTACTTTTCCTGTCTTTGATCTACTGCCACCTTTTTTATCTTAACTATGAAGTGACTCCAATCTGAAAGCTTATGTGCATCAATTTTTGTTAGTCTAAACAACATGATCAAATAGCATTCGAGCATATGTTTCATTCATAGGAAGGGAACCAAAGTATGTTGGCAGCTACAGAATCACAGATGCTGATTCCCTTGAGGCAGCAATGGATGCAGCTGGGAGGATTAGAATAATGATTGAGGCAAAGATATCTCCTGGGCCTTCTTTAACTGGTATTCGTCGACATGGAGGTAATAGTCGTTTGCATGATGGTGTTAGTGTTGCCAGTGGTAATTTTCTTGGTGCAAAGGTGCGGTGCTGTTTATGGAATTTATTCTTGTTTACTATGAAGTTACTTGAGTGTCATTTGTGCAATGAAGATGACCTTTTCTTTTCAATTACTTGCAGAGGAGAGGAGTTGTAGAGGGAATGGATTATGCATCTACTGGCGAAGTCAAAAAAATAGATGTTCCACGAATACGGGAGAGGCTTGATCAGGAGTGTATAGTGATCTTAAGCAACCTTGGTTTTTCCAGTTCTGGAGAAGCACTAAATTGCAAGTATGCTATATGGCTTTTCATAGGTATTTTTGTTGCCACTAGCATGATGTGGTTCTATATCTATCTTTGCCTTAAGTTTTCACATTGTGGAAGGTGTTTTACATAGAATTTATTGTCTTACAATTTGCTTCTTCAACTTACCTTTCAAAAAATAGAATAACTCTTTAATTCCACGATTATTCTTTAACATGGAAATACCTGTTCATGAAATATAGATTGGATCTATGCAAAAGTTCCTTTTTATTTTAATTTTATTTTTGGATTTTTTAAATTGTATTGTGTTTATATTGGTGCTCGGTAAGTAAATATGTTGTTTAGTAGATATGGAGTGGGTCTATTCTGCTGAGCTGCTAATATTAACTGTGATGAAATCTCTAAGGTTTATAGTAACTGAAGATTTTATTTTTTCCAACATTTTGCCTGCCTTAATAGAAGTCAGTTAATTATCTCTGTAACATGATGAGGATTGCATGCCTGTTGTAAGTTTTGGGTCACTGTTATAGCTAGTGAAGTCTCCCTGAGCTACTAACTTTTCTGCTTTGCAGTACATATGAAGTTGCCACAGCCTGTGCTTTGGCCCTTGGTGCAGAAAAACTAATTTGTATCATAGATGGCCCAATTTTGGATGAGTGTGGACATCTTATCCGCTTCTTGTCTCTTCAAGATGCAGACATGTTGATTCGGGAACGAGCTAAACAAAGTGAGACAGCTGCTAATTATGTAAAAGCTGTGTGTCAAGACGAGCTCACTTGTCTAGGTTACAATGATTCAAATGGAACTACCACTTTTGTAAATGGGAATGGTCTAGATTATAAATCTACTGCAAAGTTCCAGAATGGTGTTGGTTTTGGTAATGGAAATGGCATATGGTCAAGTGAACAAGGTTTTGCTATTGGAGGTCAAGAGAGACTAAGCAGATTAAATGGTTACCTTTCAGAATTAGCTGCGGCAGCGTTTGTTTGCAGAGTGAGTTTCCTGAAAATTTCTAGAGTATAAAGGCTTAAGATAGAGATATCTTTATTCAACTTTCACAAATATGTTGCATCTTTTCTGAGTAGTTGTCATCATGGGCTATAGCTTCCTAAGTTGGAGAGCTTTCCTTGGACTACCTCCATATTGCCCCCAAACCCCCTTGCCTTTCTACAATAATAAAGTAATAATAAGGAAGAATCACTTTCTCTAAAATACTATATATATTTATATGTATGTAAATATTACTGCTTGTATGCTCATCTCTTGTTTTTATTTTTCCACTAGGGAGGAGTTCAGAGAGTGCATCTGTTAGATGGCACCATGGGTGGAGTCCTACTGAAAGAACTGTTTCAAAGAGATGGTGTAGGGACTATGGTTGCTAGGTAAGCAATCTTCCAGAAGCATTTATCTCTCTAAAAGTTGTTTTCTAAGCAATACTTCTCTCTCTCTCTCTCTCTCTCTCTCTCTCAGCCTGTATGTTTGAGTCAGTTTAAGTTGTTAACGTTCATTATCAGGTATGGTATTGGTATATTTGCATGCTGCTAGCTACTAGGAACCTTGATGCGTTAATTTCAAGTACAGAAATACAGTTGCAGATAGCAACTAGTGCAAAATCCAGTTATGTCTACTGAATGTGTAGTCAAATTGATATTAGTCATCTCTTCTAAATATGATTTCCCTGTATAGTTCTCCTGAACTTTTATTTTCCGGTACAAGATCAAGAATTTAGGGCAAATTCATTTTTGTTTTTTGCTTTGTGGTGAGGTTATATGGATGAATCATACTAGGGATTGTCATGAGCACTAAAGGTTTGCATTGAGCAATAGTGTATGTTGGCCATGCTTTTAAGTTGCCATTCCAGGGGTAAGCATGTATCAAGGGAAAGATTTATCATGAATGCTTCAACGTTAGTTTGTGCTGAATACTTGGCGTATTACTGTTTTATCTGGCTTGTACTTATTTGTACATGGTTATTCCGGGATCACATAATGAAGAGCTCTTTCAAATTTGTAATTCAAAGGTCTGATTTGGTTATTGTTGTTGGTACTCAAATGCATACTTCTTCTTCCTCTCCAAATGCTGTGAAATGCTGATAAAAGAGATTTTTCCTTCTGATTGACATCACAATTTTTTCTCAGTGATCTCTATGAAGGAACAAGGATGGCTAGGGTGGTAGATATCCCTGGAATAAGGCAACTAATACAGCCTCTAGAAGAGTCTGGTGCATTGATCAGGAGGACTGAAGAAGAGGTTTACACTTTTGCTCATTCTTAGTCCTTCCCCATTTATATGATCATATTTTTAGCACTTAAATTATTGTTTATGCATATTCCAGCTACTAGAAGCAGTAGATTCATTCATTGTTGTGGAAAGAGAGGGGCAAATTATTGCTTGTGCTGCTTTATTTCCATTCTATGAAGAGAAGTGTGGAGAAGTTGCTGCAATTGCTGTTTCTCCTGAATGCCGTGGCCAAGGACAAGGAGACAAGTTACTTGGTATGATAAATTAAATCTTAAATATGTAAGAGTATTTACATTTCAATTATCAAGATGTCCAACTGGATTCTCCTTGTACTGGGACATTCTAGGTATACATTATACCATGTCTTGCTATTGCAATTTGAAGAAAATTTTTGATTTTCCCCAAATAATTTTTTTTTATCTTTAAAAATATTTATTTTTAATGATTATCTGATAAACAAATCTGTAGTTATATGAACATATGAAATGTAGATCTGTTTGCATCTTTATATGCTTTTTTGAATCCCCAAAAAAAGGGTCCCCAAATCAATTTGTTCATTAATAAAACAGAATGAACCTTCTGGCTATTTAACCATGTCCATTTCACAGGGCAGGATGTCTTCTTCTTCTTCCTTTTTTTTTTTTTGACTCATTTTGCTCCAATTATTCTTCAATGTGGCCCTGCATATCTAATGTCTTGAAGAATGTAATTTAGAAAAGCAGCAGCATAAGAAAACATAATTTTCTTAGGTTGCTTGGTGTCGTTTTCTGCTACTGTGAAAACTCTGAATTTCCATCATCTTTCTTGTAATTGATGATTCTACTGTTAAATATATGCAGATTACATTGAGAAGAAGTCATCTTCCCTTGGACTGGAAATGCTTTTTCTACTAACAACTCGCACAGCAGATTGGTATATGCTCTCATACTTCACACATTTTGTTTGGATATGATGTATCTAGGTTGTATCAATTATTAGGTGAAAGGAAAAAAAATAAGATAAATGGTTTACCACTGAAATTTTGTTGCTGACTGTGGATATAGATATCTTATTCATGAGATAATTCACTGAGCTTTCTTATTATAAGCTTAATCTTTTGGTTTCAGATGAAAGTATTGTAAGCTAACCAATGCCATCAAATCTCATCACCCCACCTTAGAAACAGGTTTTGAGTACATTAGATATTTATCAGCTACACTAAGATCCAACCACCTAAGCAGTTGGTATTTGGCTGATTCAGCCACCGGAAAAATATTTAAATAAAGTTGTTAGTGGAAAAGGGTTTTAGATGGCAAACTAAGCAGTGCTTTTGATCTGAACTCCCCAACTGCCACAAAATCTCCCTCTTCTGGCGCACCTTTTCTTATGAAGTTAAAGGAAAAGGGTTTTTATGTATTTCTGTTTTAATGCTGGCATTCTCTCATCTACTACGTTGATTGGTCTCAGAGACTTGATCTGAGAAACTGCTAATAGAACAGTTTGTATTGATGGCTTTGGTACGTTTTGGATAGGTTTGTAAGGCGTGGCTTTTCAGAATGCTCCATTGAATGTATACCACCGGAGAAAAGGAAAAAGATCAACCTTTCCCGTAGGTCAAAGTATTATATGAAGAAGCTGCTACCTGACAGGAGCGGTATCCGTGTTGATAGTGCTTTGACATGACGCTGCAATAATGATTGTGATAATTGCATTTCATATTTATGTGACTTAAAGTGGAACTGTCTTTGGTCATAACAATAAGTTTGAAATGGTAACACCAGAAAGAGTTGAAACAAGGCACACCTGGGTTTCTTTCTACTATGTTGTACAAATGTTCTGAATAGCCAACATCATCCACTGTCAAGGTGGCTGCCCGGAATTTGCCTTTTGGAGTTGCTTATTTATGTGATGCCAGCTGAAAATCATGTACAGATAGCCATGAGTGGTGTTTTCCTTTCATGTCTTAGATGTGTAATCAGCTTCATGAACTAGGTGCTTGCCTTGTATAATTGTTAAGAAGATAGCTGAACGCTATATTTCCCTGATTAATCACCATTATCAGCATACAGAATCATGAGTCCACCCAGTTTTGGCGCAGCTTCCTCAATCCTTACATTAGTTGTAATGGTCATAGGAAGTCAGGTTTTCACTACATGGTGCTGCTAGGACGGGGATGGCACATTGAAGAAACTTCCTTTTCATTTGTTAATAACATTTATGTTTATGTGGAGTTAAAGGTGAATTATCGCCTTTTCCTCTTGCTTCTTGAATGATTTTGAGGTTTTATGTCTTTTTCCTGCATATTTATAAGTTAAAAACTGGGCGTCCGTCCTTAGTTGGTTTCCAAATTCCATCATTTTCTCTGTTCCATTCTTTTCCTTTCTACCTTCCTTTTGCTGTTTGTCACTCTCATTACAGCCTCACAGCTTTCTTCCAATCTTCTACGTCTATCTAATCTCTCTTCATCCAGGTATCTATTTATTCTTCTCTTTTTTTCTATATAAAGACTATTTATATTCATATTTAACCTTTTTGCTTTGGTAGAATTTGAATATTTTTTTGTTAGGGATTATGCCAAATAAGTTGTTCACTTGGGGACTTAAAAAATGTGGAGTATTTAGGAGAAATGGTTAATTTTATAGATATTGAAGCATTTGCTGAATTATTTACCATGGATTTTGGATAAGTAAGAAATATTGTAAATTAATTTGATTTTATTTGTGAAAATTTGTTCAGAAAAGTTTAAATTAAGTGGATTTTAATTTGGGATTTTGAGGCTTGCTAAACTTATAAACTTGTCTCCCGAACTTTAAATCTTGTATCCCTCACTTTTCATATCTAAAACAAATACTTAATTGCTTCGAAATTTAATATTTATATTTCTATTTTGATTTATCTAAAGTTAAATGTTTATTTTGTAAAAATAAATATATTTTTGTCTGAAATTTCATTAATAATATATTTAATTTAAGATATTTATATTTTAATAATTCATTCTCTTCATCATTAGTTTAAAGTATTTATATCTTATTAACTCATATATTTTACTATTTATTATATTAATATTAAGGATAATTTAATAATTTAATTAAAATAAAAAATTTAATTTAATTTTTAATCAAAATTAAAAGTATATATTCAATTATGAGGGTAGAGAGTTCTATTTTTAATCCTAAATCCAATTAGTTAGTTTACCCTTTATAAAAAATCTGAAAAAAAAATAGAAAAAAAGGGGCCAGTACCTAGTATTATTAATAAGAGCTGGTAGCAGGTTTTTTAATCAAAATATCATATTTTTTTTATATTTGATTTTAAATAATATTGATTGTGAAAGATAACAAAATAATTCAAAACGAAAATGATATTTACGTCGTTAAATAAAAAAAATAAAGACAAGAAAATGACATGAATAACATTCATGTTTTTGAAATTAAAAAAAAAAAAAAGACGTTTCTCCCATAAACATCTAATTACTATTCTTCCTTTTATTTTATTTTTTTCATTTCATCATTATTCATTTCTTCTTCTTGATTTTTTTAAAGATATAATTAGCTAAAAAAAACTATACAATTATTAATTTCTATTTATTATTTTTATAAACTAATTAACTCAACAAAAAAAATTACACAATTACTTTTTTTATTATTATATAAAATATATCTTTAGATTAGAAAATTAGGAAATATATTTTATTAATAAAATATTTTTTAATTTTATAACAATTTCCATATTTCCAAAATTATATTTACTAATTTTTAATCTAAAAATATATTTTATATAATAAACAAAAATTAATCATTGTATAATTTTTTGTTGAGCTAATTAGTTTATAAAAATAATAAATAAAAATTAATAATTGTGTAGTTTTTTATAATTAAAATATTTATTTACAATTTGTTTTTCAATTTTATAGCAATTTCAATATTAGTGTAAAAATATTTTATTTCAAATTTATATAATAAATAAAAATTATTAAATTATTTTTAGGTGTGTAACATTTGTTTTAGAGAAATTAACTAACTATTTCATTAAAAAAGGAAATATTTCAAAAAAAAGAAGAAAAAGATTTTGTATAAACTAATTAGCTTAACAAAAAATTACACAATTATTAATTTTTATTTATTATATAAATTATATTTTTAGATGAAAAATTAGTAAATATAATTTTGAAAATATGGAAATTGTTGTAAAATTGAGAAATATTGTATTAATAAAAATATATTTCATAGCTAATTAGTTTATATAAAAAAAATATTTTTTTATTTTTTTATTTGTTGAGCAAATTACCTCCTGTTTTTTTTTTTGAAAAAAAAAAGAAATCAAGAAGAAGAAATGAATATTGATGAAATGAAAAAAGAAAAGAAAAAAAGAGAGTAGTACTTAGACATTTCTGTTTATTTTGTATCAAATATGGTATTTTGGTTAAAAGGCCATTGGGAGGAGATATGCTACAGTAATTTGGGTAATCCCGAGATGGGAAAAGACGGAAACGGAAGGAAAATTGCATTCGTTGATTGCTTGCTTACTGTGTGTTTGATTCCCCCAGCAAAAATAAAAGTTTCTTTTTTCTTTATCTTTTAAAAGACAGAGAAAAAGGAAATAAGAATATATCTATCTATTCAAATTAGAAATTCATTTTTTCATATAATAAAATTTTATAACTTTAACTTTTCAATTTGAACAATACTAATTAACTATCATAAAATGATGTTGCTTGCACTACTTGACAAATTATTTAAATTTAATTTTTAAATCATAAATTTTTAATTTAATATAAGTCTTAGAAAGAAGAAGTGTGTTTTTTTTTTTTCGATTGATGCTTTGTTCTCTTTTATTGAATTGAATTTAGATTATTCTACAATTATTTTTAAAATTGTTATTTCAAAATGATGGGAATAATCAAAATTTCTATGCAAATAAGGCCTAAAACAAAAGTTTAAAAGGGTAATTCATTTGTTTTAGGAACAAATAATAGCTATTATGTATTTGTTTTGAACTCTATACATTAACATTGTTTCTTATTTACCTAGAGTTATTTAACTGATTTCTTTTCTTTTTATATGTATTATTTATTTTATATTACTAATAAACTTAATTAGTTTTTATAATATATTTTGGCTTTTTAATAAGATTTATCTACTCAAAAAACAAAGATTGAAATATCTCTAAGTAAGTAAAATATAATATATAATATATACTATTTTATATACTAGTAATAAAATAAAATATTCCCTCATTTTGAAATTAAATGTCTAAATGTCCACTTTTCATAAATAAATATATTTTTTATTTAAAATTTCATTAATAATTTTTTTAATTTAAAATATTTATATTTAACTAACTCATTATACACTCCTTAATTTAAGGGATTTATATCTAACTAACTCTGAGTTCCATAATTTATAATATTAATGTAAATGATAATTTGATAAGTTAATTAAAATTAAATATATTAATTAATTTTTAATCAAAATCAAACGTTACATATTTAATTCCGAATGAAATGAGTATGAAATAGCGACATTTTTATTACCCCTCTATGAGCTTTGCAATCCCAAGTTGATTAAGCTTATTAGAGCATTTTATTCAATCCAATATAACCCTCCCCCTAGAATCCCCTGTTACCCTTCTCCAATACATTCTTGCATATCTCAACACTCAAAAGCATCCGTTTGCTTCCTCTTTTTTTATTTTCTATTTTTCTCCAAATAGTTCAATTAATATGCCATTCACCATCACCAGCCTTTTGTCCAACATTTTTTTTTTTTGATAAAAACCTTTTTGTCCAACTTCTTGTGGAGGGATATTCTATAAATTTTATCTTATACTTTATGTTGTATTAACTTTTTTCTTTTTGCTTATGCTTTTGGAAGAAAAATTAGCAAATGCAAGATTTGTACTATTTTACTTTTTCAAATTTTGTAACATATTTTTTATTTTGAATTTTATAATATTAATACTTTTATACATTTTCAACTTTGATAACATATTTCTATTTTAAATTTTGTAGTAACAATACTTTTTTTTTTCATATTTGAGAAGTTCGACCATTTTTATTTGCCCAACGAAACTGGTAGCTCTCAAGAAGGAACAAGTAGTACGCAAAGAGTGGTTTTGCAATGGCTGCATCTGACCGGTGCTTTTGATGAGAAGGATGTTATGGCATTAGTGAAGAAAACCAAGTATTTAGTAGCTCAGCTTTGTAAAGAGGATAGAGACCGTTGTGTCGTTTTAATCATTGGTATGGGTGGCGTTGGGAAAACGACACTGACAAAAACTGTCTATAATCATGCCAAAGTGTAATATCCATTTTATAGTTTAATTTTTTTTCACAGCTTTATTATTCTTCTTTTAGTTTTACTTAATCTAGCACATTAGAGTTTTTACCTCTCACACACACACACACACACATATATATATATATATATATATAAATAAGATAAGGGATTAAAACATTTAATTAGCTTTTTTAAGCATGAATCCCAAAGTAGGCCAAAAATCTCTTAGGCTCTCTAGTATGACAACCACTACCGATGTCGTCATATGGTTGGTCGGCGGTGGTGAAAATAAGTCTAAAAAATCAAATTTTCTTCACTATTTATTATTCCATATTCGAAGTTTTTTTTTCTGAGAAAAACTTTCTAGCATCATTGAAAATCATTTTTTTTCAGTGAAGAATTTTGAGTATTTTGTCTTGGGTTTGAGAAGGAGAAAGAGGAAGAACGGATAAGAGGATTATGGGTGATTAGAGGGAGTTTGGAGTGGGATGAAGGAGGCGGGCAGTGAGGGAATTGGGGAGGGGAGGGGCGGCAGCCATGAGGGAAGAGAGAATGAGGAAGAGGAAGAAGAGAGAAGAGGGTGGGCGACGACCAAAAGGGAGACAAAAGAAGAGAGAGAGGTGGTGGCCAAGAGGGACAAGAAGAAAGGGGGCGGCGGCCAAGAGGGAGGGAAAAGAAGAGGATAAAATTAGGGTTAGAATTTTGGAGAAAATGGAATTATATAAAGAGGGGGTATTTTTGTAATTTTAAATCTTATCCATTTTTGCAATTAGGTCCTTAGGGTTAATAAACCCTAAATTCTCCCAAATTCATATATAATTTTACTGATTTATCACAAATATTTTAAGATTTTCAAATTAATCCTCAAATCTTTCTATGGTTTTCAATTTGATTCCAAACTTCTTAACAATTATATTTTTACCCAAATTTTTTAGGAATTCCATTTTATACCATAAGTCTTATTGAATTTGACCCTAAACTTTTTGAAATTTTCGATTTGACATCTAAAATTTTCTAATATTACAGTTTGGCCCTAAATTTCTCAAAACTCGAAACATTTCCTTTTCATATTTCAAAAGTGTCCCCAAACCTTTTAAAATATCAAATATTTCCTTTAACTTTTCAAAATGCCATTCTTTTTCATTTATATAGATTATTTTTTTATTTAAAAACAATTAATTAGTTTTGCCTTTTCAATGTTATAATTCATTGAATACTTTTAATGTAGGAAACAATGACTTAAATGGCTAGTTTTTCCATGCAATTTAACACACATTCATATATGCTTTTGATGTGGGAATTCTAACCTTATTTAATAATTTATTTGTTTTTAATTACATGTTATATGTGCTATATATTCTATGTTTAATTATGCACTTTTAAATTCTGTTATGATATGTGTAAATTTTGTTAAATTATGCATATATGAATTTTTATTGCATACGCTATCAAATAATAGGGACTTAGGCCCGATTGAATAAAGGTTTTAGCCCATTGAAACAGGAGTTTTTGACCAATGACATGCATTGACAATTTATGATTACATGATATTTTTAATGTGTATATCCTTACTTTACTTAATTCATGTATTTCATTTTTTATGTTGATAGGTTGCGATGTGAGGATAATGATGACTATTCATTTCTAAATTTTGAACTTTGTTAAAAGAATGTTATTGATTTAGATCTAATAATATCTATGTTTAGTTTTACCTAGTTATAAATTTTATTTTAGTAAAATTTGTTATTGGTTTCAAATTTATAGTTTAATACTTATTTGAAATTAGGGATATTGATTCACTATTTGGTAATTTTAACTTTTTTACCATTATGATTGTTCATTTGACTTGACTATTATATTATATTTTCTATTTTAGGTATTTTGGAAATATCTAAAGTGTTATACGAAGTGAGTGCTCTGTTTGATTGCCGCACTTGGGTCAGTGTCTCCAAGAGCTGTAATTTTGGAGGGTCGCTAAAGACAATTCTAAAGTAAGTGAATGGAAGGAATAATGATTCATTGGAGAAGAGTGAAGTTGATCTGGTGGAAATGGTTTTCATAGAGTTACACAACAAATGTTATCGTGTGGTTCTTGATTATATATGGAAAAAAGTGGATTGCGATTGTTTTTCAAAGGCTTTTCCTGATTTAGGGAACACAAGCAGATGTTTTCTTACAAGTCGAAATCGAGAAGTTTCTATACATGCAGATGCACTCAGTGTTCCCTATGAACTGAAACATGTAGATCCCAATGATAGTTGGCAGTTGTTTCTTAAAATATTCATCAGTAGCGGTGAAGAAAATCTATCGTCGGCTTGGAAGAGATCGGCAGGATGATCGAAAAAAAGTGAGGAGTTCTACCACTAGCAATCAATGTAATTGGATGATTATTATTGGGATAGAACAAGCTAGAGAGAGAATGGAAAAGAATACTTTATAATATGTGCACATGTGAAGAAGGTGAAGGAGTATAAGCAATTCTGGAGCTAAGTTATGCCAATCTTTCTCCACATTTGAAACTTTGTTTTAAGTGTTTGGGATTATGATACGGACCCTCTAGGCGACCAGCCCTAGGAACCCAAATCTCAACGGATGAGAAACCTTAATTACACAAAGAGCGAGTTGAATAAAGATCAGAATTAGAACCTAAAGGAAACTAAGGCCTTTAAACCCTAATTCAGATACGCCACAAAGGTTGATCACTCCTTTGATAAGTCAAGTTCATGCATTCAATCAAGAACACAAGAAAACAAAAGCTAAGGCTTTTCCTGAATAATTCTTTTGAATTGATATCCCTTACAAAGTATTATATGAATGGTATTTATAATAGTAAAACCCTAAATAATTAAGAAAACAAATTAAAAAAAATCTAGAACTCCTAAATCACTAAGGAAATCAGATTACAAATTATATTTGGAAGCTACTTAAATTTATTATATAAAATCTTCCAAATCCTATTTAAGATAGAAAATCTTCAAAGCATCCACCAAATTTTCGTGCACTCTTATTGATCTTTCAAATTTAACCCTTGCACACATAGATATGTAGCCACTCTTGGTGAAGCTTTGGAATCTTCAAGTTTTGCAGTTTCTTTATATTGAACATCCATTATCAAACCTTGTAAAGCTTCTTTCATTCTCTTTGTCCTTGCCCTAGTCATTGGACCACCAATTCCATGCAGAGGATCTACATAATATTTGAAATCATCAATTTGCTTGCGAACTTCAGATTGGTTAGCACCTTGATCTCCATTATTCCCCCCTTCCTCGAAAAGATTCGTCCTCGAATCTCCTGCATCAAACAAAGATAAATCAGCCACATTAAAAGTAGCACTAACATTACCATAATCACTTGGCAGATCTAGTTTGTAAGCATTATCATTGATTCTCTCCAAAACATGAAAAGGACCATCTCCCCTAGGCTGCAATTTTGATTTCCTTTGTGAAGGAAACCTTTCCTTTCGTAAGTGCACCCAAACCCAATCTCCAGGTTGGAAAACAACTTTCAAACGCCCCTTGTTGGCTTGCTTGGCATATTGCTCATTCCTCATTTCAATGTTATCTCGAACCCTTGCATGCAATTCCTTCACAAAATCTGCATTTTTCTTTCCATCAAAATTAGCATGCTCATTAGCAGGTAAAGGAAAAATATCTAAAGGAGTTAAAGGGTTAAAGCCATAAACAACCTCAAAAGGAGAATATGAAGAAGTAGAATGAACAGTTCTATTATATGCAAACTCAATATGTGGCAAGCACTTATCCCATTGCCTTAAGTTCTTTTGAATAATAGCACACAACAATGTAGTGAGTGTCCTATTAACTACTTCAGTTTGTCCATCTATTTGAGGATGTGCAACAGTAGAAAACAAGAGTTTAGTGCCTAATTTATTCCACAAAGTGCGCCAAAAATGACTTAAGAACTTAACATCTCTATCACTGACAATTGTCTTTGGTAACCCATGCAAACGAACCACTTCCTTGAAGAACAAATCAACAATATGTGTTGCATCATTGGTTTTAGAACATGCAATAAAGTGAGCCATCTTACTAAATCTATCAACGACAACAAATATGCTATCCTTTCCACTTTGAGTCCTGGGCAATCCTAAAACAAAGTCCATAGATATATCAATCCAAGGTTGATTGGGCACAGGTAAAGGGGTGTACAATCCATGAGGTTTAACCTTAGATTTTGCTTGCCTACATGTAATACATTTATCACAAATAGACTGCACATCAAGCTTCATTTTAGGCCAATAAAAATGCTCACACAAAATATCTAAAGTCTTTTGAACTCCAAAGTGACCCATCAAACCTCCACCATGACTTTCCCTAACAAACATCTCACGAACAGAACAAATAGGCACACATAGTTTGTCTTTTTTGAACAGAAATCCTTCATGCCTATAGAAATCACCAAACGCACACTTAGCACATGCATTCCATGCTTGGCTGAAATCAGAATCATTAGCATACAAATCCTTAAGCAATTCAAAACCAAGCAATTTAGTTTGCAAGGAAGTAAGTAATACGTACCTCCTGGACAATGCATCAGCCACAACGTTTTCCTTCCCATGCTTGTACTTGATTACATAAGGAAACGTTTCTATAAACTCTAGCCACTTAGCATGTCTCTTATTAAGCTTACCTTGGGTCTTCAGAAACTTCAAACTCTCATGATCAGAATGAATAATGAATTCCCTTGGCCACAAGTAATGCTGCCATGTTTGTAGAGTTCTCACTAATGCATAAAGCTCCTTGTCATAAGTAGGATAGTTTAATGCTGCCCTACTTAACTTTTCACTAAAGTAAGCAATAGGTTTGGAATCCTGCATTAAAACAGCCCCTATTCCAATCCCAGATGCATCACATTCTATTTCAAAAGCTTTGTCAAAGTTAGGCAAACTTAGCAATGGTGCATTAGTTAGCTTATCTTTCAAAGTGTTAAAAGCCTTTTCATGCACTACATCCCACTTAAAAACAACATTTTTTTTAACAAGTTCATTCAAAGGTGCAGCAATGAAACTGAAATCCTTAACAAACCTTCGATAAAAACTTGCCAAACCATGAAAACTTCTCAGCTCATTCACATTCTTAGGTGTAGGCCAGTCCCTTATTGCCCTTACCTTCTCTTCATCTACACTTATTCCCTGCGAACTAACAACATATCCAAGAAACACAACAGATTCCATGCAAAACGTGCACTTCTTAAGATTAGCATATAATTGGTGCTCCCTTAACACACTAAAAACGGCATGCAAATGTTTCACGTGTTCATCCAAACTTTTGCTGTATACTAAAATATCATCAAAGTAAACTACCACAAATTTTCCCATGAAAGCACGCAAGACATGATTCATTAATCTCATGAATGTACTATATGCATTAGTTAAACCAAAAGGCATTACTAACCACTCATACAATCCATGCTTAGTTTTAAATGCAGTCTTCCATTCATCTCCTTCTTTCATGCGAATCTGATGATAACCATTCTTTAAATCTATCTTAGAAAACAATTTAGAGCCATGCAATTCATCTAACATATCATCTAAGCGAGGGATAGGGTGTCTATACTTTACCGTTATCTTGTTAATGGCTCGACAATCCACACACATGCGCCATGCTCCATTTTTCTTTGGAACTAAGAGAACAGGAACTGAACATGGGCTAAGACTCTCCCTTAAAAATCCCTTTTGTAGCAGCTCATCCACTTGCCTTTGTATCTCCTTTGTTTCTTCTGGATTAGCTCTATAAGCTGGTCTGTTAGGTATAGCAGAACCAGGTATAAAGTCTATTTGATGCTCAATGCCTCTAAAGGGAGGTAATCCATGGGGAATCTCCTCAGGAAATAGATCTTCAAAGTCCTGCAACAAAGACACAACAACACTAGGCAAAGATGAATTAAGCTCACTAGTAGAAAGATAAACATCCTTGTACATAAGTACAAGTACTGTTTTCCTTGCCATCATTACACTCTTAACCTCATATTTTTCTGCAAAAACACTAATTCTTTTGCTTACTTCTTTTTCTTCCCCCTCCTTCTCTCGTTTTTGTTCACTTTTCTCTCCATTCTTTTTCTTAATATCACTCGCTCTCCTTTTATTTTCTTCCTCATATTTTTCTGTCTCTCTCTTTTTGCACTATCTTGCTATTCTAATCTGGTCTTCATAAGCTTGCAAAGGTCTGAGAGGGGCTAATACAACTTTTCGATTGTTCATGACAAAAGAATATCGATTTTTGTACCCATCATGCAACACCTTCCTATCAAATTGCCATGGACGCCCAAGCAAAATATGACCAGCATGCATTGGTGCCACATCGCAAAGAACCTCATCCTTGTACTTGCCAATTGAGAACAAAACTCGAATTTGCTTGTTCACTTTCACTTCTCCAGAATCATTTAACCATTGTAATTTGTATGGTTTTGGATGTCTCATGGTCTGCAATTTCAATTTTTCTACCAACAAAGTACTAGCAACATTAGTACAACTCCCACTATCAATAATTAGAGTGCATACCTTGTCCTTCACATGGCATCTTGTGTGAAAAATATGCTCCCGTTGCTCCTCATCCCCATCATCCTTAGGTTGTATGCTTAATGCTCTCCTTGTAACTAGCAAATCTCCATGTACTGGTTCTTCCACTTCAACATCAGAACCTTCTTCCAATGGTGGCATCTCATCATCACTTGAGATTTCATCATCTGCCCTTACAACCATAACCCTTTTGTTGGAACATTCTGAAGCAATATGTCCGAATCCTTGGCACTTAAAACACTTAATATCACGTGATCTAGAAGGTAGTTTAGATTCAAATTTAATTTCAGAATTACCTTTAGGAGGAATCGAAACAGAATTCTTCAACTTTGCTTCGTCTTTTGTTTTCAATCCAGCTTTGTTGTCCTTCCAATTTGATGCATAACCATAGGACGAGCTAGATCTGAATCTCTTTGCTTTGATTTGCTTTTCCACTTTAATAGCCTTGTGCAATAAATCCTCCATCTCTACATAATGTTGCAAGTCAACCACATCAGCAATTTCCCTATTTAATCCACCAATGAATCTAGCCATTGTTGCTCCTCTATCTTCATCTATGTTTGCTCTAATCATGGCGATTTCCATCTCCTTGTAATAATCCTCCACACTTTTAGATCCTTGAACCAGCCCCTGCAACTTTCTATACAAATCTCTATAGTAATGGCTGGGTATGAATCTTTTGTGCATCACTGTCTTCATCTCTTCCCATGACTGAATTGGTCTTTCACCATTCCTACGTCTATTGATCACCAATTGATCCCACCATATGCTTGCATAATCTGTAAACTTCACAGCCGCTAATTTTACTTTCTTCTCATCGGAGTAATTATGGCAATCAAATACATGCTCAACTTTTCTTTCCCAATCCAAATACAATTCAGGATCATTCTTTCCTTGAAAGGCTGGGATTTTCATATTTATGCTGCCTATATTGTTCTCCCTCTTGAAATTGAAATTCTTGTTTTGTCTATGACTTGTCCTTTCCAATTCAGAATCAGCTTCTTTTTCTTCATCAGTTTCATGTTTTGTTTTCGAAACAGAAGAGGATTCCAATTCTCTCATCCTAGCATTCAACAATTTGAATTGATCTTGGACAGCCTTGATGAACAATTTCATGTCAGTATCATGTGATTCGTCTCCTTCCTTACTCATGTTAACCTGTGTAAAAGGAAAAGAAAAAAAAAATGTTGTTCCTCACACTCCCTCACAATTGCTCTGATACCAATTGATACGGACCCTCTAGGCGACCAGCCCTAGGAACCCAAATCTCAACGGATGAGAAACCCTAATTACACAAAGAGCGAGTTGAATAAAGATCAGAATTAGAACCTAAAGGAAACTAAGGCCTTTAAACCCTAATTCAGATACGCCACAAAGGTTGATCACTCCTTTGATAAGTCAAGTTCATGCATTCAATCAAGAACACAAGAAAACAAAAACTAAGGCTTTTCCTGAATAATTCTTTTGAATTGATATCCCTTACAAAGTATTATATGAATGGTATTTATAATAGTAAAACCCTAAATAATTAAGAAAGCAAATTAAAAAAAATCTAGAACTCCTAAATCACTAAGGAAATCAGATTACAAATTATATTTGGAAGCTACTTAAATTTATTATATAAAATCTTCTAAATCCTATTTAAGATAGAAAATCTTCAAAGCATCCACCAAATTTTCGTGCACTCTTATTGATATTCCAAATTTAACCCTTGCACACATAAATATGTAGCCACTCTTGGTGAAGCTTTGGAATCTTCAAGTTTTGCAGTTTCTTTATATTGAACATCCATTATTAAATCTTGTAAAGCTTCTTTCATTCTCTTTGTCCTTGCCCTAGTCATTGGACCACCAATGAAGAAGGTGAAGGAGTATCAGCAATTCTGGAGCTAAGTTATGCCAATCTTTCTCCACATTTGAAACTTTGTTTTAAGTGTTTGGGATTATTTCCAGAAGATTATGAGATTTCTGTGAGAAGACTAATTCGCATATGGATAGCAAATCTGATGATTCAAAACAGTACTGACGCAATGAATTTGGAAGAATTATCAGAAGATTATCTACACCAGCTAATTAACAGATATTTGGTTCAAGCTATTCACATGAGCTACAAGCTAAAGGCTAAAAAATGCCGACTTCATGATTTGCTACAAGATCTTACAATAAAGAAGTCAAAAGAGGATAATTTTTTTCACATCAATACTTTTCGAGACTTTCAACCTTCTGTGCCATCAAGGTTTGTAGTTGTTCATCGTTATTCTGGAAAACCTTCGACCTTTTCAAGCAGATCAAGGGTATATCTCCAATCTCTTCTCTTCATTAATAATAGATGGATAACTATAGAAGATATGGTATCCTGTAGATATATACCAATCTTGTATATTTAGTATATACTTTTTATATTGATAATTATCATTAGGGTTAGTAGTGTTTTTCAATCTTGATAGCTGTCACCGGTTGTACAAACTTGTCTATCTATATGGTATCAGAGTCAGGTTGGTTCTAATTTTTGTTGCTAATCTAAGCAATCAAAATCATGACAGAAAAGAGTTCACAAAGTGCCCAACAAGGTGTTTCAAACAATCCTTGTAACACAATAGTTGATGCTACCCCACCCTACTTTGTTCATGCCTCAGATCATCCTACCCAAGCATATGTGGAAGATGTTCTCAAATAAGGGAATTATGCAGAGTGAGCTAATTATATAACCAATGTCTTATTTGAGAAAAATAAGATTGGTTTCATTGATGGTTCTTTGCCAATACCTCAATCAGATTCGTCAGAGTTTTCACATTGGAAGAGATGTGATGCAATGGTTAAGGGGTGGTTGCAGACAGCCATGGAGAAAAGCGTGTGAACTAGTGTCCGATAAGCTTGCACTGCTCGAGATATGTGGTTGGATCTTGTAATACCCAAAAATTATCTAATGGGCTTAATTAATTAATTAACCCGGCCCATTAAATATTTATTATCTTACACCTATAAATAGATAGGGATTAACTTAATAATCATTTTTTCCCCTCTTAATCACAAATCCCGAGGTAAGCTCTCTCTAATTTTCCGATTGGCAGCCACCACCGGCGCCGCCATATGGCTGGCCGCCGCCGCCGGCGATAAGCCAAAAATTTTATTTTTCTTATTTTCCCACCATAGTCTCCCATATTTCAGTGTTTTTTTTTTTTTTTTGGGAAGTGGAAGGGGGCGGCAGAGGGGCGGCAGAGGAGGAGGAAGAAAAGGGAGGGAGGAAAAAAAAAGGGAGAAAACGAGAAGGGGGGGTGGCGGGCAGAGGGAAAAAGGGGAGCCAAGAGAAGGGGAGGGAGAAACAGAAAGGGGGCGGGCAGAGAGGTTTCAGAGAGAGGGGGGGAAGGAAGGGGGAGAGGCGGAAACCGAGAGATGGGAGAAGAAGAAGGGAGAAGAAGAGAAGAAAAAGGGAGAAGAAGAAGAAGAAGAAGGGAGAAGAAGAAAGAAGGAGGAGGGGATAAAGCAGCAGCGGCGGCTGGCAGAGGGGAAGGGGGGGTGGCGGCTAGGGGTGTTCAAAAACCGAACCGAACCGAACCGAAATTTTAAAAATGGTTTGGTATTTTGGTTTTTCGGTTTATTCGGTTCGGTTAACCGAAATTTTTTAAAATTACGGTTCGGTTTTCGAAAATTTATATCTTTTTCTATTTGAAGTGTTTTTGTATCCACAAGATGATTATTAAGTATTGTAAAAGAAGTTCATTCATCATATTTTGGTATATTATGAATCATTTTCGAGATTTTTCTCATTGAAAATGTGTAAATAATATAATAATATGATTTAATTGATAAATTTTCTTTCGCCTATTTTTTGAATGTGCTTGTGTATTTGACATCATCATTTCATTTAATCATATTTATTTAAACTCATTGAATTTTTTTTGTAAAAAAAAAAAAAAACTCATTTAATTTTTTTTAAAAAAAAAAACAAAAAAAAGAGTGAAATTTCGGTTTAAAACCGAACCGAACCGAACACCGAAATTTAAAAACCGAACCGTAGTATAGTTAATATGGTTTGGTTCGATTTATCCAAGTAAAAAAACCGAAAACCGAAAAACCGAACCGAAATTGTAAAAATCGAACCGAAAAACCGAATGAACACCCCGACTACTGGCGGCTAGGGTTAGGAAGAGAGGAAGAAAAAGAGAAAAAAAAAATTAGGGTTTTTGGGGATAGAGGGGTATTTTCGTAATTCTTTCAAAAAACTTATCCAATTTTTGCAAATTGGTCCCTAGATTTTACAAACCCTAAGATTACCCCAAACCAGATACGAAATTTATAGATTTACCCACAAATTTTTGGAATTTCCAAATTAGTCCCCAAATCTTTTTAGAATTTCCAATTTGACCCCAAACTTTTTAAAAATTATATTTTTACCCAATTATTTTAGAAATTCCCTTTTTATACCACAAAACTTATTGAAATTCTGTTTCAACCCATATTTTCAAAAATGTCGTTTTTAGTCCCCGAACTTTCGAAAATTACGATTTGACCCCTGAACTTTTCTAAAATTACAGTTTAGCCCAAAACTTTTCCAAACTCGAAAATTACCTTTTTCATATTCCAAAAGTGTTCCCAAACCTTTTCAAAATGCCAAATATTTCCTTTAACCTTTCAAAAAGTCATTCTTTTTCTTTTATATAGAATATTTAGTTTTGTCTTTCGAGGTCTAATTCATTGAATATATTCAATGTAGGAAACAAGGACTTAGGGAGCTAGATTTTCCACGCAACTTAGCACACGTTTATATCTGCTTTAGAGGTGGGAGTTCTAACCTTATTTTAATTATTTAATCATTTATATTTACATGTTATATGTGATATTTTATTCTATGATTAATTGTGCACTTTTAAATTCTTTTATGATATATGTGTGCAATTATTTTATAATTGAATATATAAATGTCTATTGCATATGTCATCAAACAACAGGGGCTTAGGTCCGATAAAACAGGGACCTTAGCCCGATTCAACAGGAGTCTTTGACTCGATGACATGCAATGACCATTGATGTTTACATGATATTTTCAATATGTATATCCTTATAATATGTCACACATTGCTCCCACTAAGTACTTTGTACTTAACCCATGTTTTCATTTTCCTAAAATCTTTTACAGGCTAATGGATTGCGATGCGGGAATGGAGAATGACCAACTATTTAAATAAATTTCGAATTTGATTTAAATTATGTTCATGTTTTAGAACTGAGAATATTTATGTTTATGGTTTTAGTTTCATTTGGTATAAATAATTTTATGTTGGCAATGATTGTTTTTGGATTCAAATTTATAATATGTTACTTTTGGGATTTTGACTCATTATTTGGGAATTTTGACTGTTTTAAAATTAGGGTTATTCTTTGACTTGCCTATTTTATTATATTTTCTATTTTGAGTATTTTTGGGAAATTAGGGATGTTACAAATCTCGATGAACATTTTGGACAGGCTTCAGCGCCAAGAAGTTATAAAATTCGACAAGCTATAAGCTTGTTAATACAAGATACTATGATTGTCTTTGCATATTATACCAGATTGAAGAGTTACTGGGATGAGATGATAGCATTGACATCTTTACCAAAGTGTGCGTGTTTGCAATGCACATGTGATATGGAGAAACAATTCACTGATATGCGAGAAAATGAGAAGTTATATGAATTTTTACTTGGCTTGAATAAGGAATTTTCTATTATTCGATCTCAAATATTAGGTATAGTCCCTTTGCCCATATTAGGGCATGCTTATCATAGGGTGGTAAAAGATGAACAACAACGACAAGTTGCTAATTAGAGAAAGATGATTCATGAACCTGCAGCACTTCAAGCGGCTGAAAACAAAGTGAAATGGCAGCAACAGTAGATATGAGACAAGGTAGAAGGCAAGGTGATCGGCCCAAGTGTAATCACTGCAACAAATTAGGCCACACAAGGGATGGGTGTTTTGAAATAATTGGTTTCCCACCAAATTGGAACTATAGAGGAAACAATGATAGAGGAAACTGGAGGAATTATAGTCAGAAAAATGCAAGGAGATGGACTAGTCCACGAGCTGCGCAGACAAGCACAAACTTAACATATGTGAACTCAATTCAATCTTTAACTCATGATCAATATAGCCTATTAATGCAATTTCTCAACCGAGATTTAGATGTGCATAAATATGATAGCATTAATCACCCTCAAGTAAATATGGCCGGTAAGATTGTTCATTATGATTGGATCTTAGATAGTGGAGCAACAGTTCACATCACTGCTAATGCTGATAGATTGTGTAACTTTATTAAGGGGTATAATGGCTTGCTAGTAAAAGTGCCAAATGGGGATTCTATGAAAGCAGAAGGCATTGGAAATATATTTCTGACTGAAAAACTCATCCTTAGAGATGTTTTATTCATTATTGATTCTCGTTGCAATCTACTTTCTATTTCTAAATTAACTCAAGATTGCAATTGTACCTTAACATTTTTCCTTGACTTTTGTGTGATACAAGATTTGCACACGAAGAAACCAATTGGTTTGGGTAATTGCTCTGGTGGCCTTTATTATTTCCTCAACTCAGATATAGTACTATCAATTGCATTCGAGGCAAAATCCATGTTATAGCACTGACGTTTGGGTCATCTTTCCAACCAAAAAGTCTTTGATATTTCAGCACCAATTGCTAATTTCAAAGGAGATTCACATTGCGATTCTTGCATTAGAGCCAAACAAACTAGACTTTTTTTTTTCTCTTAGCAAAATAAAAACAAAAGCTTGTTTTGATTTAATTCATTGTGATATTTGGGGACCCTACAAAATAGCTTCTTTAAAGGGAGCTCGATATTTTCTTTCAATTGTTGATGATTATTCCAGATATGTATGGCTTTTTTTAATGAAAAATAAACATGAAGTCAGCTATTGTTTGCCCAAGTTTTGCAACATGATTCATACTCAATTTGGCAAAGAAATTAAACGAATTCGTTGGGATAATGGGATAGAATTCCAGTCTACTAGTTTGCATTCATTTTTTGATAATCATGGGATTTTGCTTGAAACAACTTGTCCTTACACTCCTCAACAAAATGGGGTTGTTGAGCGAAAACATAGGCATTTATAGGAAGTAGAAAGGGCTTTGCGTTTTCAATCAAACCTACCTATCATTTTATGGAGCTCTTGTGTTTTAACTGCAGGGTATTTAATTAATCGTGTTCCTTCTAGAATTTTGGTTGGCAAAACTCCTTATGAAATTTTGCATAACCAACTTCTAGATTATAGTCTTATGAAGGTTTTTGGTTGTTTAGCATACACTAAGGATAACCATAATTCAAATAAATTTGAACCAAGGGGTAAGCCTGGTGTTTTTGTAGGTTATCCAACTGGCCAAAAGGGTTATCGCATATATGATCCCTCTTCTCATAGCATATACACTTCTCGTGATGTAGCCTTTGTTGAGAGTCATTTTCCTTTTAATGTACTTCTCATATTAGCCAATCATTTTCTGGCCATTTTTCAATAGCGATAGAGGGAGCATTTAAGCATAGTACAAAAATTCTTCTTGATTATTCACATGACCTATCTTTTTTGCATGGTAAAATCCATTATGATCCTTGCAGTAACCAAGATAATGGTGCACTTGGTGATTCTGATCATGGTACTCAACAACAAACTCCTATTGAACAAACTACACATTAGAATTTTCAGCAGCAAAATTAACGAAGATATCCCACAAGGCCACGGAAACAGCCTGCTTACTTGGAAGATTATGTAATTGATGTACCATCTATTTCACTGCCATCGAAAAGGAAGCCAATTCAGTAGGTACTTCAACTGCATTTCCATTATCTCACTTTAGTTCTTTGGCTAATTTTTCTTCATCCTATAAAAATATTTTAGAGGCCATCAATAGCATAGATGAGCCAAAATCTTTTTAGGAATCTTCTAAACATGTTGAATGGCAAGAGGCTTTGAAAAGGGAAATTCAAGCATTAGAGCAAAATAGCACTTGGGAGTTGGCGAATCTGCCAAAAAGAAAAAAACTAAGTGGCTTCGAAATGGATTTATAGAATCAAATTTAAACCAAATGGTGAAGTTGAGAGGTACAAAGCCTGATTAGTAGCGAAAGGATTTACCCAACAGTATGTGATTGATTTTCATGATACATTTGCCCCCGTGGCAAAGATGGTGACCATTAGAACTCTTTTGTCCGTAGTTGTTGCAAAAGGTTGGGAATTACATCAACTTGATGTCAATAATGCTTTTTACATGCAGAGCTTGAAGAAGATTTATATATGACAGTGCCTCAGGGATTTTATTCCGAATGAGCTAATTAAGTTTGTAAGCTTAAAAAATCTTTGTATGGTTTGAGGCAGGCATCACGGAATTGGTACCATAAGTTCACAAGTTCTGTCATGAAATTGCATTTTGTTCAATCCAAAGCTGATCCTTCTTTATTTATATTCAGCCAAGGACAAGTTTTTGTTGCAGCTATCATATATGTAGATGACGTGATCCTAGCAAGAAATGATGTGAGGATGATTGGTGGAATTAAAAGGTATATTGACACCATGTTTGGCATCAAGGATTTGGGTAAGTTAAAATATTTTTTGGGCATTGAAGTGGCTAGAACAAGAGAGGGTTTAGTTCATTAGTCAGCAAAAGTATACTTTACATCTTTTGAGAGATTATGGAATGACAGGGAGTAAATCGTGTTTTGCACCTTTAGAAGCAAAAACATGAGTTATTCACTACTGTAGCTGGAACCGAAGTCAATGAGGAAGAATATAGAAAACTTACTGGGAAGTTGTTGTATCTTATTTTAACCAGGCCGAATATAACTCATTCAGTGAGTCTTTTGAGTCATTTCATGAGCAAGCCTTATCAAGTTCATCAGCAATCTGCATTTTGTTTAATGAGGTATTTGATGGGAACACTTGGACAAGGAATTTTTCTGGCACATCACAATGATTTGAAGTTACAAGAATATTGTGATGCAGATTGGGGAGGTTGCAAATTGACCCAAAAATCAACTACTGGTTTTTATTATTAAGCTTGGAGAGTCACCAATTAGCTGGAAAAGTAAAAAACAATCCATTGTATCAAGATCTACTGCAGAAGCTGAATATCGAAGTATGGCGTGTACTTTAACTGGAATTTTATGGTTGCGATATCTTTTTTGAACTTGGTGCAAAACATAAATGAGCTACTCCATTATTTTGTGATAGTCAGGTTGTTATTCACATTGTTACTAATCCTATTTTTCACGAGCACACCAAATATCTTGAGATAGACTGTTATTATGTTCATGAACGAGTTCAAGAAAGGATTATTGTACCTACTAAGATTGATGGTGATAGACAAATAGCTGACAATTTTACTAAGGCTTTGGTGAGAAATCAATTTACTATTTGCTTAACAATCTGGGCATTCGAAATCTCCATGCTCCAGATTGAGGGATTGAGGGGGAATATAGAAGATATGGTATCTTGTAAATATATACAAATCTTATACACTTAGTATCTACTTTCTATGTTGATAATTATCATTAGGGTTAGTAGTGTTTTACAATTTTGATAGCTGTCAGCGTTGTACAAAGTTGTCTGTTTAACTAGATTTCATTATTCTCTAATTTTTTATGATGAATGAATAAATTCTTCTATTTTTCATATTTTTTCTACAATAACTTCTATGGATTTAATGAATTTTAGACTACTTAGAATGCCAGACTTGGAGGATATTGGTATCATTCGGTTGCCAGAAGAAATTGGGTAACTCTTTTTGTTAACGTACCTGAATTTAAGAAACACTGGGATAAGTGAGCTACCCAAATCGTTAAATCGGTTGCGGAACCTACAAACTCTAGATATATCGAAATGCACCTCTTTGAAATTTGATTCAAATAGAATGTGCAAGCTAGAAAATTTGCAACGCCTGCATATGGGTAGTGATGGAAGATTTGAGGTGTCACTGAAGGAGTTCAGAAATCTTCAGACTTTATACGTGGTAGATCTGCGTTATGTGACCAATGATGACTTGCTGGGTTTGAATAATCTCCGAACACTGGGAATCTGGGTGGACAGTATAAATGATGAGCTTTGCTCGTCATTAGCGAACCTTAGGAACGTTCGGTCGTTAACTGTGAGTGGTGTATTATCTATCATCTTTGGCCGGTCTTTCTATTCTTGGGGATTTAACTGAGCTCAAGTTGTATGAGCTGCCAGATCTCCCGCCAAATCATTCTTCCCTGAGTTTGGAACGAGCATATCTTGTTGAAGACCCATTACCAACACTAGGGAAGTTAAAACAGCTGTCATTTCTCAAATTGGATATTGCCTACGTGGGAGATCAAATGTCAATACCCAAGGACGGGTTTCCTCAACTAAAATCCCTTGAGCTTCGATGCCTCCCTCTGGAAGAAATTAAAGTCGAGAAAGGTGCAATGCCAGAGCTCAGGTGGCTGAGAATCAACCTATGTCTTCGATTAAAAATGCTGCCTGAAGAGGTGAAAGACATGAGTGCTCTTGAGAAGTTGTAGCTTGTGGAGATGACAGATAGTTTTGTTAGTAGAGTTGTGGGAGAGAACTCTGCGATGAGGCTAGTGTTAGTGTGTCAGAAACATGATATTTTTAATGGTTAATTTCTTTTTCTTATTCAAATCAATGCATAAATTAGATACATTCCCATTTCCAGGTCTAACTTTATTCTTTTTATTTTCAAGAATCAAGGAAGAACACCATTTGATTCATCTAAATCTGCTAAAGCATCTAAAGATAAGGATAATTATCCAGCCATACGCTTTGATATTGGTCAACAAGTCAGTCTTAAGTGCATCTGTGGCAACTGCTAACATGCATTCAAGAACATCATTCGAGGTTTAACTTTAGATACATTCCCAAGGTGATGAGTAAGCAGAGACGGGCTCACTAACCAGAAGGCCCAATGAATGGGTTCGTTGGGGTGAAGGATAACCGAGTTACGGAAGGTTATACAATAATAATCAATCAGAATGTACAATAATTTTAAATATTAAAAATAAATTATGAATATTTAATTTATTTATAATATCTTTATTTTTTCTGAAAATAAAAAAGAAATATTCACTAAAAAAATGCATCAATTAAAACAGTTGAAAGTATATCGTTATAAAATTCAAAATATTATAATATTCTCTAATGAGCCGGTAAAATTATATAATCGAGATATGTAATGTACGCCAATGCAGGGTAAGAATGTTAGCAAAAACAGCTGTCCTCCAATTCAGAAAATCAAGATTTATTATAGTAATAGGTTTCATTTAGATAAAGTAAGAATGAGAATTTTTGGCCAGCAAAATGTTTTCCAAATTGTTTATTCATGTTATGGAAGAGGCCACGATGACATATGATATAGTAACACTCGTCAATGCTTTCCAGGGGCATCTTATATTGCCACGCCTTGTAAAACCATCGAATTAATACTACTCTGGCCTCTGCTCTTTTACTTTAAATTCTCCTAATTTATTAGTTTGTTAGTTGAGTCACATATAAATTGCTAATATTTTTCTCGTTTAAATAATGAGTCTTGAGTTTAATACTTATTGAATGAATGTCCATTTTTTATTAGAATGAATGACGCAATGTTATATATATATATATCAATAAGGATTACAAAAGATACACCATATATTTATTTAACATAGCTTCTAGTGATTTTCATGTTACCTAATATTTTTATTAACCCATTATGTTTTAAGCCACTTTAATATTAGTGCTATATGTACAATAAGAAGTGTTTTTAAATAAATAAAAACATAAAAATAAAAATAAATTAAAGACAATGAGTCTGAGACAAAAATAGATAAAGTAAAAATTGAATGTTAATTAGAAAAAATGTACGTTCCTAAAAGGGAAAAAAAAAAAAGGCAATGCAAGAATATCTATTGCAAACGGAGCAAAACGAAACAATGAAGATGAAGAATCTCAAGTTAGATTTTAATTAGTAAAACATTTAAACCATAGTTTTAAAATTAGGTTCATGATGTTTAAAAATAAAAATAATTAAAAAAGTACAAGGTTCATGATGTTTTTTCAAAGGAATGAAAAAAGATCCAACGGCCAATGAATTAGACATGTCACCAAAGGCACAAAAAAGGGATTGGAAGAGAATATAAAAACAAACAAAAATTAGGTAGAGCGGCCCATATGCCGGATGCTGTCTTTTTTTAGGATTCACTTGAGCTTTTGGCTGGTTTCAATTTCTCAAAAATTATTTTTATAATATGTATATATATTGATTTGTATAAAGAAAATAAATGCTCGTTAATTATTCTTAATATGATTCAAACTATTATTTTGTTACTGTTAACAAGACTTTTATAATTACGTATATCAATTACTCTATACTCAATTGAATGCTATTTTTTATTTTTATGAATAATTGTTTTATAGTTTATAATAAGGCTAATTTGAGCTTGCTAGACTGCTTTTCAAATAGGGACAAAGTTGCTTGCCATTAGCCAAAAAGCAATCTTTGATTAACCGATCTTCAAGTTTGCATAATACAAAGAGTTATTTTCAAGTGGGAAAGTTTAATCAAAACAATCATTTGATATCTTTCGTGCGAAGTTGTTGATATGTTCTTGTTATTTAATTGATTGATCATGAACTAAAGTTAATCATAAAAGAAAAAGAGGAAAAATCACAAAAAACAGAGAAATGAATATGTTATTATTAGTGAAACTTTAAATATGTTTATGTAAGAAAAATAAATATTTATTTTAAAATATTTCAAAATAGATATGTGAATATTTTAAATATGAAATGAGGGAGTAACATATTGGAATTTGATTCAATTTGTTTTCTTCAACTAAAGCCAAACCAGGCAAAAACGAAGTGTAAATCAGTGGATTTAAAGATAAAAAATAAAAAATAAAAAAGATAGTTTACTTATAAAACACATTCCTCAATCACATAGTAAGATCGTAAGTCTCGCTTTCTCTAAAAAAAAAATGAACACTTTCTAGCTAGATAACAAGTGTATTTGATGATTGTGGATTTTTGACAGTTGTGGCACGAAACTACCTTGTGTCCCTTTCTCAAGCTTCTAATGATAGATATCTTAATCTTAATTTGGGTTTTCTTATTAGAGTTCAATGACCTCATGACAATGAAATCTTGAAGAAAACAAATGGGTAGGGGGAAGAAAAGATTGAGATTGAAAAGTAAAGAATATGAATCATAGTATAGAGGAAATAAAACCCAACAAACACATATCCTTTCATATGCTTATTATAAAGTAATCCATGCTCATCATTGGTTATCAGAAATATGACTTATATTTTAAAAATAAAGAGTTCGATTTTGGGATTACGTTATTCTTTTGACAAAATTTTTGAAGTACAAAGAAAAATTAAAGAATTTCCTTTTTAATAGATGTAGTAAATAAAGAGTGTCCATTAGATTAAAACGCAATAAAAGATATATTTTTAATATTAGATTGAATTTATTTTAAAAGTATTTTTTATTTTATTTTAAAATAAAATTATGATTGAATAATAATTTTATAAGTAAATTTCACTATACTCCCTAATCTTCTATCAAAAAACATAATGGCTCTTTCATCTTCTAATTAAAACAATATGTTATCGTGATCCTTTCAATTTTATGAGATCTAACATATTTTTCATCAAACCCATAACATAGGGGGTCAAAATATGATAAGAATATTTTATGAATAATATAGAAAATGATTGCTATATTTAAAAATTATGTGTTTTAAATGGCTTACCATCTTGTGAAAAGAATAAAAAAAAATAGCAGTAATTAAATTACAAAATGAGTGTTTAGTACTGATTCAATATAAGAATTAAACACAATTTAACTTTAATGAAGTTCTGTCATTACCTTTATTATAGATGCCTTTACTATTAATGTAGTAAGTGATGTGATAATATAAATTAATAGTAAGATATTAATTTTAAATTAGTAAGTGATGTGATAATATAAATTAATAGTAAAATATAAATTTTTTAAAATTAAAAAATTATTAGTGAAAATTTATATGTAAATTTTGTTTATTTTTAAAATAAATATTTAATTTTGAACTTCTAATAATAATAATATAAACTTTTAATTTTGAAATACAAGATAATAAGTAAATTAATAGAAAATTTTTGTGCCATCTTCTTGATATCATCAAATCACATTTTATTACACGTTATTATTCAATATTCATTAGGAAAGTGATTAGTACTTTTTTTGTGTGTTGCATTTCTCAATATCCATATTAAAAAATTAAAGAAAGAAAAGGTGAAAGGACACATTGCATTAACCAACATCCTTTTTATTCCCTTTTCCCTTCTTTTCCTCCTCGATTTGATAGACCACCAAGCGCAGCCAACATTTGGCTCAAAGGTATGATTATACTCTCCTAAATTCTCCTTTTTAAGTTCTGGCAACCCAAAGCTCTCTTTCCTGTTTTCAATTTTCTCATCCTTCGGCAACATCAGTAAATTCTTAGTCAATCTCGATTTTAAAATTAAATGTCTATTTTTTAAAATTTTATTAATAATTTTTTAATTAAATTTTTAAAAAAGATATATTGTTATTATTAAATGTTTATAATTAAATATATTTTTTTAAAAAATAAACTTCATTTCTTCTAAAATTTCATAAAAAAATTTTAATTTAATAAATTTATATTAGTAACTCTGCTGATCCAATTACTATAAAATATAGTAACTTCTTTAAAATTAGAAAAAAAAATTTATTTATTTTTTAATAATTTAAGAATGAGTATTTCATTCCGCATAAAAGGAGTATTTCTTATTTTTCCTCTCCTTATTCTTCACCACTCTCTCTCCTCTTTTGTCAACATATCAGATGTTCATTAAGCAATTTCATTTTTCCTTTCTTGAATTTGTTCTCACAATAGTGATGAGATGTGGTAGCCATAGAGCTTCACAAACTATGGTTTGTTTTATGGGGTGGATAAAATCTATCGCATTAAATTTGTAGATTATGAAGGTTACTTCTTCATTTAGTAAAAATAAGGACCTTAAAATCTCTGTATTAATTTGGACATAAAACCTAAATTTAATTCATCCAAATTCTTTAAACTTTCTTTTAAAACTCAAATGGATGTTCTCAAAACACCAATTAACATCTACTCATTATAATTTGAAAATTAAATCCATGTCCAAATGCAACCCAATAATGATTCTAAGAAAAAATTAATTATGTTCCCATGGACATAATTGAGTTGGTAAAGCATACGGTGATGTGGTCAGAAATTATCTGATAACGCAGGTTCGAATCCCTTATGGGATAAATTTTCACTAAAATATTATGAAGATTTATCTTTAAATTTGAATCACGTTTACTCTCCTAGAAAAAGAAAAGACTAATTATTGTGATCATGCCCTACCTAGAAAAAGAGAAAATAAAAGGAAAATCATAAACTAGTTAAACTATATAAGACTCAGGAATAAAAGGTTAAAAAGGCTGTTTCAAGTTACCATTAGGCATATTAACTACAAGAAAATTGGTTTAGTCACGTAGTTTTTGAGATATTTCTTGTCACATTTTAATAAACACCTTTACTATGGTATTTTTTAAACGCCCCAATAGGGTAAAGAAACGCCTAATGAGGTCATGATGATGAACACCTCCCTACAGCTAAGAGCTGGTCCATATTCCTCCCCCCCCCCCCCCCCCCGACAAGAAAAAAAAAGTGGTCCAAAGGTAGATTTCCATGACTATATATAATGGAGTTTTCAATGATAAAAGTCTAAGTTTAGCTCGAGTTAATTTACAGGAAATGCAATCCGTCCATGTTATGTTTACGAGTTAGTCAGATTAAGAAAAAAAACAAGGCAAGGGTTAAACAGTTATAGCTCAAATCTTAAGGAGGCAGTTTAAGAAAAAGAGGTAAATTTTCAAGAGAGAAAAGTTGCAATAGTGTTTTTTTTAAAAAAAAATTTGTTTTTTATAGTAATGGTAAAAGTGAAATTCCATAAAAGGTTGGTTCATTCATTGCCAATTCACTACAAAGGAAGAATGGTTAGGACTTCTGAAACCAAAGGTTAAAAGGAAAATATGGTAGAAGGCATGAGGTGCCAATTTGAATATTAAGACATCCTAATCTGGATTGAAGGAAGTTAATTAACTAAATTTGTTTTCATCTGAGGTGCCTTTGTCTCTATCCCATCTCAATTTTCACATTCATTTACGAACCTTCTCTTCATTTTGTTGAAGATCTCATTTTTTAAATACATTTTTAATTTTGGACATGATCACATACTGAATGGACAAATCTAACTACTTTCATGCTAATGGAAGACGATATCTATTAATTGCCCAAAAGAAAATCACCATTGAAAACTGCATTAATTTACAAAACAAGAAATTTATGTTCTTTTTAAATATATAATCATGCTAAATAGGTCAAATGAAGTAACCAGAGCAAAGAATTACTTGAACCCTAGTTTTGGGAAGGACCCCTTTGTATTTGGAAAAGTTTTGGCTATCAATTCCATTAAAGAACTATAAGGCGTCAGTCATAGTACTTGGGCCAGTTACATTAATGCAATATGACCACCAAGAATATGTCAATTTTGGATAATGAGGAGCATTTTGACACTTAGTGATAAACTTAATCATTGATTAACGAAATGATTTAACTCATAATTGATCAGTAGGGACATTTTTTTATAATCAACATTATGTAGTTTTTACTTATGATTAATATAATTTGATTCTCTTTTTATTAAAAATAATGTCATGATACAAGAATAGGCAATATGTAGTATTGTTTTTAAATGTTCCTATATGAATTTTTCTTCTTCTTCTTCTTTTTAGTGATATTTGGTTTACGCCGAAAGGAACTTTCATATCCTCCTTTATTGCCTATCCTCTATATAATTATTATAATACAACTGGTCAATGTGAATAGAAGAATGAATATACAATTTCTATTATTATCTCAATCGTATGCCAAATATTGGTAAGCTTTGGCGTTGCAATATATACAAGGGCCACATGCATTCTACATAGGCTCGTACTATCTTTTTGACCAAAAAGAAAGGCTTTCTTGGACCAATGATCCCCTATTAAGAGGGAAAAGAAATAAAATTAACATCTTATGCAAGGCCATTGAGTTTTTTTTTAAAAAAAAAACAGTAATGACCTCTTTTCATAGAGTTTCTTCTTAATTTGTTGGAGAATAAGTTTAAGAATCTTTTGTCTTGATTTGTAATTTGAGAGGGACAGAACAAAAAAATTTATGTAAGTAAGAAACTAATTTGTAATTTGAATAATGTTTTCTCTCTTTTCGTCTTTTATTTAGCCAACTTTTTATATAAGTAAGAAACTAAGAATAAAAACCCATTTAGATAATTTGGAAAAAGGAAAAAAACCCAATTTAGATAATTTGGAAAATTGTCCCTATATTATAAATATTTGACGACATAAAGCGTATAATTCACAAATAATTTCATTGCTAAGGCATTCTCTAGAAGTGATATGAGAGGTTTCCATGTCTAAATCACTCTTTTAATTTATATTGGTTGAGCCTTGACATTCATTACATTGGTTGTAACTTGATTGTACAAAGTATTTGTGCCAAATGACATAATTTAATAGTACAATTTACTTTTGAAATCAATATAATAATTAACATTCTTAAGCTTTTTGAAAATGGAAATTAACTTATCTTTTTGGTATGGTATGGGAGGAAGTGCCACATTTCTTTCTTATTAATAAGAAATCAATTAAAACGATGAGAGTTAAGCATAAAAGATAAGGTTTAAAAACAAATTAGCCAAACTGAGTTGTTATAATTTATTTCCTAAGACCACAGCTTACGAAATTTATACAATATATATCCAACCTTTTTAAGTAAAAAAATTAAATTATATGTATTAATTTTAAAGCTGAATATAGAGACTAAGGAAAAATTTTAATTTTAAGAAAGTTAGCACGATATAAGTTAAGGGTAAGATTGTAATGTAAATTTTTTAAATTAATAAAATTATTATTAAAATTTTAAGTAAAAGTACATTTAATTTTTAAAATAAATATGTAAATATTTAATTTTTAACTGAGAAAATAGAGGGAGTATATTATAAATATTTTCCAAATCAACTGGCTATTCTTTTGGCCAGGGGAGAATAATAAAGTACTGTGTGCCATTTACTCGTAAAGCATGATAAGAATGTCTTATCTGTCATAAAACCAGCAAAAATTACCCAATTTGAATGACTTAAAACCGCCACTTCATGCTTCCAAATTTGCTGATTGCACACAATTTTTTTACTGACTACATTCACATCTCATTCTCTAGGTGTCGTGTTCTTTGCTGCTGATATAAATGACAAATCACAAGTAACAAGGATGACCAAACAGAAATAAAATAAAATAAAATAAAAGGATAACATATGTTATTATTACAAATACCCAAAAAAAAAAAGAAGAGAATCCCAGTAATTTTTTTTCTTTCTTGAGGGAAAAAAAGATGATCCCAATTGAAAAAGAGAAAAACCCACATTTATATTTCATTCTTTCCTCTCTCTTTTTTCCCTGTCAAGAGAGAGAGAAAAGAAAAATGAAGATAAACCTTACCAAATGTGAGGTATGAACAATGTGGTGGTGGAGGAAGTTTCCAGTGCTTGAAAAGTTGTATGTGAATTATAAGGGGATAAAAGAATGTGTCGGTGTCATTTGTTTGCATTCTAAAATTGTCTATACTTTTGGACATCCCAATATTCTCCATATGTGAGGGTATAATTGATAGAATCAAAGAGGGTCAGGTCAACACACCCAATTTCTTTAATAATTGTGATTGCTGAACTTCAACATATGACCACCCCCCTCCCACAAATTCAATCCCCATGTGTATAAAGGAAATAAAGGGACTAATAGAAGAGCCCTTTTGGCCCCCAAAATGCAAGATTTAAGTTATAAATTCCCTATCCTAATATGAGATTCAAACATTTCCTTTGATGTGAACTTATATTGCAAGAGGATTACTGACTAAACTTTTATCTTTTTAGTGTGATTTTTATGTTACAATTACAATAGAAAATGAAATTTGAACAATGTATATTTTGAAATAAGTATTGCAAATTTCTTTAAAGGATATTCTTGAACATTTTAAATTACAAGTTATAGAATATTTGAGTCAAAAGTATAGAATAACGCTTCAATCAAAATTAGCTGCATGTCCATCTATAACGGGCTTGGGAGTTGGGTGGGCGTGGGAGCCTCCAAAGTCTAAATGATGAAGTTGACATCTTGAAAGAGAGAGCTCAGCTTGGTAGTTTTATAAAGAAATAAAAGGGTTATGCGACGCCGTTTCAACTTTATTTACAAATTAAAAACATTTATTCATTGAGGCAAGAGTGTATATGTGTCAGGGAGTAATTGCAAATAGGAAACAAACAAAATAATTAACATTTAATTAATGATTAAGGAATACTTAATTGAAGAGATAAGATTCCTTAGATGGTAGGTTTTCAATAGATACTGGTGAAATTTCCTTAGGTAGTATATAAGGAAAGAGGGTAACACAAGTTATCACGTAATATTCTTTTTGAGTTTTGAAATATTTTACTTTTATGTTTATAAAGTTTATTAATAATTTTTTTTTCAAGGAACAAATTCTTTTAAATTTACATTAGACTAATTAATGATTTCATTTAACAACATTATTAACTATAAAATTGTGGTAATTTACCCAAAATTAAAAATTTTCTTTAATTCCTTTAAAAACAAGTTTACTTATGATATGAAATAAAACTTGAATATTTAAATTTAGATAGGAAAATAATACACATTTACTAATTAATTTTGTCCTCTTTCCTTATATATTTTTGTAACTAGACATTTGAAAAATAATTTCATAAAAAAAATTGTTTTCCAAACTAATGACGGAGTCTGTCAAACTTTAAATTAAGTAATGTATTTTTAATGACATACATTATTGTCTTTGAGTAACACTTTCAAGTCATTCTTAAATTTTTATTGAAATTCTCTATAAAAAAGGAGAATTAAACATGTAAAAATTGTCAAAGTAATGAGTTTAAAAGAGGAATTGAGAGAGTTCTGGTACTAAATACTTTCCTTAGAAAAAGTATCATTTTTACTTCATATAGAAATGAAGTTTCTTGGACTATAAATAAATTATATATTTGTGTGATATGAAATGTATTTAAACAAAATAATTATTTATAAAATTTAAATAAAGTATTTATTTTTTTAAAAAATATATATGTATTAAAAAAATCAAATATATTAAAGGTGGAGTAATAGATTTTGGATTTTAATTTTATTTAAAAAACAAGAAGAGAAAAAGAGAAAGGGAGAGAGAGGAGAGAAGGATTGTATGGGGAGGGGGGTTGTCTTTTTTATCTTCTACACATTCTGCTCACACATCTCCATGCTCTTTTCTAGACCTTTTTTTTTCTGTCTTCTTAGCATTGCCCAAAGCAAAACCATATTCTATAAAGTTTTCTTTTTTCAATCTTTATCTCTCTCTCCCTTTTTGCTGTTGAACTTTTTTTGAGGTGGGGTCTTGAATTTCTTGACTTTAATGCACCTCCTACTTTGATTTGGATTGCTGGAATCAGGTAGTGTGTGGATTTCCCTGCAATAATTACCATTCCTAGGCTCTTTTCACACTGCATTTACTCTCACTAACCAGCACAAGTGGTATACCTCGCTGTTGTTACAGTGTCATTTGCTTGCTGCTTTTTTTCTTTGTGTATCATTTGCCATTTTACACTTCCATGTATAGAGTTGGGTGGGGGTGGTACCACACATGTGAGCTGTTGTTGTTATTTGTAATCAATCTTGTCACTGTTTTGCCATTTATCGGTGATTGAGCTCTTTTTAGGGTATTCCAAGTTTTTGAGTATTTTCTCTTTAATCTTGCTTTCTGGGTACTCCAAAAGTTTTAGTTTCTTGCATTTCTGTTGCCTTTTCATTGTTTTCTCATGGTTTTCTGATCTGGGTTTTGTGCAGATTTGGGGTTTTGCACTTTCTTAGAGAATTGAGTAGGTAAACTTTGTTGAAATTTCTTTAGTTAGAGAGAGGGAGTAGGAGAGAGAGAGAAAGAGTGATGGCAGGAGGTGGAGCTCCAGGACCAAAGGTAGATGAGCCGGCGCCACATCCACCCAAGGATCAGCTTCCTAATGTTTCTTATTGCATTACCAGTCCTCCTCCATGGCGTGAGTCTTTATTCTTCATCTGCTCTCTGTTTGCATTTAGTATATTCTCTGAATTTTTAATATTCTCTGTTTAGGTGTGATAGAAAATTAAGATTCCTTTGAGACAATTATTCTGCATCTGTTATCACTGTTTAGCTTTTGTGTATATATTCACCAGGCAGATATTCTGGCTGATTCTTCTTATCCCAATTACCTAGTTGTTCACTGAAGTCTTACAGTTCTCTCTACTGTGTGCTTTATCACTCCTTTTTCTTCTCTTTTTCCTTTTGCAATTGATACAGATGTCATTTTTTTTTTCCATTTTCAGATTTTGTAATTAAGCAGTAATTGATTTGGAAGGACTTGTGAACTCAAAAATTTGGATAGATATACATTTGTAGTTTAATTGTTCTACGTTGGCAAATTGAGATCTGGAGTTCATATGTTTAATTTACATAAGCAATATGGTAGCTTATTGTAATATTTTTGGGTAAAGAAGCTTGTTGCTTCTTCCCTGCCATTTTCACATAACAAATCATAATGTTTTGGAATCTTAGGACATTTGGTATTTTTTTGATTCTACCATTATGGTGGCCGATGCCAATCCTTTAGTTTGGATGGTAGAGATAGTAAGACATTTACGTGTTTTGGAGCATTTGCACGTGGAAATAATGGTCAGCACATTTAAACGCCAATTCTCATAGTTGTGATTGTATTTGAATAGAAACAAAAGATGTTGAATTTATTCTTTTGCAATTTGGATTTCTGTGATGCAGCTGAGGCAATACTCCTAGGTTTTCAGCATTACTTAGTGATGCTTGGCACAACAGTTCTCATTCCAACTGCTCTGGTTCCTCAAATGGGAGGAGGAAATGTGAGTCTTGAAGTGAAAGTCCAGTTTGATTCAATTCCATTTTGTTTTATTGAAAGTTTTCCCTTGTTCTAGTTGAAATAACTTCCTCTCTTCAGGAGGAGAAAGCAAAGGTTATCCAGACCCTGCTCTTTGTTGCTGGGTTGAACACGCTATTGCAAACGATGTTTGGTACCAGACTACCAGCTGTTATTGGGGCATCATATACCTTTGTTGCACCAACAATTTCAATTATCCTTTCCGGTCGGTGGAGCGATCCGGACCCTGTATCGGTACAGTGGCGTAATAATATCATGTTACTAATTTTCTAGAAATTGCTTGTGAAAAACAGATGCAAACAACATTTTGTAAACTTTTGCCTTCTATGTTCCAGGCTCAATATCATCTATTCTCAAGAATTATGTAATTGTGAATTTTTGCTGATAAAGGCAGTTAATTGAAAAAAAAGCAGTTAAATTTTGTTTAAATGAAGTATGGTAACTATAAAAGATATGCTATTATTATAATCAGGTCCTCTATTGCCTTTTTGATTCGTAATCTTAGTGCATTAATATGTTTTGTGGATCAATTATATGTGTGTGAATGATAGAAGGCAGAGTATTTCTGATCAACCAAGATTATATCTGACTATTGACTCGTGGTTCTCTTTGATTGTTATCCAGAGATTCAAGAAGGTAATGCGGGCGACACAAGGTGCGCTAATTGTTGCATCAACTCTTCAGATTGTCCTAGGTTTCAGTGGTCTGTGGCGCAATGTTGTGAGGTTTGTGCAAATTCTGCTTTAAGTACATTTTTTTTTTTGGCCAACAAGAGGAAGACAACTAGTGTTTCCTTATTTGGATTTGGAAAGGTTGGTATAAACTTTTTGGACCAACCATCTTTTGAATGAATTAGAGATTTTCAAGGTTTTCTTCAATGAACTTTGTAATCCTGAGGTTTAACCTTTTGTTTTCTTCCTGTAGTCCGTTCATTTGTTTTGTATGCCTCTACCTTATTGGATTTGTTAAGAATGTTGAAAATTGGAAGAATCGGAGTTTTGAAAACCTTTCCCTGCCAGAACAGAGGAAAACCTTTTCTATTCCTTAATTCTTTTGACCTTGTTTCTGTTAAAATGAAGTGAGGAAAATATTTTGCTTTACATACTATGAATTGCTAACATTATGTAATAAGAGTGTGAATACTGATTAATCAAGGGTAAAATGTGGATTATAAATATGATCGAGGAAAAACCAAGTCTAGCTAGGTTTATGGAACTGTTATAAGGGCCAAAGTAGTGGTCTACTTAAGAGCTTACTTTTCTAAACTCTTGTAAATCAAGCTACTTATAGTAGCTCTATTGTTTCCCGACGCCACCCTGGTGGCACGTTATGATGCACTGTTTGTCCTGATTATTTTAAATTGTTGGATTAGAGTATGTACATTAAAAGTACCCTGAAAGATTTTAATCTCTCCCTCTCTCTCTCTCTCTCTTTCCTCGATCTGTTCTCTCAAAGATTCAGTTAGAGTTGGTGTTGGTTAACATTTCTGTTTCCTTTGCATGCTATTAGGTTCTTGAGTCCACTTTCAGCTGTTCCTTTGGTTGCTCTTGTGGGGTTTGGACTGTACGAATTTGGTTTTCCCGGGGTATGTACACATTTTTGCTGATTTTGTTTTGTCAGTCCTGCTTTGTTTTGCCATTTCCGTCCTTTTTATGGCCTTGGGTTTGATCCTTGCACTGGTTGTCTAGGTTGCAAAGTGTGTTGAAATTGGGTTGCCGATGCTCATAATTTTAGTTATCTTTTCTCAGGTAATATATTTTATTCAATCATTGGACTCTGTATCTTGGAGTTGCACATCCTCACGCGTAAATACTATTTTCACTTTCTTTTTTTGTGATGAATATGTGAATACTATTTCCGATCATTGCAGTATTTGGTGCATCTGATAAAACCAGGAAAGCATATCTTTGATCGATTTGCTGTTATATTCTCGGTGGTGATAGTGTGGATTTATGCCCATTTACTTACTGTGGGTGGGGCCTACGATGGCAAGCCCCCCAAGACACAAGTTAGCTGCCGCACTGATCGTGCTGGACTAATTAATGCTGCTCCGTGGTGAGCTTATGACTTGTTTATGTTTCTGTTGCTGACATTAGTTTCCTTTGTATCAGTATTTCTTGATGATTCTGAAGAAGAAAAGAATTGCTTACCCATTTCCAATTCTTGATAATGTTAATTGGCTGTTGCACTTTATATATTGGCTCTGTTGACAACCTCTCCCCCTATGTTATCTGGGGTGGGCTGGAAAGGTGGATGATTTACAAGTATAGCCTCCAGCTTTTCTGCTTTATGGCATTATTTATTTGAAACTTACATGTTGTGATGATAATAGCATTGCTGTTGAACTATGTAATAACATAAATCTATTTTGACTTTGACATAATCAGAGTTTGCATTACTGTGGAACCAGATAATAATGTGGAACTGTTGTTTCTTTTAGATCATAAATTTTCCATGGTGCTCTACTGCTCCGTATTGAACAATGACTCCTTAATGATTTGGATGTAGGATTAGAGTTCCTTACCCATTCCAGTGGGGTGCGCCTTCATTTGATGCAGGCGAAGCCTTTGCAATGATGATGGCTGCATTTGTGGCTCTAGTAGAGGTCAGTTTTAATATCACAACTAATGCTCTCGGTGACTGAAATTTGAATTATAACTTGTTTTGCAAGTTATGGTGCTTCCTATCACTGAGTTGTTGAGGTCAAAAGCAGTTGAATATCTTGAAAGGGAAATGCCATTTTAGATCTACTTCTGCTAGTTTAGTAGTTTTTTCCTTTCTATTTCAGTACTGCTATACTCTACACTTGCATCATTTACAGTGGGGTCTCTCGTTTTTATATCCCAAATTTTGTTACATATGAAAAATAAGTCTGGATTTCTCTTTCATGATTGATACAGTTGGATATCTTTAATGCAAAAGGAAAATATTCTTTTGACAATTTTTGACATTGTTTGTTTAATGGATGGAAAAAGCTAGATATGTTCTTTTCTCATTTTGATAACCCGTGGAAATTAGCTAGTTTGAAACACAGAAATCACTCGAAATCTTCTTATCAATACAAGTAAAAGGCATGTAATGCAAAGTTTTATACTCTCTTTGTGCATAAGTATTGTTACATGCAAAGAAGCTGACATATATGTTTGTGCTAAGTGTTGCAATGCCAATACAATTCCCTAGGATCATCTTGGTATTTGAATTGGCAAATTTGGACAAGCTCTAGTCCATGTCCTTACCTATTTGTTTCATTCTATCTGCAGTCTACTGGTGCCTTTATTGCAGTGTCTAGATATGCCAGTGCAACTCCTATGCCGCCATCCATTCTTAGCCGGGGCATAGGTTGGCAGGTATTATGATTTTTCTTTTACTTTCATTCTCACCTGCTTCAAAATAACAGAACAAAGTTTACATTTGTATACATAGTGGTTTTCTTGAAAATAATTGACTCCCACCCAATGTTCACTGTAGTAATCCATCTCACAATTCAGATCAGCAAAAAATAATTGTTAGAACAAATGGATGGTGAAGCAATGGATCAACTAACTTTTGAATAATCAATTGTTTTTGTTCTTTCTGATTCACCTGTAATGACTTCTTTATCTCTCTTGAGGAGAAGAAATGTAAAAAGGTCCGAGCTCCATACTGATCTCTATAAGAGTATGAGCTCTGACATCATTAAGTTCTCCCTCCAATGGGTCCTTCTCACTCTCTTCCTGTATGTTTCATAATTGCTTGGGGTACATACGGTGTTTTTATGTTGCATAGCAGTTTATTTGTTTATTTTCTGGTCTTATGTAAGTTACATGTTGATATTATTATTACATTTTTAAAATTATACGTTAATAATATTATTACATTTCAGGGAATTGGCATCTTACTATCTGGGTTATTTGGAACTGGAAGTGGCTCTTCTGTCTCTGTGTAAGCCAATAGTAGTGGTCAATTGCTTCACAATTTCATATGGTAATGTGAATTCGGCATATTGTTTACTGATCCATTATTTGTCTTCAGTGAGAATGCTGGTCTTTTGGCACTGACACGGGTTGGCAGCCGAAGAGTTGTCCAGATATCTGCTGGATTCATGATCTTCTTTTCCATTTTGGGTGCGTGTTTGGATGTTCTGGTTGCATAAATCCCGTTAGTTGAGTGAAATTGCCTTTTTTTTTGTGCGCATATTTTCATTGCCACATTATTATTTTTTGCAGGAAAGTTTGGAGCAGTCTTTGCTTCAATTCCAGCACCGATATTTGCTGCACTATACTGCCTTTTCTTTGCTTATGTGGGTATGTATAAATAGTCTGAACTGATTATGAGCAGTCATCCAAAATTCTTATCCAAATTCAATGATCAATTTTGTCTAACATATGCAGGTGCCGGTGGTTTAAGTTTCCTTCAGTTCTGCCATCTCAACAGTTTCCGGACCAAGTTTATTCTTGGCTTCTCAATCTTCTTGGGTTTATCAATACCCCAGTATTTCAATGAGTACACAGCTATCCAAGGATATGGTCCTGCCCATACAAGTGGTAGATGGGTATGCTTTAAATTGATTTTGAATAATTGAAAATCGTTTTGAAAGATTTAGAACTTTTGAGTCTCATTATTTTGCTAGATTCTTGAAATAATAGCATATTTAACTGTGAGTGCTGCTACTAAAGGAAATGACACTTTTGATGCAGTTCAATGACATGGTTAATGTTCCTTTCTCATCCGAAGCTTTTGTTGCGGGGGTTGTTGCATATTTCCTCGACAACACACTCCACAAGAAGGAATCTCAGATAAGGAAAGATAGAGGTAAGCATTGGTGGGACAAGTTCCGATCTTTCAAAACTGATACAAGAAGCGAGGAATTCTATTCCCTTCCTTTCCGTCTAAACAAGTACTTCCCATCTGTTTGAGTAATGCATCGCCAAGGTTGAATAGTTCGTATCAAATCTTGGATCCTTTGTTAGCTCTCAGAAGCTGTAAGTAGGGTCTTGCTATTACACCATTGTTCTTTGACTTTGTGTCTTTCTTACATGCCAAAGAAATATAGTCTGACCATCTTAAAGATGCTTAGAACATTTGTTGGTTAGTTTTGCTTCCTGTAAATCTAATTTAATGCCCATATGAATTCGGAGCATCAATTAAGCAAGTTAGCTGCTATTGGTTTTTTGATTCCTTTATTCCAACTTACTCTTTTCTGGTTAACTAGTTCTGCTTCCTGATCGGTACGGAGCTTCACTGCCTTCTTTGCATATGCATTTATACTTCTAAACCTCGTGACGCCCTGGTCCACTGTATTTACAAAAAAGGGCTCTGAATTTGTGCCTTTTTACATTTTCCTAAGAAGTTCGTTAATAGTTTTGTAAGACTGTCTTGGTCAAGATACTGAGTGACCATAATTTTGGCCGATGCATTATGTGTAAGATAAGGAAACTATGGCACAAGATTGAAATAAAAATATGGTATACCTGGAATTATTCTCGTTCTTGCTGGAAGATGCTTGCGATGGAGTCTTGAAAATGGGACAGGTAAAATTGCTCTGGATTTGTTTAAACTTTTTTTATCGCCCAGGCTGCTTTGTGATTTCCAGAAATTTGTCATACCAACTTGTGCCTGAACACCCAACACGCACACACACACATTATCTTGTTAAGTCCTTGTCCAGAATAAAACAGAGATGCCCAAGGGTTAGATCCAGGGGAGTCTTACAGAGATGTCCATAACTGGGTAGAGGAGAATCTGAGCACAGTTCTCAGAATTCCTTTGCGGGCTTCCCAAGCCTCCCCTCTGTCGAAAAGTACCATTTGAGGAGGAAAAAGAAAGAAAAAAAAGACTGTTCCTACTCTGAGCAGCCTTGCGAAAGTGTGCTAACTATTTCAGCATCTTGGAAAGATGGGAATATCTGCAGTTGGACAGATCTTGGAGTGGTCTCACGTGCAATAGTTATTGCACTTAAAGAATACTATTGCTGCAGATAAAGTAAAGCCTGCACTGCACCTACCAAATCTGATTTTTTTTTTCAATCATTTATAGAAAGATATATAATTAAAGCCTCTGACAAAGAAAGTTGGCCAAAGAGTTCTGGTATTCGAATAAATAAATGACTTCTTTTTGTGGTTTAAATGAATTTTTCTTGATAGAAGTGAAGGTTTATGTTTGGTCCATAAACAAGCTACAGTTTTCAAAAATAAAAACATAAAAAGATCTTATACAAATATATAGAAAGGAACCTCCAAGATCATCCCCCAACATAAAAAAAGAGAGATGTTTTGGTGGACTTCGAACTAGACATGTCACATTTATAGTAAATTAGGGCTGAGGGTTCATGGATTCGTGTTGAAAGGGATCTTATTGAGTGATAAAGGTTAGTAGGTTGACATGTTAACCAATTTTTTTCTTCTTATTTTTAAAGAAATTTGCGTTTTGATTTTAGTGATTTGACAGGTGAAACCGATAATTTAGCTATTTACATAAGTAATTTGATGGGTTGAAACTTTACCTATTTAATTTTTGTATCAAATTGTTTTAATAATCGTGTTGGGTTTGAATTGACGTCAAATATAATTACTCTATTTTAATCCGACATGATAAACAATATATATACAAACTACAATTACATGAAGGCTGTATTTATATTCTAGTGGGCATAACTTTTTGTGAACTTTACTCATTTTTGAGTGTGGAGATGTAAAACTCACGAATTTTTCTAAATAGAATTTGGCTAAAGTTGTAAAACTGAAAAAGAAGTGTGATGGCTGATGCAATCTTCCCAATCACTAGTCTGACCTGGAGATGCTTACAAGTCTAAAGCGACCCCCCTTGGTTTTTACTCTTTTCAATAAACAATTATTTAATTGTTTACTTCAGTTCTTTACTCCTAAAATAATAATAATAATCATAATAATTTTTAATTCAAAATTAAATATTTACTTTTTAAATTATATATATATTTATTTTAACTTTTACTAATATTCTCATTAATTTATAAATTTTAAATTTCACTAACTAATGCGATTTTATTGCTGATCAAATTAACATTATTGTGATAACTTCTGAATTTATTTTTTAAATCAAAAGTAAACATTCAATTATTGAGATTTGTGAGAGTATTATTTATCTCAAATTTCATAAAGATGCATTCTTTTGAATATATTTATTGAATTTTTATTACAACAATAAATGTACACGCGATATATGCTCTCTTGGAATATATGTTTCTTTTGGAGTTTTTTTTTTTATTAAAAAGTTTTTACTTTATAAATAGTTAACTTTTAGAAAGCCAATTCCTTTTCGGTAGAACATATTATCAAGAGGCATTCTCCTACCGAACGAATTATAGCAATATGTTTTGTATTGACATAAAATTTTTAATTTCATAGGGAATATATATTTTATTATGATACATTTTAAATTTCTGTAATTGTTTTTTTTTAAAAAAAAATTCAAAGAGAATATTGTGTTCTCTCTAAATTTCTAAAAGACATAAAAATATTGTGAAAATAGATAAATCCGTTCTCTATGAATCATTTTATTTCTTTTTTGAAATAGTTCTCTATGAATCATTGATAAAAATAAAATTCCATGATAAGCTAAAATACACTATCATAATACATTCTCTTAAATGTATTAAATAATAGGTTTGACTAAAATTATTCCATAACAAAATGAAATTATTTATAAAATAAAACTAAAATTAATAGAATTTAACCAAAAAAAAAAAAAGGCAAAAAGTGCAGTGAAGGAATCCTAGTTCTCTTTCGTATATATTCACGTCCATCAACAATCCACTTCGGCATATATTCATAGGTGTTTTCATTTGTCCAAAAAGGACAAATTTAATGATACTTATCCTTTTTTCTCATAAAAGTAAGCTCTTACGGGTTGAAATTTCTTTCCATGCCTTATAGTTCACGAAACTATTACTACTATTATTGCTTTTCTTGTTTTTGAAGTAAAAACTTGCATTTATAGAAATAAATAAATTAAAAAAGATTCTTTTATCTGCATAAAATTTTGAATTTCATTATTGATTTACTTAAAATGTTATGTTATGGTAATTTTTATTTTGAGTATATAATTAGAATTTATAAGTTGAATATTTTTAAAATGTGTTGTTTTGTCATTTTATTATGACATTTGTGTATTGCGTGGATAAGTTTATCAGAGACAGACGTTGGTCAACTGAAACATGATATGGAGAGAAGTTTGGAAGCAATTATCCCTCTCATATTTTTCTTTTTTTCTCTCTAATACGAACCCCACTCTTGTTGACTCTGTAGGTGAGGAAGGGAAAAATAATTTTTTTTTGAAAGAGTCAATATATATTATAATTAATTAGTAAAGCGATATTTTTTGTTTTTGTTGAATATAGAGACATAATATTTTGTTGTCTTAAAAAGAACCTCAAATTTACTCATGTTTTGATGGGGTGGTCTGGTTAGAACTTTAATTCTAAGGTAGTGACATTTGAACCTACAAAATAGTGCATGACAAAGAAGTGATAAAGAAGTGAAAGCCAATCTTACCCACAATTCTTGTTGTAAAATCAAATAATTCAAGATTGATGGTTTCAACATTTATGGATGTGGTTGTACTATTCTACTTTTAGGAAGAGCCAATTCCACAAAAGGGGTTTGGTTAGAAATTAATTTGAAGTGTGAGGAGATAGAGATCAATGTTTTATATATTTGGGAAAAAAATTCAGGAGTAGTGCTATACCTATAGGGACTTCTATAAAAAAGAAGAAGGTATAAGTGTTTCAGGGAACTAAGGTTGTATTTGGATGTTATTGCAATTTTATTATTTTTTCATTTCGATTTAAATATATCTCAAAAAATCTTGTACCTCTTCAAATTTCAAATTTCTTTTCAATTTCATAGGTGGTTCATACATTCACATCAAACATATTTTATTTTTTTGAAGCAAAAAACACTTTATTTTTATATTTGTTCGAAATGAAAGGTTCACATTTGATTTAATATAAAAATTAATAATAATCTTTTTCTTTAAGAAATTGATCTTAATATCTTTGTTATTAATCAGGTTAACGATGGAGATCTTGATTAGTGTGATGAAAAATCTTAAATTTAAAAAGTTGTTAATGACACTTTAAATGAAAAAAATATATACTTATTTTAGAAAAATAAATATTCAATTATGAATGTAAAAAATAGAACGTAGATATGTAATTTTAAATGGAAGGAATAATACTTTTTAATTCAAAACTATGTCTTTGAATTTGTACTTGTATGTAAATAAGGTAACTTACTTTTAGCAATTGCTTTGACTCTTTTACTTCATCAAGTTTCTTGAGGTAAATTTCAAATTTAAGCATTATTTTTTTATTGAAGTAAGAGATTTTTGGTACATTGTGTATCTTATCTTTCTTTTTCTTTTTTTTTTTCCAATGGTATTTGAGTCACTTTTGACTAATTGACTTGACCAATTCGATTTGTATCTTGTAGAGTAAAACTTAATCTAAAACAATTATTGTTTTTATGACTAGAACATAACTTTTTAATTATCGATGAAATTATTTTACAAATTAAATTGAACGAGTACGCATTGTCTCTAAACATACTATCCCAATTAACATCCAAAGTCTCGAGGCTGCCAGAAAGAAAGACCTGAATTTGAGATTCAAATCAATTCAATCAATAAAATCAAAATCCAAAGCTCTCCAGGCTGCATAAAGGAATTCTGGGATTCAAATCAATCCAATCAGTAAGTTCCTTAATTCTTCCTGAAGAATGCCCCATGGAATTTAGCAGGGCCATAAGAATTCTCCATCTACATAATTTTAACTTACCACGTGTTGGCTTCACTCCCCTTACTCCCCCACCAAAAAAGAAAAAAGAAAAAAGAAAGATCATTGTGATAACATTAAAAAATAGGTCCTCCAAACCCATTTTACATCTCCTCCTACGACACACCAAATTCTTTTTAAATACTTTACGCATCATAAAATATAAATCGATGAATAACTTTTGTGTTGTCATAAAATATAAATCGTTTTATAACTTTTTAGAAATATTTTATTGTTACTTTTTTATTAATAGAAAAGTAATACTTGAAGAGAAAATACTATAAAAAAGAATTTTAAGAAAACAAAAAAACAATAAATATGGACATAAAAAAATTTATGTCATTTTTAATCAAACTAACTTATATTTTTTAGACTAACGAGTAGAACTTCCCATTGTACCAACTACTGTTTCTTGGCGGTATTCAAATGGTATAGTTGTGATCACCAACTTGAAGTAGAAGCCATATTTTGGACGTTAGACAGAATACATATAGTAATATTCAAGATTGAGATGTGTGTTACCATATGTACGGTGGATTATATATATGTTTTCAATTTAGGGTGTAAATGAGACGAGACTAGCTCAAGTAAGTCCAAACTAGAGCCAAAATATATTTTGGTGGTTTGATTTTGAGCTCGAGTTCGATTGAGTTTGAAAATTTAAGCTGAATTCGGCTCGTCAAATTTTTAATCAGTTCGAATTTGAATAAAAAATAACTTTTAAATCGAGTTTGAGCTAAAGTTATTTTTAAAAACAAATTTAATTAAAAATTAAAAATATAAAAAATATATATTTCGGTGACACCGTTATTTCTCCTTACGAAATTCTCTTCGAAATTAAGAACAATTTAAGTGTGAATTTGAACCAGCCGTCACTTATGTTCCTTAATCCTTATATGTAAATCAAGACCTTAGAGCTTGATGAAGACTTTTTCTTGTCGTGCATTATTATTTTTGTACTTTTGTGCATAAATAAATTCATTCTTTAATCCAAAAAAATAGAGTCCAACTATATATTCATTCAGAAATTTTTAAGAAAGAAAGGCATGGAGAACAATATATAATATATCTTTCGGGCAAGGATGTTTATAAAATAGTCATTCGTTCATAAATATAAGTTGTTTGATGATTTTTTTTAAAATATAAATTATTTTATGAAATTTTATAGATATTTTATCATTAATTTTCAATATTACATGTTGAATTCTACCATCAAAATCAGCACTTGCACCCAATGATGAGTCCAAATGTCTAACCAATAATTCCCATATGGACTTGTTTTGATGACTAGATTTCTTATAGCTTATTCTTTTGATTTGGATTGAAAAGAGAAGATGGATCGGATTATAACTTACCTTATTTTTGTGGGTCAATCGTGTGAGTTAGACTTATCCGATTCACACCTAGATGTCCTAAGTATTTATTCTTCTTTTTCTCATTCTGTAACTCTAGCCATCGACTTAGAGTTTTTGTCTTCTCTCTCTCAGCGGAAATATTATTTTTCTCAGAAACTTGATTTCTTGCTCATTGTAAAAATATATGGTGTTCTTTATTTCTTTCACTTTGTTAATCTCTTTTATGTGTTAGTTATCGCGATCTAACATTAATCTTATTTATTTTCATTTCTTTCTTATTTCCAAAACAAAACATTTATATTTTCTTATTCTCAAAACAAATTTTCTTTTATTTTTCTTATTTCAAGATATAATAATTAAAGGTATTTTAAGAATAATTTTTTTATTGATTTGTGTAAAAGTATGTCCAACGATTTATATTTTTGAACGGATGAAATATTTGTTGTGGAGTAACTACAATGGAGAACATAATTAATCTATATGTGATTTACATATTAGCAATGGTGAAAGAGGTATTATATATAGTAGTTGAGTTGTCCACAGTGAATATATTTCTCCATGTCTGTCCACTTGCTAGGGCAAGTCTGTGCATTGCATACACTACTCTTAACTAGTTTTTTGATAATAATTCACGTAGAACACCCAAATAAAATTAACTTGATTTTAGAAAATGTGAAAACAAAGATTTTAAAGTTTAATTTTAGGTTTATCTATCTTTTACAGAGGATTTTTATTAGAGGTATAATTATTTGTTATGAAAAAGTATTATACATCAATCGGTCTTGCGCAATCTTATTCATGAATATTGTATCTTCTAAAAGAAAACATAAAATTTCTACATAAACAATCTACAAAAACTATAAAACTATACTATTTACTATGAATTCTCTATTTGTTATTCAACTATAAAATTTATACATATGGCTAGTTAGAAACATTTTGATTGGAATTGTACATTTGATTTCTGTACAAAATCATGCTCTAACTTCTAGCTGAGAATTGAGATAGGGACTTTGCAACCAATACATGCATAGTTCCTTTTGCTCACTATTAATATACTTTCTATAAAAATAAAAATAAAAAACTTAAAACTTACCATCTTACCATAGCATGGTTATATTAACAAACAGGAACATTAGAAAGAATTTTATAATTCTCCTTTTATCTCAGCCAACTGCCACGATCTAGAGTACTTACCAATTGAAGCATAGCTTTTTAATTACTTTTCTATATGAAGAATTTGTTCTTTCAAATTTTAGGTGATGAATATATCATAGAGGGGGATGCATTATGCATATATAGTATAAGAAAAAGAAAGAAACAGAAAGGACAATAAAAGTTAAAGGAGGGCGGAACACAAAGAGATATTCATACAAATCGTGATCGATCTTTTGTAATTTTAATAATATTTAGATACATTTTGAGACAAACTAATAGTTGCGATAGAGAGAAAAGAAAAATCGACCACCATGACTTGTCATTCGTCTGATCTGAAGACACAAAATCCTTACATTATTCATCCCCACCACTTCTTGATTTCCTTGTTCTCTTCTTTTGGGTACCACTTGATCTGTGTACATTATTGTTTGTTTTCCATCTCTAACCACTTCATTTTAGGGTACCTTATATATGCCTTAATGGTGGGCATAAAGCACATCTTTTGTTCATCAATGGAGGCTTTCTTCATTAGTGACTCTAATTCTTTCCCCTTCTTGTTAAAATATGATATGCAAATAGACTACTGCGTGGTATTTCATAATGAAACTTGTTTTATAATTTCTTCTTGAATCTGAAATCGCTATGAAAGTGCGCATTGAATAAATATTATTTTGCATTATGTATTATAAACAAACAAAAGAAAGTAAGGTATAATATAGTAACACAAACTCTATGTAATATACTTCTTCCTATCAAGGAATCAGTTTGAATTTAAGTTGTAGATAAGAAATTTTATTATGAAATATTATTTTATTATAATTGTGACATGTGGTAACCAACAACTCATTGGTTAAATATTCTTTTTTAATGTAATATTTCTTAGTTAATTCCAGCTCTCCAACTCTTTGATGTATAAAAAAAGAGAGAGTACACTAGTACTTGCCAAGATACATTGTTCCAAAAGAATGTATAAAACTAGTGAATTGGCTATATCTATCAAGTGGGTTCTTCATGCTTATTGTTTGGTTTCTACATTATTCAGAATTTAATAGGATTTGGGTATAATAATCCTAACCCTGAAGAGGATCTGGGGATGCCAATGGTAGTGTCTGCAACAGTGAAGAACCATCCTTTTCTGTTTTTTTCTCTTTATTTAGTAATTCACCTGTACCCTACATTCCAAATTGTACCCCCTTGGGGAGTTCTCCCCAAGGGGGGTAGGGTGGGGGACTCGCTTGATCACCAGGAAGAGGGATTTTCATGGTAATATTATTAGAATATTAAGAATTGAAAAAACTGTTTTTTTTATTATAAAGTAGTTGATAATTAAATTTGTACAATTTATTACACTATTATTCTTAAATTAGAGTTAGAGATTTAATTTAATGTTCCAAGAAGCATTTTTTGGAACATTCACTTGTTAACCAAATCATTGTTGATTAAAACAATACATGAAATTATACTTCTTTCACAAAGGAAAAACCCAATAAGGATATATATATATGTTTATGAAGGAAGAAAAATCATTTGCAGTGCCATAAGAAAAATGCCTTGATAATGAAATTTTTTTAGATACCAAAATAAGGGAAGAAAACACATTTTTGCACCGAAACTAGTAATTATGGAAATTTCAATAGGTTTAATTTAAACTATCAGGTAAGATTTGTATGAATTATTATCTCAAAGCAGTACTGCCACCACCTCCACCCCCCTCCCCTTCCCCCCAAAAAAGAAGAAGAAGAAAAACATATATTTCCCGACCATGAAAAAGGTGATTTCAAGTCATGCCATAATTAGTGAAAACATGAAAACTATGAGCTTCCCAATGGTGCTGGTTAGCTCACAAACATCAATCATATCTGCAACCCATTTCACATTTTTACTAATCTAATCTCTCAATTTATTAATTACCCTCATTCTTACACGGGAGAGAAGTCGTGTTCACAATTTGAAAGTATGTATTAAATAAATACTGGCTTATATAATAACATGAAATTTATCCAAAATACAGTCAACAAAATATAAAAATTAAATATAATTTTGATTTGTTGATCTCAAAAAGTAGTAAAAAGGTTTGGGGAAAAGAGAGAAAAATTTGTTTCTTTCTTCCCTTTTTGTTCCATTTTGGGGAAGCAAAATAAGAAAGAAGTCAGAAGATGTTGAGAAGAAATGGGGTGATGAGGATGACGTTTAGGAGTGAAATTGTAAGTATTGTGATGACAAGAAATAAAGCTGGCAAAGATGGACAAAAAACAACTAGGGGTTGTCTTTTAAATGGGTATAAGTATGTTTTTTGCCTAAGGAAAAAGAGACCTTTTTCTTTTTCGCATTTTGTCGAATGCTTGAAAGGTAAAATGAGTGCCTAAGATTTCACACGCGACAAGCCACTTATTGGCCTTTGTGTGTGCATGCATGCTCACTCTATATCTATCGGGGGGGGGGGGGGGGGGGGGGGGGGCATGTTTCTTTGGGACCCTTAAGAATTGGTACTCTTTCTACTAGTCGTATTCCTATCATCTTTCCACTGAATTTCACGCTTCTTGGAGTGAGGGATTGGGGGGGGGGGGGGGTGGTGGGGAAAATTATTGTACACAATAATTATTCATAAATATAATGAATATTTTTATATTAAAAAACTATCTATTTATTATAAGAATAATATGGTAATTTTGATCACCTTCTCAATTTTTATAACAAGTTCAGCACAATAATTATTCATAAAATATAATGAATATTTTTCTATTAAAAAACTATCTATTTATTATAAGAATAATATGGTAATTTTGATCACCTTCTCAATTTTTATAACAAGTTCAGAATACATGATTATTCATTTTAATCAATTTTCATTTTAGTATTTTTTTAATAGAATAATCCAACCAATATATGTATTCATTTTGTGATCAGCGACATTTCTCTTCTAAGATTTGAACTCGATGAAGTTCATTAGAGACATGAAGTATCCTTCTCACTCGAATCAACTCATTTTAGTAATTTTTTTATAGTTTTATTCTACAATATGGATATAATTTTTTGAAGTGAAATAAATATGATTGTTAATTGAAACGATGATATAGATGTCTAATTGTCAAATACTGTAATATTTGTCCAACATTTTTATTTTTTTCTTCTCTTCTCTAAAAAAATAATTTTCTCTAATATTCTCCTAAAACTCAATATTACAAAAATTCAACATATAAGTTCATCACTACACAATAAATAAACATTTTTAAATGTTTTCATTTGAATTTTCAAACAGTTCTATATTGGGGGAAGAGAGTTTTTTTTTTCTTGGGTGGGGGGCGGGTTGGGAGTGGACGGACGGTGGTGGTTCGGTGAGCAACGAGAGTAGTCTGTTTCAGTCATTTTTGGAGGGGTGGCCGATTAGGGTCATTTTCAAATTGAGCGTGCAATGTGAATAGAAAATTCATATGAATGTGATGTTTTTGAAGGAGAAATAGGAAAGTGTGTGGCATCAAACTTGAAACTTTCTCTAGTGAGGGGTTTGCCTCTCCATTATTAATAGTACAGAATTTTCAAATGTCCTAAAATCATTGTCTCTATTATTATTTTTTAAGTAATATATCAAACTATAAATTGTTTAGATTAATCCACCGAAATAGTTAACTCAAATGCATATAAATATTCGATAAAGAATCATCCGAGGTGAGTCAAACCCGCACAAGTGAATGACATATGTAGTTTTCATCTGTAACTCAATATGCACCATTCTCATTGTTTCTGTTCTAAAAAGTTTATGAAATTAAAAATCACTAATCAAGATTTTATTATGATATTATTAATAAAATTATTTATTCTTGTAAATGTGGATAATTTTCTTTTTTAATATCAATACTATCGTGTAATATAATTAACCATAACCATTCGTATACTGATATAATTAGAATTTGATCCACATAATAATTAATCGTAGTAAGAAAATAATGTTGTTATTCAAAATTAAGATTTAGGTCCTATGCATTCTCCTATTCTATCCAGCTCCATTTCATTTTTCAACCCTTGCTTTGTTCTTCTTTTTTCCCCCTCTTACTAGAGACGCCATGAAAGCATAGTTACCATAATTTACCTTTTTAGAGTCACTTTGGCACAACCTTAGTTATCAATTGTGCTCTTATTAATCGTGATTACAGACCATCTAAAATCAAAATGTTTTTATATATACGTTAGAAAATTGTTATTTTAACTGAAAAATAAATGAGAATAGGCTTTTGGGTCAACTTTTTTCTCTCTCTTTAAGTTAAAGTTAAAGTTAAAGTGAATAACATTGCATGCATAATTTGAGGAGAATTAAATTTCATACATACCTTTCTTGAATTTATTGATTTTAATTTTTATATCATTAATATGATACTCAATCGATTACAATTTAAGAGATTTATTTTCTTTTTTATTTATCTCAAATTAACTTTACTTTAAAATAATAAATGATAAATATATTTTAAGAATACTTCATGAAAAGTACATATTTTTAATAATATTAATTATATTTTATTAATTAATGTAAAAATCAATATAATTTTATCAATTTGAAATATATATATTTTTGTTCTAAGTGCTAAATCTAACATAAATAGGGACCGTTTGCATTCATTATCTTAAATTTTTTATCAAATGTAAGGAACTTCAAAAGATGGGTAACTAAACTAATAGTATCATAAATCTTTTCGTTTTTCATTCAAGTACTAAATTTTAAATTATATTATTAATGATGATAAAATAAAGAGTCCCAATCCTTTGGATTAATTAATTTTGAATTTTTATGAGATTTCATTAATATGATAAATCGTTTCCTTTTCCGGTTCAAGTGATAAATTTGAGATCATATTGTTAACAAGAAAACAAAAGATCCTTTGTATGTGGGGTTACTATGTCTAATACTCATACTTGTAATTTTTACAAAGCGATAGAAAATTAAGAAAATGAGGAAAAATATAAGTTAAAGAAAGGGGAAATCGTAAAAATAGGTTTATTAAATTATTTATAATATTTATTTTTATTTAAATTTTTTAGATTTTTGGAACAGCTATTTTTATTTCTCATCCACTCTAAGCGGTAGTTTTCAATATCAATAATGTCCCAAAAGATGTGATTTCTAATTTAAAACTACCTTTCGGAGTGATGATAAGATATAAAAAATTGTTCGAATTTGATTAAAAATATAAAATATTTTAAAAAAGATATAATAGGAAGTTGCAAATAGTTTAAGGAATATTTAGATGAATAGAAAAGAATCTAGTACAATAAAGAGAGGTTTAAAAAAAAATAAAAAATTCAGGTATGGTCCGACGTTCTCTGTCATAGCCAAAGCCCACCACACAATGTTCTCAATTCTCACCCATATCACTCTCAGAAATTATCCCCACAAATTCCACGCTGACAGACACAGTCCTCACTTACCTTTTTTTTTTTTTTAAAAGAAAAAATGTTTTTACTGTGGGAAGGGGGGGGGGGGCTTCAGAGTCAGGGGTGCTAAGCAAATCTTATCTCCTTAAAAAAAACTTTGGAATATTAAAATAAACAAAATCACCTGCCAATATAGCAGTTTTAGCAGAAAAATAAACTTTTAGTATTCTTTCTTTACACCCTACCACCTCCCCTATATTATGTTACCCTTTCTCCAGAGGATAGGGTGTGGGGGTAGGGATTTATATAGGGGTTGCTTGGCTTGGAGTTAATAAAAGAGTCACTAGTAATGTTCTAGCTTCTTCCTCTCTGCTCTTTCTTTGTTCCTTCATAAGAAGAAGTTGTAGAGAAGACTACTCAAGATTTTAGAGAAATGGGGAATTGCCAAGCTGTTGATAATGCAACCTTAGTGGTACAGCATCCAAATGGCAGAGTTGACAAACTGTATTGCTCTGTCACTGCTAGTGAAATTATGAAGATGAATCCTGGCCATTATGTTGCTCTTCTTCTCACCACCACCTTATGCAACTCCAACTCAGCTACTACAACCACCAACAAATCTGCAGCAAACAACAACACTAGTAGTAACAAGAAGGATAAGAACAATATTCCAGTCAGGGTTACAAGAATCAAACTGCTTAGACCAACTGACACATTAGTTCTTGGACATGTTTATAGACTCATCACTGCTCAAGGTTGGTATTTTCTCATTCTTCTTGCTTATTCTTTCTTCAAAAAGTGAAGAGTTATCCCCCCTTTTTTATGTATTACTTTCATAAATATGTTAAATTGAAGATTTCTATGGTTTCTGGATTCTAGAAGTGATGAAGGGGTTGTGGGCAAAGAAGTATGCAAAAAAGAAGCAGCAAGCAGACTCAACAGAGAAACAAGAAAGGTTGACAGCAGAAGAGATTGCTGATCTTGAAGCAGCAATTAAAAAATATCAAATGGAGAAGACCAACCAAATAGCGAAGAACAAGCAGGTGAATATGCGTACTATTTGTTCCTTTGTCCCCATTTTATGATCTTGGCCTCTAGGCATTCAATTCCAAAAGATGCCTCTTATATCTGTTCCGGTTCTGTGAAATATGCTTCAGTTTTCGTTAGTTTCTTGAGCTCTTTCCATGAAGTACCAGGAAAAATTCGTTTCTTGATTCCTCAGATGGCATGCTTGAAATGGAAAAAAGAAGAAAGTAAACCTGTATATTAAAAGTAAGAAGCAATTCAAAAAGCAAAAGACTGAATATTGATTCTTTGCGTCTGTTCTGCATCATGAATTCAATTCCCTTATTATTATTATTATTATTTTTGGTTTTGGTGGGGGTGTGGGTGGGGGAGGGCGGAGGATAGGTGCTGTGGGTATGATGGGCTGGGGGGAAGGGGTGGCTTACTTCCCTTATAGATCTGCTTGAGTTCATATTTTAGGGCTTGTGTTTCTATTGATATCAATTTGTTTCTGTGCTAATTCTGCAAGTACCATTATTTCAGGGAAAGCATGATAGGAGTCGGTCAAGGACATCTCCACAAGTAAATTCAGCTGCTTCCACGTCAAGAGCATGGCAACCAAAATTACAGAGCATCTCTGAGGCAGGAAGCTAATATTCATTTTTGGCCAAATTAGCATGGATTTTCTTGCTCAAGAGATTTTTGAAAAGCCAAGACCAGAAAAACCAAATAGAAGACACCATATTGGATTGGTTAAGGTTACCCAAGTTGTACTCTGAAAGGTTAAAAAATGATTGGTTCAATTGTGAAAACATTGTATAGAAAAAAAAAAGCTCTCATTTTGTATTATTGATTCAGCTGGTCATGTCAATAGAAATATGCTTTCTTTGAAGCATCATATATCTGATTTTCTTTGTATTGATGATTGATTATCATAGTTCAATGCACATAATTATTCACTTGTAATTGCAGTTATTAAGAGAGCAAACAAAGAAGGAGACAATTATAAAGGACATTTTAAAGTCAATAGTCAAAAGAAGAAAAATATATTGCTACAACAAAAACAAGACTGGATGTGTGGATTATAGTGTATTCATAGTGAAAGGATCATTTATGTGCAGATACTGTTAGGTAGTCAAATACAAGATAGTTAATGCATGTTTTCAGGACCATGTTTTTCAAAATATTTCCCTCTCTTAACTTCAGCCTCATATATTACACAAATCTGAGTTCCTATTTATTGTCCAAATATCCTCTTCTACTTTTAACTTTTTTTTCTTCTTATTTAAAAAAGCTGAAAATGCTATTTTCTGAAAGCTAGAGATTCTTTTTTAAAAAAACACTGTTAAAAATAAAAAAGATCAGATAAATTTTCAAATAGCTTTTTTAATAGAAGCCTAAAGAAAGAGGAAAAGAAAAAAAGAAGAAGAAACTTAACTGAAAACAAGGAAGAAAAACATACTCTCTGATCTCTTCCTAACTTGTGACATATATTTCATTTGAGTTGAGGGAGAGATGATTAACAGTTTGGAAAATATCAAAAGATGTTTAGAGAGAGAGGAATAGTTTCCAACTTGGAAAGTATCCAATGAAAAGCTTCTGAAATAACAGAAAAAGAGGTAAATTTGCAGATATTGATCAGATGGGTAAGAAGAGGAGAATTTAGTTATTTTTCTAAGGAGAATCGGTGCAGTTGTGAAGACCAAGTGTTCAATTATGATGAAGAATATGTGCATTTAAGAATCTAAGCATGAAAGATCTCCCTATAACTCAAATACAGGATGCATTGACAGGGAAATATATCAACTTTCAGACATTGACAGGGTAATAACTAATTTTCCCAAGAACATTTTTGTAAAATCTCATTTTCCAAACTAGTAAAAGGTGAATATTTTTATTAAAAAACAATCTCTTGGTGGGAGAGCTGTTACTTTGAGACATAAATCTTGAGCTTGACTCTGGACTAAGTCCCTTCTTTTTCCTTGTCCTCTCCCTACTACTTTCTTCCCCCTCCCCTCCAATTCTAAGACGATAAACACAAAAAAGAAAAGAAAAGAAAAGAATGCTTTCAAATTTTGGAAGGGTGGCTTCCTTGCCCCTTCAGATGAAAGAGATTTGTTCCACACTTCCACTTAATTGAACTCAAACAAAAGTACTACGAATAATATGTCCACACTCTCACTAAATAACAAAGTAGATACCAAATATTATTGCTCTTCCTCAGATTCTAATAAACATTTGGAAAGATAATAAGCAGTTTAGTCATGGAAAGAATAAGAATAAGAAGCACTTTAATGGAAACCAAAAAATGAATGGGACAGCTCTGAGATAGAGCTATAATATAACTAGAGTCATCATGCTTGGTACATTTTTGACTTTGTGCAATCATAGCGGTCATCTTTGTTGCACTGGAAGAAGAGGAATAATTTTTTTCTGCCCACGATGCCATGGGATCCTTCTCTTCCTTTAAGAACTCTCTAGTGCCCCTGATTCATAGTAGAATAAGCAAATGATACCTTTTTCTTTTTTCCTTCTCTGTATTTCCACCCTTGAAGGGAAAGGCATGAGAATAAAACCATAAATTGTTCATGATAAATCCTACTAAGCATGTAATATAATATGAGCACTTAGAATTTTCAAAGTACACACAACTCAAAATTTGAATCTATGATAGAAAGCTTATATATCTTGGTATGATATGCTTCTTTATCACTTCATAAAGTCCCAAGCAAGGTCAAATCTCATTATGAGTTGGGCTACTCAAATATGCATATAGTCCTTTTAGAAGCAGTTTATGCAATTAATCATCATGGTACCAAAGCCCAAGAATTGAAATCAAAATTGAAGTTAATGGTTGCTTAAACATGAGTCAAGAGTCTGATATTCTCACTCACAATGAGCAAAATCTAGAGCCTGGAGTAGTAGTTTCCACTAAGGGGAACTTTGAAGTCAATGGTCATTAGATGTGGAGTGAGTTAGAAAGAAGAATAATTATGTGCATGCATAGGGAAGAATTAATTACTGAAACAATTACAATGATAACAATCTCCAGTCCACAGGGCTCTATATTATTGAGGTACATGCACTAGACAGAAAGAAACTCGACAGCCATGTCTCCAATATTGGATATCCAGCAAATTTGAAATGTTAAAATCAGAAACAACCAAATTGGTGATTCTGTAATATTCCTGGATTCCTGCAAATAGTGGTCTAACTATTTGAAAGTTAGTGGACCAATGCCAACAATGCATATTTAGTAATAAGGAAAATTCTCATCATACATCTAAGCTCCATGGCTGGACCACCTTTTGACATAGTGGAAGAATTGAAGAAAAAATAAGAAAAAGGAGGAGAAGAAAATAGAGAGAAGGAAACCACTCAGCTTAAGAATACAAAATCCATGAACTTCAGGAAAACAACATACCGCAAATTACAAAATTCCCTGCATAGATTATTCAAGTTGTATCCTTAGGGTTTAATTTAAACATTTCATTAATATATATATTTCGTAATTTTGTAAAATGTAATACATGTATTCCGGGTTTAATTTAAACATTTCATTAATATATATATTTCGTAGTTATGTAAAATGTAATACATGTGTTCCAAATTGATAGATTTGTTTGATTTTTTACATCAATTAAAAAAATATAATTAATGTTATTGAAAATGTGTATTTTTTATAAAATATTCAAAAAATACCATCGCCATTTATCATTACAAAGTAAATTTAATGTATTTTTTATACAAATAATTTCACTTTAAATAGAAAAGTGACATATAATTTGGAATAAACCAAAAAGAAAAATAAACCTATCAATTTAGGATGGGAGTACATAATATACAATTATACATGAAAGATATATAGAGGAAAGATTATTCTAGAGGAAGTCCAGTCAGCTGCAACAGACACAAGGGCAATCTATGGAGGTACAATGCAATAGAGAAACATGATTGTATAAATACTCAAGTGCTTTAATTTCAGAAGCTGCAGAAACTCCAGTTCTAAAACATAGTTTCAACTGTTTAATGCGGTATCTCGTTTAATTTTTCACTTGAACAATGACCCATACAAGGTGATCAACATAAATATTGGCCCTTCTGTTGCATGTTAGAAATAGTTACATGTTTTGTAAGGTGTGGCAAGTCAGAAGTGTATGCTTTTCTGAGTACAGTTAGGAGTGCATTTAAGGTCGCACTCATTATTTCATTAGTTGAAATCAGCTCAGTAATTTGATAGTCAAAACTGCAGCACTAAATTGCTTTGAGAGACTGGAAGTTCCTTAAAGGTTTCATTAGGCTCCTGTTTCATCAAATCAAAGAAACAACTACCAATAATCCTTGCATGAGCAGCTTCCTTCTCTAAAAGCATGGAACCGTGAACGGTCTCGAACAATAATCTCTCTCTCATAAACTTTAGAGATGGCCTTCAAAGCAGAATGACAATCATCACAAGTCCTTAAATTTTTTACTATTCGTATAGAAGTTCCAGGCATGGTTGACATCAGTCCAAAAGCAATAGCTAGCTTCTCACTGTGCCACGCCACTGCTTGCACTTTCTCTTCCTCACTCAAATCAAAAGAAACTTGATAGGTACAAGCCACATAGCCAACAATACTGGCCCTCTCCAAAATCTCTTGCAACTTCTTTCGAATCTCTACAATCTGCGGATGCAACTTATCAGCAACTCGAAATTCATGGAGCACACCATTCACCTCAATCCAGCTACCCCCAATGTCCGAATGGTACTCTCTCTGGCCCATCTCTCTAACTTCAGTGACACTTTCCCATTTACCTAGAGAAGCATACAAGTTAGAAAGTAGTACCTCTCCTCCACTACGCCCACAAGGTTCAAGTTGTTTCATATGATTTATAATGTGTTCTCCGAGGTCAGCATTCTGATGAATTTTACAGGCATTAAGCAAAGCCCTCCATATGACAAGGTCAGGTTTCATGGGCATACCTTTGACAACTGTGAATGCCCTCTCCAAGTAGCCTGCGCGACCGAGCAAATCAATATAACAACCATAGTGCTGAATTTCAGGTACAATCCCCAGATTGCTCTCCATGGTGGTAAAAATTGCAGAGCCCTCTTCAACTAAACCTGAGTGGCTACATCCATTTAAGATCCCCAGAATAGTAACCTGATTTGGTTTTACATTTTTAGCTATCATTTGATTGAAGACACATAAAGCTTCCCTACCAAGCCCGTGAATAGACAACCCAGTTATGAAACTAGTAAAATTGTGAACATCTGGTTGAGAAATCTCACCAAAAACTTCTCTTGCACAACTAATCTTGCCACATTTTGCATACATATCTATGAGAACAGTACATATATTTGAACTTAGAATAGTATCATTCTTATTCATATAAGCACGAATCCAGTTTCCCTGATCAAATGCCCCAAGATGAGCACAAGCAGAAAGAGCACAAACAAGTACAGCCTCATTAGGCCTCAGTTTTTGGTCATTACTACTCAACATTTCATGAAAATATCTAAGGGCCTCGACGTACCTTCCGTTTCCAACAAAACCCGAAATCATAACTGTCCAAGACACCTCATTCCTCTCTGGCATTTCCCGAAAGATCTGACACGCACTATTCATCTGTCCATTCTTAGCACATCCGCAGACCAAACTGGTCCATGTGAAAACATCTCTTGCGGACATTTTGTTGACAACTTTGTGGGCATCATTCATTCTTTCAAAACCAGCATACATATTAATCAAAGAATTTCCCACATACAAATTCGCTTCATACCCAGCTCTTATAACCATCCTGTTACGGACAAATTAGGATTATTCCTAAATCTAAATTGGAAGATTGATGGCAATTTATTTTGAAGATAAAAAGATATGCTATATCTTTTTATGTGCTATCTTTGGAGATAAATCTTTATTGGTTAAAGATTAGGAAGTCTACATGGACAAGGATATTGGAAGATATTGGAAGATATTGAAGTATATCCTTGATTGATTCCTATTAGGAGAAGAACAAGAATATTGGAAGATATTGGAAGATATTGAAAGATATTGAAGTATATCCTTGATTGATTCCTATTAGGAGAAGGATTGTTTGGAAGAGACTTCTAACTCTATATAAAGAAGATGTTCGTGCAGATTTATGTGAACCGAATGCAATCAAAGAAAAGGTGAATATTGAGAGAATCGGTTCAAAGGTTGTGAAGCAATAATCAGTTGCACAATGCTGAGAAATTGCTGAGCAATAGTTCGAGTTTATCCTATGTCTATGTGTGCTTATTGGTGATACTCGAACAAGTAGAAGATTATTCTTTGTATTGAACAAGTCCCTTAGTTGTTGAAGGGCATTTTCGAGTTGATTACTTAATCAAATTGTTGGATTAAGTAGTTTATTGAATGGTGTGAAATCGAGGCTGTTTTATCAGCAATACTATAGTGAGGAGCTATAGTGATCGAGTGATTAGTTTGCAAGGAGTAGTCATAGGGAAAATTGTATTGAATCCCTTTGTACTTTTGAAGAGCAAACTAATCTGGGTGAGGGCCCCGCAGACGTAGACAAGAGGATTGCCGAACTGCGTTAACAAACGTTTTTGTGTGATTTACATTTTGTTGAATTGTTTTTCAGGTTAAGTCCTAGTTATAACTTCCAACGAGTTATAACTGACTGTTTGTATACTCAGCGTTTCTTTCAAGTGGTATCAGAGCAGAGTCACCGACGTTGCAGTTGCTGCCAATTGGTGAGATCGTGGGAGAAACAGACGTTGAGTTATCAACATGAATACACAAGGACCGCCTTCATCCAAGCCTCCTATTTTGACAAGTACAAATTATCCTTTCTGGAAATCTCGTATGTATGCTTACATCAGTGCACAGGATAACTATGCTTGGAGAGCAGTTGTTAGTGGATGGACAGAACCAGTGGAGACTGAAACTACTGCTTCAGGTGTCATTGTTACTATGGCAAAAACTCCAGATAAGTGGACTGAACTTGAGCACGGCATGTGTCATGGAAATTTCAAAGCATTGAATGCCATATTTGGAGCTGTTGATCAAGACCAATTCAGACATATTCAAGGATGTAAACTTGCAAAGGATGCATGGGAAAAACTAGAGATCATACATGAAGGTACTGAGTTGGTTCGTGATGCAAAACTTCAACAATTAAATGCTGCCTTTGAAGATCTGAAGATGATTGAAGAAGATGATGATAGAGATGATGTCCAGCACACAAAGAAAAAAACAACAGTTGAAACTGAGGCAGATCAAACTGAAACAACAGAATCAGAACTGGTGCCAGAAATCACTGATAGACAACCCTCATCTAAAGTGAAGAAAAATCATCCTCAAGATGCAATTATTGGTAACTTGGAGGATCGTATTCAAACTCGAAACAAGCCTAGATTGAATTATAGAGAGATGGTTCAGTTTGCTTGTTACACATCAACACTTGAGCCAAAGAAAATAGATGAAGCTTTGAATGATGAATTTTGGATTGCTGCAATGCAAGAGGAGCTTGAACAATTTGAAAGGAATGAAGTATGGACATTGGTTCCACGATCAAATGATTTAAATGTCATTGGTACCAAGTGGATTTTCAGAAACAAAACAGATGAGATGGGAAATATAACTCGAAACAAAGCAAGACTGGTTGCTCAAGGTTACACTCAGGTGGAAGGAATTGATTTTGATGAGACATTTGCTCCTGTAGCAAGATTGGAATCTATCAGATTGCTAATTGCAGTTGCAACTGTAATGAGTTTTAAGTTGCAGCAGATGGATGTGAAGAGTGCTTTTCTGAATGGATATTTGAATGAGGAAGGTTATGTGGAACAACCAAAAGGGTTCATTAATCCTGAATTTCCAGATCATGTTTATAAGCTCAAGAAGGCTCTTTATGGCTTAAAACAAGCACCACGCGCATGGTATGAAAGATTGACTAAGTATCTCTTGTTGAAAGGATACAAAAGAGGTGGAGTTGACAAAACCTTGTTTATTAAAAGGTCTGGAAGAGAAATTATGATTGCACAAATCTATGTAGATGATATTGTTTTTGGATCAACATCAAACGAGCTTGTTGCTGAATTTGTTGATTTGATGCAAAAGGAGTTTGAAATGAGTATGGTTGGTGAACTGAACTTCTTCCTCGGTCTTCAGATTAAACAGTTGAAGGATGGAATATTTGTGTCTCAAGCAAAGTATGCTACAAATTTGGTGAAGAAATTTGGGTTACAACTGAGTAAAGCAGTTAGATCTCCCATGTCCAGAAATGAAAAGTTAACTAAAGATGAAAAGGGGAAGTCAGTAGATCAACATCAATACAGAAGCATGATTGGAGGTTTATTATATCTGACAGCAAGCAGACCGGATATTCAATTCAGTGTGGGAATTTGTGCAAGATATCAGTCAAACCCAAAGGAGTCTCATGTGAAAGCAGTAAAGAGAATCTTGAGGTATGTAAATTCCACTCTCAATTATGGAATTTATTTTACTAAAGATACAAGTTCTGTTTTGGTAGGATACAGTGATGCAGATTGGGCAGGAAATGGTGATGATAGAAAAAGTACTTCTGGTGGAAGTTTCTTTCTGGGCAACAATTTGGTCTCATGGTTTAGCAAAAAACAGAGTTGTATCTCTCTGTCCACTGCTGAAGCAGAGTATATAGCTGCAGGAAGTTGTTGTACTCAACTTCTTTGGATGAAACAAATGTTGGAGGATTATGGTATTAAGCAGAAAGAATTGATCATGTATTGTGATAATCAAAGTGCTATCAACATCAGTAAGAATCCGGTTCAGCATTCTAGAACGAAGCACATTGACATTCGTCATCACTTATTAGAGACTTGGTGGAACAGGGAGTTGTAACTGTGGAGTATGTTGAAACTGGGAAACAGTTAGCAGATATATTTACAAAGCCACTTGAACCAAACCGTTTTGAAGAATTGCGAAATTCTTTGGGCGTGTGTCAGATGTAGATTGAGAATTTTGCAAACCGTGTAAATAGTTGTATCAGTTGGTTGAATGAGTTTGATTTATTTGTTTTTGAATTTAAAAAAAAAAGAAAAAAAAAAGGGGTTATAACGGTTGGATTTTATTGGGAGGAAATCTTTCAATTAAGAGGTGCGAAAATTAAGGAGTCTGTTCGGTGTGTTTAAATTGATTGAGCATTCACAATTGTTCTATCAATTGCATCTTGCAGTCAAAGTTCAGACTCTCTTTCTCTCTTATAGCAAGCATATTATTTCGGTTTTCTTTCTCTCTGAAAAACCCTAGTTGCTGTTTCTTTCTTCTACATCAATGGCGAAAACCAGAGGATCATCACAATCTCAATCTTCCGAAGTTCAAGCAAAGAAGAAATCCCCTGCAAAGAAAACAAGGACATCTAAGAAACAACTGGAAGAAGTTGTCCCTCTTCAAGATCAAGAAATTCTGGTATCGATTACTCAATCATCACAAGTTGAAGAAATTGGCACTCACAAAGTTTCAAAGCAGAAGGAGAAGGTTAGTCATGCCAAGAAGTCATCTTCTCTGACCACTCCTTCGAAACCCTCAGGTTCCTCTTCGTCCACCACAAAGACGAAGAAAACCAAGAAGAAGAAGAGCCCTCTACCTACGATTGCGGAGTCCTTGGAAAATGCAACTGAAGCTGAGGCTGAACTTTATCATTCTGATGCGGAATCTCCTGCAAAAGATGACTCCAGTGACAAAGATTTCTCTGATGGTGGCAATGGTGAGTCTGAACCAAAATCTCCTGCATCTAATGTTCCAGGTATTTCTGAAACACTGCCTTCTGAACCGGTTGTTGAGTCTACTGTTGGTATTCAAGAGTCAGTTGCAACTGGAAAGAAAATTATTTCTGGAAGTGAAATTTCTAAAAGAAGAACAAAGGCTAGAGCAAATAGGGGTGATTTTAATCTGTATGCATCAGATGAAGACATTGTTGAAAAATCTGATAGTAAGAGAAAGTCAAAAGATAAGGGCAAAAGAAAAATCACTGAAACGATTCCGGTTGTGCCTGAGAAGAAGTCTAAAGTGTCTGGAAAGAAAGTAATTGAGAGGTTTCAAGATATTACAAAATCTGAAAGATGGTCAAAGTTCAAAACTCGTATGTTGTTGCTGGAGAAACTTATTGATAGGTCATCTTTTGAGAAATATGATATGATAGAATTCTTTCAGAATGCTCGGTTATTGACTGCTGGAGAATTTGCTACAAGATATATTACTTCTGTTGTTACAGAATTTTATGCAAATTTAGATAATACAATTTGTGATGAAGACAGTGAGTCCTATCACAAGGTATTTGTTCGTGGAAAGTTGATTGAGTTTTCGCCAAGAATAATTGCTGACAGGTTGAATTTGCCATTTTATCCATCTATTCAAGGCAGTGGTTTGCAATTGGTGGAGGATTTGGATATGGTGATCAAAGAAATTACTGGTGGGCAAGTTCAAACTTGGCCTGAAATGGGACTGGTGCAGTCAGCTTTACTTGTTGGGCAGTATTCTGTGTTTAATAAGTTTTCTCTCTTCAATTTGATGCCATCAGGGAATATTACTTGGGTTAAACCTGATCGAGCTAAGTTAGTTTATGCCTTGGGAAATGGTGTAAAGATTAATCTTGGTCAGCTTATCTTTGATAGCATACTAACTTATGCCAATCTGAAATCAGGTACTTCTTCTATGTGTTGTCCCTGTTTGATAACAGAAATTGTCTTGCAGAATGAAGTTGTTCTTGGTCAGGCTGATGTGGAGCTTTCAAATATTAAAAATGTGCATCGGATAACCAAGAGAAGTTTGCAAGGATCTAAGGCTGGTATTCTGGGTACTGCTCCTCCTCCTCTAACTGTTGATGATGATTCTGACAATGAGGATGTTGCTGCAGTTGATGTTCAAGGCAGGTCATCCACGAGTGATTCTTCTCTGGCAACTCAAGTGAACCATCTTGCTGCTGATTTTATTTCTTTTAAACAGGATATGAGTCAGAAGATGGACAAATTGTTTGAGCTTTTGTCGAAGAAATCTTGAAGTCTTGGCATTTGATTGTGACCAAAAAGGGGGAGTAGTTAGTTGAGACAATATATTTTTTAGTCTGGATGACTGTAACTGCATATTGAGTATATTGCGTATTCTGTATATAATTCTGCTTATCAGTTCTATCTGATGTGAACTGCTCTTGTGATTGATTGATGCTGAAATGTTGTTTTTCCAAAGATACAACTCAGGGGGAGTTTTAACTGGTGAGATGCTGTGCTTGATCTCAATGGTGTTTTTGTTCAAAATAAAATGCCAAGGGGGAGATTGTTACGGACAAATTAGGATTATTCCTAAATCTAAATTGGAAGATTGATGGCAATTTATTTTGAAGATAAAAAGATATGCTATATCTTTTTATGTGCTATCTTTGGAGATAAATCTTTATTGGTTAAAGATTAGGAAGTCTACATGAACAAGAATATTGGAAGATATTGGAAGATATTGAAGTATATCCTTGATTGATTCCTATTAGGAGAAGAACAAGAATATTGGAAGATATTGGAAGATATTGAAGTATATCCTTGATTGATTCCTATTAGGAGAAGGATTGTTTGGAAGAGACTTCTAACTCTATATAAAGAAGATGTTCGTGCAGATTTATGTGAACCGAATGCAATCAAAGAAAAGGTGAATATTGAGAGAATCGGTTCAAAGGTTGTGAAGCAATAATCAGTTGCACAATGCTGAGAAATTGCTGAGCAATAGTTCGAGTTTATCCTATGTCTATGTGTGCTTATTGGTGATACTCGAACAAGTAGAAGATTATTCTTTGTATTGAACAAGTCCCTTAGTTGTTGAAGGGCATTTTCGAGTTGATTACTTAATCAAATTGTTGGATTAAGTAGTTTATTGAATGGTGTGAAATCGAGGCTGTTTTATCAGCAATACTATAGTGAGGAGCTATAGTGATCGAGTGATTAGTTTGCAAGGAGTAGTCATAGGGAAAATTGTATTGAATCCCTTTGTACTTTTGAAGAGCAAACTAATCTGGGTGAGGGCCCCGCAGACGTAGACAAGAGGATTGTCGAACTGCGTTAACAAACGTTTTTGTGTGATTTACATTTTGTTGAATTGTTTTTCAGGTTAAGTCCTAGTTATAACTTCCAACGAGTTATAACTGACTGTTTGTATACTCAGCGTTTCTTTCACATCCCATGAACAATTTCACCATACAAAACCGACATTTGGTGAGCACAAGAAGTGATCACAAAAGTGAATGTATAATCGTCAGGAAGGACCCAAACAAAGGGATGGTGAAAACTGATCATTTGGCGAAAAATGCTGATCGGTTCATGTGAATTTTGAAGTTTCGAGTAGGCCCTGATCATAATATTCCATAACATTGTCGATGGTGAAGGTAAAGGGTATTGGTTAAACAAGATTCTGGCACTAGAAAGGTTGTTAATGTGAAGGTAACAATGTATTAAAGAATCAACTAAAAAGGCATTGGACGAACATGCACTGGTGATAATTATGGCATGAATTTGCTTAATTTGATTCAATAGTGGCCTTTTCTTCAAGAGGGTAACTAAGCGTTTTAGGATTTGTCATAGTTTTGCAATTTTCACCTGACAATGGTGGGAAAGAAACGGTCAAATACTGCTAAGGGAATGAATGGACAACTACAGTAGCTGGTAGATAACGTCTACAAAGGGGATCTTGAATTCAAAAGATTAATGAGTATTGTCTACAAGGAGGTTCTTGTTAGGAGTTCTCGTAATATACATAATTAGTTATAGACTCTTTTCTTTTTATTGAAATTCACTTGCATTCAAACTAGAGGAGTTTGCATTAACTAATTTAGAGTTCGGTTCTAGAGGATCTAGGAGTTTGAAGTCTTATTTGGAATTAAGACTTAGACAAAACATTATAAACTTTTTACGAATTAGTATAAAACATACATATGTTTATTGATCTTGCCCATAAAAATAATTATTTATCTATTTCATTCTAATTGTTCACATTTCTTTTTTTAAGAGGTTTTATTCCAATGGTTAGTTTTCAATTTTAGTATGTATTTTTACAATTATACTCTTGTTATTAATGAAGAATTTAGATGAATTGTTAATTATTTATTGGAGAATGCATTTTTTTAAAAGAATTAATATCTATACATTAACTATTAACTATTAACTATTAAATGATAATAACTTAAGAAGTTTAATTGTATAATTATCATTTCAATACTTATCTTAATTCTTATATAATTTCAAAGTAAACCATTCAAATATGAAAGAGGGAGTAATAGAAAACTAGAGTCATGACTGAGAATTATAACTTTAGTTTTACTTATTAAAATTGAATATTCGTATTTTTATTTTAAAATATTTAAATTCGAACATCCATTCTCCCAAATTAATGGTATGTTTTTTTTTTGTAAAATTAAAAAATACTTTAATTTAAGAATGCACATTTCACTAACAGTCTAACATATGCATTGTTAATTAATAATAAAGACAATTGAGAAATGGCTAATTAATTATGGTTAAATACTTTCATTAATTTCTATATTAAATAAAAATATTTAATTTTAGATGATGAGAATAATAGTTTTGTATAAGAAAAATATTTATCATAAAGTGAAAAATTTACAATCAAATCTTCAATGTTTAATATAAATCATTTGAATGTTAGAATAAGTCATTTGTACTCTATCTTTAATCCTTAGGCAAAAGGAATGGATGCAAATCGTTAAGAATGCCGATTGCCATTGAGTAATAATGGACGACTCAAAAATACATTAAGAATGTCAGATCAAATAATAGCATCTCCAATGATACAAAGTTAATCTCAAAATTCATATGCCATATCATAAAAAATGAAAGTGTCTTTATTTTTTTGTTTCCAATGCTAAAAGGCTTAACTCAATGTTATGATTTAACACTGTCAAGAAGTCATCTCTTGACAAAGTGTTTGACTGACTTATAAATTGGATAATGAAACTGTTTTTTATTAAATTATTATTAAATAGAAATTGGATTTATCTGAAAGAATCAAATGATAAGTAGAATTATATTATGTTATTGACTGTATCCATTGAAGAGAATTTTTAATTTGACAGTGTAATTATATGATAGTAATATAACATTGATTGATATTCCAATAATTTTATGACATTGTACTATTGGAAATGCTCTTATATGTCCAATAGAAGACAAATAAGCCTCAGAAGAGTTCACCTTATTGATAATCGCTTGAGAATTGCCTTCAAATATCACATTGGAATAACACAATGTGATTTATTTTTTTTTGGGTTCGGAATTGTCTTTGACTGAGAACTCTGCATATTGTTTCGTCAAAAACCTCCTGAATTTGCTTGAACATTCATAACCTCTTGACTAGAAGCATTGTTGACAGTAGTATTGAAATGTCCAGAAGTATTCATCACCGGATGATCAATTGAAGATGCCAATGTAGTTGATGGATTGTGCTATTGTTCAGCTTTCACAGCACGTGAAAATACTTGATTAAATGGAGGTAACAAATGTGTCAAGAGGATTTGAGTCTTCAATTGACTAAAAGAATCATTTAAGCCTTTAACAAAACGCAGCACATAAAAAAATGCTTCAAATTGTTTGAACTCTCACAAGTGCAAGTTGGTAAAGGCCTTAGATCAAGTATTTCATCCCAAAGTGCCTTCAGATTAGTGAAGTATAATCATTTACAGATAGATTGCCTTACTTCAAATCATGGATATCTTCAATTACATCAGTCAACCTGAAGTGTTCTCCTTGAGAAGATCGCTCTTGCAAATCAGTCCAAATCGGCGCTACAGTTTTGAAATACAATATGGTTTGAGCAATTGTAGGTGTCACAGAATTCAGTAGCCATGAAATAACCATAATATTGCACTACTCATAGAGTTCAAATTGTGGATAATTCTTATCTGGAATCTCGATGTACCATCTGTGAATCACAGCCTATGTTTGCAGCTCAACGCCATACGCATAGCTCTCTGCTCCAATACCGACAATTTGTGCCATCCAATGGTGGTTGTAAAAGAATTTGAGATGGATTCTCATTTGGATGAAGGTAAAAAACCAATCTTGAGAATTATCCATGATCTCAATTGAACAAATCTCAGCAAAGTGAAAATCACTCGACAACAAATTGAAATAGAGTGAAATCGAAAAGAAAATACAATTTCAAGAAGAATTGTAACTGAAATTCAAACACAAAACATACAACCAATAACAATGGCACAACAACAAGGAAACAATCAACACAACGAAGAGATTGAGCGTGAGAAGAAACGCAGCTCTGATACCATGAGAAAATAGTTGAATTGCAGAACAATTATGGAAGACACTTAGAGAGAAGAATGAAAACTTTTGCACTTTTTCAATATATTTGATATACGTGGATACAAAGTTTATATATCATGTACAAAGACTGCACATTTGCCAATGAAAAAGCAAATTAAAAATAAATTACAAATCAGTATTCAAGTCAACGGGTAATGAACTATGGATCCGGAGTGCGTAAACGGGTCTGCTGGTTCCTTATCTTCAACAATTATCATGCCCACATCCAAATGAGAAATTGCGGAATGGTACCTTGTGTGTACCAGAACCAATAGTGATGGTTTTTCTAGGACTTATCCTGGTAATTTGTTCCACAAGTACGTGTTTGATTTGAATGCTTAACATATTGAAACGTTTTTGAATTTCTGGGGTTGAAAGGTTGATGGTTCGAAGGGAATCATTTAATACATGGTAAGCATTGTATCCAAGATAGTTCGATCGCTACCTGTATCAAGAAGCAAAAAAGAACAGGACTGGTGGTGTACCAAATGATATATTCATAAGGTATTCACCAGCATCGGGGATTAAAGTGGTTGATCCGATCTGTCGGGTACGAATCAATGAACATTGAATAGCAAGTTCCAAGCGTTCGAATTGAGTTAAATTAGGGTTGAACAAGGGAGATAGAGGTGAATCACGATGAATGAGTTCGGTGGACAAGCCAACATTGTTAGCTTCTATTTGGAAGAAATCTGGAACAAGATATGATGAGGGTCATTGCCACCGAGATACTGGACGAGGAACAATGAATTATCTCACTGTTTTACATGTTTTTTTTATCGATGAATCGAGAAATATTTTATAGATTGCTTGTGAGAGTCTTTGATAGAGAAGTACGTACTTATATTTAGAGAAAAATATGTCAGTGACTCTTGAAAATATAAATGAAAAATGTAATATGTCAGTGCCCCTATTTATAAATGATAAATGGAATAAACTAATTAATTAGTGTAATATAAAATTTACAATACATATAAAAAATAATATTTTAATATGAATGAAAAATGTATTTATTATACATGTGACCATTAAGTTGAGTGAGGGAAGGATAAAAACCATACGATTTCAAATTCGAAATATCAAAATCAATCAATTTAAAATTTAAAAATTAATGTTAAAATTTGTGAAAGTTCAAGAGCCACTGACATATTCTGCCCCCCCCCCCCCTGTTTACTACTGGGTAGTGACATCTTCGCCTATCTATTAATTCAGGTATATAAAAATGCACAAATATGACATTATAACAAATTATACAGATTTTCTAGAAGTGATTAATTATAATGATCTTTGACTTGTTAGAAAAAAAAAAAAGGTACACAAAAAAGATCTGCACTATCTTACTCCTTTACATGATTGAGGGGTTTTCGATGTGAATGATCAGGAATGGCTACAAACTTCAAATTGAAAATATTTCTCCAAAGAAACCCTATCTCTATTAATGACATTCATACATGGATCCATTTTTCAAAGCCATTCTCAAATCCACAGACCGGCCGCCTATGCTTTGGATGGGAAAGACTAATTAAGTCTGCCCCTACAATGGCATAGTACCTTTTTAAATTATTATTTTTTTAAAATGCTACTTGTTTGGCTTTCAAAATTAGGACAGAGTTGTATTTTGACCTCTCTTTCCTTGCTTCTTGCTTCAATATCTACTTCTACTAATTAAAATAAAAAAATTATGTATGATATTATGATTAGAATTTGAAAAATAAATCGTGTTTTAGCTCTATCCTAAAATTATGAAATATGTACGCCTCAAATTGTAATCAAGTCAGTGGACCATCTCTAATCTCAAATTATATCTAATTGTTGAAGTCTTTGTAGAGAAATGAAAAATGGCAACTAATGTTGTAACACTTTTCTTATATGAAATTCTTGTATTATATTCCTCCTCGGTTTTTAAATATAAGACCTTTTAACCCGTTACATATATATATATATATATATATATAAAGATCCTTACATGTAAATATATTATACTTAAAATATCTTTAAATTTAATTTTCAATCTCCTATGTATGACTAGGATATCCTCTATTTTTGAAGAGAGAATATTAAATAGTTGGTAAGGTTGAAAAGTATATCATAGTTTATTGTACCGATAATTGTAAAATTATTAGGAAGAAGAGATTTTTTTTTTAAAAAAGAAAAATATATTTAGGGATAAAGTGAGAGAGCCACAAATTTCTCCCATGCATCATCCCAATTAGGCAAAGAAAAGTCAGAAACACAGTGGAGGAGAGACAAAAAAAAAAAAAAAAAAATGAAATCAATAACTTCCCAAGAACTTTTGCATTTGTATTAGTTTAGACAATTGTTTAAGGTACATATGTTTTATACAACCTTTCATAGCTTCAATGACGAGTGCAATCAGTCTGCTTAAATGAAACCTTTTTGTTCACAAGGTCAAATCCTACCAAAACGTTGTTTAATGCCAAATTGCCGAGTATGATATCATCCTCTGAAGGCAAAATTGCTAGACACCGAGTAGAGGGAGAGTTTTTAACAAATGTATTCAACATAGGCAGCTCCAAATTTGCACCTGGAAATTCAAATGTAATCTTTGGAACATCACCATTTCTCAACGACGACGAATAACACAAAGTGAATGGTTCTTTAGCTCGTACTGGCTTTACTTTGATCTGCCGTCGTAACATTGCTTGGAATTGCAAATGGAGAGTGGATGGAATAAATGTAAGCGTCGTCCCCGAATCAATCAAAATTTTTCCCGTATTCACCTGTTTTGAGTCGTTGGATCGAAAATGAACTCGATTGGGAAAATATTTCAATCTTTTAGTCCCAACTGTAACCCCTTGCAACATGACTTCATATTCATGACCAAGAATTAGAGGAGTTGAAACGACGCCAGGGCCGGAAACCGTAGCCTGAGTACCGAAACTGACCCTGCCAGGGGAGGATGTGGGCGGAGCCATGCAAAAGGAGAATTTTCCACCATGTAGAGGTGCAAGTTGAGAAATGAATGAATTATTTTTAGGTCCAAACCCAACTATACCAGCACTTTTGTGGGGAAAAATGCCAGTATTGTCATGTCCACATCCAAATAAAAATTTGGGGAATGATATTTTTCCAGAACCAGAACCTAATGTAATGGTATCTCTTACAAGATTTCCCTTGCTATGAGAACCATCCAAGTAACTTTGAATATAAGTGCACGGTGCATTGATTGGCTTACAATAATTATTTTTGGCATTGTTTGGCTTTAGACATTTGCTTAAGGGACAAGAAACCTGCTCAAATGTTCTTGAATTATTAGGGTTGAAAGGAGGGGATGCTGAAGGGTAGCAATGAATACAAGGTAAGCATTGTATCCAAGAAAGATCGCTACCGGTATCAATAAGCGAAAGAGAATCAATCGCTGGTGTACCATGCGCTATATTCATAAGATATTGGCCACCATCTGGGATTAAGTTTGTAGTTTGAATTTGATTGGATTTTTTCACTGAACGTTGGAAAGAGATTTCTAGACGTTCATAATGAGATAAATTAGGGTTGTACAAAGGAGAGTCAGGAGAATCACGATGAATGAGAGCAACAGAGAAACCAATGCTGTTATTGTTTGCTTGGATGGGAAGAAATTTGGAAATAGATAAAATCATGAAGACCAGTGCTACCAAGACAGCCATGATTTTTTTGTGAATCAATCAAGAAGTGTTTGCCAGATTATTGCTTATGAAAAGAGTCTCAAACAGAGAGCATGTATTTATACTCGCTATTAGCAAATTCTTTTTGCATGGTATGCAAGAAGGAAAATTGCACATTAACAAGATGTGCTGCCTTTATGAAGGAAAATGCACGAGGTGAAGGGAGCCTTTGTAAATTTTAATTACTTTTTTCCTGATCTCAAAGGGATCCCTAAATGTACACAACACTTTAATTTGAAAGGATTATCTTAATTTTGACTACTAATGCCAATATTACTACTTACTCAGTGCCTGTTTCTCTGAACTTATTCTCTTTAAAAAAAAAACTTATTATTAATGCAATCAATACTTTTTTATAAGTCTTTTAGAAGACTTTTGTATTGTTAATGACTTTTTAAGGATATTTTGTCAATTGTTTCTAATATTACCTTTATCTATCTTATCTTTCATCTCACCTCCTTTTTATTTTCAAGAAGAAACTTTTATTTTCCCTTCAAACTATTTCTTCTATCTTTCTTAGTCCCAAGACAAATTTTTTTCCTTATCTCTTTTTTTATTTTAAGACAAAATAAATAAGGGTATTATAAGAAGTACTCCTTAGTTCCTTTTGTAAGTCGATGGAGTGATATTAATATAGACGGAGGTCCCCCCTAACACACCCTTATTTATTGTGTTTGGAAATAAAGAAGAAGAGAGAAGAGAGATAAGAAAGATAAAAAATAAATTTTATCCTGGAAATAAGAAATTATAAGTTAAAATAAATATAATAACTTGGCATAAAAATGGATGATCCATTAAGTGCCTTATTCTATAGTAATTATTTTTTCTTTCCACTTTCATTTCTTACTATGTAAATCAAGACTTTTTTTCTTATAGAATTAATATCTGTAATTAAATGTTCACATTTGAGTTAATACTAAAATTATGAAAAACCTTTGATTTTGATAAAGTTACTATAACATCCTTGTCATTAATATATGGTGATCATTAATTAGTGAGATATGAATTCTTTAAAGAAGATTGCTAATGGGCCTTCAATTTCGAATGGATGCTAGTAGTATCTTCTTTCTTTCTCTTTTTTTTCGGCTTCTTCAAGTATTTAGGAATAAAGATATTGAATACTCTATTAATTTATAAAAATAACAAGTAAACTAAGACAATAAACATAAAAGATTTTTACTAGATTTTCAAATCGGATGATGAACTACGTAATAAAAACAAAGTAACATCCATGAGTTCTTTTATGTGGATGATATCCGATTCATGGCAAATCTCATTTAGATTTGAAGTTGATTGTGTAGATAAAACACTAGTCATGGTTCCCCCGCCGGTTTGTTTTACACAATATGCTATATCCCCTCTCATTATATAAATTGTATTATAGTAGAATTGTTTTTTTTTTCACATATAAGTCGTTTTATAAGTATTCATTGATTTTTTTTCTCTAGTACTACCTCTACTAGCGTTTTCTTTAATTGATATTTTTAGGTAATTTGAGTTAGAAATTTTAAATAATTTGACCAAAAAAATTATTTTTTTGAATTCTTAAGTTATCTGGTCTAAAACCAGTTGCATAGAGTTGTATCATTTCAATTATGAAACTAGAGATATGGGAGGTTGAGGAGGAGTGGGAGTGAGAATAGGAAACAAAGTGGGGGAATAGGATTTGGAGTGAGATATCTACTTTCGACTTGCCAATGTTTTCCCAAAAGCCCTCCCTGTCGTGTATTAATTCATATTTTTTTATAAAATGTTATAAATAAATTTACACAATAATATTAGTCAAAGGTAGATGATGGTCATGGTTTTTTCTCACATTCTTTAGCTTTGCCTTTTTTTTTCCTTTTTTTTTCTATCCTTTTCTCATGCTTCCCACGCACTTATGGCGCAAAAAAACTAGGTACTCATCATCGTGTGCGCCTTGGTGGGATGATTTTCTTACACACTATAGACTTCAAAATCAAAACCAGAAATATTTTTAAAATTTACTATTTCAATCAATTTTTATAAACTCTCTAAATATAAGATTTTTGCTGTATTTTATAATTATTTTATCTATTATAAACTATTTTATTTTTATTTATTTTTTCATTGTTCCAAGTACAATAAATACTTATCGAGAGAGATAAATCAAATACTCTTTATTCCAAACATAATAAATAATGGTACAATATGAAATAAAATAATTTATTAATATATGTGAAATTACTTAAAACATTTCATAAAAATAGACGAACTAATTCAAAGTAAGCTAATCTTTTCGAGTGATATTTCTTAATCAAATATCTTTCTTCTAAAAAGAGAATAATAAAATTTAAAATATTCCACTTCGTGAGAGTGTCATGTTGAGTTCAAGAGTAAGATCCACATCAAAACTATTAAATCAACTTATACTTTATATAGTAGCAAGTAAGAGTCGAACTTAAAGAGACTTATCAAATTCTTCAATCAAATAACTAATTAGAGTTTTGAGGAGAAGATTTAATTTTTATCTGAATAGATTAAAGCTTTAAAATAAGTAAATCATAAACCACTAGAAAACAATGAATAAAAAGACGTTAGCAATGACTTTATATTAGTTTCATTTATATGAGATGAATCATTGATTAAAATACTTTTTAGTAGTTGAATTAGGATTCTATATCAATGCAACAAATCCCGATTCCTATAAAAGTAGGTCAATTTCGTGTCAACGCAGCAAATTAACCCAAATCCAATTAAACAAATTTATAAAATCCAATGATCAAAATTGACCTACAATCTAATTTTCCAAATAAAGTTGTGCAAATCTCTTGAATCAATTCTCTATTATTTAATCAAAATCCAATTGAATTAATTAATAGTTACTGATATTGGTTACCGAACATCCAAATTCTGCATAACCCTAGTTGATCAATCATGCAAGTCAATTAATATGGCCATTAAAAATCGAAGTCACACAATTGATAGATTGAAAACAAAAATTGATCAAATACTAATAAAGATAGAAAATTTCCCCAATCAAAGATTGAGTTTTTAATTGAAGAGCATATTTCAAAATCCCATATAAACTATACCTAACAAATATTCTTACTAACTATAGAAAACTACTCACAATTCATAAAGAAAACATCATATAAAGATTTAAGAAGAGAGAGAAACTCATTAATCGGAAAATCGAAATATGAATAATCTTCAATCTTCAATCTTCAAGAAATATGAATAATCTCCAATATTCAATCTTGTAACTATTAATAAGGCTATTAGCATAGTTTTTCATATCCCAATCAACTTAGAAACATTATTGTTTAGCTTCTTGAAGATGGTTAGTGAGGCTTCAAAAATGTTGAATGAAGAGAGATGCTTTTACTTCTTTAACTGCGCACCTAATTGGTTTTTGAGCCATGTCCACTTCATATTGCATGAAAAAAACTTCTCAAAACTTTCATCTTTCTGTAATTTTTTCTAAACATGGCTCAAAACCTTCAAAATGTCTACAAACAAATATAAAAATGTAAAAAATTAATTTATGCACATAAACACATAATTAGCAAGCTTTTATCTCAATAATCAACATATAAAGCTCCTAAAAACCAAGCTAATTATGGCTCAATGACCGAGTTGAACTCCAAATTAATTAAGCCAAAGTACCAAAAAAATACCAATGGATTTGGGGGAAAAAAAATATTGTTTCACATAGGAGAAGAAACATTTCCTAAATGTTACAAGTTCAATTGGACAATATTGGATTGCTACAATCAAGGCATTAAAAAAGTTATCAGAAACATAATGAAGAGAGACAAAACAAAGAAAAATATACCAAGTAGGTTTAGGTAATCCAGTTTATTTTATTACACAAAAAGCAATAATTAACTTTCACATATGTTACAATATTTCTATTTCAGTTTGCATAAATATTTCAGACTAAACTTTTATACAACTTTTAATCAGAACTTTCAGTAATGGGAGCGTTCTTTGGCTTGATGAAAGCTTTCTCTTAGCGAGGTCATTCCCTACCAAAAACACTATAAGAAAATCATGTTTTTTTAATTCAATTTTCCGACGGATATTTCGATATGAAATTTGAGACGGATCTTAGACAGAATACCGACGGAAAGTACGTTTGACCGGACGTCTAAATCAGTTGCTATTTTTCGACCACTTTCCGACTAAAACGTGTTAGTTGAAGCAGGTATTGCTTCTTTGCATAAGTTTTATGTATCTTGTTCTTCTTATATAGTTCATGTTGATGGATCATGTTCCCCTTCATGTTTTCTATGCTTTGTAGTAAAGTTTTGTAAAGTAGTACTTTTTCTTCTGTATCTCTGGCTATTTGTCATTATGTTTGATTGATTGAACTTCTTACTTTCGCATCATTTGTTTTTCTATTTTATTGTTTCGTGAGAAACCAGTTTCAAGTATAAATGGTTAGAGAAATCAAACTAAAGTAAAACTTATTGTTTATTTTGTTGATATCTATTAGAGGACTTAAAATATTTTCTCAATCTAAGTTTGCTCACATTTATTTGTTTGATTCTCTTGTGATGCTGCAGTGCTTGCTGGCATGCTTATATGGAGAAGTCTCCAGACTTACTCATTGGTTAGTACTTAAAAACGAAAAAAAATTCTTACATTTTGCACAGTTGACTTGGATTGTTAACCATAGAATGTTGATGTTGATACAGACCAACAAACTATTTCTACTGGGCTTTTATGCTGCAATCAGGTACCATGAATTATTTGGCCTTTTCAAAGTCTTTTACTCTTATTAGGACATGACTTTAAGAATTTATTCATTTTGTACTTGTTATATTGGAGCTATTCTGCTAATGAATTTTTTTGCTCTTTTCCTTTGCAATAGTTTTGCAATGCTGTGCTTTTATTCCTATGTTGTCCTATCTGGATGTAATCCACCACCAAAGAAGAAGCAGTCTGTTGTTGTCCAGTCATGATGAGGCCAGATTAAATCTTGTTTCCATTCTGAAATTTTGTGTGTAACATATTGGATGTGGATTCTCAAGTGAATAAAGCTAGAGGCTATGTGGAGCTTAGTTTAAATTGTGGTGGTAGAATTTACTCAGATGGGTCGGATGATGTTGACATAATATTTACCTTTTGTAAAATAGAGACAGGAGTGGTTGTTGTTATGATATGATTTAGGATTGTAAAAAAAAAAAAACCCGACGGAATTGTGATTAATTATTTTAAAAATTAATATATATTACCAACGGATTTTCGACGGACGTATAATTATTTTTAAAATTAATAAATATTGGCAACGTTTTTCCGACGGAATTGTGATTAATTATTTTAAAAACTAATATATATTACCGATGGATTTCCGACGGACGTATAATTTTTTTTAAAATTAATAAATATTGGCAATGGATTCCCGACGGAAATATTTAAATTTTGTAAAAAAAAATTTCATAATTGCGACAATTTCCCTGCGGATTGATTTATTTTTGTGATGCTAAAAATTAAAAATTTAATAATATCCGTTGAAAAGCAGTTTGTAAGATCGACGGATCCGAGACGAAATCTTTTGTCATTGACCAATTCTCGTCGTTTACCTTGCCATCGAAATTCGGTCGTAAATAACGACGGATTACTCAGGCCGTTAGCATTACCGACTGCCTAATTTCCGACGGAATATTCGGTCGGTAATCCATCTAAAATCGTGGTCACAGACGAATTACCGACGAAAATGTCCGTTGAAAACAATGGTTTTTCTGTAGTGAAAGTTAGTCCTTGTGGTATTGCCAAATACACCAAAATCATGAGCCAAAGTTGCAAGGCACCGAACATCAGAATGTTTCTATAAAAAAATAAAAAAAAAAATAAAAATGAGAGTATTCAATAACATATTCAAAGGCTTCAGCTCCAAATATGCACTTGAGAAAAGAAAAGTAATCTTTGGAATATCAGCAGCATCCCTTAACGATAGTGGATAGCACAATGTGAAGGGTAGACTTGCCGCTGGCCTCATATTAATTTTCTAATTTCGCACCTAACTCTACTTGCATACATAGTCTTTCCAGAAGATGTATATATTTGCCCGTGTGCAAATAGGGATGTCAATGAAATGAGAATTAACAGGGATTCACTTCAATTCGTTCCGTTGAAGTTGGGGATTCCTCGAATTTAATGGGGCCGGAGCTGGGGATGCTTTTTAAAAAGTGGGGATTTTTCCCCGCTGAAGCCCCGCGGGGAAATCCCCGACTTCGACTTCAGTTATATTTTTAATAAAAATATTATTTTATCTCTAATATTTTTTTTAAAGAAAACTATCTTATCCATTTGATTATTTAAAAAATTAAATAAAATGAGTTTATATTATTGACTAAGTAATTGTTAGTCATATTATTAACTATATTAATATATTATTATTTATGTAAATATATGTGAACATTTTTTTAAAAAATGTAACTATAATTTATATTATTAAATATATTGATTTAAATAATTTTATATTATTAACTATATACTTAACTAATTATGAATTTATATTATTAACTTTTGTAGATTACAATGAGTTTATATTATTGACTAAGTATTTATTGATATCATGAGTCAAACGAGGTCAAAGCGGAGTCAAACGTGGTAAAAGCGAAGTCAAACGGGGTCAAAGCGGAGTCAAATGGGGTGGGGATGGGGCGAAGGCGGATGATGTAAAGCGGGGGCGAGACGGGGACGGGACCTCTTTTTAAATTTTTGAAGTGAAGTCGAGGCGGGAATGGGGATTAGTATTTAAAGTTGGGACTGGGTCGTATATTGGGGACTCCGGCCCCGATTCACCCCATTGTCATCCCTGTGTGCAAACCTATTATGTCACCATTAATTACCTCATCTCTCGAAATATATTTCTAGATGAAAATTGATGATCATCTGGAAAATATTTCAGTGTTATGTTTCCAACACTGACTCTTCCTACGACTCCTACAATAAGGCTAACAAAATGAACACCAAAACTTTATAAAATTTTAATCATAACTTTAAGTACAACTTTAACCACTTAATTCTTACTTACATCGAACCTTCAAATTAAATTTAAAAATATTAGAATTTTATTAAAATTTTAGTTTTCTTTATTTGTATAAATTAAATTTTGAGTTTTTAATTAGTTTGAATTATTTAACTTATTAGTTGTATTTTATTTAAATTGACAAATTTTTTTGTAATATATACGAATTGATATGTAGGTTCACATCAACACGATAAGTCGAGATATACCAATCCAAAGATGACACGTTTGATATATAAATTTTAGACAATTTATGCAAAAATTTGGAGGGAAAAAAATGGACAACACTATATTACTCCCACTGTCCTACTTAGATATACAACTATCATTTCTTATCAAGATTAAGAAGGCATGTTTAATGCTCTTGAAATTGTAAAAAATTTCTACACTGCTCCTACTTTGCTCTTATTCTATATTGACCCAACAATTAATTTTTCATTGATATACTAATTACACTTATTAAACCATTTTTTTCGTGACCCACCATAAATGCATGAAATGTTTTTTATATGAAAGTTTAATTATATTTAGACTCAAAAGAATTAATTGTTTTGTAATTATGTTACGAATTTCAAAACAACTCTTGAAAATGATTGATTGAGTGAATATGTTAAATAAATGGTAATTTTGTCCATTAAAAAAATTAAATATACTCTAAAAAAATAAATTTGTCTATAATTAGATACCAATGAAAATATAAATCAAGGTTATATTAGTAGGTCAAAAAGAGTATAAATGTTAGACTTATCCCAAACATCTCACTTGAAATATAAAAGTGCTATTAGAAAATTTTGAACTATTCAACCCCTTTTTACTAGGAGTGATAAAACGTGTTGTCCGATTCGACCCGAATGAGCCAAGGTAAAAATTCGAGTCGGGTTGACCCAACTCAAATTTTTACAAGCCTAAAATTTTACAATTCAACTATAATTCATACATGGACATGCTCGGGTCGGTCCGAAAGTGACAAAACAACATTGTTTTAAATTTAAAAATAACATTTTCTCATTTGGCTCTTGACCTGGCCTGAATTTCATTTCAATGGATCGACTTGATCGAGTCAAAGTAGAAATTTGAGCCGAGCCAACACGAATTTGATATGCCTATTATTATAAAGTTCAATACAATTTAAAAAACGGACTACACGAGCCGACTCATTGGGTCGGACTTAAATTGTCAACCATATTCTTTACTTTAGAAAAGAGAAGTAAATGGAAAATTTTAAATTGAGAGGACTCATTTTTCTTGGAAGATAACTGACATTTTTATAACTTACAAAACTCATCTAGTCTTTTTTAAAGTTTCGACATGGGATTTTGGACAACCCTATCTCTATTAATGACAGTCATACATGGATCCATTTTTTAAAACCATTTTTTACCCCTACTAAGAGATACGATAACTTCTTTTTGTTTTTTAAGTGTTACTAGTATGGCTTTTGAAATTAGCCAAACACTTTAGATGTTAGCAATATAAAATCCATACATTCCGCATGCGAACAACTAGTATATATTATAAACTTCTTTCACCATTCTATTATTATGAACAAGTGTCATCAATATATTTTGTCTTGTGTTTATTCTTCTTCTTTTTTTAAGAAGTTCAATCACTCTTTTTTACTATTTATCATCTCACTCATTATTTTTTTATTTTTTTACTACTTTATATATATACATATGCATATACATATATATATATATATATTGATTTGTAATATAAGTATTTTGAGTATATTTATTAAGTAAATTATAAATACTCAATTACACCATCATTGGCATCGTACATTCAAATCATAATAAGAATTAAATCAAAATTTAATGTAAAGAGCTTGAATTCTATCCATAATATATATATATATATATATATATATATTAAAATCAAGTCACTTTTTTTTATTACTTAGTCTATCTTTTTAATCATTTATTATCTCATTTATTATTTTATTTTTTGATTACTCTCTCTCACTCTCTCTCTATATATATTGAGTATATCAGTATATATATATATATATATGTGTATATAATATAATTATTTTGAGTATATTTCCAATGAGAAAATTATAAATACTCAAGTTTGCTGATTTTTAATAAATTTTGTATATTCATAAGAACTATATATATTTTGAAATCATAAATTTTAATTAAATATTCTATTAAAGAATCATATAGGAATTAGTATGATTTAATCTATTAATATATAAATTCTACCGAAATAGGATTTTTTTTGAGAAATATGAGAAACACAATTAGCTTTAATAAATGTATATATATCCCATAAATTTGGCTATTATATTTATGCATGAAATTTCACTTTTAGAAATCGAGATAACTTCTTTTTGTTCTAAATGAAAGGTTAATTCTCATTTGAATGACTTTAATTCTAAAATCAAAAAATTATTTTCAATCTTCGCTAAAAAATTAACGTCAATGCATTATTATATTTTTTGTTGACAAATGTCATCAACATATTTTTTGTTATATTTGTTTTAAAGTGAAACAATTTTGTTTTGACTTAGTCACTTTTTTATTTTATTTTTTGACTACTCTCTCTCTAAAAGTGATTCCTAATATAAGTACTTTGAATATATTTTTAATGAGAAAATTATAAACATTCAAGTTTTTTGATTTATAATAAATTTTATATATTCATAAATTTTAATTAAATGTTCTATTAAAAAATCATATAGGAATTAGTCTAAATTAATCTATTAATATGTACCCAAATAGGATTCTTTTGAGAAATATGAGAAACACAATTAGCTTTAATAAATTTATATATATCCCATAACTTTGGCTATTATATTTATGCATGAAATTTCATTTTTAGAAACCAAGATTACTTATTTTTGCCCAAAATGGATGGCTAATTCTCATTTGAATGAATTTAGATCTAAAATCGACAAAATTATTTTCAATCTTCGTTAAAAAATTAACTTCAATGCATTATTGTAAAATTAGATTGAATGTGCATATTTATTTTTTATTCTATTTATTATTATTGTTAATATTATTATATATATATATATATTATATTACAATTTTATTATTACAATTATGTAATTTTAATTATATGCCAATAACTATAAATTTTTATTTATATACTAAATCCCTTAAAAATAAAATTCTCATGCATTGCATTGGTGAACAACTATCCAAAAATTAGCTATTATATTGATAGATAAAAGTTTATCTCAAAAAAAAAATTTTATTCTTATTTCTCAAAAAGAAAAGTTGTTTCTTATGTGAATGAACTTTTTTTTTTAAAATCAACAAAATTATATTTCAATATTGATTAAGGGCCTACATTGCATGAGTATAATCGAAGAGACATAATGCATTTTTTACTCTCATTATTATTTTATATTTCCACCATTTCACAAAGATAGCCAGACATGTTTTTTTTCACACATATTGGAAAATGACGATTAGTTTAGTTGATATGTAAATTTTGATATATATTTTTACTTATATATCCTTACTAATTCTTAATTATTTAAATTATTCAAAAGCAAGTAAACTAATAACTTTTTCTTGAAAGTACATTTTTAAAGCAACTTTTTTACCTAATATTAATGGTTATAGACTTGTTTCTCCCTTACTTTATAGTTTAGTTTCAAAAAGTAATAATTAGGTGTAAAAAATTAAATATGAGATTCATATAGAAAGTGCACTATCTTTTTTGGATGACTAAAAATAAAATAATAGACTACTTTAATGGGACAGAAAGAGTAATTATTATATAAATTATATATTATAATTTTATTATTAATATTGTATAAATTTATTTATATGGAAAATATAACTATATATAATATATTTTTTATATATTAAATTCCTTAAAAATATAATTCCCGTGATAAGTGTCCTGCACGGGCGAATAACTAGTATGTAGTATCTATATACTGAATAATATAAAATATTTTATAAATAGTAATAAGTGTATCCTCTGATACCATTATATACACTGATGTGAAAATATTTTTAATTTAATGTTCATTATTTTACCTCAAATGTTTTAATAATTATGATTATATATCATTAATTAAATAAGGGTAATTTATAAAAATAATTGTCATAGTCATTTTTCAATACGTTTCATAATATTTTGGAAAAACAAAGTTGATAATTGAAATGGAATGAAGTAAGCATTAAAGGAATTGGCTCAAGTCATACATGTAATTAAGCCCTTATTGACATATTATTGCATACATCAACAATATTAGTCTCATCTATATCAAAATGAGAAAAAAATAGTATATTTAATTAGTATTTAAAAAATAAATTATCCTTTCTCAAAACTTGAAAATATAAAAAGAAAGCCAATTATTGAGTTTAAATACTCCCTCCATTTGGAAATAGTTATCAAATTAAAATAAGGCACAATAATTAAGGAGTTACCCAAAGTAATAAAAATATAAATTAAAATGACTATAATAACATTATGTTTTAAAATTAATATTGTGTTAAATTTATCTCGTTCTTCTTCCTAATTCACCTTCATTTTTTTTTTAAAAAAAAGGGGAAAGAAATGAGAGACATAAATCTGACCTTTAGTATATGAAAAAACATGAGCACATAAAAAAACAGTAGGGAAGTCAAGTCTATCCAAGTATATTAAAGCACATGAATGTCATGAAGTATAAATAATGTGTAACTCTATCGTATCCATCCCTCATAAGCCTCTATCATATCCATTCCACATAAGCCAAGTTGTCAGTCACCTTGTGCCTATGTGAGAAATTCTATCTCTATCAAAATAGATCATCTGCTGAAGCTTCTATTAAAATTTGATGAGGAAAACGCATCAAAGGATGCATATATTTTTTAATCATATTTTGAAAATGAAGAACAATAATGATAAAGTACATTATATTATAATCAATATGATGAATGATATTGATAATTTTGGTAATATTTAACATTATAAATTTATTATGAACATTATATTAATATCAAGAATTTAGATTATTTGTTTTATGAATTTTTATTGGTTTTCAAAAGATTTGTTTTCTTGCATTAACAAGACAAGAATTATTTTAAGAGTATATAACTTTTTCTGTGTGAATTTTCTTTTATTTTTAAAATAAAAATATATAAAAGTATCAACAAATCCAAAAAATGTCTTAAATGAAAATATCAATAGAGTCCTAATAAATCTATAAAAGTCACATAGAATTTATAAAATGCATAAAAATATCATACTTAAAAAAGTCTATAAAAGTCGTCTCAATTAAATATACCTCCTAAAAAACTAAACAAATATTTTATTTAATAAAACAAAAAAATAAAAATAGAATGTTTAAAAAAATGACACACAATAGATTATAAAGAACTCGAACCTAATTACATGAGATTGACATATATTCCATCCGAACTGAAAATCTTATCAATTTAAGATATGATTCTAAGAATTTAAAAAGTGTTCAATTTATAAAAACATAATATAAAATGAATTGAATATCCCAAGATTTTGTTTAGAATATAACATCAACTATATTATTTTCCATAAAAAAAAATCTCAAAATAATTATTATACCTCCATAATTTCTATGGCATTCAAATTTTAAATTTTCTTCTAATCCAAGTATAGGTTCCACATATTCACATAAATACTTTTTTATTTTTTTTAAATTAAAAATACAATTTCAAATAATTTATTACTTATATTTATATATTTTACATTATTATTAATAATGTGAAACCCAAAAAATATCATATCAAACTTTTAATTTCTAATAAAAAATTATAATGCAAACACACAAAAATTATTCTTATTTAAAAAACAAAACAAAAAATACTTTTAAATTTCAATCGAAATTCACCATTGAAAAACCTAAGGAGGGGTGAATTAGATTTTTATCCAATTTTTCAACATAATTCAATAAAACACCTCTTTGACAACAAATATCAAACACTTGGTGTGCTAGTTATGTGAGAAATAATGCGTTCAAATAAAATGCAGAAATTAGAGCAATGAACATAATGATTTATAGTGGTTCGGTTTATCTAACAAAATCAAATCCACTACTTTGAGTTACCTACTCAATGATTTATCAAATCCCTTCACTAATCAAATAAATGAGATTACAAAAGACACTAACCCAATTCACCTTAGGGTTTTACAAATAACCTCTCAACCAATCAAGGCTCACTTAAGTTTTACAACATAGTGTTGATTATACAATAATCTCACCACTCTCCTTAGTGAATCCTAACAATACAATTCAATTCAAGGTTCACCCAAAGGTTTTACAAACAAACCTTGAAAACAAAACAACCTACACAAGGCTCGCCCTAACACTTAGGGTTTTATGCTACTTGTAACATTGATACAATTACATTCAATAATAAGAGTTTGATAGACATCACCTTAATGTGAAGATATATCAATTTGAATCACAATCACCTCTTTGAGTAATGGCTTGCCAAGATTGCTCAAAATTAACCTTTGAATGTAAAAACCCTTATTGAATAATTTTAACAAGATTGATGTTTAGAAAGGGTTTTGGAATGTTTCTAAGATGTTATAGAATCAAGATATACAATGTTTTCACTCAAAAATTATTCTTAGAATTTCAAAAGTTTTGGTATTTAAAGGTTTGTTTCCAACGGTAAAAAAATAAGCTGTTGGAAACCCATTCAGGAGAAGTGCGGTCGACCGCATATGAGATGGGTCGTCCACACCATCATCCACAAGCTCACTGGACAACCTTTGGATGATGATTTTCATCTTGCGGTTGACCTCACCTCACTTGCGGTCGACCTCACTTCACTGCGGTCGACCGCATAGTCCTCCATAGATTGACAGATGAGCAAATTTGAAAGCACATGCATCCATAAAATAAACTAACTTGTGAACGATACCTTGACCACTTTAGGTCAACTGAAACATGTTCATTTGTGTATCAACAATACTCTAACACACAAATGATGATTTCAATCAACAATATAAGTTATGGTATCAATCCAACAAGAGTTTATGAACCATTTAAGTTTTGAAATCACGATGCATGATTTTCGAAATACCAAAACATATTTTAACATATTAAAAACATTTTGAAATAACGTTTTAAGTTCATATAGCAACCTTTAGAAACTATTACTCAATTAGAGGTAAAACTAGATATATCAAAATATATTAAACTCTAAAACTATACCTCTAGTTCCTATCTAATCCAATAAAAGCTTGTCTTCAAATCTTGATAATCTTGACTTGTATACTTCCTTGAAGACTTGAAATATTGTCCTTGCATGAATTAAATTATGAATCTAAAAACTCTATCACTTGTCCAAACAAGGCATTAGTCATCATCAATGTTTGTCATTAATAAAAATTAAGACATTAAAAACTTTAGGCTTTCGACCATTATCAAGGCATTAGCTGGACTCATTATGTCTTTCCGGTCTGGTTATTCATTCAAGACGTAAAATATTACTGGTAGTTGAAAATCTATAAATATTCAATGAATTTCAATGTGTGACATTGAATAGGGTAAAGTGGAAATAAAGCTACTTATCCCATTGATTATGAAATTGAAAAATAATTTTCAAATTGAGTAAATTAAAACAATAGAAATAAATATATTTGACAATTATTCCTTCAATAAAAGATCATGATTGCTAAATAACACACCATTGCTCAATACCGTGCTCTTTAATTACCAAAGTACCCCTAACCCCATTTGACCTTCTCTCTCTTCCCTTTTCACTCCCTCATTTTTTTGTTAGAGAAGAATATGTGGCTTGATCTAACTTTTAATGTTTCTTTTCCTGAAAAATGCATATTAAGATTAATTTTCACCATCTATTCATGTTTATCTATGTTTTTCAATCCAATTCACCTTAATTTTATGCGAATTTGTTGAGAAATATATGTTTATATATGTACAAGTTTTATGTGATTTTTTGTTTATTTTGTTGTTAAAATTGTGTAAAATGAGTTGTAATGTGTTAGGTAATGATAGAGTTGTATTCAGATATCATTTTATTTCTTCATAAGTGTTGAAAATTGGTTGAAAAAAAATCTATTTTGGAGTATGAATTGCGTTGGAAGTTGGCCTCCCCGGTTGGAGTTGTCCAGGCCATTTTTATTGTGCCTGGTGGTCGACCTAACTGAGAATATTTTCAAATGCTTGGAATAATGCAACCGGTCACAACTCTTTATTGTCCAAACTGTTATTTCCAGGCATTGCAATGTGGGATATCTGCTAAGGTTTTTCATTTGGGCCATCGCCATGGAAAGACTGGGTAGTGGGTAGTGGGCTAGTGGCTGCCACTAAATAATGTTTCTTTTTTCTTTTTCTTTTAAGGGAATGAATTGCTTAGATTGATGATGCTAGATATTCTCAGAAAATAGGGATTTTGGTGATGTGTCTGCATGAGATAATGCTATTCAATTTCGGTGGTTTGTGTAAAAATAAAATAAAAATACAAGTCTTTCATTTAAGGGAGTATGTTTTTAGAGAGAAAAATAACGCAAAATACATAAGGGCAAAAGAGTAAAAAGTTTAGCAATTCTCATAAAAGTTATAGTCCCTCTATCTTAAGAAATTTGGTTAAAATTTTCAACTTAAATCGTTTTAAACCTTTAACACATGTATTAATGATCATTTAATGTGAGTATATTATACTTAAGATACTCTTAAATTTAATTTTTCCTCTTTCATTTATGGCTACCCTTTTTACTTTGTTTTAAGAAAGAGGACTCTAGAAAACGTATCCAAATTTATCACTAAATATAAAACAACTTATATTTAGGACAAAATATTGAAACTAAAACAAAGATAATGGAAGTATATTTGTTGTTCTAATTTATTTATTAATTTTTTAAATCAATGTAGTAATTAATATCCAATTCGTGTTTTATCCTTACATTTACGTTTACATTAAACTTTTGGAGTAATTAATACTTTTATTCATATATACATTGGAAAATGTAACAAAATAGTGAAAAAAGTCAATGAAATAATTTGAGAAAGAAGAAAGTCTTGATTTATGTTGTAAATGTAAAGTTGTTAACCAGCTGAACTATTCTTTAGCAACACTCATTCGATCTTGTTCGTATTCGCTAATATCACGTTCATTTAACAATCAAACGAACTCAAATACAAATTTTTATTTGATTATTATTTAGACAAACATGAATATGTTCACAAACATATTCTAGCATTTGCAAATAATATAATTAATATAATATATAATATATTTAATTTAAAATAATATTTATTTGAGCTCAAACTGAAACTAACCAAATTATTCAAACTTAATTCATAAACTAAACGAGCCAGATACAAATGAAATTTGAATTTTACTAACTAATAGTGGAACTAGCTTGAACAAAAGAATTTTACTAACTAATAACCAAATGAGCATGAACATAAGATTTAGTTCGAATTAATAAAAGAACAAAATATTCATTCTAATAATAAATGAATGAAATAAAAATTCAGAAATTAAATTCAGTTCAATTCAATTACAATCCTACTTAGAAGTTATGATGGAGAAGAAAGAAATGGATAGTGAGATAAAACAATAATGGATAGTTAATTCTTATGCATAGTTGGTATAGTCACTTTAACTTATATTTTAATAAATTTTAGTGATTCTTTAATTTACTTATCTAATTTAAATTGACAAAAGTTTTAGGATGAAAGAAAATACATCTTTCAAGAACTCTACCAAAAAGCTTTGACAACAAAACAGAATCAATCCAAGTCTCAACCTCTATGCATATATTAATACCAGTTACAATCCACTTTTGGCAATTGAAAGATTGAAATTTGATATTCTAAGATATAAATCTTTCCCAGATCCTTGTGCTAGAAATGATTTTAGTGGTTTTGCACTAAGACTTTTTGAGTTTGTAAGCTGCCATAAGTGCAAGTATGAACATACATAAGAAAGCTAGATAGGATAATACAAGAGCTGTGAACGTTCTGTGACAGAATGTTTCCACATGAGAACAATAGGGAGACCAAATCTGGAGAAAATTTATCCCTTGACCATATTTTGCCAGATACTTTTCTCCAGTCACTGCTGCACATCCTGCTATTGACACTAACGCCATTACCTGCCAAAACACAAGATTCCAGTGATTCTTTTCCTTTTTTCTGTTTTTTTCTCACAATAATCCTCTAGAACCCCCTACAAAGAACTACAGAATTTTCTCAGAGTAATGCTGTATAAAACTCTAGAAATTGATTCAAGATTCTATTTGAATTTCAGAAATCTAGTTCCAAACAGCATTAATTTAACACACAAATTAAGGAAACAAAACTCATCAACTGAAATAAATCTGATTACCATATCGTGCAAGAACAATTGAAAGTAGTTCTGGGGATATGATTTGGAACCTTTTAAAGCATAGACAAGAATCAAAGAGCCGAGACAGAGAGAACCCACAACAGCATTTGCCCCAACTTGGAACCTGGAAAATTGCAAACCCCAAGAAATACATCAAACAGAAAGCTTCAAATTTTCAACCCATCTATTTTCTTGGGATGCAGATCCAAGATTTTGCTGAAAGTCTTACCTCATTGGAGGTGAGCCTCTGTAGTCGAATTCCTCAATCAACCCATAGTCTTCTAGGGATTCCCTAGTTGTAACCGCTGTGATGATAGCAGCCATGGTAAATGCAACCACCGAAATCCTCAGAGTGAATTGAACCATGAAGAAAGTTCTTGAAGATGAAGGTTGATTAGCCATTATCAGCTTAGCACTGAAAAATCAGCAAGGTTTTGGGCAATGATTTGTACTACAATCCTAAATGCATTCTCTGAAAATTCTGATAGAAACAATGTACAGTGAGAGAATTAAGTGAAATGATCTTTTGAAGAGGAAAAGAGGAGTGTTAGGAAATAGGAATAAATAGCCACTGAAAAACCAGTAGTTTATAACACTGGAAATGGGTAGATACATCCAAAAAGATCATACCAGTGAGCATTTATTATATGAATAGTCATATAGGAAATGACATTCACAGTTAGAAAACTCATTTATTACTACTGCATAATGCCATGATAATTGAATAGCAATTTGGTGGAGGTTTTAAATGAGTTAGTAACAGTAAGTTTTACCTTGAGTTTGATTCGTATTGAGTTCCAAGATGACAATTTTTTTTAAAAAAAAAGATTTTAAAAAGTGAAATAATATACAAGAATTTACGTGGTTAAATTGATGTGATATATATTCTCGTTCAAGATGAATTAAGAGAATATTCTTTTCCTAATTATAAGATGTGTTATTATTTTTTATATGTTATTTTCAAGTTTATTTTTTACTTTTTATTTTATTGATAGAGAAAATGTAATAATAAATACTTCATTATTTAAAAAAAGATTAAAATAAATAAGAACTATAGTGAAAAATAAAATAATTTATTGATGAAATTATCTAAAATATCTTATAAAATTGAAGGGATGGAGTATATAGGAGATCGATTTTTTTGTTTATTAGAGAAATGATCAAAAGTACATTGTATATTCCAAAATCAAGTATACATTAAGGGATGGCAATAGGGAGATACAAGCCGAGAATAAGATATCTTATCATAAGATATCTTGTCCAAATTATAATTCATTCGTCCACAAAGATAGGTTAATATTTTTTTTTAAAAAAAGAAAGAAAAAATCTAATTCTTGTTACTATACCCTTATTTAGTTGATTACATTAAAATTTAAATTTTTTTTGTTGAAGAAAGCTTTATCCGTACCTCCAAGAGGAATTAATTCAGTGGAGGGTGAAGGTTAAACAAATAAATTAAAAATATACGATTAGATAATTTTAAAGATAGGAATTTAAAAAGTTATATATTAACATTGTTTGACCATTGATGGAATAGGGGAAAAAATAAATGAACCGTCAAAATGATAAGTGCACTATAATTAGTAACATTCAAAAAAAAGAAAAAGAAAAATGAGTTTATATTTATTGGATGGAGTAAGTATTAAAATAATCAAAATAAAATCTAAACGTTTTATTTTCAATATAAGAAAATTTCATAAACTTTTATTTGCAATTAGTCATTATTTATTATAATTTTTATTTAGTATAAAAAAAAAAAGGTAACAATAGGGGACAACATAGGACAAAGGGGAAGAACTCCCCGACGTCCCCCTTCTTGTCTCCACTTGGTAGGCCAAGATTCAAGGCCCATCCCTATTTAAACTTGGAAACAATCAATTTGAATTATATCCCATGATGCAAAAGCCTAATGCTCTACCCAACTCCATTCAATTCAAAAATTGGTAAAAAAATCAACTTAAACTCCAAAATCAAATATACTCATCAAATATGCGGGGAGAATCTTAGTATTAAGTCATTTGCCCTGCAAAATGGTATCCAAATCAAGTTTTCTTGTACCTTTCATGAGCAAATGATGAAGTAGAGAGAAAGCATAGACATGTAGTGGAAATGGGCTTTATTTTACTCCCCTTGCTCAAGTTAGCATGCCTCTATAACAATGGGAGGAGGCTTTCCAAACATCTGCTTTTTCTCATAAATAGGCTCCTTACAGCCCACTTTTTTCATTATGTTTCACCTATTAAAAAATTACTTTGGCAAAACTCCTAGCTATGAATCGCTCAAATGTTTTGGCTGTACTAGTTTTTCCTGTCTCGGACTATATCAAATCACAAATGTTTTGGGCTGTATTCGGTTATAGTGAACATCAAAATGTCTAAGTCCTACTGGAAAAGTCTATATAACCAACCAGGCACATAGTTTGCAGAATTTCCCTTCAAGAAAGGGTTCCTTGATACAGAAAAATCTGAAAATCAGGTTACCAATTTACCCACCAAACTGGTTGATTCCTCCAACAGTTCCTTACACTTCTTCTGTCTTCTTTCAGTCAACTGAATCCAATCTCCAGGCAACCCACTTGAAGTAGGCAGCTTCTTCTGCTGAGCCTGAATCTTTACAACCAATGAGTGTTGAGAACATACAGCCAGAACTGGATGAAAATAATGTTACTGCCAGTGCTGGAACAGAGGTAATGCATCCATGTAGAAATACAATAGGAAATAGGCCTAAATATCAAAGAGTACAAAATCAACACAGGGGTATCAGATCAGATGATAACCAGATCAAAGGCATGAATTAACAAACCAAAACCTATCCTGCTAATTACAATTTTTTTTGTCAGCAGAACAACAATAGCCCAGTGAACCATATTCAATAGAAGAGGTCTTGAGATCCAAGCTGTAGAGATGAGCAATATTGGAGGAAGAGATAAATGCATTGAAAAGAATAATACTTGGGTCCTTGATGCCCTATGCACCTTCAATGAACATTGTAGGAAACAAGTTGGTTTATAAGGTGAAACAAAAACAGTGATGGAATATTCCAAAGAATTAAAGCAAGCCTTGTAGCTATTATCAAACCCTTGGAATAGACTCTCTAACACATTAAGTCCAGTTTTAAAGCCCTCAAAGAGTACGAGTTAATATCACTGCACTCCCAACATCTCAAAATATATCATCCTAGAAGCAAATTCTCTTTTATCTCAAAATATAATATGATTTGATACTTTTTAACATTATTTTATGTTTTATTTTCAATATTACTTCTACTTATCTTATTTCTCATATTAAATTATTTTATTTTAAAAAAAGAATAGACACAATAAAATATCTCTTTAATACGTGTGTAATTTATTCTAAAATCTTGCTTCCTCTATCCCATTAATATAGACAGACTCATTTTTCATACAAATCAAGAAGACATGGTTTAATGTTGTTAAAATTCTAAACTTTTTTACACTTTTCATACTTTACCCTTATATTAGAATTGACCTAATAATTACTTTTTTATTGAAATACAAATTACATTTGATAAACTTTTGTAACCCACCATAAACACATGAGTTTTTTTTAATATGAAATGTTTAATTATATTGGGACTAAAAATAATTAATTGTGGTGTAATTATGTTTAGAGTTTCATAACTATTATTGAAAATAAATGGTTGATTCAATATATTAAATAAGGACAATTCTATCAATTGAAAAATTAACTATAATAAATTGAAATATAATTTGAAACAAATGAAAATAGAAATCAATTGAGAAAGGGGAGTTTATTGAGTATCTAAGAAAATATAAATAACGCTTTCCTAAACTATGTTCATTAAAGCTTTTTGGGAATTGAAATATCAAGAGACAATGCTTGGTTGTCTCAACCAAACAAAATACATTGAAGATCTGCTTCTTAATAAAATTTCAATGCTCAACACTGAACCGTGTCCCACTCCTGTTGTTAAAACTTAAAAGGAAGACAGCTTTCTATGATGCTGAACTGAGCATCTCGTATTGGAGTTGCATAAAATGAAATTCAACTCAATTAAGAATTGAAAGTCGAGAGAGAGAGAGAGAGAAGAAGAATTCCCAAGTAGGATGTGAGAGTTGTTTGGGGAGTAACTCGATTGATAGTTGCATTGGGAAAAAAGTGGATTCGCCATTAATTGTGATAATATTTTATATTGATTTTATCCAAAAATATAAGTTGCATAGATTAAAAAAAAATTCTTAAAATACTTTTAATTATTATGTTTTGAAAAGAAAGTTGATTTTGATAAGAAAAAAATATAGAGATTTTATCTTGAAAATAAAAAAGAGATGAAAGAAAATATATAATAAATAAGAATAAAAATTGAAAGTCAACGGTGAAATATAATAAATTATATTATGAGACAATAATAAAATCATCCAACAATTTATATTTGTGAACAAAAGGAGTTTGAAAGTTTAATTATGAAAAATTAGCTCACATGGTCATGATGTTTGATGTTTTAACGTTAAAATCTGAAATATTTAATATAATTACATATAAAATCGGGTATATTGTAAAATTGATCCAACGGAGTCTTTTTTACCTAAACTATGTCGGATTCCAGCCAAGAATGTCGTGTGATCATCCCATGATTACTGATTAAAGGTATATATGGCAAACTACTCTTCGAAAGTTTAAGTTAAATAAAAAAAAAATTAAAAAAAAATCTTCAGCCATCTTCTCCTCCCTCTTTTTATCTGTTCCCCTCTCCTTCTTTCCTTATCTCTTCCCTCCATCCAGAAATTGTTCCTCCCCTCTTTTCTCTGTCTCATGTAGCATCTCTCACGCTTTCAAATCCATATTTCCTTCACCATCTACTCTTTTTCTTCCTCTCCTCCTTTTCTTCTTCGCAAGAATCAAAACGAGGAAAAAGGTTTTTTTAAAAAAAGGAAACATACCTTGAAGAACTAAAGACACCATAGAGGTCGAAAGAAAAAAACTGAAAAAACATGCGCATGATAACGGGTTAAAAAGGTGTTGACATCAACATTATCTCAAGTCATTTGGCATACAGTATCACATTATCCAGAAATGATGAAGATTCAAAGCACAAAATTGTTTTGTTCAGATTTTTTACTTCTCCAAAGTAGATTGAATCTTGTGGAAGATATCCATATGTCTCTCTAATACCTCAATTTTCTGATTGAAGTAGTGATATCTCATCATACCAAAGGAAGAAAACTCCCCCACTTAACGTATAAGCAACCAAGAGCTGATTCTGAATAGTTCTGAGGTCAAAATCCGATCATTATGCTGGGCACGGTTAAAATAATTGTCTAAAATAAATATTAAATAAAATAATTAATAAATAAATGACATCAATAATTTAACGTCGTTCATCCATAATTTTGAACTGCGTTCACCTCTCAAACTCCAAATTTCTTTACACTATAAAATAATTCTAGAGGCAATACAAAGTGAAATAAAAATAGTGGTATTCGAGTATTTTTCAAAAATACCCTCAAATAATTTATTTTCACTATTTTTATCACTTCCCTTTTTGAAAATAATTCTAAAAACTCACAAAATAAACTCTCATAAAACTTGCTTCTTCAGAAAACTTCTCTAAATAAATTGAAGCTTGAATTGAAATTGGATGATTTGAATGCTTAGAATCTATGTCTATTTATAAGCAAATGTATCACACGATTTGGGCAATAATCAATATATGTCCACATTTTTCATAAAAAAAAACAGTTATATATTTATTTACTTATTCACCTAAATTAGATAATTATTCACTAGTTGGGCAAAGCCCACAATAAGAAAGGACTACCAACGAATCTCTCCTTCCCGACTACATCGAGGGCTTCACCATTCTGGCAGCTGATCGACAGAACTCAAACTTTTCTTTGAACAAAATTTTTGTTAACATATCTGATCCATTTTTATCTGTATGAATCTTGTCAACATGTAGTAACTTCTCATCCAATACATCTTTGATCTAATGATATTTCACATCAATATGCTTAGATCTTGAATGAAATGAAGAATTCTTCCCAAGATGAATAGTACTCTGGCTATCACAAAATAATTGATACTTGTCTTACTGTACACCAAGTTCTTTTAAAAACTTTTTCATCCATAACAACTCTTTACACACTTTTGTTGCTGCAATAAACTCCGCTTCAGTAATAGAAAGAGCAACACATTTATGTAATCTTGACTGTCATGATACGGCTTCATCTGCAAATATAACTAAGTAGCCTGAAGTACTTCTTCTTGAGTCTATGTCACCAGCCATATCTGCATCGGAATAACCAACCAACACAGGTTTGATATCTCCAAAGGATAAACAAATTTTGAAAGTACCTCGAAAATACCTGAAAATCCATTTTACTGCAGCTCAATGTTCTTTTACAGGATTTGAAAGAAACCTACTAACAACTCCAACTGCGTGAGCAATATCTGGTTGTGTACATACCATAACATACATCAAACTTCCAACTACTGAAGCATATAAAATTCTTTTCATATCTTCATTATCTTTATCTGTGGAAGGGCACTGCTAATTACTTAGCTTAAAGTGATTAGCAAGAGGACAACTAATCATTTTAGCTTTATTCATATTAAATCTTTGAAATACTTTTTCAATGTAATTTTCCTGTGACAACCACAGTTTCTTGGCACCTCTGTTTCTGATGATATTTATGCCAAGAATCTGTTTTGTTGAACCTAGGTCTTTCATGGCAAAAGACTTTCTCAATTGCTCTTTCAAATTTTCAATTCTGAAAACATTCTGGCCAACAATCAACATGTCATTCACATAGAGTAAAAGAACAATGAAATCACCTTCAGAGAATTTCTGCACAAAAACACAATGGTCTAAAGTAGTCTTTTTGTAGCCTTGTTCTCCCATAATAGATTCAAACTTTTTGTACCATTGTCTCGATGCTTGTTTCAAGCCATAAAGACATTTCTTCAGTCTGCAAACACAATCCTCTTTTCTTTTTTGCTTGAAACCCTCTGGCTGCTCCATCTATATTTATTCTTCCAAATCACCATGTAAGAAGGCAGTTTTGACATCCATTTGCTCAATTTCCAAGTCAAGACTCGATGCTAACCAAACACTGTTCTGATGTATGTCATCTTCACAACTGGTGAGAAAATCTCATCAAAGTCAATTCTTTTTCTTTGATGAAATCCCTTGACAACTAGTCTGGCTTTGAATCTTGGACTGGAACAGTGTTTGATTCTGAACACCCATTTATTTTTCAAAGCTCTTTTGCCTTTTGGTAGCTTTACCAATTCAAACGTCTTATTCTTAGGCAATGATTTTATTTCATCTTGCATGGCTTCAATCTACTTCTCTTTGGATTCATAGTTTATGGCTTCTTCAAAGCTTTCTGGTTCTTCCCCATCAGTGAGTAACACATAATCACTGGTTGAATATATTGTAGAAGGTTGTTTTGTTTTATCACTTTTTCTTAGAGGAACTAGGAAGGCCACAGGTATTGGTTCTGGCTGATGAATATCATCTTTTTCATCTTCATAACCAACTTTTATGAGAGCATCATCTTCATTAGGTAAATTGACTTGACCTTCTTCTCCAACTTGTCTTGGCATCAGTGTTGGAGGAATTAATTTTAGATCTAATGAACCATCACTGGAATCAGGAACATCCTTCTTCATTTTGTCAATGTCTTCAATGGTCTCATTTTCAATAAACATGACATCATAACTTCTGATGAGTTTCTTGTCAACTGAGTCATAAAACCTATAGCCAAATTGATCTTGACCATAGCTAATAAAAATACACTGTCGTGTCTTGACATCAAGTTTGGATCTCTCATCTTTGGGGATATGTACAAATGTTTTGCAGCCAAACACCCGCAGATGACCCATATGAAACATTATGTCCTGACCATACTTTTTCATGAACATCCAATTCAAAAGGGATATATAGTGAATGATTCAATATGTACGCAACTGTGTATAGAGCTTTACCCCAAAAGGTCTTAGACAACTTTTTATATGAGAGTAAACATCTGACTCTCTCCATCAAAGTTCTATTCATCCTCTTAGCCATGCCATTTAACTGCGGTGTTTTCGAAGGTGTTGTCTGATGCTGAATACCATGTTCTTTGCAATAAGCATGAAATGGTCCAATGTATTCTCCACCATTATCTGTCCGAATGCACTTCAATTTCTTCACAGTTTGTCTCTCAACTGAGGCATAAAATTGTTTAAAGACATCTAACACTTGATCTTTTGTCTTCAAACAATACACCCTTGTCTTTCTTGAATGGTCATCAATGAAAGTCACAAAATACTGAGCATCGCCAAGTGACTTAGGCATTGGTCCGCACAAATCTGAATGAACCAAATCTATCACATTCTTCATTCTAGAAGGAGAGAAACTTTTGAAAGTAACCCTGTTTTGCTTGCCTGCTAAATAGTCAGCATATTTCTCCAAATACGTTTTATCTATATTAGGTAACATATTCTTCTTGACAAGACTTACCAATCCCTTTTCACGCATATGATAGTGTCTTTTGTGCCATAATTCAACAACACCATCTTTCTATACAGTACTTACAATGTTAGTTGAGAGATTTGCATTCATTGCATACACCATGCAACCTTTAGTACCTCGGGCCACCACCATGCAACCTTTAGTAAGCTTCCACTGGCTATTAAAAAATGTATTACAAAAGCTTATATCATCAAGCTTTCTTGTAGAGATTAAATTCAGACGAATATTTAGAATATGTCTGACATCTCTTAGGACTAATTTGGTGTCATTCTCAGTTTGCAAGAAAACGTCTCATGTGCCAACAACTTTTGACATATTATCATTTCCCATCTTGACTATGCCAAAATGTCATGTTGTATAAAATGAGTACAATTATCTCCGAGATGTAGCATGAATAGTAACACCACTGTCAATCACCCAATTGGTCTCTTGGGATGCAATATTGACAATATCTTCATCATAAACGACATGAAATTCGTCGTTAATGGTATGTGTTTATTCATCATTAATGTTGTTTTCCTTGTTTTTGTTATTCTTCTGTTCACTTTTGAACTTTTGACAGAACCTTTTTATTTGACTCTTCTGTTTACAGTAATGACCTTCAATATTGACATATTTGTTTCACTTTCCTTTGTTCTTTCCTCTAGGGTTCTGTTATCTAGATTGACTCATTCCCCTGGAGTCTGCCACCAAAACATCTAGTGGTGAAGAAGAAGAAATTTGTGATCTCCTTTTCATTTTTTCTTTTAAGATTTCACTTTTAACAAATTTCATATTTACTACATCATCTGGTGCAGTGTTGGTGACTGAGATCTTCAAAGTTTCCCATGACTTTGGTAAAAAGGCTAGTATCATTAGAGCAAATACTTCATCATCCAGCTTTATACCCAATGTAGACAGCTGGTCCATAATACATTGTATCTCGTTCAGATGGTCTATTACAGTAGTTCCTTCATTGTATTTCAATTGCATTATTTTTGTCAGGTAAAATAATTTATTATTCCCCGATTTTGATGTATACAATTGTTCAAGTTTACTCCATAGCGTTCGGGTATGAGTCTTATTACAGATGCAGTTATAGACATTGTCTTCAACATATTGACGGATGAAACTACATACCTATTCATGCTCAAATTCCCACTCTTCATCTTAATTTCCTTCAGGTTTAACAATTGCAAACAGTGATACATGCAATTTCATCACAAATAGAAGATCCTTCATTTTGTTTCTCCACATGTGATAATTTGTGTAATTTAAGTTGATCATCTTGGTGCTCTTTGCCTCCATCGTGATAGACATTAATTTCAATAAAATCTTTTATGATGTGGAAGATCAGTTAAAGCTGCAACTACAGAGCATACTAAGAGTTTTATGGAACTAACAAACAATAGCTCTAATAACCACTTGTTGGGCACAATGAAAATAATTGCCCAGAATAAATACTGAATAAAATAATCAAGAAATAAATGACATCAATAATTTAATGTGGTTCACCCTTAATTTTGGGCTATGTCCACATCTCAAACTCCAAATTTCCTTCCACTGTAAAATAGTAGGTACAAAGAAAGTTTTCTTTAAAATAACAATTTTAGAGGCAATACAAAGTGAGATAAAAATAGTGGCACTCGAGTATTTTCCAAAAATACCCCCAAATAATTTTTCTTCACTATTTTTATCACTTCCCCTTTTAAAAATAATTCCAAAAGCTCACAAAATAAACTCTCATAAAACTTGCTTCTTCAGAAAACTTCTCTAAATATATTGAAGCTTGAATTGGAATTGGATGATTTGAATAGGCAAATGTATCGCATGGTTTGGGCAAGAATCAATATATGCCCACATTTTTCACAAAAAAAAAAGTCATATGTTTTCTTTGCTTGTTTACCTAAATTAGGTAATTCTTCACTAGTTGGGCAGCCCACGATAAGGAGGGACTACCAACAGATTAACCTACCATAACCTTAGTATTCATTCCTCTACTCAAACAAGCATTATCTATATTTAACCACAATTCATATCACTTTATACAAACAGTTAAATTACAAGCTTTTAGCACACTTCATCATGTCATTTGAATGAAATGAGACTTAGTAGAAGATTTTGTTAAGAATCTGCACAACAACATAAGAGGGAGAAGAGATAATAAGGGTGAGGATCTGGAAAAAGGGAAGAGATAAGTGAAGAAGGAGAGAGATAAATCAAAAAAAGACGGAGAAGAAGGTGGCTGAAGTTTTTTTTTTTTTTAATTTAAACTTTTGAATAGTGGTTCACCATATATACTCTTGAGATTAATAATAATGTGATTAGCACATTCATTACATTCTTGGTCAGAATCAGCACAATTTCGATTAAAAAGATTTCGTTTAATCAATGTTAAAAAATAAGAAATTTTATATGTCAATATTAAAGATTTTGGACTTTGAGTGCTAAACTCTCAAATATACAAGATTATATGGACTAATTTTCCTTAATGATTTATGAGTTTCATCATTAATTAATTACTATAATTTTATTCAAAATATAGGTATTTGGTAGTTGATCAAAATATTTTTATTTAAATTATTATTGATTGTATTTAAAAAAATGCACTAAATTTACTTTTAAACGATAAATATTGAGGGTATTTTAAAAATATTTCATAAAAAATAAACATTTGAAATAACATTCTTAATCCACGTGAAAAAATCAAATAAAACTATCAAATTGAGACGGATAGATTATAAAATTTATAGAGTTGTATAACTGAAAATGAGAATGGTACATCGTATAAAAAGGGGATGAAATCCCACAAAAAAGTGGAAAAAATTGAATGCATTGGAGTTGTTCAATGCAACTTACACTAAACCTGACTTGGCATTCGTTAACTTGTGCACTAGACCTGACTTGGCTTTCATTATCAACAAGTCAGGTGAGTTCAAGCAAAACCTTACAATTAAGCATCGGCAAGTAGTTAAAAAGGGTTCTAAGATACTTAACGCTTAAATTTGTTCTTGAATGAAAGTATAAATAGCAGGTAAAATCTGTCAGCAAGATCATGAGGGAAAAAGAAAAGAAAAAAAAGGCAACTCAGGTGAAAAAATAAAGAAATACTAAACCATTTGAGTTGGAGACTTGTCCAAAAGAGATGGGAGTTTCGGGTTTAGTAATTTGGATCCTAAACATATTTGAAGAATGACAATAATCAGTAATTTCATACATTTATAAAGATTTCAATGTCACTGGTGGGTACCAGTGTTCCTGGCCCATCCCAGATCTTTCCAAGGGATAGGTATTTGGGATAGGATGATTTGAACTCAGCCCCGGTCAATATCTACACAAAATAAAAGATCCAAATTTAGCAAATGTGATAAAGCCTCTCATACCTTATTATGCAAATCTTGTGAGACAACTTGCCCAAAAGTTCAATAATGATGTATCTCAAGCACCAAAGCTTATGAAATAGTTTCTGATAAACTTAGACCATCTTTACAAAACCATTCCAAGCTTTGAAAAAGAAGTTCAGTTACAGATGGGGAATTGAAAAGGGAAATTTTCACTTCATTTACCCTTGAAAGCACACAAGCATAAATTAAAAACACTCTGCAATATTTCCCAAAATTCTTCTCCTCAAAACACAAGATAAATAAAATTGAAGTATCATTCTACTTGCACACCTCAAAGGCTGCTTTTGCCACAGGCTTAGAAAATTGAATTTTGATGGACATAGCCCAGAAAATCACTTTGATCAAGCTGTTGAGTTCTCAGTCACCCCTTTAGGTTGTTCATGTTCCTCAAGTTGGCTGAAGTTGCCTTTTTCTTTGATAAGCTGTGAGTGATGGTGCCTGCAGTAAAGTTTATGGTCATGAGCTACATAATTTGATGGACTGATGACACAGCCCCCATGAGTGCACTTGAAACAAGCTCTATGGTATGATGTTCCATCAACTGCCACCTACAACATCAGAAAAGACAGCCACTTCGCAACTTTAGAAGACAATAGCTATATTATGGAATTCTGATAGGCGCAACAGAAGAACTTTGCTACAAGAATATTTCTCTAATCCAATGATGGACTTCTTTGAATACAAAGATGATGAAATTGTTTACTGCATACGCTATCTATTACCTTTTCAATGGGGTACACAGTTTTGTTGCAAGCAACACATTTCTCTTGAGTCCCACCAAACAAGCTTGAAAGTTTGCTATTTGTCTGGCCCTGCCAAGTTAAAAGAGAAACTATAAGAAACATTTACCAAATAAATTCAAACATGAAAACAAATGTTGTCAACTTATCCTATCCTAGTTGTATTTTCTAAGAAAATCTCTGAAATAGACGTTCAAAATTACCTGATTTGCAGCTCTGTCAGTTCTAACAATTTTCGGAGCACCTATGAAAAGGATACAAAAATTAGGAAAAAAAATGAGATTCAAGAAAGAAAGCAGCAGATTGTCAATAAACACATGACAACTATGTCACCTTCAAAACTCTTATCCAAGCTTCCAGTCCTCTTGAATAGTTGATCAAAATGTGGTTTACAGTATAGAACTCCTTCAAAAGAGTTGTAATTACTCAACTGCAAACAATAATAAACTATGTTAAGTACTTGTCAAGCCTAATATGAAAACACTAACTTTATAGACCAGCTAATTGAGTAGGTCAAATAATAAAACACAGTACTTAAAGAGTGTCAAGCAAGGAGGAACCATCACTCCATTTCTTGATTTTAAACACAAGATTTCATTAGACCATTTGACATTACACGCAGCATGCCTAATGGCTGGTGTAAATCTTTCCTAATCAGAAGGAAAAGATAAATTTTCTGACATACTGCTTGAGATAAATTGATAAGAAAGAGATAAAAAGTGAACGTGACTGGATTGATAATAAAGATAACATCCTGCTAGTCACTACCAGCTGAATAAAGTCAAATAATTGTAGAAAGACCATCATTCACTTGCATCAAGTTAACAACTTCTTCTAATTGATTACTGTGATTCCCATTTGTTGGAAATGAGAAGGACAAATAAAAATTTGAAGCCAAAATCTTTTGTGGTGTAGTACAGAATACAACAATCAATATACCCTGGCTCTTATAGTTTTGTCAAATTGGGTAGAATCATTAGAATAAGTTGCAACAAGATTAAACCAAAAAGAAGAGAATGGTTACCATACTAAATTTCCTCCATAAAGTTCTCAAAAGAGAAAGAACGAATGAGTTTTAGCTAATGTAAAAAAGATGCTGATCATTGATTCGATATATTACCTGCTTTTTTTGTAAAAAAAATCAGTAATAGAAATGCTCCAACCTCCTATTAAGGAACGACTACCGGTAATTATTGACCATTACATTGCAGGAGAACCTAGGGAAGAAATTAGAGGCTTCTTAATCTTCATTTTTTCTATGCAATGCCATCCAAAAAGCACTATAGGCCAGTTAATTAGTAGTGAAATTCGTTAATGTCTCAGAAGAGCACAAATAGAAGCAAATGAAAGATTCCAAAAGAAATTTTTTAAAAAAAGGAGGGATCTAAAGGACCTGTTATTTGAAATTATCCCATTATCCCAACACAGTGGATTTATTAGTCAAAAATTGCCCAAGGACATGCTTTAATCAATCAAATACAGAAACAAACAGGATCCATAAACTATATCAAACCTATATTCCCATTAAGCAAGCCTTGATATCACCATAAAACATTACATATTGAATCCCACATACAAACTTCACATAGAAAGCAAGAAAATCAATTTATCCAATGAAATTCTTCCTCATCCTCAAAGCAATTCCACATCAAACTAACATCATCGTAAGGAGGATCAACTCAATTTAAATATATAGATGCCCCATCTGTCCAAACTTATAAAACATAAATCTATATGAACACAGGAATACAGACAAACCAGAGCAAGCTATGAAGAAAATCTCATATCAGAATCAAGAAATGAAATAATCACCTTGAGGGTTCCTTTGCAATGGTGGCATCTGAAACAAGCCTTATGGTAGACTTTGCCATCAGTCAGAAGTTGATCCACCAAGTACACAGTCTTCTCACAAGCCTTACACTTTTGAGTAGTTCCTTCAAAAGTAGCCATCTATCAGAAAAGAAAAACTCTAAAAACTTCTTCTTCTTCAAAATTCTTCAAGAATTCCACACCAAAATTCTTCCTTTTCTTCTTGAATTCAGAGGGTTTCTGGATATCTTTGAATCTTGAATTTTAACTCTTACAGGCTCAGAAGTCAGAGTTGTAGTGCAGGCGTTACCATGTGTTGAACATTAAGGTGCTAGTCTTTGACAAAAGCAAACAAAATTTAGCTGTCCACATGAAGGGGTATTTTAGTAAATTCATAGAGTTGCAACTTAACTTTGACTCCAAAACAACAAATACACTACTACAATTTGTGAATAGACAATACACAATAGTGCCCCCAACTAGACACGTGTCAAGCAGGAAGAAAATTAACAATGCATCATTATTCATACAATAATTCACAATCTAGAATTTGGAATTGTTGTAAATTTTATATTGTACAGTTATTTAATGGTTAAGAATTGGGTAAATATAATATGTAATTGTCTCATTTAGAAATCAAAATAATGTTGTTTGTGTGTGTGTGTGTATAATTACGAAAATTTGAACAGTGCAAATTATTATGACCGAAACATTATTATCACCGGCCAATGTTATTCTTAAATAAAATAAAATAGTTTATTATACATGGAAAAAAATGAAAATAATTAATGTCATTTATCTCAATATAATAAAATAATAATACTTCATCTGTTCAAAATTAAATATTCATATTTTTATTTTAATTTGTCGGGAATTAAATTATCATTTTTTTAGATAAACATATTTTTTTATTCAAAATTACATTATTTATCATCTTAATTTTAAAAAATTATATCACACTAATTAATCAGTTCATCAGTCAAGATTTTAGAATTTACCTTCAGTATACATTACATTAATATGAATATAATTTTATAAATTAATTAAAATTAAATATCTTCTTTAATATTTAATCAAAGTCAAAATAAATATTCAATTTTAAATTTGACTTTCTTGAAAGTTGTTTTCTTTTCTTCTTTTTTTTCCTTCTTTTCCTTTCATAATAAAAAAATGTAAAGGATTTTAAAACCAAAGTTGTAAATTGAAAAGTGAAGAATATTAGTTGGAAAAATGTTAACATCTTATTCAATTGATAAAAATGGAATTTCAATTTTATATATTTTCTTTTTTTACTTTCTTGGAAGGAGGAGATTCAGAACTATTTCCAATTGAATATTTAATTTTTAAATATACTTCAAAAAATGCATACGAATTATAAAAAGATCATAATAGTCATCAAATCTCATACAAATTTCTCTCTCATTATTATGATTAGTTTTCCTGCTAATGTGCTTCCTTCAGCCATTAAAATACTTTATGGTGGGGTTAGAAAAAGAAAGGGAATTCCTTGTTTTGTATTTGAGTGGTGACTCAGTCATGATGGTGTCTCATGTTAATTAAATTTTCTTCTTTACTTATCAAAAAAAAAAAAGTTAAATTTCTTATATATATATATATATATATATATATATATATAAAGAAAAAGATGGAAAGAGAGTGCAAGCACTTTTGACAAAAAAAATTTTTGGTGAATAGAACTTTTGACAACTAAGTTAAGCATTTTTCAAATCCAAAAGCTTTATTATGCTTTTTGTTTTATATTCATCGCCAAAGAGGTTGGTAGTTGGCTTTATATTTCATTGGTTCCTCTTGTTATGAGAGCCTTCTTTGCACTTTTGGTCTCTTTTACATATTCTTTCTTTATGCATTTTTTTAAGTCATTAAAAATATACTATATATTTAGTATTTGTATAATTTTTGAGTTAGAAATTATATATTTTTTTATTCCTGAAAAATATATACATAAAAACATTTTCAAACGATTATTACATAAATTCATTCCCTAGAATAAAATAAGAAAATTGCCAAATTTAGGATATGTACTATTTTAGATTTTCAATTTTAATAACATATTTTATATTTTATATTTTACAATACCAATAATTTTTTTTTCAACTATGATAACGTATTTTTATTTTTATTTTTTTCACATTTGATCAGTCCAATCATTTTTTTTCTAACATTATGCAAAATCAATGACTCACGTTTGTATAAGGGCATACATGTTATTTTCATAAACAAATTTGATTATTTATTAATCCCACCAATTTCTTTTTTCCTTTTTCCTCCTTCCTTTCTCTTTTTCTTTATTATATTGAAATTTTTTACAAATCTATGCTTGTGAAAATTACATATGTACCCCTCATAAAATGTGAGTTGTCGACTTTACATAATGTTAGCTAAAAAAATAATTTGAGTGATCAAACATGAAAAAAAAGTATTAATAATGTAAAATTTAAAATAAATGATATGATACAAATTTAAAATAGTAAAAAAATATTAATGTTGTAAAATTTAAAATAAAAAATATATTACCAAAGTTGAAAAAGAAATATAGACCTAAATTTACTAAGTTTTCAATAAAATATTTAAGAATAAAAATGTCACTTTAAATATTATAATATATTCTCTAATGCATTTTATGCAAAATTTGAATTATAAAGTTTGATAATAAATGTATTAGTTATTATATAAAGACAAAACTGACATGCCTATCTTCACTTTTTTTTTTCTTTTCTTTTCAGTACCATGATATGAATATTGAATAGTAGCAAAGTGGTGTCACTTTCGGTATTGAATTGTGAAAGGAATAATCAAAAGGGAACCAAATCCAATTAGGAGCAGTGCGCTGCCACCACACCTCGTTTCGTTTTCTGCTTTCTTATCATTTAATTATGCGCCCACCACACTCTTTTATACGCACGCATACACTCCCAATTCTAGAATTAAATTTTTAAATCGTTAATTTTCACGTTTAAATGAATACAATTTTAATTTTTATTTTAAAATTTTTCCTCATATTATTAGTGATAAATGTAATCATATTAATAATAATGATAATGTGATGAAATCATATAAATTAGTAAAATATTTTAAAATTAAAATTATTAGAATTTAAAATGATAAATATATTTATTTTTAATTTCAAACATCTAAAATAAAAATAAAAATATTTTTTGAATAAACAGAGCTATCATTGTGCTATAATTCAATAGTCAAGAATTTAAAGGTATAATTTTTGAGATTTCATATTTGATCCTAAATTTTACCTTTCCATTTTTTTTCTCTATTTTCTCCAAAAAAGAAAACGGTTATTCTTCCTCTATTCGAAATTGAATGTTCATATTTTATTTTAGTTTCTTTAAAATTGAATGTCTACTTTCTTAAATAAACATATTTTTATTCAAAGTTCTATTAATAAACTTTTTAATATAAGATATTTATATTACACTAACTTATGATCGCTAGCACTATTATATTTTAGGGTGTTTTATTCTAAAATTTTAGTATGTACTTTACATTATACCCTTGTTATTAATGAAGGATTTTGATGAGTTGTCAATTATTTAGTGGATAATGCATTTTTATGAAAATTAATGCATATACACTAATTATTAAATTATTGCAACTTAAAAACTTTAATTGCATAATTATCATTTACAATATATATCGTAAATCCAAAGTGAACAATTAGAATGAAACGGAATAAGTAATATCAATGATAATTTGATAAGTTAATTAAAATAAAACATCTTCTTTAATTCTTAACTAAAATCAAAATTAATAGTGGGAATATGGATTGATCTATAAAAAATATAGATTGGATTCATAAATTATTATAGGCACGCATAACTCCATAGCCAATTTTGGCTTGACCCCTTTTTTATTTTTATTTTAGATTAACAACTTCTAAAAAAAGCATTCAAGATCTTAACTTTTGATTGAGAAATCTTACTTCTATTTTGTTATGATTTTACTAATTTTTAATAAGTAGTAATAATAACATTATTCATCCTACATCATTTCTTCAAGAAATTTAGTTCATAAACTATTTTTAAAATTAATCTTGTATTTAATCTTTAGAATGTCACAACATGAGTTGAATTGATTTATTTACTCATCTATTTTTGCATTTGTTTTATATATTTATTAATTTATTTTAATTTCTATTATAGATGATAACAACTTAATTAAGTATAATCTTTTTAAGGTAAATTCAAATATTATTATAGAAAGTGAAGAGAAAGAAGAAGATTATAGATTTGTTGACATTTGGTAGGAGAAATTATTAATTTTGTTATCTTTTCTAACCATTTAATTATTATTTTGATATCTTTCATTAAATTTTAAATGTTTTTAATTTTTTTTAAAATTTTAAAATAGCTAATCCATTTTAGCCCGCTGCGCACATTGAACTAGACGAGAATGGCATATCCGATGTCTGTATAACTCCTGGGCTTTTTAGCTCAGCCCATTTTAGCTTACAACCCCCGACCGGACATGACCTAAATGCGTCGACCCTTCCTGTTTCCAGTAGTGGTTAAAAATGCAAATCCAATTCGAGATCGAAAGAGTACTAATAACAAAGAGTAAGCCACCCACCTATACTTTTTTTTTAGGTACCCCGCCCCCAAACTACACACGCAAAAGAAGAATTTTTTTTTTTTAAAAGAAGGCATTCATTGGTTGGAAATACCAGAGTAATTGAGACTCCGGACACAATAATCAATAAAGGATCCCAATTTCTCAAGCAGATATCAATGGAAAAGGATGAGAATCAACATTTTTTTTTATTTTATTGATATCGAATTTTGTTATTTTTCCCTACTTGGAGATATGAATAACGTCTCCAAATAACATAAACAGAATCAAAAGGAAACTAAATTTAAATTGTTCCACAGCTGAAATTGTATGTTTAAGACCATATTCAACCACCTAATTATTTTCTCCATCATCAAGCATGCCCAAAACATGTATTCTCCAGTAAACAACCAAAACATTCATTTCAATTACCAAATGACATTTGTTTCCTGGAGACTAAGCAACACTGTACTTTTTTGGCACAAAGAAGCACTGCAATTACGGGCTCTCTTTTGCCTGTTTTCGTGCTTCTTCCCGCATTACCGCTTTCACATAGATCTCATAACAACATCCTGGAAGTATGAAGATCAAAAGATATGTTAAGTTCACAACAAAAGAAATGATAGAGAACACTAAAACTGTGTTACAGAATTAACAGAAGGAAACAGGATAAATATAGCGGTTTAATTGCTTTGGCATGAACCATGCTAATATGCATATCAAATGGGTTGATTATCCATCTTAACAGATAACATTCAAGTGGACATTGATACATGAGATGTATTTTTATGACTGAAGTGGGCTCTTATTACTCATAAACCATCCCTTTCAGCCTCAGTTTCCCCCAACTCTGCTCTTCTTCTTCTAAAAGTTCATTGCATTTTCTTTCTCTTGGTAAAATCTTTCTTCAACTTATCTCACTAATACAACAGATAAAAAATAACTACAAGCTTTGGCTTCTGTATTAAAAAAAAGGAGGCAAATCACCAGCCAGGAGAATAATTTGCATGGTACGCAACAAACACCCAAAGAAATGCACCAAGTGTACTTATTTGCTAAAAGAAGGGTAACACAGATATAGCAGGTGAGGACAAAGTAAAGTTATGCGCCCTTGTTAAGGTATCAAGAATTTCAAGAATTGCATTTATAAATTCAGCACCTCAATAAAGAATTAAAGGCTGCTAGAAGATGTGCCACCATATGAATATAATCTTTGAGTAAGCAGACTTCAACAGAGAATAAAAACATCTAAAAGAAAAATAATTGGCGGGGGGCAATGATGATATACTCTGCATTTCATAAGTACTTAAGGTGAATGTGAAATGAGAAAACACCACCATTGCCAATTAGAGTACCTTAAAGAAATGGAATCCCTTATGACCATTCAAAAACTGGATATCACTCATTTTAATAGTTATTTGGCTAAGTGAAAAAGATAACATAACTCATTATATCTGATTGAAGTGAAGAGATTAACATACCAGCCACAACTACAATAGTCAGCACATCACCAATTTTTTTGAGGCGCCACACACTCTTTTTGTGTGATTTAAAGCGTTTTAGTGATGGATCTGGAGCCAAGAGCTGCAAAATAAGAAATGGAATTAAGTGAAAATCCCTGTACGATAGCAAGGCTTCAGTTTCTGAAATCAAGTTACAATGTCTTGATAACATATATCTACATCAGCAAAAGGACGACAAATACCAATATAGGAGGGCAACATAACAGCTATCGGAAACATCTTAAAAGAGTAAAAAAAGTTGTCATCAACAGTTCCTACTCTCGTGAACGAAAAAGGTTCAGATTCAAATACTACGGCTCCTGGTTCAGTTAGTATGCTTTCCTGAAACAAGCTCTCTATTCATTTGTTGTGTAAATCTCTGGGTAGTTCAAGCTCCCTAGGTTTGCACTAGATAAAGCTATACAAATGCTGAAACATGACCTGAGCCATAATACAAATAAGCCTATTTCAAGAATAATAAATTACTATCATTCAAGTACTACAAAATAATTAATCTAAGAAGAAAAAAGAGACTCCAATAAGAATAATAGACAAACATCAACTTTATTGATTGAGAAGTATACAAATGAAACTTCATAAAAATAAATAAATAAAATTCTGGACTCATCTACAGTTGCCTTGAAAGATTATTGAACCAATTATGTTTGCATAAAGGAAAGTAAAAGATGGCTTTATTCAATATTTTTTCATATACCTAAGAGGTAACAAAAACCAAAAGTTTATCTGTATTGATTTTTGTCCCATATTCTTTCAGCGACTTGCTTGGATTAGATCAATCTTGAATGTTTATATGAGAATAAATGTAACAGCTGCAAATAAAGCCAGTTAGATCTGCCAAAATCCAGGTCAAGAGGGGGGGAATGTTGTTTCTGTCTGACTTACCCATTCAGCTGCATAAGTTCAATTAAAATTCATCAGAAGACATAAAATCTGATCTGATTATAAGTGAAAGGATCAAAGAAAGAATATTCTCTCTGAGGAGATGATGCAAATCAAGATGCTTATACCGTTGGGAAGAACAAAATAGATACAAAATATTGTGAAAAACTGAAAAGAGTATATTACAATCAGTAAGAACACCCAACATCACTCTTTTCTTGGAAAATAATTTTAATACAACCAGGATACTGTGTTCTAAGAGTAGATTAAGATAAACTCTTTTGAACACTTCGCACACTTAGCAAATGATCATGAAGCTCTATTTTTGAAGAACAAGTCACTGAATTCCTACAGTGACTCTCAATCCAATTCAAAGTTTATACAATAGCATTAAGCTTGCTTTAGCTTCGTGAATACTGACTATGAACCTTGACTTAAGAGAATGATTTTATTTTTTTAAAAGGAAAAGAAAATGGAATCAAATATGTGCTGTATAAATTCACTTGGACAATTAATCATACTTAAGCATTCAAAGGCACAATCCAAGTAAATGCAGCAATTTCTGATCTAGAAGGGAACTACGTCCATACCTCAATTTTGTTTTTTTCTCCCACACTTCTTGATAGATATTGTACTTAAACAATTAAACATTATTACCAAGGATTGACAATTATTGAACAGATCTACATAAACCCTTATGTCTGTAAATGAATATGTACATGGAAATATGCACAAATGCCAATGTATATTACCGATGAAAGTTCAAGGTGGATTCGCTACTGGGAATCAACACTCCCAACCTCCTAATTTAAAGCTTGCAATGATAGGCTTTAACCACCTCAAATATCTTTGAGATTGTTTATATATAAAGATTGTTTGTATCTAAAAAATGCATTAAATTCCCTTGAAATGATAAATAGTAAGAGTATTTTAAAAATATTTTATGAAAAATATATATTTCCAAAATCATTAATTACGTTTTGTTAATCGGTGTAAAAAATCAAAAGAGCCTAATTGGGGGACAGAGGGAGTAATTGATTTCCCGCACTGAAATCTTCCTTTGTGCTCCTACACTCTGAGAAGCACAAAATGCAACTTGGAATTAGCCCAAAAAATAGTTTCCCTTCGATGTTCCCTATTATCATAGGTAGGAGAGGGGTCTGGAAACCATTCAAAGTTACTCCAGAGAGGTCTCAGAGCTCCAATTAGCCCACCACCTAGTTCCTTTGCAACTTTCGCTTTCCATATTATAAGACCCAAAACAATTTCCAGTATACACACAGCAGATCTCAAACCACTCGCTTTATTCAATTTTACCCACTAACATAGTAAGCATCCCTACCGATGAAATCCGTAAGTAACCAAGAACATACTTCTTCAAATCTAGATAAAAAAATAATCCCATTCAAGTCAAAACCCATAAAAAAAAAGAAAGAAAAATAAGTAAACCCATTTCAGCTTAAATATACAATAACAAATAAAACTAACTAAACAAATACATGGATATATATACTCACAGCCTTCTCGCGAGCCCCAGGTTCCACGTGAATCCCACGTCGCGAAACTGCAAATGAATCATCAACAGCAGTCTTCTGCAGTAAATTTACAAACTTTAACAACCAAGACTCAAAGCCCACATCACCAATGTTAAAGATTTACAGAATATGAGGAATGAATGCAATCACAAACAAATTAAACATACCTGGGGTTGGAGGCGAAGTTGAGAGAGAGACGTATTCTTCAGTAAAAAAGCCATTTTCCAATTGAGAATAAGAAAAGTGAAGTAGAAAGGAATTATTTAGGTGAAAGAGCCAAAGAGAAGATTGGGATGGCTTTGGATTTTGTATTCCGAATGGTCGATGGCTCGTGGTTGGTTTTGATGGCCCGGTGCCGGTGGCCTTATTATAGGTAAAACTAAAAGAAATTGGCTCATAGCCTGTTGGAAATTTGTCATGAGTGAAGCTACAGTATCAGTACGACGCAACTGAACAAGATCGTTTTTTTTATTTAATTATTATTATTATTATTTGCCCTTTTGAGTACTAAGAACATCCAGGAAAAGTATTTTCAGAAAGAATAAAAAAAACATTCCTCAAAAAAAAGAAAGAGCTAAAACAAAGGGAAAAGATATGTAGGAAAAGGGCAGTCTCCCAATTTTATATGTGTGGAAAAGGGAATCAAATAATGATTCTATGATTTTTTTTTTTGAAAGGAAAAAAAAAACATCAATTTAATCAATTTGGTTTTGCTCATTGTGAGTTTATCAAAAAAAAATTTAGAAGATCAGTTTACCAATTTTAATGGAGGGAATTTTATACTTACATGATATTAGTAAGGAAAAAATTACTTCGATTAATTTCTTATTTCATGTTTTATTTTGCAATTCATTTTCATTTAAATTTGGTCCAGCCTTAATTTTAGACTAGTTAGTGACTTTTCCTTTTTTCTACAAAGTGATTTTTATTTTATTTTATTTTTATTTTATTTTGGATAGATAACAAAGTGAATGAACTAATGCAAAACTTAAACAGTCAAGATGTGTGTGTGTGTTTTTTTTTTTTTTTTAAGATACAACATTTTCTTTGGAGAGCTTGCAAAAATTCTTTACCAACTAATTACTGCTAATCTTTCTAAACATATTGGTTCTCCTTATAAATTTTTGGTTTGTGATTGTTCTCTTGATGCTGAAGCTATTGTTCGGCAGAGCTGCAATACCCATGAAGAATATCTAAAGATTCAACTCTATTACCACTTTGCAGAACTGTCCTTTTACTCTAGTCTCAGACTTGGTCTTGTTCTACTCATTCTTTTGTGAAGATCAATTTTAATGGTGAGTTAAACTCTTCATCAGCTGATGCTGTTGGAGTGTTAATATGAGAGATCATGCGGCCTCTATTCTTGGAGCCTTCGTGTTCATGTTGTGCACTTTGCTCTGATCCACAAATTTTGCTCTTCCCATTGCTTGAGCATTATTCATAGAGTTTCCTCTTATGTAGGAGTGCCAAAAGAGATGAAAATTCAACAAACATCTAAAATTATTCAATATTAAATAGATTTTGTTTACTCATATAATTTAAATGGTTTTAAATGAGCATCCATTTAAATTCATTTATCGTAATGAATTTTAATGGATATCCATGAAATCCAATAAATATCTATTTTAAAAGGTCTAACTTGGTCAATATTCATTAATTAAATTTAATTAATTACACTTTAACCCAATATATATATATATTAAATTTCATTTTAACTTTATAAAAAAATTTCCATGTTTGAAGAAAATAGACTCACTCTTTCTCTCTCTCTCTAGAACTATCATAATTCATAAATGGGTTATGAGTTGAAGTTTTATTATATATTATTAATTTAATGTGGAGTTTTTTCTAAAATAGAAAAAAAGAAAAAGAAAAAATTTCATACAGAGAATAAAATATTCAATCTTGATTGTGATGATATTCATGAATGTATTCGAATTTATTGCCTAATTTTCTTTTAATAATCAATTCAACATTGATAAAAAATACATCTATTCAAAAAGTTTAATAATGAACAAATAACACTATTATTCAAATACATATGACTCAATAATTAAGTTTTTATAAAATTATAAAACAAACAATTTGTAAGAAAATTTTAAATTTCATATCAAATTAAATTTTTTATATAAGTATTATTATTTTTACAGCTTTATTTTTATTTTTTTATTTCTTTACTAATTCAACTTTTAAAGTTCACAACTTTTTATTTTTGTACATAAATTTGCTAAATTAGCTTTAAAGCTCACAATTTATCCATTTTATGTAATCTATTGACAAGAAACAAATTTTCATTTCATTTTGACACGAATTGTTTTTAAAAAATAATCAATCGATAGTGTAGTTATTATTTTTACATGTTTTAATACATATGGTATTAAATATTAAAAATGAATTGAGCAAGAGTTTAAATAATAAAAATTACATTAAGAAATTTAATTAAATACAATTACAAAGAATGAACTCTAAAAAAAATAAAATTATATGAATAAATGGATATCCATAAACCATTTACATTCAAACAATTTACAAATACATATAAATGATTAGTTAATTAAATATTTTAAAAGTTAATTAAACATGAGGTTAAGTAATAAAAATTATGTTAAGTAATTTAATTGAATACAATTACAAAGAATCGCATTTTAAAAAAACATAATCAAAATTATATGAATAAATAGGTGTTAATGTACATCCATAAATCATTTACAATCAAACCATTTAAACCATGTATAAATGGATCATAAATGATTTGAACTTAAATGGATTGACACTCATATAAATTTATCCTAATAGATTTCAACATCAATATTGTCATCCCTACTCTTCTGCTTCTGACCTTTTGGAGTTGGTCATTTCCTCTCCGTTACAAAAGATTTATTGTGTGTTTTTCAGTCTTTTTTCATTTCTTTTGTTCATAGAGAAGGGAATAAGTCAGACAATGCTCTTGCACAAATTGGCCTTTTTTCTCTTACAACTTTACTCTAATTATTCTCAAGTGTGCTCTCAACTATTCTAGTTGACTTTTATTCTATTTAATGACTTACGCCTTTTTCCTAAAAAAAGAAGTGTTTTTTGCATTGTGCTTTTGGAATAATGAGGGAATATATGCATTGCACAATCTTGGATTTTGCTTCTATTTTCTTTTCAAGATGTAAAGATGATTGAAATGGGAAAAATATGATAAATCATTTGACATATATTGTAAGGGGAAATTTATGAAAAATACCCATCGATTATTTTCGAAGGAATCAAAAGTATCTATAATATTTGTTTTATATTTTATATTTGTAGACTATTTTTGAATTACGAAAAATATTCAAAGAATGTGACAAATTCCAAATATTAGTTTTTGATAGAAAAATACATTTGTAAGTCACATAATATAAATTTGAAAAACATATTTGTCCCTACGCTATTTTTAACATATAATAAGTATTTTGTCATCTATTTTGCTTTATAGGAGCATTGCAATTTTAGATTTAAGAATATCGACCATTGTTCCATTACCATTTTTTGGACCATTTTGGAGGGAAAATAATATTGGAAAAATTTTACCCTTCAAATGTGTGCTAATACGTTTTTGGTATTTTTTCTATGGAAATCACCGTGGATAACGGTGGTTTGAATATTTTTTGTTATTTAAAAATAATTTATGGGTATAAAAAAGAATACAAATAAAGATTATGTATATTTTCTATAAATTGAAAATAATTGACGAATATTTTCAACGAATTTCTCAACTATATGTAACAAATGATAAATTTTGTAATATTTTGATTTGCATCGAAATTATAATTTCCTTTCCTTTTCTGCTTTTACCGAATAGGTCATGTGAGGTTTATTTATTTATTTTTTATTTTTTATTTTAAGGAAGAAGTTGGAATATTTCTCAGAAAAAGAAAAAGAAAAAGAAAGGAGTTGAAATAACCTTTTTGCCCTCAATTAATTTGCTCCAGAGCTTATGAAATGAAACCATGGGGAGAGACGTTAATTAATTCAAGTTTGTTTTAGAAACCCACAGAAGCTTCTCCGTTTGCAGCTTTTCCTCTTCGCCAAGCTTCTCCAATTTTCTGCTTTCCACTAAATATTTTCTCCTCTACTGTGAATTTCATTGTTTTCTTGTGAATTCTTAGTAATGGCGACTTCGAGGGTTAGCAGGGCAGCTATCGTATCTCTCAGGGCCACTCGCTATCGTTCTCGGATTCCTGCGGTTTCTCGCACTGCCGAGTTGTTATCATCTTCGTCTTCTCATAATAATTCTTTCCTTCCTATGGCTTTGAATGAATTTTCAGTTGCAGCAGCTGCTGGTGGTGTTTCTCTTCCAAGATCATCAGTTTTTAATGACTTCCGTTTCAGCAGAGGTTTCTCCACTGCTGCAAGTTCGGACCAGGTAATTTTTTATTTTGTTTCATGCTCGTGTATTTTCTTGTTTATTTATTTAGGTTTGGTTTGCATTACTCGGAAAAAGTTCTAATCTTGGTGTCTTCTGCATTGCATAATGCATGATTATCTATCTGAAATACCTGAATTATCATGTTCTGATTACGGAATTTTTTTTAATATGAATAATAATTATCATGAAATTATTTAATGCGTAATTGTGAATAATGTGTTTATAGTAAGTATGCGGCCAAGGAATCTGGCGTTAGGAATATTATTATGAAACTTGGACACCGGACCTTGATGAAATTGTGGAAAAGATTGGGAGAGGTATGAATTTCTTGGTTAAGTCTGAATGACTTGATTGAAAGAGAGGAGATGATTAAAGAATGTAATATTGATGGGTCCTTTGGCATTCTGATAATTATGAATTAAAAGCCACTGATGGCCAGGTTCTGAAGATTTGCTAGGAAACCGAGATTTTGCTCTGCTACTGAAGATTGTGTGACTTCTTGTTTCATTTTTCGGCCAAGAACATATTCTTTTCTGTAAAAGATAATTGATAGAAATACCTCTCATTGAACTCTCTCATGTTTGGCTCTCCAACAGTTGTGATCCAGTTGCAGCATTAGTTTTGTTTCTGTCAGTGGATATCTTGTGCATATGGGTATTTTTAACAAAGAAGGAAACTTTATTGATGTTTGGATAAAGAACCTTAAATTACAATACGAATCATTGTTAAAAAGGAAGGATATTGAGGGATTGATTTCTGGATCTCTATGCATATTTGTTAATGTAATCATTGGAGAAGTATGTAAGTCTATGACTGTGAGAGAATAGAGGACACATGCATGTTGTCACAAAGCCTTAAGATTCAATTGAACATGAATGGTGGTGGTTCTTTGTTTTTGAATTTCTAAACTGTTGCAACTGGTGCTTCTTGCCTTAAGTTTCTTTAAATATACCCAACTAGATTTGCACTTTATGAATATATTAGATTTCAGAACTTTTTGAAGCATTCCTTGGTCAGAATTGGAATACTACCCTGAACCTTCTGTTTAGCATATCCAGTATTTGGTCGCTATTTGTTTCCTTTTCTTCATGTTTTATCATCTTTCCTCCCCTTGATTTTTCATTTAGTTTCTACCAGACTTCCATATTAGCACAGAAAATTTTCTGCCTTTTAAAAACTGTAGAGAAGATTGTTACGTTTTGTTAAATGCTTAATGGTATTTACATCCTTGATGCCAGATCAACAATTCAGAGTACACTGAGATGGCATGGGAAGGAATTATTGGCGCTGTTGATGTAGCACGGGTCAGCAAACAGCAGGTGGTAGAAACTGAGCATTTAATGAGAGCACTTTTAGAGCAGAAAGATGGGTTGGCTAGGAGAATATTCACCAAGGCTGGACTTGACAACACAACAGTTTTGAATGCAACTGAAGAGTTCATATCTAAACAGCCAAAGGTATGTTTCTCGCTATTGATATGATTTCCATTGACCACGTGATCAACTGATCATTTATGTGTTTCGCAGGTGATGGGTGATACTAGTGGCCCTATATTGGGCTCTAATCTGAGATCTCTCTTGGATACTTCAAGAAAGCAGAAAAAAGATATGGGTGATTCCTTTGTTTCTGTGGAGCATCTGCTGTTAGCATTCCCTTCTGATAAGAGATTTGGACAGCAGTTATTCAAGAATCTGCAGCTTAGTGAGAAAAAATTGAAGGATGCTGTTCAAGCAGTTCGTGGAAGTCAGAGAGTAACTGATCAGAGTAAGTATTAAGTTTACTTTCAAGTTTTATACCCAACTTTTGCATTTGATTTGGGCTTTGTCAAGGGTTGCAAAAGGTAAAATTAATAGATGAATTATTGAGTTGTCATTTGTACACTATCCTGAAATTTCCTATGGTTATTGTAAGAATTTTTATTTTCAAGGTTATGATGAATAAATTTTAGCTTGACAAAAAGCTTATGAACTTCTATTACTGGAAGACTAAGTTTGATTTGAATTATCTTGAGACAGTGGACATAGATTTGCTTCATTGTAAGAAGTCTGTTTAATGAAGCAACTGTTACATTAACATTAAAGTGACAAAGAATAATGGCAAATCTAGTGGAGGCAGACAAAAGTGGTAAAAAAAAGATTAAATTAAACAAGAGTATGTTTTCTTTTTTGTGATTGAGAACAAGGTCTGGAAGAAGAACCAAATAAAAACAAAATTTATTTGGTTGACTTCCAAAGAATTTTTTTCACGCTAATGTTTAGTTAAATTGTTACTGAGGCGAGAACATGCTAATGAATACATTTATTGAATTTTCTTCAAACAGTAGTCTATAACACCTTTGGGTGTTTCTCGTTGTGATATATGTTCGTCATGTCTCTCTTTTGAGGCTTTGTTGTTTGTGTCTGCTGCTGATGTATGTATGCAAATATTTTTTTACAGACCCTGAAGGTAAATATGAGGCACTTGAAAAGTATGGAACTGATTTAACTGAGCTAGCTAGACGTGGTAAACTTGACCCAGTTATAGGCCGTGATGATGAAATACGGAGATGCATTCAGATATTATCTCGCAGAACCAAGAACAACCCTGTTATTATTGGTGAGCCTGGGGTTGGGAAAACTGCAATTGCTGAAGGGTATGACCTTTGATTTGGCATGTTTTTCATCTAGTTAAGTGAAGGGCATATTATTTCTTTGGGGTGGATGGACGGAATTTGCATTTCTAGTGTTATTAAACTTCCTTGATAGTGAAGGTTTCACTGAAAGAAGATGGATAAATTGAAAGGAAAATGAAATGCTGTCAGTTGCAATAGTAATTGAATAACCTCTCCAAATCACACTTTCTTTTTACTGTTTTAGATATTAAATTTTATTGAACTTCCTGTCAAATAAAATTTAAGCGATTTACTGGTCTCCTCTAGTTATTGCTAAATACCAGGGTGGCGTGAACTTGAGAATAAACAGTGATCATTTTACTTTTTTAGTGAGAATTCAAGGAGAAGGAGAAGTGTGGCATGGCTAGTTACATTTGAAATACCATCAGATGGTCTTTCCAATTAAAGAGTTTTATTGTGTTGCTAATGGCATTATTAAAGGTTGAGTGCCTGAAATTAATGCTTTTTTGGCTGCACCACAGTAGAGCTTCAAGGAATTGAAAAATGCTTTAGGCATAGACTTTTGTTCTAGTGATGTTAAATATTTTGTATTAGGTGGCTCCCTTATCTTTCTTTTTTTCAAAGTGTTATAGTTCCCGGAAACTATGAACAGGTTGCCAAAACTCAGGCGAGTGCAGACTTGGCTCTCTGAGCATGCATTAGGTCCAAAATAAGGTGTCTATAACTTAATGGAGGTATGCTATTTGGAATGTACACTATTTGTCGTTTGCTCTTGCTGTACGATGCATCTGTAAACCTTACTGACCCTACTGAAACAGAAAACCTTTGCCACCGTTACAGAACTTGATCTTAGGTTGCATCAACGAAATGGGTAGATCTGGACTTTGATGATCTACATAGAAACTTTTCTGAGATTGTGTCAGCATGCATTATTGCAAGATCAGATGTTTAGAAGATGATGTGCATCTTCTCTTTCAATTCAATGATGTCACAATTTTGAGCAAGACTAGTTGGTTCTTTTCTTAATATGGATTGTCCCTGTTGGAAGATTATTTTTTACTGAAGAGGTGCCTTGTATTGTTGCAGGTTAGCTCAACGGATTATCAGGGGTGATGTTCCAGAGCCTCTGATGAATCGTAGGGTAGGAATTTCTTTAGTTTTATTAATTGCATTTTCATCCAATGAGCTGGAAATTTGAAAAGGATGATTTATCTAGGGTGGAGACAACTTACTGTGGAAGTCAAATATGTTTTATATTATCTTAATTAATATGAAAAGCTTGGTTTCAAGTAGTGTTTCCAGTGTTTAGAATTTTTCAGAAGCATTCTTGTGTAACATCTGGGAATATCTGTGACCTTTTCGGATGTTGTGTGCATTACAGCAAGATATCTAAGTTGTTTGAAGCTTTGAGGTGGAAGTTTTTTTTAAGGCATAATCATCCTAAACGATAGCCTTAGTGTTCATCCCTTCTTGGGGTTCTGTGGTGATTCAGCATGAAATCTAAATATTTTAATTACTGAAAAAGTAAGTTATACTAAAATTAGATAACACCAGTGGATTTGATGTAACAAATTTCAATTTGTAATTTCATTCATTCTTTTATGGAATTAACTATTTTGGTAATATATGTACTTTTTTAATAACATGGAGTTCACAATCATGAAGAGAATATCAAAATGCGAAATTTGAGATAAAAGTTGGTAATTGCTTTTTCTTTCATGTATAAGTCTATGATCAAACTCTATTAAGCTATCTGCTGGTGATACTTTCAGAGAATGTGATCTTATTGAGTATTCCTCATGGTTCCCAATTAAATATTTAATCAAATTTTGGATTTCAGTATTGGCTCTAGTTGTTACTGTTCCTAGTTGATCTTCGTTCTGCACTGTGGCTGATTTGGAGCATGATTTTCTTCTCCTGTACTGGTTCTTCTATAAGAGATTTGCATCTTTACACACCTTTTTTGTGCTGTCCAGTTAATCTCCTTAGACATGGGCTCATTGCTTGCCGGTGCTAAATTCCGAGGGGATTTTGAGGAAAGGCTGAAAGCTGTTCTCAAGGAAGTTACAGGCTCAAATGGGCAGATTATTTTATTTATTGATGAGATACACACTGTAGTTGGTGCAGGTTGGTTCAAATTGCTCTTGTTTTGAAGATTTGTAGATGGAGTTCGATTGTTTGTTGATGTCTGTTTACTAGATAACTGAAGAAGTTTTATATTTGTGGAGTCCAAATTTTCCTTGAGCATATTTAGCTATACATTTATGAGTTAACATCAGAGGCAGTAGTAATTTTACATTCCTTCTGGAATCCAAGTTAGACAGTATTATATTTGTGGGGTCAAATTGTTGTTTGGCTATTTTTAGCCATGCAAAGTTAACAGAGAGTGACTGCATCTAACAGTTATAAGTATTCACTCTCTGTGTGTATGCAATATTTGACCAGTAAAATTTGACGAGGGAACTTTTACTAATGTTTGCATGAGTCAAATTGACACATTGTTCTGTCCCTCAAATATGTTGGAGTTGTTAATTATGTTATTCTAGTTAATGCATTTGAACTGATCAGTAATATTAATATTCTCTTTCTGCTAAAGAAGTGTACAAAATGATGAAATCTCTATGTCTGGAAGAGAGTTTTTCTGCCTTTGTACTTGCTGTTTCTTTTCCTAGAGTAGCCTGAGGAATTTATAATTTTGTGCTCTATAATTTCTTTCCACTCAATCATTATTCAGTCATGTACTAAATAGGTGTTGATTTCTGCCTCTGACTAGGGGCTGTCGGTGGAGCACTGGATGCTGGAAACATATTGAAACCAATGCTTGGCCGTGGTGAACTCAGGTGCATTGGAGCAACCACATTGAATGAATACAGGAAGTACATTGAAAAGGACCCTGCCCTAGAACGTAGATTCCAGCAAGTTTTTTGTGACCAGCCATCCGTTGAAGATACAATCTCCATCCTCCGTGGGTTGCGTGAGAGATATGAGCTTCATCATGGTGTTAAAATTTCAGATAGTGCTCTTGTTTCAGCAGCAGTTCTAGCAGGCCGTTACATTACGGAGCGTTTTTTGCCTGACAAAGGTATCCTATGATTCTTCTCCAGATTTGGAGCTGAATAACTGTAAAAGATCTGTTCCCTATTGCTGAAGCCATTAGTGTTTATCAGTTATTAAATGGAAATAAAGTGTATGGAGGGCTGATCAAGAACATTTTAGAGTAGCATGAGAATTGAAAACGCTCTGTAATTGAAAAACTCAAGTATACTCTACGTTGGCCAATAATTGAAAAGCATAGAAACTCTTTCTTTCGCCTTGTTAATTGGCATGGAAATCTATTTTTGTTAGGTTTGTCTTAGTTTTCTAAGGGGACAATTGACAAGTTTAGCCCTTATCATTTTTATTTTTGGTAAACAAGGTCCTTACATTTGTTTTTTGACTATTAAAATCCTTACTTTTTTTTTTTTATATTTGGTGAACAAGGCCTTTATTACCTTTTTTCGGCCAAGTCAACAGTGAGTCAATGCCGGACTTGCTACAGTGCCATATTAAAAATATAAAGAAGTCTGGCATTGACTTGGCCGGAAAACGGTAAAAAGGGTCTTGTTCACCAAATATAAAAAAGGTATGGACTTTAACGGTCGAAAAACAAATGTAGGGGCTTTGTTCACCAAAAAAAAAAAAATAGGGACTAAACTTGCCAAATTTCCTTTTCTAAGGTCTCTTTTTTTTTTTACCCTTTTGTGGTAATTAAGTTTCTTGAGAATTCTTGTATTCTCATTTTTGCTTGAGCAAATTTCCTAGTTTTCGATGAGTGTATTTTTGTTTTCATGCTTATTCGAGGTTTTTATGCAACTTTCTTGTCCTGTTTCAGCCATTGACCTAGTTGATGAAGCTGCTGCAAAGTTAAAGATGGAGATTACTTCAAAGCCCACAGAGTTGGATGAGATAGATAGGGCTGTGCTAAAGCTAGAGATGGAAAAACTGTCATTGAAAAGTGACACGGACAAAGTGTCTAAGGAACGGTTAAGCAAACTGGAAAATGATTTAGCTTCCCTTAAGCAAAAACAAAGAGAGTTAAATGAACAGTGGGAACATGAGAAAGCTCTTATGACTCGTATACGGTCAATTAAAGAAGAGGTAGTCTCCCTTTATTTCTTTATTTTCTTTTGTTTACATTTTAACTGTTACCGTTATAATTTAGTCCCTATGCAGTTTCTGAAAATTTTCTTCTTTAACCATTGAGTAGATTGACAGAGTCAACCTAGAAATGGAAGCTGCTGAGCGTGATTATGACCTTAATCGTGCTGCTGAACTCAAATATGGAACACTGATGTCCCTTCAACGTCAGCTAGAAGAAGCCGAAAAGAATCTTTCTGAATATCAGAACTCTGGAAAGTCTTTGCTCCGAGAAGAAGTGACAGATCTTGATATTGCGGAAATTGTTAGTAAGTGGACTGGCATACCATTGTCAAACCTGCAGCAGTCCGAGAGGGATAAGCTTGTATCTTTGGAACAAGTACTTCACAAAAGGGTTGTTGGCCAGGATATAGCTGTCAAATCTGTTGCTGATGCAATCAGGCGTTCGAGGGCTGGCTTGTCTGACCCAAACCGGCCCATTGCGAGCTTCATGTTTATGGGACCCACTGGTGTGGGTAAAACTGAACTTGCTAAGGCTCTTGCTGGATACCTTTTCAATACAGAAAATGCTCTTGTACGGATAGATATGAGTGAATACATGGAGAAACATGCAGTTTCTCGATTGGTTGGTGCACCACCAGGGTATGTTGGTTATGAAGAAGGTGGGCAGCTCACTGAAGTAGTTCGGAGGAGGCCTTATTCTGTTGTGCTTTTTGATGAAATTGAGAAGGCACATCACGATGTATTTAACATATTATTACAGTTGTTGGATGATGGAAGGATCACTGATTCTCAAGGCAGAACTGTCAGTTTCACCAATGCTGTTGTGATTATGACGTCCAATATCGGATCACACTATATCCTTGAAACTTTAAGAAGCACTGGAGAGAGTAAGGAGGCTGTTTATGAAATTATGAAAAAGCAAGTGATCGAGCTGGCTAGACAAACTTTCCGTCCAGAGTTTTTGAATCGGATAGATGAATATATTGTTTTCCAACCTTTGGATTCCAAAGAAATCAGCAAAATTGTTGAACTCCAGGTATGCCCCATCTCAACAAAATGAAATTTTGTTGTGCTTCTTCCCATTGTTTTGCATGTATTCTTTCGCTGGCTGCAATTTTGGTTACCTGGTTGTTTGCTGTGTGTTCTTGAAGCAAGTGTGCATATGAATTTACCTTTTCATTGCCTAACTACGGCGGCCTTATACCATGAAACACTTGCTTCCATTTTGGTGATTATATTTCAAGGACTAAATGCTAACAAAAATCTTCTTTAGAACTTTCACTTTTTCTCTTTTTTTTTTAAACTGTATTTCTTGGTGATGCATATTAATGCTTAATCTACACGGAGTAATTTGTTTTACTATTTTTTCTCCCTTTGCCTCATTTCCTCTGTTTTCAAATTATGTAGCATTAGCAGAAATACATCTTACTGTCTCATTCAGATGCAGCACATATGACAAAATTTTGACATTTGACTTGAATAAAAATAAGAAAAGATACATTTGACTTTCAAATTCACTATGTACGATTGGATGATGTCTGATGCCAAGGGGTTACTAGGTATAATAGTCCCTTTAGAAAATAGTTTCCAAATTCTAGCATATATTTTTAGAGAAAAATGGAGGACTACATCCTTGGCCTAGATAGTTCTTGTGGGCATTATTGAAATGGAAAGGTGAAAGTGGAATAGAACTTTTCTCTTTAAGAAATTGATTGATAAAGGCTATGTGGTTCACAGAATTTTTTATCAAGGTGCTATGAGATATGATATTGAGCCTATAAGCATATAGAAAATTGTTTAAAATAGATGTCTTCAATTATTTCGTTGAAGAAGTTATCTATGGTAAATAGATTAGTTCTAACAGCAGCACCTGCTTCTTATTGTAACATCTTGTCTACTTTTGTCTGTCGCAGATGAATCGTGTTATAGATAGGCTCAAGCAGAAGAAGATTGAACTTCATTTCACGGAGCTGGCTGTCAATCTTTTGGCGACATTAGGTTATGATCCTAACTTCGGAGCTCGCCCTGTGAAGAGGGTTATTCAACAATTGGTTGAGAATGAAATTGCGATGAAAATTTTACGAGGAGAAATTAAGGAGGAAGACACTGTTATTGTTGATGCTGATACATCCTCTATGTCCACAGACTTCTCACCTCGTGGCAGACTGATCATAAAGAAACTGGATAGTGATATTTCAAGGGATGCTATGGTTGCAAATGATTAAACAATATTCAGTGTAGCTGCAGCAGAGGAGTACATGATATCTGAGTTTAGACCAGGAAATGTCTTCTATTTATTTGTTTTCTTTTGTTCCAATAGATTATGTATATAAACACTATTCTAGTTTTTCAAGAACATGTTCAATAGCAGGAGAAACACACTTGGCTAAAATGTTGATAGTTAAATTGTAGGATGGATGAGATCATGTCATTTTTGTTTTACTCGTGGCAGAACTTACAAATTACCATCATTCACATGAATATTTATGCAAATGAAAACGAGTTTGTTTTTTTGGTTTCTTTTGAAACTCATTGCAAGATAGGAGTTCTTAAGGTTTGTGCTTTGGAAGAATTTTCATATTAACTGTGGAGGCATCTCAAAGAGGGAAAATTCATACATGGAAAAGGTGAGAATTGGTCTACAAATGGGAGTTTTTACCGAAGATAAAGGGAAATTTTCCAAAAGCTTTTAAAAAATCCGCCCAAATTGAGGGGACTTCTTAAAGTATGTTGATTTGGCACTCACAATGTCAAATTGCAAATCAGATTGCCGAATTATGATCGGATGAATCATTCAGATTTCTACTCTGCAGAAAAGGACGGAATCTATAAAATGGGGAGGGGAATTTTTGAGAGGGGTTATTTCCTTTTTATTTCTTTTTTCGAAAGGATGTTTCCTTCTTATTTCTAGTCATTTTCAAAATACATATTTGGAAATATTTGAAAATTTACAAAAATATTAGTCCAATAATAAATTTCTTTTAAGACAATCATTCTATAAGAGAAAAAAAATTTGAGACCACATCCAAAGAGTTCGCATTTCATTTTAATAGGTACAAAATTGAAAAATATTTTTTTAATTCCAAATAATTGAAAAACTTTACAAATATGTGTTGGAAATCATTATGAAAATTATACATGGCTAATTCAACAATAAATTTTTCTAATGTAAGATTGGATAGAAGAAAAAAGAACTTGAATTAGGCATTGGTATTCCTAAAGATTGAGCGATGACCGAAATGATGAAGATACTTAATGTTAAATCGTTGATGATGTAGACTCGCTAATAATTTGAACACTCACAATAACAAATCAATTTTATTTTAAGAAATCCCTTCAATTTGGACAGATTTCCGGAAACTTTAGGAAAATTTCCCTATTTTGGGTAAAAGCTCCTATAAATGGTACGGCCGTAGTGCCATGGGTGGTTCTTCTCAGTCAGTGTCTTGTCAATTTGTTAATTCATTGAATGAAATTCAAAATGGAGTTTTAGATTTTTCTCGTAGTCTTTATTTATTTTTTTAGTATATTAAGAAACATAAAAAACTTTTTAATATGACAACTTAAAACTAATGAGTAAAAGTTATGTGATTTATATGTTTACTTATCTTTAACAAGCTATTTGTATCTATTTATAATTTATGTGATAGTAGTTTCCTCAGCCTCATAGTATAGTGTTAGGTGATTAAGAGAGGGCAAAAACATTTTATCTTGATAATATAATTAATAAGACGCTTTTATCAATCAATATGATACTCTTTACATCTTAATAGGTTCATTGGCTAAAATATACCTAGAATAGAAAGTCAATATCTATCTCTAATTCAACAAGGCCACTGGTAACATTGGTATAGTAAGTGAGTACCTAGCACTAGTTATAACCAAACAATAGGCAAAATGTGTTAGGTGTTCATCTAAAAGAATCCTTTAACGAAAAGGTCAAAAAATACTAACAATAGGCTAGTAATACTGTCATCATTATCTTGATTCTACTACTTGAATGTGTAAATCTAATCTGCCAACCAGGCAATACATGGTCTGTTTCCTCTATCATAACTGAACCCTGAAAATATATTTAGCCATCTTCTGGAGAAAAAAAATATTAAAATTGCATGCATCATATTCCAGCAATTTAGATTTGTCCCTAGCATAAAAGTTACACCAACAAGGTACCTTTTTACCACACTTTTTTGGCAAAAGAGCCCCCAACGCTCCTTGCTGGATGTGCTGATCATATTTTTGACCAAAGATGAGAGCTGAAGGCCAATCCTGAACAAGAATTCTTCAGATCAGTTATGAACATTTGCTGTATACCTATTTTTGTAACTATGAAGTACATTCACATGTAAGGATTCATGAGTACCCAAAACCACTCTTCCTAACTGCTCACTATCTTCTATAGGGCAGCAGCAATTGTACCTAAATCTAAGTTCTTAGAGAAAGAACACAGAGCACCTATCAACAGAATCCTTATTTCTTCTGTACTTAAATCTTTCTGAAGTTACCATTTCTTCATTGAAACCCTAACCACAATCGACAATTTTTTCCAACACTTTTGTGCCTTCTCCTGTTGCCTAAAATAGTTTTCAACGAATTCCATTAGGGAATCCGTAGTGCTGGAATTTGGTGAGTGGAGATCATCTCCTGATAAACTCAAATTCAGTTCTTGAGAATTCTCCACATTATCAGCAGAGGACAAACCAACATCTTCTATATTACTCCCTTGTGTAGAAGAATCAATAGATGGACAAATGCCCCAAAAAGAGTAGGGAATATGTTGCTCAGGAGGATTGGAAGTCTGCTCAGTAGTAGGCAAGTTATCAACATATTCAAGAAGAGAATTCATGTCATGAAAATGACATACATCCTGCCAGTGATCAAATGCTGTGATGGCTAAAAGGCAAGCCTCAGCCTGCCAACAGAATCAGTCACATATTCCCATTAGTTGAAGTAACCAATTGAATGTAGAAACAATTATAAAGAATGTGTATAAAAAAAAAAAAATTGATGACAAGAAGCATGCCTTGTCTTTTTCAGATAGGTCTTCAATAGGAGAATATTTGTGTCCTGAGATTAATCCCAGCACTTGTTCGATAACATTGAAAATCACTCCGATCTTTTGTTGGGAACTGTAATAATAGCATATCTTTTTATCAATTGCACACTGTCGAGCATGGTTCACTGTGACCTCCCATAAGTTTGCTTCTAAACCAAGTATCTGTAGACGAAACCAAGAAATAAATTTAACAAACCTATCCAATGAAATATTGGGAGCAAATTACATTCTCAAGGTTTAAAGAAGTAAGACATTAGTCTTGAATGATGCTTTTATTGAAAGTTCCATCAGTTTATTGCATGGACACATGCTTTTGGGCACATTCGTTTTGATTCTTTTTTCTTGTTCCTATTTTCTTAGGAGCAAAATGCTTTGTACAAAAGGAAATTAAGAAAGAAGCCAATAGGAACCAGAATTTCTTGTAAAATCAATTATAAAAGAATTGTGACTGCAAGAAATAAGTTGTTTGGAGAGGATATATTTTCACTTGAGAGTATGAAAGAGTCCATAAAGGAAAAGAAATCATGAATTCTGCTGAAAAAATTTCCCACTGAACATGTTTTTATATAAAATGGATAAAGAACTTTTACTTCTATTTTGAATCTATCAGCAGTTATGCAATAGGCTTTTAGATACATGCAGTAGAGCTGTAACCTGATGATATATATACTGATTTATGAATGAACCCAATACAGCAAACAGCAAATTTGTGAGCTCAGCATTTCGGACTAAAAATCTTCAATTAAACTGGTTGAAATTTGATCCAAAACCTGGAAACCATGACGAAGATAGAAATTTCAGGAAAGGGGAAGAGAAATTACTTGTTCAAGATGTTCTGGATCTCTAAAGAGTTGAATAAGAAAATCTTCCACTGTGTTAATGTTCTTCTCTTGAAGATGCTTATGGCGCTTGCTATCTTTGCGAATGTTTTTCAACTTGGAGACATCATCTGAAAGGGATGGAGGTCCGCGCTTCCTGTCACCTATAATGGAAGAACAACAACTAATGCAAACTTTTGCTTATGAGAAATTAACTTGACTGAAATTTCGAAATGTGAACTTTTTTTTTTTTGATGAATAATTTTGGAGTGTGAACTTAAAACTACAAATGTTAGCAACAAGTTTTTATCACAGAAATAATGACTAGTATCCACAATCATTATTCAAACAATTTCTTCTTTCCAACACCAGGAATGATTTTTAGCACAAACAAGTGGATGTGTATACTGTATGTTTTTAGAACAGATCTGATTTTGAAGGAGGGAGACTCATTGTAATCCTTACCTTTTTTTCTCAGACAACATAATATGAGAATGTACTAATGTCTTCAGATAAAACTTCTGTTGGAACATTTTGAAGAAAAACAAACTCTAATCACTTGCTACTGGTAAAAAAAACTTTAAAACCTTAATCCATGTTCCTACAATCAATTAAATCCTTAGGTGAAGTCAGTTCAGTTTGATTTAGATTAGTCCGTCCTATCAAGATTCTTGAGACTTAAGGTTTTTGCCTGCTGCACTTTGGAGCTGTGTTGTTACCTTGAGAATTTAACCTCTTACTATGTAATACTTTCATCAAAAATAGTTTTGCTTAGAAGGAAATATAATTCTTTTCACTCCAAAAAGAGAAATGCAAGGGTGGAAACCATTAGAAACTATATCGCTCAAACTGCTACCTCCTGAGAATCTTTATCTAGTAAGCTTTTCTTGAGTTGTTCTAGTTTCTATACTGCAGGACTCTTGCAAATGAAACCAGCCAAATTACACTTGACCTTCCATAGTCCTTCCATCAATAGCTTTAGCCAGTACAAAATATTTAACAAAAATGCCTGCTGATATGCATATGCAATGAGCTTCACATTTACCAGTAAACTACATGTTGTGGCCTTGTATTCCACATGTTGGAACTGTCATACTCATACTACACACGATTTCAGGGTAAAGATTATGAAGAGAGAAGGCTTACATTTGATCCGGCGATCCTTGACAATAAACGGATTTGTGATTGCTTCTTTTATTATTACCCCAGTGAATGAATCAAGGACTCTTGCCCCTAGCTTGTACTTGTGGTTCTTCATCCAGCATATGTACTGCCTGAACTTAACCTTACCTACAACACCAATTCCTTTGCTCAGATGCAAATGTACATCTCCATCCAGAAGAGGCTTCTTTCCCTCTCTTTTTCTCTTTTGCTTTCCTTTGGAATATGCCCCTTCCCTTTCTCTTACTATCTTTCTGTTGAACTCTTCAGATGTCCAATCATATCCTTCAGCACCACCAACATCTCCCTCCAGAGCAACTATTTCTACTTTTGCAGATGCTTCTGGCCCAGAAATAATAACTTTCTCATTGAGATTATCAATCAGAGCCACTTCAATGGAGGAAAGACCTTCTCCTTGAATTTCTTCATTAGTAAAAACTGGAAGCGAAACATTCTTCAAGAACTGCAATTTTAAGCACCTTGGCTCAGTAGTGTGCACCTGATTCCCAGAATTCCTGAAGAGAAAAAGCAAATAATTTTCATAAGAAAATATAGATTATCAGTTTTTGTGGATACTTCAGTAGGCTTAAAAATCCTACTCAAAAAAGAATTCATTTCTCACCTGTCAAGTCCATTCAAAAGATTCCTAAATTCCTCTTTTACCTGGAAATTTTTGTTAGAAAATGAAAGAAAGTGAAATTAGTTTATGTTTGCATAACATCTAGAACTGTATATCACAACTAGATGTGACTGAAAGAATGCAATCAAAATTTCTGAATTTTGCCATGGGCTTCTCATTTTGCATATCCTGGCAAAACCAGAAGCAAACAAAGCCTTGTAAGGACACAAATAGAGTTGTACTTACATGTAGGAAACAATTTCTTGAAACGTATCAAATGTGAATATTATATTTTCAGTCTCATTGGACAAACCACAGGCAGTTTCAAATATCACACACTGTTCAGTAAATTTATCATTGTGTTGTATTAATTTCAGAAACACATATGCTAAAATGTTTATGCATAAAGACCCCCATCCCAACACCAAGTAAATATACACGTATCCCAGACAAAATAGAGAAAGGTGGGAGATAATCTACTCACAACGTTACGGACTAAACTCTCAATATCTGGCTTCAACTCATGATTCATGATGTGCATCATCATCTCTTTCAGTGCTTCTTTCTGAACACTGTTCCAGAAGCCCCTAAAACAAAGAGATTCAGAAACAAAATCAATCATCTACACCTCAAGATTATAACTTTAATACCAAAAACAATAATAAAGCAGAACCCAGAAATCAAAATTTCTTCTTGACTGCATTCCTATCCAATTAAGTAAACCTGCAGGATGATTTTGAAGAATGGAAAACATTAAAGAACTCACCCATCTTCTGAATTGTTAGGTGGTCCTGAAACAGAGCTCCAAAAGTTAACACTTGACATTTTCAGTCAACCCCTGATTCTAACTCTACCAAAAATGTCCAAATGCTAGCTTTTCAGATCAAGACAAAGATTCAGATCATCATGCTTTTGGAATTGAGCCCATATATAAAGCCGTTTCCTTTTCGGAAACAATACGAAAATGATTTGACAAGGACATGGCATTCTGAATAGTCCACACGAGGACACACTCATTTGGTGTATTCTTGTGTGGCCAATTCTTGCTAAATAATTAAATTTTTGTTGAACCTTTCTACAATTCCAATTCTTGTGGGGCTATGCACTTCTCATCAAAATTCTCCCATCTACTAATTATGTCCAGTTTGTGACATCATTGTCAATGGTCGATGCATGAAATTGGCGTCACGTGAATTCTTTATTACATCAATCTTTGTCAAAGTGACAAATATTTTCAATAATATAATGCCCATTTCCAAGAGTTCACGCAAAGAGATGATATATATTTAGTAGATGGGAGAATTGTGATTAGAAGTGCTTTTTATCCCATTATGTACGAAATAGAAACTTACAAGTTTTTCAAAAGAAATATTTCGTTAGATCTTATAGGAAGACTAAAGACTCAATTAAGATAATAATTATGTAGAACATTGAATGTTCAAAGAATATGCATAGTATTATTTATTTATAAATTATTGGCAAGCTAATTTTAAGCTATTACTGTACCTGTATCTTCATGAAATATTATTTAAAATGCAAGGAACTTATCTATTATTAAGCCTCTTTATTAGATTTTGGGAGTACACATGTTGACCTTAGATGCCTATATATTATCCATATATAGCAGTGTTACAAATTTTTATTTCCTGTGAGGAAAAAGTCATCAAAGTCTGTGCTAATTATTCCTACAAATGATACAGCAAATTCTGCCTTAGTTTGTTTGACATAATTTGAGGGTGTCCCTTTCACATGTACATTCCTTGAAACAGCTCCATGAAGTTCCTTGCAAATTCAAATAGTAGTAACATAAGCGCTGTTTACATATTGTCAAACATATTGGAATTAATAATTCAGTGCCTCCAAGAAATCATGGTTATAATTTAACATTTTGTCACCTTACCCTTACCACAATGGCCATATTATAATTTTCTTGATACTGTCGGTATCCATAGCTTCGCATAAGGGTCAGGTAAGAATCTTCATTATTTACATTTGCACAAATGCAACCCATGATGGATTCTTAACCATTGGAGTGCACCTTGGATTGTGGCAGGGAGGAACGCAGCATTCTTCTTTGTGTGGGTCTTAGAGTATGTGATGCTTTCTTTTCATCATTTTCTCTGATTTTTGTATCAATTTCATTTTAATTCAATATTGTTTCATCTTTGGACCAATTAGCTTTGGCTGAATTTATTTTAATTTTACGAAGCATTAGGCTCCAACAATTAAAACAATTAATTTATTACTACTATTATTATTATTTTATGTATTTTGTGTTACATTTTTTGTATGCTATTGAATAAAATTAATAATTTAATGAATAAAATTAATTAATATGTTAAATTTAGTATTATATTTAAAATGTTAATGAAATAAGAGTGTGATGTAATATGTGGATCCTATTTATTATGATTTGTAGAATTGTATGATTGGTGTAGAGGATTGTAAAAGATTAAAAAATTATGTGAATTGATGGAACATTATTAGTAAAAAAAAATATAACTATTAAAAGCTGTACGAGTGAAGATGTTCTAAATTACTTTTTAAAAGTACGTATAAGAAATGTCGAAGACACTTAGCCCAAGTTGTATGGTATCTCCATTCAAGAATAGTGAAATATCTTATTCCCTTATAAAAAAAATTATTTGAATATGTAAGAAACTTTTAAATTAATTGAAATTTTGGTAAAATGTGGACATTTTGTTCAGCTTTAGAGATTTTTCTGCAGCAAGAATATCCTTTATTAAAATAAAATAAAAAAAAGAATATGTTTTTTCACTGAAAACAAGTTTATCCCAAGTTCAAAGTATGGAAAATCAGTTTAATTTAATCTCTTTCAATCAACAGATTTCATCTCAAGATGTACCTGTTTCTCATTATAATTATCATGTACTAAGACTTGATCTGATCCAAAAGAAAAAAGATAGCAAACTGAATACTCTAATAGCTAGGCCAGAAAAATCAACAATGAATTATTAAATCCTACATTCATCACATAGTATCTAGTAATAACCTGCTTTTTTACATCTAATCAGTACACAAACATTCTCTTCCTAAATACTCACATTAATTTGTAGTCAAAGAATATGCATAGGTTATCAAGATACTTTCTGTTTCTTGTGAACATGAATCTCCCCTAGAGGTAACACATTTTTCTTTGAGATCCTTAATGCAATAGACAACTTTTTCCATCTCTTTCTGGCCTCCTCTTGCCTAAAATAATTGTCAACAAATTCCATTACGCATTTCATACTGTTGGAGCTCAGAATGCAGGGAGATTGTGATGAACATGAAAGCAGTTCTTGAGGAACCTGTGCATTGTTGTTATTATCACAAACTGAACCAAAATTTTCTGTAGCACTCACATGCTTAGAAGAATTCAATGACGAAATCATTCCCCCAAAGGAAGAATCTGATTGTGTTTGTATCATTTCAGTTGCATCATTGGCATAGCCACTAGGAAGGCCAGGTCCGGGAGAATTTGAAGGCTCCTCGGAAGTAGATAAGCAAGAAACATGTTGCAATAGAGAATTCTTGTCATAGAAAAAGATAACATCCTCCCAGTGGTCGAATGCAGCAATTGCCAAATTATGGGCATCAGTCTGCATCAGAAACAACCAAGTACTATCAGCAGTTGAAACTGATAATTGTTTGGAGGCTAATGCAACAATGAGAAAAAAGGTATGTGATGGTAAGAAGTGTACCTTCTGTTTTTCAGATAGCTCATTAATAGGAATGTATTGGCACCTTGAGCTAATCCCCAAAACTTGATCAATAACATTGAAAACTACCGCCATTTCATGTTGGGAACTAAAATAATACCACATTCTTTTATCAATCATACATCGTCGAGCATGGTTCACTGTAATCTCCCACGAGTTTTCATCTAAATCAAGTATCTGCAGGCAAAAAGAGGAAATAAAATTCATAAAAAGAAATTCTTATAATGGAGTTAAATTTTGTGGATCTCAAGTATCTACTAACATAAACGGTAAGAAGTCACCTTTTCTATCATTACTCAAAACTATATATGTATTATTCTGTAATAAAAATATTTCCAAGGAGACTCCTGCATTTCACCTTGGTTTCTTTTAATTTTCGTTTTGGCTTCCAAAATTTCTCCCATAGATGTAAAAGGGCAAGCTACAACTGGAGTAAAAAGGTTATCATAGTCTAAAGGTTATTGGAGTCAAAAGAGAAATAAATGACGAAGGTAGGAAGTAATTTGTGTGTAAAGGATAATTTTTCATTCATGAGCATGACAGAGGTAATAAGGGAAGAGAATCATGACTCTTGATGAGAAATAATGTCTTGCAGGTTCTGTTTCAGGGCATACTCAATGAGAATCTTCACTATTGTACTCTACTCTAAATTTATTATCCTGTAAAAATTAGAGTGTTAGCTCACCATAGCACAACTTTAATTAAATATGCATAAACTGTTCTGCAATTAACCAAGTAAAGAAAATCTAGCAAGTTCAAATAAATTAGAAATTTGGATCCAACAATTTCTTAAGCAATCATCCAGATTTTTATTTTTATTTGAAGAGTATAAAGAAGATATAATTTGCAGGGAAGAGTTGGAAAAGTTTACATTTTTGAGTCCTTCTGGATCTCTAAAGTGTAGAATCAGAAAATCCAGAACGGTGTTAACTTTTTTATCATGAAGACGCTTATAGAGGTTACCACCTCTGCGAATGTTTTTCAACTTTGAAACATCGTCAGATAAGGATGGAGGTTGGCCCTTCCTGTCACCTACCAATGAGAAAACAACAGGCATTAGAATTTCTTTCTTAGAGGCAGACATTTTTAGTAAATGTTGTAGAGAATATGTATCCTTCATGGTAAAATTGGTGATCTGGACATAGGAGAATGTAGCATATTCAAGTGGCAAGTTCATCAGACAAGTGTTATCTCTCTCTTTCTCATAGCATGGCTGCCAAGTTGGTATATTCCAGGAAATAAGCAGCAAACATTTATATCAAATTTGAGAACTTGAATCTTCCTAATCTACTCTCTCCATTATGAACATTTATGAACATATTATTATCCACTAGGTCGTTTTATGCTATAATCATGTAAACTAGCTCTAATATAATTGGGACTGTTGGAATATTTGAAAATTCAGATAATAAATATCACATACTAAAGGAAGGCTTACATGTGCTACGACGGTCCTTGACAATGAATGATTCTGTCACTGCTTCTTTTATTCTTATCCCAGTAAATGTATCAAGGGCTCTTGCCCCTAACTTGAACTCGTGGTTCCTCATCCAGCTTGAATATTGCCTAAACTTGATATTTCTTACAAATCCAATGCCTTTGTTCAGACTTAAAACTGTATTTCCAGTAAGAAGGGGGGTTTTGTCTTCTCTCTCTCTATTTTTCTTTCCTTTGGTATCCATTCCCTCCCTTTCTCTCACAATTTTTTCATTGAATTCCTCAAATGTCCAATTATCTCCTTCAGCACCCCAAAAATCACCCCTAAGAACCACTATTTCAACCTTTGCAGAGGCTTCTGGCCCAGAAACAATAACATTCTCATTATTCTGATCAACCAAAGCCACTACAATGGAGGTACATCCTTCTCCTCTAATTTCCTCACCAGTCAAGACAGGACAAGAGACATTCTTCAAGAATTTCAATTTTAAGTGCCTCGGTACAGAAACATGATTCTCAGGATTCCTGAACAACAATTGCAAAGATGTGTTGTCATTTCAACAAAGAGGCAGAAATACTAGGTATTAAATTTGACCATTTGAATAGATTGATGATCCTGATCAACTTAGTACATATTCCTGACCTCTCAAATCCAGTAAGATTTCTTAGTTCCTCTTTTACCTGGAAAGAGATGTCAGACAACAGTTATTATTGCAAATTGCATATTCTGTCAATCACCTAAATTCTCACTGACATCTATGCGGGACCATTGTTGGGTTCATTTAGGAATAATTACTTTATGTTTGGAGGGAGAACTAATGTTCGACAATGCAATGCAAATAAATCCAGGAAAAAAGAGAATCAGCCATGTGAAATAGCCTGAAGAAGATCCACAGGAAGGTAGCTGCATATATGTATTGGAACATCTAGGAAAGCATAACAAAATATGCTGTCCGAAGGGAAAAGTTGTAGAAGCTGGATATTTAGAAGTTGAAATAACATGACATAAAAAATGAAAACATAAATAAAAACAAATATATCTGTAAGAGTTGAAGTGTTAACAAAACTTTTATGTGAAAGCCTTATGAAAGAGATACTAAGGTAAAATGGTATCATCCATTTAGTACATTCCACTATAGGATAAAATGTCAAGAGATGAGTGGCAATATTTTATGTGCTAATTGTCCATGAATGTTAAAGTAAACTTCTTTTCGTGGAGCCACAATATATTCCTCATCAAGAAAATTCACGAAATCAAAAGGAATTCATCAATTTCTCTATATTATGGTGACTTGTCAGATGATAGGATTTCCTTTTGTGTATGAACACTGGTTTTCAAGAAAGAAACCTGGAACCTAATTGAAATATAAAAAACTGACCTTCACTACACTGGATGCAAATGGATCTGCAAGATATTAATTCATATAGTAAGCAGATCTAGTTCTAGGAACTCCAAACTAAATTTATTGTCAAATTCCACTTAAATAAGTAAATTAGTTCACCAAGGATAATTTCAAGCCGTATGATGTGAAAAATAGGTACTAACAGAATAAGAGTAGCTATCCCCAATGACCAAAGCAATGTTCAAGAATAAGAGTAACTGCAATTTTATGCATCACAATCCTCACTAGAAATAATTACATGAGCAGATACACATATATTATCTGGGTACCAAAAGATTGTAAGACAGGTAGCCAATCTTACAATTTTATGGATTAAATTCTCCATGAGTGGCTTCAAATCATGATGGAAGAGATCCAGCATTAAGGCTTTAATTGCTTCTTTTTGCAACCTGATTCAGAAACACCAAAATCCCAAATGGTAAGACAGATTAGGCAAATGAATCAACAAATACAACATCTCAATATCCTAGTTTTTCAAATGGTAAAGTACTCTATACCCGAAAGCAAATACACCAAACCCATAATTCAAAATCAATTCTTGATTATTGCATCCTATTCTCTGTGAAGCATTTCCATTCTACTTTCAGACAAACGGATAAAATAAGCAAAACAGAACGCATTGCAAACATACCCATCTTCTGCATTTTTAGTTTGGTCTAAACCAGAGGGGTCGTCCACTAACGTTTGATATTGAAAGTTGGACATTCCTCCTCTCTCCCAGCTTTCTTCTTCATCAAAAACTGTCAAAAATTTTCAGCTTTTCAGGGAAATCATTGAATCTGAATCATTTTCGAGTACAAGGATGGATTCTTTGGGCCTTAAAGACATGTAGCACACATTTATAAAGCACGTCCTCTCTACAAACCAAAGAAGAAAAAATTTGGCGGTGACAATGACAAGATGAACAGTAAGTAGTGCAGAGTCCACACACAAACACACATTCTTGTTGGGATTCCCCTGCTCTAGAATGCAAATGGACGTTAAAATAGATTCTTTTGGTCATTGGTGAGATGTGTCTTCATTCTATTGTTTCATTTGTTTCTGTCCATATGGGACTTTTTCTCATCTCTAGATAAGATCCTATGACTGACTTTCCAACTAGTATCATCATCCTTATCAAAATGTATAGGCTATTTTTTTTTTATTTTTATGAATAAAATGCATAGGCTTTGTTCTTGTCTTTTTTATTATTATTACAATGGGGGAATGGGATTCGAAGGAGATTTGTCACTCGGTCATCCTTCTCACCCCTTTCTTCTTGTCTAGTTTAGAGTGCGGTAGGTTTTTGGTTGTGTCATCTCTACTAATTTATATGTCTCAACGTTAACTATATTCATAATAAAATAATGAAGATAGTAACTTTCAAAGTAAAAATATCTCTTTAATTTTTTTATTAAGTGAATTGTAAACATTTAATTTTAGAATGTTTCAGTATGTGAAAGTATTTATTTATTTATTTTTATTTATAAACATTCTCAATTTTTTGTTGGTGATTATGATTTTATAACTATTTGTATAAAGATTGTAGGTAAGTGATGATTTATGTGTATATTTTTTTTTTGAAAGAACATAATTTTTAAAATTTTAATTTATGTAAACCCATGTAAATTCTCTCTCTTTTTTTTTTTTTAACATACCTGAGCATGAGAGGTACTCCTCCCTCATTATTTTATTTGTCTCAATTTCTATTTTGATTTGCCCTAAATTACTTGTTTGTCCCTAAATAATAATGATATTTATGATTTTGTTCCAAATCTACCCCTATTCATACCTTTCACATTAATGTATTAATTTTTCGAAGCTACACTAAAAAATGAAATATCAAGGTGAAAACTTTAGAATTTCCAAGAGTGACTTTCAAAGTTAATTAATGATAATGGGAACCTAATTTCCTTCATTTTACTTATTCTCATTTTACAATAGGAAAATAATAATGATATTTTTTTCTTTGAGAATTCTTAAATAAAAGTATTTAGCTTCTTTTCTTTGGGCACTTGACTATAGTTTAATAATTCTTCTATTTTTATCATTAAAACAAATATTTAAAGTTCAATCTTGGAAAACAAATAGTGGATTTACTTTTTCATTTTTTTTCTAATTGAGGGATGATAATTTTAGATTTGCTTCTTTCCCTTCCTATGCTTTCCTTTGCAAATTTTCCACATTGGAAGATTGGTCAAATATTTCTTGTTGAAATGTGAAATGACATACTTATGGAAGGTTCATAATCCTATCCTCCAAAAGCATTTCCCCTTGTCACAATATTCAATTAAAAGCAATAATATATATTATTGACTAAATAAAATAAGGCAGCCACAAACAAATAAGAAGAGGAACAAATCATCTTTAAAACAAAAAGCAAAGTAAATACCATTATATTATATTATATTATACTCTGACTTTCGAGTTTTCAATATAATTATAACTCTGACGTACTTACATTAAATTATATGGCAATTGTCTTCTCTATACAAAAAAATAATATTTAAAATTGACTATGAATATTTAAACTCATCAATATTTACGTATAAAATTAACTTGCTCGATATTAAATCTTAAACGATTATGAATCTAGCAATACACACATTCATTATTTAACATTATTCTCGTTATGATTAAATAAATATTTCAAATTAAAAATGTATTATATATTTCTTCTCTGAAACAGCATGTCACAATTAAATAATTCACAAATAAATAAATCAAAGTTTCAAGCAATAGGAAGGCTTAGGCTTATGAAGAGCAATGGAAATGAGCTGCAGCAAACACATCCTCAATTTTTTAATGAACCACTCAGTGCCACGTAGATCACGCCATTTTAACAGAATTTAACTACCAGTCCCCTCCCCTTTATTCCCGGCCAAAAAATCACCATGGCTTTTAGCTTCAGAGGTGCAGCAATTTCCATTGGGAAACGTGCAAACGCTTTCTACTGGTCTTCCCTTCCGGCGAATCATCTTCGGATGAAACATCACAACGTGGATTCAAACGTTTTCCTGAGTCCAATTCGATTTCCTCTTAATCAAACTGGTACCATAGCACTCTGCTACTATCAATCAAATCTTATGTAAATATTGCCTAATGTACGTTAGTCAGTTTTTTCTGTTACAATCTGATCCTACGGGACTGTATATTTATTTATTTTTTGCTGATTGTATGCGTGTTTCTGGTAATTGTTAAATTATTTTTTGGGGTTTCTTGGTTTTATTTAATTCAGTGTTTAATCCCGTGGAAATCTGGTATCTGGGTTTCTGTATGTTAATCTATAATTTCTCCTGCAATGAAAAAAACCCAGATAATAGAATAATGATTTATTGATTGTCCATGATAGGATTGATTCTTGGACGATTTCTGACTTTTCTTGGTTTTATCTAGTATTTAATCTAGTGAAATTCAATTTCTAGGGTTTATGGGGGATTGGATTCGGTGAGTTGAATGGTGTTAGACTTTCTTTCTGTAGGATATAAGTATTCAATTCGGGCGATAAATACGGGTGGAACAACAGTTTTAGATCCTGCAACTTCAAAGAAGGAAAATGAGGAGGAATCATCACTGAATTGGAAAATCAAGATGCTATATGATGGCGATTGCCCGCTATGCATGCGAGAGGTTTGTCTACTGCAATTGATTTGTGACTTTTTGTTATTGATCAATTTGAAATTTGTAGTTGGAGAGAGCAGGGATTGTTCTGAGTTTATGCTTTGTGGTAAAATATTGGATTAGTTTTTATTTTAGTACTGTATGTGTCCACTACATTTATTGTAGGATGACTTAATTTCCAGGTGAATATGCTTAGGGAGAGGAATAAGAGCTATGGAACCATCAAGTTTGTGGACATAAGTTCTGAGGAATACTCTCCAGAAGAGAATCAAGACCTTGACTACGAAACTGTACGTTGATTGAAATGTTTGCTATGTTTAAAAGATGAATGTGATCCTTGTTAGTTTATGCATCTAATAATCGAATTTCAGATGGGAAAGAAATTCTTAAGTTGGTGTCAGTTAGAGACAATAGCCTGCCAGAGATGTCTGCTATGAATACCATGGTTGTAAAATGGAAATTGTATAATTTCTCAGGTAATGGGAAGGATTCATGCGATCCAATCTGATGGAACTGTAGTGACAGATATTGAGGTACAGATTTAACTTTTGTTTGGTTTAAGACATGATGAACCTTTAACTCCTGCTAGGTAGGATAAAATTGTTAGATTTTGTTGATAAAACAGATGGCCTGATCTGAATACTATAAACTTATAGGCATTTAGGAAACTATATGAAGCAGTTGGTCTTGGATGGGTTTATGCAATTACCAAATATGAACCTGTAAGTCCTTGAAACCTGGCTGGCATACATCAATGTCTCACATCAGACCAGCTTCAAAATTTCTTTTCATTTTTCTCTTTATCTGAAGGTTTCACTGAACCATAAGAATATAACTAAACAGGTTGCGACCATTGCTGATGCAGTCTATGGTGTTTGGGCAAAGTATCGACTTCATATTACTGGTTAGTCCTTTTATTTTCTTGATGCCTTTGCTTTTTCTTCTTATTCGCCGTTATATGTTGCTTCATTTTATTAATATGAACTTTCACATTCAGTCAAACTCATCTTCTCAGTTTCAACTTCTTTTCTCCTGTAAACAAAATATGATTCCAGTATATCATAATCTTAATGGAATGTTTTTCCTGTGCACTTATCCCAGTTGATTTATCGATTCTGCCTGTAGATTATGAAAATAGCTTTGGTGAAATTTTCTATTTCAGATTAAATAATAATAACCTTTTATGGTTCAGGCCGTCCACCATTAGAAGAAGTTCTGGAAACTAGGAGGAATAAGGTTTGTATGAACTGTCTCAATCTTATAATTTCTTCAATTCTATTTATGTTTTGCTGCTGTTTTCAGAAATTTTTATGCCTTCCTTCTAGAAATTGACCATGATTTCAGAAATTATGTTCCATCTGAGAGCTTAAAGCTTAGCAAGGTTCTTCAGATAATCTTTTTTCAAACTTTTGCTTTCACAGTATAATTTAGCCAGTACTTTGGGCAAGGTAACATGACAAACCAAAGGAATCTGAAATTTCATATTGTTGCTTTGAAGGGCCAAGTCAAAATTGGATTCTTTCTCCCCAAAACAGAGTTTGAACAGTGAAAAACAAAAACTGCTACTTCATTCTACAAGGGTATTCCAATGCAGTGGCTGGTTAGTTCTGGTTACAGAGGTAGTTTAGTTGAGACTAGGGGTGTAATTGAGCCGAGTTTAGCTGGAACTTGGACTTGTTTGAGCTCGATGTCGATTATGTTATCATGGCTCTAGGTCAAACTCAATCGAGTTGAAGCTCGTTGTAACAAGCTCAAATTCGAATAAAAGATTAACTTTCGAGTTGAGCTTGAACTTGACTTAATTTTTAAAATATTTTAAATTTAAAATTTGAAAAAAAAATAAAATATGTATACATATGTAGGTGGCTTGTGAGCGGTTCAACAATCCACGACCTAGGTAACCTCGACTCTAATTCTTAATGAATCAGGTCGAGCTCGAGTGGACTGGAGTAGCACGACTAGCCGCTTGACTCGTTTACACCCTTAGTTGAGACTGATTTTCGCTGATACTTCTACGTTTTATGTCAATTCTGTACATTATCACTGAAAAATTAGATTTTAATAGGCAGGGTTAGATGATGATAAGAACTTAGATATCTCTGGCTAAGTCTCAGATATTGTGGTAGCTGGCAGCTGAACAAAGGTGATGAGAGCATGCGAACTTTTGATAATTGAAGTAATTAAAAGACTTCATTGCGACAATGAATAATGAATTTTCTTTGGGGATCTCTGAAGCAAGTCTGATTTTAATCTTGTACGTTTTCATCTTGACATTAGAACTTAGTAAAGGATATCTCAAGAGAAATGAAGAATGCATGCCTTTGCATCTGGTGCACACTACTTGTAAGAAACGGCCTACATTTACATGGAACCTGAAATTAACCATTTAATCTTTAGCATATTCCATGAGGAAAACAAATCTCACAAAATGCTTGCTGATAAAAGAAAAAACTGAAATAGTGAAATTGTCACTCTTTGTAAAGATTCCTTTAGGCCAGTAAAGATGAAATTAAAGTGTGTTTTGCAATTCCTTTTGTTTTTCTTTCTTAAGTGCTTGTTTCCATAAGATACTAAATTTTACATGAAAAACCTAATGTAAAAGTTGCTCAATTTTGATCATTTCATTCTTGCAGAGGGCGTTATGCAATGATGGCAAGGCTTGTAAAACTTGAGTCTCCAGAAAGAATGCCTTGATCTGGGAGAAAGATAACAAATGATGGAACCATCTGTGGCTACGTAGACTGACCAAATGATTACAGGTTGAACATCTCAAGAATTGCTTTGCAGAAAATATTTTGGTCTGCGTCAAGCACATTTTCATGTAATAACTTTTATTTCTCTAAAACAAATCTTTTTAAATGTTCTTACATATCATAACTTTGAGTAAATATAAGATTTTCTAGTTCTTTTTTTCCATATAAGACAATGTGATCACAATAATTTGATTCATTTGGGATGGTTTCAAATGAATTAATGCTTCTTACATGTTGAGAAAATTAGTGATTTTAGTTCTGTAATCCCTAAAGATTATAACTTTTTAGATTTTTTATTGTATATATGAAATTCAAAAACTTTTCATCAAGTCCACGTGCAAAAGCTAATTATTGTTGAGTTAAATTGAAAGAAAATTATTTGGTCTTATTCAAAAGAAAGATACATATTGTTATATATATATATATATATATATATATATATATATATATCGCGCGCGCGCGTGTGTGTAGCCTTAGAATGTTGCGGTGTTGCCTACAGGACATTTTTTGGGGTAAATAGTACGTCTTTCTCTTTGTTTGGGTTGCTGGCCTTTAATTGGTCATTAACTAATCATAGCATTAAAGTAATCAATTTTGTTTCATATTTGTGTGTGTGTATAAAATTTATAATTTATACTTCCTTGTCCCACATTAGAAATAATAATTATGCAATTAAATTTCAAACATTATTTTTATTTAATTATTAGTGTATAAGTATAATAGTTAAAAAGTTTGATGTGAAATATTCCTTCCGTCCATAATTGAATGTGCATTTTTTACTTTGGTTAAAAATTAATGAACGTTTTGACTTTAATTAATTTATCAAATTATCTTTGACATTAATATAATGGATTGTGAAACTCATGAGTTAGTGAAATGTAAATTTATTAAATTAAAATGGTGAGTAGTGAAGACTATGAGTAGTGAAATATAAAAACTTTAAATTAAAAAGGTTATTAATGAAACTTTAAATAATAAAATATATTTATTTAATTGAATGTGGACATTTAATTCTAGACAAATTAAAATAGAAATGTAAACATTTAATTCTGAACGGAGAGAATAATTTCTAAAAAACACAGTCCTCAATACTTGCATTCTTATTCACAAATATTAGTGAGTATTAATTTTTTTGTGTTGTGTTTCATTCCAAACATATTAAATTTAATATTTAACATATTTCTAAGAAGTCAAATTTATATCTTTAAGATTACATAAGGTGGAATAGTAAAAATATGTATTAAAATTAGAAATCGGACTATTGGAATGTGACAATCCCAAAAAAATTTGATAAACAATTTAAATAAGACGAATGAAGTATATATATATATATATATATGTATCAACCAACTAATAAGGAGTCATACTTTTACAACATCCAAATTCATCTTTTATATTTACTCATTTCGTCTCATTCTAATTGTTCACGTTCTTTTTTAGGTGTTCCATTTCAATTGTTCAATTTGAAAAACCTAAGAGGGGGGGTGAATTAGGTTTTTATCCGATTTTTCAACCTAATTCAATAAAACACCTCTTTGACAACAAATATCAAACACTTGGTGTGCTAGTTGTGTGAGAAATAATGTGTTCAAGTAAAATGCAGAAATTAGAGCAGTGAACACAATGATTTATAGTGGTTCGGTTTATTCAACAAAACCTAATCCACTACCTTGAGTTACGTACTCAAGGATTTATCAAATCCCTTCACTAATCAAATAAATGAGATTACAAAAGAGGTTCACCCAATTCACCTTAGGGTTTTACAAATAACCTCTCAACCAATCAAGGCTCACTCAACCCTTGAGTTTTACAACACAACCTTGATTATACAATAATCCCACCACTCTCCTTAGTGAATCCTAACACAACAATTCAATTCAAGGTTCACCCAAAGGTTTTACAAACAAACCTTGAATACAAAACAACCTATACAAGGCTCACCCTAACACTTAGGGTTTTATGCTACTTGCAACCTTGATACAATTACAATCAATAATAATAAGAGAGAGTTTGATAGATATCACCTTAATGTGAAGATATATCAATTTGAATCACAATCACCTCTTTGAATAATGGCTTGTCAAGATTGCTCAAAATACACCTTTGAATGTAAAAACCCTTCTTTAAAGATTTTAACAAGATTGATGTTTAGAAAGGGTTTTGGAATGTTTCTAAGATGTTATAGGATCAAGATATACAATGTTTTTGCTCAAAAAATCTTCTTAGAAAGAATTCCAAAGGTTTTGGTATTTAAAGGTTTGTTTCCAACGGTCAAAAAAGAAGCTGTTGGAAACCCACTCAGGAAGTGCGGTCGACCGCAAATCAGACTTGGTCGTCCGCACCATCATCCTCAAGTTCACTGGACAACCACCGGATGATGATTTTTCATCCTCCGGTCGACCGGACTTCATTTGCGGTCGACCTCACTTCACCTGCGGTCGACCTCATGGTCGTCCACAGGTTGGCAGATGAACAAATTTGACAGCACATGCATCCACAAGATAAACTAACTTATGGACGATACCTGGACCACTTTAGGTCGACTGAAACATGTTTATTTGTGTATTAACAATACTCTAACACACAAATGATGATTTCAATCAACCATATAAGTTATGGTATCAATCCAACAAGAGTTTATGAACCATTTAAGTTTTGAAATCAAGATGCATGGTTTTCGAAATACCAAGACATATTTTAACATAAAAAACATTTTGAAATAACGTTTTAAGTTCATAGAGCAACCTTTAGAAACCATTACTCAATTAGAGGTAGAACTAGATATCAAAATATATAACTCTAAAACTATACCTCTAGTTCCTATCTAATCCAATAAAAGCTAGTCTTCAAATCTTGATAGTCTTGACTTGTATACTTCCTTGAAGACTTGAAATCTTGTTGTTGCATGGATTAGATCATGAATCCAAAAACTCTATCACTTGTACAAATAAGACATTAGTCCTCATCAATGTTTGTCATTAATCAAAATTAAGACATTAAAAGCTTTAGGGCTTTCAATCTCCCCCTTTTTGATGATGACAAATATTGATGCAATGTGATATGTAAAACAATTAAGTGCAAGGATTCAAAGTAAGAAAGAGTTTATAGAATATGTATCAAGCATTGTAAAATGCTCCCCCTTACAATATGCTAGGTATTTGTAAGATATCACATATAGCATATAACCATTTAATTTGATGATATCAAGAAATATATAGAATGTAACATTTTTCGAATAAATATTGGATCTCAAAATGAAAGTATTCATTGTAAGTATATGAGATCACTTCCTAGCTTATATAGGCTTAAAAAAGCCTATTTTTCCACCAACCTCCGTATCCTCCTTCCTTCCAGAATTAAGAGCATATAGATAGACTATAAAAACATTTATAAAGCTCCCCCTATCAATATGCATCAGTTTTGTAAAAAATTTGACAGAATTTCCTTTGTAACTCTTATAAAATTCAATATCACAATATAAACTCAACAATGCAAAAGAGATGAGATATATCACACAAAATCACATATGAGGCCAACCCGGCCATTAACAACACAATTCTCATTCTCCTTCAATCTCAATATCTCAAAAACTTAGAAATACATAAATTTTAAACCAAGGATAGCCATACTTAACCTTGTAAAGTTTGGTTTTGATGAACGTGATCGTCAAGTGCACTTCAAATACTTCAAGTTCCTCAAAATCTCTCCTTTTGTCATTTCTTCCCTTTTGTACATATTCTTGATTTTCCTCAAAAATTACTGAGCTTCAAGAATCTTTCTTTTGATGGTTTTTCCTCCTTGCATTAAATTCTCCCCTTTTGTTGTAAGTGTTCTTGATCTCCATTTTCCTGCAAAATGTTACTTTCCAAAAGAATACAACACAAATATAACTCCTAAACATTTGCTACCTGCAAAATGTTAGTTTCCGAAAGAATACAACACAAATATAACTCCTAAACATTTGCTACCTGCAAAATGTTAGTTTCCAAAAGAATACAACACAAATATAACTCCTAAACATTGCTATCAACACTTAGTTTTTCTCAATCTTCATCTTCCTGCAAAATGTTAGTTTCCAAAAGAACACAATACAAATATAACTCCTAAACATTGCTATCAACACTTAGTTTTTCTCCCCCTTTGTCATCATTCAAAAAGAATGTGTATGAAGGATTAAAATAAGGTCAAAAGCATATAATAAAATCTCTATATTACCAAGGAGTCATCATGGGGAATAATCAAACCAATAAACTACATTACTTAAAATATTACTACATGAAGAGATCATAATGTAGCAAAAAACATATGAAAATAATGCATTATAGATATAAAAGAAAATGAAAGCTATAAAGATGATCCGCAAGTAGCCAAAGCTAGAGTTCGAGGCTTGGGAGCATAGACCTTAGACTGCAAAAAAAAATTGTGGTGAAAGAGTGGTCTCTGGAATGATAATAGCTTCAACTGGTAGATCATCAATAGTAGTCACTATAGTGGTATCCTCTGAAATGATGGTAGAGGATGTATCAGCAGCAATATATGGCTCAATACTACTTGATGACACAACAATATGAGTAATAGGATTCTTTGTCATATATGTGGTCTTCTCATCAAAATGTGAAGAAATATCTATGTGGACTCCATATAATGCCTCAAGATGAATAGATATATTGTCAATCTTGTGATGAAGAAACTTTACTCTTGATTTCAAGTTGAACAACTTCTTCAAGCACATCTTGGATTTTAGTATTGAATTTCTCAAGGATAATATCCATATTGTTTGAGAGATGCTCCAAATCATTCCACAAGACATCTTTTGTATGAGGAATAAAACCTATATTCCTCTTGCATCAAACATTTTCGTTCACTCAGTTTCTTTCTAAAAGAAGTATCAAAAGGAGTTTCCTTTTCCTTTTTCCATTGATGTCTTCCCTTTCCTTATTCTTTCTCTGGTGGAAGTATCAAGTGATTAGCTTCTTCTTGACCAATTCCTTTCTCATGAATGCTCTTTCAAATAATAATGAGTACATTTTCACCCATCAATCTTGCGATTTCGGATATGGCTTGGAGTAAATCTTCTTGAGATATTTTCTTTCTCAACTCCCAATCATCATTGAAACATAAGTCATGCACTATCTTGTATGCAACAAAATCACATTTATGAAGAAATCTCATGTCAACAACCTCAAGTAAAGATATTTCAAAATGTTTGAACACTCTTTAAAGCAACCTTCCATAAAGTAGGCTCTTTGCTATTTTCTTAGCCTTCTTAACAAAGAACGATATCCATAAGATAACCAAGATCTACTCATTTTCCTTTGAACATAATTAGCATAATAAACATGTGTAAATGAGTAATAGATATCCTATGACTATCTATGAGTACAAATATAGTAGTGCACATAAGACAAAGTATATTATGTTCAAGACTAAAAACAATAGATTCCCTTTTTGCAAAATTCACAAATGATTCTTTATTTGTAAAAGCATATTCAAAATCTTGAATGGAGAATGCATAATAATGGCAAATTTGGTGAGTAAAAAAAATGTAATCTCATCAATAGGAGCACTCAAAATATCATCCAAGTTATAGTAATTGAAATTTAAAACAATACCATATACTTTAGACACATAATATACAACTTGATATCCTTCAAGAATATTTTTCTATAGATTAGCATAGCATTGAAGTATATAGTCATAATACATAGGCTCATCATGCACAATAATATCATATCATCCTTCCTTAGCAAAATACTTCAAGATATTTTCAAAAAGGAAACTTACTAGAATAGATGGTACTTTCAAGAATCACATTTCAAAGCTCGAGATAGTCATAGAATCAAATTTAATACTCCTTACTTGTGAATAAGGTAGTGTTGCTCTTCTTCTTCTTTGGTACCATTTGAGATTTGGTTGAACCACCTTTTGATCCAATATGCTTATCCCTTGTTATTTCTTCTTTCGGACGATAGAATTAGTTTTCTGCGGTCGACCGAACAATTCGATTATGGTCGTCCGCAAGTTCTCTGCTTACTTTGCGGTCGATGAGTAATAATCTGCGGTCGACCGGAAATTTGATATTGGTCGTCCGCAAGTCCTCTGTCTACTCTGCGGTCGATGGCTTGTACCATACGGTCGACCGAAGATTTTCTCGAGGTCTTCCGCAAGTCCACTGGCCATTCTTCGGATGATACTCCCGTAAGATGCGGTCGACCGCACCTTCTTCAGGTATCATTTGAAATATCTTCTAAGCAACTTATAATCAACCAAGAATCTTTGTTTTGATAATTAAATGAGCTATACAATGACAAACTCATTAGCAATTGTATATAAACACTCAATAGCTTTCTAAAAATAGAACATTTTCTTGGCCAATGGATAAACACATCAATTTTAATAACAAAGATCACTCAAATATAATATCAGCATAAATTTGAACAATTTAAAAAGTCATGCACTTTATTTTTAAAATTAGTGTAGTGTCTACCATTCCTCTAGTCAATCATTTTTCAATAAGAAATGTGCTAAGCCTTTCATACTAAGCTCTTGAAGCAAGTTTCAAACCATATAAAGCTTTTGAAAGTATGTAAACATGATTTTCAAAAGATTCATGCACAAAATCAGGAGGTTGTTCAACATAAAATACCTATTGGATGAAACAAACTTAGAAAAGCACTTTTAACATCCATTTGAAATAATTTAAAACCTATAAAATATGCAAATGCAAATAACATGTTAATGGACTCTAATCTAGTAATTGGGGCAAAAAAAAATCTCATCATAATCAATGCCCTCTTCTTGATTATGTCTTTGAGCAACAAGTGTAGCCATATTTCTAGTGACAAAACCATGATCAACAAGTATGTTTCTAAAAATCCATTTTGTACCAATAATGATGGGATTTTAACGTTTAGGTACAAGTTCCCAAACTTTGCTCCTTTCAAATTGATTTAACTCTTCATGGATGATAATGATCCAAAAATCATCACTAAAAGCCTCATCAATGTTCCTAGGTACTATATGAGACAATAATGCAAGATTATCAACACAATTTATAAAATGTCTTCTTGTTCTTACCCCTTCATTGGGATTACCAATGATTTGATCATTTGGATGATTATGGACGTATTTCCACTCCTTTGGAAGATCATGATTTGTCTCTCCTTCATGTGATGTTGATTATTGAATGTCAATGATCTCTTCACTTTCATTCTTAGGTATTGAATGATCTTCATTTGATTGAACAATATCTTTGTTCATTGACTCAATAGATAGCTCTTGAAAATCACCTTCATTCTCATCTCTTGGCAAGTAAATATTAGACTCATCAAATATAACATGAATAGCTTCATCAATAGCCATAGTTCTTTTATTGTAAACACAAAAAGCTTTTCTATTTGAAGAGTAGCCAAGGAGCATACCTTCATCGGATTTCTTGTCAAACTTACCAAGATTGTCTTTGACATTTAGAATAAACCATTTACAACCAAACACTTTAAAGTAGGAAATGGAAGGAGTTTTATCAAATATAAGCTTATAAGGGGTTTTATTAACAAAGGATATAAGAAGCATTATATTAACAATATAGCGAGAAGTATTCATAAATTCAACCCAAAAATATTTTCGCAAATAATTTTCACATAGTATGGAATAAGCCATTTCTTGTAAAGTACGATTTTTCCTTTCATCAACACCATTTTGTTGAGGAACTTTTGCAATTGAAAAATTGTGAGATATATTATTCTTATCACATAATTTTGGTTAAAATACTATTGCAAAACTCTCTACCATTATCACTTCCAATGAAGATAAGTTTGCAACTAATGGTGTTTTGTACTTGTTTAAAGAGTTTGACAAAAGCTTTAAAAACTTCATCTTTACTCAACAAGAAATTAATCCAAGTAAATCTATAAAAATCATCAACAGTCACATAGACATATAGTTTGCCACCAATTCACATGGTTCTCATAGCACCAAATAAATCCATATGTACAAGTTCAAGAGGTTTTGAAGTAGACACATTTTCTTTGATTTGAAAGAACTCTTGACTTGTTTACATGCATCACAAATATGATCTTTCTCAAAATTAATGTTAGGCAAAACTCTAACATACTGAAGTTTTGTAAAAATATGCAAAGTATATATGCTAATATGTCCTAATTTACAATGGCAAAGATATGCATCATTAACTTCCAAAGAAAGGCATATAACATTTTGTTCAACTAAATCATCAAAATAGATATCATACATATTTTCATTTCTTCACACTTGCAGATGATCATTCTTGAGCTTGCGGTCGACCAAAACGTTTCCTTGGATCGTCCGCAACCTTACTGTCCACTTAGTGGATGATCAATTTTTCCATGCGGTCGACCGAAACCTTCTCAAGGGTCGTCCGCAAGTTCACCAGAACTACCAGTCTTTACTTAAAGACAAAATCCACTTATATCATGACATTTATAGGATAATCAGTGTTTGTGAGAAAAGTTTGTAAGAGAATTATATCAAACAATATGACAAGACAACTCAATTATCACAATATGCAATTAACATGTTTCGTGAGGAAATAATTTAGCATGAAGAGCATATACAAAATACAAAAACCAATTAGAAAATTTATCAAGTATTTGTATTGAAAACACATTTCAACCACATATAGCATTATGATCTAATTTACAAAATTCATAATCAAGAAATTCTTACTAAAGATTTAATCTCAAAAGAATGAATTTCTTCATGACCTTCATGAAGAACATTGTATCTTAGTATAGCATATTTGATCATGTGGATTGAGCAAATTCTCTTGACATGTTGTATTGCTCCTTCATGATCAACATATTGAGTTACCTACAAAGAGATGAAACTTTTGGTATCCAAGTGGCTTTGGATCCATGAGAATTAGTCGAATTTGTTTTGACAATCCAAATACTTTTTGTACCATTCTCGATTTTCTTCTTGGCATAACATATATTAACCTTATGGCCATACTTACCACAATAGGTACAACATATTCTTGATGACATATGAGTATGTGTGTGATGTGTATGATGTACTTTATGATGCACATGTGAGATATTCTTGTGTGATATATTTTTGTGTGTATGCAAGGCATCATCATGTGTATCAATAAAACCAATACCTCTCTTATCATTAGAGAATCTTTGAGCACCAAGTAATTTATTTAAATTATCTCTACCACATGTGAGTTTATGTAAGCTAACACTTAAATCATCTATTCTCAACTTCATAGCATCATAGTCACTCATCATGTCATTCAATTTCTTGTTTCTAATAACAAGATCATTATTAGCATTTTCAAGAAATTTTACCTTATCACATAGACCAATAATATTTTCATCAAGAGTCACTTTGGAAGAAAGCAATAAAGCATTTTCATCAAGTAATTTAGCATTTGCCAATAACAAATTCTCAACTTGACATTTCAAGAATTTATTCTTCTTGATGACTTTCTTCATTTCATAATAGAGATTAGCAACAAATTCATCTTGATCAAATATATCACAATTATCATTGCAATCATTTTCACTAATGTGTAAAGTTTGTGAGGTAGAAGTACTTACTTCATCTTCAAGAGCCATAAGACAAGTGTTTGCAACCTCGGATTGATCGTTTTCTTCATTTTCACTTTCTTCTTGATTTGATGTGTATGTCAATCCTTCATGTGCAACTTCAAGTAATCTCCACATTTCATATGCGGAACTACAACCACTTACTCTATTGTATTCATCTAAATCAAGAGCACAACAAAGAATATTCATAGCAATAAAGTTTGAAGTCATTTTCTTTTTATCCTCTTCATCAAACTCATTAAGAGTTTTCTCAACACTTCTTCCCTTTATAATCTTAGAGGAACATAAGGACCATTTATAACAATATTCCATAAATCAAAATCAATGGAGGAAATATAAATATGAAAACTATCTTTCCATAAAGTGTAGTTATATCCATTCAACAAAGGTGGTCTACTAGTAGAGTAACCCTCACTTATGATATTGTTGTCTATATGAGCCATAAGATCTTTACTTCTAGGTGATTAAACCTTAAACAAGAAGACCTGCTCTGATACCAATTGAAAAACCTAAGAGGGGGGGTGAATTAGGTTTTTATCCGATTTTTCAACCTAATTCAATAAAACACCTCTTTGACAACAAATATCAAACACTTGGTGTGCTAGTTGTGTGAGAAATAATGTGTTCAAGTAAAATGCAGAAATTAGAGCAGTGAACACAATGATTTATAGTGGTTCGGTTTATCCAACAAAACCTAATCCACTACCTTGAGTTACGTACTCAAGGATTTATCAAATCCCTTCACTAATCAAATAAATGAGATTACAAAAGAGGTTCACCCAATTCACCTTAGGGTTTTACAAATAACCTCTCAACCAATCAAGGCTCACTCAACCCTTGAGTTTTACAACACAACCTTGATTATACAATAATCCCACCACTCTCCTTAGTGAATCCTAACACAACAATTCAATTCAAGGTTCACCCAAAGGTTTTACAAACAAACCTTGAATACAAAACAACCTATACAAGGCGCACCCTAACACTTAGGGTTTTATGCTACTTGCAACCTTGATACAATTACAATCAATAATAATAAGAGAGAGTTTGATAGATATCACCTTAATGTGAAGATATATCAATTTGAATCACAATCACCTCTTTGAATAATGGCTTGTCAAGATTGCTCAAAATACACCTTTGAATGTAAAAACCCTTCTTTAAAGATTTTAACAAGATTGATGTTTAGAAAGGGTTTTGGAATGTTTCTAAGATGTTATAGGATCAAGATATACAATGTTTTTGCTCAAAAAATCTTCTTAGAAAGAATTCCAAAGGTTTTGGTATTTAAAGGTTTCTTTCCAACGGTCAAAAAAGAAGCTGTTGGAAACCCACTCAGGAAGTGCGGTCGACCGCAAATCAGACTTGGTCGTCCGCACCATCATCCTCAAGTTCACTGGACAACCACCGGATGATGATTTTTCATCCTCCGGTCGACCGGACTTCATTTGCGGTCGACCTCACTTCACCTGCGGTCGACCTCATGGTCGTCCACAGGTTGGCAGATGAACAAATTTGACAGCACATGCATCCACAAGATAAACTAACTTATGGACGATACCTGGACCACTTTAGGTCGACTGAAACATGTTTATTTGTGTATTAACAATACTCTAACACACAAATGATGATTTCAATCAACCATATAAGTTATGGTATCAATCCAACAAGAGTTTATGAACCATTTAAGTTTTGAAATCAAGATGCATGGTTTTCGAAATACCAAGACATATTTTAACATAAAAAACATTTTGAAATAACGTTTTAAGTTCATAGAGCAACCTTTAGAAACCATTACTCAATTAGAGGTAGAACTAGATATCAAAATATATAACTCTAAAACTATACCTCTAGTTCCTATCTAATCCAATAAAAGCTAGTCTTCAAATCTTGATAGTCTTGACTTGTATACTTCCTTGAAGACTTGAAATCTTGTTGTTGCATGGATTAGATCATGAATCCAAAAACTCTATCACTTGTACAAATAAGACATTAGTCCTCATCAATGTTTGTCATTAATCAAAATTAAGACATTAAAAGCTTTAGGGCTTTCACAATTTCTAATTTTAGTACATACTTTTACAATTATATCCTTGTTATTAATGAAGAATTTGAATGAGTTGTAAAATATTTATTGAATAATGCATTTTTTGAGGAGGATTAATGCATATACACTAGCTATTAAACGAAAACAACTTAAAAAGTTTAGTTGAATAATTATCATTTACAATACTTATCTTCATTTCTATACAAGTCCAAAATGAACAATTGGAATGACACGGAGGGAGTATATATATGAAATACAACAAAGTCTTGAAAGCACAAAAACGAAAAGTGAGAAAATTAAGCATGATTGCAATAAGTTTATCCCAATAAATTCTCTTATCTAAAGGAAAGTAGGGAAACGGATCCTCTTTAAAGTACATAGGGGAATTGATCTATATAGATTTCCTAATTTTGTATGAAAAAGGTACGATTGATTATGCATCGTGTAATTTCATTAGTTTTTGCACTACCTCAATCAATTGATTAATTAAGTGTTTTTGCAGAAAAACATGGAATATTATGTTATTCGTAGTCAGATTATTCCTAATTTTTATGATTATCCTGATCAATGCTCGATTCCATTCTACTAGTATGAAATAATAACTTTATATTGAATATTATATAAAACACTTATACATGAATGTAGGTTTTTCTTCTTTCTTTCTTTTTTTTTTTTATAAAAAAAGTCACAAAATCAAGTATTTTTCCCTTGGTTAGATGGCATCCTTTAAGTTTGGTATTAAAGATATTCTTTCCTTGTAATAAAAAAAAGAAGATATTATTTCCTTGAGGTGATTGAAAAACTCTCCAAATGTATATACCTAACACGACACGATAAGCAAACATATCAAAATTTATAATACGAATGCGATTTACAAATTAACGTATCAATACGACAAGAACACAATAATACGAAAATGAAATAAATAATGCTTCAATCCGCTAATGACACGAACATGATATCTACTACCTGTTTGCACTTTTGTCACCAAACATATTATTTACCTATTTAAATGATTAAAAAAATAAAAAAATCTAGTTATAATATGTTCAACAACAACAATATAATTTTACCTATTTAATTTTAATTTTAAAATGTAAAAGTATTAATTTTTTTACATAATAAAAAAATAGATTGGCGAGTTAAAATCATGTTATCGTGTCAGATAAAATTTCAACCCGAGCACGAAAATATCCAATCATAGCCTGTTATTAACGTGTCGAATTCGTATCGTAAATGCCCCTACAATGACATCTGCAAAAGATTACAACAAGAACATTTTCTTCTTCCTCAACATTTACGTTTCTTTCTTTTTCTTTTTGTTCCAAACTTGACTTTATTCCCATTGCAAGAATAATTTTGAATCATTGCAAAAGCAACAGATATTCCAACATGCATCCTATACATGCATAAAAATCATTGCAATTTTGAGAATGTTGGGTCAAGTCATTCAAGAACTAGTACAAAATAATTTTATCACATAACAACCAATCATAATACTTTTAGTATCATTAAATATATATATATATATATATATATATATCATAGTGTAATATTTCTTTTGTGGATTTTCTTTTGTAATATATCATAGTTTCACACTTTTTATACATTTCAATGACTCAAAGAGTGGTCAAATTTATTATTTATGAGTTGGAATTGAAGATTCTTTTCCCCTTCTTAAGGCATTCAAAACTCGGACTGAATTTTATCATGGTACTAAAAATGGTGGCCCTAAATTAAAAGAATTAGACATAATGCTCTTTTTTTTTTTTTTTTGAAAGGGACATAATGCTCTGTAAAAGTTTTAAATTAATACTTATAATTAAAGTAGAGAAAATGAAGAGAAAGAAAATAAAATATAGCATAACAAATAAAATTAAGAATCATTGGAAATAAATCGAAAACTATAATATAAAAATGGAGTACAATGAAAATATAAAAATTCACAATATTTAATTAATCACCTACTATATACACTATAGCCAAATTTTATTTCGGTGCAAGTTCAAAATTAAACCAAAAATAAATTATAGAAGCATGTAAAATCAACTTCTTCTTTTTTAAAAATAAAGTATACCTATAAAATAACAATTATTTTCATAAACCGAATTGATTTTCATATTTATTTTATGATCTAATAAGACTATATTTTTGCAAGATAGTCTTATAAGATGCTAACTCCCAACAAGTTTTAACATATAATAAATTTATTATGTGTATTGCACAAATCATTAGCATATTTCAAGCTCTTATAACCTGTAATGCGATTATAGACGTGAAACTACTCGAATAAACTAATGGCTAATTATTCTCATTACACCAAAAAAGATATCCTCAATTGAGGATAATACTTAAACTCATTCTTATCAATTATCAATTATATTATATTATATATATATATATATATATATATTTTTGTTTACAATTGAATATCTATATTTGGCTTAATACAATAATTAAGGAGACCCTTTGACATGAAAATATTACTACAATATCATTATTATTAATGTAGTTAAAGTGAGATCATATGATTAAATCAATTTTTTAAGTTTGTTAGCTAAACTTAAAAAATATGTTTATTTTAATTATATAAAAAATCTCAATATAGAAATGTAAAAATTTAATTTGGACATAGAGATTAATAATTACTGTGCTGACATATTCTCGGACACTTACATTCAATTGTATCTTTTCATTGTCGGAAAGGAGCAAAAGTTAGTCCTCTTAGGAAGCAAGAATATAACAAATTCAATCTGATAGGCAAAATCTAAGCACCCTAAGTTTGGCAGAAGAGATTCTTTCAGTGAGGGAATAATTTCTTCATCATATCATTTTCCTTTGTTACCAACTAGCTTTATAAAGAAACTAGTTATATTATGTTTATATTCCAACATCTTCCTATCTTATTTTTAGCCTTTCATTCAACCTATTATTCATCAAAAGAAACTAAAATTTCAGAGAAGCAATGGCAGAATTCCTTGTCGATAGGCTCTTGAATGCATTGGCGGATGAGGTGATAAGTAGGCTTCAAGACGAGTTTAACCTTGTGACTGGATGAAGTACGTTAAGAATTCTCTCATAATCTAATTGTTAGTCGTGGATGTCTTCTCTCCTTGCTGATTACGGGGAAATTGGGTAGATTTATGTTAAGTAATTGCATTGTCTGGGGTTTGCAGTAAGTTTTGCAGAAAACCACTGTGTCTTTGGAAGCCAAACATAAAGCTGTCAAAAGAATTGGATTAATGATTATTTCAAAAGAATTGCATATTTTTCACCAACCTTATCAGCTGTCAAAGGATTAAAGAACTTGATTCTTGAAATTGGTAGTAACTGGCTGGGTCACTTTTGCACTATTTTGGAGATATCCAGGAAACCTGTCTATTTTGGAGATGGCCTTCTCTCTTGTTCCCATCAATGAACATTCTAAGGTCTATCTATTTTTGATGCATTCGCTGATTGATCTCCCTGTTTTTGAAGGTGTTGTTCCCTGCATTGGAGCTTGCCAATGAAAACGTCTTTCTAAATAGTCTGTGTCTGTGAAAATTATCATTTGTGAGGATAAATGCAGCTGAATTTATGAAGGATGCTATATTAAGAGATGACTCTTGAGATATAGTTATCTTCTTGGATACACCCAACGCCGTGCCAAGGAAATATGAAAATTTGCTGCAAGACTTGCGTAAGAAAAATATTTAAAAAATTTAAAGTTTTTTTTCGTGTAAAATTACTTATTAAAGTTTCAAGATGTTCTAAGGAGAGAAATATTAATAAGAAAATAGATGAACAAAATTTTTTATAGGATTATTGGGACTTGAAACTCAAAAAAAATGCAGTTGAATATTAAGAGGAACTCAATAGTTGCAGGCAAACAAGAAGTCATATTGAATTTTTGTTGAGAAATATGAGCTGATAAATCTTTTTATAAGCTAATTAAATAAAATAAAAATCTTTTCGTCACATTTCAACTGTTTACTTTGAATTTGTATAATTTGTATTATGATTAAAAAAAATATTAGAAATCATAATTATACAAGTAAATCTTTTTAAAATTATCATTATTTAATTGCTAGTGTGAAATTTTAAAATTTGATGTAAAAATAATATTCTTCAATAAATACATTCTTTTGTACTTGCATTTTTATAAAAAAGTACTAGTGAGTATTCTTTTTTTTTTTTTGTTGAATTCAAAATATATTAAATCTAATCTTTAACATATTTCTAATAAGTCAAATTTATTATCTTCAAATATATATTGGGGTAAAATAATAAAAATACATATTAAAATTAAAATTTTGATTAAAACCATAAATAATTTAAATGAAATTGAAGGAACGATGAATAATTGAAATCGAAGGAGTAAGTTACAATTTTTTAAACTTTTAATTATTTTCTATTTTCAAATTTTCAAATTAATTTTCTTAATTTTATAATATATATATATATAATGTATAAAATATGATTAATAAATTATTTTAGGAATAAGTGAAAGATATTAAAAAATATATTATTTATAGGAATAAGTGAGATTTATAGGTGAAATATAAGACAACAAACAAATAAATTAAAAAGTTTGATGAAAAAGCGTTTTGAGAAAATTTTCAGAAGATAAATTACATTATTCAGATGGTCCTCATCTTTCGAAAAGGGCCGAACATTTACCGGTATTGACTCCCTTAACACCCTAAGCACCTCCGTCTTTCTTTCAGTCGCCGGCGCCGGAGCTCTTATTGCTGTTCCCATTCCCACCATGGACGCTATCGACGATGACGGTTTCCCTGCTGTCAGGCTCTTCAACCAGGGCTACTCCTACACCTATGACGATGTTATCTTCCTGCCCCACTACATCGACTTCTCTACCGATGCCGTTTCCCTCTCTTCCCGCCTTAGCCGCAACATTACCCTTTCCACTCCCTGTGTTGCCTCCCCGATGGACACAGTTACAGAGTCCTCCATGGCTACTGCCATGGCCTCACTCGGTGCCATTGGCATTGTTCACTCCAATAATACTCCCTCCGAACAGGATTCCATCATTCGAGCTGCCAAGTCTTACAGGATCCCTTTTTCCTCTGAGCTTGTCTTCTTGAGTCCCTCTGATTCTGTTCTCTCTGAGGACCATTTTGCTTCGTCGCCCTGTGCTTTTGTGACCGAGTCCGAAACCCGAGAATCCAAGCTTTTGGGCGTCGTGTTAAGGTCCGATTGGGAGGCCTTGTCAAATAAGGAGGGTAGACTTTCTGATTACATGAGGAAATCCCCTGTTCAACTATATAGATATATCAACATTAATGATTAATTACTAAATAATTATTTTCACACGTCAAAATGAATATTCTAAATTGGGGATGATTTTTAGGCTAGATAAATATGAATAAATCCATATTTTTCTTATTTGTTTCCCTAATTTTCACATAGTTTTGATATTAAATTAAGCAATTTATCATATTGATAGAGTTAAATAAAATTGAATTATTAAATTATTTATTAAATGATATTTGTAATTTTATAAATTTTATGAACTAAATTGAATTAATATCATACTTTAGATTATAATAAACTTTTTATTTAATATTTCTTTGTAAATTGGGAGTTCAAACTAAAGTTCAAAACAACAAAAATTGTAAACAGAAAATGAAAAAGTTACCAAGTAATGGCCCAATAAAACAAAACAACAAAAGGAAAGAAAGCAAAGCACGGACTTACTAAAGTCTAAATTCTAAAAACCCATGCGTTTACTTGCTGTCTTGGTGAGTTGTTTTAGAGAGGCAATAATTACCTTAAGTTTGGTAGAATAAATTCTTCCCGGGAGGCAAAAACAAAAAAAAAAAACTCTAAGCATCTTATCTTTTTCCTTTGTTTCCCACTTAGCTTTATCTCTTTCATACTAAATTTTCCATAAAAAAACAAAAAAGAAACTAACCAATTATTTATTATATATAGATATTCCAACATCTTCCTATCTTATTCTGATCCTTCTTTTCTTTTTGATAAATCTTATTCTTATCCTTCATTCAATCTAATATTCATCAAAAGAAACTGAAATTTCAGAGAAGTAATGGCTGAATTCCTTGTCGATAGGCTCTTGAGTACTTTGGCTGATGAGGTGATAAGTAGGCTTCAAGAGGAGTTTAACCTGGTCACTGGCGTCAAAGATGAGGTAATAAATCTCTCCAGAAAATTGGAAATAATCAGAAGAATGATGCAGGACGTACAGAGAAGAAAACTAACGGAGAAACCAGTAGGAATATGGCTGGAAAAGCTTAAAGATGTAGCCTATGATGTGGATGATGTTCTTGATGAATGGAATACTGAAGTTCAAAAGCTTAAAATTAAGGCTGAGGAAGATCCACAGTTGCAGACAAAGAGGTGTAAGGTATGTTCATTTCTCCTATCCATTTGTTCTTGTTTCAAACAAGCTTCTGTGCGTCGTCACATTGCACAGAAAATAAAAGAACTAAATGGTAGAATGAACATGGTTTTTAATGATGCTGATGAATTCAAATTTGACCTGACAAATTTGGGTTCTACTTCTGAAGATTTTAAGCGCGTTAGCACTTCCTCTGTTTTCAATGAATCAGAGGTGTATGGTAGAGAATCTGCTAAAGATGCAATAACAACCGAGCTGTTGCCTGGTTCTGATCAAACAGATGATAGCATTCGTATCGTCTCTATACTGGGGACAGGGGGGGTTGGAAAGACTACTCTTGCCCAACTAGTCTATAATGACAATCGAGTGAAAGATCATTTCCAAATTAAACAATGGTTATGCGTTTCAGATCCTTTTGAACAGAAAAGAATTGCCAAAGCAATTCTTAGAGAGAGTTCCCCAGATATGTTTGAGTTGGAAACCTTGCTCCAACGTGTGAAGGAATCAATTTCTGGGAAGAAATTCCTACTTGTCCTTGATGATGTTTGGACTGAGGACAACAATAAGTGGAAACCAATCAGGGATTCTCTCGGAGATGGGGCTCCTGGGAGTAGAATCTTGGTGACAACGAGGAGTGAGAGGGTATCAAGAATGATGGGTACAAATTACGTGCATCGACTAGACCAACTGAGTGACTTAGATTGTTGGAAAATAATTAGTCGAATAGCATTTCTTGGAAGATCTGAGAATGAGACTGAGAAGTTTATAGGGATTGGTTTGGAAATATCAAACAAGTGTAAAGGTTTACCCCTTGCTGCGAACTTTCTAGGAAGTCTCCTCCAATCTAAAGACACAGTAGAACAATGGAAGAATGTTTTGAAGAGTGAGATATGGGAGTTGGAGGAAGCGACTATTGGTCTATTCCCTCATATATATTTGAGCTATAATGAATTGTCTCCCGAAGTGAAGCGTTGTTTCTTGTATTGTGCTGTGTTTCCTAAAGATTCTGTGATAGACGTAAGGGATCTGATCAGACGATGGATGGCACAAGGGTATCTCAGCAGCAACTCTTCTTGTACTGGAAGAAGAGCTGGAGATTTAGAATCAAAGGGATACGAGTACTTTAGCAGTTTGGCAATGCGTTCCTTCTTTCAAAACTGTAAGAGAACTAAAGATGGTAAGATTTACAATTGTAAAATGCATGACATAGTTCATGATTTTGCACGACATCTCACGAATGGGGAATGCCTCATAATTGAGAATTTGGATGAGGCAGAAAAGTTGTCTCAAGAAAACGTTCGTCATCTTGCATGGTTGCACAAAGGAGATGTTGCATTGAATTCTATGGTTAGCAATGTTAGACAGCTTCGGAGCTTTTACAGTATTTGCTGGCATGCCAGAGATCCTCTTGATATATTCGATTGTCTGAAATGTGTTCGAGCATTAAGTTTACATCGCTACAACGTTGAAAAAGTCCCTAAGGCTATTGGAAATTTAATTCATCTAAGGTATTTGAACATGAGCAATACTTCGTTAAGAATATTGCCTGAAGAAATCTGTGAATTGTACAATTTGGAAACTTTGATTGTTAATCTTTGCCTCAAGTTGGCTCAATTCCCAAACGGGATTGGGAATCTCCGAAACTTGAGACATCTTGAAAACAGGGGAACATTGAGATTTAAGCAATTTCCTAGAGGGTTGGAGAAATTGACTTCCTTGCAAACACTGAGTGAACTCAAAGTTGGAAATAGTTACAGTAAGTTGGAGTACTTGCGAAACTTAAACCAACTTGGAGGAACGATGGTGATTCAATTTTATGAAATTGAGGAGATAGATTTCGAGAGTGCAAAATTGGGAGATAAGATTCACATGAGCGTATTGAGTTTATATTTTACAAGGAGCAACGAATACGGAGTATGTACAAGAGTGAAGGAAGGACAGGCACCTCAAAATTTGCAACTCTTGGATTTACGTGCTTATCCCGACACCAAATTGCCAAGTTGGATTATGTCCCTCCACAAATTGGGGAAACTTCAAATCGAAGGTGGGAATATCACGTCCTTGCCCGCATTGGGTAAACTACCATCACTTGAACAACTGATAGTTGAAAAATTGGAAGGTATAGAGTTATTGGGAAGTGAATTCATGGGAATAACAGAGATTACTGCTGGCGGAGTTTTGGTCTCATTTCCTAAGTTGAAAAGTTTTACATTTTCTGATTTAGGAAACTTGAGAATATGGGAAGACCTAATTGAAGAGGATGAAAACAAAGTTGCTTGTGAGTTAATGATAATGCCATGCCTTGGAGAGTTGAGGCTAGAGTCTTGCGGGAAGCTGGAAATGTTGCCGCATGGGATTCTTCGCAGGGTCAAGTCCTTGAATTATTTGTCTTTTTATGACTGTTGCCATTTAAGTAAACGCTATGATTATGAGGCTTCTGCAACTGCAATTGAAACTGACTGGATACACATATCCCACATTCCAACAGTTGAGATTGACTTGAAGACAAAGAAATCCTCAAATTCTCAGTCTTCTAGTTCACCTTCTCATCACTTTGATTTTTATAAGCGTGTTTTTTTTTGAAAATATTACATACAACCTTATTTTTCCCCTGTCGGCTTCAAATGTGGAGTTTGAGCAACCATTGCATTGCTAGAAGGATCAAGAATGTAAAATAAATTTCTCCATTTCAAGTTTTTGCTGTTTGGCTTATCATATAGCAAGTAGTACTTGTTAATTTTAACCGTTTGCTTTACTCAACTGTTTCCCAGTCATTAATTTCAAACAAATAGCTACAAGGAGTTATTACCTGAAACAGTTGAAGTACTACTTGTTAATCATTGGATTAGTAAATCATCTAAGCTTTCACTCCCTTGTTAATAATAATAATAACAAATTTGTCACTGGACTAGTAAAAAATACTAATATTTTTTGTTGAAGTATTGAGTTATTATTGAAAATCAAATCATTACTCCAATAGTATATTTTTTTTAAAAAAAAAATCACGTAATATAAAAGAATTGGAGTAGAAAAGAAAAATTAATTAAAGAAAAAAATGGAGAATTAGAGGAGAAAAAAAAAATCAGTAGGGGTTTGGCACTTGTATTACCAAATTAGGAAAAACATTGAAAAATATAATTCGGCATCATTGGTATTAGAGAATAATCTAATATAACTTGAATACAAGTTTGAACTCGGAATTCCCTATTTGACACCTCGAATCTCGACACTCTTGTTTGCTAATTAACTTTGAATATCATAATTTAACAATCCATTGCTAAATTAACTCACTTTTTGCTATTCCTCATGTTTGGACTTATTTTTGGAATGTTTTTCAAAAATGAACATTTTGGGTAAAATCTCGCACCTTGCTCCTTTGTACCGCTACTAAAAACCTACTTTTTTCTTGTTCTTATTTTATAGTTTCTGATGTTGTGTATCTTACTCTTGCAAGAATTGCAGAGAACTAGCTTTGACGAGATCTTTAATTCTAGTAAATAGAGTTTTTGAATTTCTGGCCCGTTGAAAAATGAAGCAAAATCCCATGTTTAATGCTTTCCATCACACCAGAAGCTAGACTTGTAAGCTTAATTTCATGGACCATACAAAGATAATAGAAGCATAAGAATTTCATTTATTTGAACAAAAGAGTGGATTCAAATGAATTAATTTAGTTCATATGTAATCAACAATGATGAGAAAATCCAAATTTGCAGACTCCAATTTCACCTAAAAAGCTATAATGAAATCTCCTTTGTAATCCAATGCTAATCTGATTTGGCTGATACCTGCACAAACTCTTTATCTGGCAGCAACTGCAAAACTTAATCTGAATCTGAGGTTATGAATGGTGCATTCTATATGCAGTTCCCTTACTTAAGTCTCTGCCTTTTTCGTGCTTGCATATCTCCTAGAGCCACAATACGGATTGCCATTCGCCACCTCCGGCGTGCCTTGCTTGAAGAGGGAACATCAGTGCCAGTCATCTTCTCATCACCAGAATTAGTTCTTTGAACAGAATGTTCTTCTATACGAAACTGCAGTTGCTCACCAAAGTCTTCACTTGCACTTCTTGAATAGATGGGATAGTCAATTATATTGCCTAAACTATCCATAGTATTATCTGGAAACAAATCAAAGGCATTAAAAGGATCACGGCCAAAAGAATAAACAGGAGACAAATGCCTTGGCACAGTGCTTGGTAATGCATTATCACTTTCATCAATCGTCTTCCAAATGCCAAAATTATTGCCTACAATACTGTCAGTCCTGGAAGTGCTTGATGTGCCAGCAACATTGGCATTGGATAGTCCAGATGCAAGACAGATGTGGGATACCTTCTTCCCAAGAGGCTGTGCATCTTCAATCCTGGGAGAGCTTGAGATGTTAGCACCATTGGCATTGGATGATCCAGATGCAAGATGGGAAATAGAGGTCTCATTCACAATAAATTCTACATCTTGAGATGAAGGTACCACAAACATAGGGGAAATGTTCCTGCCATCAGCATCTTCAGTCCTAGGAGAGCTTGAGGTGTTGGCAGCATTGGCATTTGACATTTGAGACACAAAATCACCAATAGAGGCCTCATTCTCAATAGATACTGTATTGTCCAAATCTAAAAATGCAGATGCCATTATCTTGTGGGCGTCCTCCTATTAAAGCTCAGAAACAATAGCTTTAGAAATAACACAAAAAACTGAAAAGAGAACAAATGAAGAAAATATGAATGCTAAACCTTTTCATCTTCCGAGAGCTTGTCAAAGGGGACATACTTATCATCATAAAGCAACCCTTGCAGACATCCTACAACATTGAAAACAGCACGTGCCTTTCTTTCGTTACTTGTAGAATTGTACAGATAAAGATTTTCACCAATTGGGCACGTCTTAGCGTGGTCAACTATGACCTCAAACTTCTCAGCACTGACTTTCAATATCTGCACGCATCCACACAAATTTTGCTTCTTCTAATCAAAGAAGGGTGAGATAATTGATTTTACAAAAGACTTCCAGTTCTAGGGTCTTATTTAAACAAAACATGGATGAATGTGAAATCTTAGAGTGCATGAATGGAACCTCTTAATAGGCTATCCTTGAACTGGCCATTCACTAATATAAGAATTGTCATGAATCTGTCACACAAAAGAAACTGTACTATATATAGGGGTAGTAAAAATCTAAGGCATATTGTTTTTCCTGAATGAGTACTGTTACTTCCATGCAAAGAGAATGTTTAAAGCGATTTCTGCATTCAGCCCTATTGGAGGACCAGTACATATTACTCTAAGTTCTTCATAAGTCATCTATCTATATAGAACTGCCAGATGTAAGAAAAAAAACGCTATTAGTTAAAAGAACCATTATGAATCAAGCATGTAATAGAAAAGAGTGTAAAATCACTACCTTTTTGAGTTGATCAGGGTTCATAGTGAGTAGTCTGAGAAATTCTGCGACTGTATTAACTTTTGCATCAATTAGATCCATATGCTGCTGACTTCCTCTAGAAATCTCTCTTAATCGCCACACATCATCAGAAAGAGATGGTGGGTACCGCTTCGTGTATACTGCAAAGGAAATTAGAAATTTTACTCTCTTTACACCCATGCTTTCAGTTTGTCAAAATTTGGGAATGCCTTGATGACATCTGATGATTGTTCTCAATTTTGGTAAAGCTCATTATACTTTTTGAGGATTTTAGTGAATCGAGAAAGTAATACCAGAGAATATGAACAAAATGACTATTATAAACTTCATCTAGAAAACATGGCATTAGTACAGTACTATAATACAATTTTGACCTCCAATATTGAACCAAGGATACCAAAATTACCTCCATTATCATCTTAAATTTAATCCTCAAAATCACTATTTCATATTTAAAGAAAAAGATCAGAATTTACCAATTGAATAATAACTGAATATCTTCCCTTTCCATAAAGGAGAATAAGGAAACCTGATCACTTCCTTTTTGTGCAACGAGAGCAATAGGTGAATCACATGATTTAGGGGTCTTGATACATGATTGAGGCTAAACTTTCCAAATCAAGGGAGGCCTTCCTTTCTGAGTAACTTAGTTGACATCCATTTTTCCATCCTTCTTAGTCCTTCCAAGCTTGTGATATTGGGGAAGGAATGATGAAGATGAAGGGGATGTTGGCTACCATTTTTCTCTTAGACAGACCTATAAATGCTAAAACTAAACTAGTGAAAAAAAGTAATTATTTTATTTGTAGTAATTTTCTAATTAGCGCACCATCTTTAAGTTGAAATTAGAGGAGTGTATTATCATTTAACAAATTAGAATAGCTGGTGAGTTCAAAATCACTCACAATTACTACGGCGATCCATGACAAGAAATGGTTCTGTTGCTGCTTCTTTTACTATCATCCCGCTAAGGTTTGCTCGGGCCACAAGACTGACCTTGCAGCTTTTTGTCCATTTTGATTTGTGTTTAAACTTGACGTTATCCAGAACTGCAGTACCATCTTTGAGCTTTACATGATTCTGAGAAAGAAGAGGCCTTCCTGTATCCTCAGACTCTTCCTGTTTAAGGTTACCATCAACTTCATCTTCATCTTCACTACGAACTATTAACTCCACTCTACCTGAAGTGTCAGGGCCAGAGCAAACACGAGATTTAGTGAGTGAATCAACTAGTCCTACTATAAGGTGATTTCCTGCCTTTCCCTTAATTTCCTCTCCAGTATAAACTCGTTCAGGGACTTGTTCCAAGAACTGGAGCTCTAGTTTTCGTACTTGAGTGACATGCCCTTCATCTGCAGACTTCCTGCAAAAAGTTACATAGGACTTGCCACTCATGACAAAGAAGCAGACTGTTAATTTCTTAATCCAGAAAAAGGAAAGTTGAGCTAAACGAGCTTGCACTTCCTCACCACTTGTCCCCAGTAAAAAACCCTTCTTGAGCCCGTTCGAATTCTTCTTTTACCTGCAAAAGGCATATGCAACTAAGAAGGCAATCATAGCTTCATGCAAATGATTCATGAATCACAGGCGGAAATATTGGCCATTTCTTTCCTCCTTTTCCAATATCTATAAGAAATCACTACCTCAGTAAAGTTACGTGAATTAAAACAAACTATGAAATATACTTCTCCTTGAGAGGTCACAGCCCAGGGATTCATCCCAGATATAAAAGTGCCAAAGAAAAATCTATGGATGAAAGTACACTGACTTATGGATGGAGGTCTATTTCTGCTTATGCAAGCCATAGCTTAGTTATGGTGCACATCCTGGACCATGGAAAAATAAACAATTTCATATGATGTCATACTGATTGACATCTGATTTTATATCTAGTTTATTAACCTACACAATTTGATGCCAATCCTTCAAGCATTATATGATAAAATGGGACTCAGGTTTAGGTGACAGGGAAATAACAATCGTGAACACAATCATTTGCACCTAAAAGAAACAAGAAAGCAAGCCGCTGGTAACTATATTTTAATGACTAGAAGCCACTGACCAAGACCCCAAAAGTTCATAGTAATGAACCTTATTCATGCATAGCAAAAGAAGAAGACACCAAATATCTTCCGGAGCTGAATTTAGCACAATTACATTCAATTACAGACAAAAAGCAATGAAGTACCACAGACATTACCATACTCTTAAAACAGAATTCTTCATATAATGTTCCCGTAAAAATAAGATATGTACAAAACCTTGTTAAATATTTCCCTTTTGTAAGCCCTGAAACAGATGTAACAATTAGCAGAATTTTTGTGATATATGACGTTTATATGTATCTTCTGGTTCATGATCAAGAAATTTGCATAAAACTTATTCCAAATTGCAATTTTTGAAGAAATTGCCAATTAGAGGTTTTTAAGGTAACAACAACAAAGGCCTATGAAATTCTTAAAATTATACTTGCTACAGGTAGAAAGCATAGAATAAAAATGAAACGAAAGAAATAAAAGCAATATCCAATTAAAAAATAAAAATGAATCAGGGCAGTATGTTAAGGTGCAACCTATGAATAACACTAAGGTTTGAAAACTGCTCAAGGCATGAACAGATTTGTGCATGAGAAACGCATGAATATTAGACATTTGCTCTCCCACATTGAATTAGACTTACATCCATGTATTGCATATGGCATACACAAGTCAAATACTACAAGATTTATAAATTAAAAGGAAAATCTTACAGACAAAAACCAAGAAAAGGGGTAAAATTTGTAACCAAATTCAAAATACTCACTACTTTCCGAACCATATTCTCCATCATAGGCCCAACAATGCGCTTGACAATTGGAATCACCATTACCTGAAGTTGCAGCTCCAACCTGAAAACACAGAAATGGGAAACAAACAAACAAAAAAGGAGAAAAAAAAAAAAAGCAAGAAAGTAAACTACATCAATCATTAAAAAAGAAAACTTTCCTATTTCCATTATTAACACATCACTATATGAGGAAGAGCTTCAGAATCTTTACATAGCAAAAACATGGGAGGAAAAAAAAAAAAAAGCAAGAGTTGACTTGACTTACATCTTCTTCATGGCAGCTGCTAAATTTGGGTGATCCAACAAATTATTAGTTTCTTCTGCTCCAAAACCCACGTTGTATTCCTCTGGTACCTGTTGAATTTCCGCCATTTCTCCCCTCTTCTGATGATATTCTTCGAGTTCTTGATATGAATTTCACAGAGAAAAGGTTGCTGGTCTTTTATAGTAGGAAACAGCAGAGGCAGTTGGTCCTGGTAGGCTGGTACAGACCGTTAATTTCATTTTCCATTTTTTTTTATTAAGTTTTTGTTTTATTTGAAAAATGGGGCCCACCAAACACCGTGTCAGGAAAGCGTAGGAATGGAAATTCTTGACACCAAAACATAAAATGCAAATTCGCTATGCAAACACAATCTTGTGTAGTTCTGTGTTGAGGCTTTCACAGCCGTTGGATTCTACATGGCTAATTGATCTAACGGTTTAAAGAAGCCACTACAGAAACAGTGTTGATCTGTGTTGGTGTCAGTTTTAAAGTCTACTCATGAAAGTCTTTTCTTATCTTATCTTGTAATTAGAAGGACAAGATCGTCTTTATATGGTAACACAAAGGATGATGAATAATTTGATCATCATAACTATACAGGGGTATTCTTACCACAAAAAAAAAAAACTATAAAGAGGTATTTTGATTTTGTGGTGAAAGGTATCTTAATTGGTGTAGAAAAAGAATTAACAGGAAGTTTTTTGTTTGGAGAAATCTGGAAAAGAGGTTGTAGAAATTGTTTAAATTTGATTTTTGATGTAACTATTGATGTTTTAAAATTTTTAGAAAATTGCAATTGCATTACATCCATCCTAAACTTTAAGCTTCATGAATAATTTATATAATATAATTAAAACGTTTTCTGGCATTTGGAACAAACACAAATTCATGTAAATTATGCTACACAATTGGAGTAGAAAAGTGATTTGTTGTACAAGATAATACTCCTTTCATTTAAGCTAGTTACGATTATATATAAAATATTTAGAATTATGCAATTAAAATTAGTCATAAATAAAAATATTTATTCAAATGGAGATTCTAATATATATTATTATTTATAAAAAGTATATATAAACATCTCATATAGAAAAATGGAAACAAGACATTTATGGTACAAGTATTTAATGTTGTGTAAGATAATTCTAAGAGTTCTTTTGGTATAATGGTAAAGTTTCTTAATAACAACTTATGAGAAGTTTGAGAGTTCAACTCTTTTGTCAACACCAAATACCAAATGACAAACAATTAAAAAAAGTGGGGTCTTGGTATTTTGGGTTGGGTTGAGTCGGATTGAGAATTCATGTTTGGTCATCAATGGTGAATTTAATTTCCATTTTTCACATTTTCTTAAATATTTTCGACGTAGTTCGTTGATCAAGATTAACAACGAACTTATTTCTTTCGTAATTTCATTGCAAATTTTATAACGAAATTTTTTTCATTACTAATCCATCACAAAGTCATTTTAGCGACGAAAAACTAAGTGTCGGTGGAATACGTTGCTAATCCATCGCAAATAACGTATTTTCTAGTAGTGATTATAAAGTATAATTTATATCGTAGGTGGGATAAATATGAATGATAAAATGAGAATTTGACAAATAGATACAATTTAATTGGTGCGTAACTTCACCTATCTATTTAAAAGATCACGACTTCATGTTATATTCTCGAACTAAATGTCTTGTATTTAAAATAAAATAAAAGTTTCGAAATATATAAGTAAAACAAAAAAATTTACATTTTATTTTTGGGAGAGTAAAATAAAAGTTTTGTACATAGTTTCTAAATATACCTAAAGTTTGATAGATTAGTGATTTAGGTTCGAAATACTCATGAAGACGCTTTTTTTTTTTTTTTTTTTTGGGTCTTGTTTGTCTTCTAGGTTTATGTGAACATGTCATTCTTGGTGATCAAGAAAACTTTAAACAGCAAAGAAAAGATCAAGCACAACTTATTCTCAGAATTTGCTTAAAAAGTGAATATTTTTACTACAATAATGTATCAATGGTGGAGACACGCATTGAAATCATCTACAATATGTTTTCTAAGAACAGCTTTTTGATGAAAGGAAAAATAGATCACTCTGATGAAGAACGAAAGGGAAGTATTACAATTCCCACTAGAAACTAAACAAAAGTTTCTAAGAAATTAGTTCTTAATTACTTAATTGCACATAAGACAAGTAACTCAATATGCATATACATCGACAAAAAATTCTACCACATTACCTCTTCATCTTACTTGCATAACAAAGTAAAAATTTAAAGATTACCTAAGCATCATAAGAAACTATATGGGTCTTTTAAAATTAAATTCAATCCCCTAGAAAAAGAAAGAAATTAATCCAAACACCTATATTCTTCTTTCGTTTCCCATCAATTCATTCAATTTAAGGGCTCGTTTGATTGGAAAGAAAGTAAACTTCTTCATGAATATGATTCTGGAGAAAATAAATCTTGATCGATTACTTTTTTATTGTTTTGAAAGATTATAAATGTTTTCATGAAAAATGTCATGATTTTTATTTATATATATTTTTTAAGTGAATGAATTACACAATGTATTCAATTTATTACTAAAATATATAAATACTCTTATAAATATCATGTTTTTAATAATTATATTTTAACTTGTTTAAATGTACAAAAAATTATATTTACTAATTAAAACATTATAAAAAATATATATCATATAAAATTTTAAAAAAAGCAACACTTCTTAATTCTTAAATTTTATGAATATTAAAAAATATATAAACATTCTCAAATAGTTCAAATAAATAACTATGAAATAGATGAATTTACGCCACAAATTTTCTCACAACTTCAACATTTTTTTAAAAATAAATAATAAAAGAAGAAGAAGTTAATATAATATAAAACAAATTTTAAAAACAATCAATATTGAAGAAAATGAAAAAATAATAAAAATATAATATTTTTAAGAATGTACACTATAGATATAAACAAGTTAATGAGTAAAAAAGAATTATTAAAAATAATAAGCTTTATAATTTATTAAATTCTTGAGTTAAGTAATCAAAATATGAGCTTTGAGTTGGAAAATAAGAATTCAGAAAAGTTGTACTAATTTCATTGATTTAAGGATTCATTTTTACTTTTCTAAATGCTTTAAAATTAAACCAAAATGAAAATTTAAAATTAAGATAAAAAATAATTTCTCATGTCTAATTCCTTGTCAATCAAACGAGAATATAATGTAAATGTTTAAGACTCTCTCCATTTAAAATTAAATGTCCATATTTATATTTTAAGATGTTCGTAATTGAATATTTACTTTCTTAAAATAAACATATTTTCCATTTAAAGTTCTATTAACAATTTTCTTAATTTAAAATATTTACATCCTATTAATTAATATTATAAGTACTAACTAAATTAATAATAAGAATAATGAAGTAACTTCCTTATTCTCAAAGACTGTTAGACAAATCTAAGAAAGCTCTTTCATCAATTTCCAATTTTTTAGAATTCTTATAATTTTTTATATCAGTTTAGTACATTACTATTTCAAATAATTTTTTTTTGTAGAATTTCGTAATTAATTTTCTTAAAATATTTTCACTTCTTTTAAGATATGCTCACTTCTTTTTTCACACGGTTTAAGAACTTTTATTAAACGTAATTAGAAAAGTAAAAAAAAAAAATCCATTCTTCCTATTATACCCCTATTTAGTTGATTAAAATAAAATTTGAATTTCTTTAGTTGAAAAAAAGCTATATTTATACCTATGAGAGGAATTAATTGAATGAAGGTTGAATGGTGAATAAATATATTATAAATATACATTTAAATAATTTTCAAGATGAGAATTTGATTTTTTTTATTACTTGGCATTGTTTGATCAAGGGTAGAATATGAAAAATAATAATAAATGCATTATTAAAATGGTAAATAAGATATAATTTGAGACATTCGAATAAATAAAATGATAAATAAAGTAATAAAATTCTTAATGGGCTTCAGGAAACTGGGAAGGTCACACTTGATGCGGATCCCACTAGTTTTTACTAAGGGACGCTGGGCAAGAGTGTTAGCAAACTTAATTTTCAATTTTGTATTTTCTAGAAAAATTGGTCATTTTAATCTATATACCATACTTTTTTAGCTAAAGTAATCTCTTATGTTTATTTTCAGTCATAGTATTTCCTGTAATTTATTTTTATTATACCAAACTGGTCCTTGCATACCCTTTTTACAGGGCTATTATAATTGAAAAAAGGGCTAGTTTGGCATGTTAAAATTAAAATAGATGGATTACTATGATTGAAAATAAATATCGCTTAATATTTTGACTAAAAATCAAACATCAAGGCTAAAATGACCAATTTTCATATTTTATATCTAAGATGAAAATACGATTAAAATAGGAAAAGGTCATTTAGAAATGCCGCTAATATTATTCATGGTAGAATATTGTGGTTAATAAATTTTAAATTTTACTAAATACATTGTCTTAAAAGAGTTAGATAAATTTGTATGTAGATGAAATTTATTTACTTTAACTTGAGTTATACATCTATGTTACACCAAATGACATTTGCTTAGTATGCACTTAGTTGTAGACTTGATATTTAAGTAAAGATGATAAAATTGATCAAAGATCAATTAACATCCAAAATCATCTACTATTAAAATGAATTTGGATGGTTTAACTAATTTAAGTGGATCTAATTTGACATCCATTTAAAACTATTTGTCTTAATGGAATCATTCATCGAATCTAATAAGGGAAATTGACGAATTTAGTCCCTGAATTATTTTTAAATTTTTAATTTTGATCTTTCATCTTTTTTTTATATATATAAATTCAGTCCCTAAACAAGTTCTAATTCTCAGATTTGGTCCTTCTAACCACTATAGCACCATTTTCCAACAATAATTTTTAATTATGAAGAGCAAAATAGTATTTCATTTAAATAATATATAAATTTAGTCTCCAAACTTTTTTAGTTTCTTATGCTTGGTCTTTATTCTTTAATTTTAACTTTTTTTCATCCATAAATTACTTTTGAACTATTTTTTAGTCCTCAAAATATTTTCGATCTACTTTTTTGGTCCTCAAACTACTTTTGATCTAATATTTTTGTCATTTCAATAGTTGTGGTGGTGGTTAATTTCCGTTAAAATCTTACCAAAACACAAATTTTAGCAATTTTATGAAATGTAAAAGTGACATTTCGTTCCCTCCCAAATAACAAAAAATAAAAAAGCCAAATGAATCACGTAACAGTACCACGTAGAAATTCACAAGAATAATACTTAAAGTATTTAATTAATAAATTTATATATTTGATACAACAAAAGAATACTTGAGTCTCTAGCCATCATAATACTTTTTTATATAATTAAAGCATATTTCATTAAAGAAAAAAGAACAACGTTACATATCAGTAAAAATACTTATAACAACAAATAAAATACATCACCCAGAGTCCAACTTGAGATACAAACACATTAAAAACAAAATAAAACAAAACCCTAATAATCTTCTTCATGCTATTCTCAACCAAATCCTTCAATATCTACTACAATAATCAATTTTCAACTCGAACCATGAACAACCCTAAAAAAAACACTGGGCATATCAAATGTTTCAAGAATAATCTAGGAGGGAGATGAAAAACCGAAAATGGGCTTAGATATATAATGAGTAAATAAGATTCTCCAAGAAAGGAGAAGATGAACCATCAATCTATAGAGATAGGAAGGCAAGACAACAAATCCATCTTAGGTTTGAAAAAGAAATACCATGAAACAAGATATTTAAGGTTTTTGTAGGTAAAAAGTTGGGTGAAATTACTAAGAAATAGGGAAGATAGAAAAATAAGACCAAGTTCAAAGCTTCGGCGAAAGCAGTAGCCTTAATCCAGCCGGAAAACACAGAGACGCACAGATGGATTGCTGGATTGCAGAGAGGAGTTGAGAGAAAAAGGAGAGAGAGAGGTTTTTTTTTTCTTTCTTTTCTTGTAAAGTTAAAAACTAAAAACCCTATAACCATCTTAATATAGTACTCCTTAACAACTTCCATATCTTTTACGAACTCTTCCGTGGGGAACGTCACAAACCAGAAAATATTTTAGTCTCACTGCACAGATCAATTATGCTGTCAAAGAAAATCCCCAGATTCACCTCCTCCAAGAAAGCCCCAACCATGCATGCTTTCTGCAGGTCGTAGTATGTCCAGAAGTGGGCCAAATGAATCCATTGAGTCTGAAATCTGCAAGGAAGTATCATTGAGGGCAGGTCAAATAACAACATTTATAATAACTTACTAACTATTTTCCATCCAAAATTAAATGTTCATATTTAATGTAAAAATTTAAAATAATATTTAAATTTAATGAAATTATCATATTATTTGTTTTATTAATTTGGACATTAATCCCAAACGCAAAGTATGGACAATGTATACCTTGCTTCCATCGTAGTCAAATACCAAAATGGGATCTGAAGAGGAATCAACAACACTATCTTCACCCCTGCTCTTAAAATCAGCAACACGCATATTATCTGAAACTTCATCCTGAAAAAGAAATAGATAGCTGATATCCAGAAATTGTTTGTTCATATTTCGAAAGAGCATGGAAGTTTTGCCTAATTGCATCAATCAAGCACAAAACTTTGCGTTGTTATAATGCATAAACAAACACGAAACAATAACTGATAAATAGTTGTTCAAATCCCTTTATTATTAATAGATGCACCTATGCATACATGGAATAGGAGCATTTCGGAATTCATAAAAGTACATTCTTATCAGATTTAATTAGTCTATACCTTATCTTCACATGTCTTTGCATGATTGATTGTGGTCTCCAACTTCCCAGGACGCATAGTTTTCTCGAGGATCTGTAGATGGAACCAAAAATTAAGAAAAGAAAAAAGAATAGGAGGTTATTTTCAGATGCTGAAGTGCTTACGTTATACAACTTTCCAGGGTCTTCTTTGTATATAGCTAAGAAATCTTTAATACTATTGATATTTTCTTTGAGCAAATTCTTATGAGAAGGGCCATCTTTGCCAATATTTTCCAACCGCCACACTTCATCGTTGCAAGATATTGGGCGATCCTTCTTGTTCACTGCAGAGTTTGAGACAGGAGAGTAGAATGCAACATTAATGAGTACTTTTGTTCATCTCTAAAATTTCCCTACATGAACATTTAAAACTTTTGAGACTAAGGACATCATTATGATGCTAAGGAAGGAGAAGATGCCAAGGTCTCTTAGTAAAAGCAGTACTGAAACAAATAAAATAGGTCAGGATTAATCAGGGTGTGCACTTACTCCCACGACGATCCTTGACAACAAAAAGATTTGATACCGCTTCTCTGATTCTTATTCCACCAGAAGAATCCACAACTCTTGCACCTAGCCTCACATAAGTTTTAGGTAATGGATTCCTAGAATGGCTGAAAGATATGTCCTTAAGAGAACCAAGGCCCTCATTCAGATGAGCATGTGTTCTTTTTCCAAGCAGTGATGATTTTCCATGCCTTCCTGGAAGAATATTATCTTCAAACTCTTTAGAAGTCCAATCGTCGTCCCTGTCATCCTTGCTGAATGAGTTGTTAAGAACAAAGAATTCCACATTCGCTGAGGCTTCAGATCCAGATTTAACAATATTCCCAGTAGGAATATCAATCAGTGCTATTTCTGGAGATGCATCTCCTCCCCCAATTGGGATACCAGTATAAACTAAATCACGAACTGGCTTCAGGAATTTCAATTTTAAAAACTTTGATTCAGAGAATTGGATCTGATGATTCACAGATTTCCTGCCAAATTGGTTTTAAAAGGGATCACTATAGCACAAAGACTCTAAACGAATCATTAGCCCTGCTCAAAGAGGGGCGCAACTCTAGTTAGGTAAAGAAGAAATCTTCTTGAAAATTAAAAAAATAACTCAGATCATATATAAATCAAACCAATAATAAAAAAACAATTTTAACAAAATTTGCATAATTTGTGAGAAAAAGAGCATGAGAACAAAAAAGAAACCAAGAAGCAAAGAAAAAAAATCTTCCACCAAGTGTAGAAGTTCGGCATAAGCCGGAGCTTCATCTTGGCCGGAAGGAAAGGAGGCAACAGGAGGCGACAGTTGCCGGTAGAAAAGATGGAGAGGAAAGAAGGGTAAGGAGAGAGAAATATTGCACGCGTGAAGAAGGCGCATGAAAGATTGCCAACTAAGTCAACTGAAAGTCACGTACAGAAAAGGATAAAAAAGTAATTGACAAAAATACCAACTCTTAAACCACCGCCGGATATGAAACAGGCATATTTGTACGTAAAAATAGACAACAATCATCAGCATGCACACACAGCACACTATTCTAATAGTTTATCAAATTTGGGTATTTCGAGGTTTAAAGAATAGAAACAAGGAATAATACAATATGCAAATCTGACGGAGGAAGCGAAGGAGTTTGGGTAAACCCTTTTGAATTTTATAAGTTTTCAAGAATTGAACTATAGCATGCAAAAGAATGATAAGTGATGATCTGATGTCTTACTGGCAATTATTCCCTTCAACTTCAACAGTGTTGCCATATCCAAGGTCTACATTCTCAGGCATTCTTTTGATTTTTTTTTTTTTAATGCAACAAAAATCTATGATGGGTTAAGGACAAGAAACGATCATATAGTATATTCTGAATCTATGATGGGTTTTGTTGGCGTATGGGCTGCGGCTATAATATCTACTTATAGAATGGAGAATATTGGGGAAATTTCTAAGCAGCTTCCAAAAGGGAAGAATTGAAAGTCTTATTTAGCTTTTCACTTAAATATATATAGATTTATTCAATTTATTAATAACGAAACTCATATTTGATATCTATCATTAAAGTTTAAATAGAAAACTTTCATTACAGTATTCATTATGAAATTATTGTGTGTGTGTGTGTGTCTGAATACGTGTGTGAGAGTGTCGCCCTCCGGGAAATTCCATTAACTTCAAAATTGTTTTGCTTAATATGATCAACTTCAAATTCTTCCTCCAAAATTTGGGATCGTGTCTAATTTCATTTATATTTTCTTAATATGCATTTGAATAGACATAAAAATAAAAAAATAAAAAAATTTCAAACCAATGAAATTTTTTTAAGTGAAAGAAATTTGAAATTTAATAGCTCATTTTAAGTTAAAATTATGTATAGGATTAAAAGCCATTTATATAAGAGTTAACAACAGAAAGATTATATATAGGAAAAATGTCAAATTTAGTCCATGAACTATTTTTATTTTTCAATTATCTTTTTTTTTATCTTTTTAGATCCATAAACTATTTTTTTTTCAACTTAGGTCCTTCATAATTTTTTTACCTTTTTAGATCCATGAACTATTTTTATTTTTTCAACTTTGGTCCGTGATTGGTTTTTTTAAAAATTTTCTAATCACTAAAATATTTTTCATTTTTCATCCAAAAAAACCAAACTTGAAAATAAAAAATAATTTAAGGACCAAAATTGAAAAAATGAAAATAGTTCATGCATGTATAAAGATAAAAAAATTATCAAGGACCAAAGTTGAAAAACGAAAATAGTTTATTGATAAAAAAAAGATTAAAAAAAAAGATAATGGACCTAAGCTAAAAATCGAAAATAGTTCATTAACTAAATTTGATTATTTTTCTTATACATATATAGACACATATTATATAAATAAGTATCTTTTTATCTTCTAGCTTTTATTTTTTGTGCAATGTAATATAGGGCACCACCTGAGAGTGGAATAGGTGTAGTGCTACATGAATATGACCCAATAAGTTGAGTGGAGAAAATTTTATAATTTTGTGTGAACAAAATAGCATAGTTTTTTTTTTCTCTTATAATTTTTTTCTTTTTTTCATAATCTATATATATATATATATATATATAAGTAATTCCTCATTTCACCTCAAGCTGACACTTATCCATAGTATTTTTTTAGAAATATTAATAATAAAAAAAAAACCTGAGGCAAGTTGTATTAGTATGAAACAACTATACATGCATGTCATTACGAGTACATTCAATGAAGTACATTCAATAGACACATGTTATTAAAGTTGATACCACTATATAGATTGATGTGAAAATATTTTTATAAAATCATAAAATTGATAATAGTTGGAACAATAAAAATAAAAAATATAATATTCAAAACTCCTCCTTTCTCAATACAATTATTAAACATCGAATATCATTATGAACAATCTGTTAATATACAACCTTTTAGACAAAAAAGTATATAAGAAGTAATAAATGTCTTAAAAACTAATTCTTACATGAAAAAATAATAAAAACTAATAAGAGTATCAAGACAACTAGCATGACCAATTCTTGATTGTGTGCTTTTAATTAATTTGAATTAAGAATTGAATTCCAATTTACATTTTGCTGACAAAAAGGCCAATGTGCCACCAATTTGGGTTAAAGGTTCATTCTTCAGTTATATTGTTAAGGAATATTGATAAGTTTGTAGGGTTATGCAATGGAACAAGACTGTGGATCACCAAATCGGATTTCCATTTATTGGAAGCAAAAGTTATTTCTGGTAATTGTATTGGAAACAACGTCGTAATTCCTTGCATAGTTATAATTCCTTCAGACATGAGATTGCCTTTCAAGTTTCAAAAGAATGTCTCAAAATGATGATTTGTGATGAGAATAGCAACTCATGTATTAACAATTCTAATGTTGTATACCATGAAGCACTCCAAAAATTAAACTAAGTTTTCCAACTTATGTTTCTAATGTATTGAACTTTCTATAATTATCTAGATTCAATACTTTGAAGATTTGTATTTGTTTTTAATTTTGGTTAATAATGCATTTCCTTAAACATTATCATATTTACTGATGAACATTAACCATGTCAATAACACATGATAGACATAATTACAAATTACAAATGATAAATCCTTTAAAAAAAAATCGTGCATCGCACGGGTATAGTACTAGGATTATATAAAGTTCTTCCACCACTCTATAATCTTGACAAGTGTCATCACCATATTTTTTGTAATATTTTTACTTATTTTTTTAAAAGTCAAGCTGCTCTTTTTTACCTAACCCACTTTCTTTAGAGAATTCTATGCTACCTAAATTTAGATTTTGTTATGTATATTTTTAAAATTTTAAACTTTATTTAATAAATTTTATATATTATACAAAAAAAACACATATATTTAAAATCATAATGGGAATTATCTAGAATTTAATACATTAATTTAGAAACTTTGAATTCTTCATAAATTCTTCCTAATATATATATATATATATATAATTTGTTTCACAAATTTCTTCTTGTCATAAGTGTCAGAATGAGATTATATTATATTTGTGCATGAAATTTCTTTTTCAGATGTTGAAATCATTTCTTATTTTTCAAAATGAAATATTAATTCCTATTGAATGAATTTTGATTCCAAAATCAACAAAATTATTTTTAAATCTTTTTTGAAAAAAATAATATCCATACATCGCTTCAAGACTAAATTGAAAGGAAATTAAATATTGTTTTATTCTCTTAATATTAATTTCATTATTATTATTATTATGTGGATTATATATTATGCTTTTAATATTACAACTATATATATATATATATATATATCTGGGTGTCAAACCTCTTAATAATAACATTTTTAAACATCAAGCGTGTAAATAACTATTTATAATTAGTTATTTTATTTGTATATGAAATTTCATTTTCAGAAATTGAGATTGATTCATAGTTCTTATTTCTCATAATAAAACATTGATTCTCATTTGAAAAAAATAATCATTCCAAAACCAACAAAAAATATGTTTCAATATTCGTTAAAAAACAACTTTCATGCATTACGTAGGAATAAGATTAAATTAAAAGGGACATAACTCAATTTTCCTCATAATTATTATTTTTATAATTGTTATACAAATTATATATTATAATTTTAAAGAAAAGTTTCTCATTGCTACAAAACTAGATTAAATGGGACATAATTTATTTTTTTATTATTGCAATTACTATTTTCATAATAATTTGTATATATAATATATATTAATCTATCCATCCAAGATTATATGTCCACATTTTTATCTTGAGATGTTTAGAATTGAATATCCACTCTCTTAAATAAATATATTTATCATCTAAAATTCTAACTGGCAATTATCCTTAATTTAAAGAGATTTCTATCTCACCAATTTATAGTGAGACAATACGCAAATTAATAACAAGGATAGTGTAGAAATTTTATTAAAGTTAAAGACATTTTTAAAATTTTATATTAAGACAAATGTGGATATTCAAATTCGAATGGATGAAATGTAATTTTATTTTAACAATTATATAATTTAATTATATGCTAATTATATATATATATATATATATATAATATTTATTATATATCACACTCCTTAAAAATAAAATTTTTGTGCATCGCGCAGGTGAATAATTATCTAAAAAATTAGCAATCATATTTGTACAACATTTTCAGAAATTAATATTTATTTGTATTGCTCAAAATAAAAAGTTGATTCTCGTCTAAATGATTTTTTTATTCTAAAATTGAAAAAATTATACTTCAATATTCATTAAAAAAACCAACTTCCAAACATTGCATTGATATAAAACTATGTGGAAGAAACCTAATTTATTTTTATTATTTTAAGTATTATTATTATATAGATAATTATATATTATAATTTTAATTATATGACCAATTATAACTATGAGATTTGTTTTATATATCCAACTCATTAAAAAAATTTAATCCCCTGTCGCACGAGGCGAATAACTAGTACTATTATATATTCTTTTCCATGGCTCCTGTTACCTGTATGAACATTATAAGTCTAGGTAAAGCAGACACAATGTCTCCCGGTTTGGTCTCGGTACATTCGTGGCTCCTTCCTTAATTTATGGCGGTGTCTTTCAGACAGGAACATAATTTCGATTTCGCAAAGTCCACATATTATCTTTAGGACGGGGTGAGCGATAAGGTAAGATTCTCTCAAATGATGTTGGCAGGATATGGCCGAAATCTGAGGCTTAGTCAACAAAGTCTGCTAAAAGATTTTGCATATTTGGTTGGCAATGTCTATGATAGTACAAAAACACAGTGGAGTTTTTCTTGGATTGTGCAAGACTAAAGTCTTTCATAACGAAGTCTAGAGCAATAAGTGACGAATCCCTTTGTTCCTGTTTGGAAGATGATTGGAAAAACAAGAACGGGTTTCGTTTCTCCTCAGCAAGATTCCATTCAAGGCAGTCCGGTGAATATTGTCCGGGTACTTAAGCCAACCTGCCCGGAACTTTCATCTGGGTACCATTTACATATTCCCGGAATCTTCACCCGGTGTTCACGTATATTGCCCGGACTGTGTAAAATGCTACTTCCGGGCACTGCGATCCAGCACTTTGATTAAAGAAGATGTAATTTTTGCTCAAAAAAATAAAGCTTATCTCAATTTCTTCTCCGTTTGTGTATAAGATCTACTTATTTCGATCTTAATTGTGTTCTTGTTGACGTAGTAACTTCCTTGAAAATGATTTATACACAAGTTTAAATAAGTAATTAGAAATTATGATTATAAAAAAGTTGTTATATTATCCTTATTATTAATATATAGTAAGATTATATGAGTTGTTAGGATGCAAGTCTTTTAAATTAAAAAACAAATCGAATTTTGGATGAAAATTATATCATTTAAAAGGTTTTTGGCGTTTGGAAATTGATTGGGGGCATTTTGGTTAAAAAATGTGAGATTTAGTAATTTTATATGAAATTTTACAATTATGTAATATAAAATGTATAACATATAGTTAATAAGTTGTTTGACATTATAATTCAAATTAATAAGTAATGAAAAATATATGATTTATGTAATTGAGTGATATTTAAATGTAAAGTAAAATAAAAAAAAAAGATGATGTAAAAAATAATTTTATAAGAAATTGAAAAAATGATTTTGTAAATTAAACCACACTACAGTAATTTTGCCTTCGCAGTTCGCAAAGTGGTACTAGTTTCGTGGATGATTTAAACAATTTTATACATATCAAGAAATTATTTTATTTTTAATTATATCTTTATTTATTTTAGTTTTTATTAGAAAAATGAATATTTGTTATCTATTTATCCCTCTCAATAAGATAAGGATGAATTTAAAAATAATATATATAATAACTTTAAAATATTTTATAATTAAAAATTAAAAGAATTTATTTAATGCATATTATAAAAATAAAAATATTGGGAGTATATATTTAGAAGGGTTGCGTTAGACAAAAGTTTCGTTCTTAATTATTGGCCGCATGTACATGTGGAGTGGTTGAAAATCTAAGGCTTAGTAGTAAAGTGTGTTGGAATATTTTGCACAAATGGTGACGCGGGGTCCAAGTGGTGTGGCTTACGTGGCATGAACTGTAGCATCTTATTTTATATTTCAAATTTTTTTATTTCAAACTTTGTACAAAAATCACCTAAATTTCTTACAACTAAAAAGATTAGTGAGAAATTTAATAATATCCAAAAATAACATAAATTAAATAAGATTTAACCATTATATCATGATTAAATAATATAAAAATATGTCATATTTTGATTATATCAACAACTGAAAATGTTCGCTTCCATTACGACCCTTAAGAGTGAAAGGTTTTGATTTAAGCTGACTCATTGTAGGCTTAATTTTATTATTATTTTGTTCGAGTCTATTTGATTATTGTTTTGTAAATTTTAAATTTTGAGTTAACTCAAGTTTGACTTAAGATTGAGTTATTGTATATTGCATAATAAATATAAACATCTATTATATAACAATATATATATATATATATATTGTGAAGAGATATAACTATATATTTATAATATAAACAAAGAAATAAATAATATAATAAAAGAAACTCTCAAGAAAGTTCTGGGCCTTGATAAAGAAATGGAGGATGAAATGATTCAAGAAAAGTTATGGGTTTGGTCTGTAGCCAAAGGTAAAACAAGGAAGAAAAACAAAAGCGGGAAAAAATGTAAAAGAGAAGCAACATGGAAAAAAGGGAAAAGGAAGATAGATGTCACAAAAGATAAATTCTTTCGGGAACAATTTTTTTAAAATTATAGTGACATTAATAATATTAAACGTAAGAATTTTCAAAATGTTGTGAGATCAGATTTATGTCTTTTTGGCCACTTTAAGAGTTGTCACAGAGACCTGCATAAACACAGACTATGGAGGAATTATAATGGTATCATCAAATCATTTTTGCCCGGAGAAACAAAGGAATACTCGTCATTTACTTAGAAATTCACAAGAATAATACTTCAAATATTTAATAAATTTACATGTTTGATTCAAATATCTGTGGAAATTTTCAATATAAATTAATTATTAGAACAAAAGAATACTTGAGTCTCTAGCCATCTTAGTATACTCCATATGACTACTTCCATCTTTTATCAAGGGGTATGGATACAAACTACGGTCTGATAAAAGATAGTAGTCTCTATCCAGAATGTCTGCAATCTCTTGATAGTAGTCATTTCGGTCTTCAATCTCTTTTTTTTTTTTTTTTTTTTGTTTCATATAAGACCAAACTAAAGCGAACTAAATTAATATATTTCAGTCCAAATCGTTATTTCATTATCCTTTTTAAAAAAAAATTGTCTGCCTAATAATTAATAAATACACCAATCCATTAAATTAAATAAGTGTTGTAAAGAGTGGCCATCCACAAACACATCATACCATTCATACTCATTTCCAACAATATAAATATTAAGTCATATCCCAACTAATCAAATAAATTTGAATTAAAATTACAATAATATTTTTTCATCCCAAATAACACAAAATAAGGACACTTCACTTGGTTATAATCTTACAATTTATAGAATAAATGCAACCATAATAATGACATAACACCAATACAAAAAGTTTTAATAATTTGTTGCCGCCCTTTCAAGAATTTGGGCCAGCAAAACTCTATCCAGAATGTCTGCAACCTTCATCATCATGTTTCCTAAAAGAAGGATTTCAAAAGAGGAATAGTAAGGTTATGAAAAAATTATTTTGAAATAATATTTTATGAGCTGACTGATAAAATGATTTTGAGTTGTAGACCAAATATAATTGTAGAATCTCACTGCACAGATCAATTATGCTGTCAAAGAAAATGTCAAAGATCCTCCTCCCAGGAAGCCCCAATCACATGCTTTCTGGTCCCAGAATGTCCAAAAGTAGGCTAAATTCAGACATGGAGTCTAAAATCTGCAAGGAAAGAAAGACCATTGAATGCAGGTCAACTAACAAACTTAGCTAATTAATTATTTTATGTGTTTGAAATTAAATTTTTACATTTGAATTAATTTTAAAAAGTTTTTGTACTTAATAAAATTATCATATTATTTATTTTATTAATTTGATTAATGATGATACAATTAGTTAGTGGGATGA